>CP136061.1:37330721-38664183 GCA_032622095.1 Siphonodentalium dalli | reverse complement strand
AATTACTATAAATCAGTGGTAGCACCCCTACCCCTTCTAATACGTAATGGCCGGTATACATGAATTACTATAAATCAGAGACTAACATGCCTAACTATTCCTTAAAATAAGAAATACCGGTTTATATGATTTATTATAAATCAGTTGCTACCACCCCTATCCCTTATACCGGTATATATGAATTACTAGCAGGGTTACCCGGCGTTGCCCAGGTTAAAGTGATGTGAAACCCTCTGTGGATATTTGGTGGGAATAGAGAATACTCGTGCTCTCAAAGTGTTACACGTATTCTCATAAATTGTATATCAATATGGCATCACAAAACATGATTCTTACACTTGGAATATAAATAGGGCCCACCTTGTCAGGTCGGAGCGATTATAATTTTGTTTATCGCGTTTATTCACTCCCACAATATAGAAGTATTTATTTATTTACAACTGCGTATAATTCAGACGTTATAGCATGAAACATGAACACCATAAACACATTAGTTCGAAACAATAAAAGACGACAATTGTGTTTTACATAGAGATGTATCAATCAATCAATCAATCTAGTTTATCACATCTTCATGAAGATACAGATGTCTTAAAGATATGTCCAGGTGCTCCTCTGTTCTGGTGCTATATATATACTGGCTAATCATTTTCAGTTTAAAAGAAATGATGTTACGCATTTATATAGCAGCTACATGTGTCCGACACAGCGAGATTTTGAATTGTTTATGTTAGGCGATGCGTCTGTTCTAAAATATGAAAGAAATCCTCTGTATCGGGCAGATATACACTTGTCAGAGGATCCTGAACAGTCATGTGCTACGGACTGCGTTTTCCTTTATCTCAGAAGTAACCATATTTGACTGCACGCTGCGACCACTATTTTTGAACAGGCCTGCACTACATTTCCATAGCTCTTGTCAATTGTAACTGTTTTTTGTGGAAACTATATTGAATGAGACAGACTCAATCGTGTTATAATATATACATGAGCCATTCTAATATGCAATCCTCTGACGATTCAAGGTCCCTCAGTTTGAATGAATATATGTAGCTCTTAAATAGATTGATATAAAAAACATTTAATGCTTTCTGCTATGTATCTGTGTTGCTAGATAGATCATTATAGGAATGCCCTGATTTCCATCCCCATATAAATATGACAGTTGAGAAGATATAATTGTTCAAGTGACTTAATTCGGTCACAATGTCGAGATTGTGAAATTGGAATGCCAACCACTCCTTATAACGACATGGAGATGGCCTGGGAGATGACTATATATAACTTTGTTGGATATCGGCGACTGGAACACTCTTATATATGCTAGTGAATCTGCTATCCCCATCTAATACCCAAACGGCCCCAAATGTGATATAATTAATCATGTCATTAGAGACGAACGTGCATGGATTTGGTGGAATCAGTGCTATTAATATATTTGTATAGACTTTGTCGCAACTCCCCTCATGCATGACTTGAATCGCACCACTTGTGCCATATATAAACAACGTCTATTAGACTCATGCATGCATTGTATAATGGAGGTGATTATATATAAGTTTGGTGGTATTCGGCAACTGAACAAATTATTATCATATGTATTACCCCCCCCCCCCCATCTCTCACACAAACGGCACGAATTTCGCGTCTTTAAATCACACGTTTATATTCCTCGTATCAATAACGTCACTTTAGAAAAGATTAACCCTGTCACTTTAGAAAAGATTAACCCTGACCATTATCTTACTCGTAAAAAGTTACCACTGTCAGACCGCCTTGGTGCCATCTCGATTGTACCCTTAAAGTTATTTGTATACATATGGCAATATTTGTTCTCATTATAATCGAATAATTTCTCAACCAGGCTCTTTTTTGACTAAGGGCGGCCATGTTGGACGCCATCTTGGATCCTGGATTGTCCCCAAAGCGGATTTTGGATATGTTGTACCAGAGATTATCCCGCGTTGAATGACACCAAGATCGCTTCTTTAACAATTTTTCTGGGTCAACCCCATTTTTGCGTACAACGACCATACTATATTGGTAAGAAAAATTGTATATTGTCCGACCAAAATATATCTTCAATTTACAGAAGAGACAAAAAACCTCCTAAGTTCGAATCAGCTGGATGTTACTGTAGCACTCCCGGCGTTTTAAAATATTAATGGTGTAACCCGAATAACCTCGGTTCTCGAATTGGAGAAAACAGCGGGCGTTCAGAACATTTCACACTAACCTATTGGCATGCATCGACCAAGACCCTACTTGCACATACGATGAAGGGGTTCGATTTTATCTTGTGCAAGGGAAATGACAACATGGGGTACATTTAGTATGTTCGACGCCTACAGCGCTATGCCCTTCAATAAACACACTCAACTAATTGTTCAAGTGACTTAATGCGTTCACCATTTGTCGAGATTGTGAAATTAGAAGGCCGTGTTTTGTTATGGTTTTTTTTGGTGACCACTGCTGGTCGGTGGTCCTTGTGGCGTCACATCTGAGACACGCCATCGTCCTCGAACAATTCCGCCAAGCCACCCATTTCACCCAGCCATCTCTTTTAAGTTTTGGTAAACAATTTGAAGTAAAATGAAATTCAGCGAATCCATCATTGAATCATGTAGTACTAGTACTATTTGCATGTATTGTAGAATTATATAACTTTCAACACTCATCTCAAAGTGATATAAAAACCTTGAAATAGATGGTTATTAGTACTTATACTTGAAAAAAACTTTAATTTAAGACAGACACTATTCAAAAGCAGCCGTAGTCACTACTAATAGAAAAGCAAAGGTCATCACCGATTCGCCTTGGTGCGCTGTTAGCGACGAACTCCTTATTGGCATTACCGATTACCGGTTACTTTTGCTAGACAAACATTCCTAGCCAAGCCAAATAACGAAATTTTATCTGGTCACATATGTCAACATCTGTTATAGGACGATTAAGCTGGATGTCGTCTGACCATCACCACGGGTGCATACTATAAGTTACAGGGCGTTTGGTTGGCGGATACGGTGTCATGTGAGGCGAAGTGAAAACAATATTGGGTGAGGCCGCAGGACAACGTATCCGCCAACTAAACGCCATATAACGTATGTATTATGCCAACGACCCCGAACCAATTAAACACTTTGTTATAGGCCTAACATTGAAGTGCAGTCGGGCCGTGAAGAATTTCTCCGAATCAAAATGGCGGAAGCCTCATGAAGAGACCCCATAAGTTGTTCCATATGGTTCAGTGCGGCCACACTACTTACGAAAGCTGATTGGTCAAACTTAATAGTCGTCATAATAAATTATTATTTGAGCTTTCATATATATACTCCACGCGAATCGCGACAATTAAGATTGACTCGTTCTTTTGTTATAGAGGGATTCACCATGTTGGAATAGGTTACACACCAGTAAATATTTAAAAAGAACTCGGCCTCACTGGGCGTCATCTTATTATTATTTTAAGTGCGGCTGTTATATAAGAGTGTACATTCGGATGTAATACAAAGTGACTGCACATTTTTGCTTTTTGTCAAAGTGGCAGTGTCTAGTGACAATGTTTATGATTTTTTTTCCCGGAGAAGTTAACGAGATACCGTGCACAGAAGAAGCCGATGATCGAAAAAGTCGACCAACTATAATTCTCCCCCGGAAGTCACATTTGTGTCACATTGGTCTTACACGCACGAAAAAAGAGACACGCAGTCAAGCTGTGTGCGTTTTAAGACCAAAATGTGACTGTAAAAAACACGGGACACCTTTTTCCCACGATATTTCATTAATCGCTGCAGTAATGAAACCACAAAAACGCCCACCGGGCCCGGGTTTCCCGACATGCTGAATTCATTACCTGCAATGAAACTGACACGTATATATTTTCGAAAGCATGTAGACAATGCCACTTTAAACAAGCCGTTAATTTGTTTTTGTTATGATACGTACCTGATTTGAAAATCATGATCGCTGTCCAGATTATCCATAAACCATAATGATTGTCGAGGTTCGCGGAAAACCAAAACGTCTACGAAGCCGCCTCTTTGAAATAAAGCATGTTTCGGCAAAACTTGAAAGCGAAATCAACACGTTGTAACTGATTTTTATCGGGACGAATCGTGCCATCTTTCTATTTCCAATTTGAGACGCAAAATACCCCTCGGTTATGTCCCGATTTATAGATGGAGTGCAGATGAACAACATAGTTCAGCTACAAAGCCATTAACGTCAGAGCCCGAAGTGTGGGGCAATCGCTACCAAGACCATCAATTAACCTGACCGAAGTACCCTTAGATACAAGATTTTGTCCCGATCTGTCGGGAGACGGTGGAACAACACAAAGTTGAGCTACAATGTTATTAACCTCAGAACGAGACGTCCGACGTAATCGCGACTAGGTCCGTGTTACTAACATGACCATGCTACTTCTAGATACGACGTTTCTCCCCGGTCTGTCAAGTTGATGCGCAATGACATTAACGTCAGAACGCGACATCCGATATTATCGCGACCAGGCCCATGTTACTAACATGGCCACAGCACTTCTATGTGACAAGTCTCGCTCATATCTGCCGAAAAACAGCAGTGACAAGGGACCAATATCAAGTTCAGCTACAACGACATTAACGTCAGAACGCGACGTCTGAGGTAATCGGGACCAGGTCCAAGTTAATAACATGGCCACAATACGTCTATGTACCAAGTTTCGAACTGATCTACCTATAAACTGCGGAGGAGAGACGAGGGACCATCATCGAGTTGAGCTACAACGTCATTAACATCATAACGCGACGACTGGTGTAATGGGGACCAGGTCCAAGTTAATAACATGGCCATAGTACATCTAGGTACGAAGTTTCACCTCTATCTGCCGAGAAACAGCGGATGAGTGACGATGGATCACAACCCGTTGAGCTACAAAGTCATTGCGCCAGGACGCGACGGCTAACGTAATCTGGACCTGGTCCACACCAATAACATGGCCACAATACGTATATGACCCAAGTTTCGTCCCGATCTGTCGAAAAACAGCGGATGAGTGACGATGGACCACCATCTGGTTAAGCTACAACGTCATTAACGTCAGAACGCGACATCTGACGTAATGGGGACCAGGTCCAAGTTAATAACATGGCCATAGTACTTCTAGGGGAGAAGTTTCGCTCATATCTGCCGAAAAACGGCACAGCAGTGACGAGGGACCAATATCAAGTTGAGCTACAACGTCATTAATGTCAGAACGCGACGTCTGAGGTACTTGGGACCAGGTCCACATAAATAGCATGGCCACAATACGTCTATGTACCATGTTTCGAACTGATCTGCCGATAAACTGCGAAGGAGTGATGAGAGACCATCATCGAGTTGAGCTACAACGTCATTAACGTCATAACGCGACGTCTGGTGTAATGGGCACCAGGTTCAGGTTAATAACATGGCCGTAGTACTTCCTGGTACGAAGTTTAGCTCAGATCTGCCGAGAAACAGCGGATGAGTGACGAGGGATCACCATCAGGTTGAGCTACAACATCATTGCCGCCAGGACGCGACGGCTAACGTAATCGGGACCTGGTCCACACCAATAACATGGCCACAATACGTCTATGTACCACGTTTCGTCCAGATCTGTCGATAAACAGCGGATGAGTGACGATGGACTACCATCAGGTTGAGCTACAACGTCATTAACGTCAGAACGCGACATCTGACGTAATGGGAACCAGGTCCAAGTTAATAACATGGCCATAGTACTTCTATGTACGAAGTTTCGCTCATATCTGCCGAAAAACGGCACAGCAGTGACGAGGGACCAATATCAAGTTGAGCTACAACGTCATTACGGTCAGAACGCGACGTCTGAGGTAATCGGGACCAGGTCCACATAAATAACATTGCCTAAATACGTCTATGTATCAAGTTTCGTCCCGATCTGCCGATAAACAGCGGATGAATGACGATGGACCACCATCAGATTGAGCTACAATGTCATTAACATCAGGACGCGATGTTTGACGTAATGGGGGTCAGGTTCAAGTTAATAACATGGCGATAGTACTTCTAGGTACGAAGTTTGGCTCAGATCTGATGAGAAACGACGCAACAGTGACGAGGGACCAACATCAATTTGAGCTACAACGTCATTAACGTCCACCACACAAACACTTACACAAAAAAACATTGCATTTACTATATACGATTGTATTAAGTCCAAACCCGCCTCATGAAACTGACTAAAAATTGTTGCTACAAAACTCGACGAGTATTACTACAAAACTCGTTAGCTTGTTTTTTACTACACAACTCGTCGATATTTTACTACAAAACTCGTAACCGAAATTACTACATAACTCGTCGATTTTACTACAAAACTCGTGAGCTACCACAAAACTCGTCGATTGTTACTACATAACTCGTGAGCTACCACAAAACTCGTCAGTTACTACATAACTCGGCGTAACAATAGCACCCAGAAGACGATATTAGTACAAACTAGATTAAAATGTATGATTCCGGGTGGTTTATTTTACAGAGCTTAGGCATGTGGGTTTGAATTTCTATTCGTTGGTAGTCTACCTTGCGCACACAATTCGTGAACTCTCCCTATGGTCAGAAAGATTATAGCATTTAACATTTCATTCCAAAAATATTTCGACTTTGTTCTAAAACAATAAATTTCGCACAAACTCGGGTTTGAAAATCAAACCTACAGAACAATTTGCAACATAGTTTTTGGTATGAGAATTCAAATTATGATGTGTCAGTCATGATATTTCTAACTGGTGAATAGTTTTGTTAACTTTGGGACTATGCCATTCCCCACATACGTCCTGCTAACGTACTAAAGTGTGGCCTACGTTTGTTTCAGTGTGCATATCCGGTCACCCCCGCACGTTAGGCGGGGTTGGAGTCTGTCTGAATTTCATGGATGATACATATCGGTCAGCATCTGGTGCCAGGGAAATCTGTAATCCAGGACACCTCATTCTGGTGGAGAATCGGGAAATGTTGAACAGCCTGGCGACATTCGTGAAAGATAGATTTTCACATACCGGTCAGTCGATCAATATATATACAATGACACAACGGCGAATATAATAACAATTGGCGAGCTGCCGGCAGCCTGTGTATTTTACCATGGTTATCTGCGTGATACCGGCACTTAAAACACGCTCCATATTTTGCATCTCCCGAAAATCCGCACATTATCTGCTTATAAATAATTTGTTTTAATGAGAATGGTCTCATTTTGAGGCGATAATGTGCTGAACTTTAGAACCTTTTAGTCACATTATCGACTCATACTGAGGCGATTCTAAGCAGATTGCGCGCGGACAATAACGCAAATAAGACAACTCACGATTTTTCATGATTACGCTCTTTACCATGTGTTTTCGTTGTGGCCGCGTCATAAAGCGAAATAACGACTATGACCCCATTATCTGCTGATTTTAGATAAGAAATGAACGGCGGTTTCAATGTGGTCATGGGATTTTGACCGCGAGAAAAATTCAGCAAACTGCATGAACCCTGAAGGGGTTCATGCGGAGTTTGCTGATTTTTTATCGCGGTCAAAACCCATGACCACGTTGAATTCGCCGTTTATCATTTATATTTATATACTTACGCTCTTTAAAACACTTCTCCAAATATGTCCGTTATTTCTTTTATAAAATTAATTTCCTATTTATATATTTCGCTCTATATTTCGCTATTTCGTTGTATTTTCCTATTTCGATTTTTCGTACTATTTCGCTATTTCGCTGTATTTTCATATTTCGCTTTTTCGTTGTATTTCATATTTCGATAATTCGCTATATTTGACATATTATGGGATATATATATGGGATTATATGATAACCAACATTATGATAGTCAATCGAACATCTCGTGCCACCCGTGCTCGCGATTAGATGCCACTAGCCATCCAATCGTGATCTTTCGAACCTCGATTACATATTGTTTGCTATCAAATCCTTGGCGTATTGGCTGACTAGATACTCAAGCAGTCGGTAATGTCCGACAATCCCCGGTGATTTCCGGGACCAATTTGTTCATAAACATATGAACGACATTGGAAGTGACGTCACGTTACGTCCATAGGTTTATGAACGCATTGAATAAGGGGGCGTGTCTACCGTAACGCTATGGGGAAATCGGAAGAGATATTAGGGGTATGTAAATATAATCAAATAATCACACAATGTACCTATTTCACATTATAGGTCGATTATGTGCGTATTTGCGCGAGAATATGTTGCAAACAAAGCTGTATCTAGACTATCTCAACTAAGGGTACTTACTATCCGGCGATCTCGATCGCAAAACATTCGAGAACATTTATAACATTCCTTCCCAATTTGGATTTAACCGTTTCTATACTAAAGCACCATTGATTTGTAGTTATACCATAGGAAATGTTAAGATAATGTCGTTTGTGGAACTTATTATCTATACATTTCCCTCAATAAATATGACTTATTCTGTACGTTTGATTATCTGTCGTCTGCTTATATTACCTTACAATCCATGCAAATCAAAACTAGACCGTATTGGATTCCGCACCTGATTTTTATTAGAAAAGTTGACCGAAAAATAATTTCAGATAATAAACAACTTAGTTTATGAACATTTCCCACCAATGAATATGAATCCTTCAGCGCTTGCATTCTTTCCATCTGGTTGTCGGCTGATAATTGATCCTAAACACTCCCCAACATAAATAATATATCATTCCAATGTATATCTTCATAACTGAATGGGAAAACACATTTAGTATAGGAAGGGTTAATATTTCTGATAACCATACATCCGATAACAACCTATTCTTGTTCTCTTCAGATCCAATGTGGATAGACGGTAAAGATATATTCTCAAATGGCACATTCTACGCATGGAACAACGAAACCTTGTCATATTTAGACTGGATGGGCGGGCTCAGCTATTCAAGTTCAGATCAGTGCCTGCGACTCGAGCTTAATGGTCCTGGTGCTTACTATATGGTGGTTGACAACTGTGACACCATAACGTATGCGGCCATGTGTCAGTACAACTGAAGAGACTGTCTGAATCATGCAGCATCATATGAAGAGGAACATTTGTATTGCAAACTATGTTCCGGAATAACTGTGGTGTCAATGCAGCGTCCTTTCCATATATACATGTAGATTTGTTGGAAGGCATGTGTCATAAAATGATATACTAGTTGAAACAGGCCATTTTTTTTAGATTGAGCTCCTTGCTCAAATTAACAAATATTTTAAATTTAAAAAAAAAAATTAACTAATGTTTTTTAAATAAAAATATTAACCAACAAATGAATTGCGTTATAAACTCCGCCAGTGTACACAGAGTCACCACATCAAATCGGGTTGAAATAGGTCTAGGTATGGTTGGACGAAAAACATATCGACCCCTCTCTCGTCCGTAATAAGTCACCCAAATGCCCAGATCTGAATAGGGACCGAGCATTGGAGGAATTTATAAAGACTCTGATACAATACCCACTAAACAGTCCAGACAGCGACAGGCAAAATCTAAGAAAGTCGGAAATAAAAGCTTACATCCAGTCATAAAAATAACAAAAAAATCATAACAAAATCGTCGGATAAAGGGGGTGCCATAGTCATAATGGATTATTATGAACTCAAAATAAGGGATATGCTATCAGATCACAACACATATGAGGAAATTCCCCTAAACATAGATAAAGAAACTCTTGGAAAATTGAAGAAACTTATCAATAAATACCAGAAATGCTTCACAAAAAGTCGACTATCTCACAAATTTCAGCTGTAAAACGAATAATTTCTATGGATTACCTAAATGTCACAAATCTAACCAGATAAATCCGCGATAGCCAAACAAAATTCCGAAATCATCAGTGTATACCGACCTGAGGATCTCAAATTTCGCCCGATCGTTGCGGGACCAGCTTGCCCAACTAGCAGACTGAACAACCTTGCGGACATAATTTTAAAACCCCTGCTCAAACATGTTAAAAACTATGTTAGAGATGACATTGATTTTCTAAACTTTATTCCCACGGAAGTTACAGCTGACACCCTGCTGGTAAATTTCGATGTTGTAAGCTTATATAGCAACATACCACACTCACTAGACCAGGATGCAGTTCAATTTTGGATGAAAAAATATCCGGAAACGGTCAGCGACAGATTTACTATGGCTTTTGTCGAAGATGCAGTAAGACTCATCCTCGAAAACAATACATTTCAGATGAGCAAAACGAACTATAAACATATAAAGGGGACCGCAATGGGAACGAAAATGGCCCCAACATACAGCACTTTAACTCTTGGGTATCTTGAAGAAAAACTTTACGAGTCTTTAAAACAGAGATATGACAAAACATTCAGTGACAATTTCCAAACCTCATGGAAACGATATATAGATGACTGCAATATATTTTGGCAGAAATCATGGGGTGACGTCAATGAACTGGACTCAATTTTGAATGGACTCAATGCCGACCTAAAATTTTACCATAGAAACTAGCCCACAAAAAACTTCCATTTCTTGACATTCTCATTATAGAAGATGGTAAAAACAATTCAACGGACATTTATCGGAATTCAACAGACACTCAGCAATACCTTCACTTTAAAAGCAATCATCCCAGAAGTTGTCGCAATTACATCCCATATAACATAGCAAGACGCATTTGTACAATAGTCTCAGACCCCAACGTCCAAATAATCCGACTGGCGGAACTCAGAACCACTCTAGTAGAGCGTGGTTATCCCATTAACTTAATAGATCAAGGCATTAAAAAATCCCAATCGTATTCCCCTGCAGAGCTTAGACAGCCAGAACCGCACTCTAAAGCGGACAAAACACATCTTGCTATGGTAACAACCTATAACAATCGAAACCCAGAGTTATTTCCCGTGGTATATAACAACTTACCCATATTGAAGAAGAGTGAACGTATGACGAGAGTACTAAATGGCACACATATTATCAAAAGAAAACGACAACCGCCAAGTTGAATATTCTAAGAGAATATTCTCAGTATACAGTAAATAATTATTTGGTGTCTTGCAAAAGAAATCAGAATTAATTTTGTTTACTTATTGGTTGAGAGATAACAATAAAACTTTTTAGAGTGACTCCGCTTATCCCGGATGCATGATGGCTGTGAAAGGCCGATCGGTTTATTTTAGTTAATGTAGTCTATTATAGATCGGTAAGTGGTTCACCCAGACCTGGTTAAGATATCTGATTGATAATTATATGGTTCAATCCCATTAGTGCCCACATATAACAATATAATTCAATCATTGCGATTAATCGAAAACCTTTGTGATAAATCGCCAAGTACGGTAGTTGGCGATTTATCAGAAATATGTTTTCGATGTTCGCAAAGTTGTTTTAACTTTGAATGTTATCAGTGAATAATTATATGTTGTCTTGATAACAAAAATCGGAAATAATTTTGTTTTGTTTTTGAAGTACTAGTATAGGTTGATCGATAATAATAGAACCGTTAGAGTTACTCCCTTTATCCCAGATACATGATACAAGGTACATGCTGGCTGTGAAAGAATGATTGGTCCATTTTAACCTGATCGGCTATTGTGATAAATCTCAAACATCTTTGCGATAAATCGCAAAGTATAATCACCAAGTAGTTAATTGAGAGTTATCGTAAAGATGTTTGAGATTTATCGCAAAGGTTTGGGAGTTATCGTAAAGGTGTTTGTGATTTTTTGCAAAGTTGTTTTGTGATTTATCGCAAAGTTGTTTTAATTTTGGATATTCTGAGTAAAAAATCTCCAAAAGAGATCAGAATTAATTTGTGTTTCAAGTATTGGTTTTCTTCCCCCGTATGTTAGCTGTGAAAGACCCATCAGTCTATTTTAGCCCGACCATGCTATTATATATCGATTTGTGGCTCATCCAGATCTGTATAAGATGTCTGATTTATTGTGTTTATACGGTTCAATCCCATTAGTGCCAACATGAACACATAACAATATATCTGCAATAAATCACAAACCTTTGTGATAAATCTCAAACATGTTTACGATAAATCGTAAAGTATAATCACCAAGTAGTTTGAGAGTTATCGTAAAGATGCTTGAAAGTTATTGCAAAGGTTTGCGAGTTATCGCAAAGGTCTGCGAGGTATCACAAAGTCGTTTTGTGATTTATCACAAAGATTTACTCCCCTCATCACACATGCATTCTGGCTGTGAATGACCAATCGGTTAGTATATTTTCGCCTGACCATGCTATTATAGAGCGATTGGAGTTCACCCAGACCTGTCTTATTTATTTTTATACGGTTAAAGCAAATTGATTTGATTAATTGCAAACATTTGTTATAAATCGAAAACCATGGCACTAAATCGCAAATTATTTTTTTAAATATTATTACACACAAATTAAGAATTACGGCCCATTATTTTAGACATTCAGACACATTTTACTCCACGTGCAGGGAACAGGCCAGGGATATCCTTACTTAGTTCTAGTCATGCTGGCTAAACTTACTTTAGTCATTTTGACTCATATAGAATTAGTCAGTATGACTCAAATCATAGTAGTCATTGTGACTCATGCAATATTAGTCAATATGACTCAATGTTAGTCATGTTGACTAGCATATGCTGGTCATGTTGACTACTACTAACCTAGTTATGATGAGTAACTTTTTCAGATAGTCATTTTGACTAACCTAAGTTAGTCATCTCCGTGACAAGCTGTTGACTAACCTAAGTTAGTCATATTGACCAACCTTTTATTCTCAGTGTGGTTATCAATATATAGTTTGTCATTTTTGAAGCGTACTTGCTGTCTATTATTCCGTGCTTGATTGATCACTGGCCTCAGGCGTTTACGTTCACTCCTTACCTCGTCGGGGAACTGTTGAGTAACATGAAACTTGGTGTTTCTCAAACCCGCATAGCTGCTAGCCAACACCAGGGACTTTTCCGTGTGGTATATGAAGCGAGCCACTATCGGTCGGATTTTTCCGATCTGCTCCCGTCCGATCCTATGTATGTTACCAAGTGACAAATTATCATCGATGGCCAACTCAGTGGAAAGAAAATCTCGCAGTAACCATTCTGGATCTTCTCCGTCGATTTCACTCAGACCATGGAATAGGAGGTTACTTTTCATGGAACGACAGCGTAAATCAAGAGTTAGGTCGTGCAAGGTGTGCTGCGGGACGTTTACCATTTGTATGTCCGATGAAGCGGCAGAGTTTATTCCGTGTACTAAGTCTTGTTTTTGTTGGTACATTGATTGTTCAGATGAACTAACAATACATGAAGCCGCCATTTAATATGTGAGGATAGTCTGATGCGTCACAGTCCCTGGCATTGCCTGAGTAAAGATTGGCTGAACATAAGTAGTTGTAGTAGTACATGCTGGTAAATATATACCATTATCCCGTGTAACAACAATCTCCTCCGTCATGGTCGTTGGCATGCAGGGTTGATACCCTCACATAATTTTACGATTTAGCGTTCAGTCGATAGCGCACGGTTGGTACCCTCATGTACTTTATAAGGAGGTCAGCGTCGTTGTAATAACAATGAAAGCAATCACGCTAACAATGCAACAGGCACTGTCCAACAATAGGCGATAGAGCTTAACTAATTTGTCATGTCCACTCACCGTGAAACGAATACACGAAATGCAGCGTTCCAATATTAAAAAGAATGAAATTCCAACGATTAAAATCCTTGATTTTGCTAATATAAGTGCGACCCGATAACTAAACACATACCCACAGGACATACACACTTCCAATCCGACTACGACTAGAACATTTCAACCTTTGATGCGAATTTACTGGAGCGGTCGGAAACATAAACACTGCTGTCACAGTCCCTAGGAATCACTGTTAGTTGAATAAAATATTATTTAATAATATTAAATCAATATATTATAGTTAGTTATTATATTAATATATATACCAGTTTGGCAAGTAAAAATTTCGTATACTGCATTTTCATTGGCAGATGATTTGCAAGAAAATACAGAGTACAAATTTTTATGCCACACAAACATTCGCGAATTCTGAGTTTATATCATCATATTCCGTATTTTTTTCTTGAAACGATGGTGTGTTCAGATTGTTAGTATCTTTACCCACTTACGAGAAAATAGCTGTTAGTTACTCGAATATTCCTTCAGGTGCAAACTCGGTGGAATTCTTTACGATTTTGGAAAAACATATCCATTCTATAAATACCATTTTACTTATTCGCACCCGGTGATAATCCGAATAAAAGGGATTACGGATGTGAGTAAACAGACGTCGGGTGTGGTAAAAATGGCCCTGCTCTAAACTACTAAGTGCACATTTTAACTCATTCTCATTACTAGAGAAATGTAGAAATGATCATCTCAAACTAATATATCTATATATTTTCAAGTAGGGCCCTAGGGGTGGTTGATAACTTGAGATGTGAAAGCAAATTTTATATTCCAAGCTCCCGTTTTGCTCCGCATCCCAAGAGCGGCAATGGGAGATAACTTGTACTGGGATTGGCTGCAAATGTTAAATAAGTAATTGTAATAAGGAACTGAATAGAGACACTACCGCGTCAGCAAAAAATGATTTTCACCAATTCCATAAATGTGAATTTATGGTGATATTTGGATGGAAAATCACGATTTATGTACAAATCAGACCAGGTAGAGTTGATATGACCCAACGAGCGCATTAAGAACAATTAACTTAATTGTCACATATCAATTGTGGGGAGATAAATGCAATTTTTTCGAACGAAAAATCCAATTGTTCGTTTTAGTGATAGAGCACACGGGGTGGTCTCTAGCCAATGAGATGATTGTTTACATAATAACAAAATCTGAAGTTGCCTAACTGCACCTGTTATCTGTATAGTGGAGGTAATGTATCTAGATCTATTTGTTATATTTTAATCAAATTTAATATTATATGGACAGTGATTCCTAGGACTGTGCTGCTGTCTACCGTCGGGACGCTCGTCGGGACAACGCCATGCTATGTATATAATATTACAGCATTTCCGCCGAATAGATATTTTAGAAAAGAGTTTATTGCAATGGCGTCGCGTCGTTGGCTGTTTAAAATAATACATTTAGTCTCAGACGCCCGAGGTGTATAGAGGCCGTAACCACGTGACAAATGTTGAAATTATGGATCACAATTCCATCCGGTTGTTTACTGAACAACGTTGCACTTTTAAAACTGATCATATATTAGTTTTTAACGGATATTTTAACAGTGTACCAAGAGTATCAAAGTACGTTTGCACATCTCATAAGAGTACAGGTATACCAACAACCTGTAACTGAATTATGGTTGCGTTTACGATCATGTAATCTAAGTCATCACATGTCGTAATATGTCTAACTTTGTCCAGAATTGGGCGCAGTTAGACAACACTTACCCTGTCGCCAACTCGCCATGTCCGGGTCATACCTGTCTAGAGTTCTGACAAAGAGGCTTCAAATCAGCCACTCCAGACAAAATATCATCACATCACAGAGATATATGTGCAGATATACGGAAACTGTACATGGTGACGTTCTCTTATATTAGCCCCGATATGAATGTAAGCTGTTCTATATAGTAGATCACATTACAAAAATAAACTAAATTTATTATGGGTCTATCATTTAGATACAGGTAGCCACTAAACATATGAGCTACGCGCTACATGAAGATCATCACACAATTATATACTATTCAGATTCAGTCTGGATAGACGGCAACGATCTATTCTCAAATGGCACATGGTACAACGCGTCCTTGCCATACATATACTGGATGGGCGGGACGATCAATTCAGGTCCACATGGCCGCTGCGTGCGCATCACGCTGGATGACAATGGTCGAATGACATACTATATGGTGGCCGATAGCTGTGACGTCAACAGCGGGCAGGTTAATGCGATGTGCCAGTTCAACTGACGAGAATGTCGGAATCATGCGGGACGTGTGGAGGTATTTTGAAAGGTGCTCAGAATGTTTCTAATTAACGAAGGTGTACAATATACGGGTCACTCGTTTCATATCAAGGCATAATGGATGTGACGAAAATATGTGGTGACAACATCAATGCCCAAAAGCCAGTTACGAACAATATAATGTTACCTCAATATCACTTTCAAAACTAATGTGTACAAGCTCACCGACGTTATATTATGAATCGTTGCATGGTACAATCGCGTTTTGACAGACACTTTGTTGGTCTCCAAAAATGAAACTTGCAAGCGTTAGTAATAAACTGAAGCGCCAACCCAGAGTCGTGCAACTTAATTGAAATTGAAATGAAGAAGTTAGTGGTTAATTGAAAATCCTACCATTATGTTCTAATGTAGCACAATTTCCAGATAAAAAATCGTTGACGGCATATATATATCTTAGTGGCTAAAGCTACCTCCTTCCTGGAACAAAATATCGAAAGTGAATTAATTAATGTTGAGACAAAACAGAACCGATCTGGGTACGACTGCAGCTCAACAAGTAAAAATAACTATGTTGGTATACGTGACTCGGGGCTAGAGAGTACATGCACCCAACTAGAAGATTGGTATAAAACTATACAAGTGTTTTGATTAAACCCACAGGTGGGCGCTTGTTTGCGAAATTCCACAATTATTATAGGATATGTTTTTCCATATTATCATCATGTCGTGGGTTGCAAAACGGTCGGTCAAAAATATTTTTCACAAAATTTACTCAGAATCAATTGACCGCCTCGTGATTATCGCAATTTCTGATTTCACGTGAACCCCATCACCAAACAATGCATCACGCATAAACGACTTTTCCATAAAAGTAATATATTCGAACATTCTCTCAGTAAAGTAGCCGATAGAGTTATCCCGCATGGATAGTAGTACGATATAACTATTTAACCCTTTCTATATAATTATACTAAAACATCATTGTATAAGTATTAACTCCAAAAGTATTAATCACATAGGTAATGTTCAGATAATTAGTTTAACCCTTTCTACACTAAAGCGTCATTGATGAGCAGTTATCCAATAGGAAATGTTCAAACAATAAGTTTAACAATAGGTCTTTTGTGGAACTTATTATCTAAACATTTCCCTCAATAAATATGGATTATTCTGCGCTTTTATTTATCTGTTGTCTGTTGATATTACCTTAACATCCCCCAAACGAACAATAGACCATTCCGACGTACACTTTTAAAGTGATGTGAAACACTCCCGTTGTGTGATCAAATAGAAATGGAGAACAATCTTGCCGAAATTAGTTCTTTTTACGAATATTAATCCAAGTTACAGCACACACCGTCATTCTTATATATATTAATCAAAAGCACTGACTCTCGATGGCGAACAAATTAGCGTTAGTTTCTCGTCTATTTTGGCGTCCCGAATGGAGATGTAAATATTTACAATTAAGTGTAGGTTAGGCGATGATTTCTGTGAATTTGAATGGTCGATTTCTTTGAGATTTTCGGCGATGTTAGTAGAAGTCTACATTCCCACAGTTGACATGGCGCCTGAGTACTACCTTATCAGTTTCACGCATCGAATAATTCAATAATGTGTCTTTAACTGACTGAGACAATCCGTTTAGTATAGACAGGGTTAACACTGACCACACATGGATAACACAAACCAATGCGAGTCAAAGTTCACGCTCCACTGACTGAGACAACCCTTTTCGTATAGACAGGGTTAACACTGATCACACATGGAGAACACAAACCACTGCGAGTCATTGTTCATGCTTCACGGACTGAGACAATCCATTGAGTATAGACAGGGTTAACACTGATCACACATGGATAACACAAACCAATGCGAGTCATTGTTCACACTTCACTGACTGAGACAATCCATTTAGTATAGACAGGGTTAACACTGACCACACATGGATAACACTAACAACTGCGAGTCAGTGTTCACGCTTCACTGACTGAGACAATCCATTTAGGATAGGATAGGATAGGATAATTTTATTTACAATACACACATATGGAAAGTACAATTACAAATAAATATAATATTAATAGACTATACATTGCTAGGGGTGATATAGTCATGGCTGACTGTCTTCCTATCACCCCTAGTATAGACAGGGTTAACACCGATCACACATGGATAACACTAACAACTGCGAGTCAGTGTTCACGCTTCACTGACTGAGACAATCCATTTAGTATAGACAGGGTTAACACTGATCACACATGGAGAACACAAACCACTGCGAGTCATTGTTCATGCTTCACGGACTGAGACAATCCATTGAGTATAGACAGGGTTAACACTGATCACACATGGATAACACAAACCAATGCGAGTCATTGTTCACACTTCACTGACTGAGACAATCCATTTAGTATAGACAGGGTTAACACTGACCACACATGGATAACACTAACAACTGCGAGTCAGTGTTCACGCTTCACTGACTGAGACAATCCATTTAGGATAGGATAGGATAGGATAATTTTATTTACAATACACACATATGGAAAGTACAATTACAAATAAATATAATATTAATAGACTATACATTGCTAGGGGTGATATAGTCATGGCTGACTGTCTTCCTATCACCCCTAGTATAGACAGGGTTAACACCGATCACACATGGATAACACTAACAACTGCGAGTCAGTGTTCACGCTTCACTGACTGAGACAATCCGTTTAGTATAGACAGGGTTAACACAGACCACACATGGATAACACAAACCACTGCGAGTCAGTGTTCACGCTTCACTGACTGAGACAATCCATTTAGTATAGACAGGATTAACACCGATCACACATGGATAACACAAACCACTGCGAGTCAGTGTTCACGCTTCACTGACTGAGACAATCCATTGAGTATAGACAGGGTTAACACTGATCACACATGGAGAACACAAACCACTGCGAGTCATTGTTCATGCTTCACGGACTGAGACAATCCATTGAGTATAGACAGGGCTAACACCGATCACACATGGATAACACAAACCACTGCGAGTCAGTGTTCACGCTTCACTGACTGAGACAATCCATTGAGTATAGACAGGGTTAACACTGATCACACATGGAGAACACAAACCACTGCGAGTCATTGTTCATGCTTCACGGACTGAGACAATCCATTGAGTATAGACAGGGTTAACACTGATCACACATGGATAACACAAACCAATGCGAGTCATTGTTCACACTTCACTGACTGAGACAATCCATTTAGTATAGACAGGGTTAACACTGACCACACATGGATAACACTAACAACTGCGAGTCAGTGTTCACGCTTCACTGACTGAGACAATCCATTTAGGATAGGATAGGATAGGATAATTTTATTTACAATACACACATATGGAAAGTACAATTACAAATAAATATAATATTAATAGACTATACATTGCTAGGGGTGATATAGTCATGGCTGACTGTCTTCCTATCACCCCTAGTATAGACAGGGCTAACACCGATCACACATGGATAACACTAACAACTGCGAGTCAGTGTTCACGCTTCACTGACTGAGACAATCCATTTAGTATAGACAGGGTTAACACTGACCACACATGGATAACACAAACCACTGCGAGTCAGTGTTCACGCTTCACTGACTGAGACAATCCGTTTAGTATAGACAGGGTTAACACAGACCACACATGGATAACACAAACCACTGCGAGTCAGTGTTCACGCTTCACTGACTGAGACAATCCATTTAGTATAGACAGGATTAACACCGATCACACATGGATAACACAAACCACTGCGAGTCAGTGTTCACGCTTCACTGACTGAGACAATCCATTTAGTATAGACAGGGTTAACACTGACCACACATGGATAACACTAACAACTGCGAGTCAGTGTTCACGCTTCACTGACTGAGACAATCCATTTAGTATAGACAGGGTTAACACTGACAACACATGGATAACACTAACAACTGCGAGTCAGTGTTCACGCTTCACTGACTGAGACAATCCGTTTAGTATAGACAGGGTTAACACTGACAACACATGGATAACACTAACAACTGCGAGTCAGCGTTCACGCTTCACTGACTGAGACAATCCATTTAGTATAGACAGGGTTAACACTGACCACACATGGATAACACAAACCACTGCGAGTCAGCGTTCACGCTTCACTGACTGAGACAATCCATTTAGTATAGACAGGGTTAACACTGACCACACATGGATAACACAAACCACTGCGAGTCATTGTTCACGCTTCACTGACTGAGACAATCCATTTAGTATAGACAGGGTTAACACTGACCACACATGGATAACACAAACCACTGCGAGTCAGCGTTCACGCTTCACTGACTGAGACAATCCATTTAGTATAGACAGGGTTAACACTGACCACACATGGATAACACTAACAACTGCGAGTCAGTGTTCACGCTTCACTGACTGAGACAATCCATTTAGTATAGACAGGGTTAACACTGACCACACATGGATAACACAAACCACTGCGAGTCAGCGTTCACGCTTCACTGACTGAGACAATCCATTTAGTATAGACAGGGTTAACACTGACCACACATGGATAACACAAACCACTGCGAGTCAGTGTTCACGCTGGGCCGCAAAATAGGTTGGCCAATGTTTTGTCCAATTCTGATATATTTTGGCTAAATTACAAAAAAATATATAATTATGTCCACACCTTCAGATACCGTGTCTAGACTTCTTGTTGCTTGACAATATATTACTGTTTTGTCCAATTCTGATATATTTTGGCTAAATTACAAAAAATAATATAATACTTATATAATTATGTCCATACCTTCAGATACCGTGCCTAGACTTATTGTTACTTGACAATATATCACTACCCACCATCTACCATTCAGCCTCATGCCAGACAAAGGATTCATTAGTGTTAATCATCGTTAGTGTTGTATTGCATTTGGTGGTCCATTGTTTGATAGTGTACTGCCATTAGTGCATTTTGTTACCCATTAAGATGAGTCACATAATCAATGCAGATAATCATACTGTAACTGTAATTATCACATAATTTGGCCATAAAAGCAGTTTCATAATTATCGGTAATAGACACGTTTAATATCAGCGCGTGCGATGACGTCACGGCGTTCTTCAAATAACTTGCGATCGCTGTAGTTTATGATTGTTGTTTTCGATGAATATTTCGGGTTTATTTGATCATGTGATAAAAGGTATCTCACACTCGTCCTATTTTATACGTAATTTATCAACCTCGTCCTCTAAATTCTATTTGAGCCTCGGTAAACCTCGGCTCAAATCGAATTTAGTGAACTCGGTTGATAAATTCCGTATAAAATAGAAACTCATGTGAGATCCTCTAATTCTCATGTCGCTCCCGTAACAAACTCATTTGGGTTTTTGAATTAGATTTCCGATATTGGGGTAAAAATATGGGGTTATTTCTAACATCGATTCAGCACTGGGCGAACTCCATACGCACAACTCGGCCCGGTGTCTACAAGAAACTCAGGATACATTGTCCACATGAAATATGATTTTATATTAAACGAACAATGTTTACAGTGTATATAATGTGGTAAGGGGTATTTAAAATATACGCTTTTCCGGACTATTCCAAAACCAGATGAATACAAACTACCGTTTTCGTTCGAGGCCATTGTTTTAAAAGTTGTATTTGTATGACTCCAATGCGTCTTTCTTATACATAACATGCTCGCAGAAATGTATAGTTCTGATATGTATCTCCCTATATCGATACCGGGAACAATTCAAAATCGAATATTATTAGGTGCATTTTTGAGCTCAAACCGTCATCTGTTTTGGTGTTCTTATAATTTTTCCAAACTTGTTGTATAGAGAAAACCGAGTATCTTAATTGTAGACACGGTCCGGGTTTCTTTGCTTACAGTTCTACATGTGTGAATACAGAAAATGATGTCGCTTGCTGTTTCGTGAGCCCAAACGGTATAAGCCAATTCAGAGCGCATCACAATTTTATCAAACGTGTATATATAGTTGATATACTATTGCAGAGACTTGAAATGTATACCATATGACATTAGCGATGGCTATTCTGCAGTTTACTCAAAATGTTAGACCAATTACAACCGATTAGTGTCACATTGTAAGTGATGTAAATATTGTTTGTTTCATCACCATACAGGAAACAGTTTAAGCAGAATATATTTTATTGTCATTGATTGCAATTATTTATCATTAAAGCATTTTAGATTATTTGCAAAGATTGAGGATATATTACAATGTGTTCGCGAATGCCCACATGTCAGAAGCTTTTTGAAGCATATTAATTAATGGGAACGATAAAATGTAATTGGTTTAATAGCAACGAGAAAGATCGTTACTATCGGAGCCTCGTCAATGGCAGCTAACTCTATGACAAATGTGTTTGGCTCATATTAGAATAATTATAACATACATAAATTTGTTTAATCCCGATAGCTTATCTCTAAAGTCATTTATAATATAACTATACGCTAGAAATATCAGCCTGTTACCCTGAAAATAAGCACCTATTGAACTTATTTAAAAAACACAAATAAACCCATGCCGGTACGCTCTATATGAACCTAATCGACTTAGCATATGTACGCTCTTTATAATGTGTTTTCATTGTGACCCGAGTCGTAAATCGGAATAACGGATAAAAGTGCACTATGGGCGTATAGTGCTGAATCAAGTTAGTCTAATACAACCTATCTGGATATTATATCCAATACGAACATATTTGCACGAGGATACAATGTATGTTGAGACATATACACGAAAACAATAATTGCACAGTGCCATATGACATTCTCTTCATAAGGCAAACTAGTGCTTCCTTCCAGAAGCTATGAAGAAAACTCTATTTCCAAATATTCTATATATGACTAATAGTACCAAAATATTGCGGTATGATATCCTCCCAGATTCTAGGAGAACCGCGCTACCAAGAAGTGGAGTGGTGTTGTACCGGCAGTTCATTCCACTGAACGTCAATGGTGGTGTTGTGTTGTACCAATTCAATTTATTGTTGTAAACTCATCGTCTAATGTGACATTTATGAGTGTTCATTTGCAATTACAAAATACCATAAATACATACATATCAAATACATATCAAATATGGGGAATACACAGAAGAGAGTATTTACCAATAAAAAATATGGATATCATCCAGGGGGTGTACCCGTACATGTGTAGAGCTTTCATATAAATATGTGTGTTTTATAATGCTATCTTATGATTAATGGGGTATATGAAGTATGTGGGGCAATTCCCTGTTCATATGTTGTATGATGTGGGGATTTTTCATTGAGCCTCAGGAGTGGATCATTAGTGTTTGGGCCTTTTTTATATATATTGATAGATTTATTATGATCTTTCTGTTATTTGTATCAAAGAGGTCATGCAATTTAATTGTGTTCGATCGGTTGCGATAGTAGGCTTTCAAATATTTCATTCTGAGCGCAGTTAACCGAGGGCAGTTCATTACAAGGTGGTATTCATCCCCGAGTTCCTCCATACAAAGAGTACATCTTCATTCTGAGTATGGGGTGTTTGTCCAAGAACCAGTTTCCACCGGAAGCCGGTGGTTTCTGGTTCTGAATCTCAGTAGTGGCAGAACGATATTGTTATCATCTAGAGATAGGTATCGTGGTCTGCAGAAGTTGGGCTTTATGCATCTATAAAATGCGTATTTATTTGAATGTTCCATAGGTGCTCGCCAGTCTGATATATATATGTCAATAGTTCTGGTTTTTATGGCATTGGCGAAAAATTTTGCGCTACTAACCGCTTGGTTTCTCCACGTATATGACATGCCCAGTTTGTTCAGTTCAGTATTTACAAATTCTAGCCAGGGGATTTTTACATTTTCTAGCGTGCGTACATTCATCATTATATTGTAAAGCATAAAAGGGAGTCGGGTGCTTTCCATCGTGATTATTCTGCTCCAGAACATTAATAATTTAGTTTTTATTGTCAGCGAAATTGGTTTAATTCCCAGCTCCCCGTAAATGAACACTTCCGGTGTGGTCTTGTTTAGATTAAATATAAATCTCAAGAACCATATTTCTAGTTTCCGGAAGCACTCTAAGTTTGAAAAGCCCCATATCTCGGCTCCATATGTCATAATCGGCACGATTGATTTTTCATAGATATCTAGAATCGTTTCGACGGACAGTTTGTTACTTCGCGAGGTGTTTATCAAAGCATACATTGCCTTCTTGACATTACTGCACCGTGTGTTTCTTTCAGTTGCGAAGTTACCGTTCTTATTGAATTCTGTCCCCAGATATGTATAACTGTTTACGGTTTCAATTATGTCGGTATTTATATGGAATTCACTATCTTTATTTCTGCTTCGTTTTTTACCAAAAATTACGATTTTCGTGTTTGATGGGTTAATTTTTAGTTTCCAGATGTTGCAGTATTGTGCAAATCTGTTTAGTGAATGTTGAAGGCCTTTCTTTGAGTTGGATACGAGTACGGTGTCATCTGCATATAACAATATAAGAAGTTTTAGGTAATATCCCGTGTCTGATTTTCTCACCTTATGCAAGTCGATACCGTTACACCCGTGCCCTGCTAGGTAGTCATGTATGTCATTGAGGTATAGAGAAAAAAGTATCGGTGAGAGACAGTCACCTTGTTTTACTCCAATGGAACTATGAAATAAACTGGATATGTTATCATCTACTCTCACGCACGTTTTAATATTTTGGTATAGACCTTTTACAGCTCGAAGTATGTTTCCAGATAGATGGTAGTGTTGTAACTTGCCCCATAGTCCCTCCCTCCAAACTGTATCGAACGCTTTGGTAAAGTCAATAAATGCACAGAAAAGGTTATCTTTGTTCAAATCAGCTAATTTGACGAGGGCGTGGAGGTTGAACATTTGGTCTGTTGTGCTATAGCCTTTACGGAATCCGGCTTGGGTTTCTGATTGCAATTTGTTCATGTCTATGAATTTGGATATACGCTTGCAAAGAATACTGGTGTATACTTTTGACATACAACTAAGGAGAGTTATTTTCCTATAGTTATCAGCATCCATTGGATCTTTACTGTTTTTGAAAATAGGTCTTATGACCCCGATGGACCAGTCTCTAGGTATAACACCGGTTTTAAAAATAACATTAAAATACATGGTATAAAAATCGCCTAGAAACTGCCAGCTATGTTTGATATATGAATTATCAATATTATCTAGTCCGGGTGCTTTGTTGCTTTTTAGCATTTTGATGGAACTCTCAATTTCATCTTTTGTGATGGGTCCATTTAATTGGTTTTCGCCAATTAAGTTATGTGGTTGACTAGTATAAGCCATATTGTATGTATCGCAACTTGTCTCTGTTAATGACAATAACTCGGATTCTTCTTTTTCAAAATGCGATTTAAAGTTCGGTCCATTGAAAGTGGATGATGGTGTTGCGTTGTTCCGGCAGTTCGGTTCATTGGAAGTCGATGGTGGTATTGTGTTTCACCGGCAGTTCGGTCCATTGAAAGTCAATGATGGTATTTTGTTGGACCGGCAGTTCGGTTCATTGGAAGTCAATGGTGGTATTGCGTTTTACCGGCAGTTTGGTCCCTTAAAAGTCGATGGTGGTATTGTGTTGCTTCGGAAGTTTGGTCCACTGAAAGTCGATTATGGTGCTGTGTTGTACCGGCAGTTCAGTCCATTGACAGTCGATATTAAATGATAATTCTCTATTGCCGCATGCTTTAATTTTAAGTAATGATCTACGAATCTACATATCTATATATTATGTCACTGGGAGCGAAAGAGACGATGAGCGGATGGTGATGTACCAACGTATCATCTTGCAAATAGGTTCACATTGGACCTAAATATGCACAATGGTTCATAGTGTACATATTGGAATTTGAAATAAGCCCCCATTATAAAGAACAAACATTTGGAAAGTAGATTTAGGTTCATTGCGAGCATAATTCAGATTCAAATAAAGACGAACCGGGCTTTTGTTTAGTAAGTAAAATATGTGCTTAATTTCAGGATAACATGCTGGATTGCGTGGTTATTTAGGGGGATTGTGTGGTGTTCATAATGTTTATAATAATGGATTTGTAATATTGATCAATGACAAATATTGATTGCATTACGTATGTATTCTCATGATTCCCTTCTTTCAATTTTCGTAAGATGTAAAGCATATCGGGGGAGATTTTGCAATAGCTCCAATATTCCGTTTGGGCGAGGAGGGTGCATGGCTCCAAAACACAGCTGTGTGCAGCTCGATCAGAAACATTACCGCTAAGTTTATACCCATCGGTCAACTCTTGATGAATGGGCGTCCTCTTAAAGGGTGTCACCGTCGCCGAGGTTGTTAGGTAGCGGATAGCATCATAGCACTCGGGGCTAGACGTGCTACAAAATCGGAACATATTACAAGCTTGATCCGAGTTAGTGTTCTATTCATATCGTAATATGGCAATTTCGATTACAAATTATAATTTGTTCACACACTTAAGCAGCAATGAATACATCACTGAGCCTCCATTCATGCAAATATATGGGCGGTTGTCAAGTGGATTTGCTCGACGCATCGATACCGCTAAGTGCATTATATTCATCACTACTCTAAACAACTGTCCATAGCCACGAACGACAGCCTGCAAGCATTTGGAAAATATGCCCTGATACACGAACCTGTCTACCGTCGTTATGCCTCATATGGATGTTATATAAAGGCATAATGAGATTTGCACCGTACCGACTCAACAATTATATATAGTATTTGATAATCAAATGCAGATATCACAGAGTGTAAGGTATATTTACAAATTTAAAAAGTACAGTGCATAGGGAATCACTGAACTAAATGGTTTCCCATAGACGACAGTGTTCATGTTTCAGCAAAATTTCACTAAATTGAAACCTACGGGCCCCTCCAGTGATGTTTACCATCTATATTGACACCAGATGATCGCGAAAATGCACGAAAAATCATAGGTCATGTGTTTACTTTTAAAAATAAATCTCCAAGTGTGCGACAGGGCTATCCCACATCCAAATTTTACCAGGAAAAACCCAGCACACCAGCAGCTAGTTAAATAATTTTCCCACTCACAAAAATCCATTCCCCCATTAATTAACCAGTTTAAATTATTTAGATATGACGTACACATCAAATGAACAAGATGACATCCTTTAATAACGTATCAGGTGAAGGCCATTCTTCAGTTACCTTCACCTCTAGCATTCTACGGTGCACTCGCTCCCCGACTCGGCAACACATTCCATAAGGGGCTTGCAGTGCGACAATGGACATGTGTGATTAGTTAATTTTGAGCTGACATGTGTATGGTGCTACACAAGAACGCAGGTATAGGGACAAACTATCATATTGGTGTCGGGGTCATTCTTTATAAAGTGTTGGTACATGTATAGACAGCAGGTATATTTTGTCGGTATATTTTAGGAGGGGGTTTACTTGTTTGTCCGAAACAGTAGCCTCAATAGTGGCGGAAGATATCGATGCCCTTTTTGGTTAAGATTGAGAGATTCTGGGTACTTTTTTTATTGCGACTATTAAATAGTGTTGCTAGCTTGTGAGCATTTGGTGGTCTCTGGTATTGGTATGGTATTATGTATTGTACTCGTATGTCTCGGAGTCCAATATGTAGAGGATCTACAACGAGTTCCCAGTTTATCCCTTTACCCAACAGAAGGGCCCTGTGCCAATGCATTCTCTTATATATGCGAGTCGACCATAGGTCGCCTCGCATATATAAGAGAATGCATTGGCTTGACACATTAAAAATTATAAAATTGTTAAAGAATGTAAGAAAAAATGGTAAAAAGTGTTAAAAAAAGATTTTGTTAGGCCAATGCAATCTCTTATATATGCGAGGCGACCTATGGTCGACTCGCATATATAAGAGAATGCATTGGCACAGGGCATAACTGTAACCATCACAATGTGGTCAAGGAGCCGGTTCCAATGATATCCATATTTGTATGGTTTTATTGAGACAGACCGAAGATATTTTAGGCTGTTGAAGCTTTATTTGGCCGGTTTTGGCCGGTTTGTTGGGTAAAGGGTTATAGCGGAATTTACAAAACGAGTTCAGTAAATTAGGTTTAGGTTAATTTACTGGACCGAACCTTTGGCGAGGTCCAGACCTAATTTACTGGACGTGTATTGTAAATTCCGCTAAAAACTGGGAACGAGTTATAGATTATATTTATTACATGATCCAAAACCTCGACAATACGTACTTAACCCTTTACCCAACAAACCGGCCAAAACCGGCCAAATAAAGCTTCAACAGCCTAAAATATCTTCGGTCTGTCTCAATAGAACCATACAATTATGGATATCATTGGAACCGGCTCCTTGACCACATTGTGATAGTTACAGTTATGCCCTGTGCCAATGCATTCTCTTATATATGCGAGTCGACCATAGGTCGCCTCGCATATCTAAGAGAATGCATTGGCCTAAAACAAATCTTTTTTTAACACTTTTTACCATTTTTTCTTACATTCTTTAACAATTTTATAATTTTTAATGTGTTAAGCCAATGCATTCTCTTATATATGCGAGGCGACCTATGGTCGACTCGCATATATAAGAGAATGCATTGGCACAGGGGCGTTCTGTTGGGTAAAGGGTTAACGCAACAAATGGGACAAGAAACTAACATCGCTTCTATAAGGCACGCGATGACATTTCACGTAACTATGCGTTGTTTGCCCGCGTAAAGAATTAGTCCCAGATAAATAAAGACTATTTGGTGTATTTAATGGCGCATATTTAACGACGTAACTTTTCAAACTCTTCATTCATTATAATTTCTTGGAAAAATATTGGAAGCCATAATAATGTAAACAGACGACAAACCGGGAGTCACAGCTCACCTGGCACTATTTGCTGATATTAAACGAACGGTTGATATCACAATTTATAGAATGCGTTTATTGAATGGAATAAGGGAAGGATAATGTAATAAATTTAAGGATGACATGATATTCGTTGAGTTGCAGAGGATACACAATTTATCCGGATATGCGTCGTTGAGGGAGGGGGCTGCAAGACGGGCTTATCGGTTATGAACATTTCGGACTACGAGGGAGTGCATGGGCTGCACCCATGGACGGGCCAATTCGTTATGCACATTTATGACTACGATAGAGGGGCTGCACCCATGGACGGGCCAATTCGTTATGCACAGTTAGGACTACGAGGAGGGACTGCACCGATGGACGGTCTAATTCGTTAGGTATATTTCGGACTATACGAGGGGGATTTGCACAGATGGAGGGGATAATTCGTTAGCCACATTTCGGACACATGGGATGGGGCTGCACCGATGGACGGTCTAATTCGTTGGGTACACTTCGGACTACGAAGGGGATCTGCACCGATGGTGGGGCTAATTCGTTAGCCACATTTTGGACTACGATGGAGGGGGCTGCACCGATGGGCGGTATAATTCGTTATGCTCATTTCACACTACGCGGGAGGGGAGCTGGAAGTTCGAGGTATATACGCCCAATTATCAATCATTTGAGATTCAGAATTATGACAACCGTATTGCACTCGGTCTCATTCGTTGTTTGTATATAGGTATTTGAATTGAGCGTCCGAATTGCATGCGCGCTGCACCGATAATACTCAAATATTGCTTAAGGTGTTATCCTAGTCTTCTCATATTGTCGATATCGCTTCCCCATCTCAATTCTATTTGTGTGGCGGTCAGAATATTCATTATCAGCCTATATCCGTTGCCGATTACAATTTTTACATTCCATGTGTAAACATCGGAAACCCATTACACAAATCCCGTGGTAATAAATCACGCGAGATCACGCGAGACATCTTATTAAAACTGACATGATATCCTAGCGCATGTGCTACGCGGGGTTAGTTTATGTTCCGGTCGCAATTCCTGCAGACTTTGCATAAGCGTTGTAGTTTATAGATCGGCCGCATTTATTTCCGGTATCTGATGCTGGCAGAAATCAAAACTTATCGGCAACACCATCAGCCATTCTGCAGATGCCTTTAATACATTCAATTATAATTGGCAGTAGCAACCTCCCAACAGCAATTTCTGCAGAGTACCGACATGGGAACCAGAGCAGGGGGAACAGCCCCTCGTGTCCTCCGCCAAGAGCACAGCACCCTTTCATCATTTGTGAACTGATCAGAAATACATCGTGTATCAGGTAAAACAGCATTATTATGATATCCTAAGTGAACATTATACCAATTCTGGTCGCTTAACCCTTTCATGACGGGAGGTGCGCTGGCGCAACATTGAAATTCCCGTTCCAATGCATGCTCTTATATATGCGAGTCGACCATATATAAGAGAATGCATTGGCCTAACAATTTTTTATCTTTTTTTATCGTTTTGTGTTATATTCTTTAACAACTTCTATCATTATTTATCATTTGTTCTTACATTATTTAACAATTTTTATCATGTTTATATAATTTGTTCTAACATTCTATAACAATATTTATCATGTTTTCTTATATTCTTTAAAAAAAAAATCTTACATTCTTTAACAATTCGATCATTTGTTCTTACATACTTTATAAATTTTTATACTTTTTTTTTCATTCTTTAACAATTTTTATCATTTTCTAATCATTATTTCTTACATTCTTTAACAATTTTTTATCATTTTTTGTTTCACTTGTTCATACATCTTTTAACAATTATAACAAATAATATGAAATTTGTTAGGCCATTGCATTATCTTATATATGCGAGGCGACCTGTGGTCGACTAGCATATATAAGAGAATTAATTGGCACAGGTTTTTCGCAAAAATTCAGGAAGCTCCAGCCATGAAAGGGTAAAAGGCACGGGCGGCGTTCGTTGCAGAAATATTGATATTTGTTCAAATCACCATCAACAGAAGGAATATTAAAATATATATAGTTTTGTTCATATGCCAAACATAATCAGCGCGTAAATAGTATATTGTCGTCAAGACGGACGATGGTGTACGTAAACAATAGCCTGCTCGTGTTACAGAAGTTCTGCTTCTGTTTACATAACACAGCGCAATTTTATTGATTAATCACACACGAATGATATAAACGCTCTTTATCATTTCCATATCAGGAAACAATAACAAACAACGCTCTTGATGTTTACCATATCTGGCGGATCTAAACAAAAATAATTAAACAATAACATACAGTTTATGCCATATTTCTGATTGGTATAAGAACAATGTCTGTCTATATTTTACTATATATTTCTGTTTATGGCGGTTTTTGACGGAGGTGAATATTTTAACAGCATACCCACCGCCAACACCGCCCATATCTTTAATATGAGCTTGGTCCTGGACAGTGCTATAAAATGATTACCAAACACTTTCCTAAGCGAAACATATATTCATTCTCTTATTCGTGTGATATGAGCTTGATCTTGGAAATTATTTAAGGGTCAGACGCACGTTTTGCCAGAATATCCTGGTATTTCAAAATGGATTTTCTCAAAATCTGTCAGGATTTCTTTGTGAAATTTGGTACAAGCGGTTGTTGTGACGCAATATTTAAGAATCATGAACCCATTGGATATTATAAGATCATTTACTTCTACCTTTGTGGTGTGAACAATATATAAAATTTCACTGTTTTCGGGTAACAATAACTTCTGTAAAATAGATTGTTTTCAAAAGTTCAGTTCCTACATGTATATCAATGATATCCTATCTGAAGATCGTGAGAGGAGACTTAATTATTCTTGATTCGTGAAATTTAATGATTATTTTCATTTAGAATGGCAACTACCAATAAATAATGTTCAATCTTTGAGAATGTTCATGCCATGCATGTTGATCAGTGGAACATTGGGCTGAGGTGAGTTCTGGATCATGGGTTCATAATCAAGTTAAAGCTGACCACCATATATCTTAACACTGTGACCTAATTCTAGCTGATTTCTCCCACCTTGGATGGACCACACTGCATATCAACATTTGTTTTCATTGGGCTGGAATATTTGTGACTGTTTTATTCTTCATTATAAAAAAATATATGGGAGTATGATGCTTTCTTATGCAATTAACAATCTAACTCAACATTATGGTACAAGTGAAACCTCATCTTATAAAGCCATAGCAATAAGCTATTTGGTGATTGTGCTGTGTGAAACTATCAATTATTCTAGCAGTTCTTAGTACCAAGAGGGACAAAAAATAAAATATTAGTTTCAATCTCTCAAATGTATTAAAATCCATCGTCTTTGTCGTCTCACAATAATTGATCAGATTATGTATACAATAAAGATGATGAATAATTGAATAATTCTTTGTTGAAAATTTCTTGCCATTTTAGTTGGATTTATGCAAAACGTGCGTCTCTCCATTAAATATATCTCACTGTTCAGCGCATGACCTATATATCGATAATGTTTACTACACATTTTGTGTAATGTGCGATAGATGTCACACTTGTGTGCTCGTAATTATCCCATACAACGTTTGGTATTGATAATTATTTCACACCCAATGGCTTATTTGTGCGAAATACAGCAAAATACAGAAGAATTGAAACGTTCAATAAAAAAATGCGTATTGTTCTTGAAGAATACAAACCTATTACGTCAACAACGTTACCCAGTTCACACACTTGTGTCGTTCTATCTATATCTTCTCCGTGCATTCCAAACTAAAGTTCTTGTTAGTTGACAGAAACTGGAGTATTTTATGTCGCAACATAAAACACCTGCTTCTTGCCGCGAATCTGGTGTGTGGATGAGAAACAAATAACGATTGGATAAAACTCTTTAAAGGCACGTGTGGCCATGGTTGTTGGTTACAATTTAGAAATAAAAGTTACCAAAATATAAAATATTTCCACAAGAAATACCAATAATATAGTATAATAATATAATGAATGCGACAGTATCCACAACACATACTTGTGCGAGCCGAAGGTTTGTTTATATACAGCAATAAGCGATAAGCAACACACTCAACACCGTGGTGATGTTTTTGGCTGATTGATTCACTGTGACCCATTCAACACCAAAATATTGAGTGGCGAGGATTAGCGAACAGTATGTTGTAGACACCATGATACAGTTTAACCAAAGTTAGTGTATTGCTTATTACAACCCTTTGCATTATGTACTGTAACATAATATGGCTTTTGTTTACTAACACTGTGTACGATCTTGACAATAACATACTATTTAGGGGGCCTCGGTGGCTCAATCGGTTAGGGGTACCACTCCAAGTGGTTTTCCCCTCCAGCGCTGGCGATAAGGGTTCAAATCCACATGTTTCCATCGTGGACTTTGTAACTCGAAATCGTTATATGGTGGAGTTGCCAGTTACTCGCCGATGGCTGGTGGTTTGCCACACATGGTTGACGGTTTATGAGCCATTGAAATCACTGTTAGATTAGTCGCAAGTGTGCGGATTTCCTCCACCACTAAAACTGGCAAGTTCGTGATATGGCCTTAGTTGCTAAAGCGACAATAAACCCCAATATAAACAAAAACAAAAAAACATGCTATTTGTGCAATACTTATGATTAAGGACATAATACGTCTACATTTTAATATTCTTTCTGTTTATGGCGGTTTTAACGGATGAGACTATTTTAACATCAATGCTCATCGCAGTCATCCGTATCTTTAAAGGCGAAGTCGCAATAAGTCTAAACTATGCTCATTTAGTCACATTCGGATTTAGTTGTGCACACTTATTTCAGAATCCCCGTTGTACAACAAATACGAGTATTTATGTGTGTGCTTCTGCTCGTCGGCAATTTGACAGATATTGTGATGTCACACAGTATACCTTCCGGGAGTAATCAGACAGTATTGTTTAATTATGGCGGGAAAAATATTGCGATTTCTGAGTCTAACACTGAGTCATATTCTTCCTTGTCTGATTTTTTAGTTACATTATATGTAGAATTCCTAAAACTTTCGTTACCATTGTATACAGTAATGCCCTAATTAATCGACTCCATAACCACAGCAGCATTATGGGTAACTTTTTAGGATTTAGTCGGATATATGGCTTGTTGCCATTCATCGGAAAACTCTCCCCGATAGCTTTCCGATGAATGGCAACAAGCCATATTTCCGACTAAATCCTGAAAAGTTACCCATAATTCTGCTGTGGTTATGGAGTCGATTAATTAGGGCATTACTGTACTCTATTTGAGTTGCACTCATTGCGACAGACAGACTGGACAGTTATCACCAAACCGCTACGCATGTAACAGCACAGCACACATTCACGGCAACTGCGATATGCGTCATTGTCTATGATTGCTGCTGCGTGCAGTGGAATGGTTTAATGTGGCTTTATCCGCTGAAGCCCTGCTTTATTCCGCAACATCTAATGATCGATTTCAGAGACATATTAATGTAAATATTATGCTCATATGGTTATTATGTCTGCTGTAATGTGTTTGCGCACAAACAAACCTCCAATCTCATTTTGATTTAGTTGAATGTCACATATAGGGAGGAAGTGTATTTCAGCTTTATGATTGTATTCGCTTGAATCACATCGGCCATGGTGACGGTTAATCTCTATCTCACTATATCTCTCTCTTTCTCTCACTTTAAGTTTATCTCTATCTCTCTATATATCTCTCTCTTTCTCTTTCTCTCACTTTCTCTCTCTTCTCTTTCTCGCGTGCTCTCTCTATCTCTCTCTCTCTATATATATCTCTCTCTCCCTCTCTATCTCTCTCTCTCTCTTTTTTCTCCCACTTTCCCGCGTGAACATGCTAGTACGACACATGTACGTGTACGCGTCTGAACAAGAACTCTCCGATCGGATTGGAGTCAGTGAAATATAATATAATGCACTTAGCATAGCTTCTATTTTCACACTTCGTGCATATTCTAATTACATGTTAGGCTCACACATCATACTGAACTCATTCTGGTATGATGGCTATATATATATAATTATAGACTACCGGTGAGGGTTAAGTGAGACGTGAAATGGATAGGTTTTTCATATTTGTTGAGGAAGTTTTCGCAACTTTCGGAATTTTTGCATTTTTTACAACGGTGAATGTTAGTGGTGTATGCAGAGGATATAGGTGTGAGAAAGTAATTAGCTTCTCATTTCTGTCAGTAACGATAACATTAGGCCGATTCGCTGATATGAGATAAATGATTCTTAGTCTGCCGCGGCGTGTCAATGCCATATTACAAGGGAACTGGTGACAGGTACTTACTGTTGGAAGATGAATACGTCCGCATTACCACTGTATGAATCATATTGCGTCCAGACAGTTTACAAGGTCAATGTATCCTTACTTCACCAGACATGTTTGGGAGCGTTGGCTCGGTTCGTAATTGAAAATAGTACATTAGGCCAACTCGATCACAAAACCTTTACTCTGTCTACACAATGCAGAATATACCATATTCCACATGATCAAATGCTGGGTACTACTATTATGTCTGGGAACCTTATAACATGGACAAATACTACAGGCAATGTATATATCTTAGATAATACATGTTCCTTGATAATTAATTGACAGCTGATCGAACTACGTGTATAGGAGAAGTAACGTGGAGAAATTAGAGAAATTACAGTGTTTAAGATTCAATAAAGGCTATCGAAATGTCCGTTAGAGTGGGCATTGGGGTGAGAAATCTCGTTTGACATTCATCAGAAAAGAACTGATGATTGTTGCCATTCACGAATATTGCATGAAAATACAGGGAAACATCATAACTCGATAGTTAGTATCTAATTCAAGTGTATGTGATGATAGCATGCATAAGCTTCTAGACACACATCAGCTATAGTAAAGTATTGTGATATACACGGTAAAAGTCCCAGCTCGAGATGGTGACTTAGGCGACTGTTACGGGCTGATTTTGCTTTAATTTATTATCCGTTGCAGTCATCGTATATATCGCGAAATCTACATGGCATGCTCTATAGGTCAACATATGCTATTGCTAAGATGGTTCGATTCCCAGTAAGTTCAGATTTTGGATCAACGCAAATGGGAGTAAACCAGATGTGAGTATCTGGGCAAGTTTATCAGTTGCTTCCCGGGGTCGATGCTTCCTAAGTGCAACGTATAGTTATTCACCCGCGAAACAAGAGATTCACCGGCGGTGCTGGCATATCCCCATGGTGGCAAATTCGAACCGACAAAGTATGGTTGAGATATCTGCTTGGACGGGAACACCCCCCCCCCCCAAATTTCCATATAAACAAAGATAAATAACTGTAGAAGGAAATATTATCAAAACGATTGAACACTCAATTGATTGCCATCATAATAGTGAACAAATGTCATTGATATCCGCCAACACTCCAAATATATAAATATGAATAACTCTAGAACGGAAAAACGAAAAAAAAAACGATTGAACACTCAATTGATTGCCCGCAGTAGTGAACATCCACAGAAAATTCTTTTGAGATTTGTCAAATGGTGGTGGAGATATCTGCTCGGACAGACAACAAAAAAACAACATTTCCAGATAAACAAAGATGAATCACTCTAGAACGGATACTCCGGAAAAATTGATTGAACACTCCGTTGAATGCCCGCATAGTAGTGAACATCCATACCAAATGAGATTATCTGCCCGGACGGACGGACTGAAGAACGGAAGGATAGATGTCCTGACGGACGGAATGACGGACGAGGTCAATCCAGTATACCCCATACTCTTCGAGAATATAATTAACCAATGGCTTTCGTCCACGCATATAACTGACGTCATGATATGGCCCAGCGGCTGAAGCGCCAGTAAATCCCAATCAAAAACTCTAACATGCATGTTCTGTATAATTCTAACAAACGGGATACAAAGTACGAATAATTGTCAACAATATGAGACTAAGAAAGGAAATAAATGTATGTACATGTAATTTCGACCGAACACCCAGCGAGCAAAATTGTTGGAAATTCAAACGTGTTCACGCCACCGATTTGCATTCTTTGTAAACTAGACATCTTGTCTGAACTATAGGTGCTGCTAAATTTTAACCCTTTACCAAACAGAAGGGTCGCCTCGCATATATAAGAGAATGCATTGGCTTAACACATTAAAAATTCTAAAATTGTTAAAGAATGTAAGAAAAAATGGTAAAAAGTGTTAAAAAAGATTTATTTTAGGCCAATGCATTATCTTATATATGCGAGGCGACCTATGGTCGACTCGCATATATAAGAGAATGCATTGGCACAGGGCATAACTGTAACTATCACAATGTGGTCAAGGAGCCGGTTCCAATGATATACACATGTGTATGGTTCTATTGAGACAGACCAAAGATATTTTAGGCTGTTGAAGTTTATTTGGCCGGTTTTGGCCGTTTTGTTGGGTAAAGGGTTAAAGAGAGAAAGATAACTCATGAGTCAGAATAAGGCGGCATATTTTGAACAAAAATAATATTTATAAAACTAAATAATATCAAGCAGTAGTCAAATCCTTAAGATCACAATATTTGAACAGCTGATATATATATACCAGGCTATGGCGGAGGTATATAGGTGCCACCAGAGAGGGGATATATTGCGTTAGTATTTCCTGCTATGAATGCTCTTCGGGCATTAGACAATTGGGGGTGATAAGCGAGCAGCTGGGTCATAGAGATACCACGGCCTATTTTACCATTTTGTTTCCTCAAAATTTTCCGAAAATATATAAATTCACAAAACAATTCATTTAAATGTTATGTTTGGAAATATCCGTCAATCATTTGTATGTGGTTTAAAGGGGTACTGTACGCCATTTTCATTAAATTTCCGGTGACAACAACGATCTAATATCGATAATATATAGAAACATAAGTAATTTGAGTCGAAGATGTATTATGTAAACGCTCAGGTTAATAGGCTATCTTAAAATTTAATAATTTGACAGTTAATATTTTGATATAAATTGAATTTATGACTGGAGCCATAAAATGGCGTCAATTAAATTACGAATTTCCGTAATCAAACAAAGTAATTGAGGGATACTGGATTGTTAAACCGATCGCACACACGATCGCTTAAAATATTATGATTATACGGGGAGAACACTCAAGCCACTCACTGACTAGCGACGATACAATAACTTAAATGATTATATGGGACTAGTGTGCCTATAATATAACTTTTATTTGATTCATTTGGTTGAAAACTGTACAAAAATTACTCGACAACGACAATTTGTATTTTTGCATTCCGCTAAATTTGTCATCCGTAACACTACTTCGTACTCAACAGACTTTCAAATAATGAAAAAATTGTTACCTTATTCTCCGACTCGGAGACTGTAGAAACCAACAACAACATTTGGCGTACAGTACCCCTTTAATGTATGTTCTGCGAGTCTAGGAAAAGAGCAGTTAACATTATTTCAGATAAATGATGTTTTATATTATAAACAATCCTTATTTTTAGGATAACGTCTATACAACAAGGGCTAGGACTACGTATTTGCATTCAAAAACTGACCGACACAAGGACTATATGCTTTAACATGAACGACATCTCAACCGTTTAATGGAAATAATTGATGATGTTCACCCTACCCCAACATTTAAGATTTTTCGAGCATTTAAAAAAAATGACAAAAAATCGTATTTACCCAGAATATTTCATTGCTTCCTATACGTGGAACAGTAATTTCACAGCGAAACTTACCATCGGTTTAGTCTTTCGTCCACCCATAAAACTGACGCGACAGGGCCTTGCGGCTGACACTACGATAACTTGGATCCCAATAAAAACACTCTGACAGACAATTTGTGTTTTATTCCGAGAGAGAATGTCCGGTTTAAGGCATCGCTGGCCAAATGTAAGCACAATGTACGCGTAATTTCGACTACCTTGTCATATACACAATCGTGTAATTAAGATACTGACGTGACCAATTATTCCAAACAGGAAGTAATCACAATTGTGTTGGAAAATCAAACGTGCTGACGCCACTGATTTCCATTCTAAGTAAACTAGACATCTTTTCTGAACTATACAATGTAAATTTATAGGTGCTGCTGAATTTGAGAGCAAACTCATGAGTCTGAATAAGAAGCCATGTTTTATACATAGAAAATATTTCAAAACTAAATAATATCAAGCAGTAGTTAAATCCTGATTATCACACAATTTGAAAGCTGATATTGTTATTTAGTAAGCTCATATGTGTATATTCGTTCACATGTAGGTTGAATTTGGTTAGAAACGTCAATCTGTCTGGAAAAGCAGGAAGTGTTATTAAGGCGGTCAGGCAAATGGTACAAACGCTATCAGTTCGCAACAAAATGACAAATGCTTGATTTTGATAACTGTTCAAGATCTCCAATGCATTCATTAATTAAGCCTGTTCTGAAAAATAAGCTCATATTGAACTTATTTCAAAAACATAAATAAGCCCATATCAGCATTATTTATTTTTACGATCTATATGAACGTTATTCGACTTACCAGATTTATACGCTCTTTATAATGAGTTTCACAGTAGCCCGCGCCATAAACATACTAACGGTTATAAGTCCACTATGAGCTTATTTCAGAGTCAAATAAGTCCAATATGAACATAATATCATGTAAACAGATATACATCCAATGAGAACCTATTTGCACGAATATATGTTAATATGAACCTATTTGCACGAGAATATATTGATTGGTTATAGATAGTGTTGCATTTTATGGCAACAACTGTTTTTCCCGTGATGATTAATGCAGAAATGCACCGTCGCTTTGGCACCGTAACCGGGTTCGCGCTGTCGTTTGCTAAATGCAATAATGTTCCTGACTGCATCATTAGCTCAACGTCAACCTACAGGGAGGTCGAAATGGGTTCAATGTGAATTATAAACGTATCTCAAAATAATTCCAATATGGCTTAAAGCCGCACCACATACCGCTCATTCGTTGACACACACCATATATAGAGTATACAAAATAACACCCGCCACACACACTCACAACAATTGGTTGCATGACTGGGGTTTAACGTCGTGTCAGTCGATATGCCATTTTACAGCAACAGCAACAGGCAGTCAGAACTATTGCAACAAAGCAAATGGTATACATATGAAGCCGACAGCGGATGAGACTAAATTAGTTATGTATACACAGGTAAATTCACCCAACGAAAATTTTCCACTTGGAGTTAGGAATATATATTCCAGAGATAACTGGTGTACACATATATCATATAAAACACATACCAGTATCATAAAATATGAGTGGAATAAATAACATCAAATATATAAAATCCAATTCACAGAGGTTTAAATCAAATATTTTCCAACGTCGGATTTGGCATTGATAAGATATTCATATAATGTTATGAATCTGGCGTCAGCCTTATCAATGTATGATGTTGGCAGTCCGGATGGTGACAAGGAATGTTGTCTCTCGATAAAGGGGTACTATACACTAAATCCGGCAATTTATGGGACCATCTCCTTTTATACTCAACAGAATATATGCAACAAGTGAATGAATTTGAGCCATGGATTAGTGCAAAATATGTTCATGTGCTCTATATGAATGATGCAAACACATGGTAATTATAATGAAAATTAATTTATGACTCTAGCCATAAATTCATTTTCATTATAATTACCATCTTGTTTTACATCTTGTTTTTCTTTAAAAACACTTCTTCAAATATTTCCGTTATTTCGTCAAAAACACTTCTTCAAATATCTTCGTTATTTCGTCAAAAACACTTCTTCAAATATCTTCGTTATTTCGTCAAAAACACTTCTTCAAATATCTCCGTTATTTAGTTAATAAAAATTAAAGTAAATGATTAGCGTTACTGGTTATTTTTAAATGAACAATCGACCACGCGTGGTTGCGATTGACCATACATTAATGGCCTTTTTGGGTTCCGATTGTCCATTTATAAATGGCCAATCCTTAGAGAATTGCCTGCAAATATCAAGCTAAGTTTTTGATTTAGTCATAAAATTGAAGAGATTTTTGCGGATTGTTTTGAAGCAACTGGCTAAACTTGAGTAGAGTTGTCCATGCCATGTGATCCATGGTATCGTTTCTATAAATCAGCGACTTTTATAATATAGAGCATCATCATTATTATATTTAAAACGTAGTGTTTAGTTTTAGTTGCCATATGATAAGCACATAGTATACACCTAGCACAGCAGCCGCCTCGAACAACCGTTCGAATTATGGTCGGACCAAAGACTAATATAATTATAGCTGAAAAGGTGACCCGTTTAGTCACTGCATGTGACAGCCTCCTGGTGGCTTACCACGTAAACGCCGGCGTATGCATGACATTCCAAGGGGCAAAACAAATTTGTAATAACTGACAGCATGTTTGACATACACTTAATTTCCACGTAAATGCGGAGGAATACGTGTCCGTAAATCCTACAAAAATCCCGCGTATATATCAAATTTATGGAAATTAACGTGATCCGTATATTCCGTAAATATAGACATTTAATGACAAATATACGTGACGTTTACATGAAATTAAATTCCAACTTTGGTGCAGTGATGTGGGCATGGGTTAGCTGACGGTTCACTTCGGTCTAACATGGTTTCAAATACTGATGGTGCATGGAGTTCAACTTGTTCACATGTTTAAACCACGTTTGTCTCGCCGAGAGGAGGTACCACGAGGTTGCTATAATATTGCATGAGGCAGATATGAAACTTACTAGATTCAAAAACACTGAACAATCATCAAGACGACATAACTATACACACTTCAAACATCAGGAAAATAATACATGAGGTAACAGATATTTAATCTGAAAGAGTGAGAAGATGCATTACGATCCGATTGACTGAGCCCGGCCAACTCAACCACACGCCTTTAAACGATGTATATAACCAAGTTGGATCAGTGGCCAAGTCGAAACCACGTCATCAGTGATACTTATCAACACTTCCACACACATGCAGTACGTTGTTTTTTATTGAGTTGGCAAAATTATAATAAACAAATGTTCAACAACTACATATATATGCATGTATAGTCCAGTAGCCACTTTGGGCTAACCTTAAACCATTGGTCGACCAAAGACTGGTACATAGCTGAAGCGGTGACCCGTTTATCCACCGCAATATTATAGCAACCTCGTGGTACCTCCTCTCGGCGAGACAAACATGTGAACAAGTTGAACTCCATGCACCATCAGTATTTGAAACCATGTACGACCGAAGTGAACCGTCAGCTAACCCATGCCCACATCACTGCACCAAAGTTGGAATTTAATTTCATGTAAACGTCACGTATTTGTCATTAAATGTCTATATTTACGGAATATACGGATCACGTTAATTTCCATAAATTTGATATATACGCGGGATTTTTGTAGGATTTACGGACACGTATTCCTCCGCATTTACGTGGAAATTAAGTGTATGTCAAACATGCTGTCAGTTATTACAAATTTGTTTTGCCCCTTGGAATGTCATGCATACGCCGGCGTTTACGTGAATATACGCGAAGACAAACTCCAAGTTTAAAGATTGTCCGTATAATAAAATGAACGCGCCGTAAATGTCACGTATATTCGATACATTGAAAACAAAACACGAGATATCGCCATATATGTGACCGCCATATCAAATCCAGTCGTAAGTCGGGATTGTTTTACCCTGTGCCAATGCATTCTCTTATATATGCGAGTCGACCATAGGTCGCCTCGCATATATAAGAGAATGCATTGGCCTAACATTTTTTTTACAATTTTAATAATTTTTTCTTGTATTCTTTAACAATTTTATAATTTCACCCATCCATACAGAGCCCCAGACAAACATCAGCAGACGACACTCTTCTATATGCTTCTATATATGTGTGGGGCTCCCTGCAGGGTAATTGATTTTATGTCCTAAAATTTGTAAGAAACATTTATTTTTAAAAAAATTATAAAAAAAAGTGTTAGGCCAATGTATTCTCTTATATATGCGAGGCGACCTATGGTCGACTCGCATATATAAGAGAATGCATTGGCACAGGGTAATACAAATCCCGACTTACGACTGGGTTTTATATGGCGGGTCACATATATGTAAACGTCACTTTTCGTTCGGTATATGTCGTTCATTGCTGCCTCACTCACGGCCGCCCTAGTACCAAGGGAACCCCAACAACCAAACTTAGTGTGGTTACTGGGTACTCTGGCGGAGGTTATACTGGCGTTAGTTTAAAAAAATGTTGATTTAAAATAAAATAACTAATAAAAAACAAATAAGCTCACTGTGGGCCTATTTCAGCACCAGATGTACGCTCTTTATAGATGTGTTTTCACTGTGGCCCGTGCCACCCACCGGATATAAGTCCACAACGGGCTAATATTATAACCAAATAAGTCCAATATGAACTAATGTCAATATTTAGGCCCAATATCAACCTATTTGCCCGAGGATATATTGAAGTATAGCATAATAATATGATCAATATATATAAAATAGTATGACGTGTCTGTCATGTGCGAGAAGCACACAGAGCGTCCACATGCCCCTAACATACAAAGGGGCCGCAGGCCCTCTGCCGATGAATAAAGGCTCGGAAACCTGCTTCAGCTAGTCTTATATATGTTCACAAAATGTGGTGTGATTGCTTTGCAAATAATATCTTTTGCATTTAGAACAAATATCTGTCAATCATGCATGTTTTTAGAAATATAAATGACAACTACATGTACCATAGCGCGCACGTATACAATATACAGGTAGAGGTTTATGCTTTCTCGTCGTGTGACCTTCGCCTAGGATGATTTATACGAGGGACGTTGATTTCAATTATAAATTATTATTCACATTCGGGTAAGCAGAAATTGCATCAGGAAGTTGTGTCGGATTTTGTATCAAATATGATGGAACGTTTTCGAAGACTAATTGTGGATATCGCTTATAAATATCTACCTATATATTTCAACACAATAACAACGCTCTTTGCCATTGGTAATATGTTGGCTTTGTTGGAGTCTTGTATATAAAGCCAAAACCTACTAGTAAAAGTTCGTCTTCGGACTGAAACTTAATATTTGGCGATCAAACCCTGTAATAAATGTGCTCATATAGGCTCACACAAAGATACACCATAGTAGACTATGGCGTCAAATTTGATGCGGGAAACTACGAGTTAGAAGTGTCAGTTACTATATAATCATAGCACGACTATGCGCTATGCAACTTACAGGCGGTTACTGTGAACTCACATGGGACACCAGTGTGTTCTTATAGTGCATCCAATATGGAACATATTCCGAAAGCACCATGCACTATTCCCTCTTAAATTGATTTTAAAAGCTTCGTGCCTGCGCGTAACAGCGATAGGGTAATGTGCGGGTGATTTATTAGCTAGGCAGCTTCCCCCCAGACGATATGAGCCCTATAAATAGATTCGATGTTCTAAATGGAACCCCGTTTCATCGGCGCAGACGATCGGTATCATTCACACAAGACGTCCGCGTTCTACAGTTTAAAAAAGTGGGAATCTGACGTGAAAGGATCTGAAACACACTTTATTTGCAGACGTTCCACTAATAGCGATTGTCATGAGGATTAGAGGCGTAATTACTTAGCTTCCTTCAAGGAACTATCCGACGGAACGGAAACCATGGATGTATATAGCGTATTTGCCAGTTTGGTGATTACCTTCTGGTCCGTGTCCGCTAACACATTCTTCGATGCGGATATCAGGAAATGCGAACCTTTAAAAATCCGCAGATGTGCCACTTTAGGTTATACAATGACACGGATGCCAAATCTAGCCGGACTAGATGATCAACGGGAGTCAGAAGTCCAGATGGGTACGTTCGATCGGCTTGTTCGATACGGGTGCTCCAATAAGCTTCTGTTTCTTCTTTGCACGGTGTACGCTCCAGTATGTGAGCCGGACAAGCTGGATATTGTCATCAAACCGTGCTATGAATTGTGCGTTGACGTTAGGGACAGGTGTAAGCCCATTCTAAACGAGTTTGGGTACCCTTGGCCGCCACTATTGACATGTTCTAAGTTTCCGAAGTATTCCAAAAATGGAGTGTGTGCTTCGTATAAACAAGAAGATGGAAATGGCAGAAGAAAACCAGGTGAACTACTATTTAACTTATATTATTTTTTTAACAAATGTTTTAATATATATTTTTGTCAGTACTGTTTATATACACATGCATAGTCACAGACATACATCGGAGACAAAATGAGACGAAAACACAACATGATATCCTTTGCTTTACTATGTGTATGTTAGGCATGCACCTACCGTGCATCATTGTGTATGATTGAAGAAAGAATTACACTTCGTAATAATCTTCTGCGTTTTAATATATATTCAGTTAAGACATTACTATTTGGGGACACGAACTTAAACAATTAGAAAATGAAAATATCATTAAAGCTGTGCAAAATTACATACGAGATAGAAACGCTCGAGGAAAATCCGACAAAATTCTATTAATACGCTCGCATCAAGATACAAATTGTAAAACAGTGAAATGTTATCAAAGCACAATGAGGTACATGTATCACATTTAAAACAGCTACTCGATAATCTTATTGAAAGCATGTAGAATTGGTGGGGTGGTGAGACTAGACTACAAACTATACTTCAAATAATATACAATGATATATGTATACAGCTGTAAATATGTTTTACCTATTGTGTTGACAACCCAAATTATTTGTACATATCAGTGTTACAACGGCAATTTTGAGAGGGGGTTATGCGTAAGTGGATCGCACTTGTCCTCCAACTCCAATGCCAATTTGTATTGTAATATACTTATTGGTAATAAATATGTTTAAACCATATTGTATGTTAACCTGGTCGCGAAACGTATTACTCAAATTAAATACCCGTCCGATTTGCCATCAAGTTTGTCCAAATTTAAAAGCTAAGTTCGGATTATGAGGCGAATAAAACACAATTGCAATCACCATAATGCTTAACATACATGCATCGTGTATACAACATCCTAAATATACGATAAGAATAACCCTAAGTAATTAAAATGAACGCTCTTTAACACCGGCGGTTAGCGGGTTGATAAATCGTTCACGCTATTTGTAAATCGTCACGCTATTTGCACAGGTCCCCAGAACAAAAATTGACTCCACCCCCAATAATACTTAATCCTATAGAGTATTATTGGGGTGGGGTCAATTTTTGTTCTGGGGACCTGTGGCTATTTGTAAATCGTTCACGCTATTTGTTATACATGTAGGTGATGTGGTGAATTTCAGATTACCCGATCACATTCGAAAAAACACACAATTGTACATTTTGTATTGATTGTATCAGTCAAGTCGTCGTTTTTAGAAAAACAATAAAGATCGTTTCTTGATTTTGTGCTCTTTTTATGGTTCCAATAAATAACATTGGTCACACTTCTGTTTGAAAACAGCTTGAAAATTGCTGTGATTTTGATGGGATTTTAAACTGTCACCATATCAAGAAAGAAAATAGCAACGAAAGGCCATAATTTCCAAATATTATGGTAAGTATGTTGAAAAAGGGAAGCATACAAAATGGAAAATGTTCTCACAAATATAAAGAGGCAATAGTTGAAATAAAAAGAGAAATGATCTAGATAAGAAAATCAGCATTCTATTGCTACCATATGAGGAAACAGCTGACAAATAATTACCTTCATTGTTCCATGTGCAGATGGTATATACATGCATGGTTATAATGGGTGCGTGTTCAACATTAAGTGAGCAACACTTTTCGGACGCAGATGTTTGGTGTATTGGGGGCATATATAGTTTTCCCATATTATATACATGTAGCACCGCGCGCCCATGAATAAAACTGTATATTGATGGCTGAGAAAATAAAAAACGGGAGGGCTAGAAATTTATGCAGGTTCCTATAATGTAAATAAGACAGCATTGTGTTAATCATTCACGATTTTGGCAGAATGGTGACATATCGGAGCATATTGATCGACAATCGTGCACGGAGAGACACGATCGATTTTCCTTGTCATATCCGCGACGCCAATTCAATAATTGTTTGGAGCATTTGCCTGATTGAATGGAATGATGAGTTATGAGTTGGTTTATTCGCTGTATTCAGATCCGATTGGTAACACCGGGCTTGTTGCACACGGGGTGAACTCAATATCAACTAACCCTACAATGCCGTCACATAACCAAACATGGCACTGTTTAAAGCAGATAGGTTGTACACTATAATTTTTTACTTTAAAGGTACGGTTGGCCTTGGCGGTGGGTATCCTGTGAAAATATTTCCACCAGTCAAAAACCGCCACAAACAGAAAGAACATCAAAATGTAGACAGACTTTGTCCGTATACAAATAAGAAATATCGCATAAACAGTATGTTATTGTCAAATGTTTGACCATTGTTATCTAAACAAAAGCACAAAAAGTAACTTTTCTGGTGTTTGTTTATATTATGATGGTAAACATAAAGAGCGTTATTTGTTGGTGAATTCCTGATATGGAACTAATAAAGAGCGCTTATGCCATTTGTGTGTGATTAGCCAGTAGCATTGTGCTGTCTTCTGTAACACAATCAGGCTCTTGCTTAGGTAAAATATAGTAGGTCTTTATGATAACATGCTATTTACGTGATGGTCATGGTATATATGAACGAACCTGTATGCGTTTTAATGTTTTTCTGTTTACGGTGATTAGAACAAATATGAATAAGGCCTCACGTGCCTTTAACCATATTTTAATGTATCTAGACCAATATATAAATACGGATCGGGGCACAAGTTTACATGCATGAATAACTTGCAACTTGCCTCACTCCTGGTACAATTATTGAAAATACATACAAATACATAGCAGATAATAGCATAAATTGCTTATAAATAGCAGTGCAGAGTGTGTCTGTGTTGGTGCTGTGGGTATCGGGTTTTCATCAGTATTCCAAACTAGGTAATGAAGAAACCCCTAAGCATTCAGTGAGTTTGGTGGATGAATGGCGAAATTTACCATGATATCATACAAAACGCTTTGTTATTGCTATGAAAGATTGAGTAATGCGAAGAAGAGTAGTGCCATGGTCGTATGGGTATACCTTTAAGTTTAACCCCATATAAGACATGATTTGCTTCTATATAATGAATGAACGCAAGCATGCATGCAAGTAGTTATAGTGCATATCCAATTTCTTAGTTAACCCTTTGAGTGCCAGGGGCCGATATTATCGGCCCTAAACCTACACAATAAGTCTGTTAAAGAATATAATAAAATATATTACAAATGTAAAAAAAAAAAAAACATTTGTTAAGCCAATGCATTCTCTTATATATGCGAGGCGACCTATGGTCGACTCGCATATATAGGAGAATGCATTGGCACAGGGTATATGGGTTGATACAAAAATCTGACCTGGCACTCAAAGGGTTAAAGGGACATGTAGGCGTATCTGATATGTGATTATGAAACATATCCAATCAGAGATCGCTGCAGTGATTCGGAACTTTATAGTGTGTTGTATTTACTTACCTTTTTCCGGCAACAACAATAAAACGTAAGCTTTGTTATTGTTTTCGAACCATGCGCACACGTGTATACTGTGGGTGCAGTTTCTCCACACATGTGCGTCACATATAATCTGTATCATATAGATATGATATTTATGTGTGATTTAAATTTATTATGTAAATAAAGTCCAGGTCGTGTTAATAGATACGTTCTCTGTTTACGCTCCAATGTTATCTCATCACATGCATGCATGCATGCCCTCGGGCGATTTCGTAAATCTTAAAAATGTCGAAACCCATCGGAAGGGGACACATTATGTTTTCTCCAAAACACATTATACCTTCGACGATCGATTGATAGCTTGCGGTTTACTGTCGCTTCAGCAGTAATGGTCATGTGCTGAAGCGACGCGTAAGCTTCCGTGTTCATGCAGTCTCCTTTATATATACCAGTAATGCATCGATTTCGTCTTGAAACGGACATGCATGGCTCATTCGAGCTTCCAAATTATGTCTACGTAATTTGGAAGGATGTCTAAAATAGGATGACAAATACACGAAATATAGATATACCGGCTTCATATACATGTACTCCGAAAAATACTGGCAATGGTCACAGTCATTTTCCAGCACTGCAGAAGTGAATAAACTAACACGGCACGTTGTTTTCTGTTCTTTGCCGTAAAAATGGCTGTTGCATATTTGGTGTTCAATGACTTCAATGCATCTTTCTGTGACATGTAATGCCCATAGAAAGGCAGTTCAAGTATCTATCGACCTATTTTGATACCGGGGAAAATTCAAAAGCGAATGTTAGGTTTATTTTGGAGCGTAAACCGCCGTACGACTTTAATATTCCGGTAATGCACATATAGCTCCAAAAATACACGAAACGCGCCGTCCATATATGTCTCGAAAAAAATAGTTGAAACTGCTTGTAGTATTAATATTCCGTGCTGTATTGGTCGCAGTGATATATCTGGCCATATAATAAATAAATATGACATTTATAAATCTAATTTGATGCATTGAGAGTACCAGAAATAAGTAATACAGTTTAAAATTTAACAAATATATACAAGTTAATATAAAAACCTGATGCTCACTGAGATGAAAATAATCAAAATCAAAGAGGGTATGCGCGACTGGAGTCAGACATAGCTATTCGTGGACTGACCACTGTGTGGAAGAACAACTAAAATACTTGTGCTGAAGATATTATAATCAAGGGAATTAAATGACGATGAGCAGTAAATAATCAATTATCCTGCAATTCATTTTGGCAATGGTAACATTCGTATGTTGTATACTAGTAATACTGATCCCACCATAGACCCCGTAAGGATTTTCATGTGGAACACTGACTATAAGCAAATTTCATTAAGTAGGTTATATATGCTTTCCACACAAAAATGGGGTGAACATCACACAAAGTTGCTTTATGTCCGGTATCGAAATAGGCCGATAAATAGAACTACCTTTCTACGAGCGTGATATGTCCCAGAAAGACGCTGTGAATTCATACAAAATACAATTTTGAACGCGATGTTTGGGTCCCAAAAATATACAAACAAACATCCATTTGAAAGGCATGGGACAGAAAAGAGCGTTCCGTGTTAGTATATTCCTGATATGGTAGAAATAAATCGCGTTTGTTTCACTTTTGTGCGAATTTTTTTTATAACAGCTGAAAAATGGCTTTGACAATGGAAGGTATTTTTCTCTGAGCATATGATGCCTCGATATCAGCATTAGTCAACATAATTGAACCTATCTTAAATACCTCCTTCCAAATTTCGTAGACAGAATTTGGAAGCTCGAATGAGCCATATTCGTTTAACCAGTAATTTAGCACTGGATTCCTTAAAACTGCATGCACATCTCTAAGTTTACCATTAAAGGTACGGTTGGCCTTGGCGGTGGGTATCCTGTGAAAATATATCCACCCGGCAAAAACCGCCACAAACAGAAAGAACATCAAAATGTAGATAGACTTTGTACGTATACAAATAAGAAATATCGCATAAACAGTATGTTATGGTGACATGTTTGACCATTGTTATGTAAACAAAAGCATAAAAAGTTACTTTTCTGGTGTTTGTTTATATTATGATGGTAAACATAAAGAGCGTTATTTGTTGGTGAATACCTGATATGGAACTAATAAAGAGCGTTTATGCAATTTGTGTGTGATTAGCCAGTAGCATTGTGCTGTCTTCTGTAACACAACCAGGCTCTTGCTTAGGTAAAATATAGTAGGTCTGTATGATAACATGCTGTTTACGCGATGGTCATGGTATATATGTACGGAACTGTATACGTTTTAATGTTTTTCTGTTTACGGTGTTTGGAACAAATCTGAATATTTTCGACAATTAATGCCACACGTACCTTTAACCAGTAATTTAGCACTGGATTCCTTAAAACTGCATGCACATCTCTAAGTTTACCATTAACCAATTAACCGTGTCCGTGGAGTTCAAGACACAATTTGAATTGCGATAAATAGCCCCGTTGCCATGGTAAAATATACCACTACATATGGGAGGCTGGGATGGGGTAACTAAATAGCCGGCTAGCATATGGTGACACGCATATGTTGCAGACGATATTATGTGGAGAACTGACTATATGTAGATTTCAATAAAGTGACCATGTTATTTCTTGAAACATTTAAGCCACTTTACAAAAAACAAATTTAGAGCTCAGTGTACCCAAATTTTTCCTGATATTGGTTGTTTGGGCCACATGACAGTTGTTTTTACAGAATTGTGTAACCATGTTGTATTGTGAATCATTTAGTTTGGTCAGTGCATAGCTACGAAATATAATGCATACTGTATAGTGTATGCCTAGGGAAAAATTGGGTCCCCTAATCCTTAATATAGCGTACATGGTGATATTTGTGAAATATTTCCCAATAAGCATTAGAATATAGTTTGGAAGAAGAATGATTTACTGCAATATGGTTTTGTTTGCATATATATGTAGCCCAAACTACGCACGTATACCGGTGTGCATGTGCCGATAAATCACTCAATGTTCTTTGTCGACACACCAGTGTCTTCATTGCATGGTAAAGACATCAACATAGCATCGGGGCAATAAACTAAGCGAATATTCCTCAAGCAGCCAGTTGCAACTCATCCATGCAAATCCTCATAAATATGAGTTGATTAGCGGTGACTTCTGTCCAATTGACCTATCAGATGCTACCACCATCTGGGGGGTTGTATATGGGTAGAGTCAAGTCTAACAACAATATGTCAGTTGCTCGTATCGATAATAGGAATTGTCAACTCCACAAATACGAAAATGTACAGGTATATATTATATAGGATATTTTTCGGGGTTTCGTTTTTACAATATTTCTTTAAATTCGTCTGCCGTGATTTATCGCTCACAGGGAAGCATGAAACGACTCCTTTCACTGATTGGTAAATTTATGTTTGATAAATCAAAATGTAAAGCCCTTTTAGAAGCCTGGTATAATCATCCCAGACATATCGGGGGGGGGGGGGGGGGGGTACAATAGGTCAACATATCCTCGCGCAGATAGGTTCATAATCGACCTATAATATTCATATAAGTTCATAGTGGATTATTTGATTATGAAATAGGTTCATAGAGGACTTATATCCGTTATTCCGTTTTATAGTTGAAAACACATTTTAAAGATCGCACGTCAGATGAGTTGGTTTATTCGTATTATTTTTACCCCTATAATGAACTATAATAAGTCATTATGAGCTGATAATGGCACTAAATACTCTCATTTCCAGTTCGTTATGGACTCAAAATGAGGCGATTCTAAGCCGATTATGAACCTAAAACAAATCCTATTATAAGCCAACGTGTTGATATTTCGGAGAACAGGCAGAATAGGTTCACGAATACATTTGCATATTTTACTAGTACATTAATATAATTATATGCACATAAATTGTTTCTAGTGCACATTAAACTGGGTTTTTTTTTAACCTGAAGCATTTGTGTGTTTTAGTTCGTTGTTGCTGTTACCACATCCATGAAATAATGTTTCATCTTGAACACGCGGTGCATATTCATTTTATTCATCCCATCAGATAGGCTAACGTATGTCATAATTCCGGTGATTATCGTCACATCAGCCCTGTCTTCAGTATAAATGAGCACGTGCTACGATTGTCTGACTCCGATGTAACACAGCTCTATCAAACAGGCCATCGCGTCTGGTTTGAATTTCAAATGAGCTGAATTTCTTTGTTTCGCAACAGCGCACGGTAGTCAATCAGACATAAGTCAATTCTGGCTAGCAAAGCCATTTTTCTCAATTCGTTCGTCAGCATACCGCGGCGTCCACCGTTCTTTATAGACGACTGGAATATGGAGCTATACATCGATTTTGCCCTTAGAATTACATTAAACGAATAGGAATCATTTGAAGCTCAAACTTATGCCTACGTAAATTACGAGAGATGTAGCGATATTAAAATTCGCCAAATGTCGATATATACAGGCTTCGCATACCCTTAAAGCCAGCATTTCTCTTGAAAATCAGCACGTTATCGGGTTGTAATATGATGTGTCTTAGATTCATAATCGCCTCACATTGAGTCCATAACGAACTGAAAATGAAAGTTTTTAGAGCCATTATCGACTCATAATGACTTATTATAAGTTCATTATGGGCGTAAAATAACACGAATAAACCAACTCATGACTAACCAGATGTACGTTTTTAAAACTGTATTTTCACTTAGGCCCGTGCCATATAACGAATATAAGTCCAGTATGGACTTATTTCAGAATTAAATAATCTAAAATGAACATGTGAATATTATAGGTCGATCATGAACCTATGTGAATATTATAGGTCGATCATGAACCTATGTGAATATTATAGGTCGATCATGAACATATGTTAATATTATAGGTCGATCATGAACCTATGTGGATATTATAGGTCGATCGTGAACCTATGTGAATATTATATGTCGATCATGAACCTATGTGAATATTATATGTCGATCATGAACCTATGTGAATATTATAGGTCGATCATGAACCTATGTGGGTATTTTATGTCGATCATGAACATATGTGAATATTATAGGTCGATCATGAACCTATGTGAATATCATAGGTCGATCATGAACATATGCGAATATTATAGGTCGACCATGAACCTATTTGCGCGAGGAAATGCTGCTCAAACACACGTCAAAGTGATAGTTATTGTCCAGCTATTTTAATTTGTTTCGCACATTAGTGATAATTTGTGCAAATGGTATAATTTGAATAAGTATTTCCATCACATAAAATTATACAAGTATTTGAGACATGTACCGATATATTACATGCACCATGGCTAAGGTATGACACAAGCGAACATTGCGCCGCACCATGTGACTTTAAGCTGATTATGAATTCTCCCACACAGTGGCAGATGGTCGCCCGAAAACCAAAGTTGTACACATGTAATTGTGTCGTTGTTGAGTTACTCAATATTCAGAAATATGTAGTAGCTAAGATGTGAAAAAGAATTCTGAATGTTATTAGGTCAATTGAAGAATTTTAATATTGGTCAGCATTTATAATTAATTATATAATGAACCGGTTAGATCACAGAGAATGAATTAATTCCCTCTTATTTTCATAGTGAACACGAGTCTGTGATGTGTATATTTATGAAAACTTGCAGTACTAACAGAAAACAAACTGAGAATATCAGAACAAAATATGAAACACTTCATAATTTAAACTCATTCTTACATTACTGGACCACAGCTTTGACTGAGTACATATTTACTGAACAAATTGACGATTTTCTACGCAAAAATAGTGTTGAAAAGCCCATGTCCGCATGTCGTTTTCATTGTATCAGCGACACACACCAGTATGGGAGCTATTGCGCAGTAAAATCTGGCTTAGATTCTCGCTGGGAACATCTCTCTCTCTGCACTCGACATAAATAACCGCAATTTAATTTTTGACGAATGGTGTTCTGCTATAGCGCACTTTCCACGGGACTGATGTGTCTAATAGAAACCATTTGAAGCACTTGAGATCATCTCAGACTATAATCGCCGCCAGATGTCCCTCATTAGATGGACGCATGTCAGCTAAATGCTTATATTCGTCCAGTGCGCGGATCGATGTAGGCGTTTAGCTGTCAATACATATGTAATCTGGCTGCAGGTGTAACTTTGTTTACAACCCACTCAATTGTACATGCATGGCAACCCCCCCCCCCTGAATATATTTTATGCTCGTTCCGTGGTTTCAGAGATTCATCCAGCCTCGCTTCCGTGGTTTTAGTGATACAGGTCAAAGTTCTGGAGTAGCATTTCTATATATATATGGAACTTTATTTAATTCGTGCCTGTAGCAATAAAACCACGGAACCTGGCCTGGTAGATCCAATATGGACGCGAGTTAGTGACATGGTGTGCCAATACGGGTACATATAACTCTTAAGACGATCAAAACGGTTTGATTATTTAATTACAACAAAGTCAATAGCATTCAATCGTCGGCATCTGGTTTCTTTCTAGTTGTGTTTGTCTTCCTGTCGTCTGCTCGGGTTAGGGTCTTCTTGCGTCCTCATAAGTTGGGCGTGTCTGCTTGTCTTCTTCGTGGTTGAGTTCCGTTTGAGTTCGTTGGCCTGTCGTCTGCGTGGATACCCTCAGGTGGTGTTCCTCGTCCTGTCGTCTGCTCTTCTTCTCCGCCGGCGCATCAGTGGGGTGTTGTTAGAAATACAAGATCATAATGTTTACCTTGCATTCCTATCCATGCGTCTGGCTAGAGATCCTAGCTGTCTTCTTGGCGTCCGAGAAGTCTTGGTCACTGCTGGGTAGTCGGTTAGAACTGTGTATCGTAATTTGCCTGACTTCGAGCGGAAAAAATGAAAACAATTGATAAATTGCTATTACTCCAGTGACTTCGGAAACTGTAATGCCCTAAATAATCGACTCCTTAACCACAGCAGAATTATGGGTAACTTTTCAGGATTTAGTCGGATGAATGGCAACAAGCCATATTTCCGTGCATGGTATATCAAGTTCGATTATTAGATTATCAAGTAATTGTCGAACTGTTTTGATCGCCGGATTATCACAGATTTATAAGTACATATTTCGGCTTGAAAATCATGTGGGTATTAATCCGGTTGAACGGCTAACCTACTGATTCAATATCGACAAAAACCTCATTCTAAACCTTAGAACAACCGCAGATGAAAATGACCCAATAATTATAAATAACGCCGTACAGGCCTGTATTGATAATTGAAGAATACCGATAGTTTACATGAAAAAGGCCAACACTATGTTCAAAAGCTAGTGTCGACGAAAGTGTAATGTCTGTGATTTTTGCAAAACCTTCATATTTGCTTTACTCTCCACATCACCTGATTTTCTCATCAAAGCGAGCAACAAGCGCATGGAACTGATGGTTCTATTAACAGACCGGAGCACGTGTTTGCGGTTGAGAAGAAAAATGGTCTGCGTTAGCGGTAATTAGGCGTACGGTAGGTCGCTAAACGGTCAGCCTGAAAGGAATGCCCCGTCTATTAGTAAGGATAACAATTACTGCAGACAAATGATAACATATTTCTATGTTCCGCCGAGCAGGTGGCCTCGCGCTATTATAGATTCCAGCATTCCGCTGGTATAGTAGACTATTCTACAACGAGGAAGTCATTCCGGGTGAGCGACCTCTACATAGAAGTTTTCGATTTTGGGTTTCGAAGTTTTCATTTCACGTGGGTTTAACTGAATGATGGTGGTAATGTATATCCTTGCGTAACGCCAAAACATACATATTTTGCGACAATAAAGCAATTAATATGCAGTGTAAGCTTTACCGACGTTCCTCGCAAGGCTCGCCTGTTCACCATCTTGGTGATCCCAGTCTCCCGGTGGCTCAGTTTGTAAGTTTTTTTGCGAATTATGCCGACATAAGCCGTCCGGCGATGGCGTACCTGGTTATAATTTCCAAGTCTCGTTCGACGCGTGACAGTTGGAATGTATGAGTTGGAATATATGTTCCACATACTCGTACACGGGGAATTGCAGTTAAACTTCGACATATATATGCAACACCAGACCGGGGAATCCAGACAATACAATCCAGCAACATATATCCCACTTCAGCCTGATTCTGATCATATAAAAGCAGTTACATCTGCCGTATAATCAACAACTGGAACAAGTTGCAGTGGTTGTATACATTTGACCTAGATAAATATGCACTTTTCAAGGAGAACCTTCTAATCTACTGCAAATTTAGAGACCCTTAGATTAATTAATTGTCATAATGATGTTCTCATACAACATCAAATTCATGTGATGGACCTCAATGGCCTCTTGTGAGAATTCCGTAACTGTAAATGTAAATGTAAAATGTCGACCTCCAAATAGGTTCAAATTGAGCCTTTGGGACGGGGGAACATGCTGAATATTTAGTATACATTGCTTTTGCCTTTTCACAAAAAGTCGTATATGTTCATACTTTCTGTCTTTGTGTAGCTTGTGACTCAGTTCTGTTCAAATGGGGTTACCTAGTCAAAAAGGGGCGGAGCCAGGGTCAGGACTTTTCCCGCCATAGTAAGTCTTAAAGCATCTTATTCTTGAGCCATCAGAACTATTTAGCTTATATGTGGTAGGAGGAGTCCCTGCATGTGTGACTGGGATTCAGATTTTTTTAAATGGGATCATCTGGTATACTATGGGTGGAGTCAGGGACACAAATCTTTCCCTCTGTAATAAGTTTAATACATCTTCTCATAAACTATAAGGCATATTAAATTATATTTGGTACGGGAGTCCTTGTGTGACTCTTTCATATTTGTTCAAAATGGGTCACCAGGTCAAATAGGGGTGGTGACAGGAAAATAACTATTTCTCTCTACTATAGTTCTTAAAGTGTCGTCTCAAGAACCATCACGCCTATTCAGCATATATCTGGTATGGAAGATCTTTGGGTGACTGAGATTCAGACTTGTTTTTCAAAATTGGTCACCGGGTCAAATAGGGGCTGAACCAGAGGCATACCTATTTCCCTCTATAGTAGTTCTTAACACGTCATCTTCTCAAAAGCCTTCAGATATATTCAGCTTATATTTGGTATTTGTTGGTCCTTGTGTGACTGGGATTCAGTTGTGTACAAATTGGGTCACTGGATCAAATAAGGGCAAAGTCAGGGACATAACTATTCCCCTCAATAATTGTCTTAAAGCATCGTCTTCGCAACAACCATTTGGTCTATTTAACTTATATTTGGTATTGATGGTCCTTTGGTGACTGATTGAGATCTGTTAAAATGATGACCCACCAGGTAAAATGCATATATTAAACTCATTACAGTATCTTCCCTGGTACCACTTTACTGATTAATGTGACAGTTGGTGTGTATGGTCAATGGATAGTTGGGACTCAAATATATGTCCATGAGGATGATCAGTAAAAAGGGTATACAATTATGTGCCTGAACTTTGCAACAGCTTAAAATATCAGTTGTAAAATTCCATGAGAACTGAATTTTATTAACTTGGGGTTTGTTTCGGCTAGGAGAGGGCGGGCAATGTTCAACGACCCAACAGTATTTGGCTGTCTTGTTTTGGACTGAGATGACAACCATTTGGAAAATTACAGTTATAGGGGTGTCAGACTAGAAATGTCCAACAACTGGGAACATGAGTTAACAGTTGGAAATTCCAACCCACGGGGGTGCAAATGGAATTCCCAGACTTAGGAATCTTGATCTGGATCAACGCTGGTTGTGTACTAGGAAGCCCCTATAGAAACCATCTAGTTGCGTCACTGGTCGAGCGACCGTTGCGACCCGCTTGGAAATTGTAAATGTGTGTTGGTATCGACATATGCACTGTTGACAACTTGACAGAAAAGGGACATTCATATGTGGTTATAGCTGATTATGAATAAATTGTCGTGTCCTTTGAGCGGCCCTGATGCGGAAGTCTTTTCGGTTATACACACTGCAGTACAACCAGCCTGATCATAATACATGTTATAACGGTATCTTGTGAAACAAGCTGGCAACACTCTCTGTAAATATTTTGGCAAATTTATTAACTATCAGCTGAGGTTTTCAGGTCTATAGTCAAGTCTGCCAATCTTACCGACCAGTAGAAAAACTGGCGACTGAGCTCTTATGTACCACTGTGAAAATACTCAAGAGTGAGAGTGATATATCTCTGTGTGATTCACGACTGTTTTTATTCACGAATACTTGCCAGGATTGTGCCAATTTTTGTCGAATAAAAATATCCTCGATTTGCGAGATTGCTTTCACATTCGGAGAATAGAGCACGAACGTTATTTTGATTAGGTATTATTGCGGCAACCTGGTAGATCTCTCACGCACTTCATTTATCTGTGTTAACCCCTTGTGTCCAATTTTGTGTACAAACTATGCGCGACACAAAGACTTTGTTAGATTGTGTTGGCAGCGAATATATATAATCGTCGGGGTCTCCATGTTTATACACATCGCTTGCTCTTTGTTCTGATAACAATTACAACTCCCATGTGCTCAGGTGTAGGGATTGTGCAACAACGCCATCCCAGCGAGTTGAAATGTTTTGGAATCTGCTGCTGCACCCACTTTGTCGGGTAAGTCATTGGCAACCAAGTTAGAATAATTATGCGATGCTTACATTTGCCGCACGATTTGTTTCTGACTAAGAATCCACACTGACTCTTTAAAAATTGAGGATAGGATAATTTTAATTAAAGTTGGTAAATAATTATCGTATAGATGTAGGAAAGTTGTAGGTGCGCTTTTGTGATAGATGTCCGTCTGTTATGTCACATCGATGAAAGCGTTGCAACAGCTTTGCATGTGGTGATGATAGAGGGAGAGTCCTGTTCAGAGCAACTCGTCAGGAAATATATTCATTGACAATTACCACCGCAGTTCTGAATGCATTATTACTACATCTGACGACAAAGGAAAACGCCCCCTTCTGAAGATGATCAATCATCAGTTTAAATCTTAATGAAAATGGCCCAGCCTGAACTGTATGCAGGTGGATTATTTCGACCGCGTTTGTTTCTCCGCAGATATGCGAATGATCTGTTTGTTGATTGATTTTATCCATTGTCAGAGAAGAAGTACTCAACAAACCTGAACATTCTTATAAGAAACTGAAGTGATATATGTAGACACGCCAGCAATCGACTCTGGTGTATTCAAGCTCTGTTCAGAAGCTTCGGTATGCATATTAAAATGTATTACATGACTCTACCCTTATTCCTTTCAATAAACCCATTCTATAACTTGTGATATTAAACGTTTAATAATAGCAAATTATGTCAGGTGACCTTTGAGTTCCGGCTTGTCGTCTGTTTACATTCCGTACGCTTCGTCTCATAATACGTTGGCTTCCAATATATTTTCCAACAAACTATAATGAATAAAGAGTTTGAAAAGTTACGTCATTAAATATATGCAATTAAATACGTCAAAGAGTCTTTATTTGTCTGGGACTATTTCTTTACGCGGGCAAACAACGCATAGTTATGTGAACGTCATCGCACGCCTTATATAAGCCGATGTTAGTTTCGCGTCCCACTTGTTGATTTAAGTATGCTTTGTCGGGGTTTTGGATCATGTAATACATAGAATCTACAACTCGACCCCTGTTTATATCGGAATTTTACAAAACTTGTCCAGTAAATTAGGTCTGAACCTCGCCAAAGGCTCGATCCAGACCGAATTCACTGAACTCGTTTTGTAAATTCCACTATAAACTGGGAACTCGTAGATCCTTTCTATATATGTACTGCATCTTTACTGGCATATACATGTATATGTACCTATCTCTGCAAACCAAATAGAATTGGCACTCAGATTGCTGCGTTAATTAGACCATCTCTCGTGCACTTTCAAATTCAATCAAAGACATAGAGGATCTCTAATAAAATAAATATTGATTTCCTTACCACAATCAAAGAGGGAGTAAAGCACCTTCAGGAATAAATAAAGTTCCATTTTTAATTTGTCTTTTCATGTTGACAAAATTGTTCAACCCTTATCACCCATGTGTATCTCACCGTCAACACTAAATAACAAACACAAATTGAATATCATAGTTATATGCTAACGTTCCGGCATTGCGCTAAGCTCTTACGTCACTGCGCGCGCCGATAATACACGTGTGTCTTACTACCGATTATTATGCTGGATTTAGTGGCTAGTTGTGTGATAGGTGGGAGGTAAGGGGGTACAGCACAACTTTAGAAGCTGAACGTGGAATGCACACTAAAATAGCCTCCATCTCTCTCCGCAGTACCCAGGCGATCAGTGCTCGGTCCTCTTAGATAATACAATATATATTCTAGTCGTTTAATAATATAAGAAACTTAGTGCAAGGAAGTTACGGAAATAGGGATCAGTGGGTGTCTGGAAGAGAATCTCTATATGATATAACAAAATGAGATACATCGCGGCAATGTGCACTCGTGACACTCTTCTCGTCTCGTTATTTGAGGCATGTTTTAATGGATATTCGTTCTATATGCTTATCCGATTGTTCGGTAATTGATGTCTGTACAAATGCGTTATGGTTATGAAATTCATCTGTGCTGGATTAATATCATTAAAGTGAGTTTTCTCTTCAAGGAGTCGTTTTATTTAAACATTTTAGATGCAATGGACGCCGGAATTAATCTTCTTCCAACAAAAACTAGAACAACATGGTTCGTAGTTCACTGTTTCAGCTTAAGTCATATATATAGGTACGCTATAAATACAACTCTTGTCTATATATATTTAATTACCGGTACTGAAGATTATATATCACGCAATGGCAAATAAAGAACATGATACATGCAAGTACAAACGCTTATACATAATTACATGAACAGACAAACGTGTATACACATATATATATATAATTCTGGAGTTGGGTCTGCACGCCTTCCTGCACGTACTGTCCAACATCACCAAATGTTCGACATGGCTACACACTGTAGTAATTCCCGAAACGTCATTTCGTCATTTCAGCAAACATAGGGGCTCAAACACAACGGCATACATTGGTGTATGCTAGTGCTACGTACGCACGTGCAACTGGTCGCGCAGAATAGTTAGTCACGACACCCTGGTTGCTTGAAGGCAGTGAATTGGTGTTATATTTGAACGACTGGGAGAAATTATTCTAAACTACCTTTATTGTGTTGTTCCAAATAAACTATCCGAGTAATTTAACACTCAATTTAATTTACCGGCAGAAAAACTGAACTTCGTTTCCAACCAATGCTTTGTTCAAAACCAGAAGTCACTAAATCATACTAGTAATGGGTAATTTTACAAACATCACAATATCCGCCCATACATTTTACAGACATATAAAGGGCATTAATATGTGCAACCACTTATAACTTGTTATACAGAGTGTCTTAAAGGTACGGTTGGTCTTGGTGGTGGGTATCCTGTGAAAATATTTCCACCCGTCAAAAACCGCCACAAACAGAAAGAACATCAAAATGTAGACAGACTTTGTCCGTATACAAATAAGAAATATCGCATAAACAGTATGTTATTGTCAAATGTTTGACCATTGTTATGTAAACAAAAGCATAAAAGTAACTGTTCTGGTGTTTGTTTATATTATGATGGTAAACATAAAGAGCGTTTTTTGTTGGTGAATTCCTGATATGGAACTAATAAAGAGCGTTTATGCCATTTGTGTGTGATTAGCCAGTAGCATTGTGTATGCGTTTTAGTGTATTTCTGTTTACGGTGATTAGAACAAATATGAATATGAATATGAAGGCCTCACGTGCCTTTAAACGAGTCCCCAGTTTATAGCGGAATTTAAAAAAACGAGTCCAGACATAATTTACTGGACGAGTTTTGTAAATTCCGTTATAAACTGTGGACGTATATTCTATTTATTACATGACCCAAAACCTCGATAAAACATATTTAAATCAACACATGGAACGTGAAACTAACATCGGCTTCGATAAGGCGTATACGATGACGTTTCACGTAACTATATATGCGATGTTTGCCCGCGTAAACAAATAGTCCCAGATAAACAAAGACTCTCACGTTTTAATGGTATATATTTAATAAAAATAACTTTTAAAACTCTTCATTCATTAGACTATGTTGGAAAAATATAGTATTTTGAGACGTAGTGTAGGAATGTAAACAGACGAAAACCTTAAGTAAAACGTCACCCGGCATGCACTGTTTCCTGTTGTGCATCGAACATTTCAGTTCATTGCATATCACAATATATACAATGGGGTTTTGAATGGAATACGGGTAGGATCATGTGATAACCCCCTTTCGAATAATTGACAATATTCCAACAAGTTTCTTTTAATACTATTGTTAAAGCCACATGACGGTTTGTGCTCCAAAATGCACCTAATAATATTCGCTTTAGAATTTTCCACAGAATATCTAAGTAGGTCGGTAAATACTTTAACTACCTTTCTAATAGCATTTAATACGTCCCAGAATGACGCAATGAAGTCATAACAAATACAATTCTGAACACGGTGTTTGAGTCGCAAAAAAACAAAACAGCCATTTGCACGAGCTGGAACATAAAAGAGCGTTCCGTGGTAGTATATTCTACAAATGTACGCATAATGCGCGTTTGTTTCACTATTGTAAATAGTTGGAAAGCGTTGTGTATAGGAAGCCGGTATATCAATATTTCATGTATATATAAACCTATCTTATAACTACTTAAAAAGCAGACAGAATCTGGAAGCTCGAGTGAGCCATGTCCGTTTAAAATACTTCAACATGTTCAAGACTAAACTACAATGGCCACAACGGATTTCGTATAAGATTTTCTGAATCACTAAATACTGCTTCGTTTTCAAAACAAAAACGACAAAAACAAAACCTCGTGTGTCCCAAACCAACCCAAATTTGATTTTAGACAAACCCATAAATATACCGTATGTAAATACGTTTTTGTCAACACTGTCGCAATTACATAACCGTCACTTTGAGGTAATTGATACTGTGAAACAACCGTAGCCACATTGAACTTGTTAGAAAACAAGACACATGTAACAGCTTCTTCCTGTAACTACATAATTATTGTTCACGGCAACACTACAAACCAACAGAGGTAATCTCACCTATACACATAGACCACCACTCGATTGAGGGACCTATTATAACAATATTCATATGTGACCCGCCATATCAAATCCAGTCTTAAGTCGGGATTTTGTTTACCCTGTGCCAATGCAGTCTCTTATATATGCGAGTCGACCATAGGTCGCCTCGCATATATAAGAGAATGCATTGGCCTAACAATTTTTTACAATTTTAATAATTTGTTCTTGTATTCTTTAACAATTTTATAATTTCACCCATACAGAGCCCCAGACAAACTGTTAACATGAGCAGACGACACTCTTCTATATGCTTCTATATATATGTGGGGCTCCCTGCAGGGTAATGGATGTTTTGTATTTTATGTCCTAAAAATTGTAAGAAACATTTATTTAAAAAACATGATACAAAATTGTTAGGCCAACGCATTCTCTTATGTATGCGATCGGACCTATGGTCGACTCGCATATATAAGAGAATGCATTGGCACAGGGTAAAACAAATCCCGACTTACGACTGGATTTTATATGGCGGGTCACATATAAGTAAAAGGCGCCCCGTTCCTTCACTGAACCTCACATGTTATACTTCTAACAGTGACGATCAGACATTGAAGAACTACGGTCATGGAGGAAATGGAGTATGACCATAACAGAGGGACCAATCCTGAGTGAAAAATGCTTGCATCAAACTGCATTCGAAATCGAGGAATAAAACCACAAACGTGGACTCGATACAAATCTAAACGTTATAAAACTCTAATTTGACAGTCGACATTTGACCCTCAAACCTCCTAAGAAAATATTCGACCTAATGAGTTTCTCGTATATATATATGTTAATAACGTACGAATAGTCGATTTGATTTATCATATCAAGTCCTGCGGGTCGAAGAATGCGAACGTCACAGTCGCAATGGGAGAAAAATAACGGCATTTTCTAGTAACTAAATCTACCATTGGCATGGTAATGTCAGCAGAAACCACCATCAGCATATCAACGCAATTCCCTGGCCAGCATGACCAGCCAGACATAATATATAAACTCGACACATATAACATTGACCAGACTGTAGTGGGAATCCTGCAGATTATGAACAGCAATCACACACCGTCGGATTGCAGAAATATTTCGATGTTTGGTATCTCAATCCCCCAGCACCGCTTAACCTGACTGGCTATCGCCCGGGTTACACTTTACACTACACAGCAGGTGTATAACCCAGGCGGGTCTAACAATACACCTATGCGAAATATGCAATTACCTTTCTCAAGCATCTGTCTTGTTAGAACGATAGGTGTAAAGCATCTGGCACACATCCAAGAAGATTTGAATGAGCCGACCTTCGTCGGGCCGCAAGAAATTCCAATCTTCTCAAGGATTTCGTTTTCCCTATACTTACTATATGTCTAAACTCGGCCCTAGCTCCCCGAATTAAACTAAAAGCCATTAAAATGTTGGTGCAATAAACCTTATACCGCATACGCCCGGTTCTGTGCACGAATTCTTGATGTTTATGTTGAAACATGATGTTATTGCCTGATAATGCAAACAAGTAACGTCATTTTCAACTGAGTCAGCAATTGAAGTGTGGCATATTTTTTGCAGCACTGAAGTTTGGTTTATATTAGTGTCATCTTGATAGTTTATAAACACGTACATCCGCAATGCATGTGGCATCATATTTAGAATAGCAGAATGTTCTGTGGTTGAATCCAAGTAGTTAATACAATGGTGTTTTCCACAATGGTTTCGCAACACAGCATAAGCATACTTGTTTATGTTTCTTGTGGTCGTCTAGCGAAATTAGCTGATTCCGATGAGTTAATGTTTCGGACTCTAGCTGATCTGACATTGACTTATTCGGACCCTGTCTGATTCGGACCGTGGGCTACCTCGGATCTTGGCTAATTAGAACCTTGCATGGTTGAGGCGGACCTTCTGCTGAACCCAACCTTCTGCTGATTCGGACATTGGTTAACTCTGACCTTTGCTAATTTAAAAAATACGTATGTTGGAAATTGTCTAACCACTAACACTATTGAGCTTGTTAGGTTGGGAATTCAGAATACGGTCTAGTTCAATTAAATTAAATTTATTGGTATTCTGATCAAAATAGATACAACAGAAACATAATTATTGCAGATACCGATGCAAGTAAATCATATATATATTTTTGCATGGATGCACATTTGGATATAATATATTTGTGTATAGTAATATAGTATCTTGATCTGTATATAATTATATTTAGGGTTATTGTTATTGAGTTCGGCGTTATTGGATATGGATTTTGAATGGTTTAAGTGATTGGAACTCAAGAGGAATCAGATTGTTGTACTTATCAAATAAGCGCATATATAGCCATAAACTATTATATTGGTGTTGGGGTCCTTCTTTAAGAGGGTCCAGTTAGAAATTTGAAGTGGGACACCCCCACACCTGTTCAGGTGATCCCGTCCAAACCAATATATCGAGGAAACCTCTTACTGGCACGCGGCCTTATCTAATGGGCGGGACCTTTGTCGTTACAGATGACTTCGGAATCCAGACAAAAAGATAAATACATAGGTGGCTGTTTGACTGCCAACTCAGAACTATTTCCCAGATAATTTATATCGTGTCTGGTTGAAACGCGTATATTGCACATGCCCAATATCGCTGGTGTTATCGTATGCCCCTGGTGCGTTATAAAGCAGACCCCAGAGTCTGTTAGAAACATCACAATTTTGGCGATAACTATGAACAACTGGCTTCGTGTGTATAACTGACTCATAACGTAACACCAACTATTCCTACATTACCGCATATAAATCGCTTTAGTACACTTCAGTTATCTCCCTGTTTATTGCTTAAGTGTGTGTCGCATAAAACATATATGAAACTTATGTAATAAATGTAAATTGATTGTGCAGTTCGTGTGGTGTTTATCTCGTGGTATGGCGCCTGATTGCGCCTTCACTCTGCTCGGCTTATCACCATGCAGGGTTCTGTACCACATTTTTTTTGCGGTATTATTTACCTGTAACATAATATATGGCGCGCCAGTATCCATGGAATTTACCCAACAAAAACACGTAAAATGTAGAATTTGTTTTGAAATCCTGTTTTAGTCGTGATAGCTGTCTCTCAGAACCACAGTCTATTCTTGGGTGATCGTCGCTCTTGACGGTATTGGCCAAATCGCTTCTTTGTAAATTGTATCGGTGGGTAGACCCCTAAGAACGAAATTTTATTCAACTGGGAAATCGCACAACAGCGCACATAGTACGCGTATAACCCACCGACCCCCGCGGTAAACAACTTATACGTTTAACTCTGGTATGGGATTCAGACTACCCTCCAGGCCTAGATCATGCCACGAATGTCTTCTCTGAGTACAGCCCGTAGAGAACATATGTGACCCGCCATATCAAATCCAGTCGTAAGTCGGGATTTTTTTTACCCTGTGCCAATGCATTCTCTTATATATGCGAGTCGACCATAGGTCGCCTCGCATATATAAGAGAATGCATTGGCCTAACAATTTTTTATAATTTCAATAATTTTTTCTTGTATTCTTTAACAATTTTATAATTTCACACATACAGAGCCCCAGACAAACATGAGCAGACGACACTCTTCTATATGCTTCTATATATGTGTGGGGCTCCCTGCAGGGTAATGGCTGTTTTTTTATTTTATGTCCTAAAAATTGTAAGAAACGTTTATTTAAAAAAAATGATAAAAAATTGTTAGGCCAATGCATTCTCTTATATATGCGAGGCGACCTATGGTCGACTCGCATATATAAGAGAATGCATTGGCACAGGGTAAACAAATCCTACTGACGACTGGATTTGATATGGCGGGTCACATATGACCAAGTTGGATCAGTGGCCAACCTGGGAACTTTTTGATGTTCTGACCCCTTCTGACAGGGAATTTTATATAAACATTAAACCAACAAGGCAGTGAATATATTTCTTTGTTTATATTTGTTCCACGATAATCTACTTTAAAGTATGGGGTGGTCCCAGCTCGAAATTGCCTACTTTTTAGCTATATACTTAAGTGAGCCGATATATGGCAAAAAACTTTGAAGTAATTATCCTGGAGAAATCCCATGATTGTAAGTGGCGCAAAGAAAAATCGCACACAATTGACACAAAATCCCTTAAATAATGTAATCTCGAGCTGTGACCTTCGTCCACTAATTAATAAACAATTAAGCAACAGAATGGACACATAAATATATTCCCCGAGTTAAATTTTCAACTGTATATATACATATGATAAACTACCCTTTCCCACGACGCCTGACACCAAGCTACAACGGTTACAATTCCGAATAAATTCTATAATATTATCAACTAATAACTTTCTACACATATCTAATATAAGACAAGATGGTAAATGTGATAGGTGTAAAAGTGAAAAGGAAGATATCAACCATATTTTTTGGGATTGTTGTCATGTGCAGACATTTATTAGAGATATCTGTAATTGGGGAAAAAATAATGATATAAATCTTTATCCCACAAATATGACGATGATTCTTGGCACACCACCCATTAGTAAAAACTATACTACAAACTTACTCTGGCTCCTAATTAAACAATATATATATCGGTCTAAATTTAAACCAATCACTTTGTCTGTTAATGTTTTCCTCAAAGAGTTGGCATATAGATACGATTGCGAAAAATATACAGCACGATGTCAATCGAAACTTTCAGAATTCTTGAAAAACTGGTTCCTTATTGAAAAAGCTTTAAACAAACAGGCGACTTAATCAAAAATCGACAAAGTTACTTTAATTTTTTAGACTCCCATCGATTATCACGCAGTCAGTTAAAACATATACTGTCTACCACCATCTCCACAATAGCCTATATGTTGAGAGTTGAGTCCATCCGAAACATCCGACATATTCATAAAACATTTACTATATATACTATGCATATGCATATATTTATGTATTATATAACTTTATACCACTGGTGTGCGAATGCTGTGAGCCAGGCGAGTGCGTGCAGTAAGAAAGAGATATGTGTGAACGCGAGGAATGCCATATATGTATACACATATCAATGCCATTGAACATTCTGTATTTGACATTCCTCAATGTGATTGTTTCTTCAATAAACATTTAAAAAAAAATAAAAAAATTCAACTGTATAAGGTTCCCTTCAAAAAGTTCCCAGGGTTTTAACTGGTGGAATATATATAATCTCTATGGGCGTTAGCTAAAGTACAGATTCATGACACGATCTACCACAGGCCTAGCTGTGCGTAGATCAGCAATTCGACATTTCACGAGGATTAGTTATGTGTACTCATGGTGCTCGATTATTAGTCAAGGATGCCCCTGATTGGCGGAGTTCTGGATTTTCCCATCCCCTTCTATAGTGCCATAATTGAGTGTTTGAATATTATCTCCCGTGGAGCGGTTAACTATTACTAAAACGTCACTATTTCAGTAACTCTAGGGGAGCTAAACCCACACTATATGCAGTGTCTTGTATTGTTGCCCCTCGAAAGTGTCATTATGTTCCCCGAACATATTTGGTTATTTCGCGCTCCGCGTGTATAATGTTTCGCTGATTGTTGGTATACATGGACCATGGGCGTTTTATTTATAGAAATGGACATTTTTGGGACGGATTAAAAGTCGAACTGCGACCCGGAGGTCGAGTCCGGTAAAAGTTGGGAATTCTGGTGAGATGCATGAGAAACCTTCAGTGATAAGCCGTATATAGTTGTATAATAATTTGAAGGATTAGTTGTTTTAACGGAATTATGAGTTGGTCATTCGTGAAACCAATATATTTTATATTCTATAATTACCATCATGGGTATATAATATATGATCTTGAGCGCGTTACCATTTCTGACATTGGTTTTCTTGTTATTGTTAGCACTGCAACTTAGTGCGCTGTGGAACTGGCGAAGTAGTGCATCTCTTGTGTGTAAACATTATCACTCTTGGGGTACAATTAACACTCCATTGTTTAGTGTGTGTATATTTACTTGAATGTCATAAAACATGCAGCGCAACACAACCTTAAAGTAAATTATTTGGTATAGCGCTGATATTATACGGCTGTAGGAGATATGTGGTATTGAATCTGGCATTATAAATATTGATGGAAATGTGGACTGACATGCGGATAAATAATAGTTTCAAAGCGAAATACAAAACTAAGTTGCTCTGTTTGTTTACATTGTCTGAGCGGTTAGTTGATGTGACAAAAGCCATTTTATTCTTTGGGGTTCGTCAACAATTGAGCAGCTATAAAGTAACATGATTATATCGTGTTTGTGTTAACCCTTTCACGATGGAAGCTGTGTTGGTGCAGCATTAAAGTCATGTGCCAGTGCATGCACTTATATATGCGAGTCTCCATAGGCTTAAAATACCAAGGTAAATACTGTTAGGTGAATGTATTCTCTTATATAAATGCGAGTCGCCCACATGGAGCCATTAGATAATATATATATATATATATATATATAATGCGACACATCCATAAATTGGAAACTGCATAATTGTGCAAGGTAATTGTTAATGAATATATGTATATATGTTTGGCTATGTTCCAACTTAAATGTTGGCTTTGCAAAATAAACAATCAATCAATCAATCAAGGGTTTTCGCAAAATGTCAGGATGCTCGAGTCATGGAATGGTTACAGTAACACAAAGACCCAACATGATTATATGTAGCTGCTTTCGAGACATGCAACACACAAGTCTATCGATGAGTGGGAAATTATTGCGCATGTGTTTTAATTTTTGATTTGGCCATATGGAGCCATCAAGAACGTTATAAATCATACCCGGGTTTTATATCTCACGTGACAAACGCAATTTGGCGATATGCTGCATCCTATATTTTATATCGCCACGGGGATCACTTAAAAATGCGTAAACGTGAACGTCGAACCTGCTTGACTATTATAATTCGCGCATGCACCAGGACTCATGCACCGCATGTCCATAATGTTCACCCATGCACCATGTAGTTCTCATGTCCCGTTTGCCCTTAAGCCCCAGTGCCATATGCCGCGCTTTGCTCGTATAGATATTAGTCCCCTGTCTTAATGACGTGAGCGGGATTGCTTCATACTGATAACATGGCTGAAACGCTGGTTTAATGCTCTCCCGGATGCGATTACTAGCATTTTATCGCCCAGACGCTCATACAGTGAACGAATTTATTACATAATCATTGAATCAATTTAGATTTTAATGTTCTAGTCTAAAGAGAATTTTACTCATTCCATGCCGAAGCTACAAATGTATACACCGACTGACTCATGTTTTATAGAAAAACAATATAATCAACAATTAATATTTGTTGACAAGATTATGCTTGGAGAACTTCAAACTTCGCACGTCAAGCATCAATCCACCAGTGTCGATAAGCTCATCGCAATACCACGCGATGTTTTTTGTTTTTTTGTTGGCAAATTGCACGTGTAACGATCCCATACAATACGGACTATAAGATGGCATGTTTAATATTACCCGTCCAATACAGAAACGAGGAAACACCCGTCCAATACAGAAACGAGGAAACACCCGCCCGATACAGAAACGAGGAAACACCCGTCCAGTACAGAAACGAGGAAACACCCGTCCAATACAGAAACGGTGAAACACCCGTCCAATACAGAAACGAGGAAACATCCGTCCAATACAGAAACGAGGATACACCCGTCCAATACAGAAACGATGAAACAGCCGTCCAATACAGAAACTAGGAAACACCCGTCCAATACAGAAACGACGAAACACCCGTCCAATACAGAAACGATGAAACACCCGTCCAATACAGAAACGAGGAAACACCCGTCCAATGCAGAAACGAGGAAACACCCGTCCAATACAGAAACGAGGAAACACCCGTCCAATACAGAAACGAGGAAACACCCGTCCAATACAGAAACGAGGAAACACCCGTCCAATACAGAAACGAGGAAACACCCGTCCAATACAGAAACGAGGAAACACCCGCCCAATACAGAAACGAGGAAACTCGTTGCACTGCCATTTGTTGTGGTTTTGCTTTAGTGAAGAATGCGGTGATGTGGCTGATCGGTACTCAAAATTAATACTAATAATTATTATAATCAATCCATTTATATAGTGTATTATGTAGTGAATTAGTTCCAATGCACTTTTCGTCAATTATAACCTCGGTCATAGGGCATATGACACTCCCATCCTCCATCCAGGAAGCACTCCCAGCTGCAACGAATTCGTGCGATTATGAAGGTTAACACTCTAATAAGAGCTATCGACAGCCGTACCGAGTACTAGCTTAACACAAAGGTGGTGCGAAGCAGTTACATTACGAGCCACCTTGCGCAAGGGTCACAACTTGGTGCGATATTTGAACAACGATAAATAACTTTGATAATGTCAATAAAATGGTAACACCTGTATAAACTTGTGAAACTTTATTCCACGAGCGTCCGACCATTCTAGTATAACGACCATTATATTTGAGAAATACCCCTTCGTGGAATAAAATTTCACAAGTCTATAAAGGTGTTACGCTCTTTTTATTTCATCAATTATGGAGACTCGTACGGCACATCATATACTTAAAGTGGTGTGACACACTCAGTTTTGGTGATAAAATAGAAATGGAGAATAATATTGCTCAAAGTAGTTATATATATATATATGAATATTAATCCTAATTTACAATCAGTCTTATATATTTATTAAATGCAATGAATTTATCGGCGATTGTTGCGTCCCGAATCGAGATGTAAATATTTATAATTGAGAGTAGTTTAGACGGTGTTTTCCATGGAGTTGTATGGTCGATTTCTTTGAGATTTTGGGCGATGTTAATAGAATGCTACATACTCCCAGTTGGCATAGTGCCTGAGTACTAATTTATCCGTTTCACGCACCCGAACGAGTCCATAATATATCTTTAACTATAAATAACTTTTGTTTCTCTTCTAATTTCAGGTTCGAGGAAGGACACGAGCTCTCGACCGCGGTATCCCACGATAGTTGAGAACCCAGTGTGGCCGTATCAGACCACGCCCCGATCCGCAGCACCCGCTTTAAGACAATCAATAGTTATATCACTAGTAACCTTAATTCTTGTTCTGTTAAACGCATTTCGGCCCTGATAAACTAGTTATATCACCTCCGATTTCGCCACCAGATTGGCTCCGTCACGTGATCAGCGTAATTCAGTTAGCATGTACATGACAGTGTGAAAAACGCTACGCCCCCTGGAACGTGGGCATGGGACTACATTTAAATCGGTTGCAACTATAATGCAGCTAATATGCCGGACAATAGCCATAAACGTACGGAAACTTATAGCCAACGCTTGATATTATGAACATGTCTGTGCGAATTTGTGTCCTGCATGTCACCAACATATACATTGCTTGGGACACTTCACATTGTTAAGGACAGCTTGGGAAATACATCTACCAAACACTGGAGTATGTGTGCAACGATGGTGGGTGTAACGTTAATTATTACACCTTATAGCATAATACATAATCTACATGTTCTGTACAATATAAAAGGAACGTGCGATCAAATAATTTCGATCAAAGGATCCAGTTTATGACCTGGTGACGATATACGGTGCCCAACAGCTCGACACCTGGCACGGTTGGTACGGGGACTGTTCAGAAGAAACGTGAACTATGGTGTATAATTCAACGCGAATACAACTTCTACAAGTGATACTCCGCCCATTTGAATGGTCGGATTTGTGTTTTATGATTGTGCCTCTAGGTCCTTTCAAAATTTGTGTGAGGTCACAGTAATCTCCATGTGCACGATGGACAGATAACGTACACACAAGAAGCCCAGTGGGATGATGCGCAATATACATGTAACGCAGCTGACGTTGATGTTGGTAGTGTATTTGTGTCGACGCAGTATTTAATTTTGGCAAAGTGTTTGTCATGCATCCGTTAGTTAGCCGTGTCTCTTTGATGTCAGACAGTGTATAATCATTCGCCCAAGGTACATGACATATGGAATGCGAATGACAACGCAATACAAAGGCCATCACCATCAACAAGATGACATTAACGTTTATGCACGGACACTATACGTTGACTATTTACCGTGCTTTTTATGGATCGCAATACATATATTTGGCTTAGAACTACATTTCTAGATACAGCCATACGGCGATTGCTACGTATGTGGATCTATGCAATTATGTTAAAATTCATGTGCGGTGGTGACTAAATCGACCATTCGCCGTTCGTACGTCCATATATTAGTTTGTATTATCCATCCCTTAACTAACACCATTTCCGATCGGGCAAAAGCCGCCACGTGATAGTCCTGGAAAAAGTCATATTGGACTCCCGAAAGTCATATTGGACTCCCGACTGTACAATATGACATTTCATATTGGACTCTGTGACGTCACGAATTTTTTCTCACTTCCGTGTTTACTTTTCCAAATCATGCTTTCTGATGATCAATATACGGTACAGGCTTTTATAGAGAATTAAGTGCCGACAAATACCAAAAATAACCACAAAAGTGTTATTTCCAAAACTTGGATAAACATACAGATGGATAATAAAAGTGTCATTATACAATGTTGTGTACGTTATGAGTTTTTCTTGTACTCGTCCAGGTTGTGGTGAAAAGTCATATTGGACTCGACACTGGCGTGTCTCGTCCAATATGACTTTTCACCACAACCTGGACTTGTACAAGAAAAACACATACTGTACACAACCTTGTATACTAACTTTATAGTATGTCCGCCTTTCTGCGTAATTGACATTACGCGATCAAATAATTGTACCCTGGTGAGCTTATTTTTCTGAATGAAATTATATTATATTCCTATCAACTGACAGCGATTTAGTCCTAGTGAACGCCTTGGTAAAATGTCTTATGTTGACAAAATTTAAATTGTTGTCTACGCATTGCAGTTAGTTTATGTATTTCTTGTTTTCGAGTTACGCGTACAGTGTGAGTCAATTTGTGACAACAAATTCTACAACCCAGGCACTGCTATCTTAAAGGGGTACTGTTCACAAAATCCTGTCATTTTTGGGACCATCTCCTTTTATACTCAACAGAATATATGCAACACATGAATGAATTTGAGCTATGGATTAGTGCAAACTACACTCATGTGCTCTATGAACGATGCATACAACAAGGTAATTATAATGAAAATGAATTTATGGCTGGAGTCATAAATTAATTTGTTTGATAATTACCTTGTTGTTTCCATTGTTCATAGAGCACATGAGTAGTTTGCACTAATCCATAGCTCATACTCATGAATCTGTTGCATATATTCTATTGAGTATAAAAAGAGATGGTCCCATAAATGACTGGATTTAGTGTACAGTACCCCGTTAAAGATGGTCATCCCAGCAACATATTCAACAACAATAGCAGCAAATTTTCGAGGCACATTTTAATTATTTTTACCAAGAACGACAGAAAAGAAACGTCTGCTGCTGCACATTTTTCAATTTAAATATTTTAGACAATTCTGTTCTTACATAGCCAAAATTACTGTCCCAGTTTATAGAAAATAATCTGAGAAAATATGTCCTTTGCCAGCAGATCCTCTTGAATTGTCTCTGTGACTCAAACTTAGTATTTTATACCCCAAATTTCAATCTACACCAGTGTTGTCTATCTTACAAGTATTCACATCAGATATTCTGTCAAAGCATCGATTAAAATTATGTGTCATAATAAATTTATCAAACAATATCACATAGTTAATGCGCGAAACATGCAATTCATCAAATAAAACAACTGAATTCACTGGTAATGCGGTGCAGCAGTTGTCTTCATGAAATGTGTCATCCACATGTCAATGCATTGTGAGATATAATACCAACGTATAGGCAGACAAAATGGTCCCACGAAAATATGGTTATTATTTAGGAAACTCATTAATTGTGGACCGGTTTGAGCACTATGATGGTATTACGTGATAAGTGTCCACTAGCAGGGTTCGCGCTGGACTGAAATTTACTTTTGCCAAATATTTTGCCAAATGAAAATATTTTTTGCCAAATTCTTTTAGAAATTGCCAAATGCTATCACTTTCTGCAAAATCGAGTTTTATATTTCTATAAGCGCTGTTTGGAAAACTTTTGTTATCAATAGGAAAGCAGTTAATTATTAATTCTCGCCTCTCTACTCTGGCATATCATAGAACAACAAACCAATAACCGAACAAAACGATTGTTGAAGGGTTGCTTCACCAGAAGGGCAAATAGAAAAGAGGATTATCTATATGTAAACACCACAACAATAAATTATATAGTAATATCATCTATACTAATGATATCAGATTACCTGAATTTTGATAAAGTTGTTAACATTTTCTAACCTTATATACCGCAGCTAATTGCAATGGTTTCCTGAAATTAATTTCACGAGTGACCAATAGCTTTTTTTGTTGTTGAGAATTTAAAAGTGACTTGCCAACACTTTTGCCAAATGAAAATATTTTTTGCCAAATGTAAATGATTGTTGCCATTGGCAAATTTGGCAAGTGGCAGCGCGAACCATGTCCACTAGTCTGTATTGTAGCTATAGAAATCCTTGTACACGTGTGTGCATTGCTCTGAATTTACAAGAATCTTGTGAATAAAAAACTTGATGTTATGACAGGGGTAAATATTGGTAAGATAGAAAACTCTGGTAGACATTTCCCAAAGAGATCAACCACTTTTTATATATGCATACCATTTACCTATAAGTAAGTCATAATGCGGTCATAATTGGGAAGAATGATAGTGTTGTTACCAGCATACTGTTTGGAGCTATTAACAGGTTCTGAACGGACATGGCTAATTTTGACCTCCCCACTATGGATACGTAATGTTGGAAATAGGGATAAGATAGGTTGATAAACACAACCACAAAATTACTCTGAAAAATACTTGCCTAAGTTATAATAATTGCCTAGCTGTTTTCATTATTGCTTTCGCAGAAATGTAAGACAAATTTTATTTACCACCTATCACGAATAGACTAACAATGAACGCTCTTTATTGAAGAATCAGTTGGGGGCCGACTTTTCTAAATTATATGTCTTGAATAAGTCATTCCATAGCTAATAAAGTTCATATAGAAGTATTTAACATATTTCTCGTCCTAATTGGATTCCCAATATGGGACCGGAATGTGGCTTCAAAATCACCACGTGGCTTTAAGTCGGCGAACAAAGGTATAACGGGAATGCACTTCTAAGACCTATAGTTTAGATCATATATGTGTGTCTGAATACAACATATACATGAGATACGGTGGTTCAAAATAAGTATTAAAAACTGATATCACGTACTGGTACTTCCTCTCCCATACTTCAATTCGATGTATCGATATATAATATAAATATACCGTAAAGAGGGGACTGTACACTAAATCCGGCCATTTCTGTGACCATCTCCTCTTATACTAAACATAATATATGCAACAAATGAATATTTTGAGCCAAGCATGAGTGCCAAATACACTAATTTACTTTATGAACGAAGTGAAACAACATAGTAATTATAATGAAAATGAGTCTAGGTCTCGAGTCCTTTATTACCATGTTCGTTTCCATCGTTCATAGAGCACACAAGTGTATTTTGCACCCAGGTATGACTCAAATTCATTCATCTGTTGCATAGATTATGTTGAGTATAAAAGAAGATGGTTCCATAAATGGCCGGATTTAGTGTACATTACCACTTTAAATCCATCCTACTAAGGTGTTCGCAGTAGGTCTGCAGGTTAATTGTTGGACATACATCAACACCCCACAACGAGATAATTAAATAGGCAAACTGTGTAGTTGGTTTCGTTGTACGTATCACTTCATTTTGGAGAATGTGCAGTTATTAATCACCAAAATGAGAGCGTAATATAGTTTAGGTCGTGAACACCGATCAGCGTCGGATACATATGGTATATGCGGTTGTTGCTGGAATTCACATTCAATTAAACGCCATACAAGATTATCCAAGTGCTTGTCACCATCACGACAACTGATGACCCCACATACTCTTACCATTATATCTATATCAAAATGAATTCATTGGTTTATGAAATAGTCCAATATGGCGGAAATCACTGAACACCACTGTTAGAGTTTCTAAAACCGTTTAGTTACAAATTGGCTTTTGTGTCCGAAATATGGTTATAAATTCGCCAAAAAAAACCCCACATAAATGCACTCAAGACGAATAATTATTATAAGAGCTATATGTACAAGTAAATATGCCTAGTTTGCCTATTTATCTCTGTTTGTATCGTGCTTGTTCATGGAACAGTTTAGCCCTTCATGTACGCTGCAGTGCCAATGCATTCTCTTATATATCAAATCCAGTCGTAAGTCGGGATTTTTTTTACCCTGTGTCAATGCATTATCTTATATATGCGAGTCGACCATAGATCGCCTCGCATATATAAGAGAATGCATTGGCCTAACAATTGTTTATCATTTTTTTTAAATAAATGTTTCTGACAATTTTTAGGACATAAAATAAAAACACACCCATTACCCTGCAGGGAGCCCCACACATATATATAGAAGCATATAGAAGAGTGTCGTCTGCTCATGTTTGTCTGGGGCTCTGTATGGGTGAAATTATAAAATTGTTAAAGAATACAAGAAACAATTATTAAAATTGTAAAAAATTGCTAGGCCAATGCATTCTCTTATATATGCGAGGCGACCTATGGTCGACTGGCATATATAAGAGAATGCATTGGCACAGTAGTATGATTTAAATTTCAGTTGCTCTGTTAACTTGATGTATATTGTAATATAAGTCACAGTTGCCAAAGATCATTATTCTTACTTACTTTCAGTATAGATAAATATTTTAATAAAGAATTTATGTACATGTCTCTGTGTGTTGGTTTCCATTTATACATGCATTGCGTTTTATAATTTATTACATAGTCATACCCTTGTTCCATTTAATAGACCCATTGTATAAATTGTGACATGAAACGTTCGTTGCATAACAGGAAATAGTGTCAGGTGACCTTTGACTTCCGGTTTGTGGTCTGTTTACATTCCGTACAAAATACATGTCTCAAAAAACTATGGGTTCCAATATATTTCCAACAGACTCTAATGAATGAAGAGTTTATAAAGTTACTTCATTAAATATACGCCATTAAATAAGTCAACGAGTCTTGAATTTTCTGGGACTATTTCTTTACGCGGGCAACAACACATAGTTGCACGAAACGTCATCGCAGGCCTTATATAGGCCGATGTTAGTTTCGCGTCCCATTTGTTGATATAAGTGTGTTTTATCGAAGTTCTGGATCATGTCATAAATATAATCTACAACTCGTCCCCAGTTTATAGTGGAATTTACAGAACTCGTCCAGTAAATTAGGTATAAATTAGACCTAAATTAATGGACTTGTTTTGTAAATTCCGCTATAAACTGGGGACTCGTTGTACATGTAGATCCTCTATACATTGTACATCGAGCATCACTATCAAAATCCCACTCAATCCTCGGCGGACGTATGCAATGTATCATAATGTGTGATATCAGATCCGTCCATCCCCACATACATGTATCATAACCAACGACCAGTGTTCAGTACTAGAACAAAACGTCTACAAATACGTGTAAGTTACAAAATCGGAGAAGTTCCAGTATTACAATCGCATATTAGTATGGTCGTTGAAGCATTGAACTAGAACAAATGTTAATAAGCTAACAATAACCTATTACAGTCCGTATCAACTCTCATTTAACGTACAAACACAAGGCGAACGTTTTTTTGCGTGTGGTCGTTGAAGCTTAATTTTGGGAATGAAGTCTGAAGAAATCTTATACAAGCTGATGTTGGTGTCATTCGACGCGGAAAAGTATCAGGAACAACATATCCGCTTTGGGGAAAATTTGTTATTCATAACGGCGTCCAACATGGATGTCTATATCAGTTCATCAGTTCTATATATATTGTGGCATCGGAATTTCAAAGTTATACAAGTTAGTCTGAAATTAGAGTACGGGAGCGAATATAGTGGCAACGGACATAATTGGTACATCTATTTCGTACATCAGACGTTGCTCTGGCAAACAGAACAAAGACTAACCGAGACGGAGGACAACTTACAAAATATTCAAAACCATTGTTCAAATGTCGCTAGAGTTGCTTTTTCCGTTCAGGGTACCACTTACAACAACAAAAACAAGTTTCAAGTTTCAAGTTTCAATGATTGCTAAAAACGAAAAAGAGAACATATGGGCCGGATTCTTTATCTCCAGTTTAAACCGAGTTTAAGCCTACATTGAAATTCCAGCCAAACCGGTATAAGTGGGACTGTGTGGTCATTCAGTCGATTCGATGAGATGCACACGGACTCAACCCACCCAGGCACACCCACCCACACAAGCTGGTCGGTAGAATTCGTTGAACGTGAACAAGCACACGCTTCATGTGGGACATGTGACACTAAGACGCCACTCTCACTTTAGACGCATCATTAATCGAGCTTATTAACAGCTCCACACATTGCATTGCTTGTATAGAAATTTTAAACGTCGACCCATCAAAGCCGAATAACTCCTCCCAGGCCAGACTCCCTAAACCTCGTTTTGCTAAATTTCGAAACACTTATTCCGTGGGCGTTGTCTAGTTTCGCTGTCTATAGAATGCGGCTGTCCGCATTATGGAAGTACGATTATTTGGCTCGACGATATATAGATATTCACTGTCCCTGGCTCCACCGGGTTTAAACCAAACGTAACTTATACCTTCGGTCTCGATGTTAAGCAATGGTTTAGCTACCAAACGGCGGTTTAAACAGAGATGTACGCAAACCTTTAAACTGGAGGCGAAAAATGGCCCATGGTGTTATACGCGTATTTCACTTTTTTTGAAATATATTGCAACTAGCTGATGTGCCCGACTTCGTCCGGGCTATTTACGGATTTCTTTGCCAGAAACACGCCTATATGAGCAAAGTCAAGGCCAGGGACATGGTCGCACGTGAAATTGGACCATCCCGTATTGTGCCCGGGATCAAAGTAGGCCGACATACCAAATTTTAGTCGGATCGGTCGAGGTCCAGAAACATGCCTACATGAGCCTATATGATCGAGGTCAAGGTCAATGAAACGATCGCTCGTGAAATTGTACCCACCCATATTGTTCCCGGGAACAATGATGATAATGACGATGATACCGATGACAATGACGATGATGATACTGATGACAATGACGATGATGATACTAATGATAATGACGATGATACCGATGATAATGACGATGATGATACTGATGGTAATGACGATAATGATACTGATGATTATGACGATGACGATACTGATGATAATGACGATGATGATACCGATGATAATGACGATGATTATGACGATGACGATACTGATGATAATTACGATGATACCGATGATAACGACGATGATGATACTGATGACAATGACGATGATGATACTGATGATTATGACGATGATGATACTGATGACAATGACGATGATACCGATGATAATGACGATGATGATACTGATGATAATGACGATGATAATACTGATGATAATGACGATGATAATACTGATGATAATGATGATGATACTGATGATAATGATGATGATACTGATGATAATGACGATAATACTGATGATACTGATGATACTGATGATAATGATGATGATAATGATGATACTGATGATAATGACGATGATGGTACTGATGATAATGATGATAATGATGATAATGACGATGATAATGATGATACTGATGATAATGACGATGATGATACTGATGATAATGACGATGATGATACTGATGACAATGACGATGATGATACTGATGTTACTGATGATCTTGACGATGCCGATACTGATGATAATGACGATGATGGTACTGATGATAATGATGATGATACTGATGATAATGACGATGATGTTACTGATGATAATGACGATGATTATACTGATGACAATGACGATGATGATACTGATGTTACTGATAGTCTTGACGATGCCGATACTGATGATAATGACGATGATATTGATGATAATGATGATGATACTGACGATGACGATACTGATGATAATGACGATGATAATACTGATGATAATGACGATGATACTGATGATAATGATGATGATGATACTGATGATAATGATGATGATACTGATGATAATGACGATGATGATACTGATGATAATGACGATGATGATACTGATGACAATGACGATGATGATACTGATGTTACTGATGATCTTGACGATGCCGATACTGATGATAATGACGATGATGGTACTGATGATAATGACGATGATAATGACGATGATACTGATGATAATGACGATGATGATACTGATGATAATGACGATGATACTGATGATAATGATGATGATACTGATGATAATGACGATGATACTGATGATAATGACGATGATGGTACTGATGATAATGATGATGATGATACTGATGATAATGATGATGATGATACTGATAATAATGATGATGATGATACTGATGATAACGATGATTACGGTGACGCTGATGATACTGATGATAATGACGATGATACTGATGATAATGATGATGATACTGATGATAATGATGATGATGATAATGATGATGATGATACTGATAATAATGATGATGATGAAACTGATGATAACGATGATTACGGTGACGCTGATGATACTGATGATAATGACGATGATGATAATGACGATGATGATAATGACGATGATGATACCGATGATAATGACGATGATGATACTGATGATAATGACGATGACGATACTGATGATAATGACGACGATGATACTGATGACAATGACGATGATGATACTAATGATAATGACGATGATGATACTAATGATAATGACGATGATGATACTGATGGTAATGACGATAATGATACTGATGACAATGACGATGATGATACTGATGACAATGACGATGATAATACTGATGATAATGACGATGATGATACTGATGATAATGACGATGATGATAATGACGATGATAATACTGATGATAATGACGATGATGATACTGATGATAATGACGATGATGATACTGATGATAATGACGATGATGATACTGATGATAATGACGATGATGATACTGATGACAATGACGATGATGATACTGATGACAATGACGATGATGATACTTATGTTACTGATGATCTTGACGATGCCGATACTCAAGATAATGACGATGATGATAATGACGATGATAATACTGATGATAATGACGATGATGATACTGATGATAATGATGATGATGATAATGATGATACTGATGATAATGACGATGATGTTACTGATGATAATGACGATGATGTTACTGATGATAATGACGATGATAATACTGATGATAATGATGATGATACTGATGATAATGACGATAATACTGATGATAATGATGATGATACTGATGATAATGACGATGATACTGATGATAATGATGATACTGATGATAATGATGATAATACTGATGATAATGACGATGATGATACTGATGACAATGACGATGATGATACTGATGTTACTGATGATCTTGACGATGCCGATACTGATGATAATGACGATGATGGTACTGATGATAATGATGATGATACTGATGATAATGACGATGATGTTACTGATGATAATGACGATGATTATACTGATGACAATGACGATGATGATACTGATGTTACTGATAGTCTTGACGATGCCGATACTGATGATAATGACGATGATATTGATGATAATGATGATGATACTGACGATGCCGATACTGATGATAATGACGATGATAATACTGATGATAATGACGATGATACTGATGATAATGATGATGATGATACTGATGATAATGATGATGGTACTGATGACAATGACGATGATGATAATGACGATGATGATACTGATGATAATGACGATGATGATACTGATGACAATGACGATGATGATACTGATGTTACTGATGATCTTGACGATGCCGATACTAATGATAATGACGATGATACTGATGATAATGACAATGATACTGATGATAATGATGATGATACTGATGATAATGATGATGATGATACTGATGATAATGATGATGATGATACTGATAATAATGATGATGATGATACTGATGATAACGATGATTACGGTGACGCTGATGATACTGATGATAATGACGATGATACTGATGATAATGATGATGATACTGATGATAATGATGATGATGATACTGATGATAATGATGATGATGATACTGATTATAATGATGATGATGATACTGATGATAACGATGATTACGGTGACGCTGATGATACTGATGATAATGACGATGATGATAATGACGATGATGATAATGACGATGATGATACTGATGATAATGACGATGATACTGATGATAATGATGATGATACTGATGATAATGACGATGATACTGATGATAATGATGATGATGATACTGATGATAATGATGATGATGATACTGATAATAATGATGATGATGATACTGATGATAACGATGATTACGGTGACGCTGATGATACTGATGATAATGACGATGATACTGATGATAATGATGATGATACTGATGATAATGATGATGATGATACTGATGATAATGATGATGATGATACTGATAATAATGACGATGATGATACTGATGATAATGACGATGATGATACTGATGATAATGACGATGATGATACTGATGATAATGACGATGATGATACTGATGATAATGACGATGATGATACTGATGATAATGACGATGATAATACTGATGATAATGACGATGATGATACTGATGACAATGACGATGATGATACTGATGATAATGACGATGATGATACTGATGATAATGACGATGATGATACTGATGATAATGACGATGATGATACTGATGATAATGACGATGATGATACTGATGATAATGACGATGATGATACTGATGATAATGACGATGATGGTACTGATGATAATGACGATGATGATACTGATGATAATGACGATGATGATACTGTTGATAATGACGATGATACCGATGATAATGACGATGATGATACTGATGATAATGACGATGATGATACTGATGATAATGACGATGATGGTACTGATGATAATGACGATGATAATACTGATGATAATGACGATGATGATACTGATGACAATGACGATGATGATACTGATGATAATGACGATGATAATACTGATGATAATGACGATGATGATACTGATGACAATGACGATGATGATACTGATGATAATGACGATGATGATACTGATGATAATGACGATGATGATACTGATGATAATGACGATGATGATACTGATGACAATGACGATGATGGTACTGATGACAATGACGATGATGATAATGACGATGATGATACTGATGATAATGACGATGATAATACTGATGATAATGACGATGATGATACTGATGACAATGACGATGATGGTACTGATGATAATGACGATGATACCGATGATAATGACGATGATGATACTGATGATAATGACGATGATGATACTGATGATAATGACGATGATAATACTGATGATAATGACGATGATGATACTGATGACAATGACGATGATGATACTGATGATAATGACGATGATAATACTGATGATAATGACGATGATGATACTGATGACAATGACGATGATAATACTGATGATAATGACGATGATGATACTGATGATAATGACGATGATGATACTGGTGATAATGACGATGATGATACTGATGACAATGACGATGATGATACTGATGATAATGCCGATGATGATACTGATGATAATGACGATGATGATACTGGTGATAATGACGATGATACTGGTGATAATGACGATGATACTGATGATAATGATGATGATACTGATGATAATGACGATGCTGATACTGATGATAATGACGATGATGATACTGATGATAATGACGATGATGATACTGATGATAATGACGATGATAATACTGATGATAATGACGATGATACTGATGACAATGACGATGATGATACTGATGATAATGACGATGATGATACTGATGATAATGACGATGATAATACTGATGATAATGACGATGATAATACTGATGATAATGACGATGATGATACTGATGATAATGACGATGATTATGACGCTGATGATACTGATGATAATAACGATGATGGTACTGATGACAATGACGATGATGATACTGATGATAATGACGATGATGATACTGGTGATAATGACGATGATACTGGTGATAATGACGATGATACTGATGATAATGATGATGATACTGATGATAATGACGATGCTGATACTGATGATAATGACGATGCTGATACTGATGATAATGACGATGATGATACTGATGATAATGACGATGATGATACTGATGATAATGACGATGATGATACTGATGATAATGACGATGATGATACTGATGATAATGACGATGATGATACTGATGATAATGACGATGATACCGATGATAATGACGATGATGATACTGATGATAATGACGATGATGATACTGATGATAATGACGATGATAATACTGATGATAATGACGATAATACTGATGATAATGACGATGATGATGACGATGATTATGACGATGATAATACTGATGATAATGACGATGATAATACTGATGATAATGACGATGATACTGATGGTAATGACGATGATACTGATGATAATGACGATGATAATGACGATGATTATGACGATGATAATACTGATGATAATGACGATGATAATGACGATGATTATGACGATGATAATACTGATGATAATGACGATGATGATACTGATGACAATGACGATGATGATACTGATGATAATGACGATGATACCGATGATAATGACGATGATGATAATGACGATGATGAAACTGATGATAATGATGATGATACTGATGATAATGACGATGATGATACTGATGATAATGACGATGATGATACTGATGATAATGACGATGATGATACTGATGATAATGACGATGATGATACTGATGATAATGACGATGATGATACTGATGATAATGACGATGATGATACTGATGATAATGACGATGATGATACTGATGATAATGACGATGATGATACTGATGATAATGACGATGATGATACTGATGATAATGACGATGATGATACTGACGATGATGATACTGATGATAATGACGATGATGATACTGATGATAATGACGATGATGATACTGATGATAATGACGATGATGATACTGATGATAATGACGATGATGATACTGATGATAATGATGATGATACTGATGATAATGACGATGATGTTACTGATGATAATGACGATGATGATACTGATGATAATGATGATGATACTGATGATAATGACGATGATGATACTGATGATAATGACGATGATGATACTGATGATAATGACGATGATAATACTGATGATAATGACGATGATGATACTGATGATAATGACGATGATAATACTGATGATAATGACGATGATAATGACGATGATTATGACGATGATAATACTGATGATAATGACGATGATAATGACGATGATAATGACGATGATAATGACGATGATGATACTGATGATAATGACGATGATGATACTGATGATAATGACGATGATAATACTGATGATAATGACGATGATAATACTGATGATAATGACGATGATACTGATGATAATGACGATGATAATGACGATGATTATGACGATGATAATACTGATGATAATGACGATAATACTGATGATAATGACGATGATGATACTGATGATAATGACGATGATACTGATGATAATGACGATGATGTTACTGATGATAATGACGATGATGATACTGATGATAATGATGATGATACTGATGATAATGACGATGATGATACTGATGATAATGACGATGATGATACTGATGATAATGACGATGATAATACTGATGATAATGACGATGATGATACTGACGATAATGACGATGATAATACTGATGATAATGACGATGATAATGACGATGATTATGACGATGATAATACTGATGATAATGACGATGATAATGACGATGATAATGACGATGATAATGACGATGATAATGACGATGATGATACTGATGATAATGACGGTGATGATACTGATGATAATGACGATGATAATACTGATGATAATGACGATGATAATGACGATGATTATGACGATGATAATACTGATGATAATGACGATGATAATGACGATGATAATGACGATGATAATGACGATGATAATGACGATGATGATACTGATGATAATGACGATGATGATACTGATGATAATGACGATGATGATACTGATGATAATGACGATGATAATACTGATGATAATGACGATGATGATACTGATGATAATGACGATGATAATACTGATGATAATGACGATGATAATGACGATGATTATGACGATGATAATACTGATGATAATGACGATGATAATGACGATGATAATGACGATGATAATGACGATGATAATGACGATGATTATACTGATGATAATGACGATGATGATACTGATGATAATGACGATGATAATACTGATGATAATGACGATGATAATACTGATGATAATGACGATAATACTGATGATAATGACGATGATGATGACGATGATTATGACGATGATAATACTGATGATAATGACGATGATAATACTGATGATAATGACGATGATACTGATGGTAATGACGATGATACTGATGATAATGACGATGATAATGACGATGATTATGACGATGATAATACTGATGATAATGACGATGATAATGACGATGATTATGACGATGATAATACTGATGATAATGACGATGATGATACTGATGACAATGACGATGATGATACTGATGATAATGATGATGATACCGATGATAATGACGATGATGATACTGATGATAATGACGATGATGAAACTGATGATAATGATGATGATACTGATGATAATGACGATGATGATACTGATGATAATGACGATGATGATACTGATGATAATGACGATGATGATACTGATGATAATGACGATGATGATACTGATGATAATGACGATGATGATACTGATGATAATGACGATGATGATACTGATGATAATGACGATGATGATACTGATGATAATGACGATGATGATACTGATGATAATGACGATGATGATACTGATGATAATGACGATGATGATACTGACGATGATGATACTGATGATAATGACGATGATGATACTGATGATAATGACGATGATGATACTGATGATAATGACGATGATGATACTGATGATAATGACGATGATGATACTGATGATAATGATGATGATACTGATGATAATGACGATGATGTTACTGATGATAATGACGATGATGATACTGATGATAATGATGATGATACTGATGATAATGACGATGATGATACTGATGATAATGACGATGATGATACTGATGATAATGACGATGATAATACTGATGATAATGACGATGATGATACTGATGATAATGACGATGATAATACTGATGATAATGACGATGATAATGACGATGATTATGACGATGATAATACTGATGATAATGACGATGATAATGACGATGATAATGACGATGATAATGACGATGATAATGACGATGATGATACTGATGATAATGACGATGATGATACTGATGATAATGACGATGATAATACTGATGATAATGACGATGATAATACTGATGATAATGACGATGATACTGATGATAATGACGATGATAATGACGATGATTATGACGATGATAATACTGATGATAATGACGATAATACTGATGATAATGACGATGATGATACTGATGATAATGACGATGATACTGATGATAATGACGATGATGTTACTGATGATAATGACGATGATGATACTGATGATAATGATGATGATACTGATGATAATGACGATGATGATACTGATGATAATGACGATGATGATACTGATGATAATGACGATGATAATACTGATGATAATGACGATGATGATACTGACGATAATGACGATGATAATACTGATGATAATGACGATGATAATGACGATGATTATGACGATGATAATACTGATGATAATGACGATGATAATGACGATGATAATGACGATGATAATGACGATGATGATACTGATGATAATGACGATGATGATACTGATGATAATGACGATGATAATACTGATGATAATGACGATGATAATGACGATGATTATGACGATGATAATACTGATGATAATGACGATGATAATGACGATGATAATGACGATGATAATGACGATGATAATGACGATGATGATACTGATGATAATGACGATGATGATACTGATGATAATGACGATGATGATACTGATGATAATGACGATGATAATACTGATGATAATGACGATGATGATACTGATGATAATGACGATGATAATACTGATGATAATGACGATGATAATGACGATGATTATGACGATGATAATACTGATGATAATGACGATGATAATGACGATGATAATGACGATGATAATGACGATAATAATGACGATGATTATACTGATGATAATGACGATGATGATACTGATGATAATGACGATGATACTGATGATAATGACGATGATAATGACGATGATTATGACGATGATAATACTGATGATAATGATGATGATACTGATGATAATGACGATGATAATGACGATGATTATGACGATGATAATACTGATGATAATGACGATAATACTGATGATAATGACGATGATAATACTGATGATAATGACGATGATGATACTGATGATAATGACGATGATGATAATACTGATGATAATGACGATGATGATACTGATGACAATGACGATGATGATACTGATGATAATGACGCTGATGATACTGATGATAATAACGATGATGGTACTGATGACAATGACGATGATGGTACTGATGACAATGACGATGATGATAATGACGATGATGATACTGATGATAATGACGATGATAATACTGATGATAATGACGATGATGATACTGATGATAATGACGATGATGATACTGATGATAATGACGATGATAATACTGATGATAATGACGATGATGATACTGATGATAATGACGATGATGATACTGATGATAATGACGATGATGATACTGATGACAATGACGATAATGATACTGATGATAATGACGATGATACTGATGATCTTGACGATGCCGATACTGATGATAATGACGATGATAATACTGATGATAATGACGATGATGATACTGATGATAATGACGATGATGATACTAATGATAATGACGATGATAATACTGATGATAATGACGATGATGATACTGATGATAATGACGATGATGATACTGATGATAATGACGATGATAATACTGATGATAATGACGATGATGATACTGATGATAATGACGATGATAATACTGATGATAATGACGATGATAATACTGATGATAATGACGATGATGATACTGATGATAATGACGCTGATGATACTGATGATAATAACGATGATGGTACTGGTGATAATGACGATGATGATACTGATGATAATGACGATGATGATACTGATGATAATGACGATGATGATACTGATGATAATGACGATGATGATACTGATGATAATGACGATGATGATACTGATGATAATGACGATGATGATACTGATGATAATGACGATGATGATACTGATGATAATGACGATGATGATACTGGTGATAATGACGATGATGATACTGATGATAATAACGATGATGATACTGATGATAATGACGATGATGATACTGATGATAATGACGATGATGATACTGATGATAATGACGATGATGATACTGATGATAATGACGATGATAATGACGATGATAATGACGATGATGATACTGATGATAATGACGATGATGATACTGATGATAATGACGATGATGATACTGATGATAATGACGATGATGATACTGATGATAATGACGATGATGATACTGATGATAATGACAATGATGATACTGATGATAATGACGATGATGATACTGATGATAATAACGATGATGGTACTGGTGATAATGACGATGATGATACTGATGATAATGACGATGATAATACTGATGATAATGACGATGATGATACTGATGATAATGACGATGATGATACTGATGATAATGACGATGATAATACTGATGATAATGACGATGATGATACTGATGATAATGACGATGATGATACTGATGATAATGACGATGATGATACTGATGACAATGACGATAATGATACTGATGATAATGACGATGATACTGATGATCTTGACGATGCCGATACTGATGATAATGACGATGATAATACTGATGATAATGACGATGATGATACTGATGATAATGACGATGATGATACTGATGATAATGACGATGATAATACTGATGATAATGACGATGATGATACTGATGATAATGACGATGATGATACTGATGATAATGACGATGATAATACTGATGATAATGACGATGATGATACTGATGATAATGACGCTGATGATACTGATGATAATAACGATGATGGTACTGGTGATAATGACGATGATGATACTGATGATAATGACGATGATGATACTGATGATAATGACGATGATGATACTGATGATAATGACGATGATGATACTGATGATAATGACGATGATGATACTGATGATAATGACGATGATGATACTGATGACAATGACGATGATGATACTGATGATAATGACGATGATGATACTGGTGATAATGACGATGATGATACTGATGATAATGACGATGATGATACTGATGATAATGACGATGATGATACTGATGATAATGACGATGATGATACTGATGATAATGACGATGATGATACTGATGATAATGACGATGATGATACTGATGATAATGACGATGATGATACTGATGATAATGACGATGATGATACTGATGATAATGACGATGATGATACTGATGATAATGACGATGATAATACTGATGATAATGACGATGATACTGATGGTAATGACGATGATACTGATGATAATGACGATGATAATGACGATGATTATGACGATGATAATACTGATGATAATGACGATGATTATGACGATGATAATACTGATGATAATGACGATGATGATACTGATGACAATGACGATGATGATACTGATGATAATGATGATGATACCGATGATAATGACGATGATGATACTGATGATAATGACGATGATGAAACTGATGATAATGATGATGAAACTGATGATAATGACGATGATGATACTGATGATAATGACGATGATGATACTGATGATAATGACGATGATGATACTGATGATAATGACGATGATGATACTGATGATAATGACGATGATGATACTGATGATAATGACGATGATGATACTGATGATAATGACGATGATGATACTGATGATAATGACTATGATGATACTGATGATAATGACGATGATGATACTGATGATAATGACGATGATGATACTGACGATGATGATACTGATGATAATGACGATGATGATACTGATGATAATGACGATGATAATACTGATGATAATGACGATGATGATACTGATGATAATGACGATGATGATACTGATGATAATGACGATGATAATACTGATGATAATGACGATGATGATACTGATGATAATGACGATGATGATACTGATGATAATGACGATGATGATACTGATGACAATGACGATAATGATACTGATGATAATGACGATGATACTGATGATCTTGACGATGCCGATACTGATGATAATGACGATGATAATACTGATGATAATGACGATGATGATACTGATGATAATGACGATGATGATACTAATGATAATGACGATGATAATACTGATGATAATGACGATGATGATACTGATGATAATGACGATGATGATACTGATGATAATGACGATGATAATACTGATGATAATGACGATGATGATACTGATGATAATGACGATGATAATACTGATGATAATGACGATGATAATACTGATGATAATGACGATGATGATACTGATGATAATGACGCTGATGATACTGATGATAATAACGATGATGGTACTGGTGATAATGACGATGATGATACTGATGATAATGACGATGATGATACTGATGATAATGACGATGATGATACTGGTGATAATGACGATGATGATACTGATGATAATAACGATGATGATACTGATGATAATGACGATGATGATACTGATGATAATGACGATGATGATACTGATGATAATGACGATGATGATACTGATGATAATGACGATGATAATGACGATGATAATGACGATGATGATACTGATGATAATGACGATGATGATACTGATGATAATGACGATGATGATACTGATGATAATGACGATGATGATACTGATGATAATGACGATGATGATACTGATGATAATGACAATGATGATACTGATGATAATGACGATGATGATACTGATGATAATAACGATGATGGTACTGGTGATAATGACGATGATGATACTGATGATAATGACGATGATAATACTGATGATAATGACGATGATGATACTGATGATAATGACGATGATGATACTGATGATAATGACGATGATAATACTGATGATAATGACGATGATGATACTGATGATAATGACGATGATGATACTGATGATAATGACGATGATGATACTGATGACAATGACGATAATGATACTGATGATAATGACGATGATACTGATGATCTTGACGATGCCGATACTGATGATAATGACGATGATAATACTGATGATAATGACGATGATGATACTGATGATAATGACGATGATGATACTGATGATAATGACGATGATAATACTGATGATAATGACGATGATGATACTGATGATAATGACGATGATGATACTGATGATAATGACGATGATAATACTGATGATAATGACGATGATGATACTGATGATAATGACGATGATAATACTGATGATAATGACGATGATAATACTGATGATAATGACGATGATGATACTGATGATAATGACGCTGATGATACTGATGATAATAACGATGATGGTACTGGTGATAATGACGATGATGATACTGATGATAATGACGATGATGATACTGATGATAATGACGATGATGATACTGATGATAATGACGATGATGATACTGATGATAATGACGATGATGATACTGATGATAATGACGATGATGATACTGATGACAATGACGATGATGATACTGATGATAATGACGATGATGATACTGGTGATAATGACGATGATGATACTGATGATAATGACGATGATGATACTGATGATAATGACGATGATGATACTGATGATAATGACGATGATGATACTGATGATAATGACGATGATGATACTGATGATAATGACGATGATGATACTGATGATAATGACGATGATGATACTGATGATAATGACGATGATGATACTGATGATAATGACGATGATGATACTGATGATAATGACGATGATAATACTGATGATAATGACGATGATACTGATGGTAATGACGATGATACTGATGATAATGACGATGATAATGACGATGATTATGACGATGATAATACTGATGATAATGACGATGATAATGACGATGATTATGACGATGATAATACTGATGATAATGACGATGATGATACTGATGACAATGACGATGATGATACTGATGATAATGATGATGATACCGATGATAATGACGATGATGATACTGATGATAATGACGATGATGAAACTGATGATAATGATGATGAAACTGATGATAATGACGATGATGATACTGATGATAATGACGATGATGATACTGATGATAATGACGATGATGATACTGATGATAATGACGATGATGATACTGATGATAATGACGATGATGATACTGATGATAATGACGATGATGATACTGATGATAATGACGATGATGATACTGATGATAATGACGATGATGATACTGATGATAATGACGATGATGATACTGATGATAATGACGATGATGATACTGACGATGATGATACTGATGATAATGACGATGATGATACTGATGATAATGACGATGATGATACTGATGATAATGACGATGATGATACTGATGATAATGACGATGATGATACTGATGATAATGATGATGATACTGATGATAATGACGATGATGTTACTGATGATAATGACGATGATGATACTGATGATAATGATGATGATACTGATGATAATGACGATGATGATACTGATGATAATGACGATGATGATACTGATGATAATGACGATGATAATACTGATGATAATGACGATGATGATACTGATGATAATGACGATGATAATACTGATGATAATGACGATGATAATGACGATGATTATGACGATGATAATACTGATGATAATTACGATGATAATGACGATGATAATGACGATGATAATGACGATGATAATGACGATGATGATACTGATGATAATGACGATGATGATACTGATGATAATGACGATGATAATACTGATGATAATGACGATGATAATACTGATGATAATGACGATGATACTGATGATAATGACGATGATAATGACGATGATTATGACGATGATAATACTGATGATAATGACGATAATACTGATGATAATGACGATGATGATACTGATGATAATAACGATGATACTGATGATAATGACGATGATGTTACTGATGATAATGACGATGATGATACTGATGATAATGATGATGATACTGATGATAATGACGATGATGATACTGATGATAATGACGATGATGATACTGATGATAATGACGATGATAATACTGATGATAATGACGATGATGATACTGACGATAATGACGATGATAATACTGATGATAATGACGATGATAATGACGATGATTATGACGATGATAATACTGATGATAATGACGATGATAATGACGATGATAATGACGATGATAATGACGATGAAGATACTGATGATAATGACGATGATGATACTGATGATAATGACGATGATAATACTGATGATAATGACGATGATAATGACGATGATTATGACGATGATAATACTGATGATAATGACGATGATAATGACGATGATAATGACGATGATAATGACGATGATAATGACGATGATGATACTGATGATAATGACGATGATGATACTGATGATAATGACGATGATGATACTGATGATAATGACGATGATAATACTGATGATAATGACGATGATGATACTGATGATAATGACGATGATAATACTGATGATAATGACGATGATAATGACGATGATTATGACGATGATAATACTGATGATAATGACGATGATAATGACGATGATAATGACGATGATAATGACGATGATAATGACAATGATTATACTGATGATAATGACGATGATGATACTGATGATAATGACGATGATACTGATGATAATGACGATGATAATGACGATGATTATGACGATGATAATACTGATGATAATGATGATGATACTGATGATAATGACGATGATAATGACGATGATTATGACGATGATAATACTGATGATAATGACGATAATACTGATGATAATGACGATGATAATACTGATGATAATGACGATGATGATACTGATGATAATGACGATGATGATAATACTGATGATAATGACGATGATGATACTGATGACAATGACGATGATGATACTGATGATAATGACGCTGATGATACTGATGATAATAACGATGATGGTACTGATGACAATGACGATGATGGTACTGATGACAATGACGATGATGATAATGACGATGATGATACTGATGATAATGACGATGATAATACTGATGATAATGACGATGATGATACTGATGATAATGACGATGATGATACTGATGATAATGACGATGATAATACTGATGATAATGACGATGATGATACTGATGATAATGACGATGATGATACTGATGATAATGACGATGATGATACTGATGACAATGACGATAATGATACTGATGATAATGACGATGATACTGATGATCTTGACGATGCCGATACTGATGATAATGACGATGATAATGACGATGACGATACTGATGATAATGACGATGATGATACTGATGATAATGACGATGATAATACTGATGATAATGACGATGATGATACTGATGATAATGACGATGATGATACTGATGATAATGACGATGATAATACTGATGATAATGACGATGATGATACTGATGATAATGACGATGATAATACTGATGATAATGACGATGATAATACTGATGATAATGACGATGATGATACTGATGGTAATGACGCTGATGATACTGATGATAATAACGATGATGGTACTGGTGATAATGACGATGATGATACTGATGATAATGACGATGATGATACTGATGATAATGACGATGATGATACTGATGATAATGACGATGATGATACTGATGATAATGACGATGATGTTACTGATGATAATGACGATGATGATACTGATGATAATGACGATGATGATACTGATGATAATGACGATGATGATACTGATGATAATGACGATCATGATACTGATGATAATGACGATGATGATACTGATGATAATGACGATGATGATACTGATGATAATGACGATGATGATACTGATGATAATGACGATGATGATACTGATGATAATGACGATGATGATACTGATAATAATGACGATGATGATACTGATGATAATGACGATGATGATACTGATGATAATGACGATGATAATACTGATGATAATGACGATGATGATACTGATGATAATGACGATGATGATACTGATGATAATGACGATGATGATACTGATGATAATGACGATGATGATAATACTGATGATAATGACGATGATGATACTGATGACAATGACGATGATGATACTGATGATAATGACGCTGATGATACTGATGATAATAACGATGATGGTACTGATGACAATGACGATGATGATACTGATGATAATGACGATGATGATACTGATGATAATGACGATGATACCGATGATAATGACGATGATAATACTGATGATAATGACGATGATGATACTGATGACAATGACGATGATGATACTGATGATAATGACGATGATATAGATGATAATGACGATGATGATACTGATGATAATGACGATGATGATAATGACGATGATGATAATGACGATGATGATAATGACGATGATGATAATGACGATGATGATACTGATGACAATGACGATGACGATACTGATGATAATGACGATGATACCGATGATAATGACGATGATAATACTGATGATAATGACGATGATGATACTGATGACAATGACGATGATGATACTGATGATAATGACGATGATACCGATGATAATGACGATGATGATACTGATGATAATGACGATGATGATACTGATGATAATGACGATGATGATAATGACGATGATGATAATGACGATGATGATACTGATGACAATGACGATGATGATACTGATGATAATGACGATGATACCGATGATAATGACGATGAAGATACTGATGATAATGACGATGATGATACTGATGATAATGACGATAATGATACTGATGATAATGACGATGATGATACTGATGATAATGACGATGATACCGATGATAATGACGATGATGATACTGATGATAATGACGATGATGATACTGATGATAATGACGATGATACTGATGATAATGACGATGATACTGATGATAATGACGATTATGATACTGATGATAATGACGATGATACCGATGATAATGACGATGATAATACTGATGATAATGACGATGATGATACTGATGATAATGACGATGATGATACTGATGATAATGACGATGATGATACTGATGATAATGACGATGATAATACTGATGATAATGACGATGATGATACTGATGACAATGACGATGATGATACTGATGATAATGACGATGATACCGATGATAATGACGATGATTAAGACGATGACGATACTGATGATAATTACGATGATACCGATGATAACGACGATGATGCTACTGATGACAATGACGATGATGATACTGATGATAATGACGATGATACCGATGATAATGACGATGATGATACTGATGATACTGACGATGATGATACTGATGATTATGTCGATGACGATACTAACGATAATGACGATGATACCGATGACAATAACGATGATAATACTGATGATAATGACGATAATGATACTGATGATAATGACGATGATAACGACGATGATGATACTGATGACAATGACGATGATGATACTGATGATCATGACGATGATACCGATGATAATGACGATGATGATAATGACGATGATACCGACGATAATGAAGATGATGATACTGATGATAATGACGATGATGATACTGATGACGATGACGATACTGATAATAATGACGATGATGATACTGATGACAATGACGATGATGATACTAATGATAATGACGCTCATACCGATGATAATGACGATGATAATGACGATGACGATACTGATGATAATGACGATGATGATACTGATGGTAATGACGATGATGATACTGATGACGATGACGATACTGATGATAATGACGATGATGATACTGATGACAATGACGATGATGATACTAATGATAATGACCCTCATACCGATGATAATGACGATGATAATGACGATGACGATACTGATGATAATGACGATGATGATACTGATGGTAATGACGATGATGATACTGATGACGATGACGATACTGATGATAATGACGATGATGATACTGATGGTAATGACGATGATGATACTGATGACGATGACGATACCGATGATAATGACGATGATGATACTGATGATAATGACGCTCATACCGATGATAATGACGATGATACTGATGATAATGACGATGATGATACTGATGATAATGACGATGATACCGATGATAATGACGATGATGATACTGATGACAATGACGATGATGATACTGATGATCATGACGATGATACCGATGATAATGACGATGATGATAATGACGATGATACCGACGATAATGACGATGATGATACTGATGATAATGACGATGATGATACTAATGATAATGACGCTCATACCGATGATAATGACGATGATAATGACGATGATGATACTGATGGTAATGACGATGATGATACTGATGACGATGACGATACTGATGATAATGACGATGATGATACCGATGATAATGACGATGATGATACCGATGATAATGACGATGATGATACCGATGATAATGACGATGATGATACCGATGATAATGACGATGATGATAATGACGATGATACCGATGATAATGACGATGATGATACCGATGATAATGACGATGATGATACCGATGATAATGACGATGACGATACTGATGATAATGACGATGATGATACTGATGATAATGACGATGATGATAATGACGATGATACCGATGATAATGACGATGATGATACCGATGATAATGACGATGATGATACCGATGATAATGACGATGATGATAATGACGATGATACCGATGATAATGACGATGATGATACCGATGATAATGACGATGATGATACCGATGATAATGACGATGATGATAATGACGATGATACCGATGATAATGACGATGATGATACCGATGATAATGACGATGATGATACCGATGATAATGACGATGATGATACTGATGATAATGACGATGACGATACTGATGATAATGACGATGATGATACTGATGATAATGACGATGATGATACTGATGATAATGACGATAATACCGATGATAATGACGATGATAATACTGATGATAATGACGATGATGGTACTGATGATAATGACGATGACGATACTGATGATAATGACGACGATGATACTGATGATAATGACGATGATGATACTGATGATAATGACGATGATGATACTGATGATAATGACGATGATACCGATGATAATGACGATGATGGTACTGATGATAATGACGATGACGATACTGATGATAATGACGATGATGATACTGATGATTATGACGATGATGATACTGATGATAATGACGATGATGATACTGACGATAATGACGATGATGATACTGATAATAATGACGATGATGATACTGATGATAATGACGATGACGATACTGATGATAATGACGATGATGATACTGATGATAATGACGATGATGATAATGACGATGATACCGATGATAATGACGATGATGATACCGATGATAATGACGATGATGATACCGATGATAATGACGATGATGATAATGACGATGATACCGATGATAATGACGATGATGATACCGATGATAATGACGATGATGATACCGATGATAATGACGATGATGATAATGACGATGATACCGATGATAATGACGATGATGATACCGATGATAATGACGATGATGATACCGATGATAATGACGATGATGATACTGATGATAATGACGATGACGATACTGATGATAATGACGATGATGATACTGATGATAATGACGATAATACCGATGATAATGACGATGATAATGACGATGATGATACTGATGATAATGACGATGACGATACTGATGATAATGACGATGATGATACTGATGATAATGACGATGATGATACTGATGATAATGACGATGACGATACTGATGATAATGACGATGATGATACTGATGATAATGACGACGATGATACTGATGATAATGACGATGATGGTACTGATGATAATGACGACGATGATACTGATGATAATGACGATGATGATACTGATGATAATGACGATGATGATACTGATGATAATGATGATGATACTGATGATAATGACGATGATGATACTGATGATAATGACGATGATAATGACGATGATAATGACGATGATGGTACTGATGATAATGACGATGATAATGACGATGACGATACTGATGATAATGACGACGATGATACTGATGATAATGACGATGATGATACTGATGATAATGACGATGATGATACTGATGATAATGATGATGATACTGATGATAATGACGATGATAATGACGATGATGATACTGATGATAATGACGATGATGATACTGATGATAATGACGATGACGATACTGATGATAATGACGACGATGATACTGATGATAATGACGATGATGATACTGATGATAATGACGATGACGATACTGATGATAATGACGATGATGATACTGATGATAATGACGATGATGATACTGATGATAATGACGATGATGATACCGATGATAATGACGATGATGATACTGATGACAATGACGATGATACTGGTGATAATGATAATGACGATGATGTTACTGATGATAATGACGATGATGATACCGATGATAATGACGATGATGATAATGACGATGATACCGATGATAATGACGATGATGATACCGATGATAATGACGATGATGGTACCGATGACAATGACGATGATGGTACTGATGATAATGACGATGATGATACCGATGATAATGACGATGATGATAATGACGATGATACCGATGATAATGACGATGATGATACCGATGATAATGACGATGATGATACCGATGATAATGACGATGATGATACTGATGACAATGACGATGATACTGGTGATAATGATAATGACGATGATGTTACTGATGATAATGACGATGATGATACTGATGACAATGACGATGATGATACTGATGTTACTGATGATAATGACGATGATAATACTGATGATAATGACGATGATGATACTGATGATAATGACGATGATGATGATACTGATGATGATGAAGACGATGACGATGATGCTGGTGATGAGGATTGTGTAAGTATGTTGAAGTTTATATCCCTGTATGTAGGCGGCATACGGAAGCGCCTTCGTTGTCCTGAATTTGTGACACTCTTGAATGTATATGATATAATGTGTTTGTCAGAAACGAAGTTGTATGCGGGGGAATCAGTTAAGATTCCATACTTCGAAATTACATAACACGTCCTGTGGCAGCCGAGTTGGTGGTATTTTAATTGCAATAAAGACAGCTTTACGTTTGCCTGTTGTCGTGATCTTGGCTTCAAATTTTCAAAAAACAATTGCAAACAACATTGTGGCGTACAACATTGACCATGATGTACACCTAATGTAATTCCTCCAACGACGTTCGCGTTTTCCATTCTGACGTCATTATTCTTGGTTTATCTCCGGGTTTTTTCGTCCGTTCGCGCAAATATCTCAGCCATGATGAGTAGGTATATATGCATGGTATATATATATTCGCCACCATGACAGCACTCAAATGAGGGGCAAATGGCGTTGTTCACGTTTTCCATTCTAGAGTTATTCTTCTTTGTTTATCTGGAAATATTATGGCCAGTATATCATCTCACATAATAAACAAACACATATGAGTACTGGATCGCCATACTCCCAACAATTTGATACATCGTCATCAATACATCATATTCATCACATCATATGCATCACTCATTATCATAATTATCATTATCAGCTGAACGCCAGCAGAGAGAGGCTCTGGTAAGTTCGAAATAAACCTACGAATAGTGTCTGTTATTTGTAGAATGAGGTCCCCAGAGGGTGACATTGGTGACGCTACTCCGCACAGCGGGATACTAGCTGGGAACCTCATTCTGCTCAGGCCTCAATTGCTGGGAGACCTGGGATCAGATTGAAGTGCCCAGTTGAAGTTGGTGATGTTCACCAATTAGTCACCTCGATTATGAATGTTATCTTCTGCAAATTAAGTGATATAGAAACTTCACAGATGGGAAAAATCAACTAAAACAATGTTAATTTGAGACTATAGATACTTCCCAGAATATGAGTACTAATCAGAATGAGGTCCACAGAGGGTAAATTTGGTGATTCTAGCCCGCTGTGCGGGATAGCATCACTACATTCACACATATGGGGACCTCATTCTGCAAATTACAGACACTATTTGCTGACTTGGTCCGGTAACTCGTGCATGCTCCGACCCGCGTGCACCAACACTGTTTCGTGTAATCACACTGTATGTATACCGTGTGTACATGTTCGCTATTGAGCGGGTCACAGTATGTTCAAGTATGTGGGCATCACGCTAAGATTATGGATGTATGCTCTGCTGGACCCGATGACCGATAAACATCGGCCAAATTCAGCTATCAGCAAACGAGCTCCCGCGGGCTAATCGAGTACATTTGGTTATATCGACATCGGAGAATCGGTTCGCCGAGAACATGCTCACGTAATATATAGACCTAATTTACTTATAATTTAACTGCACCGAAATATGCCAAACGTCTAACATGTGAATTGAGAGAATTTCTTCGTAACTGACTACTCAATTAAGATCCTTATGTGTTAGAAGGTGCTGTGTTGTCGAGATGGATGGGAATTGACAACATTGTTGCACCTTGTCTCAATTAGAGTGTAGAGCGACAGTACCTCTTACTGGCGATTAAAGTGACTCATTGTGTTCAAGCCTCCAATGAAACAAAAACAAATTGCCCGCATGCGTTCCGGGATCAGATGGATTGACAATTGACTACATGAAAAACATAGATACGAAATATGTATGCACTATGAAGATGTATTGGGTCATGTGTATTCTAACATGATAATACATTGAAATATTTACAAACAATGCTAAGTAGTGAACTATAGAAGCCTGTCCCAAAATGGCCTCCAACATGGACGAAATCGAATGCAAATAACGTTTGTGTAAAAATCGAACAGCTAGTCCCATAAGAGATACCACACGTTCGAACTATGTGAGGAAGAATGATTGCAGAGTATAACAGAAGTATTTGATCAGAAATGTACGAATTATCTTTAATATATATCTCAAGAAAGAGCAAACGAAAGCAAGGTCTCATAAAACAGTTCAATTTTGACTTTTTGGGCGCAAAGAAACGAAACAATAATTATCTGCACTATTTGTCTTATATCGTGACATATGTGTACAATAAACTGTTACATGATTCTGTGACCTTTTCTAGAAGCAGAAATATATATGCTCATAACAGTCTCACGAATGTGATTGGTCGTCGTTTCTGTTGATACACACACCATCAAACCTTTCATAATGCACTGCTTTAGAACAGTAGATATTCACAGAGCAATGGGCGAAATGTGTAGATTCTACTGTATATATCTTAAAATGTTAGTCGTAGTTGCCTGCGATCAATTGATAAAAGACTAATATTTCGCTTTTATCAGAAGAATGCATGGAAGTACAATATGAGCGCAATTTTCAAAACACAAAGGCAAAAAGGAGTACCATATATTAAGCCATCTTCAAAGAATTCTAAACTTGTCCAAAATTGCCTACATACCGGAAATAATATTTGGTTACATTCACCAGGGCCATATTTACGCGAAAGGTACTATGTTGTCTGCAGCCGAACTACCGTGTGTATCACTTCTCTCTAATGTCACACATATCTGCTGGACACACCGCCATTAATAGCAGCACTGAGTCGACGCTGAAATAAACGATTTAAACGTTGATCACCTGATATATTGCACACGTACATGCTTGCCATGGTATTGGTAAGATATGTTCAAACAACAAAAAGATACAGAAAACTAATATTGTGCATTGCGTTGTCGCATATTCCAGTTGGTAATTGCCGCCTGCAGTAATTTGAAGAAAATTGTCTAGTTAGACACCAGTTTGGTAGCAGCACGAAAATTAGTCTTATATAAAATGTACGATGTACTGCCTATTTGATCTTGAGATGGAGTGCTAATCTGTTGAAGAGATTGGGGTTTCTTTGCAGCATAATAAACATTACAACATACGTGTATTGTGTATTATCATGGACAGTGTTGAACATTCAGAAATTGTAACTACTATTTTATACAGATGGATCTGTTTTAATGACATGTGTACCTTTAAAGATATTTAGCAACAGACCTGTATATTACCAATACGTATTGTATCTACTATAGGTAGTTATACAATATATTGCTTTCGTCGTGGCATGGCTGGGGGTTGCGGCCATTTCGACATTTGACATTTCATGGCCGCGATTGTATTATTCTGACCGTGTCACTATATTCCCTCTCGTACTCTGATTTCACATTAACTGGTACAGCTGCGTAATTCATATGACTAGATTAGACAAAATAAAAGAGAATAATGAGACAGATCGTTGAGAACCAGTTTATTGGGTTGGGTTATGTATTTATAAGTTTTTACTACTATGAATGAATTATATCTGTGAAGTTTTTTAAATAGATAGCTCGTGTCTATGTTTTGAGAAGCCCGAGCAATCCGACATCGAATACGACAATTTGTCTTTACAATCGTCATTGTTTTGGCTCAGTATGTTATTTCATATACATATCTGCGAAATTAATTCGTACTTCCCCTTTGAATTGGTGTCTCTGGTTGGATAATTTTGTATTGAACAATATCTAGGGTCCTTTATATAGTTTAAGGCTGAAACATTACCACATCATCCAATTTGTTCCATGATTGTGAAAATGAACAAAGTTTGTTTTCTTACACGGAAAAAATTGTGTAACTCAAAAAGAAAGCTCAACTCGTATTTTAGGGGACCTTTCGTGACGCATCCACGATGTTATAACCCAAATAATATTAGCTTTGTTTCAAGCTTTCCTCGATTTATTTCCTTACTTTTCCCCTTTCGTGGCTAATGTGCTTGGACTTTTAGGTTACACTGGTGTAAATAAGGTTCCGAGCGACATCTAGCGGATGCGGGAGGAATATATAGGAGAGAATAAAATAGACACTGGGCCCTGATTGGTCAATAGCCTTGTGTGCTTTTCACATAAAAAAATCATCACACCTCTTCCCTATGATTTCCCATAGGTAAAATAACAATTGGCACAGGAATTAACCCTTTGTAGTGAAGTTTGAATTTTTTGGTGTGGTCTAAAATATGACTGTATTTTTTTATGCGGTTCTGACACTAGTTACGAAAACATAAGATTTAAAGGCGAATTCCCTGCTAGACAGACATGATTTTTTTGTGTAAAAAGTTTCCCAAAATGTCAATTTTTCAGATTTAAAGAAAATTTTGGACCCAACATTTATATTGCCAACACTATACGCTAAAACGTTAGCACTGAGGCCTATGGAAAACATTTACACCAGTGTAACCTAAAGGGAAAATATAGCTTTTTATCATTTTTGATTCCTGGGAGTCACTTTAAAGCATTTTAATGCATTTTACAGAGCCTGGTCTTTCAGTCCAATGAATATATCATGCTTGGTGTGGCTATTCTTGATGCTGATGTCTTCTTTCACTAACATCAGCCAAAAAAATAGTAAGATTTTTCATAAAAAATGCCAATTTTTCAAGGTATTTTCAAAAAATTTCAAGGTGGTAATAGTCACATGATAATGCAAATGACCCATAACATGAGCATGTCAACGACACATATATCAATTGTTATAAGAACCTAATCTAACAAGTATTTTGGATTTTATAGCCAGTGATATACAGATATATATCATAAAAGTGTGTCATTTCCACTGGTGGGTATGGTCATTTGAAGGTTAATAGCACTAAAACTTGGACACATTTAAGAAAATGCTTCAGCAATTCAAAGAGAGCATATCTTTATTCAACTAATTCAATATACACCCACATCCAGTTATCTTGGATCACCCTTGCAGACCTGAAAATGTCATATTTTATTCTTCAATGTGCTGATAAAGTCATGCGCTTGATGCTCAGCTGATCAGATCTGGACTCAATGACCTCACATCACCAGAAGTTCTCTCATGGAAAGAATATTGTACAGTCTTCCATAGCTGATCCAAGTTTGCAACACCAGACCCCTAAAACTGAGTGAAAATGGGGCCTGAACATGACTGGTGGTGGAAAATTGTGCTTTTTTTATGAATAATTTGTTAAAGGGGGTGGGGTTAAATTGTGTGTGATAAATAAAGAACCACAGAAGTGATATTGTTTTTGAACACATTTTTTCCATTGACGGGCAATTCTGAAGAAATGTAGGGAGTTACAATTATTCCGCGAAAAAGCTGGCTATCGCTTTAGGTTACACTGGTGTAAATAAGGTTCCGAGCGACATCTAGCGGATGCGGGAGGAATATATAGGAGAGAATAAAATAGACACTGCACCCTGATTGGTCAATAGCCTTGTGTGCTTTTCACATAAAAAAATCATCACACCTCTTCCCTATGATTTCCCATAGGTAAAATAACAATTGGCACAGGAATTAACCCTTTGTAGTGAAGTTTGAATTTTTTGGTGTGGTCTAAAATATGACTGTATTTTTGTATGCGGTTCTGACACTAGTTACGAAAACATAAGATTTAAAGGCGAATTCCCTGCTAGACAGACATGATTTTTTTGTGTAAAAAGTTTCCCAAAATGTCAATTTTTCAGATTTAAAGAAAATTTTGGACCCAACATTTATATTGCCAACACTATACGCTAAAACGTTAGCACTGAGGCCTATGGAAAACATTTACACCAGTGTAACCTAAAGGGAAAATATAGCTTTTTATCATTTTTGATTCCTGGGAGTCACTTTAAAGCATTTTAATGCATTTTACAGAGCCTGGTCTTTCAGTCCAATGAATATATCATGCTTGGTGTGGCTATTCTTGATGCTGATGTCTTCTTTCACTAACATCAGCCAAAAGAATAGTAAGATTTTTTTTCATAAAAAATGCCAATTTTTCAAGGTATTTTCAAAAAATTTCAAGGTGGTAATAGTCACATGATAATGCAAATGACCCATAACATGAGCATGTCAACGACACATATATCAATTGTTATAAGAACCTAATCTAACAAGTATTTTGGATTTTATAGCCAGTGATATACAGATATATATCATAAAAGTGTGTCATTTCCACTGGTGGGTATGGTCATTTGAAGGTTAATAGCACTAAAACTTGGACACATTTAAGAAAATGCTTCAGCAATTCAAAGAGAGCATATCTTTATTCAACTAATTCAATATACACCCACATCCAGTTATCTTGGATCACCCTTGCAGACCTGAAAATGTCATATTTTATTCTTCAATGTGCTGATAAAGTCATGCGCTTGATGCTCAGCTGATCAGATCTGGACTCAATGACCTCACATCACCAGAAGTTCTCTCATGGAAAGAATATTGTACAGTATTCCATAGCTGATCCAAGTTTGCAACACCAGACCCCTAAAACTGAGTGAAAATGGGGCCTGAACATGACTGGTGGTGGAAAATTGTGCTTTTTTGATGAATAATTTGTTAAAGGGGGTGGGGTTAAATTGTGTGTGATAAATAAAGAACCACAGAAGTGATATTGTTTTTGAACACATTTTTTCCATTGACGGGCAATTCTGAAGAAATGTAGGGAGTTACAATTATTCCGCGAAAAAGCTGGCTATCGCTTTAGGTTACACTGGTGTAAATAAGGTTCCGAGCGACATCTAGCGGATGCGGGAGGAATATATAGGAGAGAATAAAATAGACACTGGGCCCTGATTGGTCAATAGCCTTGTGTGCTTTTCACATAAAAAAATCATCACACCTCTTCCCTATGATTTCCCATAGGTAAAATAACAATTGGCACAGGAATTAACCCTTTGTAGTGAAGTTTGAATCTTTTGGTGTGGTCTAAAATATGACTGTATTTTTTTATGCGGTTCTGACACTAGTTACGAAAACATAAGATTGTTTTTCTTGTGTTTGAGAAATTATTAGGCAATTAAATTGTAGTTAAATTCAATTAGTATATAGTTGAAATAGAAGATTGAACTAATGGCATTGGTAATAAAGACAGCTTAGTCTATCAATTCGAGAACATATGACGTCACCGTTTCTTCCTGAAGTTACTTATTGTACATAAAAATGTTCGTATGAGCCAGGGTAAGTATAAGCCCGGTCCGTGTGAGACAGGGTAAGTATAAGCCCGGTCCGTGTGAGACAGGGTAAGTATAAGCCCGGTCCGTGTGAGACAGGGTAAGTATAAGCCCGGTCCGTATGAGACAGGGTAAGTATAAGCCCGGTCCGTATGAGACAGGGTAAGTATAAGCCCGGTCCGTATGAGACAGGGTAAGTATAAGCCCGGTCCGTATGAGACAGGGTAAGTATAAGCCCGGTCCGTATGAGACAGGGTAAGTATAAGCCAGGTCCGTATGACCAGGTTCCGTAACAGTCAGGATCCGTATATCAGCCGCATAACGCTGGATACATTAAACTGCCACTGACAACCATTACAACATCCCGTTGTGGCGGTTAAATGCCAAAAGTATGGCCATTGCCAAGGGAATTTCAGAGCAAAGACATGGTAAGTGAACAGTGATCTGACTCGTACAATGCACACACGAATTGTTCACAACAAAAGAAGTGCTCAAACTGCCTCGGTGCACATCAGTAATGATCGTCCATTTTTGTTTTGGGATTATGATTGATTGATGTTTAACCAGCCACCAGACCATAGCACGGTAATACTAGAAACATGTAGTATGTAGTCAAAAACTACTGCCCCAGTGCAGCTATGTGTGTATAAAACGAAGGCAGCATATGACACTGAAGCAATGAGCTATGTGCAAATAAAAACACACGAGAGAAAACATGCAGTTGGGAACATATATTCAAGAAATGACTAATATGCCATCATAAAATCAAACTTAGCTTTCATTTAGGCCCAGCCTGTTCTTGTGAAAATAAGCACATAACGGGTTGTTTGCAGTGAACGAAATAAGCTCATATTGGCAGTGTTTAACCTCAATATACGCTCTATATGGACATACAACGCTGTGTTTAACAGTCCAGTATGGGACTTTTTCAATACGAAATTAGCCCATTTGGCAAAATATACTCTAATTTTCATGGACACGACCTACCAGATTAACGCATTTTATAATGTGTTGTCACTGCGGCCCGCACCAATCAACGGATTAGCTTATTTCAGAATCAAATCAGTCGATTATAGACCTATGTGAATATTTAGGTCCAATATGAACTTATATTGAAGAAGCATAATAAAATGAAAATATATGTGAATTAAATAATAGCAAATAATAAAATTCAATTTACCAAGAATTCATATCGAAATAAATAGAGGATCTACAACGAGTCCCCAGTTTATAGCGGAATTTACGAAACGAGTCCATAGTTTACTGGACGAGTTTTATAAATTCCGCTGTAAACTGGGGACGAGTTGTTGATCATATTTATTACATGATCTAAACCCTCGACGAAACTTACTAAAATCGACAAATGGGACGCGAAACTAACATCGGCTTCTATAAGGCACGAGATGACGTTTCACATAACTATGCGTTGTTTGCCCACGTAAAGATATAGTCCCAGATAGATAAATAAAAGACTCTTCGGCGTATTTAACGACGTACATTTAATGACATAACTTTGCAAACTCTTCTTTCATTATAGTTTGTTGGAAAAATATTGGAAGCCATAGCCATCAAAACATATCCTTGCGAAAACCGTAAGACATGTTCCCTGTCCAGCTGACGTCGTGGTACCATAATGCTCAGAACATATGGATATGAAAGTTTTCTCAACCTTTATAATCTATACTTCGAACTCATTGTGCCGAATCGGACGCGAACAACCCATTACTGTGTGTGCACCGAGACAGTTTTAATACTTGTTTGGTTGTGATCAATTCGTGTGTTCGTGATATGGAAAATAACACCGTGCATGGTGTCTTTCTTCTAGAAATAATATTAGCAATTGCATCGTTTTACACTTATAATAACACAGCAAAGTGGATGTTACATATATGCAAGTAGTAGTACAGCTCCATGTATCTGGACTTCAGTTCCGGTTGAAGGTCAAAACATAGCTGTTTAATATTACTTTCTTACCATTAATTGTTGTTGACATTCTGTGAAGTTTGTAACTCCCCGTGGAGCCAGATGACTCTTGCGTGTCAGACGCAGACCAATCAGTTATATTGCGGATTCTCAAATCAGCCCTGCTGCTATTGAAGGTCGTGTGATGAGTAACCAACAAACGTGTTTGTGCAAGATATGGTGTTGGATCGAAGTGGACCATGCACTAAGCCGTACCCGTATCGATGCATCATGTGCATACGGTTGCCCCACGATATAGTGCCACCATGAACCACATACCACAAATAACGGGATGCACCACAAGCAGGGCGCCACATCAGGGGAGTATTACCTGTTCCGCGACGCACATGGGGTATGACTATGAACTCACTGTTCCCAATGTTATATCCCGCACGTCCCGGGATTCTTTTTGCCGTTCACCCACACTCTTACATATATATGCCTATAAGCCATGGACTGCCTATTGTGGTACCTTCCTATAATACCAATAGTATCAAATGGCACTGGAACCAACGCGATAGGAATTATACTGGCTACATATATACTAGTGTGTTATCATATAGGCACTTTTGCATATTACCAACTTGGTGACCCAAGCTGATTGGATGCGGCGATCACATGTCTAGCTATCGTGGGACACGCTAAAGTTTCCCTTTGAAAAAGTAAAAATAAACTTGGCGGCATCGGGTTATCTTCTGAATCCAACTTGGTCATGTGAAAATGTAGTATAATGGTTGGGGAACATCGGCTTGCCTGCCTGTTCTACGCAATTTAAAGGTTGTGTATATTTATATGTACTTTAATTACACACACATTGCGGAACATCGGGTTGCCTGCCTTGTCTATGAAATTTAAAGGTTGTATATATTTATGTGTACTTTAATTACACACACTTTTGGAAATCTGGCCGATTATTTCAAACGGCGCTACGTCGAAATAAGATTCAGAAAAACATAGGTTCCGCATAGAACATGTACAGGTACCTGCTACCAACCAATACCTGTACATTTGTTACTACGGAGTACCAGGACAGGTACACCCGATTACCTGGACAGTTACTCCGCATATTACCTGGATATTTGGTAACTGGACAGGTACTACAATGTACACAGTGCATACACATATCCTTGAGTACATGACAGTTATTGCAGAGTACATGGACAGGCACTCTGCACAGTACCTAGAGAGATACTCCAGAGTATCAACATTTTGTTACTCTCCGCGGGACAAGTATAGAACTTACTTCGGTACTCCATGCTGTTTTAAGAGTACAGTGTGTGTATAGCAATTTCAATGTTACGCCCATAGCGTTGCTGGAGATGTGTCGGTGTGTGTTTTTGTACCGCAATTTCAATTTTGTTTGTTTACGCTCGGTGTTCACGTTAGGGGATGCATACGGTGTCGTGAAAGACATCCCGGGATGCCACGCATATTTGCGAGAATTAGAATCGCCTGCGACCCAGAGGTGCCGACTAAACTATATTACGAAATGTAATGGAGGTTAATTAGCCCTTAATACAGGGTCGTGGCTAACATCTCCCACTTCCGATAGATGCGTGACTTAATAATTGGAAACTTTCAACGTACACGCCTCTGATAACCGTGTGATGAATTACACGCAATTTGAATCAGATTATTTCGACCTAGCCACGTGCCGCGTGATGAGAGATGCGCTGACACGTGGAATGACTGTGTGAAGAGAATGCCAAGGCGAAAGGTAAAATGGCAAAAGGTAGGGTGCTTACTCACGTAAGCAAGTCGTGGCTGAATAAACATGGATGCCATAAAGATGTTCATGTTTAAATATGTTCGATAGGATTTTACACATAACTCGACAACAGCGCAGCCCATTCTCAGCTTACCGTGCAAACGAAAAATGACATACTTGAAACCACCATCATTCCAAAAGCACATACATATGAAATATGCCATACACCCCACAATCCACCAGTAATGCGTTGCAAATGACTACAAAACAATCATATGTGAAACGCTCTTTATGATCTGACACTTATGGGATACGACAGCATGAACGCTCTTTATGATCTGACACTTATGGGATACGACAGCATGAACGCTCTTTATGATCTGACACTTATGGGATACGACAGCATGAACGCTCTTTATGATCTGACACTTATGGGATACGACAGCATGGACGTTCTTTATGATCTGACACGTATGGGATACGACACCATGAACGCTCTTTATGATCTGACACTTATGGGATACGACAACGTGAACGCTCTTTATGATCTGACACTTATGGGATACGACAGCATGAACGTTCTTTATGATCTGACACTTATGGGATACGACAGCATGAACGCTCTTTATGATCTGACACTTATGGGATACGACAGCATGAACGTTCTTTATGATCTGACACTTATGGGATACGACATCATGAACGCTCTTTATGATCTGACACTTAAGGGATACGACAGCATGGACGTTCGTTATGATCTGACACTTATGGGATACGACAGCATGAACGCTCTTTATGATCTGACACTTATGGGACACGACAGCATGAACGCTCTTTATGATCTGACACTTATGGGATACGACAGCATGGACGTTCTTTATGATCTGACACGTATGGGATACGACACCATAAACGCTCTTTATGATCTGACACTTATGGGATACGACAGCATGAACGCTATTTATGATCTGACACGTATTGGATACGACAGCATGGACGTTCGTTATGATCTGACACGTATGGGATACGACACCATGAACGCTCTTTATGATCTGACACTTATGGGATACGACAGCATGAACGCTCTTTATGATCTGACACTTATGGGATACGACAGCATGGACGTTCTTATTGATCTGACACTTATGGGATACGACAGCATGAACGTTCTTTATGATCTGACACTTATGGGATACGACAGCATGAACGCTCTTTATGATCTGACACTTATGGGATACGACAGCATGAACGTTCTTTATGATCTGACACTTATGGGATACGACAACATGAACGTTCTTTATGATCTGACACTTAAGGGATACGACAGCATGAACGTTCTTTATGATCTTACACTTATGGGATACGACAGCATGAACGCTCTTTATGATCTGACACTTATGGGATACGACAGCATGAACGTTCTTTATGATCTGACACTTATGGGATACGACAGCATGAACGCTCTTTATGATCTGACACTTATGGGATACGACAGCATGAACGTTCTTTATGATCTGACACTTATGGGATACGACAGCATGAACGCTCTTTATGCTCTGACACTTATGGAATACGACAGAATGAACGCTCTTTATGATCTGACACTTATGGGATACGACAGCATGAACGCTCTTTATGATCTGACACTTATGGGATACGACAGCATGAACGTTCTTTATGATCTGACACTTATGGGATACGACATCATGAACGCTCTTTATGATCTGACACTTAAGGGATACGACAGCATGGAGGTTCGTTATGATCTGACACTTATGGGATACGACAGCATGAACGCTCTTTATGATCTGACACTTATGGGACACGACAGCATGAACGCTCTTTATGATCTGACACTTATGGGATACGACAGCATGGACGTTCTTTATGATCTGACACGTATGGGATACGACACCATAAACGCTCTTTATGATCTGACACTTATGGGATACGACAGCATGAACGCTATTTATGATCTGACACATATGGGATACGACAGCATGGACGTTCTTTATGATCTGACACGTATGGGATACGACACCATGAACGCTCTTTATGATCTGACACTTATGGGATACGACAGCATGAACGCTCTTTATGATCTGATACTTATGGGATACGACAGCATGGACGTTCTTATTGATCTGACACTTATGGGATACGACAGCATGAACGTTCTTTATGATCTGACACTTATGGGATACGACAGCATGAACGCTCTTTATGATCTGACACTTATGGGATACGACAGCATGAACGTTCTTTATGATCTGACACTTATGTGATACGACAGCATGAACGCTCTTTATGCTCTGACACTTATGGAATACGACAGCATGAACGCTCTTTATGATCTGACACTTATGGGATACGACAGCATGGACGTTCTTTATGATCTGACACGTATGGGACACGACACCATGAACGCTCTTTATGATATGACACTTATGGGATACGACAGCATGAACGCTCTTTATGATCTGACACTTATGGGATACGACAGCATGGACGTTCTTTATGATCTGACACGTATGGGATACGACACCATGAACGCTCTTTATGATCTGACACTTATGGGATACGACAGCATGAACGTTCTTTATGATCTGACAATTATGGGATACGACAGCTTGAACGTTCTTTATGATCTGACACTTATGGGATACGACAGCATGAACGTTCTTTATGATCTGACACTTATGGGATACGACAGCATGAACGCTCTTTATGATCTGACACTTATGGGATACGACAACATGAACGTTCTTTATGATCTGACACTTATGGGATACGACAGCATGAACGTTCTTTATGATCTGACACTTATGGGATACGACAGCATGAACGTTCTTTATGGTCTTACACTTATGGGATACGACAGCATGAACGCTCTTTATTATCTTACACTTATGGGATACGACAGCATGAACGTTCTTTATGATCTGACACTTATGGGATACGACAGCATGAACGCTCTTTATGATCTGACACTTATGGGATACGACAGCATGAACGTTCTTTATGATCTGACACTTATGGGATACGACAGCATGAACGCTCTTTATGCTCTTGACACTTATGGAATACGACAGAATGAACGCTCTTTATGATCTGACACTTATGGGATACGACAGCATGTACGTTCTTTATGATCTGACACGTATGGGATACGACACCATGAACGCTCTTTATGATCTGACACTTATGGGATACGACAGCATGAACGCTCTTTGTGATCTGACACTTATGGGATACGACAGCATGGACGTTCTTTATGAGCTGACACGTATGGGATACGACACCATGAACGCTCTTTATGATCTGACACTTATGGGATACGACAGCATGAACGCTCTTTATGATCTGACAATTATGGGACACGACAGCATGAACGTTCTTTATAATCTGACACTTATGGGATACGACAGCATGAACGTTCTTTATGATCTGACACTTATGGGATACGACAGCATGAACGCTCTCTATGATCTGACACTTATGGAATACGACAACATGAACGTTCTTTATGATCTGACACTTATGGGATACGACAGCATGAACGTTCTTTATGATCTGACACTTATGGGATACGACAGCATGAACGTTCTTTATGATCTTACACTTATGGGATACGACAGCATGAACGCTCTTTATGATCTGACACTTATGGGATACGACAGCATGAACGTTCTTTATGATCTGACACTTATGGGATACGACAACATGAACGTTCTTTATGATCTGACACTTATGGGATACAGCATGAACGTTCTTTATGATCTGACACTTATGGGATACGACAGCATGAACGTTCTTTATGATCTGACACTTATGGGATACGACAGCATGAACGTTCTTGATCGAAGGCGATCGTTGGATTTTGTTTTTCTCGTGACAAACATTTCGAAAAGTGTTAAAACTTACGGTTTTGAATGTCCTAGTAATAATTTGTTTTCTAATTATTTGTTGGTATATAATAAGTATGTTGTTTATGTTGTCATGTCGGATGGGGTATCTTTAAATATATTTGTTAGCGCAATAATCATAGTGCTAAGGGATCGGACTCATCGTATAACATGACCTTTGCCCCTCACCCACACACGAGTAATAACACACAGTTACAAAAGAGACTATTAACGTTTAAGCCACACTTTTAACTAGTAACTGTTTATTTATGGTAATTGTTTTGAATAAATACATAAAATATTGATATACAAACTAGTTATGATTCTGGAGAAATGCAATGAACTGATACATTTACATGCAAGCTGTCGCGTCAGGAGAAATGGAGTCCTTTTATACAGCAGGAACTTATAAAAAGGCGGTTGTCGTTGTTCTTGTGCTTGTTAAACTGGAGAGAGTTTATATATTGCAAATAAACTTCCAACACTTTGGTAAGTATTGACGGTGTCTATGTACATGTATAAGAAGACCTAGCTACTTAAATTTTTAACCGAACTCAGAACAGTTGACGGTTGTGTTTATTATATGTTCTATACCAGTTTGTTATGATCCAGACAACAACGAAACACATGATTAGACCGAATACGATCATAAAGCTACAACATCACCAGCCATTTCTGTTAAAATAACTCGCAAGGATACCGAATGAAGCAAAGATTGACGTCATTACGCAGTGCCGAGAGCAGGATAACATCTTGCGAGTAAGATAACACGTCCAATATATTCTGGGAGTGGGGATATGATTTATATTTTGACGTAAAAATGTTGATGAAAATATAATAAAAACTATTAATATTGGCTTATTATTATTATTATGTAGGTATAATTTGAAGTCTGAACATTATAGCTCGTAACGCGCAACAGTTTTCATACTTCATATTTAAGCTAGTAATTGTTGCTTTTGCTCGCTGTTGTCACTGTTAGGAGAACACAATAACTGATATATACACATTTGTATTATAGACAGACTTTTAGAAAACATAATCTAAATTTATCAGATGTTTCAACGTTTCCGCCAATTAGTGGGATATGCATATCGTTCCATCTTACACGCGAGAACATCCTACGTGCACATATATAACATGGATCGATCGCCTTCCTACTGATATTATAATGTATGTTAGATGTATGTCAGTAAGTCTTACACTGGCAGTATCTCATATTATTTCAATCTACGAACATGTTTGTTGGTCGGATTAATGTCTGTATTAGGACTGGTCTTTATATACATGTACTTTTGCCCCCACCCCCACCGCCATTTATGGAGCGTATTTCACGTACAGTTTGTCGCTAACTTATTTCACCAAAAGGTGATATTAGCCTAGATAAATGTAGCTCTTAGTGTGTCAGCCGAAATCGTATGCGTCTCGGTTTACCATTATGAGTAAACGTTAACCCAAATATGTGTCACCTTACCCTCTCCGTTATCATTGCGCTATGAGGGTAATACTACCGAATCGCATCAAACCAGCCCCACACTATGACCAGGTGTCAATTGGGATACACTAGAGTGTAAGCCGAGGTCGGCTCTATATAAAATATGGAATATTCACACGATATGAATGTGCGTTCTCATCATGTGATATGGGTATTGACACCGACTAATGGTTTCTATTCCAAGCATGTTCAGAAAGGATGTGATTCCAAGGATGTTCAGAAAGGATGCCCTTTGGTCGAGATAGCACGAGGGGTGGCTCAAATATTGTCAAAATAAAGCATTTAGTTCGAAATGTGCAAGGCGGCACACTGGCTCCCAAATAACAGGTAATGAGGTGACGTGACATGTAGCCGTTTACCGTGACTTATTAATACGCGTGCCACAACAAGGATTCAGCATGATGCCCGAAATTCTTTCTGCTGCTTGTTCCATTGGACAATGCAAGATGTTGTCGATTGCCTTAAACCGCCGTGGAAACTCGCGTTGAAGCATGGCGGGTGAGAAAAGTGGTAGAAAATTACGGGAACGATTAATCAAATGGAGTGACACGTACCTGTAGTTCATGTTTTCGCGTTCTCAAATTCTCTTCCTAATGAAGCTGACCAGCTCGTATTTTACGACGCCTTGCGTTATCGCGGCTCTCTCATGACAACAACAAAATTGTCTGTGCCGAAGAGTAATAGAGGCGCCGCAAAAACGAGTCCTAAATATGTCACAGCTGCTCCAAAAAACATCGGAATCGCAGCCGCACAAAGTCCTAATTTATCAACTTCAGCCAGTGGCACCGAAGAGTACCGCTGCAGCCAAACCAGAATTTACAACGGTCGGATATAATATTGACAACAAACCAAACCAATAAACGTAGCTGCGACAACATCGCATCGACTCCTTCGAAAAGACAGTGCCTAATGTAACAACATCTGGTATGTAGAAACCGACCTACAGGTGACCACCATTTTAACTACATCAAAGGTCACCAATAACTGTGTCTTTGTCGATTGCGGCAACGGAGCCAATCAGAGTCATCCCACATGCAATCAACCCTCTCTGCCATCACAACAGGGACATTCGAACTGACACCACCCACAGCTCTATCGGACAAGAACAAATAGACACAATACCACGCACAACCCCAAGTGTCAGTATAGTTGATACCCGGGTTGTTTATGTCCTTTGTATCCGACCGATTATGCTAAGGTAACATTATTAGACTTTGGACTAGCTGTGGGATGCCACCGAAGAAATACAATCTGCTCCAAAGGATTGCCCGAATGGAAAGCCTGAAGGAGTTGATGTACCATCCGAATGTGGTTGTTTGTTTATATCGGACTTGGACGTCCAATCTTGCCGAGAGAGCTCGCCAAGACAAAACGTTTGGGGAGTTCCTTGACATCCGTGTGACACAAGACGTACTGGCTTGTCCGAACATGTCATCGCCTGATTTCACCATATGCCCATTGCCTATTTTAGAGTTATGTGACCGTAGCCGTTGGTGTCGCTACTTTACCGGATGCAGATGTCCGTCCATAGCCATCAGCATGACAGCAAATAACATTGCGGACGCGCGGCGGGTGTTATGCATTCCGATTTTAAATCCGTACCTTAGAATAATGAAAAGAATAGTTGAGGCTAGTAGTATTTTATTGAGGACCTTCCTGTGATAGCAAGAGCACCCTGATTTATCAGGGGTGTGTCAGGTTTCATTTTGTGATGATCGGATCCTGCTGTCTTGTATCTCAGTCTTCAGGGTCATTAAGGACGTGCTGAACTAGGGCAGTACATCCGTTAGTTGCTAATGCCGATCTCCTTTGGGTTGGGATGTTTCCACTGTTATAGGAGCTAGCACTATTCCCAATATAGAAATATCCATAGAGACCAGGTTTGATTTCTAATTTTAAAATAGTTTGGAGTAGGATATTTTGGTCAAAACGGGGTGTTGCAAAACATGGGAAAATTGGTCAGGTTCTCGTAGTATTGTCCCGTAACCATTAGGTCAGTTCACCAACACGTGTCGACCCTATTATTGAACAATCCCGACTTTACGGGGAACCCAGGGATTCACCTGGTGACGTCACATCGACCTATTTTGGACGTTTACCATCGACTGGGGAGCATCTCATTCTACAGCTCCAATGCCCAACTATACATGAATGTGTTCCCTTGTGACGAACTATTGGTGTAGAAACGGCGATGTCACGGACGTTTTAGGAATTTTCTTAGATTTGAACCAGTATGACGGGGGATCTCAGATCAGACAAAGTGGGACAACTCTATTGTCCGATGTTTTTGTATGTGTGTGTGCAACATGTCTGTATGAACAGTATTAAGTTGGTTTTAAGAATCTGCGAACACATAACATTTTAGTATACAATCATGTCCTCTGAGGGCTTGCTGTTTTTGTTTTCACGCAAACAAGGGCGTGTTGTCGTTTACAGCGACACACACTTGCCAGCTAACAATGAGCATTCGTAACCGAGCGATGCGTGTCCACGTTTGAAACATCACACTTTAAGATTCCTTGCAGAAATCACTACACGTATTTGTTATGTATAAATATGACGGAAGAGAGACAACCCAATTAAAGCAATACTTTCAAAAGCATAAGAGCCTACTCTTATAAAGTTAGACGGAACTAAACTATTTTATCGGCCATAGTGTTAACGTTTGGCCACGCCTACGTTACATTCGCCATTTCGGAAGTGCACGATGCATATGGTCGTGAAGATAAACCCTTCCGACATCTTTTTCCATGTAAGAGTAATTTCCGAGCCGCGCCTTTTCGCAACTTTTCAACATACGCTTTGCACGCTCTTCACTTTTTTCACAACATTTAAAAGACTGACACAATGCAATACCCAGACTTAATCTCCGGCCATTCTTTTGTCACGAACGCATTTCAGACTATGGAGAAACCCCACATGTTTGTCGTGGGTATTATATTTCTTGAATTTGACGTAATTCCATTTATTTAGTGCCATCTAACCTATAAAAGGAATAACTATAGTTTGCTCGTTTGAATAAAAATTAAACACTGGCATGCACGTTCAGAAGGCGTCCCATTCGTTATTTCTAAAAAAAATCTCAATTTCAAACCATCAGTTTGAAGAATAAAATCATTATGCTGTTATTATATGTTCGAATTATGAAAAAGTGGTTTAAAAACACATGTTTTCATGTTCGCCGACAGACAGTGTGACAGGAAATATTTTCAAAATACAATCTGCGTTATCTAGACTATGAACCCAAACAAGGCCATCTTCGAGAAAATTAATAAAATATTTTCCATTGCAGATTTTTTTTTTTTTTGTAGGTATTTGCAGAACTATTTTTTTTAGAACAAAAAACAGCATAACAGTACATACTGTATGAAAAGATGAGTCAGTATTGAATATTTATGTCTGCCAGGTTATTGAAAACGTGGTTGAATAATATCTGTTGTTTTATGTTGTTTTTGTCCTTTAGCCGATAAAACATAGTCCAGCAAATGGCTGCCAAAAAACTAAAATATGCAATGAAAAATAGTTTTTATTTATATTCTCGCAAACAGTCATGATTGAACCCTTTACCCAACAAAACGGCCAAAACCGGCCAAATAAAGCTTCAACAGCCTAAAATATCTTCGGTCTGTCTCAATAGAACCATACAAATATGGATATTATTGGAACCGGCTCCTTGACCACATTGTGATAGTTACAGTTATGCCCTGTGCCAATGCATTATCTTATATATGCGAGTCGATGATAGGTCGCCTCGCATATATAAGAGAATGCATTGGCCAATGCATTCTCTTATATATGCGAGGCGACCTATGGTCGACTCGCATATATAAGATAATGCATTGGCACAGGGCCCTTCTGTTGGGTAAAGGGTTAAGATGGTAGACTGAGCGCATACCCCAGTTGGGTTCATAGTCTAGATAATGCAGTGTGTTTTTGAAAATATTTCTTGTCAAACTGTCTATCGACATACATGAAAAAAATGTTTTTATTTTGTAAATCCACTTGTTTTCATAATTCTAACATATATCTCACAGTGTGAGTGTGAACACGTGGTGTTGTTATTTTTCTATAGCATACATTGGTTATGAAGGATAATGATTTTTCTCTTCAAATTGATAGTTTGAAATTGAGATTTTTGGGGCGCCTCCTTAATCTGGCAACTGTACATCAATTTCAAAACAAGAGTTAGTGATCACATGCTGATCTATCCAAGTTTGCTATCATATATCAGAACAGAGTAATTAACATATGCATGCGTTTCAGTGGATTAATTAGTATATTATGGTGAACGAGAGTGGTTTCGCACGGGGAATTTATGGTGTGGCAAGACAACACACATCAATTATAGTTACTCGCGGTACTGTTAACGTGAAAAACAAACTATTGCTTTCAAAATTCATATTGAACTATGATAATTATAAATGGAATTTTCCACACCTGACAACATGTTGTCGGTTACACATACATATACAGGTGAGACAGTGAAAGGCACATTGACATGTTAACATTCCAGACTGCTGTCATTCTACATAGTACATACATGTATTGACCCTCAGATAACTAACTTGTGCTTAAGGGGTATATTCACAGAAAATGTCGGTGTTGCATGCAACCAGTGGTAGAAATCAAGCTTACGCGCCATTTGAAACTTGGGATCAATTTGATAAATATTGTTGAAAGTAGGGTATGCCAAAGTATTTGATTATCCTTTTAGACATACGAAAATGTGCCCATAAATTATTGTCAACGTTTTCTTCACGTCACACTATCTTTAAAAAGGAGAAACAAATCGAAAAAAAAAACCACCAACCAATCCATACATTATCCGGCCATTGACAGCCGTAACCTTTGACAATGTGGCTTTATTTGACACATTTGCGCATTTTTTGTGCACCTTTCATATGTGTGTTTTTTATTCATCCAGCTGCCCGGATTGTATTTATGCTGATCACCTAAATCACTCTACTAATTTGTATTCAGTGTATTATAACCTTTTTGGGGACGCGCAGAACTCAATACTATATATTTAACAACGTTATGGTATGGCATAGTGTCTGTAAAAACGACATTACACTAAACACCCATATAATGTGTGATGATCATCCAGATATACCATCTCCAGGGCGTGGCAAAATACGCCTGTTAGCCCTTTGAAATGATACTACAGTACAATATGCGGTCAAAGTGTGTCGAAAAAGAGCCGTAAATCATGTAAAAATAATTGGACGGAACCCATATTCGAACCTGGCCTGTAATTTAGCTCGCAGGGTATGCCAAAGTATTTAACGCCTGTTAGCCCTTTGAAATTGTACTACCGTACCGCAATACACAATAATAATTAGAGCTTAAAAATAATATTTGATATACCCGTATACTGTCAATGCCAAAATGCGGTCAAATTTTAAGTCGAACAAGGGCCGTAAATCATATAAATATAATTGGACTTGGCCTGTATTTTAGCTCGTAAATACACATACCACTTTGGTTCAGATCAAATAATACGACCTGGTGTTATCGGAAACCTTTAATGTTAACGGACGGACAAATCGGTCAAATTCTAAGTCGAAAAGGACAGTAACTCATGTAAAGTATAATTGGACGGAGCCCATATTCGAACTTGGTCTGCATTATTAGCTGGGAAATATACCAACTTTTGTTCGTATCAAATAATTCAAAGTGGTGTTAGTGGTCAGAAACAAACAATGTTAACAGACGGACGGACGTACCAACATTTGGGATTTATGCGTTTATCGAACTATGAGCTTATTAACATTCCCATCTTTTGAGTTTCTTAACGAAATGCTAACATAAATTTTGATACTTTAATATCAGCTATATAAAACATTGTAAGATTTAAAATCTGTTTTCTTGGCGATATATCCATATACATATGCGCAGTCATGACCTCCGATGCCCAATGAGTTGTTTGCATGACGAAATTTGACATTTTGTTTTCATATAATTATATGTGAGCCCTAAAACATGGAAAATTGACCTAATAAATCCTCGGACCAATATATCATCCATGTTTTAGTGGTTAGTTCTCATTTGTTATATTCGCTCATATATATGGGGGGTTTAGCGAAGAATATCTAAGCTCATCAATCGAATAAAACCTATAGTGAGCTGGGCAAAATAAGTACCCCCTAATTACCAAATGTTAGCACTGACATAATGCACGGCTAGTCGGACAGAATGATAATACGACCTTGTTTTTAAATGGGCGTATAATAACGTAGATATTGCCCTTTCAACCTAAGATTTTAATCTAAATGTTTCGTGGCACGTTTTGTCACGCGCGCTCTGAGCTGGCATTCGAATCATTAAACGACATTGTACATGCGCATACATATTTATCGAGTTCATCTGCCAGTATACTGCGAAGTGAACGTCGGCCCCACCCATCACAATCGTAATTATTCTTGGGTAATTGGGTAATCATAGAACAAACATTCCACATTGATAATTGACCATTTAAGCTGACATTTTGCTCTACACCATTCTGTATGCATGTTGTTACTTGGTGCACCAATGTTTTTTTTAATAATTGCGGCAGACAATCGAGATCCCATCCATACGACACGATGACATTTCTGGACAAGGGCCAAATGGCCCGATTCGTCATCATCTAGATTTAAACGCAGTTTGGCGGCTAAATCCTTGGTAAAAACTAGAAACCGCAGGTCTATTTATTTATTTATTTATTGGTGTTTAACATAGCTTTCAGCAACCAGCGCTATATTACGACTTTGGCAGTTTTAATACTGGAGGGAAAGTCCGTGCACTAAGGTAAATCTAGCAGTGATTTAATTGGCTGGAATAATGACCCATTGTGCCTGGCGAAACCACCGAGCATCGACGAGTAACTGGCAACTCCCCATATAGCGGCATAGGATACAAAGTCAGCAATGACTCCACCGGGAATTGAATCCATATCGCAAGGGCTGGAAAGTGAATTGGTCTGGAGCAGAACCCCTTGCCGACTGGGCAACCGAGCCCCCCCGGTCTAACTGACGCTTTCGTCATCTCTGATTTAATCATGCATGATCCAGCCAGGCTCATGGTTTATGATTAGTATTGATATATCGTTAAGCTAGATAATCGTACTTGTATAATGTAGGGCATCGTCTTCTGTCAAAGCGAAAGTCGATAATTACGACAATGAGCATATTTTGATTGGAAATATATAAGCGAAAAGAGCTCACACCTTTAATGTGCATGAGAATAATGTTTTTGTCAATTGCAATAATTTATTTGCGTGTTACAACCTTAAACCTAAACCATATATTTCGACGGTCCAGCTAAACGCGGTTTGGGAGGCTTGGCCTGAGATGACGACTCTGTCTCTCCTGGACCGCGGTTCACATGGGTGTAGCTGTACATTATTAACGCCACCGGTGTATACTGTTGGCCAAATATTAGAAAGACGTGGGCCGATGTAGGTTTTATAAATAGATTGGTCGCTTTAAAAGCTGTAGTGCTACCCCGAATAGGGTTATTTTGGGACGCGTTAAAGTTGTACTGCGACCCCGAGACCGGTAAAAGCTGTAGTTGGAATGTCCAAGTTCGTGAAAGTTCTATTGACTATGCCGATGATTTGAGAAGCTTGATCGTTTTAGGATATTGTGGAAAGGCTAATCTGGCCGTGTCAAATTGAGCTATAGCGATGGGATATCTCGCAGGACAACACATTTCGGGTTTTCGTGGGGTGAGTATTCGCTGGATGTCTTATAGTTGCACTATGTAACCATTATGACCGCGTTAATTGCTTTCGACGTTTAGGTATGAACAATGGCTGGGCCATGCACTCTTGACGGGAACACAATACCTCCGATTTTTGATCCGCATTTAGAAGCTTTCTGGTGTGGTGAATGAGAAACCTGCAGTAATAAGCCGTAGTTTTTTGTAATAAATTGAAGGATTAGTTGTTTCAACGGAATTCTGAGGCGGTGCATTCATATAACCAATATATTTCATATTATAATTTATATTTATGGCTAATAATATGATCTTGGTGGCGTTACCATTTCTGATTATGGTTTTCTTGTCTGGATTGACGGCGTGTCTATATTGTGCGAGCAGCGACTCGGTATTATCGTGTCACAATTGGTTCATTCTCACACGAGGGTTTTTGTAAGCTTGTACTATATCGCGTTAATTGAGGGCATGCCAATAACAATTACACCGGTCTGCTTGTTGTCCGCCTGGTAACTGTTTTATTGCAGAGTAATCTCGCCGAATCCGCCAGCCAGTGAACGACAACAATAGCGCACTTATACCCGAAGTTCTTTCCGAATGGTGTCGGGAAGGATGTATTGCACCACATTGGATGAGGGTATAGGGGATTTCCTGGAAACTGGTTTATTTCCAACATGTAAAGGATCAAGATGAACGGTCCGATTTGCACTATAAAATTACCATCGGTACGTTTTCTATAGCAGAAGATAATTAAATGTAAATCGTGCCAATGAACCCAATAATATGTGGTTCTCATGGTGATTTATCGACTTTAACCCTTTACCCAACAGAATGGTCCTGTGCCAATGCATTCTCTTATATATGCGAGTCGACCATAGGTCGCCTCGCATATATAAGAGAATGCATTGGCTTAACACATTAAAAATCATAAAATTGTTAAAGAATGTAAGAACAAATGGTAAAAAGTGTTAAAAAAAAAATTGTTTTAGGCCAATGCATTATCTTATATATGCGAGGCGACCTATGGTCGACTCGCATATATAAGAGAATGCATTGGCACAGGGCATAACTATCACAACGTGGTCAAGGAGCCGATTCCAATGATATCCATATTTGTATGGTTCTATTGAGACAGACCGAAGATATTTTAGGCTGTTGAAGCTTTATTTGGCCGGTTTTGGCCGGTTTGTTGGGTAAAGGGTTAAAATGGGGAAATTTAGCTCTTTTTATTTTGTGTGTCAGGCCAAAGGGAGATGTATAGCAAAACAATATACCACTTTTGTTAGTCCACTGGGTCAGCTGTACTATTACACGGCATAATACGCAGTAACTAACTTACTATACAATAGTTGGATACTTTAGGTGTGGGATTAACAAATTTAGTAATCTGAATTGATATACAATGTATGTGCAAATAATTCACTGACTATGCACTGATGACAGTTATTGTCTATATCTATTGATAGTCACATTAATGTTTGAGACAGTTGCTCGCTTTTTTCCATGGACACAATGATCTAGGCAGGTCTTAGTTACATCAGGGAAAGAATATTTATTTCAGTTTTACTTTGTCGAATCTCTTTATCATAATATTTACACTACTGAGCATTGAAGTATCTAGTCTAATTGTTGTTTCATAATTTAATCACGGAAAACCCTAATTTATTTCTGTCATATATTTTCTAAACTGTATTATTTACAAGATTGTTGAAGTTTCCACACTTGCCTCCAGTCTATTTTTACTTATTCTTTTGTTGAAAATATATTATTCCAGATCTCACTAATTTTTTTTTTTAAATATCCATGCCGGGTTCTTATACCGAGTGGCATCGGGGAGGACGTTTTTCTCCACACCGTCCCATATGCAACATGCCATAACTTAATGTTATCTCCACTGAGGCCCATATAATGTCCCAGTAACAATACTATTGTGTGTTTGACGTTATCATATGGTTTAAACTGTTACGAATGTCAAATATAGGCACACCAGGTCTTTAGTAAAGTATTTGCATGAGGTTGTAAAAAATTAGTGGTTTGCCTCTCGGTTCAAAAGATAAAGAGCGTCCATGCCTTCATTTCTCAAAAGCAGTATATAATAAAGAGCTATTTGTAATCGTTTTTTGTTTTTCTTCGTAAAACTGATGGATTGGCTTGTGGGTTTCCACTATGCTTGTGTCATCCACATGATATATTGAGTTCAAGTATTGTCCCTTTGTTATCGTTTTCTGGTAAGCTGAACATTAACTTAGAACATAAATTAACCCTTTACCCAACAGAAGGGCCCCGTGCCAATGCATTCTCTTATATATGCGAGTCGACCATAGGTCGCCTCGCATATATAAGAGAATGCATTGGCTTAACACATTAAAAATTATAAAATTGTTAAAGAATGTAAGAAAAAATGGTAAAAAGTGTTAGGCCATTGCATTCTCTTATATATGCGAAGCGACCTATTGTCGACTCGCATATATAAGAGAATGCATTGGCACAGGGCATAACTGTAACTATCACAATGTGGTCAAGGAGCCGGTTCCAATGATATCCATATTTATATGGTTCTATTGAGACAGACCGAAGATATTTTAGGCTGTTGAAGCTTTATTTGGCCGGTTTTTGACCGTTTTGTTGGGTAAAGGGTTAAGGTATACAATCGGGAGGTGGATCTTTAGCCTCCCGGGGTTTTAATATGCTGATAAATACACAGAACGACACGATGTGTAAATGTGTTTGTCAATACGGCACGAGTGCTGTCGCGTAAGGATAGAACGAGAAGCTTGTGCCTCGAGTTCTATCCTTCCGCGACAGCACGAGTGCCGTATGGACAAACCCATTTACACATCGTGTCGTTCTGTGTTTATTACACGCTTCGCATCCTAGAATCCGTGCATTAAAAATACAGGATTAGAAGGTTTATTTAGGCTCATACAGGGCGTGTTTGTCATGTGTGATGATTCTTTTATTTAAATAGTTCCAGTTTCGTGGTTGAGGCGAACGCCATGTACGTCATTTTACGTCAACGAGATGCGTATGGAACGTACGTTGCATACGGATTTGTGAATATGGAACGGCAATAACACTGTACTTGTAGGAACAAGCGTGTAATAAAATGTATTATGCTGCGATGATATTATTTTTATATTATAAACTACACAATTTGTAGATAAATTTACACACAACTGCCTTTGTTGTCACACTTACTAACATATGGTGATGAGTTGGTAAGCTATACTAACCAAAATGCGCTGAGCTGTCGCGCTGAACAAGTAGCGAGTGAGATGATAAGTACGAACAAAATGAAAAGCAACCTTAACAGACTTTAGCTCTGGTCCTTCATAAAGCCATCATACATCCAGACTCTGCACCTATGATAAAGTACTATTAAGCCCAGTGCATGGTACAGCCATCATGTATGCACATGATGCAATTAGATTGGATACACCATTCCGTTATTTGTTCATATTGTTTTCATGCATCAAATTATTATTCCATTTCACTTTGTCGTTTTATGACTTGAATTCCATTTATATATATAGGGGCGATAGGAAGACGGCCCAAAATCGTTTTGGCTATGCGCTCCTGTAAAATGTACATATGCTCATTTTTTAATATTGTATTGTTACCATATGTCTATAAATATTGTAAAAATAAAAAAAATCACCAGCCATAGCTAATCCGCTTCGACTGAACGAATTATGTTCGGTTGAGTACGTAACAGCTGTAAATTATCCAAGTACGCTATATTATAAGCAGGAATTTGTTTTCTTCAAAATGTGTTCCCACAGAAGGATATTTTAACTGTCAGTGGCGTAGTGACAGGGTTTTGGTGTTCAACTTGGAATTCACAACTATACTCTGAGACTCCATTTCCGAGACTGGACGTGTCCAGCTTGTACATCAACATGTTCAACTAAATGTGTTTAACCCAATAGACACCTTATATATGCTTAGACATTTTCGAAGTGATTGCATGCCATTTCAGTCCAAAATTCCGACCCCAATTAGAGAAATATTCTTTTTCTGAAGAAAAAAAAATGTTGCACAATGAATATGGCCTATCTATAATCTATCGTATGGAATACTGTTAGGGCCAACATAGAATGGGGCGGGATAGGATAGTATAGGATTTGTTTCACAATACACATATATATTACATAATAATTATGACAATTATGGATAATTCTGTCGTAAATTGTGGGTGATGGCATAATCTGGCAAGACTGTCTTCCTGCCATCTTGCGGGGAAAATGGAATCCAGCAAACGAGGAAACCGCCGATAGGAACATTTCCAACTGATAATTTGGCAAAAAGTGTATTCACGCATATGGGATACATGAATATTAATATATATATATTTCGAGCTTCCTTTTTTGGGGTCGCTTCGGTGGCCGTGTGGTATTGACGTCGTACTTTAAGTCGCAAGGCGCGCTCACCGTTATGGACCGGGGTTCGAATCCCACCCAATCCCCCCAAAAAAACAACAACAAAACAAAATTTGCACTGTCTCAAAAATCAAACGTTAGTATATAGTTTGTCCACCAAAAGGAATAACATGTACATTGCTTCCTAACCCCAACTAGCTCGATCCATGTTGTTCCTTGGTGAACAACCAATACTGAAGTGTGTAATCAATATTTTTAACTATTTTAGACATCCGAAGACAACATAGCGCTCTTTATGTTACCATCTCTAGAACAAAAAACGCTCTTTATTCTTACCTGCTGATACGAAAATAACAGATTATATCAAATTCGGCGTGTTTCACGTGATAATAGCGTCACATTACTACATGGATGGATCGTTTCTTTATAATGATTGCTGAATGCGTTGTGGCTGTTCTGGTATGACCACGAAATCTGCGTAAAGCGGGTGATTTAGAAATGAGTTCCGTCCGTCCGTGGTTACATCTGTCGGTCCGAACTCTTGGATGTTACTCGTTATGTGATTATATCCTTCGGCACACCCTACAGACCACAACAATCATCCGTCCAGTAAACTTCATATGGATCTTCAGTGTGTCAGCGTGAATTATCTTGTGTATATTAACAATGGGATAAAGATATATAGTCTACAGGTTTCCTGCAATCATCAAAGAACAGGTTAAAACATCATTCAAATTGAGTAACATAAGAACATTAATAAACCTCAACTGAAAGCCACCTTTGCGGGGTTCACTTGTCTGTTTCGGTTTTGTATTGTGGCGAATATATATGTGCATATTATAAAACCTGAATTTGCATATTTAAGAATATTTGAATTGACACACATACCATACCCCACCGGGTGTTCTTTTCACTAATAATTTAAGTACAGGTATATTATATCGACAAGGGTGGGCCGAATTCAGGAGTGTACTCGTATGTATACACACACATGCCGGTGATACAGGATGTCGTTTTGTGTTAAAATAGAATGATGATAGACATGTTCTATCTGAGACACTCCTGTTAGTGAACAAAATCGCTGGGAAGGACAATGCATGGCGGATATCATAGCGTGTAACCACAATTACTTTCAGATGGCACGTGCGATTGACATTGCGGGACGTAAACGACATGCATATACGCTTGAAGCATGTATACTGCTACTTTCACGGAAAACGCAATCGTGTAATGGCATAATTAGTCTCCGTATAGTAAGTCATAGATCACAGCTATTTGACCTACATTACATCCTCCACAACTTTTCACTAATGCCATACGTGCGCGCAGAAACATAATTGTCGGTAACTCGATAGTTCACAGATGTCTGTGTGATAGAGTGGAATCAAAAGCAAGCCGTCCTCTGGTCTCGCAGTCGATGAGTAATATATAGCATACATCAATCTACAAAGGGTCGTGGGATTTCGTCAGATCCAATCTTTCGCGGAAGACAGACGCAAGTGTTTTAATTTGATCAAGGATAAAGTGTATAGTTTCTCGTGAATTTCTTCTTGGATTTATTCTTAAGACAAGCACTGTTTTGGTTTGAAACCCGAATCACATTGAGTGTCTGGCTTTATGGTTTGACTGCTAACATCGTGAACTGGCATACAGGAAGTGTCAAAGATCCCAATCAGCATTGTACGAAACACTAAGAAATTCCAACAGTAACGCTCTGCATTATATGTGACGTTTGGAATATTCTCTTACTTAGTGTTATGTGTGGGCCAACTTGCGTCGTCGAACACGAACAATGAGTGATATTCATTCGAGTATTAGCATGGCTTCAAGACATGACTGGTGCTTCGATGAACATAGTACGTGATCAAGATATCAAGTCAACTTCACAACGAGTGGTTGTTTGTTTGTTTTTGTTTGTTGAAAAATCTAACCCTCGTATATAACTATACACGGACATGTGGTTCAGACTGCGCGATCCTTCGGTAGGATGTGTTCTTGGGATTTGCATCGTTTCATTTGTTTCGATATGCTCCACGAACAGTTCCAGAACAAGGGGCTCACGGCTTTCGAGCAGACGTAACAGGCAAAGAACAGATACAAAAGGGTTTGGAATTAGCGGGAAAACTCTGAAAAACACGCAAAACAGTTGCCAGGAAATACGGATCAGATTCTGTAAGGACATGCCATACAATTTGACATCACTTCCTAATGTTCTCGGCCACACAACCCAGAAACGAGTAAGGAGAGGGCTGAAAGATTTCCGGACTTATCTCCAGCCACCATGTCACAAGAATTTGAAATTCTTAATTTGTTCTGTATACCTTCCTGCGTGTGATTCGGAAGACGTTTACGGAGATGTGCTACCCTGTAAGTCGGTCTGTAATGACGTGAAACGTTCGTGTGAACATCTCTTTCTGGATATGGGGATCGACTGGCCACACATGTTCCAGTGCGATAATTTCCCAGATAAACGGAAACGATTCTGCCTCTCACCAGAAGTGAATTTGCCGATGTCGTTCAGCGCGCAGGTGAAACACAAAAACGGTGCTCAAATCCACAAAAAGAAAGTTCAGTACGACAATCGTCAGTCCAATTCGAAGGCGATTCCAAAACCCACTGCGAAAAGTTTAACTCTCGAAACAGAGAGAGGGAGAACTGCAGTGTTAACGGAAACAAAATATTCACGAGCCCAAGACAGAAAAAAAGAAGTCAGTGCCCGGCCTACTTCGATGCGTACCATCTTTATTGGCAACAGAGAGTTCCCAGTTAGAACCATTGAAGGTTCTGATGGATTTTCGATGTCAGGAGGTGGTTCGCATATAACGCCGCTCAAAACTGTTGACTCTGATAATAATATGAGAATACAACTCGCAACCCCACGCGCAAGGCCGTTGCAATCGTCAAGTTCACACATACAATTATTTGACGACGACGAAAATGTGAAGCATTTACAGTCGGTTGAGTCCGACGGCGTGAGTCTGTCAGACATTAAGCCTGCACTCATTCCCTTAGACTCATCAGATGTTGACGGTGTCCGCTTAACTGATGATGGCGCGGTTTTGAAACCGCTCGAGTCAGTGAAGTCTGAAGATACAATAATACTGAATTATGACACTGGTGAAGATGATGAGTCTATGAAAGACATCGTTTTGCCTTCAGGCGGAATTTCAAACACGAGTTCTGCGAAGGAACCAATACACACACACTCATCGGATGTTTGGACAGAACCAACTAGGTCGACGGGTTCGCCAACCTACAAACTAGAGACAACAACGACACTATTTGATATCGATCTGAACTATTCCAACATTTCTACGTATAATCATTCGCTATTTGGAGACCGAGACCAATCGCCAGATGTAGTCAGTGTGTTCACACCCACGACAGTAATCATATATGCATCAGTGATTTTTGTTGTAATATTGACGGCTGTTTTCTTCAATAGGATTGCCTTCAGCACAGTTCCGAAGAGGAGAATTGTTCAGTTGGTTGATGACCATTCGTGAGATGCTCAAGAGTGGAACCACATTTCCTGCAATCTGTTTGGCATGCGCAATGATTGACTTGCATAACGCTTTCATCCTATATATATAAGTCAAGCAAAGCTATATCTATAGCCGTACAAACATAAACATGAATCAACTTATACTATATATAGTTGTTGGTCCTATACAATGCCCTGTGTTTAGCGTGTGACTCTGTCCTTATCATAAATTACGATCTGCCCTTGAGAGTACAGTCACCCTTGGCGACATTTGGAACTCAACATAAACATGTATAGCGTCCGATTTGGGAATACGATGTTGAGCCAACTGTATATTCGATAAATATCAATACATGACCCATGTGCGGTCTCAAATGGCAATTTGATGTGAGAATTTATCGCTTTTATTAAAATCAGACTATTAACCCTTTACCCAACAGAAGGGCCCTGTGCCAATGCATTCTCTTATATATGCGAGTCGACCATAGGTCGCCTCGCATATATAAGAGAATGCATTGGCTTAACACATTAAAAATTATAAAATTGTTAAAGAATGTAAGAAAAAATGGTAAAAAGTGTTAAAAAAGATTTTATTTAGGCCAATGCATTCTCTTATATATGCGAGGCGACCTATGGTCGACTCACATATATAAGAGAATGCATTGGCACAGGGCATAACTGTAACTATCACAATTTGGTCAAGGAGCCAATGATATCCATATTTGTATGGTTCTATTGAGACAGACCGAAGATAATTTAGGCTGTTGAAGCTTTATTTGCCCGGTTTTGGCCGGTTTGTTGGGTAAAGGGTTAAAGTATTACTAGAAAGGGTTAAACAAGTTACACCTTCCTGAGTCTGAACTAAATAGCATGGAATCCCATTATATCCAATAAGCATTACGTCAGTGTAAACCAATCAAAAACATTCCAAGTTACATAGTGGGGAATCCCATTACTTAGAAGAAGCATTTAATACACCAGTGTCCGCCAATCATAGTATTTAACGGTAAAGCCATGTATCCAATCAGCCGATAATCGGAATTCCTATTATAGCGGCCGCAATCCCCCAGTTCGTCGCCGTATAGCTAAAATAGCTTAATAAATGTTCTGTCCATTGCACATTTCACAAAGTGTTTCACAAATTGAGTGATTACGACAACTAATTACACACTAAATAGCGTATGCGAAAAGTCCAGAATTGACCAACAATACATATACATAAAAATGAGAATATTATTAAGTATTTCCAAGAATTTCAACAGTTAACATCCTGATTTGTTATTCGCGCAAACGAACCCGAAAGGAGATACATGTCAATTGTAAATGTATTTGTGAGCTATGATGTAATACTGCATAAGTTATTTATAGCGGCGGTAGTACGAATGGTGGTGAAATGGTCCAGACACTAGAACGCGTGTAGCTTGTTCAATAGCATTATGTTAATACGACTGGAAATTTATCAAACGATATATGTTTTAAAACTCACTCGCACCAATTCATTATAGTGTGGATTAGTCTGCCTACTGCACAGGCTCGTGGGGGGGGGGGTGGGGAAATAATAAAATACCAATATAGACTATACCATATAGTCTATATAGGGATTTTAATATTTTCCCGTCGAGCCTGTGACCTCATGCTCAAACGCTACGTAGTCGGGAAATTATGCCTCCGAATTTTATTTCTACAAACAGGTGTTTACACAACCATTTGCATGCTGAACGAACTGGTGAAACTCGAGGTCAATCAGATAGTTACCGCGGGAGAGGTGTCTGATCAGAATGGAATATAAAGCTCTCACATATGTAATAATGTTGTATTCAATCTCTTTAAAAAGTCAACAATAATCTGATCAGATCGACATTATCTGGAATTACGATTCAGATCTGATTTCTGTTTTGATTGGATTCCCATAATTATACATTGGTTATATCTCACACTGGGCGCTGTTTCCCTTTGTTTGTTACTTAATATTTCATTGCAAGCTGCAATAAATTACAAACACCGCTTCGTGATGTGGCTTTTTTCGTAAGAATTACTCAACAGTTGGCCACATGTTCACCTTGAAGTGCCTAATTGAACTCAACTCAGAAAAAAGATACCAGTTTATATTGCCCTTTTGTAGAATTATCTATGCGATAATGTGTGGCGAATCGGACCAAACTATTTGATATTGGTATAACAGGAAAACAGCTAAATGTCAATATGAATATTTATGATGGAGTTAAATAAAGAGTAACTAATAATAACTAGTTTTCTCCCAAGTTTCCCTGTGATATCGGTTTGAGGCAGGGTGGGAATGTATCCCGATACTTTGTTCCATCTACTTGAGCGACCTTGAACATTTTATGACCGAAAACCAAATTAATGGAATCCAAATTTCCGATTTAATCGAAACTGTAGTGTTCGGGTTAGTTAAGTTATTTTTCATCATGTATGCAGACGATACAGTCTTATTTGCTAACACACAAAAAAAAAGGATGACAAAAACTTATGAATATATATACAAGGTATATTGTTCCTGTTGGACGATGGAAATTAATAACGAAAGGAGCGCAGTAGTCAGTTTCGGACATAATATAAAGCACAGTGTGACTTTTAAGCTTGATGGTAAAATAATAAAACGACAAAGGAATACAAATATCTAGGCATAATATTCAGCAAATCTGGATCGTTTAACTCCGAAATTAAACGTAGGTGCGAGGAAGCGAAACGATCAATGTTTGCCCTCATATGGAAAACGCGAAAACTTAAACTCAGCCTATCAATCAATATTGTTTTAAAACGGTGGTACCAGTGCTTATATATGGATGTGAAATTTTGGGTACGGAAAATGTTGACCTGATTGGAAAAACCGAGCTATGGTTTTGGAAGTATATCTTAAAGTTAAAAAGTTCGACACCGACTATTTGTGTATATGGTGAGTTAGGCCTTCTACAGATTGGGTTTAAAATTAAACACAGAAGTTTAAATTACTGGGCGAGGAATGTTAGTGGACCTAAATCTAAATCTAAATTATCATTCGTTTTGTATCATACAATATATAACGATTTTAACAGCCCTGGAAATGAATACACACACCCTTGGTTAAATCAAGGAAAACATACTCTGTATGAAATGGGCCCTTTGCATGTCTGGCCTTATCATATTTAAATATATTAAGCCCCGACTGGTTTCGAGAAACGACAAAAACAGGACTCAATGATATGTATATAAACCACTGGCGAAGAATATGATGGCATCATCCAATAATATCTATGTTACAGAGAAATTAATGAAGTATTTGAGACTTACATTTGCAAGCTTACGACAGCTAAGACACAAACTATAATGCCCGGCAAGACGCGTAATCATTACTTGGCGATCGAAACTAAATCATGGAGTAACACCGAAATTCCAATTGGAGACCGACTATGTACACTTTGTATTGAACAAGTGGGAGATGAAACCCATACATTACTAGTTTGTCCGGTTCATCAACATGTGCGCGAAAAAATCATAGCCAAATTCTACTATACAAGGCCGAGTGCACACAAGGCATCTTTATACTTCTACGAAATAAGAAATAGCAAGTGTTACATAACGTACTCAAATGAACATAGCTACCCAGCAACAGGCCACTTAACAGTGGACGCCCCCCCCCCCCCCCCGTCAGACAATGATGTATGTCACAATGTATTAACTAAATGTCTCTAGCGCGAGACAAAATCTAAACCGTTCTGTATAAAATACAGACCGATTCCCTCCTATCTCAACTAATTTGAAACGAGCGTCACTCCCCTAATTGGTTCAAATAACTAATGCATTCCTTCTCATAAATTTGCAGAACACCCCTTTAAGTCGGACGAATAAGGAATCTACGGTGTGTGGGAGGAGCGATAACTCTATATGACTGCATAACAACATATGTTAAAGGGACCGGAGACATTCGGAGTGGGTACATGGTGTGCAAACAACCATATCAGTCTGTGATCGCATCAGCACTGCAATGTAGAGCATGTTTAGTGATGTGGTTAAATTGATGAAGTCTGGTGTTTATTTGTGAATGTATATAGTGTATCATATTGTCTTCATGTTTGGGGGAATACACATCTCTCTCTCTCTCTCGTTCTCTCTCTCTCTCTCTCTCTCTCTCTCTCTCTCTCTCTCTCTCTCTCTCTCTCTCTCTCTCTCTCTCTCTCTCTCTCTCTCTCTCTCTTCTCTCTTCTCTCTATCTCTCTCTCTCTCTCTCTCTCTCTCTGTCCCTTTAACTAAATTTACTTTATATGGTGATACCTCGCCCATCGATTAATCAAGTCAATTGCATGCAATGCCCCTTTTCGATCTGAAACATATCGTATACATCAGTGGGGACTGACCCCTACCGAATTCGTATTCACCCGGGGTAAATATGTTATTGTGAAAACTGAACTATAACAATTTTACGTGTGTGTGATTATATCCTGGTGAGCTTACTCTAATAATGTGGTCTCTCTCGTTGTTCTCTTTAAAAACATAACATATATGTAGTATAAAACGATTGCGTCGGAAAAATAAGTTATCTGAAGTTTTCCCATTATACAAGAAATTGTTTTGGTATTATGATTATACCTGCAAAATGTGTTGCCCATATCCAATAATAAAGTGGATCAATATGCTTTTTAGCTCACCTGAGACGAAGTCTCCGGTGGAGCTATAGTCATCACTCCTCGTCCGTCGTCGGTCCATCCGTCCCTCCCTCCGTCCGTCCTTCCGTTCCTCCGTCCGTCCATCCGTCCATCCGTCCGTCAACAATTATTTAAACATCTTCGGAACCATAAGACCGAATGGGTTCATATTTGATGTGGATGTTCACTAGGTGACTCACATTAAGATTTGTTCAAATGAGGTCACTGGGTCAAATAGTTGCAAAAGCAGGGCCATAACTATCTTTCTCCGTAGTAATTCTTAGAATGACTTCTTCGTAAGAACCATTTGGGCCGATTTAGCTTATATTTGTTGTGGAAGGTCCTTGGGTGAATGGGGTTCAGATTTGTTCAAATGGGGTCACTGGGTCAAATAGGGGCAGAGCCAGCGACACAACTCTTTAAAAAATGCTTTAGATTGAACTCCTTGTTCAATTTAACCAAAAAAAAAAAAAAAAAAAAATTGATTTGGAAACAAAAACAAAGTGTTTTTGTTTAAATAAATTTGTTTTTATTTTAATTGAGATTAATTTCTTGCTCAATTAAAAAAAAAATAACACCATTATAACATCCACCAGGGTGACAACCAAATTTGGTTTAAATCAGTCTAAAATCAAGAATACGCAAACAGCAGATACTCTATGAGATATGAGGAAGGCGCCTGCAATCACAGAATGTTTACTTAACACCATATAGAAGTCACATTGATTAAGTATTACTTTATAAGTAATAAATGAAATGGCCGTGTTAACAAAATCTGATTGGAATGACAGCTCCTTTGATTAATACCCTAAAAATGATCTGCCTGTTAGAGAGTTTGTATATACATGGCCTATGGCTTATGATAACAAACCCCCAAGGCCAAGTGTGAATGATGAATCTGACAGTTAGGCCAGTAAAACTAAATACCTGTTTTCTCAGGCACTTACATATTGGAAACTGGACGAGAAAGAAGGAGGCATTTTTCTTAGCTTACATGATATGAAGAATTGAGACATATTTTGTGTGGATGGTCCGTAGGTGGCTGGGATTCAGTTCTGTTCAAATGGGGGTCACATGGTCAAAAAAGTGGCATAGCTTGGGACCTAACTTTTTCCATCCATTGTAATTCTTAAAACGATCTTCTCAAGAATCATCGGGGCTATTTAGCTTATAATTGGTATGGAAGGTCCTTGTGTGGCAGGGATACAGATGTGTTAAAATGAGGTCACCTGGTCAAATAAGGGTGGAGCCAGGGACATAATGTTTGTCCATCCATTGTAATTCTTAAAATGTCTTCCTATCAAGAACCATTAGGCCTATTCAGCTTATATTTGGTATGGTTGACTAGGATTCAGATTTGATTCAGAATTGGGTCACTATGTCAAATAGGGTCAGAGCCGCGGACATAATTCTTTCCCTCATTAGTTATTTTCAAAAACATCTTCTCAAGAACCATTTGGCATATTTAACATACATTTTGTTATAGAGAGTCCATGGGTTACTGGGATTCAGATTTGTTGAAATGGGTTCACCTGGTTAAATAGGGGTGCGACCAAAGACATAACTCTATCCCATAGTAATTATTAAAATGGCTCCTCAGTCCTATTTAGCTTATATGTATTAACTAGTATGGAGGTTCCTTGTGTTACTTGGAAATGGGTTACAGATTTGTTAAAATTGGTTCGACAAATCAAGAAAATGCATTTGGTGTATATGGCCTATGGAGAGTTGGGATCAAATTTTTTTTGAATGGGGTCCACCATTAAAAAAGGGGGGCATGTCAGGTTATAACTTTGCCACAGTTAGGAAAGCTTGAGGTATCAGTTGTAAAATTCCAACATGTGCAAAGGAATTTTACGAACTTGGGAGTGTGTTTGCTTAAGTTGGGAGGGAGCAGGCTATGGACTATGTGTGGTGGGGGACCTGGACCATATTTTAAGGTGGACACCCCACTGCTCAACGGAGACTCTCTATGCTACGTCCCTCTTTATGACTACTTGTTTTTACGTGAATTTGACAAGTACGAATTCTTATGGTCTTCCGAGTCCCAGTCTTTACAGTCTGGTGATAGTCTCCACAACCATTGACTGTCTTGTTATTGAAAATTATCAAATATAGCTCTGTCGTGATGGAATGAATATTGTTCTTCTCTAAATCTTATTTCGGCGTTCGTTGCAGAAATATCCATATATGTTCAAATCGCCATCAACAGAAGGAATATTAAAATATATATAGTTTTGTTCATATGCCAAATATAATCAGCGCGTAAATAGTATATTGTCATCAAGACGTACGATGGTGTACGTAACCAAGAGCCTGCTCGTGTTACAAAAGTTTTGCTTCAGTTTACATAACACAGCGCAATTATATTGGTTAATCACACACAAATGATATGAACGCTCTTTATTATTTCCATATCAGGAAAATACTAACAAATAACGCTCTTTATGTTTCTGTAACGTTTTTTGCTTTTGTTTACATAACAAAGGAAAAACATTTGACAATAACATACTGTTTATGCAATATTTCTGATTGGTATAAGAACAAGGTCTGTCTATATTTTACTATTCTTTCTGTTTATGGCGGTTTTTGACGGAGCTGAATATTTTAACAGCATACCAACCGCCAACGCCGCCCGTGTCTTTAATATCCAACACTGTTTTTACAGTTTAATGAGAAATAAACATATTGTATTGTATAGGCTATAATAACGTGACGACAATTGTTTCACGCATACCGAAATACAAAAAATTATATAGTACAAAATGTAGGCGATATTGTTCATAATGGAATGTGATCAAAATACTCATCGTAATTTAAGAGCCATTATCTTCGAATTTTGATCAACCAATTATATATATTATTTGATTATTTGTTCACGGGCCAGTTGTTTTATAGCTACTATAGTGCATAATAGTCTCACAAATATTAATTACAACGAACACACTATCTATATTTGGAAGCAATTTCGTATAGATGTTCCTATAGATACATGTGTATGGTATTGATACGCAATTCATATACGTAGATCTGGTCAATTTAACGTCAGCTTTTTTAAAGAGACGAAGTTTTGCTATATGTCCCGAATGAAACTAATTTTGTAAAATGTATTATTTAGTGACGGTGTTTATTTAATTGTGTTATAACACAAATCACTATGTATGATGTTCATATTTATTATTGAGTCTAAACTTGAAAGTGGAGCACTCGTCATCTCTGGTTTAAACCTGGTCTAGCCAGAACCATGGTTTAACAGTAATGTACCGAAATCGTCGAGCTAAATAATCGAACTTGTCAAATGCGAACCGCTAAGTTCTGACAACGAACATAAAATTATCCATGATATTTTGTCATACATTAATTGAAAATGTTTTGTTTTTTTGGGAAGGGCGGGTGATTCGAAGTAAACTGAACGAAATCCAAACCTGTTTGGAATATATAATCCACAATAATCACGTAATGCAGGCAATCTACACAAGTTTGCTTATGTTTTATGTCATAAATGCCGGTGATATTTGATATCACACATGCAAACTTCATGCAATGTCGAATAGTTTCACTTCGGAGTCCGAATACTGCCGAACAATGCCTCTTGTGTTCTGAACGACCATTCCATTATGACAACAAGACGAAAAATAACATTAACAGCAGAAACAGTTCAGTATCACAAGGAAGAATAGGTTTTATCAAGAAACACACGATCAATATAAAAACGTTCTCAGATTCGGAGACATGATGGTTTGTCAATGCTGATAAACAATCCGATTGTCCGAGCTATCCGATTTTCAACGAGCATTTGATTATTTATTCAACAGGAATATGTAACAGCACAAACCATTCAGTTAACCTTTGATTGAGTGGTAATTGATTGGTAACCATCGTATTGAATGTGGCTCAATTCCCATTTCCTGTCGATGGGATTCGGTTTATAAATTTGATATAACCCACTAAAGCGCCTTGATCTGTATTTCTTGTACATATACCAAAGCGGGTTATAACATATACTTATAAGAGAAGGCCGCTAACACCCGTTAATTGAAGACGGCCAACGAATCATTTTACCGACCTGTTTATGGGCCGCCTGGTAACTGGGTAGTTTCTCACCGAATCAGCTAGCCACTGAGCGACCATAAACACCCCCGATTAGATTTGGCTGCATGAGTTAAAACCCAGAGGTTTAAACTTGAGATAAAGAATCGGGCCGACATGTCGAATCGAGTGGAATGATCTGCATGGGCATGAATTTCAGACTCTGTATCATAATACGATGTTTATGAGGGTCTCACACCTACCCCATGAATCCTGAATACCAGTTAACAGAGAGGGGTCAATCTTGTATACCGCGGTTAAGGAAAAGGGGCCAATCTTGCATGTATACCGCGGTTAAGGAAATAACGAAACAAGTCATGTTTAATTCTCCCTATATAATATGATAATTTTCACACATTCAATTTTGCTGAAATAATGTTCATAACTGCAATACATCAATATGTATGAGACTGGATTACATAAAATCTGGAAGAATTTGATGCTATAAAAACTCCGTACAGGCCTTATTGTTGAATCATGAATATCGGTTAAAATAGGCATATAAATCCCGAATATCAGTTAACAAAGGGGAATTAATGCTGAGTATCACATCGAAATCAGCGAAATCCGGCATATCAGAAGGGGGTGACACTCTCGTATATGGAGTATACGCTTTTGTCTAGTGGATAATATATAATATATAGTTAATGTATATTCAGTTATATGTGCGATTTTCTGTCGCTTAGCGTGAACTTCTACGCCACTGAATATATGAACATATACTGAATCTATCGGAAACTCAAAGATTATGTTTCAGCTAATTGGTCTCGTCGATAACCCGTGCAAGTTCCACTAGGAATATCCGCCACGAGTATACCACACCCGCTGTGCAATCGCTGCCCATTTTGGCCTGCAACAGAGATTCAATCGCTTTCGTGCTTTCCTGAAAAATAAAATGAAAGTGTCAAGGATACTGCAGCTCAACTTGGAGGGGAATAATTCCACGTGGAGTGATTAGGAATGCGGAAAGTTGAAATGGCTAAGTAACACTAGATGTCAAAATGAACATGTGTATAAGATCCATTTGAATTTTGGTGATTATCGGATGAGGGATGTAGTCTGTAGGGACCAAAGGATTTAGTCATACAAAGAGTAAAATCCAAGATGGCCACTGGCGACCATGTTTTGCAACAAAATTCGGAAAAATATTATGGCTCCCATCTAGAGGTCACATTGAAGATCTATATGACATATGATAAACTTACACATGATAAACTTACACATGATAAACATACACATGATAAACATACACATGATAAACATACACATGATAAACATACACATGATACACTTACACATGATAAACATACACATGATAAACATACACATGATAAACATACACATGCTAAACTTACACATGATAAACATACACATGATAAACATACACATGATAAACATACACATGATAAACATACATGATAAACATACACATGATAAACATACACATGATAAACATACACATGATAAGCTTACACATGATAAACTTACACATGATAAACATACACATGATAAACATGATAAACTTCTTCTGGTACAAATATTTAACAGATGAATTTTTAATCAAAAGGTAGTAATGTTCTAAAAATAGCCACATAAACTGTCCCGATTCATAAAATATCAAATAATTCATAGAAAATGTATAGCCAAGTGACAGTTGCTCTAGTTGACTGGTTTCCATGACTCATAATTATTATTTTATACCCGCAAATATGTAAACACGGTTCACGGAAGTTATATTTTGATTCGCAAAATTCGGTTTACAAAATAGAGTACCAGTCAGAAGAAGTGGCATATTGAGGCGCGCCTTTATTGCGATATTGAGCGCGCTTAAAATTTCGAGAAAAGGCGCGATTATAGCGCAATACCAAAAATCTGTCGCGCTAAAATTTCATACAGACCCGTTATATTTATATTAGATAAATGATGTGCATGTAGTATACATATAGTGTACATATAGTGTGCATATAGCATTTACAACTATAATTATATACAAACATATAACATTTTCTCTATGAAATAAACAAAATAGAAGAAGCAATATTTTGATTTAAATGTCATAATTTTGAGCGCAAGATGTCGCAATATTAAGCGCAAAATTTTGCGATATTAAGCGTAAAATTTTGCAATAATATCGCAAGCGGTGCGCTTATAAGCGTTCCCACTTGCAATATTATTGCGATATTGGGTGCGAAAATAGCGCGCATAATATACCCTTCTTTTGACTGGTAATGTACATATAATTTACGGTGGATTGTTTATGACAAGGGGATTTTGTAAGACATAACAACGTTCATGCCGCTAATATACTATGAACCTACATCTACGATTACAAACATATGTCACAAATATTATTTGTTCTTTGTAACTACTAGCATTTCCCAATCACAAAGAATGTTCGACTAATATGTAAGTTTTATTGAGTGACAACGATAAGGAACGTGACTATAAAAGATATGTGTATAAATTTTCACTGGTCACACGTTTAAACCGTATCATATACTAATCTCTGATACGCATGTATATGGCGACAATATGTCGTGTCGTTTCACCCTCTTGTTAATGGTTGTATCAGCTGGAAATATCATGCACAGGGAAATTGTGATATGGGAGTGTCTCACCACATTCTCACTGACTCAGAATATAGGTCTATAGTCCCATCAAACGTTTGTCCAAAGATCTTGATAACTAAACTCCTGACACTTTACAGCTGTTCGGAATAGGAGGTGCGAGTCGCCACCAAACCCTATAATTATGTCACAATGTATCCGACAAACGTCTGTAAGGTATGCGGCTTATACGGACCCTGGCTCTTACGGACCCTGGCTCTTACGGACCCTGGCTTTTACGGACCACCGGCTGATACGGACCCTGGCTTACACGGACCCCGGCTCATACGGACCTCAATTAAATTATGCAATTTGCAAACTTATATTTATGAATTTAATATATTATTATGATTGTCTTTTCACACATGTATCTGTATTAATTGAGAATTTATGTGATTTGTTTGGTGATTTTCAAACATATATTTATGAATTTAACCGATTTTTTCGGTGATTTTCAAACTTATATTTATGAATTTAATATATAATTATGATTGTCTTTTCACACATATATCTGTATTAATTGAGAATTTATGTGATGTTCTGACTTGAAAAACATTTATTGAATCGTGTTAATTAATCTCTTCGCCGTTGTATAAACACGTGTGTGATCCCTTTATGTCGTTGTATAAACAGACATGCGGTGATGAATGGTCATCAGGATGAATCCACTGAGTTTGATTTGTTACGAAAACATGTTAGTAAAAACACATCTTGTTTCAACTGATTCATTGTCCGTTATATATTATTGTCTCTGATTGATATTCACGTAATGTCCGTATTGAGTAATACATAATAACCAACAATAGCATGTTATACGTACTTAGCATAATCAACGATGTCTCGAAGAAACATAGCCCTTATACCCCGGACCAAATTCCCATTTTTTGATATATTGCATATTTATATATGCAAATAAATCACCTCTATCTGCATCCATTACAACAATGCAACTGTCGGTCATATACTGCACCAAATTACTATTTCGTGGCCACATATATTACTTATTTCGTGGCCACGAATTAGTTTTTCGTGGCCAAAAATTAGTATTTCGTGCCACGGAATAGTAACTTCCATTTCACAGTAAAAATGATACCGTTGTGTATTCTCCAAATCACAACGTGTACAATGCCATAATTTGTCATAGTTACAAAGTAGTTCCCTGTTATTGAGACACATTGGTATTGGGGGGGGGGGGGGTGGGGCAAATATTGATATCACTTATTGGTACCTCCTTATCACACTTACAACCAGTAACTATTTTATTTAGTTAAGTAAGTTTAATTCAACATAAATACGTGTGCATGTACGGTGAAATGATGATATGTTGAGTTGCTTATCTTGGACACAATTTCTTCAAATTCACATGCAGCTAACGTTCTCTGTAACAGTGCAGGCAATTTTAGAGTTACTGCTCTTTTACAAGACATGGTTGCGAATAAATTAACACTGATACCAGTGCATGCCCACGTTGAGTATAATACCACAAAGAAGCGTTTTATTATGATGGCATAAATAACGCAGATGGGCATCATGGGCATTCAGCGACTGAAAAATATATGAAAACCACGAATGGCGCAGATGACTAAATGCGGGTAAAGATGTCTAGATGTTCGCCCGTTTTGGGAACGAAGCTATTCACACATTCATGGGAGGCTATGGTGTAAGATAAATTCACTTTCGAAAGAGGAACTGTTATTATGTTCTGATTTTTGGTCGTCAGGCCAGATATTCAAATAGTCACCTACTCTATGATAATGAGCTTTTGTTGTTATGTTGCCCACCAGTGCCCCTGCAGTACAGTACAAAAAAAGAACTAGCTAAACACGAGCACAGAGAGAAGAAAAATTCTAGTAACAGAACACTGCAGGCGCTGTCACAAAAAGTAAAACAAAAAGAAGATACATGTATACAGTGAAAGTTATACCTGTAAAATATTTCATGTACGTTTGTATATATGTGGGAATTTATGGGAAAATGGTGACTTGGGTCTGTGGTGTCTATCTAGAAAACATTAAATTCAAAAGAATAAATATTTTGTGTTAAAAGCTAAACGTGTTATAGACAGTTCTCTTTGGACAGAATCTTGAGGAAACCAAAGAGATAAACCAGTTGCCAGAAGGTAAATGTTCTGTATTATGCATGCTAAATACACCCTACTATAGTAGTGCGTCTGATATATCGGTACCAGTAACTGAGGACTAAGCTACTATTATATGCATTGTGTGTTTAAAATAACTTTTCATTGAATTTCAGGAATTCATTAACTGGAATGTGTGCATCTGAATCCACCAGATGGGCCCTGAACAATTAATTTTCCCCAGACCCCCCACACATAGGAGGGGGACACACCCCCGCATTCGCATGCGCCTAAGGGGTCGGCATTCGGTCGACCATTTTAGTGTATCTATGCCATCCCTGGTAGTATAAAAGAAGTTTATCGTATACAAGTTCGCGCTTATTCGTAACGTATTATTTCTTACGTTTGTGTGTGGTCATCATCGTGCCTGTATCACGAATTACCTTGATGTCAATTAGTCGTCATTGTGCCTTTGTCTAAATTATATATTAAAGGTACACACTCCGATTTAACACCCATACAGTACTATTTCTTTGGCTTCGGGGGTAAAATATATTAAATTTGAGTCGAGGAACCCATCCATCAAAGCCAAGAGTTATCAGATTTAGAGTTTTGCTGTGAACAAAATGATGATATATAACACTTTTGTGTAGATTTTATACTCTGTTTGACAAGGGTTAGCATTATTTTTTAGCAATTAATCGATTATGATAACTGAAGAGACATTTCCAGAAATGTCTTTGTTGTTGGTGTCTGATGATATGGGGACCATCGAATCGGATTGTGTACCTTTAAGCACTAAAATTAATTAGAAAAGGTTCGCTTATTCGGTCAAATCTGACGGACATCTTTATTTCTTCACTCGGGCTTACATATTCAATTCGTGTGAGTGGAGATTAGAGTGATAATATACATGTATAGTTACTTACCAGTAGATAATGTGACTCGACACCACGTGACTTGTGCGTTTTTCCAAAATGTGACAATTCTGGTAACAACACACGTTCGTTGTTTAGGTTCTTCACAAGCTTGTCCATATGTTCCCCGGCCCTCTTAGAAATTGACATCAATTCCTTTGAGTTTTTTACTTGATCCATGGTTAGCCCGGCCAATGATGGAAATTTTGTCAAGGTTTCTGAGTTGTTGGAAAATATTCTGAGGATTAAAAGGTCCGTATAAGTTTATTAACCTCAATTTAGGAGAGCAAAAATACAAATTACAAGTTTATATATCTATTATATATTTTGGAACTTATGTCTGAGTGTATGTGTGTATGTATGTGTTATAAACTCGAAAACTGCTCGACCGATCCGACTCAAATTTGGTATGTGGACCTACTTTTATCCCGGGAACAATACGGGCGGTTCCAATTTCACGTGCGACCCTGTCCTTGCTCTCGCTCATATATATATATATATATATATATACTTATGCAGGCATGTTTCTGGACCGATCGAACAATAATTGTTTTCTTTCTCCTAATACTTTTCAACGTTGTTCAATATTCAGCTTTACGTCCCCCCACAACCTATTTTATATGCCCCTGAAAAAACTATAATGAGGCACTGAATTATTCAATCATTTCAAACTCGCAATTCCCCATCAGTCTCAATTTTGCATCGTCCACAAACAAGACCAGACGCTGTATATTCTGCCCAGATGGAGACGATCACAAAGAAATCCCTAAATAGCCCGCACATCAGCTATAGTGTTATTTAAGTGTGCATGCAAATACCAGCGATGTATATATAGGTTATATATAGGTCCTAGAAAGCGCTGTTGTAAAGACAGGTCAAGCACATCTAGGTTGCATATATATGCAAATGCAGAATAATTCTGCATCGAAAACGAAATAAAATAGGCATTAACTATGCTTGTTAAAATCGACTACTCTAATAAAATAAGAACCACAATGGAATCACTAAAATTCCGTGCTCAGAAATGCTCATTAAAGTGGCATATAATACGTTGAGATATAAAATTAGTACATACTGTGTACTACCACAGTAATGGCACTACCGGCCTCAACAAATCAGGCCAATCACATTTAAAATAGGCATATATTATGCCAAGATATTTAACACGCCATTCCCTGAAGAGATTCTGCGTTATCGCTATTATACTATAGTGAAAAAGTGAATCGAAACATATGCTCAATTTAAATCATGACCATCCGGGCAATGTAGGAACATGGGACACAGACCACTAGTCTGTCGGTGATTGTTGAGTATATTTCACAATCACAAATTAAAAACTATTACGTCCATGCAAATACTGTGGTCATAATCTTTCATAATAAAATAAGTCCAATATTAACCTATGACAATATATTTAGGTCCACTATGCACGAGGATATGTTGTATATAAGTGTTCTTCCATACGATAATGTATAAACCGTGAATATTCGATATATAAGTATGTTAAATGTGGGTTCACATATCGATACGAGTGTTTTGTCTCATGATTATTGTAACCAGCATTCAGTGACAGCGACCGGTCATAAAATAGCACGGAAAACTACATATATGGCGAAAGATGAATAACTCTATTTCTCGTATTCGAGGACTTCGCCAATGTTATAGGAATCACGGAACTAAATGGTTTCCCATTGGCGACAGTGTTAACGTTTCAGCCAAATTCACTGAATTGAAGCCTGCAGGCCATACCAGTGATCTATACCCAGCTAGATTGACACCAGTTGATCACGAAAATGCAAGAAAAATCATAGGTCATGTGTTTACTTTTTAAAATAAATCCTCAAGTGTACGACAGAGCTATCCCACAGCCAAATTTGATCTGGAAAAACCCAGAACTACAGCAGCTAGTTAAATAAATTTCCCGCTCACAAATATCCATTCCCCCATTCATTCGCCAGTTTAAGTTATTCAGATATTATGTACGAATCAAATAAACGCGATGTCATCCTTTAATAACATGTCGCATGTATCAGGTGAAGGTCATTCTTCAGTTACCTTCACCTTTAGCATTCCACGGTGTACTCGCTCCCCGACTCTATATAACACATTTAGCTCCCTGATTCCTATAATTTTGTAGCGAACGGAATTAAAAAAAACTTCTAGTTTATCCGGAATGAATATCGAGGATTTGTTATCGGCATCGAGTTATATAGCGAAAACATTTACTTTTGTCCGCTTGTTGTTTCCTATACAAAACATTGTCAGTTCTGCTAATGCAGCTATATTTGTTTTCAGATATGTCAGATAATGTCACATGCTGACCTTTAATTTAACTAAAAGTATTACGATAATGACAAATGTTAAAAACAAGTGGCCAATCAAGATAGACTATATCAACTTTTAACTGGCAACCTTTTAGATAACTCGACCCGATAGATATGTGCGCTATAATATTAAAGCCACGTGGCGCTGTGAAGTATGCAAATATGCTGGTTGTCGTTATACTCCGCTCCGATAAAGCCTACAAATATCGATATTTCGTATTGTATCCATCCTTCTAATTCGAGGCTAGTATATGTATATCGCAGACATAATTTAGAGGTCCGCTCAACGATTAATGATGTGTACATTTAGCCTATAACGCCGCTGTCTATTACATGCATCAATGAAGGTGACAGCCGTTGATTGAACTTGTCTGACATAACGGTGTAAAATAATTACTGAACCCAACTTTCATTGAACTAACATTAACGACATTATAATCTCTTTTTTTCATATAGAACTTCACCATGCATCTCGCGAGATATATCCTTGTGTCATCCGCAACTCATTCGATAAAAAATTATCGATTAAGAGGCGTGTTGTGTTCTGTCTATTTCTCCATATATATATATATATGTTAAAGACACATTATGGACTTGTTCGGGTGCGTCAAACATATAAGTTAGTTTTCAAGCGATCTGCAAACCTGTGTAATGTAGTATTCTATTAATATCGCCGAAAAATTCAAAGAAATCGACCATCCCACTCCATGGAAACAATCATCTGAATAAGAAGCAATAATTTATATTACAAGTCACAAATTTGAGCGCAAGATGACGCAATATTAAGCGCGAAAAATTGCGATAATAAGCGCGAAATATTGCAATAATATCGCAAGCGGCGCGCTTATACGCGTTTCCGCTTGCAAAATTATTGCGATATTGGCCGCGCAAATCGTGCGATTAATATACCACTTTCTTTGAAATAATCAGAAAGAGCTCCATAACTCAATATTTATGATGCAAATGTAATTTCTTCGAAGCCAGCCTTCCAGTTATTTGGTAAGAATCAATCGTGTTATCACTTCTGACGTGTCTATGTCACTAATGAACAAATTGCGATCGCGGGCGGAGATTACTTACAAAAAGAACAAGTCGTGGACGAATACGGTTGGGTCAGCGACCAGGCCCCATGAGTTCTGGATAGCTGCTATGATTTGTGAATCCAGCTTCATGGTGATATCCGTTAAATAGTATGGCTCAAAATGTACGTCTTCGAAAACTGTCACTATATACCTAGTCCGAGGCACACCAGCAGTTTCTGTTTTTCCTGTTCTGTTCTGATTCCACACACAGAACTCCTAATCCAAAAACCCGATTTAACCTTCACAAAATTTCACAAGGGGGCTATATGCACGTATGCCTGTCTAGAACCCTCGATGTCCTTTGATGCTCTATAGTTATGCAGAATTTTCTTATAATCTTAAAGGGTGTATTATTTGGCTTAGATTCACTATCAGCGAAACGTGTAAACATGGGCACTTAATGATGATGAACACAATGATAATTGCATAAGTGTTAATATGCACATGGTTGATTTTTGGGCATTGTCATTCATAATCTCAATTCATTTCGTATGGAAATTTAGAATGTGCAAATATATATGTGACCCGCCATATCAAATCCAGTCGTAAGTCGGGATTTTTTTACCATGTGCCAATGCATTCTCTTATATATGCGAGTCGACCATAGGTCGCCTCGCATATATAAGAGAATGCATTGGCCTAACAAATTTTTACAATTTTAATAATTTTTTCTTATATTCTTTAACAATTTTATAATTTCACCCATACAGAGCCCCAGACAAACATGAGCAGACGATACTCTTCTATATGCTTCTATATATGTGTGGGGCTCTCTGCAGGGTAATGGATGTTTTTTATTTTATGTCCTAAAAATTGTAAGAAACATTTATTTAAAAAAAATTGTTAGGCCAATGCATTCTCTTATATATGCGAGGCGACCTATGGTCGACTCGCATATATAAGATAATGCATTGGCACAGGGTAAACAAAATCCCGACTTACGACTGGATTTTATATGGCGGGTCACATATTACAACAGTAGTAATTCCACGTGTCTAATTGGGAGGTGTACGTGCACAATCTAAATGTTTAACAGCCCATGTGTTTTACATGCGTTTAATAGGAATGTACGAGCGATTATTAGGTCATTATATTTTTTTATATTTCTAAATGGATCACCCATATGGTCAATATACAGAGCACATTCATTTGACTGGTCAGTGTCACCACCTGCTAAGTTCTGAACTATTGACATGGGTCATTCGAACGTTTATATGTTGTCTACATAATTCGGATATACCGATATATATTTGCTCTTTCCATGGTCACAGATATTTTCCAGCAGAATTCATTTATCCGCACAGACTGAAGTTTAAAAGAAAGTTATTCGCCTCTACCATATCATGAATAGACTAACAAGGAATCCGCTTTGTTGTTCCGCTCCGAAGAAAGTTGAAAAGGCCGTATAGTAGCGTTTAGGGTATTTATCGACATATATGCTGGTCCCTGGAAGCCATTCAACGGAATAACTGGTATACGTTCAGTATAGGCTTGTGAAAATAACCACAATATGGGCTTGTTTTATAATTGAGCGAAATAAGCTCATATTGGCATTGTTTTAATACTCAAATACGCTCTATATGGGCCTAAACGATGGTTATTAAAAGAACCCTCTATATGTGGGCTAAATCAACATGAAATAAACTCGTATTATGCATTTTTTTGCACGAGATCATGCTGACAAATAAAAAACGAATAAATCAGCTCACGACTACTTACTGCATGTACGTTCTTTATCATGTATTTTCACTGTGGCCCGCACCACCCAACGGAATAACGGGTGTATACGTCTACTATATATATATGAGCTTATTTCAGAATCAAATAATCCAACATGAACCTATATATGTGACCCGCCATATCAAATCCAGTCGTAAGTCGGGATTTTTTTTACCCTGTGCCAATGCATTCTCTTATATATGCGAGTCGACCATAGGTCGCCTCGCATATATAAGAGAATGCATTGGCCTAACAATTTTGTATCATTTTTTTTAAATAAATGTTTCTTACAATTTTTAGGACATAAAATAAAAAAAAAATCCATACCCTGCAGAGAGCCCCACACATATATAGAAGCATATAGAAGAGTGTCTTCTGCACAGGTTTGTCTGGGGCTCTGTATGGGTGAAATTATAAAATTGTTAAAGAATACAAGAAAAAAGTATTAAAATTGTAAAAAATTGTTAGGCCATGCATTATCTATTATATATTTTGAAAGATCTGTTTGTTTGTGTGTGTGTTTGTTTGTGTGTGTGTTTGAAATCGATGGACTCCAAAACGACTAAGCCAATTTCGATGAAATTTGGTATTTTAGGGTATTTTCGGCCGGAGACGAACATAGGCATATTTATTTGTCCGTGCGAGGTCAACTTTTCACGTGCGGAGGTCAAATCTGTTTTTACGCCGTTTTTGCGCTAATATATTTCAGTTCGGTGCTCACAAATCGATTCGATATAGCGCGAATAATAAATTGCCAGTCATATAATTTGCACGGTTAGAATCTGTGGCGTGTCCTCTTTCCAACGATATATAATATGTATGTATCCGTTTTAGTTATCTGCCTCAATTATTAGGTACAAGTGGTCCGATGCTTTTATCGGGATAAAATCAATGCGTAATTTCTATGACGTCGTCAGAGGTCATAAAGTTAGATTACGTTAACTCTCACCCTGCCGATGCATTTGACTGTGTCGCGTTAACTCATCACCGGCCGAGGTATCCGCAAATGACATTGGGCTATATATCTCGGAAACGGGTGTAGCTATCGACTTGAAATTTGGTATGTGAATGTATCTTGCCCCGGATACGAATTTTATCGGGTCGCCGAGCACGTGCGACGCCAGCTTCGCGCATGCGCAGACGAGATCTCGAAAACGGGTTGAGATATTGACTTTAAATTTGGTATGTGAATGTATCTTTCCCCGGATACGAATTTTATCGGGTCGCCGAGCACGTGCGACACCAGCTTCGCGCATGCGCAGACCAGATCTAGGAAACGGGTGGAGCAATCGACTTGAAATTTGGTTTTTTAATAGCCCGGACGAAGTCGGGTCACCTTCTAGTCTTATATATAAGAGAATGCCTTGGCACAGGGTAAACAAATATCGACTTACGACTGGATTTTATATGGCGGGTCACATATGTGAATATTTAGGTTCAACTTGAAACTATCTGTTCGAGAATATGTTGAATTTCATCCGCGGAACCGCACTGGTATATATATAACAACTAGCAGGTGGACCGACTTCGTCCGGGCTGTTTCCCCTCTGCTTTTCGGCGAATTGCGCGATTTGACCTTGAATTGTCCATTTTGAATGTCACGATTTGACCCGTCCAAAACACTGCCCGGACAAAAGTACCCGACACAAGTACCCGTCGAAATCCATCCGGTTATACACGATTTGACCATGAATTGATCATTTTGAAGTTTGAATTATCCATTTTGAAGGTCAAGGTCAGGTGGGGTCACGACTCGACCCGTCAAAAACAATCAGTGGACAAAAGTAACCCTACGTATCAAATTTCGTCGGAAAATTGAATTGTCCATTTTGAAGGTTAGGTTCATGTGGGGTCACGATTTGACCAGTCCAAAACACTGCCCAGACAAAAGTATCCGACAAACGTGCCCGTCGAAATCCATCCGGTTTTACCCGATTTGACCTTCGCACGGGCAAAAGAATAGGCCTTTGAGACTCCCCATACGAAAGTATCCCTAGACACTAATTTTCATCGAAATCCCGTGATATTCGGGCGTTTAACCTTGAAATGAACCGATTTCAAGGTCAAGGTCACGTCGCAGGGGCAAATGAATATGCTTAAGGGATTCTCCATACGAAAGTACCCCCACATACCAAGTTTCATCGAAATCCCGTGATATTCGGGCGTTTGACCTTGAAATAACCCTAAAGGTGCAGAACCAGTAAATATAAATGTACATAATTACAAACCTTTCAGCTCACTATAATATATGAAACTAGCCGATGAGGCCGACGTTATCTGGGCTATTCAAAAACCAAATTTCAAGTCTATAGCTATACCCGTTTCCGAGATCTGGTCTGCGCATGCCAGAAGCTGGCGTCGCACGGGCTCGGCGACCCGATACAATACGTATCCGGGGCAAGATACATTCACATACCAAATTTCAAGTCGATAGCTCCACCCGTTTCCGAGATCTGGTCTGCTCACGCGCGAAGTTGGCGTCGCACGGGCTCGGCGACCCGATAAAATTCGTATCCGGGGAAAGATACATTCACATAGCAAATTTCAAGTCGATAGTTCCACCCGTTTCCGAGATCTCGTCTGCGCGAAGCGGGCGCCGCACGGGCTCGCCAATACGACGTTGACGACCGCCTGGTCAAACTACACACACGTACCATTTCCGTCCCGATCGGTCGAGAATCGTAGATTTGTATAAATGACATACATACAGACAGACATACAGACAGATTGTGCGTTTCCGAGATCTCGTCTGCGCATGCGCGAAGCTGGCGGCGCACGGGCTCGGCGACCCGATAAAATTCGTATCCGGGACAAGATACATTCACATACCAAATTTCAAGTCGATAGCTCCACCCGTTTCCGAGATCTCGTCTGCGCATGCGTCTGATCAGAAACACATTCAAAAATACAAGGTGAGCATCCCCGACATAACATCGCCATATGCATGGGGGGGGGGCGGGAAAAAACTGCGGGACACAACGTACCGGGGGTGGGGGGGGGGTACCTAGGCGTAAACAATTTACACGTAAATTTTTTCCTTATTCATTTAGGGGGGGGGGGTTGTCGGGAAAAAATTTGCATGTGATTTTTTTCCAAATATGTATTTTCAGACTCACAACTTCAATTTTCTCTCATTTTATAGAATATGGATTAACCTTAATATCCAAATCATATATACATGAGTAGTACAATCCACCTAAAACAATTTTGGATAACCACTGTCTTGGTTTACATGTGATATTGACCCCATTAACCCTCTTAATAATACCGACTATGTCAGTGTCTACCAGTCGAATGCAGAATTCTACCCTGTGATCGCTTATCTGGCAAATTTTTACTGCAGAACTATCCCATGTATTAAACAATTTCTCCTCCAATGGTATCAGAAAACAGTTATATGCTGGTATCTCACTCATCTCATTTGCATCTTTTTCAAAGTCGAGGTAATGACTAGTTGTCATTTTTTAAAGTGCATATATATACAAAGCGTTGCGATCACCAATATACATGTTTGTACATGTCATGACATCACGAGGTACAAATCTGCGTTCTACTGGTAGACAATGACCATTTTAGTCATAATAATCTAAACTAAGTTACCAAGCACCTTCTCGTGAATTGTAGGCTCCGGTGTTTTTTTCGGTTTCCGGTCAAACCGAGTTGTTGTCCGGCTGGGGTAGATTTGATTTTTTTTTCGGGGGGGGGGGGGGTGGGTGGCAAATGGTCAGTGGAAAAAAAAAACTGCAGTTTTTGCTGTTTTGGGGGGGGGGGGGGTACCCAAACCGAAAAAAATAGTTTTTTCCACCCTGTGTCTGCAGTTTTTTTTCCGCCCCCCCCCCCTGCCATACGCAGCACAAAAGATAGCCCTACTTGGGAGTGCTCATAATTGTACTCCGGAAAGCCCTTTCAATCACAGGTGTGGTTTAAAGGAAATACAGCTAAGGACCAAGGTTTTAAATAATAATCGTTACCTAAACTAATTAGCGGTAAATATCATAGAGTTCACATCTACAAGCGCATATACTTGGGTGTGGTGTTGATTTGCATTTACCCGGTGAGCAGAACAAACGTTTTTTGATCGTTACGTCCGTCAATTCAATTCAATTAAGTTTATTCAGATCGTCAATATAGACATTACAAATGAGTTGTATACATAAATACAATGTATATATATACAGCAATGTCCAAAGAAACCGACCACACAACCACATCAGAACCATGGGCAGCCCCTCAGGACCCAGTGGAAATACGGCCCGCCACCATCCATCGGAAAGCTCTCGGTGATAGCTTTCCGATGAATGGCAACAAGCCACACCCCAACCAAATCCCGAAAAACAACCCACAATCCCGCCCCGGTCAAGTGGTCAATCACTTTGGTAATCACTGTATGGTAATTACAGGTATACATGTAGAAATGGGGTGGACGATATTCGGATGCTGTGGGTGTTTCATTGTTCCGGTAGCACTGTGGGGGCAAAACACATGACTGTTACTGTATACAGCGTTGCGATTTATGTTTGTCAAGTCGTTTTAAATGCATCGTTGGGCCCTGATGTCTATCAGATTGTTACTTTTATGCCGCAGGAAATTTCATTCAAGTCGTCTCTAAAGGCGCGAAACAATAAAGAACGAAACTGTTTTATGCCAAGCATAAATAGCGTTTGTACCTCACATATGTGCGATAAAATGACATGAAAACCGCTACATCTGGATAATTTATGTGCCGTTGTTTCACGTATTTTCCCCTATATTGCACAATGTATATTGATACGTGTTTCGTATATGTTTGTCGACCCACCACCAAACTACGTATACATGTACATAATAACGTTTGAATGTCAGACCAGCCATGCATATCCTCGATGCCAGTCACTCGGGGCTACATGGACCCCCGAAGAACGACAATCCCTAGATACAATGCGAATACATGTATAAACCCTGTTTATTGTAGACACTTTTCGACTCTTCTTGGATTTTTGTGTAGAGACTATCACGGTACTCGTGTGTACTTTGCCCTTGTATCTAAACTCAGTTCACTATACAACTACATGTATAACATGCCATGATTATGATCTCGACGCCCATATAGATCATAGTCCACCAGTACAATTTCTGGGAACGTTTTTATATTGTCACAGGGAAGTGAACAAACATTGAAATTAAAATAAACAATGCAGGTAATATATTTCATAGTTATTACCTGTTCCGTATTAATGTACGTCAGTGTAGGTCACAGCTAAAATTTGCAAAATTATAGTGCCTTTGTGCGAATTTTTGCTTTGCGTAGCTTTAAATTATAGGATTTCTCCCGGATGATTAATTCAATGTTTATTGCGATATTGGTTTACAAAAGTCACAAACAACATGAAATCTCGAACTGGGACCAACCCCCCCCCCCCCCAATGTGAAGTAGATTATTGAGGAACAAATGTTAGCAATCAAATATATTCCCTGTCTGTCAGAACGGCTCAGGACATCAAAAGTTCCCATGTTTTGAATTGATGGAATATGATCTCTAGTCAAGGTAGTGATTCATGACATGCTCTACTGTACACATTTATAATAATAATGTATCAACTGTTATAAAAAATATAGTTAAACAGATGCTTCATATAATTAATCTGAGAATTATAGCGCATGTATGATGTATACGTATTCATAGCTATATGCATGTAACTGTATATAGGTAGTCATAACTGTCTGTTGAAACTGTCTGTTGAAAGCATTGTGATCCATTGTCATGCATGAACCACACAGAAAAGCTCCACATTTACTAGATTAACCACGACTGCAGAATGTATCAATATCGATCGCTGGACCTCCTCTCAAATTCATGCATGTTAGAATTAGCATGTCTTCTGTCGAGTCTAATAGCTATAGGAATGAGACTATTATCTATGAATGATTGGCATCATCTATGGAACGCCCTAACTCCACACACAACCTGCGCCACGAGTAAGCCATCGACGACGTGAAGGCCGAATCCATAATGCCCTTCAGTACTGTCTCTATCGCCTTCGCAGCGTCCTGAAAGTACATGTAAAACGCAATCATTAAAGATACTCTGTCCGATTCGCAGCGTCCTGAAAGTACATGTAAAACGCAATCATTAAAGATACTCTGTCCGATTGGACACCATAAAACCAACATGTGAACGTCTTCTATATCAGAAAATAAATATATCAAACCCACGATTCCATCAAATGGGGGGGGGGGCTCGGTGGCTCAATCGATTAGGGGTACAACTCCAACCGTTTCGCCCTCCAGCGCTGGCGATGATGGTTCAAAACCACATGCTTCCATCGTGAACCCTATCACTCGAAATCGTTATCTGGCGGAGTTGCCAGTAACTCGCCGATGGTCGATGGGTTGCCGCACATGGTCGACGAGTTTATCAGCCATTGAAATCACTGTTAGATTAGCCATAAGTTTGCAGCTTTCCTCCACCACTAATACTGGCAATGTCGTGATCTGGCCCTAACTGCTGAAAGCGACAGTAAACCTCCCACCAATCAATCAATTCGTCAATGGGAGGTTGTGATGTCCAGATATCGACGTTCCAAACATTGAGTTTTAACACATTTTTTTTAATTTTTTGTCCGCCCAGCAAAAAGGTTGCAATGATCATCTCATAAAGAGCGTTTATGAATATGTTGTCAATAAGCGGTAGCTAATAAAGAGCGTCCATGAATATGTTGTCATTAAGCGGTAGCTAATAAAGAGCGTCCATGAATATGTTGTCATTAAGCGGTAGCTAATACAGAGCGTTCACAGTCAAGAGCCTTTGTGATAGTATTCGACGTGTTATTCGGGTGATTTTGTGGACCCCGGGTATGTTACAAATGATGGTGATTGCAATTATGTTTCAGATCTATTTTGCCTGTTAAGTTGAAATTTTAGTGAGTCTATCACGTTTAACGTCAAACTTCTAACGTGTTTCATCGATTGTCATTTCATTGATGAAGGCTTCACAGAACATTTATGTCTCACGGGTGTATAATGTAAACAAGATTATATCATAAAGTTATAAGATGACAGGATTTGAGTGATAACACCTTTATAGTCTCATGGGTGTATAATGTAAACAAGATTATATCATAAAGTTATAAGATGACAGGATTTGAATGATAGCACCTTTATATTCTCATTGGTGAAAATACACACAAGCATTCGGCGTTCTGTGAAGCCATTATCACTTTTTCACTTGATAAAGGCTTCGCAGAAGGCAGATAGCTTGTGTGCATTATACACTAATGAGTCTATAAAGGTGTTATCATTCAATTCCTGTCATCTTATAACATATTTTAATAAGATATAAGTTAATTATCCGCACGCGAGGTGGCGTAAGAGCTAGCGCAATTATATCGATCAATGTTATTATTATGTTAATTAGAATATTAACCCTTTACCCAACAGAACGGCCCTGTGCCAATGCATTCTCTTATATATGCGAGTCGACCATAGGTCGCCTCGCATATATAAGAGAATGCATTGGCTTAACACATTAAAAATTATAAAATTGTTAAAGAATGTAAGAAAAATGGTAAACAAATATTTTATTTAGGCCAATGCATTCTCTTATATATGCGAGGCGAAATATGGTCGACTCGCATATATAAGAGAATGCATTGGCACAGGGCATAACTGTAACTATCACAATGTGGTCAAGGATCCGGTTCCAATGATATCCATATTTGTATGGTTCTATTGAGACAGATATTTTAGGCTGTTGAAGCTTTATTTGGCCGGTTTTGGCCGGTTTGTTGGGTAAAGGGTTAATATGTACATATATATATATATATCTGTACGTAAATATATTTTGCAAATAAACCGAGTCTTATAGCAAATAAATTACACAAACACCATTATTACCAGCACGAATACATATGTTATTCTACACGAAAAGACACATTTAACATTTATTGAAGGTGTCTTTTCTTCCTCTTTGATTGTGATAAGGAAATCAATATTAATTATGTTTAACCGCATGCAGCCGTTTCGAGATAGTTTTTCCTTGCTAAAATGTGATATGAGAGAAAGCTCGGGTCGAATCGAATTTAGTCCACTCGGTTAATAAATTTCATATATAATTGAGACTCATTAGAGATCCTCTATTTAGCAAGTTTTAATAGTGGTCATCCCAGCAACAAACACAAGTATCGCCTCTTGTGTAGAGCGTTCACGCTTTTGTCGTCCAAAAACGGTAGACAATAACCCTTTCATTACGGGAGCTCCCCTAGTGCAGCATTAAATATCCTGTGCCACTGAGTTATCTCATAGAGGCTTACAATGTCAAGGTAAATATTGTTAGGCCAATGTATTCTCTTACATATATGCGACGCTCCATGTGGGAGATTCGCATATATAAGAGAACGCGCATTGGGCACACGGTTTTTGTTGTAAAATTTCAGGAAACTCCAGTTATGGAAGGGTTAAAGAACATTCTCAATTATGAACGATGTTGTTGTCTTTTTCTATGTATTACATGAACTTATCGACTATATGGAGCCTCGCATATACAGAATACATTGGCCCAAAAAAAGTTATCTTGATTTGCAAGCCAGTGCATTATCTTATATATGCGATGCTCCCTATGGGAGACCAGAGACACATGGTATTTAATGCTGGACCAGCGCAGCTCCCGCCATGACAGGTTTAAACGACTCGGCGTTGTAACGGTATATTTATATATCGGGTCAGATTAGTCCGTTTCAACAATGATTATTCGATGATATTAGCTGATATAACAATAAATTAAATCGAGTTAAAGGCAAGTGCGGCCTTAATTGTCGAAAATATTCATATTTGTTCCAAACACCTTAAACAGAAAAACATTAAAACGCATACAGTTCCGTTCATATATACCATGACCATCGCGTAAACAGCATGTTATCATACAGACCTACTATATTTTACCTAAGCAAGAGCCTGGTTGTGTTACAGAAGACAGCACGATGCTACTGGCTAATCACACACAAATGGCATAAACGCTCTTTATTAGTTCCATATTAGGTATTCACCAACAGAGAACGCTCTTTATGTTTGCCATCATAATATAAATAAACACCAGAAAAGTAACTTGTTATGCTTTTGTTTACATAACAATGGTCAAACATATGTCCATAGCATACTGTTTATGCGATATTTCTTATTTGTATACGGACAAAGTCTATCTACATTTTGATGTTCTTTCTGTTTGTGGCGGTTTTTGACGGGTGGAGATATTTTCACAGGATACACACCGCCAAAGCCAACCGTGTCTTTAAGGTCTACTCAAGTGGACACGGGCGAGAAAGTATGTTTAAACAATATGATGATCACAAACCGCTGACGCGTATCGTATCGTCCCACCATGTACGAATGGGGTGTCTCGGTACATTGAAATTAGTTTTCGTCGGTTTAGGCTTTACCGTAATTTAATTTTGTTGTATCATAATCACGCAGCTGTTATAGTTTCGGGGGGGGGGGGTCTTTCTTCTTCTGTTGTGGACGAAATAGCCTGGATATGTCAAACAAATATGTTTACACTATTATATACATTTAGTTTTTGCCACAATATATGGGTGGTATTATGCAAATAATGCAATGATAGGATCTCGACGACAGGGTTATTTCTATTAATGAATAGAGTTGTTACCCCTTGCTCTAGGGTCAGAGTTATTCCTTGTTCTACAACAAATACTTGATTATTTATAAATAATCAAGCCACCTATGTGTTACGATTGACAAGGAGGGACACTCTTGTACTGATGTATACGAATCAAGATACGGTATCTTCTCTTTGCGAAGAGAGCTTATAGAGAATCGAACCAGCTGTATCGAATTGGACGGTATACGATGCACTAATTAAAGGCACGTGAGGCCTTAGTTGTCGAAAATATTCATATTTGTTCCAATCACCGTAAACAGAAAATCATTAAAACGCATACAGTTTCGTTCATATTTACCATGACCATCGCGTAAACAACATGTTATCACAAAGACCTACTATATTTTACCTAAGCAAGAGCCTGATTGTGTTACAGAAGACAGCACAATGCTACTGGCTAATCACACACAAATGGCATAAACGCTCTTTATTAGTTCCATATCAGGAATTCACCAACAAAGAACGCTCTTTATGTTTACCATCATAATATAAACAAACACCAGAAAAGTAACTTTTTATGCTTTTGTTTACATAACAATGGTCAACATATGACAATAACATACTGTTTATGCGATATTTCTTATTTGTATACGGAAAAAGTCTGTCTACATTTTGATGTTCTTTCTGTTTGTGACGGTTTTTGACGGGTGGAAATATTTTCACAGGATACCCACCACCAAGGCCAACCGTACCTTTAATAAATAGAGCATTGCTTGGAGTGAAATACGCCGATATAGTGCATAGTGCGGTTGTGTAGTTCACGACGCGAAGCGGAGTGAACTACACAACCGCACTATGCACTATATCGGCGTATTTCACGACAAGTCATGCTCTAATTATTATATTGTATCGAACAAATGCAGAAATTACAAACCTCATTATAATTTACTGAATGTAAGTCTCTTAAAACCTCATTATAATTTACTGGATGTAAGTCTCTCTAAACCTCATAATAATTTACCTTTGTAATTTTGATTTAGCAGTAGGAAACTACTATTTTCAACTTTTACTAAGTTCAGACAATTGATGTTCGCCTTACTGAAGCTTTAATTTGGATCAGCGGCGAAATAACAAGTAGTTTCAGAACAAAGTTTGATGTAGTGTTCGTTACTATTTTTAGTAGTCAAAACTACATATGCATAGTGCACGATGGGAGAGACTTGAAGGCGTAGTATACAACTACGACTAATAGAGTCGAGTAGCCAACCAATCGGAAAGCTTGATTTCAATAACAAAGTCACGTGAGATACAATATTACACTATAAACGTTGATCAACTGGATAAACAGTTAGGCAATGGTCGCGTAGATATATTTCGCAGAAAAGGGAAAATATGTTCCTGATAAGAATGTGGTCGTTTTTGGATATCAGATAATACAATGTTTGAAAATACGGAGCAGGCCTGGACAGGATAACACACGAGACTCTACTTTTCGTCGAGTTTGCTCAAACATAATATACACTATAATTAAGGAATACCCAAAGTGCCTGGCTGACCCCAGATCAAACTACTTCGCAAGTCATTACCAATTAAGACTATTCAACATGTGCAGTCGTGTGGACAGCCTCGCGCCGACATGCAAATATCACTGTTGTATAACGCTTGTGCATTATGCATACACCATTAAAGACCATTATATTAGTAATGAAAATTGCAAATGCGAGCACGGCACACACTTAAGATAAAATTCACGGCTGACATAGTGTTCGCGTAGACGCCAACAATAAAATCCCAAATCAGAGTGAACACTCTTATTAAATCTTTACCATATATGATTGAGCAACAATGTTCCCCTCTATAATTCCCAATACAGCACTTGCTTTTTAGACGTGTTTGTTATCCAAGTATGTAGTCACTTAAACCCCTGTCACACTCAGGCCGGCGCTCTCACTGCGCTGCAAAAGTACCAACATATGACTAACACGCAGGAGGAGCGCCGAAAACTGTAGAAAATTGTCAAACTTTTAAAACAAAGTATGCTCCTATTGCGTTCCTACTTTGTCAAGTCTCACGCTCTTAGTGCGTTCAAGTCGCTGTCATTGTGATGCTAGTACGTTCTCAATAAGTTCGCAAAACGCTCTATGCGCGGGCGCGTTCTCCAGTCATAGTAAGTTTTTAGGTTGTGGGGAAAATACCCAACACTCCGCAATAAATTACCTGTCACACTCCGCTGCGATCAGGCCGGCGCTTGCATTGCGCTGAAAAATAATCAAAGCGCCAAGCAAAGCGCAGTAAGGTATCCAAGAACGTATTGGTGACGCAGTGGACACTGGATAGGACGGGAGATGGTCTCTGTGGTCGCTCCAGAGCGCCGGAGCGCCGCGCTTGTTTTGTGCATGCACAAAACAAGCGCAGAGGTTCGGCGTTCTGACCAGGCGTATTACCGTCGCCATGACAGCGCAAAGCGTACTAACAACACAATGACAACGACTTGAACGCATTAAGAGCGTTTACGGCGTGGAGGAAACGCAGTGAGAGCGCGTGAGTGCGTGAGACCTGACAAAGCAGGAACGAAATGGGTCGTACACCCAGAGACGTGGCTAGAGGGTTTCCGTTGGGGGTGTCATCCTTGGGAAATTCCAACTGCACCCCCTTGAGTTAGAATCAGACCGACCACAAGTTTTGCATACTTCCATTTGCACCCCCTTGCACCTTAGTGTTTAGGCCTAATATCCTATATCTTCATAAACCATGGTTCTATATTCCCGGTATGAGAACATTCAGATATTTTAACCTGAAACATTGCATAAATCCTAATATCTAGTGGTCTAACTCCATACAATTGCACACGGCTACGGGCAAGAGACCACGACATCACTGAGCTGACCATCGTTGTTCTATATAGTGTTGGACATTTCAAACCTCATAACCCCCTCAGGTTGTAAATTTCTCCAACTGATGACCACAAGTTTGACCAAATGAAGTAAAATATTGTTAAACTTATTAGCATTTTTGTATTGGCCACAGGGGAGAGGCAATGACACACCAGGCCGATCATGGTTCGGCCCGGTGTGCGAAAAAATGTAATCTGAACAAGAAAATCGCAAAATCCTAGCATCTAGACTAGCGTCAAGCATTCTTAGAGTTGGAAATTTCAAACCTGACACCCCACTTAGGTTGGAAAATTTACAACTGATGACAATTCCAATGACAATGTTGACCAAATGTATGAGAATATTGTTTTCTTAAATTCTACTAGCAGTTTTTGACTGGCCACGGGGGGAGGGACCAGGACACAAGATTTCCAAGTGTTGGAAATTTCCAACCTGTCACCTCCCTGAGGTTGGAAAATTTCCAACTGATGACCATTTCAGTTCAAAATTTTGACAAAAATAGGACAATATGCAAATATTGGTCCAAAAACAATTAATTCACCCCAATAAATTGTTTGAAAATCAAACTACAAGAACATTTCAACCTATTGTTGGTGTGAAATTTCCAACTAATGTTTTTGCAGGTATGAATTTTTCAACTGTTGAAAATTTTGACCAAAGTTGGGGGGGGGGGGGGGGCTGACATTATCAATGGGTGTTTTATTAGTTTTATTTATAGAATGGGAATTTTTGGCATGATTAAAAGTCAAACTGCGAGCTGGATGCCGAGTCCCGTAAAAAGGTGCATGTAGTTGGGGAAATTCAACATTGTGTTAATCAACGTTGAGTAACGAATATTTTTGGTTTGTGATAAACTATATGTCAATTTCAAATGAAAGAAATTCATGCAGCCCACTGGGGGTTGTGTGCGGAGACGGTCGAGTCGGCCACCGGTTCGTTAATTAGGTGCTGGTTGTTATTGTTATTTAACGGAATTCTGGTTCGCAAAACCAGTATATTTTGTATTCTACAATTACATTCTTGGGTTTATAATATATGATCTTGAGCGCGTTACCATTTCTGACATTGGTTCTCTTGTTTTAACAGATTGAAAATTTCTGACAATTTTCAGCGCTTCCACTGTGCGTTACTCGTATTTTGATACTTTTTCAACTCAAAGCAAAAGCCAGCCTGATCGCAGCGGAGTGTGACAGTGGTATGAGCAGACCGCATTTCAAAGTGGGATTGTACTGTAAACCTGCTGTAAACGCCGGAAGAACGCCATGTATAACGCTTGGGCGTAAAGCGAGCGTCAGAGTCGCAGTGGCAGCACAATGTGGACGTTCGATGAGCGGGAACCAGTCCATAACACCCCATGACAGCACAATAAGTTTTGGACAGAGCCTCATTGAGCGTATTAAAGACGGGAAAGGCACGTAGTGAGAATTTGATTAAGCTTACTGTAGTAAAAAAAAACATGATTAATTTCTTGCTGCGATCACGAGAATCTAATATGCGCTCTTGCTATACGTTCACATAACGCTCACGTCGCTCGCTTGGCGCTTTGCTTTGCGCTTTGCTTTGCGCTGTCACGGCGACAGTTCTACGTCCTGGCCAGAACGCCGAGCCTCTGCGCTTGTTTTGTGCATGCATAAAACAAGCGCGGCGCTCTGGCACATATGGGCGACCATGGAGATCCTCGCCCGTTGTAGCCAGTGTCCACTGCGTCACCAATTGGTTCTTGGAGACCTTAGTGCGTTTAGGTGGCCGCTTTGGTACTTTTGCAGCGCAATGAGAGCGCCGGCCTGAGTGTGACAGGGGCTTTATTGAACGGCAATGGTATCCCCCCCCCCAATAATCGTCTATTATATATTTTGGAACTTCTCTCTTTATGTATGTGTGTGCGTGTATATGTAAGTGTGTATTGGACTCGAAAACTGCTCGACAGATCCGACTCAAATTTGGTTTGTAGGCCAACTTTGATCCCGGGAACAATATGGGCGGGTCAAATATCACGTGCGACCGTGTCCTTGACCTCGCTCATATGGGCATGTTTCTGGACCTCGACCGATCCGACTCAAATTTGGTATGTAGGTATACCTTGATCCCGGGAACAATATGAGCTCGCTCATATACGTTCATACAGGCGTGTTCTGGACCGATCGAACAATAGTTTGTCCAGACGCTGTGTATTCTGTCCAGACGTAGGCGATCACAAAGAAATCCCTAAATCGTCAGGACGAAGTCGGGCATATCAGCTAGTAAAAAATGTCAACGAAAATCGTCATAGTGTACGGATATTTATGCTAATTGACAAACATTTCTTCTTTTCGCATTTCCCCAAATGCACAACATAGCAGCACATTTACTCTTTTTGTTTTGGTTAGTTCATACGAGAACGGGACTAACATATATATATATATATGTAATTTTCTAGCAGTGACAAAGTCTACAGGAAATACTGATATACATAGTCTATTTGCGTACCATATTAATTTCCCAACCGTTTTCAATGTTCATGCTTAGCACAGGGCGTAATATAAACGCTATTTATCCATACCTTATAATGAATAGACTAACAATTAACGTTCTTAATGTTTCGCGATGAATATGTTGTGTTCTAGATTGTACGACTTGAATAAGTCTACAGTTGTCATATATAAAGTCCGTACAATACATTACACGTATCTAGCGACCTATTTAAATAAACGTAACCGGGATATCACAAACCAGTACAAATTACAATGTGAGCACCAAAGCAGTCAAGTGCCTTTATAGTGTGGTCGTCGGATGGTTAGACCCAGAAGAAATGGGTAAAGAAGCGGTGTTGGTGTCATTCGACGCGGGAGAATCTCGTGTATAACATATCCAAAATCCGCTAAAATCCGCTTTGGGCAAAATTCAGGATCCAAGATGGCGTCCAACATGGCTGCCGTTAGTCAAAATATGCTCTGACTGAGATTAATTCGATAATAGTGAGAACAAATGTTGTCATATGTATACATTTTTGCAAAGGTAAAATATTGTGCCACCTGTTTATGGCAAAAATGGAACCCCTCGTCACAGATGGCCGCCAAAATGGCGGCCTAAACTCGAACATTTGAAGTTTTTGCCTAATATCTTAAAGATCAATTCCTGTTGTTTGATAATGGTTCAGACTGGCGACTTTGATTAGGCTTATTCATTTAATTCAGCATTGGAGCAATAAAAGATACCATAAATGGGGTCCCAGACTCATCTACACCCTCAAAAATTCGATTTTACAGAACGCGGTATAAAATTCAACAAAACTCGCCATTGTGATTACAGTCATATATCAACAAGAAATGGACATAACTGTACAATGTAAGTTGGGATACCAATATCTATAAATACTCCAATTCAATGAAACCCAAATTGGCGCTTTGTCTCAAAATGGCTGCCAAAATGGCGGTCAAAATATGGAAAATGGCGGATATTGATCACAGTGTCATTCAATCCATTATAAGTAGTGGTTAATGAATAAAATTGACTAAATAAATACGAATGTATACCTCTTTATGATGCCATTATGCTAGCTCTATGTAAAAACTTAAAAATCAGTACCAAAAATGGCTGCCAAAATGGCCACCCGATGTGAAAAATACTATTTTCTATCACTTCTGTTTATCACTTGTTGCTCTCTGAACTGGGAACAATGGGTATATTCTTTCAATGATCGTGTCAACTGATCATTAAAGCAATGACACGTCTAATAGATTAGATCATAGTTTACTCCGGTCCTTCACTAATAAGTTATAACGAATGCGGTATGAAATTTAACCAAAATCGACTTTGGGGTTCTGGTCACATTTGATATTTAGGGATGAGCAGATCTTGTCTACAAAATAATTGATCGTTTCTTTTATTTGTGAACATTCCATCTCAAATAGACCAAAAGAAACAATAAATTTTATCTAATATGGCTTCCAAACCAAAATGGTAGAGTCTGCCCAGCTTATCACATAATGGAAGTTGTGAGTGGTGGATGCAGTTGATAGTTGGCTAATATACATGTATGTGGCTCATATACATCAAAACTATTTATTTTCAATCTTTTGGTGGCTTCCCGCGGGTTGACAAAATGTCGACGCATCAGTGCTATAATGTCGTAACTCCTTTATGGCGGGAAATGAGTATTTGATACCATTGGAATCGTGAGAAAAAATCCAATCCGATGGGCCAAACTGTCTTTGCATTGGATGACAAATATTCGCACAAACCAGTGAAGCAAATGTCGTATCTCCAGCGATCTTTACAATTATGCGTGCTATGAGGTCGTATGCCCAAAAGCAGCCAATCGAACGCTTCATGTTGTCCACGTGACTTCTGTTTTGTGTTTGTGAATTCTAAAATGTGTGCTATATGGTAGTATCTCCATGTTAGTCACGTGATCATTTGGTGATTTAAATTTTTGTGATTGTTCCACACATTTCTGTATGATGATGCACATGGGTGAATTTTCATAGTGTAGAATAGGCACTTTTTAGTTCATAGACACATGCGATTGCCACCATATTTAGCTTAATCTGCATTTATTAGCACAACTTCATTATAGCACGGAAACGAATCGTCGCTGGTATACGCAAAATGTCATATCTCCAAACAAGCTATTGCTTTTAAAGGAAAACGAGGGAGTAAACAGAAAACAATATGTGGTTCAATGAACAGCTAATGTCAGTTTTCGTTGGGATAAATACAACAATACGTCATGCTTTGTCAACATTAGGAGAAATGTTGTCTAAAAACTTCAACCTTCATTTTCTCGGAAAATTGAAAATGTGGGTTACATTATAGCACTGATGCGACGAAATATTAACTATTCGGGCTCGGCCATCATTTTCAAGTTTCAAGCTGGAACTAAATGTAGCCCATGGATTCCCCATTTCGACATGTAAGAAAAGTAGTTTTACTCTGATCTCTTCCCAGATATCAACTCTCCGGTTCACATTTCTTAGACAAACATGTTGTTAATCACCATGTTCATGTGGCATTTCTATCCAATGACAACCTTGAAATACCAGTTCAACAAGCTAAATGGTTGATACCTTTATGCCTACGGGTCAGATCCAGCCATGGCGTACATTGTGTCTACATATCATTGATGAAATAATTCACTAAATGTGTAGAAGATATCGGTGCGTCTAAATATTCACTAGAATGTTTCTATCCGCATGTATATACCCACAATCGCATGACACGGAATTGTCACATGGAGTGTGAAGGGTATACAATGTGCGTGCGAATTTTCATATTTCCTCTTGATATTGAAGAAAATAATTTTACTTTGAAACTCCCCAGCTCCGATATCCAACTTGCCCACCAATTAAGTAAACCCCAGATTATTCGCTTTTCCCTCCTGTCCTTTTCACTGGAAAACACATTAGAGCATGATGCTTCCGGGCTAGACCACCGATGCCCACATATTTCATGTTCCGAATAGTCGTTATAAGTAGAAATATTGACACTGTGTTTTCAAATAATCCAGATTCGTAGCAATTTAATTTCTTTTTAATTAATTTCCAGATAGTCCCTCGTAATAAGTGGACATCGTGTTGTATCCTGCAGTAGATACTGCTTAGTTGGAACATTTCGGGCTGAACTGATTGTGGTAGTAGATTATTGGCAACACGTTTAATAGGTCCGTCATCGTTAGCTCACAACCGAAGTGTTGTTTCGGCTTTCCTCTGAGCAGAACCTAAATTTCGACAATTTTCGGTGGCCATTTTGGTAGCCATCTTAGCATTTTGAATTGTGATTGGCTACTCATACCCACAAAAAACATTGATTTCAATCAATGATGTGTATTAGTGCCGAATTGGCGTTTTGTCGAATGGGTTTTCGTGAATAACTACATATTTGCCATTTTCATTATTATTGGCGACCACGTTGGACGCCATCTTGAATTCTGTATTTTCCCCAAAGCGGATTTTAGCGGATTTTGGATATGTTATACACGAGATTCTTCCGCGTCGAATGATAACAAAACCGCTTCTTTACAATTCATTCTGGGTTTAACACTCTGACGACCATTCTAAATATCTGCAATTTTCCATATTTTGACCGCCATTTTGGCAGCCATTTTGAGACAAAGCGCCAATTTGGGTTTCATTGAATTGGAGTATTTATAGATAATGGTATGCCCAACTTACATTGTACAGTTCTGTCCATTTCTTGTTGATATATGACTGGAATCCAAATGGCGATTTTTGTGGAATTTTATACCGCGTTCTGTAAAACCAAATTTTTGAGGGTGTAGATGAGTCTGGGGCCCCATGTATTGTATCTTTCATTGCTCCAATGATGAATTAACATGAATAAGCCTAATCAATGTCGCCAGTCTGAACCATTATCAAACAACAGGAATTGATCTTTAAGATATTAGGCAAAAACTTCAAATGTTCGAGTTTAGGCCGCCATTTTGGCAGCCATATGGGGCGAGGGGGTCCATTTTTGCTATAGATATGTGGCATAATACTTTACCTTCGCAAAAATGTTTACATTTGTATAAATATGGCAACATTTGTTTTCATTATGTCGAATTAATCTCAGTCATAATCTCTTTTGACTAAAGGCGGCCATGTTGGACGCCATCTTGGATCCTGGATTTTGCCCAAAGCGGATTTTGGATATGTTGTAGCAGAGATTCTCCTGCGTTGAATGACACCGAGATCGATTCTTTGCCAATTTCTTCTGGGTCAACCCCTTTTTTTGGGTACCACGACCACACTATTAGCATACGAAATGATATACTTGAACACCTTTCGCATAATGAACTACTACCGATAAGAATTACGGATAGCTAATATTAATCGTAATTCCTATGAACGGTCCAACAATCTTTTCTCAGAATATAATATAATAAGAGTCTGTTTATGAGAAAACAGTGGAGTTCAAACTTGCCAAGTAAGGTGATATGGCTCTGTGTGTCGTGATTGTTTTGTGATTAGTCGTGTTATCAGCTCATAGTCAGTGGATGACTCGATGGTTGCATGCAAAGCTCGCGTGTTCATGATTGGTTGATCGAAACGGTAATCGTAACTACATGTATGTATATATGGCACAACGACAACTGGTAACAAATAATACAAACTCTAGTGGCGCAGTATACCATGTTCGTAATTCGTATTAGTAGTAGTTCGTTATGCGAAAGATGCCCACTATCATATATATGTGAAGAAAAAAAATTCTCAATAGAACCATACAAATATGGATATCATTGGAACCGACTCCTTGATCACATTGTGAAAGTTACAGTTATGCCCTGTGCCAATGCATTCTCTTATATATGCAAGTCGACCATAGGTCGCCTCGCACATATAAGAGAATGCATTGGCCTAAAAAAAATCTTGTTTTAACACTTTTTACCATTTGTTCTTACATTCTTTAACAATTTTATAATTTTTAGTGTGTTAGTCCAATGCATTCTCTTATATATGCGAGGCGACCTATGGTCGACTCGCATATATAAGAGAATGCATTGGCACAGGGCCCTTCTTTGGTCCATAGGACATGACAAGTGGCATTATTTGGTGACTTGTGTGATAATTGATAACAAGCTTTTCCCTGTGAGATGCTGCCCCAGACTATTGTCCAAAGTTCGGCTAAAGCGAACTTTTCTTATTTCATTTCAGCTTTCTTGACCTACTTGGCTCTTAGAGGGCCGCCAGTAAATTCCACAAGGTTTTAGGAAATGTTAAGTAAGTAGGTAAATACATAAATCAATTGTATGACCTATTGTGTTTATAGAAAGGCAACCGCAAATTCCATAATGCAAAAGATAAGTAAATAAATACCGAATGTCATGACCTGTTGGGTTCTTAGACCCATACATTTCTGTGTTAGCGACGGAGATAGAGAGTAATCGTTTGGTTGAACTGCTGACGTGAATTAATTCATGAGCGGCAGGGACGTTGCACAGACACGAGAGCTCAAGTGTTTTACAAAAAAGTCCCTGCCTCGAATTAATTATTTCAAGCCACCGGTTCAATCAAGTGATTATTCTGTTAAAATGTTCAACTATAAACATCCGATTTACCAGAAATCCGAATAATAACGCAATTATGCCCATGACGCATACATTTCTGTAGCGATAGTTAAACTGACATAATTCGTTAGTGAAATTATCGTTTATAATCACTCGAGCAATCAAGGTAAAAATCACACTGGAATGTAATAAAACCAAATAAATAAAAACATTTTAATTATTCCGTGACCTATTACGTTCTCGGAGGACCTCCTTTAAATTCCACAGCGTTCTAGCCAATTAATTAAATAAATAAAATAAATATATACTATCCATACTGTGTTCTACATTTGTATATGACATCATGTTGAAGCACAGAACTGCCATGAATTTTATAAATCAACACACAACTCTTATTTGGGCATGTATTGGTACTCACCAGCATGTAATGAGAGTCGATCCCACGGTCTTTGTGAAAAGTTCCGAAGATACCCAGCACCTTTTTTACTATAACGTCGTTATCTATGTTTTTCACGAGACTGTCCATTTTATCCATGACCTTCGCGCCATGTGATTTCAGTAGTGCGCTACCTTTCAACGATTCTGTTGGTTTTCCATCGAAGCATTCGAATTTCTTTTGTGCATCTGGGTTTATGATGAACAAACTGAAACAAGATGCATGTGTGTATATTTATAGAGCATCGCCGAAAGTTACGTAGTCCGTCAGAATTGTCATGCAATTTTCAAACAAGTTGTTATGGTCATCTTTATCAAAAAAACATTGTGATAGAAGAACACAGTTGAAATCCGCCAAATTCTGTTTTTGGGGAAAACAACATGGCGTTGAAATAGACGCATGTATATGTGACTACCTGTCTAAACCCCAAGTACCTTGCCTACCACCATTATACAGATCGCTTTAGAAGTTCAAACTGGGAGTCGGAAAGAAAATAATATCCATTCTAAAAATTCGCAACGGTTGCAGTGAACTCCGCTTAGATGTGTATGGTAACTTTATAGCCGAAAGCCCAGTGTGTAATTGTGGCACAGAGATCGGGGATGCCTTACACGTCTTTTTCGAATGTTCATTATTCCGACCACAAAGAATTAAATGTTTTGACAGACTAGATGAGTATGCTTTCACAATAGTAGACGTAAACCATTTACTCAGAGGCGCCCCAAACATTCCACAGCATCGAAACCAATTGCAACTACTCTTTTACATTGTTCAAAATATATCTCAGAAAGCAAACGTTTCACTTAACGAAGAACAGTCGTAAACGACTTACGGCACGGCATGGCATGATATCTATAGGAGAGGATCTCAGGACCGGTAACATCAATCACAAGACATCATCATCACCAACATTCTTATTATTACGTGTACATTATATCTGTTATTCATCTTGTTTAAACATTTGTGTAAATATTGTGGGGGAGCGGGGCCACCTTAAATTGTAATAACTTGTCCCCCAATCCCTTGTAAATTGTGTTACAATAAATATTTTTCAACCAAGTTCAAAACAAAACATGCCTCAATGAATTTTTGCGGGCTATCATCAGCAATTTCACCTTTTGGGAGCTCATTCTGCTCAAGCCTCACCTTCTTTGGGAAGTATCTCTATTATCAAATTATCTAGTATCATCAGAAACCTCTTTAGAATGTTCTTGTTCTGTTTTAGTTTAGTTTCTCTATGTCCCCAAATTGGCAGACGACATAATTCACGATCGATGTGCCCACTGGGTGCACGCCAGCTTCGTCACCACCTGGGCTTAAATATCTGTCTAGGTCTCCCATACCAGATATGGCCCGACAGAATGGTGTTCCCAGTGGATGCATTTGATGACGGTAACCCACAAATTGGCCCAAAGAGATCACATTCCAATACAATCGGCGGCACGTCACAGAAAGCTTGTCGGTTATGAGGGGGATGCAAACGCACCTTTTTGCAACGTTTGTCCCCATCGTCAGCCTCGATGGGAGGGGGGGGGGGTGGCATTATCCAGATGATCATCCTTGGTTTAAACAATATTTTATTTGAACACTAAACAGAACAGAAAAACAAACAAAAAATACATAACATATAATCTCAAATTGTTCAAAAGAGGATTGAGCAACAAGCTTGGGGGCCTTTGTTAAGTCCTATCCTCAGATGATCATCATTGACACTTATACAGCAGTATTCAGTTATAATTAGGTTTATTTTCCGCGACACTTCACATTATTCTCGTCTAGGATATAGTTAACATTTCAGTTGTAATATATAGAAACCCGTGGAATACAGGTGAAAACCTATGTTTGACAACATGGACAAATGTGATTTTCCTGATTGTACTATCGGGAAATTTTCTTATTTGTAAAAATAAGTGTCTCCTTATGCATTGGCTGTACTGTCAGATGATAAGTTGAGTGGTGCTATACACATATCGTACTTACTTGCACGAATTGTAATGTACTCACCATTAATTAGGTAGAACATCCTATAGATCTAAGACAGGACTGTTACATATATGGGACTGGGCCCAAAACTTATCATCAGTGTATGGAGGGATTCAAATGGAATAATATCCGCAATATAATACAAATTGTATAGAGATTATTGTATATAAATTATATATATAAAAATGGAAAACCGCATAACATATACCAATTTATGTTCAGCGTAGCTTAATAACATTAGGAAACGTATCTATACTATATATTTTGAGACTTCGTATATATGTGTGTATATATGTGTGTATATATGTGTGTGTGTACTTCATAGAATCCAAAACGCGTGTACAGATTGAGATCAAACTTCCTATGTAAGTGTCAAATCTCACCGACACGACCGTGGTCGCAGTTTAGAAAAGCTCAGAGCACCCGTTCTCCAATCTCATTCATCAAAATCAGCTCAAACGGCACGGCCGGGGTTAATAACGTCATTATATATATATATGAAGTCAGAGTCTCCAGAGTTATACCGGAACAAACACGTGTTTACGTCGTCTTGGGGGTCCACGATGGGAGTCTGACTTCAATGCAATGTTATCGCTCGAAACACGTGTTTACTTCGTGTTGAGGTTCACGATGGGAGTCTGACAATTGTTATCGCTCGAAATAGTACAACGGCTGGACAGATTGAGCTCAAACTTCCCATCTAGAGGTAAAATATCACGTACGATGTCGTCCACGCGTTTTCCAGAAGCTCCGAGCACCCGTACTCCACTCCCAGTCATTAAAATCAGCTCAAACGGCACGGCCGGGGTTAATAACGTCATTATATATATATATGAAGTCAGAGTCTCCAGAGTTATACGGGAACAAACACGTGTTTACGTCGTCTTGGGGGTCCACGATGGGAGTCTGACTTCAATGCAATGTTATCGCTCGAAACACGTGTTTACTTCGTGTTGAGGTTCACGATGGGAGTCTGACAATTGTTATCGCTCGAAATAGTACATTAGGACGGGTACGAAATGCATTTATCTCGATTAAAAAGGCAGATCTCGGAAACGGGTGGAGCTATCGACTTGAAAATTGCAATGTGAATGTATCTTGCGCCGGGTACAAATTTTATCGGGTCGCCGAGGCCATGCGACGCCCGTGCAGCGCATGCGCAGACGAGATATCGGAAACGGGTGGAGCTATCGACTTGAAATTTGCTATGTGAATGTATCTTGGGCCGGGTACAAATTTGATCGGGTCGCCGAGCCCGTGCGAAGCCAGCTTCGCGCATGCGCAGACCAGATCTCGGAAACGGGTGGAGCTACCGGGTACAATTTTTTCTTATTGAAACGCGTGGAGCTAAAAATTAAAAAAAAATATAAACAATGTTTCGGACAAGCCGCCGGTGGCGGGCTAACCTGCTAGTCTATACTATATATTTTGAGACTTCCGTGTGTGTGTACTTCATAGAATCCAAAACGCGTGTACAGATTGAGATCAAATTTCCTATGTAAGTGTCAAATCCCACCGACACGAAAGTGGTCGCGGTTTAGAAAAGCTCAGAGCACCCGTTCTCCACTCCCATTCATCAAAATCAGCTCAAACGGCACGGCCGGGGTTAATAACGTCATTATATATATATATGAAGTCAGAGTCTCCAGAGTTATACCGGAACAAACACGTGTTTACGTCGTCTTGGGGGTCCACGATGGGAGTTTACGTCGTCTTGGGGGTCCACGATGGGAGTCTGACTTCAATGCAATGTTATCGCTCGAAACACGTGTTTACTTCGTGTTGAGGTTCACGATGGGAGTCTGACAATTGTTATCGCTCGAAATAGTACAACGGCTGGACAGATTGAGCTCAAACTTCCCATCTAGAGGTAAAATACCACGTACGATGTCGTCCACGCGTTTTCCAGAAGCTCCGAGCACCCGTACTCCACTCCCAGTCATTAAAATCAGCTCAAACGGCACGGCCGGGGTTAATAACGTCATTATATATATATATGAAGTCAGAGTCTCCAGAGTTATACGGGAACAAACACGTGTTTACGTCGTCTTGGGGGTCCACGATGGGAGTCTGACTTCAATGCAATGTTATCGCTCGAAACACGTGTTTACTTCGTGTTGAGGTTCACGATGGGAGTCTGACAATTGTTATCGCTCGAAATAGTACATTAGGACGGGTACGAAATGCATTTATCTCGATTAAAAAGGCAGATCTCGGAAACGGGTGGAGCTATCGACTTGAAAATTGCAATGTGAATGTATCTTGCGCCGGGTACAAATTTTATCGGGTCGCCGAGCCCATGCGACGCCCGTGCAGCGCATGCGCAGACGAGATATCGGAAACGGGTGGAGCTATCGACTTGAAATTTGCTATGTGAATGTATCTTGGGCCGGGTACAAATTTGATCGGGTCGCCGAGTCCGTGCGAAGCCAGCTTCGCGCATGCGCAGACCAGATCTCGGAAACGGGTGGAGCTACCGGGTACAATTTTTTCTTATTGAAACGCGTGGAGCTAAAAATTAAAAAAATATATAAACAATGTTTCGGACAAGCCGCCGGTGGCGGGCTAACCTGCTAGTATTATATAATTTGGAAAATGTTTAATAAGACCAAGCCGAAAATAGGTATCTAAAATGTTGCGAATCAGAAAATAATAACCAGCTTGTGTAGTCATCTATCTTCTAAAATAAACTGAATCCGAAACTGAAATAATTTTCAAAATACGTTGCTAAATACCAGAGTTATAGGCCCTTAATTTGCTCTGTAGCATTTTGCTCTATGTTACGGGGCATCAGACACGCAAAGTTTCGGACATGATTTGGAGTCCTGGGGAGGAGAGGTGGTTAGTAGTAAAATTTCGCTCCACCGAATCGAAACAAAATGTTTGCTGTGGGGCACAGGTAGCTCAGTTGGCTAGTAACATGATGCATTATACTGGCATAAACTATCAAGCGTTGCCGCGAAGGTTTGAACCATATGACATAAAACAAAGCAGTGTGTATTCGGTCGGAATGGCAATTCAGGTCAGAAGTACCAGGTTATCCTTACTTGATGTACTAGCACACAGATACAGTACATGATTAGAATGACGATACTATGGAAGTATATCTGATCATGGAACCAGACCTCTAGCTGTTATTCGGATTTTGAAGGCACGGGCGGCGTTCGTTGCAGAAATACTCTTTATATTTATGGCGGCTTTTGGCGGACCATACCCACCGCCAACACCGCCCGTATCTGTAATAGCAGGAAAGGGCTGTAAAGATGTGATGATGTCGATGCGCATATCTAAATATATTTCAAATACCACGCTCGTTGGTTTAATGATATTAAAGAAAAATGAGCTGTTAAGTTTTAAGCGAGGGAATACAAACAACATGTCGCATGACCCCCGTAAATCGGAATTGCTAAAGCGTGAACAAAACGCGACGGCATATCTCATTACATGCTTATGTTGCATACGGTTCATTTTCGTCACACACATATATGTCAATATATGTAGCCAAAATTAATACATATATTCGCGTATTTCCCTAAAATACCCTCATTGACTAAATATATACGGAATTGTATTGAGCGACGCTGCTATTTCGAAAGACAGTTGATCCCACTGGTGTCGGGTGTGATTAAATCACACCTGTGTTTGTTTGTCCCTACAATCGTATACGTCGATCGCCAAAAACAGCCAGGTACATACATAATACTCACGTATAAAAGAAATCATGTCCGAAAACTTCGATATCCGTGACCTTTGACCAAGAATGTTGGACAGCTGCCTTATCATCTGCGGTCAGATTCATCGCCATTTTGCCACGGATATTGGACAGAACTTATACTCCCCAGTGAAATATACAATGAGCACTGAGGTTGACAAGCCAGTATTGTTTGCATTTGATACTCGCGCTATACGCTGGCGGTATTTTATTATCTGTACATAATTGTGGCACAATAGACATCCGTTCGAACACTTTGTGATTTACTTCTATTAAGTAGAAGCGCCGCCGCGCCGGGGCTAATGGGCACGCAAGTGCATTTTAGTTGCGGCGACCTGGTTTGGGAGCAGATCGAGTGCAATACACACAGTCCCGGTCAGATTAGAGAATGTTCGTAGAAACGCAATTACGATTAGCAGTTACAACTAGTGTTGGTTTATTTTGGCCACACCATACAAGATGCAAAAAACACCGTTCCAGTCATTAGTAAGGCATACCGCTACTTACCTGTAATCTGAAGTCATGCCGCTACCTACGTAATATGAAGGAATGCCACAACTTACATGTAATCGGGTTCTACTAACAGCCGACCGCACCCGCCCGCACCGACCGCACCTCCACCAGGGGGTCCGAGCGTGATGGGGTTTGCACTATCGTGCAGAATAGACCTGTATATACCAAAGTTCCCATCCCCTAGTCGGTAGTTCGAGCGACCACGGCACTGTTAACCCCTAACTTTCGGCCGGTTCCGTCAGGTACGCAAAATCCAAAAAGGCACCGACCGCACCTCCCCTGGCTGCGTGACGACGCAAATGGACATCGTATCACGCAGCGAATACCACTCTGCATCCATGGGCGATCGGACAAGTCGCCAACTAGCTGCAGCGGAGGTGATTAAATTAACCCATACGCTGCTGCCGAATTCGCTATGAATGTTCGCAAAACACCGAAAATAACACCCGCCGACCGCACCGCCACCCGGGAACCGACCCAGACGGGGAATGGCATATCGTGCATAATAGACATGTATATACCACAGTTCCAATCTTCAATACGATAGCTCGAGTGGACACGGCACTGTTAACCTCTAACTTGCGGCCGGTTCCGACAGGTACGCGAAATTTAAAAAGGCACCGACCGCACCGACCCTGACTGCATGACCACGGAAATGTACATCATATCATGCAGCGAAGAGTGTATTCTGGTCATGCTAGATCAACACAGACATTCGAAAACTTACACGAGGTGAGTGATAGCATATCAATTGAAATATAGAGGTATGAGACATGTAAGTTATAAGGACTATAATTAAACATAGTATAACTGTGTATTGTGTCTCAGATGTTCCACGGAGACTTTTCTTTATCATACATGCAACAATATATTATGAAACAACTGAATATGTGATTTGCGGGGGATCGGGGGGGGGGCTAACCCCATGTTTATTTATTATAAAACAACACAATTCAAGTCATTATTATAGTCTCATCGGTGGTGACTTAAATTGGTATGCTGTTCAAAGCACTGCATGTGACATTATGCGTGGGCGATAGAGAGGTGTCACGTTCGTCACCATGAATTTCAATTAAATTAATTTATTTATTTGGGTGAATCCCTTGTGAATATCAGTCAAGTGATTAACTAATTTAGTTCGAGGAACCTCAGATATCAAAGAAAGTACGAACACCACTCATTTGGGTATCTCACTTGACAAGTACAACTTCAACGGGATTTTCACTGATCACATATGCGATAAGACCCGTAGCACGTTTATGATGTTGAACAATGCTGGACTCTATCCCGGTAGTATGACCTCCAAAAGTTGCTCGTTAATTTATTCATCAGTGGTTATACCATAAGGTCTGTACGGCTCTGAACTCCTCTGGAATTTAAATCAAACTCACATTGATCGACTTGAGAGAACAGACAGATTTTGTTTAAAATATTACCAGGGCCTTCATCATCGCACAAAAACGGTTATATATAGCTCAAGAATTGGTTGGAACTTCATCTATGGTGTCACTTATCGAAAAACGTAAATTGTCATTCTTCGGCTCGTTGTGCAACTTAAAAGTTTCCAAAACAGCAAAGCAAGTATTTCTTACTCGCTTATATCAGTACACCATAGGTGCTTCAACCTCTCTATCTAGTTACTCGTCTGACATATTCTTCGTCCTTAGTAGATATAAAATGACAGAGACCATTGTGAACTACATCGAAGATTCAATATTTCCGAAGAAATCTACTTGGAAATGTGCGATAAATGAATCATGGTCAAGAGTTAATAGAGAATATTGGGAAATGAGCTTAAATGAGGATACTCGACTTGTCAGGTTATCTGCCGTCCATCCAACGTTATGTATGTCCCGACTATGGGAAAATTGCCGAATATACCCAGCCCATAAAAAAATCATATCTACTTATTGCACGCCTTAATTGTATCCTGGAAACAAATGAAGAAACCTGCGTATTATGTAACAACAAACATAAAGATCTTGTAAAACATGCCTTAATCGAATGTTCTTCCATTTGCGACGATCGAAATACCTTTGAATTCGAGCTACTAAACTTGTTTCATGTAGACATTTATATGCAATATGATAAACTGGATGTAGAATCCAAAACGCGCGTTCTACTAACAGGTCAGCATGAAAACATATTCTGTGCTACCGAAGAAGAAAATGAACTAATAGACTTTTTCGTGAACAAAGCCGCATTCCTCTGGAGAGTATATGTTGATCGACTGACGCCAAGTCCTGACTAGATCTCACAAACCTTCATGTAAACTCGATCATAACATGCAGTTATAAGCGTGTTCGTAATTGTTCATATCACATGTATCGGTGTATTGTTTTACCAGTAAGTACATTTGTCTGTATGTATGTATGCCGTTTGTGTGTTTGTCTCGTATGCCTGCTTGTCTGACTGTCGTCTGTATGTCTGTAAGTATGATATGGCTGTGTATATATATGAGTGGTGCTGGGGAAATGGTCGGCTCTGAGTCGGTAAGACTGCACAAAGGCATTGGCGTTTGTGGGTCTTCCAGCGAGAGAGAGAGATCCCTGATTCGGGTCCCACTCCGGCTTGGTCGTCTCGGAGTAAGCTATTTCTGTGTATGTAAGTACGATATGGCTGTATAATGGAATGTCTACTTTATGTAGTGTACGAGTGTGTGTATATGTGCATGTGTAGTTGGATCATCATACATATTGAGACATGTGTTGTAGATATGTTTGTAATTATAAATTTGTTATACACTGTGTTATGTACCAAATTGTGTTTGTTTTCATAATATAAACATTTATATATGAATCTCCATATATGGAGGATAATAAAGATATATGTATATATATATATATATATATATATATATATATATATATATATATATATATATATATATATATATATATATATTGTACGTCTTTTTATAGGAATTGGTTTCAACACTAGTTATACGATCATGCGAATTGATTGGGATTTAAAAAATGATCAGATTAAGGGATTTTAAAATCTGATTACATGTAAACTTTCCCACTATAGAATTATCACTTAAATAGTTTGTTTAAAAGTGTCATATTGCAAACAGAAATGTAAATAAACGACGATTTTGATGAATATATCATACGGTGATAACAGTGCATGGTAATGCTATAGTAATTATTATAACCAATGTCATGCATGTACTGATAATGGTTATAGTGATTCCGCTCAAGCTATCGACTTGGGGATTGGAACTTTGGTACATACGGGTCTCTTCTGCACGACAGTGCATGCCCCATTTCGCTCGGTCCCGTGGGGGCGGTGCGATCGGCGGGTGTTATTTTCGGTGTTTTGCGTACATTCATAGCGCATTCGGCAGCAGCATATGGGTTAATTTATTCATTTCTGTTACAGTAAGCGACTTGCCCGATCGCCCATGGCTGCATAGAGGTTTTCGCTGCATGATAGTTTGTCCATTTCCGTAGTCAGGCAGCCAGGGGAGGTGCGGTCGGTGCCTTTTTGGATTTGGCGTACCTGACGGAACCGGCCGCAAGTTAGGGGTTAACAGTGCCGTGTCAACTGGAGCAATCGACTAGGGGATTGGAACTCTGGTATATACAGGTCTATTCTGCACGATAGGCCATGCCCATTTCGGTCGGTCCCCTGGGGGAGGTGCGGTCGGCGGGTGTTATTTTCGGCGTTTTGCGTACATTCATAGCGAATTCGGCAGCAGCATATGGGTTACTTTATTCACTTCTGTTACAGTAAGCGACTTGCCCGATCGCCCATGGATGCATAGAGGTTTTCGCTGCATGATAGAATGTCCATTTCCGTGGTCAGGTAGCCAGGAAATGTGCGGTTGGTTCCCTTTTCGATGTTGCGTACCTGACGGAACCGGCCGCAAGTTAGGGGTTGACAGTGCCGTGTCCACTCGAGCTATCGACTTGGGGATTGGAACTTTGGTATATACAGGTCTATTCTGCACGATAGGGCATGCCCCATTTCGCTCGGTCCCCTGTGGGCGGTGCGGTCGGCGGGTGTTATTTTCGGCGTTTTTGCGTACATTCATAGCGAATTCGGAAGCAGCATATGGGTTAATTTATCCACTTCCGTTGCAGGCAGCGACTCGCCCGATCTGGATAGATCAAGCAACTATCAACCCACCTTATGTCAATAGACTCAACAAAGGTCGAATACAAGACGCATTTGTACAAGCATGGCATGGTGCTATAGTATAATCTAATAACTGTGCCTTCTAAAGAACCATCAAGACTGACATTTAAAAGGAAATGTAGCTCTCTTTAGAAAACCAAACAGTAGTAAAGCGTCTGATTAAATTTCTTACAAGAAATCATAACTTACCGATCGAATCCGGATCGTGGGCAAAAAAAAAGGCTAATCCGATCGAAAGTGCACGCTATGTGACGTTGAACTTGGTGATGAATACCATATCATACTCAAATGTGAAAAACTCCGCGACTTGAGACGAAAATATCACAAATAAAAGAATTCTCACCAATCTTAGCATGTTCATCCGAGACGCCCTTCGCCTAATGGAGCCCCCTGTGGCATAACCATGCGAACATTGGAGCACCCCCACCCAAAGCCCACCACGTACGTCAAGAAGTAGTGTCCAGACTAGAAAGCGAGGATGACTTGCTGAGTGTTGTTTCGTTACCAACAGCACAACAATCCGACTCTACAGAAGTGCCAGAACCATCAGATCCTTCCGACGACTCGAAATTCGACGAAGCCATCACACTGATTGCAGACCAACAGGAGAACATCCGATTCAACAGAAAACGAGCTGCTGAATCCCAACTACACCAAGCAGAAAATATGGTGAAGAGAAGCAAGATCGTGCTTTCCGACGTTAAAGTCGGCGACAATGTTACTGTTCCAATCCCATCTATCGACAGAGGTCGCGGTGATCCTCGCAACATTATCGGTATCGTCACATATATCAGTGGAAGTGGAATGTACTCCATCGCAGTGAAGTCTGGACTATTGAACGGAAAGTACTCTCGAAATCAGTTTGATGTGTGTGCCACTGCTCTGTATAACATTGATGATGTTATTGTTGACAATAGTATTTTCCTAAGATTAGCTGTTCAAAAGGAATCTATTTATGGTGGTCAAGGGTTTGCAAAGTGCAATTGTTCAGGTAGCAAGCGATGTCAGACTAAGAGATGCAAATGTTTCAAAGCAGGACTGCTATGTAACTCACGATGCCACTCAAGTCTTGACTGTAAGAATAAGAACTACTGAACTATTACTACATGCTGGTTCAAGATGATTAAGATGTATTATAACGCAATATTATTGTTTGTCAAATGTTATTGATGTTATTTGTGTGTGATTTTAATGTTTCAAATAAATATCTTATGGTTAATAAATATGTTGATGAACTCACACAAGTTGTTATTGTCAATTATCAAAATCAGTTAATATGTCTAATAAAACACTACTAATTTCAGAAAATTTCAGGTATTATACGTATTAACTGAGTGAATCAGGTATTACACATAATAACTGCAAATTTAACGTATTATACATATTAACTGATAATACATATTAACTGTAACATATATACAGTGAAACTATACGGGAGGCAAATATGATCAACACGATTGTCATATCACCCCAGTGATTTATGCCAGACCCGCTGTTAGTCCCCTATACACACACCTAACCCAAAACCCATCCCCACCCTCTCCGCGCGTGTACACGATTATTGACCTATATATATTGACCTATATATTGTTTTCATTTGCACTATTATCTATATGAATATATTGATGTCTATTCATAACTACACTCTGTTATACCGGACACGTCCGGCGATTTGAGAATAAAGTTCTGATTCTGATTCTGATTTACTCCCAGCTGTATCAGTATTTTCTCCTAGCTGTACCAGTGTTTATTCCTAGCTGTATCAGTGTTTATTCCTATAGCTGTGTCAGTGTATGTACTTTTGAGAAAGACAGTTAGGCAAATCGCTGGTGAGCACTCTAGGGACGAACTTCAACAATTTAATATTTCATGGTTGCAGTTCTAGGGCATTCATCATGCTTGAGATGTGTCTGTTAATTGTAATTGAGAGTTGGCAAAACCTGTCTTGTAGACACCTTTCACAATTTTTTTCACGGTATAGATAGCATGTAATCATAATGCTGATAGCATTTATGGGCGTAATATCTATGAAACATCCAAATGTAATATTAGATGCTTCAACAAAGAGGTTGCACCACATGAGCTGATGGTATACGCCCGCAGTGCCCATTCTAAACGATTTTAGAATCGAACGGGGATTTAGATGATATAATAAATATTAAATACTTAATAGAAGTCCATAATTTAACACTGTATTTTATATAATTAAGGCTTTATAAGCTTCCGCCGCATTTTCAAATATTTGCCACACTGCGAGACATGCAGGACAGTTCATGACGCTCATAGTTTTGGTAAAATTATCGTTTACCTCACGACGGAATATGTGTAATATTTCTGCCCACAAGGCCACACAAGTCATCGGTTCTAACAATGAAATGCTCTCCAAGAACTCTTTGATATTTCGCACCATTTTGACCCGATAGCTCGAATATTGAGACTGTATGTATGTGGAATGTTGATTGATTAAATAAAACTCCAACACTGCTGTGATTCGAGAACTTTTATTCGCATATCCATACACGTTTAAGCATGTAATTCGTTCTTATGTTATGAAAAATACGCGCCGCTACATATATGTTATTTTTCTGCCAGTGTGGTATTTGAGTCGTGGGATCCGTGACCGAAAAGGAAGTACCTATTAAAATAACTGTCACTCGTGACTTTTCACCAAAGTTACTTACATTCATAACATGTCATTTATATATGCGTTTAGGTTGTTATTGCCAGTTGAATTAAGTTCATAAGTATACGACGCATATAATTGCTTCCATTACGTTGGTAAATGTTTCTATGCAGTGACACTATTTCATTTTAACCACTTAACTATTCTCGGAAATTGAGCCACATAAACATATCGAGGTATAGTCCCTCCCAGGAAACAAGTCCGGTGTGCTAGAAATAAAGAATGGAGACAGGGTGCGAAACTGAATGTTTATGTTTATTTTATAATCCATGTGACTAGGCTTCATCTATGGCTTGTGCGAGAACCACAAACAATCTTCTCCACGCTGCTTTCGTCTTCGGGTCGGTTAAGGACATAGTCGTCACTAGTGCCTTCATGCCATCCTTCAGCAAATAAAGAAAACATTGATTAGTATTTATCAACTATAAATATTTGATAATTTAACGTATTTATTCGTTCATTTAAGGATATATATTTTATGTGTAAGGAAATGCTAGATAAACGTCAATGTAAGGACAAACTCAAGTAACGCTGATTAACCATCATTATGTGTCATTAGGCTAAATAATACCACATTAGAAACATTTTCTGACGAAAACTGAAACGTTGTACCTAAATCAGCAGTCTCCAATTTCAAGTTGCCTATATCTGATGTAACGTTCTCAGGTCAACAAATTTTATGTTAACAAAATGTATTTTCCTACAAAGTAATTATTTGTCAATACTGTACTACTGGTAAGTCTTAAAGCCACATGTCCGTTTGCGCTCCAAAATACACATAATATTATTCGCTTTTGAATTGTTCTCAGTATCGAAATAGGCCGATACATATCTGAATTACCTTTCTACGAGCATTATGTAACCCAAAAAGGACGCATTGAAGTAATGAAAAATACGACTGTGAAAGCGGTGTTTGTGTCCCAACCACAAAACAGCCAGTTGCGCGACATAGAACAGAAAAGAACATTCCGTGGTAGTCTATTCATGTTATGGTAAAAATAAAGAGTGTTTGTCTGACTTTGAAACGTTGAAACGTTGAAACGCTGAAAAATGACTGTGACTTTGGCAAGTGTTTTTCAGAGCATATGAAGTCGGCATATCAATAGTTCGTTTATTTATCGACCTAGCGTATCCGTCGCTCCAAATTACGTAGAAAAAAATATTGGAGGTTCGAATGAGCCATGTACGTTTAATTATTATCAACTGAGTATGGCACAATACAATATTTTACTGTACATGCTACTATTTTCTGCTGTATAATTTGAGTAACTTTGTCCTTAAATTCGGTGAGAATATCAAACCTACCTAGTCAGCCTGTTCTCGTAAAAATAAGCACATAACATTTTATTTATTTTTGGCATTATTTAACCTCAATATACGCTCTATATATATTCCAACATGGAACCATGCGAAATAAGCCCATATTGGCATTATGTAATCTACCCATTTTCATCACTTGATGCATGTGGCCATGCTCCATATCAAGAAAATGTGTCCACATAAATACTGATGTGCGTATAGCATTCCGCACCAGAACGCAAATGCCATCTGGTCGGGATCAGGTTGGAGAAAACTAGATTTCCCCGCAGCCGAGGTGGTTAGAACGTGGGTATGTCTGGGCTAGAGGGGGTTTGCGTGGGTTTGAACCCAAATATGAGCAAAATTTGGCACATATTTTTAAGCTTGATCTGCATTCAGGGACATCTCAATTTCCTATTCGGATCGATAGATGGCCATTTCCAAAATGTATGATAATTTGTCCACGCTCACTGAAGTAAGCACACTTGAAGCAATGTACACTCATTATACTGTCCGTGCCTTCATAAATATGAGGTATATACATGTACGTGTACGACGTATCTTTCAGTATAACAATTACCATTTGTGGACATCACTTCACATATGTACATGTACTTTTGTGTCATAACCCAACCAAACCGATATTAATTCCAACTGAGTTTGCATCAAATTAAACCACATCCAGACCTGTCCAGACTCAATAAAAGTTCCCAAGAGAAGCAGTTGTATTCTTGTTTGTAGATTTGAGAGACACATCTGTGACATCTTCTACATTATACTCTACGAGAATGGTAGCTTTGCTCATTTGAAACTCGTTGGCCCGTTTCGTCATCTCAGGTTTCAACCTGGTCTACGTCAACCTCTGGGTTTAAACCGCCGTGAGTCAGTAGGTCTAAGTGACGCATTCGTCATCTCTGGTTTAAACCTGGTCCAACAAGTCCATTGGTTTAGCAATAGTGTCTCTGTATCATCAAGATAATTAATCGTACTTTCCAACTGCGGACCGCCTCGTTTTATTGATTGCGAAAATCAATAATTACGACAGCGACCATATTTTGATTGGAAATTTATAAGCGAGAAGCACTCACACCTATAAAACGTGTGGGGATAAGTTTTTGTCAATTTCGATATTTTGTTTGCGTTTATAAGCTTAAACCGGCAACTAAACCATCTAATTCGGCGGTCCAGCTAAACCAGCTTTACCGAGGGTAAACTTGAGATGACGAATCCGTATATTCTTCATCGCGGTTTAGAATTGTCAAACAATCAATCAAAGGGTGGAGCTGTAAATTATCTCGAGTGAGGGCGTGTCTAAGTGGTGGCTGCCGACTGGTGTTATCACGTCACAGTTGATTCATTCGCACGCGAGATTTGCTCAGATATGGACATGTTCCTTCAGTATGATTTTTACAACTATCTTGTGGTTAGGTTATTGTTTTGGCTTGTGGCAATCACAAATACTGGTGTTTTCTACGAATTCATTTGAATGGTTCGACGTTTTAATTTTGACACCAAAACGATGCAACTGCATGACCAGATATGATATACACATATAGTTTGCAATCCTAAACTTATATTGCTATACGAGTCAAATTTGATAACTTATTTTGATGTAGATCATGCCACAAAGCTCTACTCTGGCTCCGCCTATAAATTCCCATAATATTCCACCAGTTCAAAACCTGGGAACTTTTTGATTTTCTGCATGATGGAAAATTTATTACATTGAAAAAAGCAACACAATGTTTTCATTTTTTTTAAATTCAATTTTTCTTATTTTAAAATCAGTTTTAGAACAGTTGAGAACAGACAGACGGACATACATGTATACAGCTCCTATACCCTTTAATATATACAGATATACATGTAAATACACCAAATTTTGTCTTTGCGGGTAAAGCATCTTCCAGAAAACCAGTCATAAACAAAGTGATAAACAGCGCGTGAATCTCGTGTTGAGAGACATGCCCGTTGTCCCACAAAGAGATCGGATTAATGGTCCATGAATGAGCGATATTCATTTCTCAATGAATAAATCGTGCACGCGTTCGCGATGATTAATGACATGTCAATAACCATTATACCTGTTTGTCTTTTGGTCCGATAGGTAAGAGGGTAGTTTGACTGTATGCTCATATCACCAAATCGAGTTGTCAATTAGTTGGTAAATGAACGACTCGGTCTGGCTGGACCGCCAATGTAGGTTTAAACCAGATTTAAACTCGGAGGTTTAAACCGGAGACGACGAAGCCGGCATTATTTTTTGTCCAGTAATTTGTCAGGAAATGCTGATAGGACCGTCCGTATAGATAAGAAATATTCCGGGGCAGATCCACTCGATAACATACGTGGGATATTCCGCTGGAATGGCTATCGATGTTGGATCCATCGTTAAATCATAATAGACGATCTTCATTTGAAGCGGAAGGAAGGGTGATAACTCGAAATAGAACGTATTTTAAAGTAATAACGGAGATTTGTATGAAATAATTTACAGTGGCCAGATATCTCCGTTATTTCTTCAAATATAAAATATATCATTTATCTAGTCAATAATATTACATCGTTAACAAAAAACAAAAACACTTTTTAACAAATATCTCCGTTTTTTTCGTTAAAACACTTCTTCAAACAGCCTTTCTAGATCCCACGTAGCTTAAGGACACGATCCGCCCCGGGATTATTCATATATATACGGTGGTCGGTGGATCCTGGAAGAATCGAGTGAATTTGGAAGGATCGATTCGATTGACCGATAAATACACGACATGCCAATCTATATTATTTTTTTCAGTGAACCACTTTGACAAAGGCACAGCCAACGGCAAGAAGACAGTTGGATGACATGAATCCTGCCAGATTATGGCATCTCCCACAATATACGATATAATTATTCATAATGTTCATCATTATTATGTAATACATATGTGTATTGGAAATATAAGTATCATATCCTATCATAATGACCAAATATTTTCTCACAGAAAAGATAAATAATCTATCCTCATTTTACCATATCTGGAATAGACTGACAAGAAACGATCTATTAAAGTCATACCGTATCATCAATATACGAAACCATTAAAAGTATCGCTCCGAATCATTTCGAGAATCTTGTCACGACTTGTATAATTCAATGACTTGTAAAATACCAAATTTTTTCTTTTATCTTTCTGTACCATGTGAAGTCCTCGTAAAAATATGTAAGGTATTATTAATCGATATATTTTCATCCGCGGAATCGGATTGGGATGTAACAAAACTTAATTTGGGACGTCAAATCACTACGAGACTCTAACCCTTTTATGAAGTGAGCTGCGCTGGTGCAACATTAAAAACCTTGTGCCAATGCATTCTCTTATATATGCGAATCGACCATAGGTCGCCTGGCATATATAAGAGAATGCATTGGACTAACAATTGTTTTTATTATTTTGTATCCATATTTCTTACATTCTTTAACAATATCTATCATTATTTTTATCATTTTTATAATTTGTTCTTACATTAATTAACAATTTGTATCATTTTTCTTACATTCTATAACAATATTTATCATTTTCATGATATTCTTTAACAATTATATCATTTTTGATAATTTGTTCTTACATTATTTAACAATTTTTGATAATGTTTGATAATTTGTTCATACATTCTTTAACAATTCTTTATCATTGTTTTCAATTTGTACTTACATTATTAAACAATTATTAAAAATAATATAAAATGTGTTAGGCCAATGCATTCTCTTATATAGGTCGACTCGCATATGTAAGAGAATGCATTGTCACAGGGTTTTCCTAAAATTTCAGGAAACCCCCGTCGTGAAAGGGTTAAAAGACACCAACGTCACTTCACTGACGTCATAATCACGGCATCACACTCACCACCATAAATTCAGAACCGATACCAGCTTCCTTGTGAAACTTTCCGAATGAGGACAGCACCTCACATATCTTGTCATCGTCGTCCAAGTTGCTAATCACTTCGCCCAGTTGGGTCATAACCTTCTCACCATGGCCTTTCAGTTCGCTGTTGCCTTTAAGGTCTTCGGCGGACGTTCCACCAAACTTTGCAAACTTGGTCAATGAATCTGGCCTTTGTCCGAATAAGCTGTAAACAAAGGCATTGCACATGATATATGAAATTACACTAGCAACATATTAATAACAAATATATAACTATAAGGGAAGATAGGACAACATACAAACCACGTAGTGCACATTGCCTTGAACGCACCCCAAGAACACTATGTGATCGTATATAATCACCCCTTGTCAAGTGGTCCTGCTAATACGCAATGATGCGGTTGGGTCCTGCTGAATTGCTATGGTGTTGTTATGGCAAACCGATGCTCAGCTGTCAACACAAAGTTCTGTTATATTTTTTTACTTTGTCTTTTTCGCGGAGTTCCCCTTAATCTTAACATATCCAGGGAAACAAAACACTCAAATGCTACTTATTGCGCAATATTTTTTAATACTGGTTGTATTAGTTGTTGAAAATCGGTCTATAATCAAGATGGTTATTCACGTTGTTTTAGAAATACCAGCACAGGCATTATTATACTTTTCAAAGATATATATGTTCTTGAATGTTTCACACAAACACTGATTTTTTTCTCAAATCGCTCGGATTAGCCAAATGCCGCGAAATCAACAACTTTAGAACAAATAACGGTACTTTTTCGCAACGGCATCAGTTTGCCCTACCAGCATAATAGCAATTCAACAGGACGATCAGCATCATAGCATATTAGCAGGACAACTCGACCAGGGGTGATAACTAGAAATCCATTTTGCCGCAAAAATGTCGATGACTTCGTCGGTTCTAACCTGCACGTCACCTCGAGTGCGTGTTTTTTTTTGCCGTTTTGTACACCCGATGAAAAAACAAACGCTAACATGTATGATGGATTATGGCATTTTTCGAATAAAAGTTGATTTTAGTATGTTCCAGATATGAACTTCATCCGCCGATGAAAAGTCTGTCATATACATACACGAAAGTGGCGACATGGCATTTGATTCAATCTTGGTTAAAACCACTCGGTTACTTTAGCAACTTTGAGCATTAATATGGGGCATATATAACAGAAATAAAACCTATATTTTGTTTGAATAGTTGAACCATATCATTCGTGTCTGGAAATAAATATCGAGTTATCACTTTCAGCCGCTCGTGAACATTCGTTATCTCTTTCCAGACACGAATGTGATATATTGGTACTCAAACAATAACTGTAGGTACATGTATTCTCTATAAACTACCTTTATCTGAGCATTAATGTTCCAGAAGAAAACATTGAAGTAATAATAAATACAACTTTGTTTTCCCAATTCCCCTCCACCCATTTGCACGGCATGGACCAGAAAAGAACACCCCTCGTTAAAGATACGAGGGGTGTTGGCGGTGGGTATGCTATTAAAATATTCACCTCCGTCAAAAACCGCCATAAACAGAAAGAATAGTAAAATATAGACATACCTAGTTCTTATACCAATCAGAAATATGGCATAAACAGTATGCTATTGTCAATTGTTTTCCATTTGTTATGTAAACAAAAGCAGAAAACGTTACGTTGCCTGGCTTTTGTTTAGATCCGGATATGGTAAACATAAAGACCGTTATTTGTTACTGTTTTCCTGATATGGAAATAATAAAGAGCGTTTATATCATTTTTGTGTGATTAACCAATATAATTGCGCTGTGTTATGTAAACAAAAGCAAAAATTCTGTAACACGAGTAGGCTCTTGTTAACGTTCACCATCGTACGTCTTGACGACAATATGCTATTTACTCGCTGATTATGTTTGGCATATGAACAAAACTATATATATTTTTTAATATTTCCTTCTGTTGATGGCGATTTGAACAAACATCAATATTTCTGCAACGAACGCCGCGCGTGCCTTTAATATGTTCCTGTTATGGTAGAAATAAAGAGCGGATGTTTCACTTATGTGCGAACAATTTAAAACTGCTGGAAAATGGCTGTGACCAAAGATTTAATTTTTCAGAGCATATGGAATCGGTATATCAGCATTTCGAGTATTTGTCAATCTTATAATATACTTCCTTCCAAATTACGCAGACTTAATATGGAAGCTCGAATGAGCCATTTCCGTTTAAAAGTTTCTACAGTAGGAACTGTCAAACCTGAATCAGTGATATCCGGTAATTTCAGAGTGAATACAATCCCATATGGGACCGGAGTAGAATAGATCCAACCCGCACTGGGACGGACTAGAATCCTCAATGTGACAGCCGTTCGTCGTAGGGTCTATGTATGGGCAGAACTTCACTGGCAACCTGCATATTTCTGCATGTTTACCATTTTCCATAAACTGCGAATAACTAATGACTGCCATGGAAATCTCATTTTTAGTTCAACTTTACTTTGTAAAGTTGGAGTTATTACCGTGGGTTGGTGTTCGTATTTCCGTCCGTACCTACGTCCGTCCGCCCCATAACAATTTCCTTTGGCTCACCGTACAGGCCGCATCCCTCATCCGATCATCACCAAATTATAATGGATATTTGGGGTTACCTCTAGATGGGAGCCATCAATTGTTTCCCGAAATTCGTTACCAAACATGGTCGCCGGCAGCCATTCTTAATTTGAATCCACCTTGCAGCCCACATTGATTGGAGAAATGTTTATGAAAACTTACAGGCATGTTTAGGATCACCTCTAGATGGGAGGTATCAAATTTGGGCGATTTCGACGAAAAACATGGCCGTCGACAGCCATCTTGGATTTTACTCATTCCATGACTAAATCCTTTGGCTCATCATACAGGCCACAAACCTAATCCGATCATCACCAAATGTCATATGGATATTCGGGGTGACGACTAGATGGGAGCCATCAGTGGCTTTCCGAAATTCGTTAAAAACATGGCCACAAGCAGGCATCTTGGATTTTACTCTTTGTTTGACTAAATCCTTCGGCACACCCTACAGGCCACATCCCTCATCCTATCATCAGCATACTTCATAAGGATATGCAGGGTGACCCCTATATGGGAGCCATCGATTCTATTTCCGAAATTCTTTTTTAAATATGGCTGCCAGCAGCCATCATGGATTTAAAATTTGAATCCGTCGGCTCAGTCCGCATTTATTGGAGAATTGTCTTGAAAATTTGCAGGCATGGTTAGGATCACCTCTAGATGAGAGCCATCGAATTTGAACAATGCTCGACGAAAAACACGGCCGCCGGCAGCTATCTTGGATTTCAATTTTTGCGAGACTAGATCCTTATGCACAAACCACATCACTCATCCGAACTTTATGTGGATCTGCATGGTGACTTCAGGATGAGAGCCATGGATTTGTTTTTCGAAATTCTTGGCATGACTAAATCCTTCGGCACACCCTACAGGCCACATCCCTAATCCGAAATTCGTTAAATAACATGACTGCCAGCGGCCATTTTTGATTTTACTCTTGGCCCGACTAAATCCTTCGGCACACCATAGAGGCCAATCGTCACCAAACTTTGGATTTCAAATTTGAATCCATCGGCACACCCTGCAGCCCACATTTATGGGTGATGTTTCAAATGAAAATAATTTCATCTACACTGACAATTCAAGACTTTTACTGTAATTTTTTGGCTTTCCTTCTTTATCATTCTATTCATTGCTCAGCAAAAAAAATAAACCCCTTCCCAAAGTTGAGCTACAGTGTCATTGACACTTTCATTACTTGTACTTACGTAAAGAAGAAATCATATCCAAACTGGCCGAGATCAGCTACATTTGACCACGAATCTTTTATATTTTGTTTATCGTCTGCTGTGAGCATTTTGATGGGATGCGTTATAACGTCTGCGAGGTCTCATACGGTAGAATTCTAGAAAGCAAATGTCAGCAAGATTGTTCAACCCGCTACTTATTCCTTAGCCTATTATCTTATATCGTTTTGACATTTCTTTAGCGGCGGCGTTGCGTCTTTTGTGTCGCAATCGCAATTCCGATAATGAGCGAAATTATGTGAATGATTTGATCATGTGGACAACAGTTACTTTATGTAGGCAAATGCAATGCGTGTGAATAAAAAATAAATGGTCGCGCAAAACCAAGAACTAAAATACGCCTTGTCGTTCTATGTCAATCATGGTATCCTTTCTGCGACACATTCTCTTTCATATTACCATCGGTGGACTGATGTCACGTTAAAATGAATGTATTGCGGAATGTGTCACATAACAACCCCAGACAAGAATTGCCCCGCCCATTCATTGCTGTATCTAAAGGAGCATAGAATGCACCCCTATATTGGTGTATAGTATAATTTGTTTCGTATATTTGAGTTTCTCCTCATATATGTCTCAATATATATCAACAGCTCTGTTCAAATAGGGCAGTCTTGTTTGGAAATCTGAATGGTCATACATGGTACACAAGGAACCCACCTTTGTTAGATTTCGTTTGGTTCACAGCAGTCCAGAATTATCGTTTTCATGGAAGGTCTGTCAAAAGTACTCAGATGAGAAGGAGTCGTTTTTCATCGCGGCACAGCTACTGTTATCGAAATTCTGCGGGTGAAACTCAGTACCTGGTATGTGCGCGAAGTTACATAGACCTACCGCAGCACATTATAGCGGACTGCCTGGAACTTGCATCGTCGCGTAATCATTTTTGGTATCACTTTATAGATAGGTTGCCTTCAGGGGTCTTTCAGTTTGTGGAATATCTTGACCAGGAGAGACTTATTTTCGAATGTCTAGCACGTGTCCCCAGAACAAAAATTGACCCCATCCACAATAGTACTTAATCCTATAGAAAGGTATCCAACTTGGCCCGGCCTAATTTGTTATCATACTCACAAAGTCCACAATCATGTTCAAAATACGTAAAAATAATTTTGTTTACATAAATGCCTCATATATCGGTAGAAAGATATATTATTACTCTTCAATTTTATGTATCCCGTGTAAAAATTGGTTAAGAAAAACTCCGCTTATGAGCACAGGTCTGACGCAAACCATCCGGTTTTACCCGATTTGACCTTGAATTGATCATTTTGAAGGTCAAGGTCAGGTCGGGGTCACGATTTGACCCGTCCAAAACACCCAGTGGACAAAAGTAACCATATGTATAAAATTACGTCGAAATACCATCAAAATTGGCGATTTGACCTGGAATTGACCCGATGTCAAGGCCAAGGTAACGTCGCACGGGCAAATGAATATGCTTATGAGACTCCCCATACGAAAGTACCCCCACATACCAAGTTTCATCGAAATCCCGTGATATTCGGGCATTTGACCTTGAAATGACCCGATTTCAAGGCCAAGGTCACGTCGCACGGGCAAATTAATATACTTATGAGACTCCCCATACGAAAGTACCCCAACATACCAAGTTTCATCGAAATCCCGTGATATTTGGGCGTTTGACCTTGAAATGACCCGATTTCAAGGCCAAGGTCACGTCGCACGGGCAAATTAATATGCTTATGAGACTCCCCATACGAAAGCATCCCCACATACCAAGTTTCATCGAAATCCCGTGATATTCGGGCGTTTGACCTTGAAATTACCCTATTTCAAGGTCAAGGTCACGTCGCACGGGTAAATTAATAGGTTTATGCCACTCCCCGGCCGAAAATACACCCACATACCAAGTTTCATCGAAATCCCGTGATATTCGGGCGTTTGACCTTGAAATTACCCGATTTCAAGGTCAAGGTCACGTCGCACGGGCATATTAATAGGCCCATGTCACTCCCCGGCCGAAAATACCCGCACATACCAAGTTTCACCGAAATCGGCTCGCCCGTTTTTGAGTCCATCGATTACAGACAGACACACACACAGACACACACACACACACACACATATCTTCCAAAATATATAATAGATATATATTGTCCAAGAATAACATAAATCATGTCTATATAAAATTAATTAATTTAAATAAAATGTCTATAGGCCTTTCTTGGCATTGCCACTTTTCAATAGACGATAAATTGAATTATATATATATATATATATTATAATACTAGCTGATGTGCCCGACTTCGTCCGGGTTATTGATGGATTTCTTTGTGATCGCTTAATGTCAAGGACACTGTCACACGTGAAATTGGTCACGCCCATATTGTTCCAGGGATCAAAGTAGGCCTACATACCGTATTTGAGTCGGTTCGGTCTAGGTCCAGAAACATGCCTAGATGCGCGAGGTCAAGGTCAAGGACACGGTCGCACGTGGAATTGGCCCCGCCCATATTGTTTCCGGGATCAAAATAAGCATACATACCAGATTTGAGTCGGATCGGTCGACGTCCAGAAACATGTCAATGTGAGCGTATATGAGCGAGGTCAAGGTCGCACGTGAAATTGGACCCGCCCATGTTGTTCCCGGGATCAAAGTAGGCCGACATAACAAATTTAGTCGGATCGGTCGAGCAGTTCTCGAGTCTATAACACATACATACATACACACAGACAGAAGTTCCAACATATATAATATATATAGTGGTAACTCAACGCCGCTACTCACACTTGTGAGCATGTCTTGATCTTGCATCGTCCATACATGTACTTCACACTTACATCGAAATTCAAAGGAGAATAAATTGCTCACCAGCGCAGCTCCCGTCGTGAATGTCAGGGTTCATCCACGAACGTAGTCTAAGATGCTATATACATCTACATTTCGATTAAAACATAAATAGAACCAGAAAAAGCTCAGCCTCAAACCAAGCAAAAACCAAACAAGAAATATGGTTCAAATGCATGCAAAATTCTCCTAAATATACCTGCTTTTAAATAACACAATTCACATAAAATCAGACATGCCATAAGTTAATTAATATGTATATTTTCATCGAGCTTAAACGGACATGGCTCATACGAGCTTCCAAATTATGTCTACATAATTAGGAAGGAGGTGTACGATAAGTTGAAAAATGCACGATATAAACCTGTTATCGCTGCAGTGAATTGATCTGGGGCGTAGTATCACGTCGAGTTGAAGAGGTCAGATCGCTGGATCAAACGAGCCGCCGCAGGCGTCGAGTTTGATCCAGCGATCTGACTTCTTCAACGAGACGTGATGCGAAGCCCAGATCAATTCACTGCAGCGATAACAGGTTTATTATATGACATGCTTTTTATTTAAAAAGCACAATTTCTCTCATTAATTATGAAATTAAACCAATTGACACGCTCGCTAGTATCAAAAATAAAGACAGAACTGTCCTGCTTTTTCCGGTCATGCGCAGTATGCGAGATGAGGAAGGGTGGTATGACATCGGATCAAACTGCAGCTGATCCGATGGCCAGGAAATGATCGCTATACAATAGCGGTATTGGTGAAAGAAAAACGATAGTCATATAATAAATTAACATACCGGCTTCATATGCCCTGAAACATATATTGTTGATGGTCAAAGCCATTTTACAGCTGTTTCTGCCGTTTAAAAAAAATTCGCATATAAGTGAACACAAACGCTCTTTATTTCTACCACATCAGGAATAAAATAACACGGAACGCTGTTTTCTCACACTGCGTGCGTAATCGATCCGATGCTTCGTTGTGAGCGGAAATGATTCAATGTGATGCCAACACGGGTTCGATCATGTTTGGTGCATTTTGTTGTATTAAAACGTGGTAACTCATACAAAGAGGTTCAATTCTGGATAATAAAATGATGTAAATGCTAACATTTGGTCGTTTGCCCAGTGGGGAGACCCATATCACGCATGCATATGCCGTCGTATGTGTGAAGATGGCGCCGGGTATGTATAGATCGACGGCCCAATTCACGTGTACAGTTGGCTCGGTACGTGTGGCCTGACGACAGTCGACAAAAATGGGTATATATACTTGTCATCTACACCGGCAGCACAGATAGCTGCCGACCTCGATAATTTAGCAAATATCATCTTGAGACACAAAAAATGCCGAGCTACACTACTGGAGGTCCCGACATACTCCATAGAAAAATATAACACCAACATACAAAATAAACTCAGCCAACAACATCTTCGAGAAAGAAAAAAAGGTATCCACCTATACCACAGTTACCTGCCTACAACGACGAAAACCGTACACTGGCAGAAAGAGTCATCGACTTAAATCGAAGGATCGTCGAAATAAATAAGAGACTAAGCTCCCACTCACCAAAATGCTCGCTCGACATAAGCAAAACACCAAAGAGGAAAAGAGGACAAAAAGATAGCATACGGTACAATTACGGCTTATTCAAGGACGGCCTACACCCATACAAACGACTGAGTGAAACATGGTTACGAAAAATCCAGATTCAAGCAGCCACCGCCTGTTGGGATCAATCAAGCAGAAAACCTGCCTCCCAGAAGGTGTGGGCTCATCCACACCACGCTGGGCACAGCAGAAGACAATAAAATCACCCACACACCCCCATAAGGAGTGGGCTCATCCACTCCACGCTGGGAAAACAAATATACAGAACCGAAACCGAATATTAGAAGGAGTGGGGTCATCCACTCCACGCTAAAAACATACAACAAGAAGATATCCAGGAGGAGTGGATCATTTCGGCCAATTTGGCCGGTTACTTCATGTGGGTTTTTCATCTGACGTGTGTGTCGGAATAATGATATGGAGGATTTATGTAAATGTTAGCCCAAACTACATTTCCAAGTAACGATGGTTTTGTTGTTTATTTTGAGGAATAATACCGCGTCAGATGAATTCAGCCCAAATATGTTAACAGTTGTCGTGTAAAACATTCGGCAGTAAGTTAGCGTTATTTAGTATTTGTGGATGTCCTTTTAACATGGGGAAAATAGACTACTGCGCATGTGAATTGTCGTTTTTAATGTATAGCAACTTTATAATCAATAACAGAGGCATTCTTTGTCAAATAAGGTCGCTCTATTTACGATACCAATTGGGGAACTTTGTAAATTAAATTACGCGTAAACTTAACCTGCTGCACATAGAAAAGGTGTCGGAATCGGCGTACTCGCCCCAGGGCTAACTCGCTCCAATGGCGCGTGCCAACTCGGAATAAAAGGCCAACTCGGAATAAAAGATGCATACGGGGTGTTATATGGCGTTTGGTCCGTTGTTTCTCAATGAATATTATTGAAATTTGGTGTATATGTCCGGGCTGGGACATGGAATACAACAACGTTTGAATTGTTTTTAAATTTACAAATTTGTTGATTTTGTTCATTTTGTTTTCGTTCTGAAACACACTATAAAGTGTATATAATATAATAACGAACACGAGACATACATAATTTATAAACTGTTAACAAAAGATATCAAATTAAATATATGACAAAGATGACTCAGTGGAGTTTATAAAGTGAACATAAAAACATTGAGGTAAGAATCTTTTTAAGGAATGCAACTTTATTTAATGATAATAAACACATAAATTAAAATAAAAACATGAGACATACATGATTTATAAACTGTTAACAAAAGATATCAAACTCAATACATGACAAAGATGACTCAGTGAAGTTTATAAAGTGAACATAAAAATATTAAGGTAAAAATCTTTTTAAGCATTACTAAACCGTTTAGCACAGTCCACTTCACTCATCCGATCATCACTAAACTTCATATTTATCTTGATATTCATCTATCAGATGAGAGCTATCAAATATTTTTTTAATTTTATAGGAAAAAATGGTCGCCAGCGGCCATATGGCATTTACGTTATATGTTATCGCGTCATGTCGATATCTAGTATTACTTAGAAATTTCACCTTTCCAGATTCATAATTGCTCCATTGACTGTAACAGATGGAATTATTCCCCTCTTCGGATAGAGTGTCACTGAAACTTTATTTTGTCAGACTGTCTGTATAGTCACTGATTATATATGGCAATAATCTGTAATAAGATGTAGCACTATTTTATTTTATATTTACATGCAGTGCTGTTTTTATACAACAATTCTACCCCCCCTAGATCATCATGTGATCGACCATACATCGCGCGAGGACCTGGTTGAATTAAGGTTTTTTTTTTTTAAACTTCTGTCCTCAAGCTAGATTATACTTATGACATTTAATGGCATGTTTCTAACATGGAGGGCTAGATATGCTTGAGACACCACCACTCTTCAATTCACACCAAGTTATCAGCTGTCATATTCGGATATTAGAACCCATAGCCATGATATATGGTTTATTTTGTGTATACTAGTAATATTGTTATTTTCAGTACCTTTATATACCAATACTGTGTATAACAATGCATATAAATTAATCCATGTATACATGCATATTGATTCAACGGATTCAGTGGTTTTGTCCATCAGTCTATCAAATTTGCGGGGAAAACATGGCCACAACCAGTACACCCTGTTAAATTTCGAATTTGAATCAATTGGCGCACCCTGCAGCCAGCTTTTATTGGAGAACTTTTTCTCATGTGGATAGTTTGGGTCACCGCTAGATGTGAGCCATGTTTTGTTCTCAAGCTGTCCTTGTGAAGACATCACTGCCAGCGGTGATCTTGAATTTTACTATTTTTATGGCTAAATAATTTGGTTGATCCTACAGACGACACCCCTTGTCCGATCGTCACCAGATTCCACAATGATCTTCTGGATAACCAGGGTGAGAGTAATCTAATTTTCCCGAATTTCGTTAAAAAACATTACCACAGGCAGCAATTTGGTATCTTACTGTTTGATCCTCTTTTGCGTGACTGAATTGTTTAGCAACTGTACAGTCATATCCCTCATCTGATAGTCACCACACTTTATATTGATCTTCGGGCTGACAACTAGATGGGAGCTATCGAATGCTTTGAATTTTTTTGGAAAACATTGTCGCCAGCAGTCATCTTCTATTTTGGTTTTTATATACATGTATATCTCTTCATTCGGATAGCCAGTATTACGTAGGTACTTCAACTTTCCGCATTCCTGTCATCATTTGAAATATAAAAATTTACCTGATACCATGCACCCTTCAAAATTTGTTTCGTCGTATCTATTTTAATGACCCGTATGGTAATATTGATACAGATATATTTGTCAAACATTTCTTTGTACAATATACAGGTATTTAGTTTGTAACTAAATCTAGAAATATATAATAGTAGCTGGTGGACCCTACTTCGTCCGGGATGTTCCCCTCTGATTTTCGGAGAATTGCGCGATTTAAAGGTGAACGTCATGTCGGGTCACGATTTGATCCGTCCAAAACACTCCCCGGACAAAAGTCACGACAAAAGTACCCGTCGAAATCCGCCCGGCTTTACCCGATTTGACCTTGAATTGACAATTTTGAATGTCAAGATCAGGTCAGGGTCATAATTTGACCCACCCGAAACACTCCTGGGACAAAAGTAACAGTAGGTATTATATTTCGTTGAAATACTTCCGTTTTACCAGATTTGACCTTGAATTGATCTTTTTGAATGTCAAAGTCAGGTCGGGATCAAGATTTGACCCGTCCAAATAGTCCAGAAACATGCCTACATCAGCACGTTCGAGAACATGGTCCCACGTGAAATTGGACCCGTCCATATTGCTCCCGGGATCGAAGTAGTCCTACACACAAATTTTTAGTCGGATCGGTCAAGGTCCAGAAACATGCCTATGAGCGAGGTCAAGTTGACACGTTAAATACCAAATCCGAGTCGGATCAGTCGAGCAGTGTTAGAGTCTATAACACATACACACATGCATTCATGCATACACACATACATACAGACAGGTGTTCCAAAATGTATAATCGATAGCTACAACAATTCTATGGTAGATAGTTCACGGCCGATCTGATGCATGCATCTTAGTTTTCTTGTTCCACGTCATGCTGACCCGTCAAAAACCGCACCTTGCAACGAAAATACTATTGCTGTTAATAAAAAGAGGTGACATTGGCTCACCTTGAAATAAGCCTATCTGGCTGATAAAGAAGTCTGATTTCGAATTATTGTTTTTCACACATAATTTGATATTCTCGTACATGCTTCGTATTACCCGTATAATCTTACCGTTTATATCTGCTTGTATAAGTTTCAACCATAGAGCATCTCTCCATACAGTGTTAAATGCTTTTCGGAAGTCAATAAAAGTACAATATATCTTTCGTCCGCTCTGCAGGTATACGTTTATCAGAGCATGCAGAATAAATATATTATCTATTGTTGAGTGACCCTTACGAAAACCTGTTTGAATTTTATTTATCAAGTCATTGTCTTCTGCAAATGACGATATTCGATTATTAATAACTGATGTAAAAAGTTGAGGGAAACAACTTAGAAGGGTGATTCCTCTATTAGTGGGGTGACTTAGCAACTTTTTTGTGCATTTTTTGTTAAAAGCATGAAACTTAACACATATGTAGGCTAAGTTGTTGTGATCAAAATAAGAGTTGGACCCCAGCCAGAAAATGACCCAGTTCCGAGTTATGACGTCATCATCTCGTAGAGAGCGTTTAGTGATCCGATATTCCACTTACTAATTTCAATCTCTTGTGGGCAGATGGATATTAACACCTGGGAGGTAATGATTGATGTATTCTATCCAGGAGATGTCTGTCTTTCATTTAGACGACTGATGGCCATAAAAATCCAAGATGGCTGCCAAAATGAGACCAAAATGACTGCCAAAATTGAAAAAAATCTATGATTTTTTGCGAAATATTGAAAATCTTCTAATTTTTTTCTGAGATTGCTTAGCACATTGGAGATATTTTACTGTCTATCATAAGAACAGTCATATAAGAACAATTTGGAACCATTTGTAAGAAATAAGAGTTGGAAAGAGCCGTATATTTGGAGATGGAATCAACAGGTATGAAAATTGACATATTTCATTAATAATTCTCGATGATGACTTTTGCATCCACTCAGTAATTTCAATCTCTTGTGAGCAGGTGAATATAAACACATGATCAGTAATAATTGATACATTCTATCCAGGGAATATGTATCTTTGATTTAAGATAATTATTGGCCAAAAATAAACAAAATGCCTGCCATAATGGCTGACATATTGGAAAAAAATTAAGGATATTTTTTGCGATTTATATTTATTCTCTCTAAATGTTCTCAGTGTATGAAGCATATTGTCACTTTCTGATCACTAGTCAACAGTTACACTTGCACAATGGACAGCACTGGAGTCCAGCCTTCAAACAAGAACATAACTTCGTTTTGCAGACTTTGGTGCAGCCGCATCTGATAAGCTCACGGAGAGCAAGGTTAACGGGTGGAAGTTCTCCCCAAAAGGGCATTAATCTGCCATCTATTTTCTGCAATCCACATAAGTCAGGCGAAGTAAGTTCCGTGTATTTAGAGAACACCTGCGATAAACAACTTGCATATCGTGAAGCACGTCTCGTATGTTTAACAAGTGAATCCCTTGTCGATGGAATCCCATCCACAGGACGACTGGGGTGGAGTGGGACATATTTTCTTCCAAGGCTCACAACTCAATTTGTGCCACATAAACAAGTGTTGTATTTTTGTACGATTTATAAATAGTTGACTACCGCAACTAATAGGACTGTGTATACCATTGCCAACTTGATATATTTCCCATGCTGGCAACTTTTAACAAGGTACCCAAATGTCCCACACTTCCCCGGGTCATGGGGTACAGTGGGTCACCCATTGGAATTCAATAACATACCCCATAACAACAACTGAAACAGTTATTCATTCAAATAGGGAAATTCGTTCTGTGGTAACACACATTTATATAGTTGAAACACAAGGCTTTATTGATACTTCCACTCAATCAGGGAGGAGTGGGACACAGTTTCAACCCACAGGGCCCAATTCTAATCTGACAAACTAATTAAAAAACGTTCTGTTGGGTGTCTACAACTCTACATGTAGAAGATAAAATCAACCAGGAATGGTATTTTCCAAAGATCTGCTCAACTCTACATTACTGTAACTAACCGTCCCAATGTACACCAAGCCACATGTCCCACTCTACACCGACATGGTCATGTATTGGTTGAGTCAATATTCTAGCAACATGCCTATGCTAAGGTATTGAAACAGATATGAAATTTGAAGCCCAAACACAGTTGTTTCAGAGCTCAGAGTCGGTAAGAAAATATCTCTCATATGTACTTCGACAATTTCAAAATGTTGTGTTCGGAAAAAAATTGCTCAGATTCCATAAAAATCCTTTTTTCACATACAAAGTTTAGTATGCTTGCTACACGTTTGATTCATGTCATATGTGCTGGTGACATCTTATGAGCACCAAATTAATCCATACAGATGAGGCAACTCATCGATGGTGTGGAGTTATCTCCACTGTCCCACAGTTTCCACTGTCCCACTCCACCACAGTTTCCCCTATCTCCATTTACATCATTTGTCAACTGGGTGAACATGTCAGAAATTTCCGGGAAATTCGACCAGGTTGTAAATGCCTTTTTTTTCCAATAGTAGAAAAGAATGACGTAAAGTGACTTTCCGTGAACGATGGAACATCAGTATGACCATCGAACGCACATATCCCAATGTGCAGGCTATGGTGTTAATATCAATAAATTTTAAATCATTTCCGGTCCCGAATGCAATGGTTATTTTCATATCTATAACTTTTGTAACAGCATAGATAGCGATCACGATGATGTCAGTGTCAACTGTTCTGATTAAAATAGAGTTAAGTCCATCAGCCAAAAACTATCATATGCATGGAGAAAGATGCGAGTATCTGCTTCTTCATGGTTGGTCTTTTCCAGCTTTGTGGAATCCTTTTGTGGAATGATTGATGTGTTTTCTGGTCGTAGTGTATTATGCACGGTGGTAGCTATGAACGAAAATAGGTCGCGTTTGTTGCTGTCGCTCCGCAGGAAGGATGACCACATTTTGCCTGTGGGAGCTATGCTCTCTTATCTTACCTGTCGTTCTATTCCCGCCCCGCGACCAGACCGTGTACACTGCAGCTTCAACCTTGGCAAAGTTTTTTACATATGGAATAAATTTCTCCTTGACATAGGCGACAAAAGTCATTCGAGGAGAAGGCTTCAATATGTTAACCAGCACCGCCCATCAAAGAGTACTGTGGTTATACCAGGTGGTTTAAAACATCGGGATTCTTCATCTAAAAGTCCAGCCACTTCCACATAAAAAGTCTCCGAGTGCGTCTTGTGTAGCCATTTCAATGTGAAGTCCACCCATCATCACAACCATTTTGTCTTCACCGAATTGGTAAGGGTCGTTCCATTGGATTTTCTTCGCTAGAGTATATAGTGGTTGGTCGAGTGTCAACACAGGTATCTGACCGGGTTAAAATGTTCTGTGTTTCGCTGAGTTATCACTATAGTATGCCTCATCATTGCTGTCGTTTTGGAATCATCCTTGAGAAAATTGTAAAGAATAAGTTCATGATCTTTAGTACGATTCAAAACAAAGTCAAGACAAAGGGAAATCGGTTGATGAATTTAAAGGATAATTGTGAACTATTCTCAAGACTGTTTATTGCTAGTGAGACCAGGTCTTTTCAACTGGACGAGTTCTTTGAACACGAGAACCAGCAGAATCAACCATCGATGTCAACAGGTGATGTTCTGCGGCAAGGTCACAAGTCGGATCTTATTAGCAAATGCCTTTTAGACGAAGAATCCCGATGTTTAAAACCACCTGGTATAACCACAGTACTCTTTGATGGGGGTCAAGGAGAAATTTATTCCACATGTACAAAACTTTGCCAAGGGTGCTGAAAGGATCGATATATTTTTTGATATATATCTCCCGGATTCGCTGAAGCAGTGTACAAGGTCTGGTCGCGGGGCGGGAATAGAACGACAGGTAAGGGAAGAGAGCATAGCTCCCACAGGCAAAACGTGGTCATCCTTTCTGCAGAGCGACAACAACAAACGCGACCTATTTTAGTTCATAGCTACCTCCGTGCATAATACACTACGACCAGAAAACACATCAATCATTGTCACTTGCAACGAGTCCGTCCTTTGCTATCCGCAAAATGATTCCACAAAGCTGGAAAAGACCAACCACGAAAAAGCAGATACGCGCATCTTTCTCCATGCATATCATAGTTTGACTGATGGACTTAACTCTATTTTAATCAGAACAGTTGACACTGACATCATCGTGATCGCTATATATGTGTTGTAACAAAAGTTATAGATATGAAAATAACCATTGCATTCGGGACCGGAAATGATTTTATATTTATTGATATTAACACCATAGCCTGCACCTTGGGATATGTGCGTTCGATGGTCATACTGATGTTCCATTCGTTCACGGAAAGTGACTTTACGTCATTCTTTTCTACTATTGGAAAAAAAGGCATTTACAACCTGGTCGAATTTTCCAGAAATGTCTGACATATTCACCCAGTTGACATGATGTAAATGGAGATATTGAGATATGCATGCCGACTTTGGAGCGTTTCGTTGTATTGGTGTATCACAGAATGAGCGACCAACTTACTGTCAACGGGGCCAGGAGGGAACTATTCTGCAAACATATTCGTCCTGTGGAACGGATTCCACCGACAAGGGATTCACTTTCCAACATACCAGACGTGCTTCACGATATGCAAGTTGTTTATCGCAGGTGTTCTCTAAATACATGGAACTACCTTCGCCTGAATTATGTTGATTGCAGAAAATAGATGGCAGATGAATGCCCTTTTGGGGAGAACTTCCACCCGTTAACCTTGCTCTCAGTGAGCTTATCAGATGCGGCTGCACCAGTCTGCAAAACGAAGTTATGTTCTTGTTTGAAAGCTGGACTCCAGTGCTGTCCATTGTGCAAGTGTAACTGTTGACTACTGATCAGAAAGTGACAATATGCTTCATAAACTGAGAACATTTAGTTAAAAAAATATATAAATCGCAAAATAAATCCTTAATTTTTTTCCAATATGTCAGCCATTTTGCAATCGGCAGGCATTTTGTTTATTTTTGGCCAATAATCATCTTAAATCAAAGATACATATTCCCTGGATAGAATGTATCAATTATTACTGATCATGTGTTTATATTCACCTGTTCACAAGAGATTGAAATTACTGAGTGGATGCTAAAGTCATCATCGAGAATTATTAATGAAATATGTCAATTTTCATACCTGTTGATTCCATCTTCAAATGTACGGTTCTTTCCAACTCTTATTTCTTACAAATGGCTCCAAATTGTTCTTATATGATTGTTCTTATGATAGACAGTAAAATATCTCCAATATGCTAAGCAATCTCAGAAAAAAATTAGAAGATTTTCAATATTTCGCAAAAAATCATAGATTGTTTCCATTTTGGCAGTCATTATGGTCCTCATTTTGGCAGCCATATTGGATTTTTATGGCCATCAGTCGTCTTAAATGAAAGACAGACATCTCCTGGATAGAATACATCAATCATTGCCTCCCATATGTTAATATCCATCTGCCCACAAGAGATTGAAATTAGTAAGTGGAATCTCGGATCACTAAACGCTCTCTACGAGATGATGACGGCATAACTCAGAACTGGGTCATTTTCTGGCTGGGGTCCAACTCTTATTTTGATCACAACACCTTAGCCTACATATGTGTGAAGTTTCATGCTTTTAACAAAAAATGCACAAAACTATTTTTTTTTGTACCGAAGGCCCCCCACTATATATGATTCGGGCAAATCAGGGTCCCTGGATCCTTTGAAGGTGGGTTTTATCGTCCCAACGCCCATTGTTTCGGAAAATGTCCACTAATCAAAATGGGATTAAAAAAGCGAACACACATATATATATGCTCATCGTTTCACCTAACGATTCTTTGATATATTCGTTCAAAATTTGATCCGCCACTACAGTCTTACCGTTCTTGGGCTTGCTTACAGCACTAAAGATCTCGTCTTGTGTTATAGGTCTATTTAGATGCGACTCATATTTTTCGTTGAAGTCCATATCGACATAGTCGGAAATATCCGATTCATCATTAGAGTCGTTTATTTTTAAATCCTTAAAGTACTCCTCGAATTGTTATATTGTGACGTTTCCTCTGCATTTTTTTTGTCTGATTGTCGGCTGTTTATGATAATTCAGCCTGTTCTCCCGAAAATCGCACAATATCTGCTTATAATAAAACTTGTTTTAGGTATATAATATGATCAGCGTCGCTTCATTTTGAGTCTAAAATGTACTGAAAATGAGAGCGTTCTAGTCACATTATCGACGCATAATGTAGTGATTATGAGTAGATTATGTGCTGACAATGACCCAAATACGACAACTCACGAATTTTCAGGTGTGCCCTTTAATATCTGTTTTCACTGTGACCCGCGCCACAAAACTAAATAACGGATATGACTCCATTATCTGCTTATTTCAGAATACACTAATCACAGTATGTACCTGTTCCATTGTATAGGTCTATTATGTGCGTACTTGAGCGAGGATATCTTGGAAAATTGTAGAATTATGTCACTCGATTCCCGCGCTATATACAATGTATAATTATATCGAAGGTTCGCGATGAAATATGTACATGTCGTGCAGGGTACGCCTAGAATCACACTCACTCTGTACACACTGCACATGTACCTCATATTCATAAACTTGGCTAACTTCGGATGAACCTCCACGCATAAGAAACTCACACTGGTTGGAGCTATCCACAGAAGTATAGGATATGACATTGAACTCCACGACGTTCGTCGGCTAGTGCGAGTAACATATATGGATTACCGCTACACTGTATCTTATATCGATGAACGAATGAATTAGTTTAAAGCCACACGAAGTTTTCGCTCCAAAATAAACATAATATTATTCGCTTGTTTTTCTCAGTATCGAATTAGGTCGATAAATATCTGAACAACCTTTCTACGAGCATTATGTAACCCAAAACAGACGTATTGAAGTAATTAAAAATACAACTGCGAGTACGGTGTTTGGGTCCCAAACACAAAACAGCCATTTGCACGACATGGAACATAAACTGGCGTTCCGTGGTATTCTATCCCTGATTTGGTAGCAACGAAGAGCGTTTATCTGACTTCTGGCGAAAAGTTGAAAACGGCTGACTTTGACAACTGATGTTTCTGGGCATATGAAGTCGGTATACCAATAGTTCGTTCATTTATCGACCTATCGTATCCGTTGCTCCAAACTACGTAGAACAAACTTTGGAGGTTCGAATGAGCCACGTCCGCTTAATGCGAAAAGCCACACATTGATGTGGAACATGCATGAAAACATATATACACAATTTACATTGGTATGAATAAATATATAGTACATTAATTCAGAATTTCATGTGCATACACAACTGTATTTATATAATACTCATATAAATACAATATGTATACTGTATACATAGATATGCATACGTGTATACAGCAAATGTACATATAAATTCATATGGATATCTTATAGATTAGTATACTATTTTAGTTGTATTCTTTAAAGACATGTTTCAAATAAATGCTAGCGTTCTTCCATGATATATTCTCGATAGAAAGGATGCCATATAACTTTTCTAGTGAAAGGTTCAACCAGTAATAGTCAGGAATATATTGTGTTCTGATAGTGACAAAATGTTTACTTTGAATACATTGAAGGAACGGCTCCTCGATCTCAAACGCAGAATGATGGTTACACCTTTTGGGAAGATAAATGTCAACACATCGTGTATCCACTGGCAGATATGTCACATATGATGACCCATTACTGACGATATACTGGCACAGTTACGCGATCGTATCAGGGTGTCCAACTATGAATATCCATCTGCACCACCTCCATGCCTGATATACAAGTACCCAGCTATACTTCCTGACTATAATGTACATCGAATTCAATTGCGGTGGCCACTTACATTTATTCAATGCAGTTTGTTATATTATCTCTTTATTGCATCGTGTCATGAATATCTACTACGGCTAACATCCATAGTAGAGAATAATGACATGATATATACCTGTCTATACTAAATACTCATTGATGAGTAGTTATCCATTATGTTGTGTGCTAACTTATTATCTGAACATTTCCTCCAATCAGTATGACTCCTTCTGCTCTTTTAATATATGTCCAACATATTCTCATACAAATACGCACATAATCGACCTATAATGTGAAATAGGTACATAATGTGATTCTTTTATTCTGAAATAAGCAGGTAATGGACTCATACCCGTTATTTCATTTTATGGCGCTGGCCACAGTAAAAACACAAGTTAAAGAACGTACACTCGAAAAGTCGTGAGCTGGCTTACTTGTGTCATTTTCCGCACATAATCTGCTTAAAGACACGATTGGCCTTGGCGGTGGGTATCCTGTGAAAATATATCCACCCGTCAAAAACCGCCACAAACAGAAAGAACATCAAAATGTAGATAGACTTTGTACGTAGACAAATAAGAAATATCGCATAAACAGTATGTTATAGTGACATGTTTGACCATTGTTATGTAAACAAAAGCATAAAAATTACTTTTCTGGTGTTTGTTTATATTATGATGGTAAACATAAAGAGCGTTCTTTGTTGGTGAATACCTGATATGGAACTAATAAAGAGCGTTTATGTAATTTGTGTGTGATTAGCCAGTAGCATTGTGCTGTATTCTGTAACACAATCAGGCTCTTGCTTAGGTAAACTATAGTAGGTCTGTATGATAACATGCTGTTTACGCGATGGTCATGGTATATATGTACGGAACTGTATACGTTTTAATGTGTTTCTGTTTACGGTGTTTGGAACAAATCTGAATATTTTCGACAATTAAGGCCGCACGTGCCTTTAAAATCGCCTCATTATTAGTCGATATGTGACTAACACGCTTTCATTTTCAGCATATACATGTACATCGACTGCAAATGAGGCGATTCTCAGAAGATTATTTACCTAAAACAAGTTATATTATACGCAGATAATGTGCGGGTTTTCAGGGAGAACAGGATGGATGAGTAGTTATCCATTATTTCGCGTATTGAACGTATTGGCGGATTCGTCATCTCAGGTTTAAACCTGGTCTACGCAAACCTATAGGTATAAACCGTCACGAGTCAGCTAAATCCGAGGTTTAAACCCGAGACCGCAGGTCCAAGTGACGCATTCGTCATCTCTGGTTTAAACCTGGTCCAGCCAGTCCAGTGGTTTAGCAATGGTGGCTCTGTATCGTCGAGATAATTAATCGTACTTTCCTAATGCGGACCGCCTCGTGTTATTGATTGCGAAAATCAATAATTACGACCGCGAGCATATTTTGATTGGAAATTTATAAGCGAGAAGCACTCACACATATAAAGCGTGTGGGGATAAGTTTTTGTCAATTTCCATTTATCTTTTTTCGTTTTATAAGCTTAAACCGGCAACTGAACCATCTAATTCGGCGGTCCATCTAAATCAACTTTACCGAGGCTAAACTTGAGATGACGAATCCATATTTTCTTCGTCGCGGTTTAGAATTGTCAAGCAATCAGTTAAAGGGTGGAGCTGTAAATAATCTGGAATGAGGGCGTGTCTAAGTGGCGCTGCCGACTGGTGTTATCATGTCACAGTTGATTCATTCGCACGCGAGCTTTGCTCAGATGTGGACATCTTCCTTCGATATGATTTTTTTTTTCGCTTGTGGCAATCACAAATACTGGTGTTTTCTACGAATTCATTTGAAGGGTTCAACGTTTTAATTTTGACACCGAAACGATGCTACTGCATGAACAGATATGCTATACACATAATTTGTAATCCTAAACTTATATTGCTGTATGAGTCAAAGTTGATAACTTATTTTGATGTAGATCATGCCACAAAGTTCTACACTGTCTACGCCCATAAATGTCCACAGTTCAAAACCTGGGAACTTTTTGATTTTCTGCATGACAGGAAATTTATGACATTGAAAAAAAGCAAAGCATTTAATTGTTTTCTTTATTAAAAGCTGTCCCTCTTCATGCTTGCCTACTTCCAACAGTTCAGATGCCGCTTCTGGTGTGCACTCATAAGCAAATTGCCTTTACTTGACTAACTTTTGGTCCAGGATTGATTCGATTTTTGAGCCTTTATTCAGCGTCAGAGGGATCTGCGGTCCATTTGTGCGATAGGGGCCTGCGACACCTTTGGGCACATTTTGATCATTTGAACATTTTAATTCAAAACAAATTTTATTAAATTTAAATTAAACAAATATTAATTAAATTTTATATTTCGTTTCTTTTCTAGATTCAACACCTTACTCAATTAACAACACAATTTGTTCATTTTTTTTAAACTAAAATTTTCATATTTTTAAATCGAACATTTCATCCAATCAGTATGACTCCTTCTGCGATTCGAAGCAGATTATCTGCCTAAAATAAGGTCTATTATAAGCAGATAATGTGCTGATTTTCTGGACAACAGAATGTGCACCAAGCTATACTTACTGACTCTACATGTACATTTGTACATCAAATTCAAATTCGACGGCCACTTACATATATTCAATGTAGTTTGTTTTATTATCCCTTTATTGAATCGTGTCATGAATCTCTAACGCCCATAGCCGAGATTCATGACATGATATATGTCTATACTAAATACTCATTGATCAACATATCCTGCGCCAAATACGCACAAAATCGACATATAAAGTGAAATAGGTAAATACTGCGATTATGTGATTATGAAATAAGCAGATAATGGAGTCATGACCGTTATTTCGTATTATGGCGCAGGCAAACGTGAAAACACATGTTAAAGAGCGTGCACATGTACAGTCGTGAGTTGGCTTATATGATCTGCTTGTGATCGCCTCACTGTGAGTCGATGTGACTAAAACGCTCTCATTTTCAGAACATTAATGAGGCGATTCTCAGCAATTATTTACCTAAAACAAGTTAAAATATAAGCAGATAATGTGCGAGTTTCGAGAGATCAGGCTGGATGAGTAGTTATCCATTATTTCGTGTGTTGAGCTTATTATCTAAACATTTCATCCAATCAGTATGACTCCTTCTGCTCTTTATAATATATGTCATCTGCTTATTTTTTTCTTCTGAAAAGCCCTCCATATGTACAATAGTCCATTCCAATGTATACTTTATACCTGAGTGCATGGGATAATCCATTAATTTTATTATAGAATAGATTAGGGATGGTAGCGTTAACTTTATGTTGGTGGGTGAAGTATCTTGTGTGGTCCCAACTCATCTGTACTGCGCTCCATAACACGCGAGTGGGTGGATATGAGCCAAATTATTGTATTTGTAATCGAATATTTTGCAATTTGAAAATTTCAATTACGTGTTGGTTGCTCTTGTGTTACATCTTGCAAAAGTGTTCTCGATTATATCTTGCCGAAGTATTCTCTATTACACTTTTAGAAAGCTAGCAAGTTGAAATTAAATCTACCTTGTTTGAAAACAACTGTTGTTTGAAAAGAAAATACGAACACATGGCTCCACCAATAGCATACGTTTCTTTTGTTCAGAATAATCCCTAAATTGTTTATGTATATCGTCTTCTTTAGCGCTCGACAGGCTGGTTTGCTAGTAGATCATGTCATGAATCTCTAATCTGGCTGTAAACGCCCGTAGAGATCATATTCCACCAGTACAAGACCTGTGAACATTTTGATGTTTTGACCCGTTATGACAGGGAACTTTATAACATTCAACATACAAGGCAGGGAATATATTTCTTTGTTAATACGTCAATAATTAGGGGTGGTCACAGCTGGAGATTGCATGCTTTTCTGTGACTTTTTTTGAGCCGATATCGCAATAAACAAAGTCACATAAATCGTGCAATTTCGAGTTGGGACCTTCATCTACAGTGAAGTACATTATTAAGGAACAGGTAATATAACTAAGAAATATTGTCCCCTCGTTATTTTTCAATTTGATAAGGTTCCCTGTCAAAACTTCAAAAAGTTCCCAGGTTTTGTACTGGTGGAATATGATCTCTACGGGCGTTAGTCAGTGTGGAGATTCATGGCATGATATAGTTTGCTGGAGAAAAATTCACGATTCAGATTGCCTGGCAAATGGGAATTATAGCGAAAAGCACAGTGTATTTATAATTTAATGATGTAACATTATTAAGATAAATCGGGTATTTAATTCAATATAGAATCAATGTTAAACATCAACTTATGCAAATTGCATGTATACACACATCAATCCAGGTTTCAGAATAGAGAGAGCATTTCGGTTTAAGTGTATATCATCGTTCATCCACATGCAGTTTATATATGCGCACACATGTGTAAACCTCGCGGCAAGCACGATTCATGGCGACTTCGGCATGCGTGTCAAATTGCAGGGATAAGCCAGCTGCAATGGCTACGTTCGAATGAAGTGTTCGTTCAATCAGGAAGTGTTCCGTGTGATCAGCCTCATCTACATTAATCAATCAAGATGAATGCAGTTCATGCAGATCAGAACATTATGCAGAGTCGGAGAACATGTCCCTATTGTAAGGTCGCAGTGCTGTGGTTACATCTACTGATTGTGAACCAGGCCCTTAACCCTTTACCCAACAAACCGGCCAAAACCGGCCAACTAAAGCTTCAACAGCCTAAAATATCTTCGGTCTGTCTCAATAGAACCATACAAATATGGATATCATTGGAACCGGCTCCTTGGCCATATTGTGATAGTTACAGTTATGCCCTGTGCCAATGCATTCTCTTATATATGCGAGTCGACCATAGGTCGCCTCGCATATATAAGAGAATGCATTGGCCTAAAAAAATCTTTTTTTAACACTTTTTACCATTTTTTCTTACATTCTTTAACAGTTTTATAATTTTTAATGTGTTAAGCCAATGCATTCTCTTATATATGCGAGGCGACCTATGGTCGACTCGCATATATAAGAGAATGCATTGGCACAGGGCCCTTCTGTTGGGTAAAGGGTTAAGACCTGAAATTAGTTGTAAACCAAGCCCTAGAATGTTGCTGTCGGAATACGTTCTAACAGAAAGCCGCCATATCTTTGAACAGCTTCTTGAAAGCGTTGTTTGCCTGACACGAGTAGTCCTTCCCAATGAGAGCGATCATGGATGCTTCCATGGCTTTCGCGCCAGAGTCCTGAAAATAAATACAAATAGCCAATAGTGAAAATCATGAAAGACACAAGGCGTGCCGCATACTTAGCCCACCAATGACTGCAGCATCCTGAAATTGTGGAAGAACACTGCCAATGCATTCTCCCACAGGGAGCATCGATCGCATATATAAGCATAATATATATGTGAGGCTCCATATTGGAGACTCGAATATACAAGAAACTGCCCTGGCACAGGATCTTTAATGCTGCACCAGCACAGCTCCCGGCATGAAAGTGTTAATTAACAACTACCAGTGAGGGAATAATGGTATAGCATAGTATTTTGACTATTGCATAATTTTAGACAATGTTATATTGCCTATAGCATTATTATAATGGCGATTTCTCCTTAAATTTATGTATCGATGTTTATTTTATGAGTTTAAGTTAGTTTGTCGTTACTAAACATGACGTTGCCAATTCACGGTGGAGAATCACGTGTTGTCGAGGTTGGTGGGTATCACGCATTCAAAATGGCCGAGACGAGCGCAAACTCAAAAACACATCATATATGAGGAACTGACGCAAACTTAGAATTTTGACTTGTGCCGAACATATTCTAGTTTATTTTTAAAACAAGTTGATAGCTTATTTATTCCGAAATAACTCAGTTGTTTACTATTATATTCTGACCAAAGTTGCCAGTCGGAGGTTCGTGGAATACACCAGTCCATACATCTAGGAGAATTATTCGACTGACAACTTTGGCCAGAATGTTAGAGCAAACAACCGTGAGCTTGGACACACATGAGGTATCAGCTTGTTTGAAACATTGTGATAGTTACAGTTATGCCCTGTGCCAATGCATTCTCTTATATATGCGAGTCGGCCATAGGTCGCCTCGCATATATAAGAGAATGCATTGGCCTAAAAAACACTTTTTTAACACTTTTTACCATTTTTTCTTACATTCTTTAACAATTTTATAATTTTTAATGTGTTAAGCCAATGCATTCTCTTATATATGCGAGGCGACCTATGGTCGACTCACATATATAAGAGAATGCATTGGAACAGGGCCGTTCTGTAGCTGCCAAAATACTATGTAATACGTCATGTCCTATAGTTTATTACATTTGTTCGCGTTTTTTGTCGCATTTGCGATTTCTCGGCATTTTGAGTGCCTGAAACTCATCAACTCGAAACATCGTGATTCGCCACCATGTACCTGTTTGTCACACTCAGTGCCTTACTTACATTAGCCTTACTTACATTAGCCTTACTTACATTAGCCTTTCTTACATTAGCCCAACTTACATTAGCCAGTCGGTTAAAGATGGGCGGGAAATTTAGCTGAAGCTGAGCTACATGCCAATTCACAACCAAGAGCTGATGTCGACAACATTAAATTAATTTATATTCAGTAAAATTAAATATATAAATTAATGTAAAACATCAATCTATCTTTCGTTTCTAGCATATCGCTCAAATTAGTCAAATTGTTGTCGATACCTGTTATATTAATTAACAGGTAATCGAATAGAGATAAAAACTTTGTTACAATCTTAACATAATATATTTATTGTATAACGCCCCGCTTAATTGTCGCACCAAGGTGCAATTTGGTTAATGAGATCAGACACACATTTTGGCTATTTATGAAGTGTTTATTTTGCGGTTATTCCTTTAAATATTCTGCAATTTTCACAATTCGACACACAGAACATTACGTTAGAAGATCCACATTGTTTCAGCATTTCAAAAAATAGTTTGTGTAACTACAGCGATATTCCGATTTATGTTTCATTATATATGCAATCAATTATGTAGGGTCTATATTCGAGAAGCTCGATGTAAATGATCCAGAATTTAGACGATTGAACTGTGTGTTTATACTGACTGACAACAAATTGGTTTACATCTATCGACCAGCTATAATTTCGGTTTTTGTGAAAATAAAATTATAAAACTTCCACAAGGACTAAGTGGTTGCATCAGCAACCAAATCACAGTACACCATCATGTTGCTCCCACTACATATTAGTATATAAATTAAATACTCTGTTCGTGTATTCCAAATTGAAGGTAGTGGCGGGTAGGAGAGATGACATTTTTCAACTTTAAAAAATAACTGTATCCCGACAACACTTTTAAGATATATTTGTATTCATGACCAACATATACTCGTGCACATAGTTCATATTGGACCTAAATATTCACGTTGGTTCATATTGGACTTAGTTTATTCTGATATAAGCAGCTGATTAGTCCATGCTGGACTCATACCCGTTATTCCGTTTTGTGGTGAGAGGCACAGTGAAATCTAATTATAAAGAGCGTTCATCTGGTAAGCAAATTTATTATCTTAAATAACGCGGAGTGTATAATAAGTGGATCTAACAAGGCCGATATGAATTTATTTGAATTGATATAAGTCCAATTGTAACTTATATTTCGTTGAACGATTCGGTCCACATAGGTTTTTGTTTCGCATCTGAATAATGACATATGAGCTTATTTCAGTCCAATGAAAAAAGTTCCATATTAACAAGCTGTCATGACTGCTTCATTATAATATCCTGTTTGCTAAAGGCATAATGCTTGTAAAGCGATTGGTTTTCTTAGGAAATGCATTTGTAAAACTGCCCTTCAAAATGGCTGAGTTGCTCTTCAATTTTCAAATGTGCATAGCATGTTGCTATGCAAAACAAAAGATACTTTACACGCCGCAAATAACCCCATCCTCCAACAATCATAACAATTGGGTTCATTGAAAGATTGATGCACGCAGCTAGTGCAAACCGTTGTTCCCTTTCCAAGGGTACACTTATTTGTTTGAGTGGGTACACGTTTCATATGTGTGTTTGGAAATTATCAGCGAAGGGTTTCTTCTTGCAACAAACTGCGAAGAGCAAATACAATGAAATCGTCAACGGTAAGTGCATATTGTGCAAATATGCTATGTGTGCATACCACTAGACATTCGGCGTAATTGATTGTTATGTCAACGTTATATTGTTACATCAATCTTTACACACTAGCACATGTCCTTAGGCTGTTCACATGACATTTATCGTTTCAGAAGTAAGTTCGGTGCAATGTGACATACATAATACACATTTTATCTTAACCTGCGACAATATTTCACCGAGGAACGACATTCGGGTACAGTGCTGGTATATATAATGTATGCATCCATTAACATCCATCCTGCACTTGTATTTGCGCATGTAATATAATAGACAATTGGGATTTCTAGCATGCCTATTTTTTAAAAAGTACAATAATTGGAAAACAGCCTCAATCTCACCAATACTGTTTGCGTGGTCCTTAATGCAACATATTCTCGCACAAATAAGCACATAATCTACCTATAATGTGAAATAGGTACATAATGTGATTATTTCTGTTCTCAAATAAGCAGATATCGGACTATATTTTGTGAACACACGGATTAAAGAGCGTACATCTGAAAAGTCGTGAGTTGGCTTATCTACATGTCATTGTCCACACATAATTTGGTTAGAATCGCCTCATTGACCTCGGTAATGTGACTAAAACGCTCTCATTTTCAGCACATTATCGATTTAAAATCAGGCAATTCTAAACAGATTATCTACCTAAATCGAGTTTAATTATAAGCAGATCATGTACTTTGTATCCTCACCCTCGATTTTAAAGCGAATGGTATTAGCTGTATTTTGGCCTTAAGGCTTCTTCTGAACTCAAAATTATGTAAAACACTAACATGAACAATATATAGAAACTAACCGACATGAGTTGTGCTCCGACTCCCTTGCTTTTGTGAAGATCTCCGTTTGCTTTATGTAGACCTTTGGCGCTGGCCCGATCGCTCAGTACTCGGATCACTGTGCCCATACTTGTCATCACCTTCAGGCCATGATCTTGGACACCGCGGGCACCTTTCAGTGATGCGGCATCTTTTCCAGCAAATTTTGGGAATTTACTGATGGCAGATGGGTCAATAACGAACAAGCTGAAATAAGCAGAACGGAAACGGGGTGCATTCTAACACTGTATATGGTAGAATTTTTTGGCTCAACTGCATGTCAGATGTACGAGCATTGCCCTGTGTAGAGGTCTGAGATTATAAAACATATGCACAAGGCGCCGATTTGTATACGCCCGTTTTGAAAAAAAAGTAACGTATTATGTTGTTGGTTCTTCCGTCCGTTCGACTCTTTTTCTGTTTCCGGAAGTAAGTCTGAACTGAATGGAATGAAATTTGGTATGTAGGTTTACTAGCACCAAAGACAGGTCAAGTTCGATTTCGAGTTTCGCGCGCTAATTTTTACCAGAGTCACGGCTGTTTTTGTTGCAATTTGTAGTCACCTTTCGTTTCTGTATGATAACTTTATTAAGTCTGAACTGAGTGACATTTTTTATGTGAGTTTAGTAGCCCAAAATACAGGTCAGGTTCGAACGTGGGTTCCGCCCGTCAAATTTTGCCCGAGTTATGGTCCTTGTCGACTTAGAGTTTGCCAATTGTTTTGGTTTCCGCATGATAACTTTAATTTTAGTTAACTGACTTCTTTCAAACTGTGTATGTAGATTAGCCACATGAAAATACAGATCAAGTTCGAATTTGGATTCGATCTGCCCATTTTTACCGGAGTTATGGTCCCTTTCGACTTAGAATTTGCCGATTATTTTGGTTTCCGGATGATAACCTTAGTTTTAGTTATCTGATTATTTTCAAATTTGCCATAAGGATTACTCGTTCTGGCCCTTTGGTGAATTACCACGGGCGTATTTTGCCACGCCCTAACTCTGCTTTTGTTAGAAGCTGTGTTTTTGAGAGAATGCACATTTTTTGATTGTGTGGGAATCGAACCCTGGCCCATGATGACCAGCGAACCTTGCAAAGTCCGACGTCAATACCACACAGCCATGTGTATTCCGTGAGATTGTCAACCAGTTTTTATCCTCCTTCCAAATTACGTAGATATACTCTGGATGTGCACAGAGCTGAGCCATGTCCGTTTACACATACCAGAAAGAAATCATGGGACAAAAAAGGACGATATTTATTCTCTTCCAGACATTGTAAACTTATATGGCGCGTTTATCTCACGTTTGTGCGGAAACGATACATTTCTATAACATAATTTTGTTCACTGTATATCTCTCGTGGGGAAATCAGCAGCTCATGAATTAATCGACGTTTATTAACCCTTTTTAAAAATGACATATGCACACTGTGGCTCTCCAAATGAGCCGTGCTTTCAACGATAGTAACTGAGATAAGTACTCCTTATTTTAACCATATCAGTACCAAAATTGATTGACGGAACACTCTTTACTGTGTACATGCTGTGGGCGACACATGTGTTGACTGCGCCGAGGTAATTACTATGCATCAATACGATATTGTAAGGCAAACATTCATTGAATAATTAGTTGCTGATCCCAGTAACGAGGCTATGATAAATGTGAGGCCTGAAGATTTACAACTAATCGCCTTGCAATTGAAAAATACAGACGTATATCTACTAGCGAACTAACTACTACATGTGGTTATGCTAGCATGATATGCTCTTGGTGAGGCTTGGTGAATCAGATATGAATGTTGGGGCAATAGACTGTTGTTGAACAAACATTAACGTCATTCATCTCAACTTGTAATGTTAGCCGACTGTCTACGACTAATATTAACCCTTTATATACTAAATACTCATTATTGAGTAACTATCCATTAGGACATGTTCAGATAATAAGTTCAACCAACGAACGATGGTTCCTTCTGCATTTTGTATTATCTGTCATCTGCCCATATTTACTGAGCATCCATTTATGTGAATAATAGACCATTCCCATGTATGCTTCTATAACTGGATGGGATAATCCATTTTTAGTGGAGGAATACGCACGTTAAACGGACGAACTTGGCGTATATGTATAGGACATTCCCTAATGTTTGAAGCTTTCCATACAGCTCTAATGTCATGGTAACCATGGCAACGGCGGACACATCTTGTTTTTTGGACAAACATGGAACAGTTTTCGTCGATAACATCTATACCACCGAAATGTTTTAATAGAGAGTTTCAAAACTAACAATAAATGTTTAGCCATAGTCTGAACATTGTGGTAGTGTTGGGGTCTGATTGTATCAACCCGTTTACCATGGCAGCATACATTTGGGTCACATTTTGATTTATATGGAAGCGGTCCTGACGACAGGTCCTCGAGACATTTTATTTCCTAAATGGAAACTATATTTTTGAAAGATATTGGAAATCTCGGAAACCAATATTGTAAATATTATCATAATTGCAATTTTTGAATGGGCTTTGTGTGTCAGTACTCCGGTAACGTTAAAATATCGAAACAGGTGCTATGAAATGTATTTTGAGCAGCACTTAAAATAGTTGCCATAGCAACCAGACCTAGTTTAGCAACTTGAAAATGTCTAGACTTAGATAAAACACACATACATATTATATATGCCCATTATCTTACATTCTTGCATAATGAGCGACATCTACTAAAAAGCCAAGGTCTCAAAGGGTAACCCCCCCCCCCCCCCCCCACCAGAAAATCAAGGTCAATGAGCGCTTTTTGCTCTAGAACATGGCGTTAGGCTCCCTTCCCAAACACCAGTTGCATGCATAAACACCACTGCATATGTGTATGGCCGTTGCTATGGAAATAGCAACCGTTCTTGAAAAGAAAATTGTTGCTCCCCGGCCTGTGCGAATGGTCTGTTAATTTCCCAGTTATCACAAATGTGTATTCTCATCTGGAATTATGTCTCAGTCCTCTAAATACAAATGGGGAAATACGGTAACTATATTTAAACCAACATAGTGTATAGTTACTGTGGTGTTACGGATAACTATTATTTGGAGAAAATCAATCGATTTTATCAAAATGATTGCCATGGCAACGGTGGGCAATTGTCAGTTCTGTGCGATATCCAAATTGACTTATGGTTATGTGATTTACTTGTCTTCCAAATATGGCGCTTTTACAACATAATTCATGTCATCTACCCGCCCCACTAAAATGTGTTGTGGTTTCTCAAAATATGCATATATTGGTTACATACAATTTCCATGGCAACTAGGCATTTTACTTTTGATGGCAGTCCAGAACGAAATATATGTTATACTGTCAAATTAGATGTTTTTGTCGAACATAACACACGTTAACTCAAAACATTATGGTCAGGATCACTACTCGAAATATTCAGATGTGACTCATAGTACATTTACGTTACCATGGTAACCATGTTGATATAATCAGACCCCTGCACTACCACAATTTCCAGACTATGGTTAAACAGATATTTCGTAGTTTGGTAGCTCTCTAATAACACAATTCGGTGGTACAGATGAATTTATCGACTAAAAATGTCCAATTGTTGGCCAAAAACAAGACGGCTACTGCTGCCATGGTTACCAGGCCAACCAAACCGGATGGGAAGTTACAAAACATACCGGGAAGGTTCGTTTTGTATGTGATAAGTTCCATGCTTTTATCACAAAATACACCACTGTTGGTCTTATCACCTCTACTATATAGTACATGCAGGGTGAACAATTCGAATAAAAAATAAAATCTGAAAGAAACAAGTTCAATGGTGACAACACATGTTGTTGGTAAACGATCGAAAAATCAATAGATTTGGGTCGGCTTTCAATAATTTACACATTCATTGTTAAAATGTGTTCATGTATGCGTGTTCCAAAATACCCAACTGCAGAGAATGATAGCGTCTATAATCATTAAACTTGAGAGACCTTGAAAATGACAGCGTCGTCAGTTTGCATCGGCAACATCAGCGCTAAATCAGCAGAACCGCGAATAATATGGCATAATACTATGACCGCCTGGCTAGGTACATGTGTGAATGTACTACTATTGTTAAAGTTTGACCTACTTGTAGAAGAAGCAAGCCCCAAATCCCTCGAGATCTGTCACTCGGTTCCACGCCTCCTGGATGTCAACAATTTCAGCAGCGCTCAGTTCCATTTTCGTAGGTTAGTGAAATGATTCCACAAAAAGATTCACTTATATTATGATGTTCGCACGGGTTGTAAATGACGTATGGGCCCTGGGGGACAGAACCTAGAGTTTTATAGGGAAGCAAAAACAAAGCATCAATAGCTCAGCTTGAGAGAAATATGATTGACGACTCCGAGTAAAATTTAACTATTGAACGATTTGTACTTTAATATTGAAGTAGGCTTTCTCTTTATTTAGCGGTAGCTCTATAGATTAGTCTCCAACTATTAATATTCGGGTTTTTTTCAATAGCATGTTCGTAAAGAAGTGTGAACGTGCGATATCGTTGCCGCGTTGAATCGGACCCACGTGATCGCCCGGGTTCTGGGACAGGCCATTATACCCTTTTAATGTTCTAACATTAGACTACGAAAAGGTGACTAACAAAGGCTGCACACAGAGCATTGGGGTTAGTTTCACTGTGCCATTAAGAGTATGCACGTAGCAACCATTGAGACCACTTAAAGAGTCATATTTTACACCAACTTATTTCCTACGCCAATCTCAGGCAAACGAAAATGAAAAATACTTCCAACACTGCCATTCGTATCGTACGGATATATTGAAATACCACACATCTTCCAGAAGAAATACGTTGACAACCGTCACAAAAGCTCTTAGTTGAAAACGCTGAGTATTTTATACTGCTTTGGGCGCTAATGGACGCTCTTTATAAAAGGCTGTGAATCATGTTTAGAGACCCTATCTGGCCATCGGATCCCCTATTAATAGTATAAATGGTTCGGTATAATTACGTTCTTTAACCAAAAACAAACGTGGTTCACATAATTATGTTGACTAATCGCCATTTCTTGCACATGATTGGGGCTGATGCGCAGATCGAAATATACACCAGGATATGGTAGGATACTTTTATTTACAATATACACATTGCAAGTACAAATACAAATAATAGAATATGCATGTATGCTTCGGGGTGATATAGTTACAACTGACTGTCCTATCAACCAGGTGACCAAGGTGGCAGGTGTAGATTAGTAAACAGCAAAATTAAAACTGATTCGCCCAATATATCATGGCGCACATAGTTTCTGAATCGACCTATACTATTCACATTGGTTCTTAATCGACCTATACTATTCACATTGGTTCTTAATCGACCTATACTATTCACATTGGTTCTTAATCGACCTATACTATTCACATTGGTTCATATGATTCTGAAATCAGCGCATAGTGGACTTATACCCGATATTCCAATTTAGAACGCGGTCCACAATGAGTTGCTATACTCTAGTTATTTTCCGCCCATAAAGAACTTACAACAGACCTAGTTTAAACTACCAGTTTAAACTGAGTTTTAGTAGTAAAACCAAGTTTTACTCAACCGCGGGGACGACATGGATTTGGTCGTTGCGTTACCCGTGGGCCACAATTGTATCGCAGGATACCACCCGATGGCGTCGAAATGGGGTAGGGACCATTTTCGAGAACGTTAAGGATTTCGGCCAATTTTACGGCATGGGTGGGTGGCCCGCCCTCAAATAACCCACAGACACATCCCCATCCCTCACCGGGTAGTACCACCCAAGCGGGTGAAAATGTGGTCCGGGGGGGGGCTTGGGTGGTCCACACCACCGGGTGGTAACCCCGGGGCGAGGGTGTTTGTACCCACCCATGGCGTAGAATTTACCGAAATAAAACATTTTGCAAATAAGGAATACATTGGTCCATAGCCCATTTTCACCCCACCGGGGTGGTTTCCACAGGGATGCGAGTGGGCGCTCCACCCACTCCTGTCGTCAAATAGGCCGAAATCCTTACCGTTCTCGATGCGGTGTTTCTATAGGTTATTTGGGGCGGGCCACCCACCCATACCATCAAATTGACAGAAATCCTTACCGTTCTCGAAAATGGTCCACACTCGATTTTCACCCTCATGGTGGTACCTCCCGGTGAGGTAGAGTGGTTTTACTTTGATTTTTGTTTTCCTACTATATTTCAAAATATATTTTCGAGAAAAAACTTATGGTACGGATAAATCAGATCTATATAATCGTTTCCTGATCGTTTTATCGCCATTCACCACAAACAATTAGCGATATTATCATAACTAACATTATGACGCCAATACAACCTAGTTTTAATTGAGATCGAATTCCAAAAAATTGAATATGATTTTATCACAAAACTGGGTTAAGCTACACTAAAACGTAGTTTTACTCCTACCAAAACCTAGTTTAAACTAGAGTAAAACAAGGTCTAGAATAAAACATAGTCTAAACCAGATATGCCGATTCGGACCTATGAGTCGATAATGGCATTGTTACATGACGCTCATTTCAGTTCGGTATGGACTCAATATGAGGCCATTCTAAGCCAGTTAAGAACCTAAAACATATCATATTAGAAGTCCACACGGTGTACATCAACACCGAGAAAGCAGAGGCATGGAATCCACCTCCATCTATTTGACAAATAGGATGCGATTGTAAATGGTGCTTGTATGTCTAGTAATTCCGGATATCGGTTGATATATATCCAGGCCTGTGTGTGTATTCTGTCATCTCTAATTTCAAGTATAAGACGAGTTATTTCACAATATCTGCGTTTTCCATACATATGTTGTATTGTGTTTGCAGTAATAATATGATGTATACGTAGATCGTGCCATGAATCTACTCTTGCTAACGCCCGTAGAGATCATATTCGTTGGAACTTTTTGAAGTTTTGACAGGGAAAACTAAAGTAGAAAAATAACGCAGGAAATACATTTCTTAGTTATTATGTTCCTTAATAAAATACTTGACTGTAGGTGAAGGTCCCAACTCGAAAGTTCACGATTTAGGTGACTTTGTGAGCGATTTAGCTTTGCATAGCTTACAATTATACAATTCCTCCTGGATAATTAATTCAATGTTTATTGCGATATCGGCTCAGAAAAGTCACAGATAAGCATGCCCTTTCGAGTTGCTACCCATTCAGTGAAGTACATTATCACGGAACAGATAATAACTAAGATATATATTCCCTGCGTTAATTTTTTCGATTTTATAAGATTCCCTGTCGAAACTTTAAAAAGTTCAAAGATGTTTGTACTGGCGGAATATGACCTCTACGTGCGTTAAGAGTAGCGATTCATGGGTGAAGGATGACATTATGTCTCACCCATCGGACCATCAGCTTGACGCATTGATAAAGGTTCATGCGCGATTCATCAAATACTATAAATACCGTACCAATGCAAAATCTGACGTTAAAAGCTACTTTAAGTATTTAGATTTGCAGACTTGGCAAATTCGTGTTATGTATTCTTGTACTACTTTTGTGTTATGGTATGAATGCACACTGGTCAGTCCTTGAATGTCTATTCCTGACTCCAAATGGAAACATTCCTCTTGGGTGCTTTTACTTGTAGCTCAGTTTTAATCTAATCCACTGTCTCATCTACGACCTTTTTTGATACATCATTCTCTTCTTGGTCGTGATATGACCCAGCGGCTAATACGACGTTAAGCTCTCAATCAATCAATCAATCATACTCGTCGTAAATAGAAATTTATTGGCCGAAGGGTGGACTTAAATTTAGTAAGACGCATCTTTCTGAAAGAACAAAAATGAGTTGTGTTGAGCCAATGTTACTACAAACAAAACATACAAAATGCGAATGATGCAAAACGGCTTGAGGAGAATTACATATTCATTTCCATCCACTATCAAACAGCCAAGATGTCCATCCCCATAACATACCGAGTATTTGGTTCTAAATCGTAGTATACCCATGTGCATAACATGTGTTGTGTTGTGTAAATGCACAATCTCTGCAGCACAATTGTGCAGTTGTTGACAAATTAAACAATTATAGCGCCTGCATCGAGTGACCAAAATACGAAACCGAGAGGCAGCAAGGATGTTGGTGTCGTCTTTGATTAAGTCCCGGACAAATATGTCAAAATATTTACTACCTGAAACACTTAAAAGTTTCGTTGAAGTGACTAAGGTTTCGTTAGTTATTAATTTAAAATTATCCTAAGAATATGACTAAAGGCACGGATTGCCTTCATAGTGGGTATTGCTGTTAAAATAGTAACATCCGTTAAAACCGCCACGACAGAAAGAATATTAAAATATTGACATATTTTGTTCTTAAACCAATACTACGTATCGCGTAAATAGTATGTTATTGTGAAACTCATACGTTTTGTTGTGTAAACCAAAGCCAGAAATGTTACATAACCTGGCTTTTGTTTACATAACACAGCGTACAAACTTGATAACATACTATTTACGCGATACGTATTATTGTTATACGAACAAAATATAGCTATATTTTAATATTCTTTCTGTTTATGGCAGTTTTAATGGATGTGACTATTTTAACAGCGATACCCACCGCGACGGCCATCCGTGCCTTTAAAGAGGCAGGTGTTGAGGTTTTGAACAAGGACTAGAATATTTTCATACCATATAGGTTCAGCTTCAAAACAGGCCGTATGAATTTCGAAAATGGTAGCAAAGCTCGGGACAAGTGCACCAGTCCGAAATTCTATTACATATGACATTTTCGAGAATTAGTAATTTAAAAAAGGTCCCATCCAATTTGACAAAATTCCTAAGTAAATTGTCAACTTGAAAATTATTTGAAATCAACATCATTCGTGACAATATCCATAAGCAATGCCGCGAAAACTATCAAAAAGCTCAAAAATGAGAATCCTCTACATTAGCTCATACATAGTGTGACGAAAGCATGGACGCTCCTTATGAGACGATTATTGGAATCTTTAAAAATGTGATAGGCTTTCAACACTTGAAAGTTGGCCAGCAAAACCTCATACTTGTATGAGTAGGCTTATGGTACGATCTAATTATTTACGGATATAGAAACGTACATATTATGGTGACGAAGCGGACAGAGCATATTTAACCAGTGAGGATTTAATTCGAAACTGGACAACCTGAACGACGATCCTCCATCCAGATTCCTGTCAACACCGAAAGGGTTTATCTCATCGGCCCAAAGCGCACTATAGTCAATTGTACGTTCAACTGCGAACCGTTGTGCAAATTCAAAAGGTATGTCAATATTGTGATATAGTGTTGGGATAGTATTGTCGAAATACCGTCCAATTTCGAATAGATGAATGCACGTGCGTCTATAGGCTCCCCGGCAGACATAACCCAGCCGGGATTGTAGACACTATTCACACCTATGTGGACATACACTGTCTGCGCACTATAGAGTGCACGGTGTATGCTGCCTTATAAATCTATTTGCGCGAGGGTATGTTGAAAGTGTGTTTGTTTCAAGAAATAACAGCTTAATTTTCAACTTTTGTGCGAGTTTTGCAGAGTTTGGCGTGGTAATATAACTTGCATTTCACATTGCGTGACAATCCAGTCGACATTATATCGCGGGTGGGTTCTGCGATATGTTTTTCTAATGTTGTCGTCCATGATCAAAGCGATTTAAGAAGAACGTCATTGTATGTATGACCAGCCCGTTATCCCAAAATCCCAAGAACTTGTTTTAGGCAGATAACTTGCTCATTATCGCCTCATTTTGAGTCGATAATGTGCTGAACATTAGAACATTTTAGTCACTGTATCGACTCATAACGAGGCGATTCTAAGCAGATTATGTGCGGATAATGACACAATTCAGCCAACCCACGACTGTTCATGTGTATCTCTTAAACATGTAGTTTCACTATGGCCGGCACCATAAAACGAATTAACGGCTATGACTCCATTATGTGCTTATTTAATTATCAGATAATCACATTATGTACCTATTTAACATTATAGGTCGATTATATGCGGATTTGACATTCAGCATATAGCAGGTATATTAACAGACTCCATTACAAAATCTGTTCTGACAGTCCAGTCACGTTACTTAAAGTGACACTGTACACTAAATCCGGCCATATATGAGACCATTTCCTTTTACATGCAACAGAATATACGCAACAAATTAACGAATTTGAGCCAAATACACTCATGTGTTCCATGAACAATGCAAACAGCATGCTTATGATAATAGTCATAAATTCATTTTCATTACAATTACTGTTGTTTGCATCGTTCATAGAGCACATGTTTGTATTTTGCACTAATTCATGGCTGAAATTCATTTCATTTGTTGCATATATTCGCTGAATTCTGATCTCTGATCTAGACCACCCTAATAATCACGGTGTTCCAAGTCAGGACTTGGTTTCGCGAAACCACCTGGTCCCAAGCTGGGGTCGGCGGTTTATTGTACAATCAACGACAATCTATGGACAAAAGCGTACTGCGTGAATATTATCGTGTTGGTGTCGCCAAACCTGAGCACGTGAACGCGGCTTATCTCTGAATTCTATAGCGGTACCTGTATGCCGTCGCCGTCAGACAGGGTCACGGGGCAGGACTTCTCACTCTCTATGCGGATGTCACGACGTTATCATTTTTACGAGTGGAGGAAAGTCTACGCAGAGTAAATTTCACCGATAAATTACTCCGCTGTGTGTGGAACCCACCGACCCCGGAAAGCAACCGACAAACTTGCCCAGATACACCAATCAGATTATCCTCACTTAGCGTGGATCGCGAATCCGGGCTTTTAGGTATTTGAACCAGCTTCGTCAGCGCTAGACGGCATAATGCACTGAGCATTCTACCGACGCGACAACCGGGGGTCCTTTCCAACCAATGTATAGTGTAAAATATTGTGTGTTCAAATCAAGAACCAACTATATATTGTTCAACTTTGAGTCAAAATATTACACTGAAATTACCTTCAGTTCAAGAAATTCCACCCCACCCATGTGTTAGGTTCGTAATTCCTAACTGGTTCTCACAATGAGGTATATACATGTATCAATTAGAATATTGCAAACTTAAAGAGGAGATATTCAGTTGTATGCATATATGGTGTTTTGCAGTTGGAACGTCGGGTTTCCTAAAAATACCCATGGTTGTTGTCGCAACCAAACTTTGGTCAAACTTTTAAGCTGTTAGCAGCTGGAAATGACATGCATTCCTGGTAAATTAGATGGAAGAACCTGAGAGAAATAAGTTGAAATTGTTTTATTTCTGTGATTTTTTGGACATCAAATATTTGTGTTTTTTGTTTTGGTACCGGTACCAAAATTCGGTTCTTTTCCTAATTTCGGTCAAATGTTTGAACTGAAATGGTTATCAGTTGAAAACATTTCGAACCATTATTATAGGGGATATCAGGTGGGAATTTCCAACAACTGAAAATAATGAGGTACCTGTTGGAAATTTTCAATTCATTGGGGTGAGGGGTGACAGGTGGGACTGCAATGTAATTTCGCGGACTTGGGAATTTGCAATAAGTTGAACATTTTTAAATATTCTAACAACTATCGCCGTGGTTATTGAAAATTATTGTCCAGAAAATGTAATGGTCACAACGGGGGGGGGGGGGGGTTGTCTTAAAAAAAAATCCAGAATACAAGGTCCGGTTGGGTGGGTTGTATCTTAGTCCCGGTTGCAGATATTTCCAATGCCATATATTTTCTTTCCAAATCCATTTTTAAAGACAAATTATGACAAATAAACCAATTTGAAGTCGACCACACACATCGATAACATATTGAGCGTAGAAATAATAGCAAGAAAATCTGACTTAATTCATCTAACGGTAGTATGCTTCAAACAACACAAGAATATTATAAATAAAAGTCCATTGTAAAGTCAACTAAACGCACACATGATTTACAATCAAATTACCAATCTGTATCGTTACTGCGAAACCAGAAATCGGTATTCTCATCTCAGGTTCAAGTCTCTGTTTATACAATAATCTCAGACCGGGGGGTACTAGGTCTCAGTGGTAGACTATTATCTATAATACACATAATTATCGATTATATTAAATGGTGTCCCGTGCATATATAATAATAATCTAGCATCTACACGGCATACCAATATAACACAATTCCTATCTGGTTAACATAAAGAAAATGCTTCCAAAAAATACTTATGTTTCTGTTACCAGAACTAGTACGTTACCACATGTTCGAATTATGAACAGGCCGACACAGGATTGAATGACAATACGAAGGCAAACCTTGGTTTACGTAAACCTGAGTTTCAAAAAGACGAGAATACGGACCAGTCCGGACCAATAATCCCAGCTTACTCGCTCCGAAGCTAGGTAACACATCGCCATCACCGTGGTTTGGGCCTGGTCTTGACCATAGTTTACGCGAAACCTGGTCCAGACCAGATAGCAGAATTCGGCCGATTATATTCAGTATAAAAGGAGATGGTCCCATAAATGACCATATTCAGTGTAAGGTATCACTTTAAATTTATCTCCATTACCATTATGTTACATGATTGTTCACATCCCCATATCATGCCGGGTACATTTACTTTCTCACTAGCATATACGGCGTACGTGACAAAATCCACGAACTCATCAATCATGATAAAATCTACGTTTCAGAATGGCTCAAAAGTTAATGCACCATTATTCGCTTTGCCAATTTCTATTGCACATACATTTCACAACAATGGTATTACAACGAAGCGAATCAGCGAAATTCCCCATAAAACTTGTCCCGAAACGAAACTTGTTTACGTGCATGGACCCATGTCTGGTCTTACCTAATTGGTATTCCAACTTAACTACCATAGATAAATTCTAACCGACATGACAATTACAATTCATATAATTATTATCGACTTTACTAATTGAATTAGTCTATGTGCTATTAATTTGTGAAACGATCAACGATTCAGCAAAATCTTTTAACACAAATTTGATTTGACTTATGTTATGAAAAGCTTACAAAACGTTTGTCAATGACGGTACTGCTCGTTGTGTGAATTGGTTGACAGTGCATTATAGCGCCATACACTGTTATGACCCTGGAATCATCCGATCGTCGTAACGACCGCATGTCCCAAGCAAAATTAGTTATTCCCGAAATGAATATTAACACTCGTCCACCAAAACGTGACCAGAAATTCACTACGATTGTACAATATTCATATTCGTTCAATAATTCCATTCATTTTGAGATATAGATCAACCACGAACATGTATGGCTAGCGACAGCAGAGATATGTTCACTTACTGTGACAAGAAACCCCACGTCGCCCGAAAACGAGTTTTTTTGGGAGTTGACTTTGTTTGGAAACAGAAAGTCGAATGTTGGAAACAAAACTTTGAAATCAAATGACATTGACTCCCAATTATCCCTAAACTGTTACCAGTTTAACCCACATCTTCTCAAATTTGAACCACGTACCAAATAGCAAGTCATTCGGAGGCTGAATAGTGTACGTTATTATCCGGTCAGCACAAACACTGATTTATTTTGTCAAAAAGGCGCACAAGTCCACCGATACGAAAAATCATCGGATCATGACCAAAAGTCGAACTTGGCCAGCGAACAACGTACCACATATATTGAAACTATGTAAGAGATTTACTTGTATAGACATCACAAATATAAGTTTGTTTCTTAGATTTCAATAACTTGTCAATGTTCCCTGTGTTATCGCGCTGTTTTGTCTTTAAATGTGCTCTCAGTTCATAGAGTTTTTCAATTCCATTTGTCGCTAGTTCTTTAGCATAAACCTTTTTTAATTCCTGTAACCTCCAGATGTTGCATGTTGTACACAATGGATTTTATTACCATGTTTCTGGTAGATTTAATTTCCAGTATAAGTTTACTGGTCGATTCCTGTGGAAAGATTCCCACCCTCATTCATGGGTACTTGTAATTCTTCTATGCATGTATATATAGATGATCTCACATGAGTTTCTATTTTGTACGTAGTTGGTTAACCGATTTCGGTGAATTCGGTTTGAGCCGAGGTTTACCGAGGCTCAAATAGAATTTAGTGGACGAGGTTGATATATTACGTATGTAATGGGTATAGTATAGTACCAACGATCAACCTCAAATGATTTCCCTACGAAAACGTATACGCCTACTTCAAGTCTAATAACTTAAATTTGTCTCGTTGTTCATATGTGCCGATTTATGTGTGTATCCATTATGGTATTATGCAGTATTTGCTACCTACATGTCAATATTGGTACCTTTACCTATACATATGACCGCTTGTATATGCAACTGTATTCTGCAACTGATCCAATTTTCCACTTGTATACATTTATTCTGCATCCAAAACTCTCAAGTGCACGATGTTGGCACCATTCCATACTGCCCCATTAAGTCGGTGAAGTATTAACCGACATATTCCATCCACTGTTATCCATATTCTACAGTCCACACACCTCATCTATCTCAGTTAATCCTAGAATCAACTAACCCTCTAACACAACAGCTCACCTCTTTTCAACACACACCCCTTAACTGCCCCACACATACATACCTATTATATATTGACCCCCCATACCCCAAAAAGGTTGATCAGTCAAGTAATCTCATCAACTATCGCTGGAATCAAATGGGTATCGCGCTACAAGATTACCGCGTGAGAATCGGAACATATCATGGCGTTTCCAGTACAAGCCGACGACGCAAGATGGACAACTTATTTCCGTCCAGTTCCACATTGCCACGAGTTGATATTAAATTCTTAATGATCATATCCGTGATGATAGCCCTTTGTTGCGATATTCACCCCCACCCTGGTCCCGCAAGTGACGTAACTTCAACGAAAAACCAATTATCCATTTTCCATTATAACATAAGGAGCATCCGCAACACGACTAGAAACATCACCCATATATTGGAGAACTATGACATTTTGTGTTTCACTGAAACACATCTGGATCATACAATTAACTCATCCACATTAACACTTGACAGATACGTAGGACCAATACGTCTCGATAGGGACAGTTCGGGTGGAGGGCTTTGTGTATATTTTTTGGAAAATATTGTGTTCGCCCGTTGCCCCCAACTCGAGAAAGGAGATTATGTTATGTGGTTTGAGGTAAAAAAAAGAAACGCTCTTCATTTTTACTCTGTATTATTTACCGCTCAGATAATTTCACAGATTCTACATTTTGGACTGGCCTTGAATCGAGTATAGCATCGGCATTATTTATTAACAAATCTGACATTATTGTGGGTGACCTAAACAGTGATCTTTTGCAACCTGGTAATAATCTACAAGCTACTATAGACTTTTTCAGCATGAAAAATGTTATTGACAAACCGACACGCATCTCTCGTACACGAAGTTCACTTTTAGATCCCATAATAGTTACACAGTACATAAACGTTCTCGATGCTGACACAGTTGAACCCGGAGTTTCTGACCACCAAGCTACTTATGTTACAATATCATGTGACTATGATCTGTCTCCCACAACAAAACGCAGAATATGGAATTACAAATTTGCCAACTTTGAAGAAATAAACAGTATTTTTTTGTTAGTAGATTGGAATAATATCCTAAACAGAGGCGATACTCATTCAATTGAAAGTAAAGTTGCAACTGCTGAAAAAATAATTCATAGTACGATGGAGAAATGTGTGCCAAACCACATAGCTACAGTCCGACCGAACGATAAACCTTGGTTTGGCAGTCCATTGAGACTGGAAATTAGACGACGCGACAGGTGGCGAAAGAGATCCATGAAATCAAATCTTCCCAACCACTGGGCACAGTATAAAAAAATTCCGAAACTCTGTTAATAATATGAAATAAATTGCAAAGAAACGATATTTAGAAGAAGTTCAAACAAATCTCAATCACGCCCATGATTGGAAATCGTTTTGGAAAATCACAAATGAAATTATCTGTGAGAAACATAAATCAAATACCATACCACCACTACAACTTGAAGATAAATTTGTCTACAATGACGCAGACAAAGCAAATGTCTTAAATGGGATTTTTATAGATAATAGTAAAATTAACGACCACGGTCAGCCTATTCCATATTTTCCCATGCGAACAGACAAGGAAATAAAGTCGATCTCGATCACACAAGATGATGTGGAGAAAATTCTCAGGGAATTGAATACTAACAAAGCTACTGGCCCAGATGGTATAAGCAATACAATTTTAAAATGTTGTCACAAAACACTCTCGTTGCCGCTGTATATTCTCTTCAAGCACTCCCTGGACACATGCACTTTCCCATCTCAATGGAAAGTTGCTACCGTAATTCCAATCTTTAAAAACGGTGAGAAAACCGACCCATGCAATTACCGACCAATATCACTTCTATCGTGTGTGAGTAAAATACTAGAAAAGATTGTTTTTCAGAAAACGTACGACTACTTTATGGAGAACAGCCTACTGTATAAATATCAATCTGGTTTCCGCCCAGGACACAGCACTACTCACCAATTATTGGAAATATTTCATTACCTGAGCAAAAATTGGAGTGAATCGAGGATATCTATAGGTATATTCTGTGACATATCTAAAGCATTTGAACGAGTTTGGCATAAAGGACTAATTCACAAATTACGCAATTATTGTATAAACGGTAAATTACTTTCCTGGTTCAATGACTACATCAGTAATCGATTTCAACGCGTTCTAGTCGGATCGGAGTATTCTACCCCATCACAGCCATCCTCTGGTGTTCCACAAGGGTCCGTCTTGGGCCCTTTTCTATTTTCAATATTCATCAACGACATAGGTGATAACATGAAATCAAATGTTCGTTTATTTGCTGACGATACTTGTATATTTTATTCACTACCATCATTTGAAGACCTCGTGATTCACATGAACAACGACCTAAGATCACTCGATAGATGGACTAACAACTGGTTGGTTTTCCTTAACTCATCGAAAACGAAAGCGATAATATTCCAAGGTCAGCAATCAACATGCCAGCGCACAGCAGATCTTATATTTTGTTCTAACAAACTTGACATAGTTGAGGACCACCGACACATCGGAGTAATTTTCCAGTCCGATCTCAAATGGAACCTTGCTATCGAAAACATTTAGAAGAATGCATGCGTTTCGCTCTCACAAATACGCAAATTAAAATATTTGTTATCAAGAAAAACCCTCGATACCATGTTTAAAGCTCATGTATTACCTATACCAGAATATGGCAACTGGGTATGGGATTCTGCCCCTGACAGTATTAAATCAACATTGGACAAACTTTACTATGATGCAGCGTGAGTGGTTTCAGGCCTAACAAGATCTTCGTCAAACGCGACACTGTTAAAGGAACTTGGATGGCAACCGCTACAGCAACGTAGGGATGCACACAAACTATGTCTAATGCATAAAATTGTTAACAACAAAGCCCCCTATTCCTAACCGAACTGCTTCTACCTCGTGTCGGAGATATCAGCCGGTATTTTTTACGCAATTCAGATGATTTAGAAAACTACTTTTGTTATCTCAAAGCTTTCAAGAAAACATTCTTCCCGAGCACGATTAATGTCTGGAATGTCTTGTCAGACGAAATAAAAGGTAAAACATATGACACTTTTAAATCTACAATTGTCCCAAAGACCAAGATTCCGTTACACGTTCATCTCGGCGACCGTAAGATTAATATCATACATTGTCGAATCAGGAACAATTGTAGCGACCTGAATTATGATAAACTTACTAACCACATCGCTGATAACGCCATGTGCGCCTGTGGAAACCCTGTTGAAGATGCCGAACACTTGTGTATGCATTGCCCCTTTTATATTCATCATCGCACGGATTTGGTACAAACGTTGAGATCATTTGGTGTATTATCATATGAAGCAATTATCAAAGGAGATATTACACTAACATATAATGAGAACAATTGAATTATAGAAGCAGCTCTGACATTTATCAAATTGTCTGGCAGGTTTGCAACTTGTTGCGAATGACCTCACGTTAATCCACTAATACGATTGACCGGCCCCTTGCAATGTCCCCACACACCGCCCATTACCGTAACACAATCGACCCCCCCTATATAGTTGTTCTCGAAGCGTGAGAACATCCAATTTCTATTTAATAACCCTCCTATAGTCAAGCCCCATTCAAATATTCCCTAATATGTATAAAAACCCCGCCATCGTTTTTCGATTCTCTTACGAAATCATACTTAACCTGGTTCGATCTAGTATATACATTTGACACATCATGGCCATCATACCAAACCTATTTATAAATATTACTCTGTTTACATATGTTTGAATTTATATTTGCTGTAGGGAGCGGAGGTCCAGCTAAGTTTCCAGAACTTGTCCTCCAATCCCTAATAATAATGTATCAATATATCCATTATACATGACAATAAATGTTTAAATCAAAAAAAAATTCATGGGTACTTCTGGATTACTTACCGCTACATAAAATATGCTAATTATAATTGTAGTTGTTTTGTGGAATCATATTGGACGGGCATCTGATATGGCGACCAGTTAACCCTTTACCCAACAGAACGGCCCTGTGCCAATGCATTCTCTTATATATGCGAGTCGACCATAGGTCGCCTCGCATATATAAGAGTATGCATTGGCTTAACATATTAAAAATTGTCAAAGAATGTAGAAAAATATTATAAAAATTGTGAAAAAATGTAAGAAATAATTACAAAATTGTTAAAGAATGTAAGAAAAAATGGTAAAAAGTGTTAAAAAAAGAATGTTTAGGCCAATGCATTCTCTAATATATGCGAGGCGACCTATGGTCGACTCGCATATATAAGAGAATGCATTGGCACAGGGCATAACTGTAACCATCACAATGTTGTCAATGAACCGGTTCCAATGATATCCATATTTGTATGGTGTTATTGTGACAGACCGAATATATTTTAGGCTGTTGAAGCTTTATTTGGGCATTTTTGGCCGGTTTGTTGGGTAAAGGGTTAAGCGCACCGCGCACAATGCGATGTTTCACGATATTTATTGCAGACCCTTGAGATGGAAGATCTGTCTGCGTACACGGTGCGATATTAGTTGTGCGACTTATAGATAGAACCGCATGAGTGTCTGGATTTTGACGAAATTGTCGCACGAGATTTGTTGGCGGAGCGATACATCGAGTGCGGGACGCAGTCCCGCACGAGAGGTATCGCGTTCCGCCAACAAATCGAGTGCGATAATTCGTCAACTTCCAGACACTCATGCGGTTCTATTTTTATTACATATCCCCGCGTCATAGTAAGTCGATTCACAATCGTACATCTCCGGTACAGAAAATGTGAATTTAATTGAGTTTTAACGGCATTTTAGGGTCATCGAAACAATCAGACAAGGAGCACGTCTATTCTGTGCCTCGACACACATTCTTGAAATGAAATCACTTGAATGAATCAATCATCTCATCGATTGATCGCTTATTGTTTCTGTATTGTCGTAAAAAGTAAAAATAGTAATGGCGAGAACCAGTCTAATAACACTGAATGAAATAGTTCCGTCGACAGATTGCACTAACTAGTGCGATTCTGAGAATTATCACACGCCTGGAACGTCGTGCGATCATGCAAATTACGTTGATAGATATGTAATAAATGTGTGTATCACTTACGATAGCGTGATTACTACCATCGCGCATGGTACGATCGGATGTGGTCGCTTTACGTCGATCATGTGTTCAGTCAAAGCAACACGATTGGAAATGGCGGTACTCAACAAGCGGCGCGCAATTTCGTTGGTTTTACTAATATTGAAACGTCGCAGAACAATGCGGAATAGAACGGTACGGGAACGCTCCTGAATAACCAGGAGTTGGGCTGAATAACCAGGAGTTGGGCTAGTGTAGTCGGTTAATTTATGAACTGGGAAGAGAGTATGAAGAATATTTCATGAAATTCACAAGGATGATGGTGGACAATTGTAATTCGATTTTATATCTGCTGGAAAGCACAATTGTCCGCCAAGACACAGCGTTATGCGTAACTCGAACAGACACAGTGGACGCCTCCATATCACCACGTTTTTTTCCGGGCTACATATAAATGCCACATTGAACAGTTCAGACACAAATTTAGATTGCTTGACTCTTTATGTCAATCGCCTATTCACACAACACCCCAAAATGTCGAGTACGATTATCCGATATACCGAGAACAAGTATAACATTAACAATTAAGTCGTAATGACATCATATTATAGCTTATAAACGACAGATGTATTTACCGTGCGTATACCGAGATCATTAAACATCGTGTTCTCGATTGGCTCAACCCATAAATAATGCATTTAAGTTCGATATCTTAAAACATGCAAGAGCAATATATGGACAAAGTTTTCTGTCGTAAATTTTCGTGGTAATTTAGCGAAGCCCTTAAGGCACAGTTTAGTTGCAAGTTATTTTAAAAGTTGTCTTAAAGATGACTTAAACAATTACTCACGTTGATAACGGCAGTGACCATGCAAAACGCCAGGCCAGAGGAATCGAGTGAAAAACCCGTACGCGACCAAACGCTAGAAATTGACATAAAGGGTGACCGGTATTTATATGGGCTAGACATACAAGTCGCAAAGACACAATCTTCCCATGCATGTGGGTAAATGTGCCGAGCATTCACTGATCAAGGATGCAGTGCAAACGTAAGTACCAAAAGGCAAACCATTATAAACTATAACACAATATATAAACACGTTAAAAATTGTGCTAAAAGAGATATCAACCGAGAAGACTCTACAAACCCGATAACAAGCTCAGTTAGTTAATTGCTACAGTACATATAATTAAGCTGATGTGGTAGGTGTGGGTTGTAGGCCTATGTTAAAAAGAAATGACTGTTAGGTAGCGATTACAATTGGTTAAGTATAAATCGGTTAAATACATACGAGTATAAACCTATTTATGTTTGATGCATGCATGTTAAGTTATCACGTTATTTATTGCTTATATGACATTTTAAAACGTGTTACCTGTAAATGGGAAAACCCATCGACTATTATGTCAACACCATAAACTGGGCTGATGACCGCAGTACTGTGTGGTCGTTGTCGTATACATGTATAAAGTGTTACACATATGTGCACACCACGTGCATTTATGTATACACAAATGCACACCAGTCTGAGTTGGTCAGTGCGACAGTTAGAATGAAATGTCGGTACGAAATATAAACATGGCATAGACGCGGTTACCACCTGCATAATCACGTATAACAGTGTCCACTTCGATGACAGTCTTCAGAAAGGCCTCTGTGCCAATTGATGATCAAAGGCATCTAGCATGTTTATTTTGACTTAAAATTTAACAATTCTTTAGTTGTGACATTAATTCTGATATTTAAGAAACGATCACGAAAAGCATTGACTCAATTAACGGTCATTAAAGTACTGAAACACATGCAAGTCTACGGCATACCAGGGAGTTCTCAAATTCGACTGAGCTGACGGTATTGACATATATTATAATGTCTGTTATACTATTACCTACCCGTTCATACCAAAATACAGGTCAAGTTCGGCCCGACGATTTCTGACAGAGTTACATGTAGGTACATTTTACGGCTTGCAAAATGAAATTCTTTTTATTTCCTAATTATAACTGCCGTTTATTTTCTTTGATCACCTCCAGGCTTTTGTACTTGATCCCTGATAATTAAATTTTCTTTAATATAAATTGAAAGATGACAACTATCTACTTCGCAAACGGGCGTATTAATCCACGCCTTGTGGCGTTCTTGTTAATCTATGAAACAGCACTTAAGCTGTGTGGCGAATTCAGAAACCATCAGCTCAAAAATAGTATCGGACTGGTGCTATAATAACGTCAACGAGTCGCACAGGGGGCTGGTGGCCTGGCAACTTAATTTACTGTGGGCTCCACGTTGATTTATGAACTGAAGGAAATTGTTTCAATGGATGGTCGGTCAGGCAAGGCTGTCTAAATGAATAACGTGTGCATTTATGTAGAAAACGTGACACGAACCTGTCACGTGACACTATGCGAGACTAGCACATACAGACGTGTACGTGCATTTATGTAGAAAACGTTAAATCAACCTTGACCCACTATCGTCTTGACATCTTTGATTTGATCATCTATACGTGTTTGGAATAAAACATGTAGTCACACATGATTTACAGCCATTATTCTTAAAACGAATCATACTGGTGCAAACTATCTATGAAAATATTTTAAAGTGTTCCAAGTAGCCCCGGATTATACTTCCGCTTCTGTAGATTTCTGCATCTACATGTCGAATTGTACCATATTACTTGGTAACCTAGAACACTTGAAGATGTCCAATATTTTCTAATATAATTATAAAACTGAAAATATAATTATAAAACTGAGAATGTATTGCTTTAATTCAATAACTAAATATATGTGAATCGTTGTCAGTGTCAATAATGTTATGATACTGGTATGTTTCACTATAGTTTTGTTATCAGCATGTTTGTATGTTTCACTGAAGTTTTGTTATCAGCATGTTTGTGGTCCCCAATACCTCGCATTAGTTGACTTCATTGTTTATTCTGCTATCAACAAATATATTTTTAGTTTAGATGTGTACTTTTGAGGATATTTGTGGTCTTGAATAAAGAAAGGTTGCTCTTTAAAAATAAAATATGAATATTCCCAGAATATCCTTCGCATATGTTCCAATAATTTGTTTAATATCTGACAGCATTGTTATGGTTCCCAGTTATACCGGGCATTTGCTGACTTTAGTTCATTTGCTGTTAATGTATATTGTGTTTAAAGGTGCACTTTTGATAAATAACACCTAAAATAATGTTACCAGTTTATTCTAACCCCACATCTACCCATGGCTAAGCCCCCATCCTGCACATTATGATGACTCATCTAAATACTTACTAACATGTCAATTAGTAACATATCTCTACTTAATTTACACATTCACATAATCAAATTTCTCTTAATATATTTCGGAAGGAACACAAGTTTATTTCTGACAAATTATTTTGTCTTATGAGTAATATTCAAAACAACACAGGATCAATTATGTGAAGGTGCGGACTACAAAGGCCGGAGTCGTCGTCTCCTGTTTAAACCTGGTTTAATCCTACATAGGCGGTATAAAACCACACCGGGTCTAAGGGGGAGTTTTTGTCGTTCAGTTACCAGCTAATTGACAACTCTATTCGGTGATATGAGCATGCAGTCGAACTACCTTGTTACGATTCGGACCAAAAGACAGGCCGATATAATGCTAATTGACACGCCATAAGTTATCGCGATCGCGTGCACGCTCATGGGATTTATTCACTGAGAAAAAAGTATCGCTCACGAAATACTAATCCTATCTAATTCTTGGTTTAAATCAATCTGGCAAAAGGCGATTTTCACGTGCTGTTCGGCACTTTGTGAGATTTTCTCAAATATGCTTTACCCGAAGAGTATGCATTTACATGTATATATGTTTATAGATCTGTCTATCTATCTGCCTCTGTTCGCAACATTTAGTGTTGTTAAATTAAGTAATGAGTTTAATCTAAGAAACAAAATTTAAATTAATTATTAGTTTTAAATTTAATTAAGAAGCCACAAGGAGTCACCCTTGTGGCAATTTAAACAAGCTCAACGTCTTCAATTAAGTTGAAATTCGCGATGAATCCAATACGCGTAGAACACCGGAGTGTGACTTCCCAGGAATCAGGGAGCCAAATGTGTTCTTGAGTCGGGGAGCGAGTATACCGTGGAATGTTAAAGGTGAAGGTAACTGAAGAATGACCTTCACCTGATACATGCGACACGTTATTAAAGGATGACATCGCGTTTATTTGATTTGTACATCATATCTAAATAATTTAAACTGGTGAATGAATTTCTGGGGATTTATTTAAAAAAGTAAACACATGACCTATGATTTTTCATGCATTTTCGTGATCAACTGGTGTCAATCTAGCTAGGTAAATATCACTGGTATGGCCTGGAGGCTTCAATTCAGTGAATTTGGCCGAAACGTTAACACTGTCGACTGTGGGAAACCATTTAGTTTAGTGATTCCTATAAGAAAAATTTGAATTTTACGAAATTTCATGTCTCGCAATGATAAGTTGTTAATTCCATATTTTCTTATTTTCAAATGATAATGACCACATTTTGGGACAGATTTAAAGAAGAAACGCATGGATTCGCCTGTAGATAGTAAAGAAAGTGATAAATCTGGGAGTTTTGCATGGACATCAGGTACCATTAGGGGGTTAGGGGGTCTAAAGCAACCATCCCCACAATTTTGAGGAGTGTTAGCCCCCCCCCACCATTGGGAAAATGTGACAGTTTACCTAATTAAGCTTCCGGCTCCCAGTAGCCTTATCGGGGATCGTAGCCCCACCCCACGTTGGGGGGGGGGGGGGGTGATGACATCACCACTAGAGTTACTGCCGTGCAAGACTGTCATGGCAGGTTTGTTAAACATACAGTATGCCCTGCCATCTGGTACAATTTAATGCCTGAGGCTTTGTCTGATGTTGTATCATTGTGTTTAGATATTTCAAGTGACTTATGGTTGCTTTATATTGCTATTAAAGTAATTTTCTGTTAATTTTGGTAAATGTTTATTATAAATTGCCAAATTATGCATGAAAAGGGTCAAAATTGGACAAGATATCCCTCTCAAAATGTATATTAACATTTCCTCTTCAATTTAGTAATATTATGGTATATAAGTGCATACTTCAGTTATACGAGATGCATCAGCTAGTAAAATTTAAAAAAAATCAAAAAAATTTGAGGATTGACACTAATTTTCATGATGCCTCATATTGAAAAAATAAACCACTACTGCCCGATATAATCCATTTTTGGTTTCAGTAAGGTCTATATTTTGATAAAATACTATAAGAACCGCTGCGTTTTACACATATACATATACATAGGAATCAGGGAGCTAAATGTGTTCTAGAGTCGGGGAGCGAGTACACCGTAGAATGCTAAAGGTGAAGGTAACTGAAGAATGACCTTCACCTGATACATGCGACATGTTATTAAAGGATGACATCGCGTTTATTTGATTTGTACATCATATATAAATAATTTAAACTGGTGAGTGAATGGGGGAATGAATATTTGTGAGCGGGAAATTTATTTAACTAGCTGCTGTAGGTCTGGGTTTTTCCAGATCAAATTTGGCTGTGTGATAGCCCTGTCGTACACTTGGGGATTTATTTTAAAAAGTAAACACATGACCTATGATTTTTCATGCATTTTCGTGATCAACTGGTGTCAATCTAGCTAGGTAAAGATCACTGGTATGGCATGCAGGCTTCAATTTAGTGAATTTGGCCGAAACGTTAACACTGTCGCCTATGGGAAACCATTTAGTTCAGTGATACCCCCAGCGCTAAGGTCACTCATGTCACATAGAGTTATCCGCTCCGACCATGCGCAGTTAAAACTCACCACTTCCGTCTAGTCCAACTCATGTCCGCACAGATAGAGGACGCCATTTTCGGATCCGCTTCAATCACCGTTCGCAACTGCATTCAATCCATACATATATCAAGGTAATGCCACGGGCACCTGGACAACGCTCCACCGCTGGCCGCGGCCGGCCTCGTCGACAACCTTCTCGGAGTGACCGCTCAGTATCGCATCAGCCTGCGCATCGGGGTGGCCGCCATCGCCCCACCAGGGATCCTCCGGCAGCCGGGTTTCGGATCGTCTCAGACTCTGACGGCAGCCAGCTTCACTCCGTTTCCGAGTGCCCTTCATTGGACAGCTTATCACCTCGCCGCCGCACTAGAGCCGGCCGCCATGTCATGCCGCCACCTTCTTCCAGCAGTCGCACTTCCATGTCTTTACCAACCTTCAGCGACGTACCGCCGATCGGTTGCCGCCGACCACATACGCGGCCTCTGCCTGGGGCGGGACTGGCCATCATTTACTGGAGGTAATGAACTATTTAACAACGTCAATTTTGATCATACCTGGTCGGGCGCTTGGGACACGCCCCCGCCGCATTCGACCCCAGACGATTTCGGCTCGCACGTGCCTCAGACGATTCGCCACCGCATTGCTCGCGGCGAATACGTCTGCCAAATTATCATAATTCTCAGCCTTGGCCGAAGGAGCGATGGAGTGGGTTGAGAAAACTGCCGCCTGTCTCCAATAGAAATGTTGTGCTTGCTACAGTGTCTGATTTTTATAGACAGAACGATTAATATATACACTGGACACCGTATTACGAGTGGAAAGACTTATTCACATAGGTAGACATACATACATTGGTACAGGTACCACTTCAAAGAACACGGATCAATGTGCAGAATGAGAGTAAGTACTCAAGCCTCAAAGTATATCAAACTATTATTTAGTGTCATGTCATATGCATGTGATGATTGAAAATTGCTGATAACAGCTATAAAGTACCACTTTGATTACCGATATTATTCGATTACAATACTCACCTAAGACCAGACCGATTGATGTATAGGATGGAGATTGGCCCATGAAATCGACAAAAATAACTATTTCTTATATTTTCACTCAACTTACAGATTATAAGTTAGCTCCCGTTTGAAACGATATGTTAGTTTCGCGTTGCAAGATGTGTGCATACCATAGGAAACCAATTTGGCGCATGTGTGCTACGTCACATGACGTGATTTCAACGTCATCCGTTCAGGTTCTACAGCGTGAATGCATGTTGTGCAAATATTGTTCGGGAACACTTAATTTATGTGTGATAAAAGATAGATAACTCTACTAGTGTCCGTTGTTCTCAGATCAACAGGATCCAATGTCTGAGTGACTTCCCTTGAACCACTCCGCGGATTCCACTTCATTGAAATATCACAATCACGGCCTTATGACCATTATCCATTCTTCCGATCCATGATTTTTAAGTTTTCCTTAACTCATATCACCGTGCACCATATACGAATGCATAATTTCACACGACTGCCCCGAGTTAGGGACAAAAATAACTTATATATAATTATGTTTCGTACATCGGAAAACCGCAAAGGTTGTTAATCCCCCTACCCAATTATGCTACAATAACTGTGATACTTGTAACGAAAGTAGATCAGCGGAGTTCAGTGAGCTGCAGAACATTAACTGTCATTCGAAGAACTTAATATATGCATTGGTATGTGAGGTGTGTGGTGGGGCCCATGTGTACCGGGGAAACAGAACGTCGTTTCGTGGACAGGTTCGAGGAGCATGGTAGACATCAGACTACAGGATTATAAACCGATAAACGACCATTACAATTCGGCAGGACATAGTGGTGTGACGTGGTGTGGCAGTGTTGGAGTTGCTGAATGGTGGGAACTAGGAGCGACTTATTCGGGAAGACATGTGGACGAGAAAGCTGGGGACACGCGATGGGAATGGTTTTAACACGAATACGAGTCAGACCACTATATTTCCATGGACGTCGCAGCGTCGTTGTACAACGTCACCGTAATAACGGGCCTGGTTCATTATGTAATTGATTGCTGTTCTGTGAAGATGTAGTTCTAATATTTCGACTGTCCTGCTGAAGATCCAGCTCGGGCCGAAAGCTTGACATTAAAGAGTTATGATGATGTTACAGTTTATTACATATAATGATATGTGGTTCTGTTGTCCTTTCCACTCGACTTGTTCTTGCATTATACACAGTAACAAACTATTGAAATATTAATCGTGTTGTGATTACCGATATTTCGTAGTCTTTATGTGTAATCGCTATGCAAATTAACAGTTCAACTTATAAACATGGCGGTTTTAATAAATAAACACATGTATAGATAGATAAACATCTTAAACTGTGTAGTGTTGCAAACTAAATTTTGTTGCTTGTTTTGATACATGTTTTTAAAAATAAATTTGGGTTGTGGTATAATTAACCGTGTTGTGTGCACATATAGTTTGTTTAAAGATGTTAGTGTGAACAACTCTATAAATTACAAACCTCCAAATCGAAAGATTATCGATTAAGATCAATACAAGATGGTGGGGTGATTATCTATACAATACTGTGACGTATTTGTGTGCACAATTCGTTTATAGTGTCAGCGTCTGTACGAATCGGTTCTAGCGACACACGAGGAATAACTCTGAGTTGTCGCGATTGCGCCAATTGTTATAATTACAATGAGTAACTGATGTATTGCTTTTGGAATTTCTCCTTTCAGTGAATTCCCGACGAACAACAGAAAGAAAACCTGCATATAGCTGAAATGGCGGCACCACATCTAGCTCTGTTCTTGTCGACAAGAGTAGACAACAACTTTACGCCTGCATCTGTTGTTGGCGATGGTACATTCATTTTTTAGTTAACTGCCAGTGTTTCAGCTTCACTCTTAGCTCTGCGACGATTCTATTATGTTATGGATTTGGAATACCCCCGAAAGTGTACTCAATTCTTAGGCATCCTGCAACACTATGCTGTTGGCGAGGCCTTTTATGGTAAGGTGTCTGCCAAATCTTCAGCATTGGTTGAAGGATCGATGGAGTGAGAAAACTTGGCCTCTGTCTCCAGTACAAGGCAGGTTGTGCTTGCTGCATTGTCTGATGTCTAGACCACACCTTTAAAAGAACACTTGCATACTGCATTACGAGTGGAAAGGCGGAACTGCAGTAGTTCTGTTCCTGTCAGTTGACAATAGCTTGACAGCTGCAGCTGTTGGCGATGGACATTCAGTTTAATTAGTAGTGTTCCAGCTTAAATATTAGTTATAATAAGCTTATATTACGTTATGGACTTGGAGTACCCCCGAACGTGTTCACAATTCTATGCTACAACACTATGCACGTAGGTGAAGCCTATGATGTTAAGGTGTCTGCCAAATTCCCATACTTCTCAGCATTGGTTGAAGAATCGATGGAGTGGAGTGAGTAACTTTGCCGCCTGTCTCCAATAGAAGACATCTTGTGCTTGCTAGTGTCTGATGTCTAGACACAATGATTAATAGAACTTGGATACCATATGACGAGTGGAATGGCGACACTGCCTAGTTATGTCCATTTCAGTTGACAATAACTTGACGGTTGTTGGCGACTCTACATTCCTTTTAATTAATTCCAGCTTCACTCTTAGCTTTAATAAGATTCTATTAGGCCATATAAAGTAAATAATCTGTTTCTCAGAAATGTCTTTTTCTAAATGAGCAGGCAGGCAAGTTTTTCTTAGCTCACATAAGTGGAGTTATACCAATCACTCTTCGTCCGTTCATTTTCTATAAAAAAAACCGTGTTATCTGTTTGCCTCCGATATTTTCCAGCAAGCAACATTTTATTTCCACTTTTTAAAACAAACACTTCCCAGCAGGCAGGTTGTATGTGTTTACTCAGATGTTATTACATATGAGTTTTTTTAAACAAACATTTCCCAGCAGGCAGGTTGTATGTGTTTACTCAGATGTTATTACATAGTGTTTTGGTATGAATTTTTTCATGTTAAGTGTTCGTAGAACTTCAATGAGTTCAGTCTGTTGTACAACACAAGTATATACAATTTAAACACACAAAACAGACAACTTTATTTTTATTAGACGGAAATAAAAAAAATGAAATATCAAGTTCAATTGTTTCAATCCAGACAGTGGACTTCGCCGTGTGTGGTATTTTGTATGAATAGGCAGGTGTCTGAGAAACAACATTAATTTTGTTTGTCCTTGTTATGGATTTTGAATAACCCTTTACCCAACAAACCGGCCAAATAAAGCTTCAACAGCCTAAAATATCTTGGGTCTGTCTCAATAAAACCATACAAATATGGATATCATTGGAACCGGCTCATTGACCACATTGTGATGGTTATAGTTATGCCCTGTGCCAATGCCTTCTCTTATATATGCGAGTCGACCATAGGTCGCCTCGCATATATAAGAGAATGCATTGGCCTAAAAAATGGCCTTACATTCTTTAACAATTTTATAATTTTTTCTTACATTTTTTAACAATTTTTATAATATTTTTCTACAACTGGACAACCATCTACATCAGCAACTGGACAACGACCACCTACGTCAGTATCAACAACTGGACAACCATATACATCAGCAACTGGACAACGACCATCTACATTATCATCAACAACTGGACAACCATTTACGTCAGTAACTGGACAACGACCATCTACAGTATCATCAACAACTGGACAACCATCTACATCAGCAACTGGACAACGACCATATACATTATCGTCAACAACTGGACAACCATCTACATCAACTGGACAACGACCATCTACATTATCATCAACAACTGGACAACCATCTGTAATTAAGTCATTGGATCCATATAAACCAATGAGGTTCGTCATATATGATTTCGCACAGGAATGTGAATACCAGTTAAAATTTCAGATTTGTTTAACATATTACATGCAAATAGATGTTTTTGTTTGATAACATATATCCAATATTACAGCTGAATTTTAAGGGGGGTACATGTATATGCACCGACATGTTCCCTTTCCAAACTGATAACGCCATATCGAAAAGCAATATAGTGATATTAATATAATTATTATGTGGAATAAATATGCATTACTTGATACCATGTAATCTGTACTCGGTAAGGAAAGGGTCCAGCGGAACGTTAAAGATACCTTCTGCCCTCGAGCACAAATTTTCGGCATTAATTACACGTATGACCCCCCCCCCCCCCCCCCCCAATTTGGAATGAACTGGAGCGTATAATGGATTTATTGTATCTGGCTTGCCTGATATCTCGAAATAGATATGAACCAATTAAATATTTTTCGGCATACCATATGATTGTCATAATATCTTGAGAATATCAGGTTTATCCAGACTCTCCCCCCGAGTTATGGCCAGTACATTTTCACTCCAGTTCTTGTTGTGTTGTTGATCATGATCCTAAATAAAATTACGTGTCTGCTTAGTATGTTATTCAGTTTGAAAAGTTACCACCCAATCCAGTCTTTGGGTCATTTTCATGTTATCAAATACTGTTTTAAAGATGATAGTAGATCGAGGATACCTACACGTTTTGTGTGGATGCCATAAATGTCATGCGTGGCTTGAATGTCTGTTTTGCTATGCAAAATATATCTGCTTAATGTTAAAACTGAGGTAGATATGAAGGTTAAATCGATGGTAATTGCTTTGTTTTATTATGGCCTCCAACATGAACACTGCTGTTGATCCGGCGAGTCCCAGCCTCAGAAAATAGCAAATAGGTGAGCGTTATCAGGACAACTAGCCTCAACATGAGATCATCTAATTTAAACTCACTCAGAACAACTGCAATGTAGCATTAATCATATTAAGATAACCGTGAATGAGTTGCAAAATTGAAATTGATTTACTGTTGCTAAAAATTCACAATAAAGACTAGTTGTGAGCATAAATTATAATCAACAAAGCACTTGAACATTTGGCAGGCTCATAGAAAATACACGTTGGGGCATCATGGACATTAGTGACTAAACTATGTCTTTTCTCTCGGAAAAAAATCTTCCTCTCAGAGAAGGAACGTCATTAATTGGAAAAATAGAGAAATAGTACATAAAGTAGTTGTACAAAATGAATGACTACGAATTAAATGAAAGTGAAACTACCGTTAATGTTATGGTACAGCCAGCCATGTCAAATTCGGTTAGGGGTTTGGGCGAACCCGAAAACTAAAACTCTATGTTCCGAGAGATCGCAGCAAACCAAGGAAGGCTACCCATGTTCCCTGGTAAATTTATAAATATAAGTGATACAATATGAAGCTTAGAGAAACCATCCGCCGTAAAACGAGTGATCAACAGCAGTTGATACCAGCATGCCACAGCGGTGGAAACCATGCGTGCATCATCTCTGGCCCTCGGTATATAATAGTAGACTACAAATACTAATATTATGGCCACACAAACAATCGTGGGCAGAGCAATGATGAAATAACATGCATGCCACTACGGTGGAAACCTTACGGGCATTATCTGGCTATCAATTCCTGATATGGTATGGATAAAGAGCGTACTTGCCCGTTATGCTATTCAAAGCAGTGTGTGACGTTTTGAGTGCGGTCTCTGTGTAGACTAACCATAAGGAGCGTTTCCTATTGTTATATTCCTGATATGGTATGCATAAAGAGTGTTCTGCTCACTTATGCGCGTAACATATCATTGCATTCCATGCGAAGTCTCAGATGGTTATTTTGCGACATCTGAGGTAAAGGGAACCTATCTAATCACAGAAATTGGAATCACTGACCTTTATGCAATTTTTTGAGATTTTTTTGGAGTTCTAGGTATATAATTGTCAAGAATGGCAACTCCGATTGTCGAGGTAACCCCAAAACTCTTCACTTCGACCCGTGAATTTCAACAACAAAAGCATAATTCTCAGGGTTTTCGGCATATTTCGTTAGAAAAATCATTTATCTACAACCTTACCGCGAGCAGTGCATCTATTCGTTGATTTATTCCAGGTTTTATCGCACTTTAAAACATTTGTTTCACCTGTTAGCTAGGTGGTACCGCCGAAGTTTTCCGGACCTCCTCGTGTGTCTTCGGCAAATCGGTTAGTTCAAAACTGGCTACCAAAATGGTTCGTCGAAAATTGTCAAAATTTGAGTGATATCAATATCAGTACAATTTTCCAACGTATTGATTCCCATTTATCGGGACAACAATTTTTCAAACAAAGCAGTATCTTCATTTGATTCAAACCTGATAGTCACACACTAAGAGGGCATTTTGCAATTATGGCGAGCGATGAGCTTAATTGTTTTCAAATATGTAAGAAAAACAGATGTCAATAGCTACGTGCAGACATGATTATCGATGAACGATTGCCAGTAAACATATGGTCCCAGTGGTTCATTCAGCAAATTGTGTAGCGCAAAAAATGCGTGATATGACATACCAGCTGGTATGATGCTACGCTGAAACCAGGTAACATATTCTGATATATAATCAAGCATAAGAGAGCAATATTTCCCATTTCAATTCACACAAGAGTCACACAACACCCACGTCCGCTTATATACTTTGAATTCTAGCTGGTTTATTTGCATCATACGCGGCACTTCACTCATAAGTGTATTGTAAACGTAGCTGTTGATATAAACTCGATCTGACTATATACCTACCGTGTTCCCGGCCATTCAAGTGTACCCTCCTCGCAACAAGAGAACACTGTTTATTCGAGCGGGGATTATGTCCGTCTTTCATGGCCCATGAATTGGTAATTACAACTCACATGGTCCCAATGAGGGAATATTCACTCTTATTTGATGATTGATCTATATACATCGCCTATAAATACGAATATTCCCCTCCGCTCACCGCAACTTATATGCTATCAGCATATAAGTTCACGAAGCGTGTTATTATGTGTGAACCAGCACATGTTTGTATTACTCTGTATTATATTTTTAAGTACTAACAATTTCAGCAATGTTTTAAAGGTGAAAAGTCCACCACGGCTACATCTGAAACGTTTATTTCGTATTTACACTGTGGGATAATTGGATTGTTCGCTGGTGATTTTCAGACAACACTTTTTAGTTTATGTGTATCCGATGACCCTTTCAATAATAGTTAATCGTCTCAATATGTTCCGAAAACATCAAGGCTACTTAATTTCTCATTCGATTGCTGAAATGATGAAGACGTTGACGGTCTGCTAGCCCATTTTAAACAATAAATGTCTCCAAATAAATGGTATTTGGTGTAGTTCCGCAGAGTTAATCTTTTCGAAGTATTTTCCATATGTAGTCAACATTAGTTGTTGTGTTGCATACAGACCGGGCTATAATTTGGACCAGATCAGGCTTTTCCAGATGTTGATCCACACTGTCATGCCATGTGTGCTCCTGAATAGAAATAACTATCTGCTATGCTTTTATTTCTATAGTGAATTGGGCGGATAAAACAATTTGAATCATGTGCATGCAACAATAAGGTATATCCGCATGCACCATCCGAACTGCAAACTCGAGGAAATACTTTATAATCATGTTTATAAATATCTCCAGTGATGTTACACAATTACCATTCATCTACCCATAACTGAGGGAGTAATCAACGCTGTAGTTTTATGATTGATTGATCGTTGGGTAGGAATTCCTCCAGATTGTGGTGATCATCATAACATAACGGTCATTATTGGATAATCTGTCTTTAGTTATTTGTTGATTATGCCTGGTAGGCAAATTTCTTCAGCACACGTTTTAAATATCTGGTTCGGTATATATGAGATCAGGACACATGGCCTTATGGGGTTTGATGTTTCGTAGCAATGCAGTTACATCGACGATACTGATCTCAGGTTTGACTATTGCGTCGACTGGTTTTGTTTGGTCTAGTTCGGGCAGTGAGGTGTTATTTTCCGTGAAGGCTGATTGGAATTGGTCCAACAAGCGAGACCACTGAGTCGCGGCCGTTTTGGATTAATCCAGTCCCGTTCCATGTTTTCAGAGATTCATCCAGCCCAGGTTCCGTGGTTTTAGTGATACAGGTCAGAGTTCCCGAGAAGCATTTACATATATGGTGATTTTGAATATTCATGACTTCCATATATGGAAATGCTACTCCAGAACTTTGACCTGTAGCACTCAAACCACATAACCGGGTCTGGTGGATCCAATATGGCCGTGAGTTAGGAGGGTGAATAGACACTCTCATCGGTTTTCTGTTGTCAAAGTTACCCAGGTTCCTGAAATTGTTATAAAGTTACCCAGGTTGGAGAGGATTGTGATAAAGTTACCCTGGTTAATAACATTTCATGTTCAGCAACACATTATTAATTTTTGCGATCAAAATGACGAACTTATACAGTACTAATATGTCTTAATTTATGCTTAGTAGAGGTTGTTACTTGACAAAACTGAACAATATTTCCCTCTGTCACTTTTAAATCGAGTGAGATTTGTTTAACCATGTACCTTTATTTTTGGATTAACGTACTTGGTTAAACCTGGGTGACTTTGTCACAATTCTCTCAGACCTGGGTAACTTTATCACAAATTTAGGAACCTGTGTAACTTTATCACAGAAAACCGGTGAGAGTGACATATTCAGCGTGAGTTAGTGGCAGGGCGTATATTATCTTTGCTTTCTCAGTGTCCTCGATTTTTGGGGAATTACCTTAATTTTCCGTTGTTGTCGCGTCTCTCCAATGCTTTGGAGTTTTTGTTCCTTTCAGGCCCTTTGTAACGGTGTTGTTTACGTGGTGGATTTCAACTCCTTTGAACTCTGTTTTTGCATTGAATGCATTCTTTTTTGGTGTGTTTTGTAGTCGCCACACTGTTTAGATTTTTTGGCGTGTAGTCTATTTCCTTACAAACCTTTTTAAAGTTCCGCTCCGGTTGTTTCAGTCTAGCCACAGGTATGCAGAGGTCAGTCACGACTATAACATGAACGCTGATGGCGTTTTTAACAATGGACGGGTTATTTGTGTATAATAGATCAACAATGTATTTTGACGCGTTGTTTATGTATACGTACAAATTTGAGTCTACATTTGTTTGACGGAGAGTTGGGGTAAAGCTTCTTATACTTCTCTGTCAGCTGCACCAGGTTTTACAATTATTTGCGTCCAGTCTATGCCTGGGCAGTTAAAGTTGCCTGTTAGGATATGGTCTTGTTTTTATCGTTTTGAACTTTTTTGGTAGCAGTCTCTAGTACTTCGTGCTCCGATGATATATATATACATGCACACTGAACACGGACAACCGAAATAGTCGAATATATACTATATATATTTTGGGACTTCTTTGTGTTAGCTATTATGGCTCAAACTTGCTATCTAAGGGTAAAAATCCACGGGAATGGTCACCGGACTGCTTCTGAGAACGCAGAGCACTCATTCTCCAATCACCCGCCACCGCAGTAGCAATTCATGGGCCAGGAAAGACGGACATAATCCCCGCTCGAATAAACAGTGTTCTCTTGTTGCGAGGAGGGTACACTTGAATGGCCGGGAACACGATAGGTATATAGTCAGATCGAGTTTATATCCACAGCTACGTTTACAATACACTTATGAGTGAAGTGCTGCGTATGATGCAAATAAACCAGCTAGAATTCAAAGTATATAAGCGGACGTGGGTGTTGTGTGACTCTTGTGTGAATTGAAATGGGAAATATTTCTCTCTTATGCTTGATTATATATCAGAATATGTTACCTGGTTTCAGCGTAGCATCATGCCAGCTGGTATGTCATATCACGCATTTTTTGCGCTACACAATTTGCTGAATGAACCACTGGGACCATATGTTTACTGGCAATCGTTCATCGATAATCATGTCTGCACGTACGTAGCTATTGACATCTGTTTTTCTTACATATTTGCATAATTGCAAAATGCCCCTCTTAGTGTGTGACTATCAGGTTTGAATCTAATGAAGATACTGCTTTGTTTGAAAAATTGTTGTCCCGATAAATGGGAATCAATACGTTGGAAAATTGTACTGATATTGATATCACTCGAATTTTGACAATTTTCGACGAACCATTTTGGTAGCCATCTTTGGTAGCCAGTTTTGAACTAACCGATTTGCCGAAGACACACGAGGAGGTCCGGAAAACTTCGGCGGTACCACCTAGCTAACAGGTGAAAAAAATGTTTTAAAGTGCGATAAAACCTGGAATAAATCAACGAATAGATGCTATGCTCGCGGTAAGGTTGTAGATAAATGATTTTTCTAACGAAATATGCCGAAAACCCTGAGAATTATGCTTTTGTTGTTGAAATTCACGGGTCGAAGTGAAGAGTTTTGGGGTTACCTCGACAATCGGAGTTGCCATTCTTGACAATTATATACCTAGAACTCCAAAAAAATCTCAAATAATTGCATAAAGGTCAGTGATTCCAATTTATGTGTATCTAATACTGATTGCTATTTAGTTGTATTAGTATATATTTTCACCCGAGAACATGTTTACCTCAGAAATGGGCAACATGATCGGAGACCACGAACTTGGGCACACAATTTATTCAGAAAAATTATCTAAATTTATATTATTTAGCCAAAAGCAACATAAATTCATAATAGTGATAGATCTACTCGATCCTGACGTATATATGAATAGCCAGTATAATATTAACAAATGCACCGCTGTGCGGAGGTAACGCCCCCGACTGTACAATCAGAGGATTTTTCTTATTTTTGTGCAAATGCTTATTAAATGGCACTTTGTAAAATTATGTTATTCATGAGTAAACAATCCAAACTCAAGTTATCATCTGGAAACCAAAAAAAGTTTTCTAAGTCCAAAAAGGGGCGTAACTCTGGAAAAAAATGGGCGGACGAAACCACGGCTATGGGGAAATCTTGTCCCCCCGGCTGGTCTATTGGCATACCAAATATCAACTGAATTGAGTTAGCGAAACCAAAGTTTTGAGTTGAAACGTTCGTACGGGTCGACAATTTTCTAAGTCCAAAAAGGGGCGTAACTCTTGAAAAAATGGGCGGACGAAACCGCAGTTATGGGGAAATCTTGTCCCCCCGGCTTGTCTATTAGCATACCAAAGATCAACTGAATTGAGTTCGTGAAACCAAAGTTATGAGTTGAAACGTTCGTACGGACGGAAGGACGGACGTACTGGCCAAAGTATACTTGTGGGGTGACTGCACATACCCATGAATACTTGTGGGTGCGATCTTTTGTTTGAGTAAATTGTGGGGTGCAACCCACAACTGACGATTTTTAAAAGAGCGTATTTTTAAATTAATCGCACCCCACAAGTACTCTCTGGTTAGTGCGGACGGACGGACGGAAGGACGGACGGACGGACAGAGGGCTCCACTATATACCCCCAAATCTCCATCGGAGATCGGGGGCATAATAACCAGCAAAGAAGATTATTTATTTTTTCTTTAATACATTGATGATTTGACGTTTTTCCATTATTTTCCGAAAATAGAGTATCTATTTAGACACCAGTGTTTCAACGTCTGACGAATCTCCGGAGTCCGCCCACACGTCTATTTTGGTCGCCCGACAAACCGAACTCTCACGAATCTCATTTACCATGGACACGGACATGCATGTACAAATTTAATTGTTTCGCAAAATCGTGCCACTTGGAGAAACGCTTCTTCGCGGTCGGGACCACCATGATATAAACGATTCACAAATGAATGTCAAAGAAAAAGCATTCGAACCATACTGCAAAAATGATGAACGAATTGTGTTGTGTTTCAAAATTAGAGCCCGCTTTCACCGGTCAATATATTGGACAGAAAGATAACACAACAGCTTCGCTCATCACAACCGGCAAAACTAATATGAACCGTACGTGACACGTAGTGGAGCAACCACGCATGAAGTTCCCCAAGTTTGCCTTTTATCGGCGACATAACGCTAAGAATAATTTACGTAACGTCAAGCAGTGGTCACGACAGAGACGACATGCCAAATTGACAAATTGACAAGACGTGTCGTGGATTGTAAAATCTTGTCTGGATTATCGTCACGACTTCTTCATTTTTCGTTTTCATTAAGCTGACCAACGAAATTGGTCTAAATGAAATGAATAGACTTAAATCACATGTGAATTCTTCGTAAGTTGTGAAGTAGTTACTTTCATTTTTATCGCGATGCTTCATTTTCAATTCCGCGTTTTTTGCAATCTCCACACGGTTGCTAACCGGAAGTCACGTGACAATTTCTCCAAAATCTATACCCGCGATCTTGAAAAATCAGTGATGGATATATGACGTCATTCACCTGCCTTAGTTTTAAGCACCCTTGGGGGTTGTTATTATATGACGCCATTCACCTGCCTTAGTTTTAAGCACCCTTGGGGTTGTTATTATATGACGTCATTCACCTGCCTTAGTTTTAAGCACACTTGGGGGTTGTTATTATATGACGTCATTCACCTGTCTTAGTTTTAAGCACCCTTGGGGGTTGTTATTATATGACGTCATTCACCTGCCTTAGTTTTAAGCACCCTTGGGGGTTGTTATTATATGACGTCATTCACCTGCCTTAGTTTTAAGCACCCTTGGGGGTTGCTATAAATCCCACGGTTCGTGCTCGGGGAATTATTCCAATTAATTTGCGAACTAAATAGCATTGCGGTACTGCCCAAATTCCAGTACTTTATAATTATGTTTTAATTTCGTCTAAGTACTTCGCAACATAACAGTATAGCTTAATTACTTATCATAAATGTCATGCGTTATGGTGTAGTTATCTATGCCGGTGAAAGATCTCGCTACCCTAATGTTTTCGTCTGTACACAATTTTGGTTTAAATTCACGCACCTTTGGGATAAAATACGTCGCTCTTACGAGTATGTTTTAGACTTGAATCAGATTTACCATGACAAAATCTATTCGTTTCTGACGGGCATTCTCTAGTATAATATTAACCAGCCCAAAACCTCCTATTTGAGCTACGCTTCTTTTTTTTTTACATTTAAAAAGTATATTTTATTTTTCCATTAAAACATATGAACAATACACATATGCCGTGTTTATCCTCATTTTAATAAATTTGTGTTTTTAAACTGTGTCTGGGGGATAATAATGTTAACCGTTTACTACTAAACTTGTTAGCTAAAAATTGTTCGGGAGCACTTAGTTTATGTGTGGTAAAAGACAGATAACTCTCCTAGTTAGCGCTGTTCTCAGATCAACATAATCGCATGTTAGAGTGACTTCCCTTGAAACATATGAAATCACGACCATGCTATGTGTGCAATATGAGTATTATCCTTTCATCCGATCCATGATTTTTCCCCTCCGTTTTCATTCAAACATTTCACCGTGCACCATATAGGTATGCATAATTTCAAACGACTGCCCCAGTTAGAGGCAAACAACTTACATATAACGATATTTGGTTCTTTTTCCCCCTTTCTATTATACTTGTTCTTGCGTTATTATACCCCCGCAACGAGTTGTGGGGGGTATACTGGAATCAGCTTATCGAGCCGTCTGTCCGTCCGTCCGTCCGTGGACACAATATTGTCCGAGCTTTTATTCCTACATTTTCTGGTCAATTTTTTGAAACTTGGCATAGATATTTAGTACCTTGGCAACATGTACACCTGCTATTATGGGGTCTGTCCGATTTTTTTTGGTGGAGTTAGGCTCCCCCTTTTTCAACTTACAAAATCTTCTCAAAATGCATAATTTGATTATGGGGTCTGTCAGATTTTGTTTGGTGGCGTTAGCCCCCTTATTCATTCGATTCTGATAACTAAAGTGACTTTTGAAGAAATGTTGTTGTTGGAATCTGATGATATATGGACCATCGAAACGGATTTGTGATGATACCCACCCTGTTTGGTCTCATTTCAGGAACGATAACTCTATCCGAAGTACACGACCTATATGCAGTACTCCCGTCGGAGTTTGACCTATATTCTCCGCCCACGCATTGCATCATGGTCTATTTGTATGCCGGTTGTGCATGTCCGGACATGACCCGTTGGTTATATCCAATGGGATAATGTTAAAGTGACACTCGCATTGAAAACTTACAAAAAATTCAAAAATTCAAAAACTTCAAAAATTTCAAAAATTTCAAAAACTTCAAAAACGTCAAAAACTTCAAAAACTTCAAAAACTTCAAAAACTTCAAAAATCGCAAAAAATTTCAAAAAAGTTTAAAAACTTCAAAATACTCAAAAATTTCAAAAAACTTAAAAAACTTTTCAAAAAGAAACAAAAATGAAAAACAGAAAAAAATTCATAAATATATGAAAAACTTAAAAAACTTCAACTTTTTCTAAAATTCAAAAATACTTTAAAATTAAATTAAAATTAACTGTCTTTTAATATATCTAACCCACTGCCACTTCTAAGGGTTCCACACTACACCTGAGGGGATATTGAGTGGTCTACACACGTCTCCTAAACCCTAGAATAAGATCCAGCCCATAAGAAACACCGCCTCCTGCAATGCCTGTCATTCGAATCTGACGCAATCCCTACTTCTGGCGCAATGCCTGAGTCATTCGAATCTGGCGCAATCCCTACTTCCGGCGCAACGCCTGAGTCATTGGAATCTGACGCAATCCCTCGCGAAACCTACCGGCTGACTCCACACCCATCGGCTAAACGTTGTATCACATGCTTATTATTTGATCATATCGTGGAAATTCAATGTTTTGTCATCACTCATGAGATATAACCCATATCCACTGAAAAAGGGTGGATATCCTCTATTTATTTATAATTTTTTCTTTGTTATCTTTTTTTTATCCCTCTTTTTTATCTACCACTTCCTGTTTTTATTCGCTCTTCTTTTTCTTACAACTTCTAATCCCTCATAATCTTCGAATATCCACTTTCATCTCCAAGTTTTTGAAAAAATTCCTTGTTTAGTAGCACCTCCAGATGGGCTCTATAGAATTTGAACGAGGCATCCATCTTGGATATTACTCTTTCTATGACTAAATCCGTTAGCACGCTCTACAGATATCATATAGGTAGCACGCTCTACAGATGTCATATAGGCCTCTTCACATCTTGTTTTCCATAATTTATTCATTCCTAATCGCTCCATTGACTGTAACAAATTAAATTACCCCCTCCCCCTGTATTTAGAATACATCCTTGATTATTAATATTTCCTCCTTTCATGGTGTGCATGTTCCTTGGGACATCTTTGCTAATGTGAAGCCACACCTATTATATATATATATATATACAACTTTAAAAGCCCGCGAAAATATTACTCATATTATAGACTTCCCTTTGAAGACCTTTGTATGTGACAATGATCCGTAATATTGTTTCTAAGTGACACTGGCCAGTGAAACTGATACTACGGGTATGAACTAGCCAACTTCACATCGTAACAATAATAAAAGGGACACTTCATCTATATCAGTCTCAAAACGTGTTGGTACACATCTGTGTGGAAACTAAAACCAATCACTCTTCGTCCGTCATCCGTACATAATTGTAATATAATTTTCTCAGAAACCACGGGATCCCTTTGGCTGAAATTTGGTCTCAACATGGGATAAGAAATTATCCATGGAAGACAACAGTGTCCGTGTGGGGGAGAAGCTTCGTAGTGTTTCGCTGTCGCCATGGTGTTTGTTTGGGTATAGGCATGGGTGGTGAGTGTGGTTCTCATATGGTATGAACTAGCCTTTACTGACTGAGGTAATTTAGTGCACATGTCATCACTTCACTGATAACCATTATATGGTCAAATCCCTACACTATCAAACGCAATGTTTCAATAATGGGTTTTCTTAAAATTTTGACTAAATATTGGTTATATTATACGCATCAGCGATCCTTCTTAATAACGCTCTGTATATTTTCAAACGCATTGCACTAAATGGGTTTGGAATAGCCATACAGGAAAGGAGAAACTGAGGTCCTGGGTAGGTCGACTGCATATAGCAGTATATATGGGGTACAGACATGGACAGCAATGGGTTCCTCGTGGCTTCTGGTCTACACATGACATATTAAAGTTAACCACACCCATCGGCGCGCCTTTATTGGGCTATGAAGCGCCATACAGGCTCGAATCATGGCCTTCGCCATGTGTTTCTATTTGAACCCACATTAGTAACTAAATAAAATCTTTCTCTCCAGGTTGTTTCACGCCATAACCTTGATTTGGAAAGCTTGAAGGGCTAATTAAGCTTCAATTTAAATCCCAACATTTTCTTATTTGAAGAACGTATCTGGTTAAACATGTCCACCATAGTAAGCTCATTTAATTCAAAGAGCTTCACACATAGTCCCACTAGTAATGATGTGTCGTTATTTACTACAGAAATGGTCATATAGAATACAATACAACACATTTTGGTCACATACCTTAAAGGTGCACGTCACTTTCGCAAGATATCGAACTGACCATGTATAGAGTGGAATGACATGTCGGGTATCAAATGTATAATCAGTTCCAGTATTTCGTCCATAAGGCAGTTTTGGTTGTAACATCATTGTGTATGACGGTTCATTCATATGATATCTTAGCGGTTGCACACGATACTGTCTGTTGTATTTTATGTCTTATATCATGTATATTAATTGCTCCATGGATGGTAGGAGTATGGCATTGGTGTCTGGTTCTTCGATGTATTCTAGTCATAGTTCATTCATATTATTACTCTAAAATCTCCATTAAATGGAGAAACTAAAGAGCCCATATTATGTAGACTAGTGTATAAATACTTACTTCATGCATTATTTTTATCAATTATATGTATTATAACTCCCATCAAGATAGGCTGTTATACAGAGGAAACAAAGCATGTACCAAGTGACAGTCTGTACCAAGTGACAGTCTCATGTCACGAAAGGCCTACTATGTGGACACATTTTCTTATCAAAACGCTCTATTATGTAGGGGGTTATCAACCATTGGTCTGGAAAAGGCATACGAGCGGAAGGCGTGTATACACATTTATTCGATGTACTCTTTAATCGTCGATTTCTCTTTATTGTCGTTAATTTATAGCATTATTAGTAGGAATCTAAACTCGCCGTTATATTGAGAAAATAATGCGTCAATACCAGTCAATACTGCTTTATTGGCGGTAAATGAAATTATTGAATCATGTATCGCAGCTAAACAAGCGAGACAACTGATCACAACACAAAAATTAGTAATATTTCTGAAGCCTTGAGTGGGTTGTAATACACAGTGTAAATTTTCATTATTGCTACCATTTAAGGAAACATGCCCCCGATAGGGCTACTATGCGAACACATGTCTATATTAATTTCACATATTCCTTACCGTTCATTCATATATACTCCAAGCTCTCTGTTAATACAGAGGCATCAAAACATTGGTCTGGAAGAGACCTACTATGTGGATGCGTGTATACATATTTACTTGATGTATTCTTTAATCGTTCATTTCTCTTTATTATCGTTCATTTATAGCATTATTAGAAGAAATTTAGTCTAAAATCTCCATTACATGGAGACAATAAAGAGCCCATATGGTGTAGACTAATGCATAAATACTTACTTCATGTATTCTTTTCACCAATTATATGTATTGTACATCCTATACATTTAGTCCGTTATACAGAGGAAACAAAGCATGTACTACGTGGCAGTTTCATATGACGATAAGACCTACTATGTGAACACATGTGCATATTAATTTCACATATTCTTCTCAAAACGCTCTATTTTATACGGGGGGTATCAAACATTGGTCTGGAAAAGGCATGCTATGTGGACGCGTGTATACATATTGACTTCATATATGCATTCATAGTTCATTTCTCTTAATTGTCGTTCATTTAATAGCATTATTAGTAGAAATATAGTCTAAAACCGTCGGTATATGGAGAATATATAGCGTCAATACTGTTTTATTGTTGGTAACTCAAATTATTGCATTATGTATCGCAACTAAACAAGCGAGATAACTCATAAATTCTTAATAGTTCTGATGTCTATGGCAGTTCACACAGTGTATATTTTCATTGTTGTTACCATTTTAGTGCATACATTACTGATTTCTGTGTAAGAACGCCGGTCTCCATTGTTGTTATGATTGTGCCTATAACTGTCCATATTCTTAAAGCAAGTACGGTACCTCTATGTGATATGATCTATAAAAATTTCCATTTTCACAGGTAAATCACGTATAAACGCTCTTTAATGTATAGTTAAACTGAGTTTTCACATGCAGGGCTATGTCTTTGTGGACTATATACGTGGTATACTTCAGTATATACACGAAGTGAATGTGTTCTAAGTATACGTATCTGATTTATGTATACGTCCGTGTTTCTTAAAGCAAATCCAATACATATTAGTGCGTTATATTATGATGTACATTAAGTGCCCTTTTCACTGTTAAATCAAGTAAAAAGGCCCCCTACTATAGTTAACTATTCAGTTCCACGTACGCTATAAGATCTATGGTGGTCCGGTGTGTCTTATCAATATGCCATTATATGCACGAATGTAATGTGTTCAAATATGTGGGTTATGATGTATACTTTAATGTTAAAGTATATAAGCACTCTTTAAGATATGCATATGCAGAATGTTGCCTCTTTACACTGACAGAAAAAAAAGGAATATATAATTTTGAGTACTACTCTTCATAAAACGTTAGAAAACCATAATCTAACAACGAATATCGAAGAACAATGTAATTACTTGATAAGCATTGTAAATATTTCGTCTGTTTTAAATAAAATGGAAATATTTCGTCTATTTGAAATACAGTTGGAAGCAACAATCAAGTATTTAAATGAAATTTGGACCAAAATCTTATAATTTGAGAAAACGTATATAATTTCTATCGAAGTCTTATAATAAAGGAAGGCTTTGTGCGAATCCATTCGGTCTAATGTGTGAATGTGTTCATCATCGCAAATATAATGATGCAGAAATGAATATTTCCTAGAATAATGTTAACATAGCTTGTATTTAACCGAAATAATATAGCATTTGAGTTAAAATGTTTCATATTAGGACCATAACGAACCAATGCATAAAAATACAATATTTTGTTTTTCATTCTCGATCAAAATAATGCAGGGTTGTCAATTATCAACAAAAAACAAATACTTTGAAACAAAAACGATGACATAAGAAGGAATATCCAAGAGCTAGTGTGAAAATAACCCTCACATTTATAAAAAAAAAACAATAAAATTAAAGTTTTCGAGTAAGTCCTTCAAATTTATTGAATTTTTTCGTCTATGTTGGATCAAATTTGACACAAAAATCAATTAGCTCACTAACAGTTCGCGCAATATCTCATATTTTGAGAAAACGTTTGCAATTTTAGACAACAATATTGCTAGTGAAGGTGAATATTTCATCCTGGAACTCATGAAATATGATAAAAATAGATGTAAAGACACTTCACGAGCCCTCATATATTTGAGTTATGAACATAAAGTCATCTCATAGTGCCATTGTACCCCATAATTTGGTCAGGAGAAATATGTATTTCATATTTGACCCTTCATCTGTGGTAAAAAATGAATTAAGGGACATGGGAGTGGTGTCCCTGGACATTAACCTAGAGCATAAATTGACTCAATTATGCAATTTTAGGCAACATTCTTGCCAGGGAAAGTGTATATTTCATGTTGGAACTCATCCAATGTGATAAACATGCATCATAAGACACTTAATGAGCTCTGATGACTTTGAGTTATGACAACAACGGCATCTCATACTAGATTGTAAGCCATAATTTGGTCAGGAAAAGTGTAAATTTCATATTTTATCCTACATGTGTTTTAACAATCAATGTAATTACACCCCATCGGTCGCCTAGACACAGCGTAAATGTTCTCAAGTTTTCAATTGTAGGCCACAATGTCGGCAGTGAAGGTAAACATTTCATGTTGGAACCCATGAAATGTGATAAAATGGATAAAAAGACACTTCCTGAGTCCTTATGACTGAGTTATGAACATAAAGGGAACTCATAGTGTATTGTAGGTCATAATTTGGTCAGGAAAATTGTAAATTTCATGTCTTAAGCTCCATGTGTTTTTAAAATATATGTAATTACAACCATTGGGTCCCTAGAGATCAATCCACAGTCCATGTGTAGTCCATATGCAATTTTAGGGAACAGTTTTGCTAGTGAAGGTGAACATTCCATGCTGGAACTCATGAAATATGATAAAAATAGATGAAAAGACACTTTCTGAGGCCTTGGTCGGGAGAAATGTGTATTGTATTTTGACCCTTGATGCGTGGTAGCAATCAATGAAATTACACCCCATGGTATCCTCAGATATGAAGCAACATCATAAATGCACTCAGTTTTGGCAATTTAGACAACATTGTTGATGGGGAAGTTGTACATGTCATGTTGGAACTGGTGAAATGTGATAATAATTGATCAAAAGACACTCGATGAGCCCTGATGGGTTTCAATTATGGTCATAAAGGCATCTGATAGTGTCATTATACAACGGGGAAATTTGTGAAGCGCTAACAAAGCGTATCTACACGGTGTTATACGAATCAAAATGATCCTGATATAAGAAATGCAATCTAGATCATACTCAGTATCTTCGTATCGACTGAATATATCGTTATTCGATGGTGTTCCCGGCATACCTCCGTCTTTACTTTTCTTATGCTTTTGTAGATTGTAGTTCGACGATAATATCTTTCTTCACAAATGGCACCCGTGTATTGTCTCGAATCATGGGAAGAACTATCGTCCTTATACCAGCGAAAAGATGAGCGAATATGGTGTGGTATTATAAACTCGCCGCCTTCGTACCTCTATTTATCGTTTAGAGTTAATGTTCTTAGATAAAAAATAGGCGCGCGTGCGGCCCCCTCATCCCCACTGCCGCCGCGCCTATTTTTTTTATCTAAGAACAATTACTCTAAACGATAAATAGAGGTACGAAGGCGGCGAGTTTATAATACCACACCATATTCGCTCATCTTTTCGCTGGTATAAGGACGATAGTTCTTCCCATGATTCGAGACAATACACGGGTGCCATTTGTGAAGAAAGATATTATCGTCGAACTACAATCTACAAAAGCATAAGAAAAGTAAAGACGGAGGTATGCCGGGAACACCATCGAATAACGATATATTCAGTCGATACGAAGATACTGAGTATGATCTAGATTGCATTTCTTATATCAGGATCATTTTGATTCGTATAACACCGTGTAGATACGCTTTGTTAGCGCTTCACAAATTTCCCCGTTGTATAATGACACTATCAGATGCCTTTATGACCATAATTGAAACCCATCAGGGCTCATCGAGTGTCTTTTGATCAATTATTATCACATTTCACCAGTTCCAACATGACATGTACAACTTCCCCATCAACAATGTTGTCTAAATTGCCAAAACTGAGTGCATTTATGATGTTGCTTCATATCTGAGGATACCATGGGGTGTAATTTCATTGATTGCTACCACGCATCAAGGGTCAAAATACAATACACATTTCTCCCGACCAAGGCCTCAGAAAGTGTCTTTTCATCTATTTTTATCATATTTCATGAGTTCCAGCATGGAATGTTCACCTTCACTAGCAAAACTGTTCCCTAAAATTGCATATGGACTACACATGGACTGTGGATTGATCTCTAGGGACCCAATGGTTGTAATTACATATATTTTAAAAACACATGGAGCTTAAGACATGAAATTTACAATTTTCCTGACCAAATTATGACCTACAATACACTATGAGTTCCCTTTATGTTCATAACTCAGTCATAAGGACTCAGGAAGTGTCTTTTTATCCATTTTATCACATTTCATGGGTTCCAACATGAAATGTTTACCTTCACTGCCGACATTGTGGCCTACAATTGAAAACTTGAGAACATTTACGCTGTGTCTAGGCGACCGATGGGGTGTAATTACATTGATTGTTAAAACACATGTAGGATAAAATATGAAATTTACACTTTTCCTGACCAAATTATGGCTTACAATCTAGTATGAGATGCCGTTGTTGTCATAACTCAAAGTCATCAGAGCTCATTAAGTGTCTTATGATGCATGTTTATCACATTGGATGAGTTCCAACATGAAATATACACTTTCCCTGGCAAGAATGTTGCCTAAAATTGCATAATTGAGTCAATTTATGCTCTAGGTTAATGTCCAGGGACACCACTCCCATGTCCCTTAATTCATTTTTTACCACAGATGAAGGGTCAAATATGAAATACATATTTCTCCTGACCAAATTATGGGGTACAATGGCACTATGAGATGACTTTATGTTCATAACTCAAATATATGAGGGCTCGTGAAGTGTCTTTACATCTATTTTTATCATATTTCATGAGTTCCAGGATGAAATATTCACCTTCACTAGCAATATTGTTGTCTAAAATTGCAAACGTTTTCTCAAAATATGAGATATTGCGCGAACTGTTAGTGAGCTAATTGATTTTTGTGTCAAATTTGATCCAACATAGACGAAAAAATTCAATAAATTTGAAGGACTTACTCGAAAACTTTAATTTTATTGTTTTTTTTTTATAAATGTGAGGGTTATTTTCACACTAGCTCTTGGATATTCCTTCTTATGTCATCGTTTTTGTTTCAAAGTATTTGTTTTTTGTTGATAATTGACAACCCTGCATTATTTTGATCGAGAATGAAAAACAAAATATTGTATTTTTATGCATTGGTTCGTTATGGTCCTAATATGAAACATTTTAACTCAAATGCTATATTATTTCGGTTAAATACAAGCTATGTTAACATTATTCTAGGAAATATTCATTTCTGCATCATTATATTTGCGATGATGAACACATTCACACATTAGACCGAATGGATTCGCACAAAGCCTTCCTTTATTATAAGACTTCGATAGAAATTATATACGTTTTCTCAAATTATAAGATTTTGGTCCAAATTTCATTTAAATACTTGATTGTTGCTTCCAACTGTATTTCAAATAGACGAAATATTTCCATTTTATTTAAAACAGACGAAATATTTACAATGCTTATCAAGTAATTACATTGTTCTTCGATATTCGTTGTTAGATTATGGTTTTCTAACGTTTTATGAAGAGTAGTACTCAAAATTATATATTCCTTTTTTTTCTGTCAGTGTAAAGAGGCAACATTCTGCATATGCATATCTTAAAGAGTGCTTATATACTTTAACATTAAAGTATACATCATAACCCACATATTTGAACACATTACATTCGTGCATATAATGGCATATTGATAAGACACACCGGACCACCATAGATCTTATAGCGTACGTGGAACTGAATAGTTAACTATAGTAGGGGGCCTTTTTACTTGATTTAACAGTGAAAAGGGCACTTAATGTACATCATAATATAACGCACTAATATGTATTGGATTTGCTTTAAGAAACACGGACGTATACATAAATCAGATACGTATACTTAGAACACATTCACTTCGTGTATATACTGAAGTATACCACGTATATAGTCCACAAAGACATAGCCCTGCATGTGAAAACTCAGTTTAACTATACATTAAAGAGCGTTTATACGTGATTTACCTGTGAAAATGGAAATTTTTATAGATCATATCACATAGAGGTACCGTACTTGCTTTAAGAATATGGACAGTTATAGGCACAATCATAACAACAATGGAGACCGGCGTTCTTACACAGAAATCAGTAATGTATGCACTAAAATGGTAACAACAATGAAAATATACACTGTGTGAACTGCCATAGACATCAGAACTATTAAGAATTTATGAGTTATCTCGCTTGTTTAGTTGCGATACATAATGCAATAATTTGAGTTACCAACAATAAAACAGTATTGACGCTATATATTCTCCATATACCGACGGTTTTAGACTATATTTCTACTAATAATGCTATTAAATGAACGACAATTAAGAGAAATGAACTATGAATGCATATATGAAGTCAATATGTATACACGCGTCCACATAGCATGCCTTTTCCAGACCAATGTTTGATACCCCCCGTATAAAATAGAGCGTTTTGAGAAGAATATGTGAAATTAATATGCACATGTGTTCACATAGTAGGTCTTATCGTCATATGAAACTGCCACGTAGTACATGCTTTGTTTCCTCTGTATAACGGACTAAATGTATAGGATGTACAATACATATAATTGGTGAAAAGAATACATGAAGTAAGTATTTATGCATTAGTCTACACCATATGGGCTCTTTATTGTCTCCATGTAATGGAGATTTTAGACTAAATTTCTTCTAATAATGCTATAAATGAACGATAATAAAGAGAAATGAACGATTAAAGAATACATCAAGTAAATATGTATACACGCATCCACATAGTAGGTCTCTTCCAGACCAATGTTTTGATGCCTCTGTATTAACAGAGAGCTTGGAGTATATATGAATGAACGGTAAGGAATATGTGAAATTAATATAGACATGTGTTCGCATAGTAGCCCTATCGGGGGCATGTTTCCTTAAATGGTAGCAATAATGAAAATTTACACTGTGTATTACAACCCACTCAAGGCTTCAGAAATATTACTAATTTTTGTGTTGTGATCAGTTGTCTCGCTTGTTTAGCTGCGATACATGATTCAATAATTTCATTTACCGCCAATAAAGCAGTATTGACTGGTATTGACTTATTATTTTCTCAATATAACGGCGAGTTTAGATTCCTACTAATAATGCTATAAATTAACGACAATAAAGAGAAATCGACGATTAAAGAGTACATCGAATAAATGTGTATACACGCCTTCCGCTCGTATGCCTTTTCCAGACCAATGGTTGATAACCCCCTACATAATAGAGCGTTTTGATAAGAAAATGTGTCCACATAGTAGGCCTTTCGTGACATGAGACTGTCACTTGGTACAGACTGTCACTTGGTACATGCTTTGTTTCCTCTGTATAACAGCCTATCTTGATGGGAGTTATAATACATATAATTGATAAAAATAATGCATGAAGTAAGTATTTATACACTAGTCTACATAATATGGGCTCTTTAGTTTCTCCATTTAATGGAGATTTTAGAGTAATAATATGAATGAACTATGACTAGAATACATCGAAGAACCAGACACCAATGCCATACTCCTACCATCCATGGAGCAATTAATATACATGATATAAGACATAAAATACAACAGACAGTATCGTGTGCAACCGCTAAGATATCATATGAATGAACCGTCATACACAATGATGTTACAACCAAAACTGCCTTATGGACGAAATACTGGAACTGATTATACATTTGATACCCGACATGTCATTCCACTCTATACATGGTCAGTTCGATATCTTGCGAAAGTGACGTGCACCTTTAAGGTATGTGACCAAAATGTGTTGTATTGTATTCTATATGACCATTTCTGTAGTAAATAACGACACATCATTACTAGTGGGACTATGTGTGAAGCTCTTTGAATTAAATGAGCTTACTATGGTGGACATGTTTAACCAGATACGTTCTTCAAATAAGAAAATGTTGGGATTTAAATTGAAGCTTAATTAGCCCTTCAAGCTTTCCAAATCAAGGTTATGGCGTGAAACAACCTGGAGAGAAAGATTTTATTTAGTTACTAATGTGGGTTCAAATAGAAACACATGGCGAAGGCCATGATTCGAGCCTGTATGGCGCTTCATAGCCCAATAAAGGCGCGCCGATGGGTGTGGTTAACTTTAATATGTCATGTGTAGACCAGAAGCCACGAGGAACCCATTGCTGTCCATGTCTGTACCCCATATATACTGCTATATGCAGTCGACCTACCCAGGACCTCAGTTTCTCCTTTCCTGTATGGCTATTCCAAACCCATTTAGTGCAATGCGTTTGAAAATATACAGAGCGTTATTAAGAAGGATCGCTGATGCGTATAATATAACCAATATTTAGTCAAAATTTTAAGAAAACCCATTATTGAAACATTGCGTTTGATAGTGTAGGGATTTGACCATATAATGGTTATCAGTGAAGTGATGACATGTGCACTAAATTACCTCAGTCAGTAAAGGCTAGTTCATACCATATGAGAACCACACTCACCACCCATGCCTATACCCAAACAAACACCATGGCGACAGCGAAACACTACGAAGCTTCTCCCCCACACGGACACTGTTGTCTTCCATGGATAATTTCTTATCCCATGTTGAGACCAAATTTCAGCCAAAGGGATCCCGTGGTTTCTGAGAAAATTATATTACAATTATGTACGGATGACGGACGAAGAGTGATTGGTTTTAGTTTCCACACAGATGTGTACCAACACGTTTTGAGACTGATATAGATGAAGTGTCCCTTTTATTATTGTTACGATGTGAAGTTGGCTAGTTCATACCCGTAGTATCAGTTTCACTGGCCAGTGTCACTTAGAAACAATATTACGGATCATTGTCACATACAAAGGTCTTCAAAGGGAAGTCTATAATATGAGTAATATTTTCGCGGGCTTTTAAAGTTGTATATATATATATATATAATAGGTGTGGCTTCACATTAGCAAAGATGTCCCAAGGAACATGCACACCATGAAAGGAGGAAATATTAATAATCAAGGATGTATTCTAAATACAGGGGGAGGGGGTAATTTAATTTGTTACAGTCAATGGAGCGATTAGGAATGAATAAATTATGGAAAACAAGATGTGAAGAGGCCTATATGACATCTGTAGAGCGTGCTACCTATATGATATCTGTAGAGCGTGCTAACGGATTTAGTCATAGAAAGAGTAATATCCAAGATGGATGCCTCGTTCAAATTCTATAGAGCCCATCTGGAGGTGCTACTAAACAAGGAATTTTTTCAAAAACTTGGAGATGAAAGTGGATATTCGAAGATTATGAGGGATTAGAAGTTGTAAGAAAAAGAAGAGCGAATAAAAACAGGAAGTGGTAGATAAAAAAGAGGGATAAAAAAAAGATAACAAAGAAAAAATTATAAATAAATAGAGGATATCCACCCTTTTTCAGTGGATATGGGTTATATCTCATGAGTGATGACAAAACATTGAATTTCCACGATATGATCAAATAATAAGCATGTGATACAACGTTTAGCCGATGGGTGTGGAGTCAGCCGGTAGGTTTCGCGAGGGATTGCGTCAGATTCCAATGACTCAGGCGTTGCGCCGGAAGTAGGGATTGCGCCAGATTCGAATGACTCAGGCATTGCGCCAGAAGTAGGGATTGCGTCAGATTCGAATGACAGGCATTGCAGGAGGCGGTGTTTCTTATGGGCTGGATCTTATTCTAGGGTTTAGGAGACGTGTGTAGACCACTCAATATCCCCTCAGGTGTAGTGTGGAACCCTTAGAAGTGGCAGTGGGTTAGATATATTAAAAGACAGTTAATTTTAATTTAATTTTAAAGTATTTTTGAATTTTAGAAAAAGTTGAAGTTTTTTAAGTTTTTCATATATTTATGAATTTTTTTCTGTTTTTCATTTTTGTTTCTTTTTGAAAAGTTTTTTAAGTTTTTTGAAATTTTTGAGTATTTTGAAGTTTTTAAACTTTTTTGAAATTTTTTGCGATTTTTGAAGTTTTTGAAGTTTTTGAAGTTTTTGAAGTTTTTGACGTTTTTGAAGTTTTTGAAATTTTTGAAATTTTTGAAGTTTTTGAATTTTTGAATTTTTTGTAAGTTTTCAATGCGAGTGTCACTTTAACATTATCCCATTGGATATAACCAACGGGTCATGTCCGGACATGCACAACCGGCATACAAATAGACCATGATGCAATGCGTGGGCGGAGAATATAGGTCAAACTCCGACGGGAGTACTGCATATAGGTCGTGTACTTCGGATAGAGTTATCGTTCCTGAAATGAGACCAAACAGGGTGGGTATCATCAGATTTGGTACCTTTAAAAAGATGAATAGGCCATCACTGAATAAAGAATCATTCTAAGAAAGACCGCACATCACATGTAACTTACTACTAACCGTTATGTGAATCATTATGGTATTAACCCTATCTTTACTGAATGGATTCTCCTGTTAAGAAAAATTTGTGAAGAGTTATTATACCCCCTGCAACGAAGTTGTGGGAGGGGGGTATACTGGAATCAGCTTGTCCGTCGCCCGTCGTCCGTCCGTCCGTGGACACAAATTTGTCCGGAAATTTTCTCAGTCATTTTTGTTTATAATTTTTCATGAAACTTGGACATCAACCACCATGGGAACCTGTGCACCTGCGATTATGACGTCTGTCCGACTTTTTTTTGGTGGAGTTATCCCCCTTTTTCGACTTAGAAATTATTTTGCAACATGCATAATTTTGTCCGAGCTTTTATTCCTACAATTTTATGTCAATGTTTTTGAAACTGGGCACATATCTTTAGTACCATGGGAACCTGAGCACGCGAGGTCATGACTTATGTCCGACTTTATTTGGTGGAGTTTTTACCCTTTTTCTACTTAGAAAATTTGCGCAACATGCATAATTTTGTCCGAGCTTTTTTTTTTATTCCTACCTTTTTCTGTCAATAGGTTTAGGATTAGGGTTAGGTGTTATGGTTGTGCACCTGCAATGGGAATCTATTAGTGTATTATTTAACTAAATGTTTACTGACATGTGAAACATCTTAGGGTTTTAAAAGCACGGGGTCATCCTTAGTCCCATTGGGACAGTCACACCTCTAGTATTGTCTGTGTTCCAGATAACAATGGCTGACAACTTCCATCCACACTCCACGCAATGCAACAAAATTAACATCCATTTCTTATAGTTTTTTGAGAGAGTGGTTTGGAGATGGGAGTCTAGCCTCGAGATTTCGAAGATGCCGAATGCCCCCTTCCTTAACCCCTCATATGTTTTGCCTTTAATTTTGAATACAAAAAAAAGACAAATAACACATTTTACAAAAGTTCACCTCTTCTTTTTCCTTCTTTTGGCTGGTGCTTATATTTACATTCAACTTTCAGATTAAAAGCCTTTATCGTCCGTTTCGAACGATATTCTGGTATCACGTTGAAAGTTGCGTCCATGCCATGTGAAAACAAGTTGGGACCTGCGTGCGACGTCACATGACGTGATTTCATCTAACAAACGTCACCCATTCAGGTTCCATAGAGCGAGTGCATGCTGGTTGTAACACAATACCAAAATTCGAGAACACTTAATGTATGTGATAAAAGATAGATAACTCTCCTGGTGTGCGCTGATCTAATATCAACATCATCGCATGTTAGAGTGACTTCCCTTGAACCACTCCGCGGATTCGACTTTATTAAGACAGTATAATCGCGATCTTGGTATGTGTGCAATATGAGCATTATCCATTCATCCGATACATGTGTTCACATTCACCCACTTCACCGAATCACCGTGCAACATCTATCAATGCATAATGTCAAACGACTACCACAATTTAGGGACAAACAACTTACATATAATTATATGTGGTTCTTCTTTCCATCTGTCCTTTCTATTCTGTTTGTTCTTGCGTAATACTTTCTGTGTTCCAGATGTGTTAAAGTGATGTGAAACACTCCGGTAGGGTGATCGAATAGCAATGGAGAATAATCTTGCTCAAAGTAGTTATTTTTACGAATATTAATCCGAATTGATAACACACATTGGCATTCTTACATATTAATTAAATGCAATGGCTCTTGATGGAGAATATTTGCGTTATTTTATCACAGTTAGTTGCGTCCCGAATTGAAGATGTAAATATTTACAATTGAGCGTAGTTCGGACGATCTTTTCTACGGACTGGTATGGTCGATTTCTTTGAGATTTTCGACGATGTTAGTAGAATGCTACATTCCCCCAGTTGGCATAGCGCCTGAGTACTAACTTATCAGTTTCGCTCACCCGAAAACGTCCATAATATGTCTTTAACTCGTGCAGTGTTTTTGGACAGATGGAACTCGTGGTATATGTTTGCTTGGTGAACCTCGTGACAGTTTGTGATCGACACAGGTATTAACTGAAAATTATGTTTATATGCTAAACTACAGTAACAGTGTATGTCTGCCGATATATATATATATATATATATATATATTTCTTATCATGATAGAAGCCAAACGCCCCCGTGTGGACCCATGTAGGCCCCAATGCGATAGGTACGAGTATCCTAGTGTGGTACCCTTTTTTGTCGTGGGTGCATCCCGAAGGTGTCGTTGAGGAGTCCGTGTGGTATTACGGGTGTCGTATCGGACGAGGCATCGACAGACTGGGCACACTGCGGAGTATAGAGACGCGAATAGTGTCATAGGTTTCCAACGTTCCATCTATGATTTTTTTTTCTGCGATGGACAGATCAAGTTAAAGATAATAAGTCAAATGCATTAACCGTCAACGCCATTAACAGTGATGTTTTACCATTCCACCTATTAATTATTTCATAATTATACCACTGTGTTCTCAGTTTAAGCATTGAGCAGCTGGCCGAACTGCCATGACCTTCTACGTGAGACAATCCCACAAGGTAATGTTTAATCTGGGAGCATTTTCTTAGCTCATGCCACTAATCTCTATTCTAGCTAGACCATATGCCCGTCGAGATTATATATTCCAACAGTTCGAAACATGGGAACGTGTTGCTGTTGTGAAGAGGAAGTTTGTAACAATGAAAAAACAGTATACACGTAATAAATTATAAAATAACTGCTCATTAATAATGGAGTAATGTGCGTCCCTATATGTGAATGTCCAACCTTGGAATTGCATGATTTAAGTGACTTTGTGAGCGATTTTGCTTTGCGTCCCTAAGAAATTTCTCCAGGTAAATTACTTAAATATTTATATACATGTACGCACAGATGCCTAACAATAGTGTCAGAATTATTAGTTTAAAAAAAAATCCCAATGATCTCTATTATTTGGCATCGAAATATAGAGTTAAATTGCCATCACTATTATCAATTTCAGCCTAAATCCCCACCATCCCTATTATTTGGCTATCACAATTATTTGGCACAAACAAGCATGCAACCTCGAGCTGGCACCGCCCCTACTTTGAAGTAGATTATTGAGGAACAGATATTAACAATTAAGAGAAATATATTCCCCGTCTTGTTTCTTCAAAGTTATGAAGTTCCCTATCAGAAAATTAGATATTTCCCAGGTTTTAACTGACGGAATATGATATATATAGTATCATTGCCGATGGTTTTATTTTTAATAAGGCATGGCCTTCGTGTCTAGATAAAATATGCAAATGTGCATGCATGCATTCGCGCCCCATTATAAATGAGTAGTAACCGTATAGGAAACGCCCCGAGCCTACCGCCATTGCACAATGATATCAGTTGGTTTTATCTAAATTATTTATTCACGCATCGTTCGAACTTGATACATAGTTTTGGGTCATGCACTTATTTATGCAATTTATTGAATGTATAAGGAATTCTAGCACATACAACCTAATGTCTTGGTAACCTTACTTAAAAGGAAGCATATCTTCTGAAGTTGAGTATAAATCAATCTGTTTTTCATTGGTACTTTGTAAATAGGAAATTTAGAGATTCGTTACAATGTTGAAAACATCTGTTAACCTGGGGACCATTGTGGAAATAAGTCTGCCCAGCTATGGGACAGTGTAGTGTTGGGGAGAGTCACCAAAATAAACATTTTTGCCATCAATTTCCTCAGAACGTATAGATAAAGCCTAGGCTTCCTTGCACACATGGTGTATACATATATACATGAGAAATCTGACGGTGTGGTTTAAAGATGGATTATCTCCTATCTGCGTTTGTTAGATAGTTTCCTGGGTATGAAATGATACGTATGCCATTCATGTCCGGAAACGATTCAATCAATTAATATGGATTTTAATTTTAATAGTATGTTTGTCACATTATAATAAAATAATAACAATTAATGGGAATATATTTGTTACTATATTTAGAACTTTTAGATAGAGGCCTATACAGTGTGGAGCTCCAAACGAATGCGAGCTGCAAAATGTCTCCAAATGATTGTATTTTAACTATTGCAATATTAAGGGCGAGGAAGTAGTGGTAATTCCAACGACACGCCCTAAATACACATTATATCACCTATTTATTAATATTTTCTTTGTTCTTGGTATTGCTTGGTACATGCATATAGTAACACCCTTATTTTATACGAACACAAATCCAAATAAAGTCAATATTAATTGATAAACGCGTTTCCGGACAAGGGTCGTCGATTCGTATTTGTTATTTCATACTCAGGAAACTATATAAGTCATGTTGCGGAAGAGGTAATACATCTTTAACCCTTTACCCAACAGAACGGCCCTATGCCAATGCATTCTCTTATATATGCGAGTCGACCATAGGTCGCCTCGCATATATAAGAGAATGCATTATAGGAGATGCACGTCTATACACAAATATTAAAAATTCTAAAATTGTTAAAAAATGTAAGAAAAAATTCTAAAATTGTTAAAGAATGTAAGAAAAAATGGTAAAAAGTGTTAAAATGCATGGTCGACTCGCATAACCTATGGTCGACTCGCATATATAAGAGAATGCATTGGCACAGGGCATAACTGTAACCATCTCAATGTGGTCAATGAACCGGTTCCAATGATATCCATATTTGTATGGTGTTATTGAGACAGACCGAAGATATTTTAGGCTGTTGAAGCTTCATTTGGGCGTCTTTGGCTGGTTTGTTGGGTAAAGGGTTAATGTAAATTAATGCTGTCGTCGTAATTCCGTTGTAAGAGATCTAGTAGATCAGGATGGAATCAGTCGGGGGATACTTTTTGTGAAAATATTTGTGTATAGACGTGCATCTCCTTGGTGTGAGGACTATACTTATGTTGTCCAAAGTGGTGTATAGACAGGCATATCCGTGCTATGAGAATATAATTATTTTGTTCATTCGCCAGATCACAGGTCCCCAGAACAAAAATGACCCGAACCCCAATAATACTTAATCCTATATAAGTAAGTATTATATGGGTGGGTCAAATTCTGTTCTGGAGACATGTGCGTCAGATCAGAGAGGGGCACACCAATTAGGAAAGACGTCCATACGTAATGACGTAATCATAGTATTGAACATATCTCATTGTTTTCGATTTACCCGCATTGTCTGCTTTGCATACACAGCTTCGCTGCGGCTACGATAGTGGAGGGTATCACCCCCCCCCCCCCCCCATCGGTACGCGGGATTCAGGGTGTTTTGAAGCCGTACGCGGGATTCATACCCCGGAATTAACTGGTATTCGGGTTCAAGCAAAACATCTTGGACGCAGGTTTTTTGTTCTAGTTATCTGTATGAATGAGTGGGTAGAATAGCTTATTGGGCATATTCGACCACCATGCCATCATAAAGTATCATTAATCGTATAATACTCTACTCCAATATCATGTCAGGTAAAATGGATCATAATGTATCTATGTAACTTCTGCTTGTATCTGTCTAATATTAAAACAGTCAATTTGTATGTAATTTATCGCATATTATTTCTTAACATGTATTCGGGATTCACCCCCCAAAATTAACTGGTATTCAGGATTCATGGGGGGAGGGGATGATACCCTCATAGTGTCTGACTACCTGTTTATGTTCCTCATCGTTACATGATATCGCGGCTGATACGACACAAATCAAGCCGAACGAGGATTGGATTAATTGTCGATAATCCGAGCGAAGCATCCTAATGTTTAATAACTGGCAACGTTCCGATGTATGGGTGCCCTAGTGGTTTCGTAATTGGGTTGTACGTGTAGCTGTAATGGTATTATGAAGAAACGGCAACATACTGTTTTCTGCAACATTTATTTGACATCACTAGATAGGTTGTGTCCCACAAGTAGCACATGCCATAAATTGTATTTTATCCCATTTGGAGCCTCCGCACATATCAACAATTGAGTGGCCAAATTTTGCAGCCAAAACTTTTCTGGATATAGTTGGGAACTGTCTTAGAGCAACGAATTGTTATTTGCTTGATTATGTTTCATCTGTAACGAAGTTACCTGTTCGTTACCTGTTCCCACGAACTTACCTGTTCCCACGAAGCTACACCTGTTCGTGACTTTACCTGATGGATTTGCACGGAACTTTAGTAGTGTTACCAGATTAATGTTTACTAATCTTTCATGCCCTTATGGCTGCATCTCATGCCCTTATGGTTATAAGTAGCGACTATATTGTACCTTATTTTAAGTATCGTAGATGTATTCTACTAGTACTAATTAGTACTCTAGATTTAATCTATTATTAATTCAGTGTAATTTTATTAAGTTTCGGTTCCTTGCTAATGAGTTGGCTCCTTGCCAACACAGTAGCAATTTAAGCTCCGGACCAGTACAGGTCTGAGAGAAGCAGATTTTCCATCAACCAGATAGTTTCTCAAATCCACGTTCTATCCGCGATACTGTCGTGCTGTTTATATACAGTTGTTCATACTTATTAAAGTTATCAACCAGAGGACTCGTCGCTTTTCTTCTCCGAGTAAAAGAACCTACACAACGTATTGAAGTTCGGGGACGGCAGGTAGACAACCTTCTTGGTTATGCTGTCCCAGATAGCTCATTGAATGTTATACTATTACACTGTGTATATAATTGTATATATCATATGAATGAGTTATGAATAATAGTCATAGTCATAGTCATACCACACATCAAGCACGTGTTCGGTAGAAGCAAAATTATAGATGCAGGTACCACACAAGGCAACAACGGAGTAACCAGAATATATTGTCCGCTGACTACCTAACATCCAAATAAATAAGCAAATATACAGGAAGTTTCTACACACCTGACTTATCATTTGATCAAAATTTAGATGTATTTCGGCTGGGAAGGATCCAATATATTTTCTGAATGTCCTGGTGTGGTGGGGGGGGGCATTTATGTTCCACTTTATTGAAGTAAGATGATTGATTGGAGTAGCTCATATGTGACCCGCCATATCAAATCCAGTCGTAAGTCGGGATTTGTTTTACCCTGTGCCAATGCATTCTCTTATATTTGCGAGTCGACCATAGGTCGCCTCGCATATATAAGAGAATGCATTGGCCTAACAATTTTTTACAATTTTAATATTTTTTTCTTGTATTCTTTAACAATTTTATAATTTCACCCATACAGAGCCCCAGTCAAACATGAGCAGACGACACTCTTCTATCTGCTTCTATATATGTGTGGGGCTCCCTGCATATTTAAAAAAAATGATAAAAAATTGTTAGGCCATGTTGTTCAGCATGTTATCATTCAGCATGTTATCGTTCAGCCTGTTATCGTTCAGCCTGTTATCGTTCATCATGTTATCGTTTAGCCTGTTATCGTTCAGCCTGTTATCGTTCAGCCTGTTATCGTTCAGTCTGTTATCGTTCAGTCTGTTATCGTTCAGCCTGTTATCGTTCAGCATGTTATCGTTCAGCATGTTATCGTTTAGCCTGTTATCGTTCAGCCTGTTATCGTTCAGCATGTTATCGTTTAGCCTGTTATCGTTCAGCATGTTATCGTTCAGCATGTTATCGTTCAGCCTGTTATCGTTCCGTTCAGCCTGTTATCGTTCAGCATGTTATCGTTCAGCCTGTTATCGTTCAGCATGTTATCGTTCAGCATGTTATCATTCAGCATGTTATCATTCAGCATGTTATCGTTCAGCATGTTATCATTCAGCATGTTATCGTTCAGCCTGTTATCGTTCAGCCTGTTATCGTTCCGTTCAGCATGTTATCATTCAGCATGTTATCGTTCAGCATGTTATCATTCAGCTTGTTATCGTTCAGCCTGTTATCGTTCAGTCTGTTATCGTTCAGCCTGTTATCGTTCAGCCTGTTATCGTTCAGTCTGTTATCGTTCAGTCTGTTATCGTTCAGCCTGTTATCGTTCAGCATGTTATCGTTCAGCATGTTATCGTTTAGCCTGTTATCGTTCAGCCTGTTATCGTTCAGCATGTTATCGTTTAGCCTGTTATCGTTCAGCATGTTATTGTTCAGCATGTTATCATTCAGCATGTTATCGTTCAGCCTGTTATCGTTCAGCCTGTTATCGTTCATCATGTTATCGTTTAGCCTGTTATCGTTCAGCATGTTATTGTTCAGCATGTTATCATTCAGCCTGTTATCGTTTAGCCTGTTATCGTTCCGTTCAGCCTGTTATCGTTCAGCATGTTATCGTTCAGCCTGTTATCGTTCAGCCTGTTATCGTTCAGTCTGTTATCGTTCAGCCTGTTATCGTTCAGTCTGTTATCGTTCAGCATGTTATCGTTCAGCATGTTATCGTTCCGTTCAGCTTGTTATCGTTCAGCCTGTTATCGTTCAGCCTGTTATCGTTCAGTCTGTTATCGTTCAGCATGTTATCGTTCAGCATGTTATCGTTCCGTTCAGCTTGTTATCGTTCAGCCTGTTATCGTTCAGCCTGTTATCGTTCAGTCTGTTATCGTTCAGCCTGTTATCGTTTAGTCTGTTATCGTTCCGTTCAGCCTGTTATCGTTCAGCCTGTTATCGTTCAGTCTGTTATCGTTCAGTCTGTTATCGTTCAGCCTGTTATCGTTAAGCCTGTTATCGTTCAGCCTGTTATTGTTCAGCATGTTATCGTTTAGCCTGTTATCGTTCCGTTCAGCTTGTTATCGTTCAGCCTGTTATCGTTCAGCCTGTTATCGTTCAGTCTGTTATCGTTCAGTCTGTTATCGTTCCGTTCAGCTTGTTATCGTTCAGTCTGTTATCGTTTAGCCTGTTATCGTTCCGTTCAGCTTGTTATCGTTCAGCCTGTTATCGTTCAGCATGTTATCGTTCAGTCTGTTATCGTTCAGTCTGTTATCGTTCAGCCTGTTATCGTTCAGCTTGTTATCGTTCAGCCTGTTATCGTTCAGCCTGTTATCGTTCAGTCTGTTATCGTTCAGCATGTTATCGTTCAGCCTGTTATCGTTCAGCTTGTTATCGTTCAGCTTGTTATCGTTCAGCCTGTTATCGTTCAGTCTGTTATCGTTCAGCCTGTTATCGTTCAGCCTGTTATCGTTCAGCTTGTTATCGTTCAGCCTGTTATCGTTCAGCCTGTTATCGTTCAGCTTGTTATCGTTCAGCTTGTTATCGTTCAGCCTGTTATCGTTCAGTCTGTTATCGTTCAGCCTGTTATCGTTCAGCCTGTTATCGTTCAGTCTGTTATCGTTCAGTCTGTTATCGTTCAGCCTGTTATCGTTCAGCATGTTATCGTTCAGCATGTTATCGTTTAGCCTGTTATCGTTCAGCCTGTTATCGTTCAGCATGTTATCGTTTAGCCTGTTATCGTTCAGCATGTTATCGTTCAGCATGTTATCGTTCAGCCTGTTATCGTTCCGTTCAGCCTGTTATCGTTCAGCATGTTATCGTTCAGCCTGTTATCGTTCAGCATGTTATCGTTCAGCATGTTATCATTCAGCATGTTATCATTCAGCATGTTATCGTTCAGCATGTTATCATTCAGCATGTTATCGTTCAGCCTGTTATCGTTCAGCCTGTTATCGTTCCGTTCAGCATGTTATCATTCAGCATGTTATCGTTCAGCATGTTATCATTCAGCTTGTTATCGTTCAGCCTGTTATCGTTCAGTCTGTTATCGTTCAGCCTGTTATCGTTCAGCCTGTTATCGTTCAGTCTGTTATCGTTCAGTCTGTTATCGTTCAGCCTGTTATCGTTCAGCATGTTATCGTTCAGCATGTTATCGTTTAGCCTGTTATCGTTCAGCCTGTTATCGTTCAGCATGTTATCGTTTAGCCTGTTATCGTTCAGCATGTTATTGTTCAGCATGTTATCATTCAGCATGTTATCGTTCAGCCTGTTATCGTTCAGCCTGTTATCGTTCATCATGTTATCGTTTAGCCTGTTATCGTTCAGCATGTTATTGTTCAGCATGTTATCATTCAGCCTGTTATCGTTTAGCCTGTTATCGTTCCGTTCAGCCTGTTATCGTTCAGCATGTTATCGTTCAGCCTGTTGTCGTTCCGTTCAGTCTGTTATCGTTCAGCCTGTTATCGTTTAGCCTGTTATCGTTCCGTTCAGTCTGTTATCGTTCAGCATGTTATCGTTTAGCCTGTTATCGTTCAGCATGTTATCGTTCAGCATGTTATCATTCAGCATGTTATCGTTTAGCCTGTTATCGTTCAGCCTGTTGTCGTTCCGTTCAGTCTGTTATCGTTCAGCATGTTATCGTTTAGCCTGTTATCGTTCCGTTCAGTCTGTTATCGTTCAGCATGTTATCGTTTAGCCTGTTATCGTTCAGCATGTTATCGTTCAGCATGTTATCATTCAGCATGTTATCGTTTAGCCTGTTATCGTTCAGCCTGTTGTCGTTCCGTTCAGTCGGTTATCGTTCAGCATGTTATCGTTTAGCCTGTTATCGTTCAGCATGTTATCGTTCAGCATGTTATCATTCAGCATGTTATCGTTTAGCCTGTTATCGTTCCGTTCAGCCTGTTATCGTTCAGCCTGTTATCGTTCAGCCTGTTATCGTTCCGTTCAGCCTGTTATCGTTCAGCATGTTATCGTTTAGCCTGTTATCGTTCAGCATGTTATCGTTCAGCATGTTATCATTCAGCATGTTATCGTTTAGCCTGTTTTCGTTCCGTTCAGCCTGTTATCGTTCAGCATGTTATCGTTTAGCCTGTTATCGTTCAGCCTGTTATCGTTCCGTTCAGCCTGTTATCGTTCAGCATGTTATCGTTTAGCCTGTTATCGTTCAGCATGTTATCGTTCAGCATGTTATCATTCAGCATGTTATCGTTTAGCCTGTTATCGTTCCGTTCAGTCTGTTATCGTTCAGCCTGTTATCGTTCAGCCTGTTATCGTTCCGTTCAGCCTGTTATCGTTCAGCCTGTTATCGTTCAGCCTGTTATCGTTCCGTTCAGCCTGTTATCGTTCAGCATGTTATCGTTCAGCATGTTATCGTTCAGCATGTTATCATTCAGCATGTTATCGTTCAGCCTGTTATCGTTCAGCCTGTTATCGTTCCGTTCAGCCTGTTATCGTTCAGCATGTTATCGTTCAGCCTGTTATCGTTCCGTTCAGCCTGTTATCGTTCAGCATGTTATCGTTCAGCCTGTTATCGTTCAGCATGTTATCGTTCAGCCTGTTATCGTTCAGCATGTTATCGTTCAGCCTGTTATCGTTCAGCCTGTTATCGTTCAGCCTGTTATCGTTCAGTCTGTTATCGTTTAGCCTGTTATCGTTCCGTTCAGCCTGTTATCGTTCCGTTCAGCATGTTATCGTTCAGCCTGTTATCGTTTAGCCTGTTATCGTTCCGTTCAGCCTGTTATCGTTTAGTCTGCTATCGTTCAGTCTGTTATCGTTTAGCCTGTTATCGTTCAGTCTGTTATCGTTCCGTTCAGCCTGTTATTGTTTAGTCTGTTATCGTTCAGTCTGTTATCGTTCAGCATGTTATCGTTCAGTCTGTTATCGTTCAGTCTGTTATCGTTCAGCATGTTATCGGTCAGTCTGTTATCGTTCATCATGTTATCGTTCCGTTCAGCCTGTTATCGTTCAGCCTGTTATCGTTCAGTCTGTTGTCGTTCCGTTCAGTCTGTTATCGTTCAGCCTGTTATCGTTCAGCCTGTTATCGTTCAGCCTGTTATCGTTCAGCCTGTTATCGTTCAGCCTGTTATCGTTCAGTCTGTTATCGTTCAGTCTGTTGTCGTTCCGTTCAGCCTGTTATCGTTCAGCCTGTTATCGTTCAGCCTGTTATCGTTCAGCCTGTTATCGTTCAGCCTGTTATCGTTCATCATGTTATCGTTCCGTTCAGCCTGTTATCGTTCAGTCTGTTGTCGTTCCGTTCAGCCTGTTATCGTTCAGCCTGTTATCGTTCAGACTGTTATCGTTCAGCATGTTATCGTTCCGTTCAGCCTGTTATCGTTCAGCCTGTTATCGTTTAGCATGTTATCGTTCAGCCTGTTATCGTTCAGCCTGTTATCGTTCAGCCTGTTATCGTTTAGCCTGTTATCGTTTAGCCTGTTATCGTTCAGCCTGTTATCGTTTTGCATGTTATCGTTCAGCCTGTTATCGTTCAGCCTGTTATCGTTCAGCCTGTTATGGTTCAGTATGTTATCGTTCAGACTGTTATCGTTCAGACTGTTATCGTTCAGCCTGTTATGGTTCAGTATGTTATCGTTCAGACTGTTATGGTTCAGAATGTTATCGTTCAGACTGTTATCGTTCAGACTGTTATCGTTCAGACTGTTATCGGTCAGCCTGTTATCGTTCAGCCTGTTATCGTTCAGCCTGTTATCGTTCAGCCTGTTATCGTTTAGCCTGTTATCGTTTAGCCTGTTATCGTTTAGCCTGTTATCGTTCAGTCTGTTATCGTTCAGTCTGTTATCGTTCAGCCTGTTACCGTTCAGCCTGTTATCGTTCAGCCTGTTATCGTTCAGTCTGTTATCGTTCAGTCTGTTATCGTTCAGCCTGTTATCGTTCAGCATGTTATCGTTCAGTCTGTTATCGTTCATCATGTTATCGTTTAGCCTGTTATCGTTTAGCCTGTTATCGTTTAGTCTGTTATCGTTCAGTCTGTTACCGTTTAGCCTGTTATCGTTTAGCCTGTTATCGTTTAGTCTGTTATCGTTCCGTTCAGCCTGTTATCGTTCAGCCTGTTATCGTTCAGCCTGTTATCGTTCAGTCTGTTATCGTTCAGTCTGTTACCGTTTAGCCTGTTATCGTTTAGCCTGTTATCGTTTAGCCTGTTATCGTTCCGTTCAGCCTGTTATCGTTCAGCCTGTTATCGTTCAGCCTGTTATCGTTCAGCCTGTTATCGTTCAGCCTGTTATCGTTCAGTCTGTTATCGTTCAGTCTGTTATCGTTCAGCCTGTTATCGTTCAGCATGTTATCGTTCAGTCTGTTATCGTTCATCATGTTATCGTTTAGCCTGTTATCGTTTAGCCTGTTATCGTTTAGCCTGTTATCGTTCAGCATGTTATCGTTCAGCATGTTATCGTTCAGCCTGCTATCGTTCAGCATGTTATCGTTCAGCATGTTATCGTTCAGCATGTTATCGTTCAGCCTGTTATCGTTCAGCCTGTTATCGTTCAGTATGTTATCGTTCAGCCTGTTATCGTTTAGCCTGTTATCGTTCAGTCTGTTATCGTTCAGTCTGTTATCGTTTAGCCTGTTATCGTTCCGTTCAGCCTGTTATCGTTCAGCATGTTATCGTTCAGCCTGTAATCGTTCCGTTCAGTCTGTTATCGTTCAGTCTGTTATCGTTCAGCCTGTTATCGTTCAGCATGTTATCATTCAGCCTGTAATCGTTCCGTTCAGTCTGTTATCGTTCAGCCTGTTATCGTTCAGCATGTTATCGTTCAGCATGTTATCGTTCAGCCTGTTATCGTTCAGCCTGTTATCGTTTAGCCTGTTATCGTTTAGCCTGTTATCGTTCCGTTCAGTCTGTTATCGTTCAGTCTGTTACCGTTCAGTCTGTTATCGTTTAGCCTGTTATCGTTCCGTTCAGTCTGTTATCGTTCAGTCTGTTACCGTTCAGTCTGTTATCGTTCAGCCTGTTATCGTTCAGTCTGTTATCGTTTAGCCTGTTATCGTTTAGCCTGTTATCGTTCCGTTCAGTCTGTTATCGTTCAGTCTGTTACCGTTCAGTCTGTTATCGTTTAGCCTGTTATCGTTTAGCCTGTTATCGTTCCGTTCAGTCTGTTATCGTTCAGTCTGTTACCGTTCAGCCTGTTATCGTTTAGCCTGTTATCGTTTAGCCTGTTATCGTTCCGTTCAGTCTGTTATCGTTCAGTCTGTTATCGTTCAGCCTGTTATCGTTCAGCCTGTTATCGTTCAGTCTGTTATCGTTCAGTCTGTTACCGTTCAGCCTGTTATCGTTTAGCCTGTTATCGTTTAGCCTGTTATCGTTCCGTTCAGTCTGTTATCGTTCAGTCTGTTATCGTTCAGCCTGTTATCGTTCAGCCTGTTATCGTTCAGCCTGTTATCGTTTAGCCTGTTATCGTTCAGTCTGTTGTCGTTCCGTTCAGCCTGTTATCGTTCAGTCTGTTATCGTTCAGCATGTTATCGTTCAATCTGTTATCGTTTAGCCTGTTATCGTTCAGTCTGTTATCGTTCAGTCTGTTATCGTTTAGCCTGTTATCGTTCCGTTCAGTCTGTTATCGTTCAGTCTGTTATCGTTCAGTCTGTTATCGTTTAGCCTGTTATCGTTCCGTTCAGTCTGTTATCGTTCAGTCTGTTATCGTTTAGCCTGTTATCGTTCCGTTCAGCCTGTTATCGTTTAGTCTGTTATCGTTCAGTCTGTTATCGTTTAGCCTGTTATCGTTCCGTTCAGCCTGTTATCGTTCAGCCTGTTATCGTTCCGTTCAGCATGTTATCGTTCAGCCTGTTATCGTTCAGCCTGTTATCGTTCAGCCTGTTATCGTTCAGTCTGTTATCGTTCAGCATGTTATCGTTCAGCCTGTTATCGTTCAGTCTGTTATCGTTCAGACTGTTATCGTTCAGCCTGTTATCGTTCAGCCTGTTATCGTTCAGCCTGTTATCGTTCAGTCTGTTATCGTTCCGTTCAGTCTGTTATCGTTCAGTCTGTTATCGTTCAGTCTGTTATCGTTCCGTTCAGCCTGTTATCGTTCAGCCTGTTATCGTTCAGTCTGTTATCGTTCAGACTGTTATCGTTCAGCATGTTATCGTTCAGCCTGTTATCGTTCAGCCTGTTATCGTTCAGTCTGTTATCGTTCAGACTGTTATCGTTCAGCATGTTATCGTTCAGCCTGTTATCGTTCAGCCTGTTATCGTTCAGTCTGTTATCGTTTAGCCTGTTATCGTTCAGCATGTTATCGTTCAGTCTGTTATCGTTCAGTCTGTTATCGTTCAGTCTGTTATCGTTCAGCCTGTTATCGTTCAGTCTGTTATCGTTCAGCCTGTTATCGTTCAGTCTGTTATCGTTTAGCCTGTTATCGTTCAGCATGTTATCGTTCAGTCTGTTATCGTTCAGCCTGTTATCGTTCAGCCTGTTATCGTTCAGCCTGTTATCGTTCAGCTTGTTATCGTTCAGCCTGTTATCGTTCCGTTCAGCATGTTATCGTTCAGTCTGTTATCGTTCAGTCTGTTATCGTTCAGCCTGTTATCGTTCAGCCTGTTATCGTTCAGTCTGTTATCGTTTAGCCTGTTATCGTTCAGCATGTTATCGTTCAGCATGTTATCGTTCAGTCTGTTATCGTTTAGCCTGTTATCGTTCAGCCTGTTATCGTTCAGTCTGTTATCGTTCAGCCTGTTATCGTTCAGTCTGTTATCGTTCCGTTCAGCCTGTTATCGTTCCGTTCAGCCTGTTATCGTTCAGCCTGTTATCGTTCAGCCTGTTATCGTTTTGTTCAGCCTGTTATCGTTCAGACTGTTATCGTTCAGACTGTTATCGTTCAGTCTGTTGTCGTTCAGCATGTTATCGTTCAGCCTGTTATCGTTCCGTTCAGCCTGTTATCGTTCAGTCTGTTATCGTTCAGCATGTTATCGTTCAGTCTGTTATCGTTTAGCCTGTTATCGTTCAGCCTGTTATCGTTCAGCCTGTTATCGTTCATCATGTTATCGTTCCGTTCAGCCTGTTATCGTTCAGTCTGTTATCGTTCAGCCTGTTATCGTTCAGCCTGTTATCGTTCAGCATGTTATCGTTCAGTCTGTTATCGTTCAGTCTGTTATCGTTCAGCCTGTTATCGTTCAGCCTGTTATCGTTCAGCCTGTTATCGTTCAATCTGTTATCGTTCAGTCTGTTATCGTTTAGCCTGTTATCGTTCAGTCTGTTATCGTTTAGTCTGTTATCGTTCAGCCTGTTATCGTTCAGCCTGTTATCGTTTAGTCTGTTATCGTTCAGCCTGTTATCGTTCAGCCTGTTATCGTTCAGCCTGTTATCGTTCAGCCTGTTATCGTTTAGCCTGTTATCGTTCAGACTGTTATCGTTCAGCCTGTTATCGTTCAGTCTGTTGTCGTTCCGTTCAGCCTGTTATCGTTCAGTCTGTTATCGTTTAGCCTGTTATCGTTCCGTTCAGCCTGTTATCGTTTAGTCTGTTATCGTTCCGTTCAGTCTGTTATCGTTCAGTCTGTTATCGTTCAGTCTGTTATCGTTCCGTTCAGCCTGTTATCGTTCAGCCTGTTATCGTTCAGCCTGTTATCGTTCAGTCTGTTATCGTTCAGTCTGTTATCGTTCAGCCTGTTATCGTTTAGCCTGTTATCGTTTAGTCTGTTATCGTTCAGCCTGTTATCGTTCAGCCTGTTATCGTTCAGCCTGTTATCGTTCAGCCTGTTATCGTTCAGCCTGTTATCGTTCAGCCTGTTATCGTTTAGCCTGTTATCGTTCAGCCTGTTATCGTTCAGCCTGTTATCGTTTAGCCTGTTATCGTTCAGCCTGTTATCGTTTAGCCTGTTATCGTTCAGTCTGTTATCGTTCAGCCTGTTATCATTCAGCCTGTTATCGTTCAGTCTGTTATCGTTCAGCCTGTTATCGTTCAGCCTGTTATCGTTCAGCCTGTTATCGTTCAGTCTGTTATCGTTCCGTTCAGCTTGTTATCGTTCAGCCTGTTATCGTTCAGTCTGTTATCGTTCAGCCTGTTATAGTTCAGCCTGTTATCGTTCCGTTCAGCCTGTTATCGTTCAGCCTGTTATCGTTCAGCCTGTTATCGTTCAGCCTGTTATCGTTCAGCCTGTTATCGTTCAGTCTGTTATCGTTCAGTCTGTTATCGTTCAGCCTGTTATCGTTCAGCCTGTTATCGTTCAGCATGTTATCGTTTAGCCTGTTATCGTTCCGTTCAGCTTGTTATCATTCAGCCTGTTATCGTTCAGTCTGTTATCGTTCAGCCTGTTATCGTTCAGTCTGTTATCGTTCCGTTCAGCTTGTTATCATTCAGCCTGTTATCGTTCAGTCTGTTATCGTTCAGCCTGTTATCATTCAGCCTGTTATCGTTCAGCCTGTTATAGTTCAGCCTGTTATCGTTCCGTTCAGCCTGTTATCGTTCAGTCTGTTATCGTTCAGCCTGTTATCATTCAGCCTGTTATCGTTCAGTCTGTTATCGTTCAGCCTGTTATCGTTCAGCCTGTTATCGTTCAGCCTGTTATCGTTCAGTCTGTTATCGTTCCGTTCAGCTTGTTATCATTCAGCCTGTTATCGTTCAGTCTGTTATCATTCAGCCTGTTATCATTCAGCCTGTTATCGTTCAGCCTGTTATAGTTCAGCCTGTTATCGTTCCGTTCAGCCTGTTATCGTTCAGCCTGTTATCGTTCAGTCTGTCATCGTTCCGTTCAGCCTGTTATCGCTCAGTCATTTTTAAATTTCGCAGGCACGATTATTGTCGCCTATAGATATGAGCTATCGGATTTGAACGAATTTCGATGAAACATGGCCGCCGGCAGCCTTCTTGAATTTTACTCTTAGCGCGACTAAATCCGGTGGCAAACCCTACAGACCATATTAGTCTGTTATCGTTCAGCCTGTTATCGTTCAGCCTGTTATCGTTCAGTCCCTTATCCGATCACCAAACTTAAAGGCACGGGCGGCGTTCGTTACAGAAATATTCATATTTGTTCAAATCGCAAAAGCCAGGAAACGTAACGTTTTTTGCTTTTATTTAGATCCGGATATGGTACACATAAAGAGCGTTATTTGTGACTTTTTTCCTGATATGGAAATAATAAAGAGCATGTATATCATTTGTGTGTGATTAACCAATATAATTGCGCTGTGTTATGTAAACAGAAGCACAACTTCTGTAACACGAGCAGGTTCCTGTTTACCTACACCATCGTACGACAATATACTATTTACGCGCTGATTATGTTTGGCATATGAACAAAACTATATATATTTTTATATTCCTTCTGTTGATGGCGATTTGAACAAATATGAATATTTCTGCAACGAACGCCGCCCGTGCCTTTAATTCAATTATAAAAATTAATATAAAATTTGATAGGCCAATGAACTCTCTTAAATATGAGTGACGACCTATGGTCGACTCGCGTATATAGGAGAATGCATTGGCACAGGTTTTCGCAAAAATTCAGGAAGCTCCCGCCATGAAACGTTATGGATGATTGTGTTGATCTGCACGATGCATGTGCTATACGAATTGTGGCGATTGCAAATATTTCTCATTTTATTTTGCCTATTAAGCGAAAACTTGGCTTAGGATTTTTGAATTAGTTGGTGTCAAAATGGAACGTGGTTATATAAACAACTTTGACCTGCATGTGCTCTGGTGCACGTGGTGTACGTTTCAAATTTCCAATGCCACATTTGTCCGTTGATTCCGCATAGCTGATTATTGATTAGCAGAAAATCACTATGTGCTGAGATCGACAACCTAACATATGCAGGGTCACTTTACTCGTTAAGACGATTAACGCCAGACACATTGGACGTTGTTATACCGTCGCATTTGTTTTGACGGGCGATTGCATGTTAATATATCTAACAGCTGTAACGAAGCTGGCTAATTCAAGCGCACCAACAGCACAGAACGTAGTTATTATAATAATGTATTATTGCAATGGCAGATGGGAGAGAATGTACAAATACATGATATTAGCATTCGGCCTTCAATCCCATTGTTTAATACTATAAGTCACTTAGTAGACTATGTCATGTGTAATGTATTCAGACAACAGTAAATGTTAAATTAAGCAGCATGTCATTGCGATAAGGAGGTTGTGCAACCTTACATATATGCGCAACATACAATCGACTTATGATCCGCATACTGTAGTGAAGACGATATAACGTAATTGGGAACTCAAAGGTCCGCGTAATGTTCGAAACATATATCAATTCTCTCTCATTGCTACACAGCCTCGTGAAAATAGGTTCATATTGAACCTACACATTCACATAGGTTCATATTGGAATTATTTGATCCTGAAATAAGTCCATAGTGGACTAATACCCGTTATTCCGTTGTGTGGGGCACGCTGAAAATACATTACAAGAGCGTATTCTGCATCTCAATTTTCTACAATGACGGTCCAGCCAAACCGGGTTTAAGTGGGCGTTTGTAGTTTGTTTTAACAGTGACTGGTTGATTCAGTGATATGACTATACAGTCAAACTACCAATATACAATTCGCACCGCAAGCAGGTCTGTGTAATTAATGGCTATTGGCACGCGATGAAATGATGCAAACTAGATAGTAACAACCCTGGCAAGATAATGAATCTATAGTGACATGATAATGCCAAGCCACCATGAAAGTTAACCTTATTAGTCGGGGAGCCAATAAGGTCCACCTGCACCCCCCCCCCCCGATGATTACAAATAACCTTATTTTTATTGTTCCCTATGGTATCCAGATAAAGAATCCGGAATTCACCGAAAAATAAAGGTGGCCCTACTGGGTGCTAGAGCCATTTGAATCCAAGATGGCCGCCATTTCCTCTAACTCCGACCAGATGTATTTAATCGTTGTAATAGATCGGTTGTTAGCAAAAGACACAGACAAAATGTATGCCATTTTGTTGGTATGATGTCCTTCTTCCAAATGACGGCAAATAATTTCAAAAAAAAATTCAAAATGGCCGCCGAAAAATGACGAAAATAGGAAATTTAATTAATATTTCACCATATCTTCCATTTTTCTTCATATTAATCATTAGTAAATGGCAATGTTTTTGAGACAGTCATCAAGCGTGATATTATAGCGTCATTTTAAGACATTTTCCATTGACGAGGGTTCAGTAATAGATACAGAAAGAGGATTTGAAAAATAGGGGTGAAATTTTCGATTTTTTTTGCAAGACGATTTTGATGTATTTAATCGTTGTAATAGATCGGTTGTTAGCAAAAGACACAGACAAAATGTATGCCATTTTGTTGGTATGATGTCCTTCTTCAAAATGAAGGCAAATAATTTCGAAAAAAATTCAAAATGGCCGCCGAAAAATGACGTCATATGCACGAAAATAGGAAATTTAATTAATATCTCACCATATCTTCCATTTTTCTTCACATTAATCCTAGTAAATGGCAATGTATTTGAGACAGGCATCAAGCGTGATATTATAGCGTCATTTTAGAACATTTCCAAAATGGCCGCCGAAAATATGAAAAATGGTAAATATTGTCCCAGGGTGTCCTGCAATTGCTTACAAGTTGTGGTTGATATATACAATTGGCTAATCTGTATTATATACATTGAATACTTACATGACTGATGCACCATGGATCATTGTTTCTATTGTCACCACTGTCATCACCAGAAATATTGGATATTTCTCTCACAAACTTGACATAAATATCGGCAAAAATTGGACAATTGGACAATTGGACAATTGGACAATTTTTAAAAGTAAAATGCAACTATCATTGGTATCAAAGGTATTTATTGTTTTGGTCTATCTTAAATGTGTCACACTACGGTGTTTATAGACCAAATTGCTCAAGATGGCTTCCAAAATGGCAACCAAATTTGTAAAAAGTTATTTTTTTACATATATCCCGAACATTATTCTCTGCGTTATCCGACAAGGTATTAAATTGTGACTCACTTGGTTATTATACGTGTTAGTTAATTAGCTGACAACCACGTTCTATTATGTTTGTTCCAGTTCCGTATGGGGCATGACAAATTCATTTTAAAGTTGCAGTATGAAATTTGGCGGAGAACCTCTTTTGTGATTCTTGTCATATTATTGAAAGGAAATGGGCAGAACTTTGAAACGGAACTGAGATGAACCATAATATGTGGCTATTCTGGTCCATTATGATAAAACATATCAACTGGATATAGGGTGAATGCCAGGGAGTTACTATATGATCATAGGTAAGGTGAATAGGTATACAGGGAGTTATTGTATGGTCAATGGTGAGACGAGTACATGTATGTATACAATGAGTGACTGTATGATCATAAATGTAATGAATAACTATGCAGGGAGTGACTAAATTGTCATGTGTCAGGTGTATGAGTATACCCGGTGTTCCTGCTTGGTGACTCGTTGCGGTATGGTCATGTGTAGGTTATACGGGCATACACATGTGTTGCTATATGGTCATGGGCGAGGGTATGTGTATATAGCGAGCGGCTATATGGCCATGGATGATGTGCATATGCATACATGGATTGAATATACTGACATGGCTGGGGAGTATTAGTATATCTTGAGTGGCTATTCTGCTATGGTGTGACAAATAGGGATACAGGGAGTGACATGGCCAAGGGTGAGGTGAATATATATACAATGATTGACCATGATCATGTATGAATGTTTTGAATAGGTACACACGGGGTGACTATATGGCCATAGGTCAGATGAAGGAGTATACCAGGTGCCACCGATGAGGGTATGTGTATGAAGCGAGTGGCTATATGACCATTGGTGAGGTGGATATGTATACCCGAGGTGACTATATGGTCATTGTTGCGGTGTTGATGTATATATTGAATGTCTATTTGACCATGTGTGTGTGGAGAATAGGTATACATGGGATGACCGTATGGCCAATGGTGAGATGCATGGGTATACAAGGAGTGACTCTATGGTTATGGGTCATTTTTTGGATTATACCCGGTGTACTTGCATTGTGACGCATTGCTGTATGGCCATCCATGGTCATTGGTCAGGTGTACGTTTATACAGTTGGTCACTATATTGTTATGTATGTGGTGTTCATGCATATATGGAATGACTGTGGGGTAATGGGTGGATATCGCTTTTCACGTTTAAAGTTCCCCATGTACACAAACACTATCAAGGTGGAGAACTCTTTGACATGCCCTCTCTATTGATTAACATATCCTTGAGTTATTGTGGAAAGCGATAGCCACCCAAATTATACATGTACAACGCATCCCATGACCTCATATGTACATACACACCACACAAATGACAATATAGTCACCCACTCTATACACGTACACCTGACCATACAGCCTTATTTGGCTATACCGGTACATGCCACAAATGACGATACAGCCATGAATCACCCTGCATGAACACCAGGTATACTCCTACACCTGCCCATATAGTCACTCTATGTATACATATTATTTCACATTCACGATCATACAGTCACTCATTTTATACCTATTCATCTCACCATGGACCATACAGCCACTACATGTATATCTATTCGCCATACCCATGACCATAGAGTCAATTCAGATATACATATACACCTCACCCACCAATGGTGAGCCCTTCCAAATATACCAATACCCGCACACACGACCACTCATAAGTCTCATACTTGCATATACACCTCACACATGACAATTAATCAACTCACTGTATACTCATACACGCCATCCATGATCATTCATCTACACCATATACACCACCGATGATAATACATCCACAACATATATAAATATACGACCCACCCGTTAACAAAATGGCACTCCCTATATAGCCACACGCTCGTCAATAACCATAAAGCTTATTCCAGGTATGCATATAACTTCAATCTTGACCACAGGCATACCATGTGCACCTATACACATTACCCATAACCATAAAATCACACCCTATTTATCTACGCAATCCATCCATGATCATACAGACAGCACAAATATACATATACTACACCACATGTCACAATACAGCCACACACGGTACACATATACATCACGACCACCACGACCTTACAGTCACTCCATATATACATAAACAACACACGGATGACCATGTAGCTACTCTCGTTATATCTATAAACCACAGCAATGCCCATACGATCACATCGGCCACACACAATATACCGTACAGTCACTACATGTATACCGATTAACCTCACACATGCCCATACAGCCACTCCTTATATTCATATGCATCTCACCATGGACACCCCACTCATAACCATATAGTCGCTCATTGTATACCTATTCACATCATTCATGACCATACAGTAACTCCCTGTATACCTATTCACATCACCTATGATCATACAGTAACTCCCTGACTGCCATATTGGCATCCATCTTTTATCCAGTTGATCACTTTTTATCATGATGGGCCAGAATAGCCACATATTACGGTTCATCTCAGTTCCGTCTCAAAGTTTTGCCCATTTCCTTTCAATAATATGGCCAGAATCACAAAAGAGGTTCCATACTGCAACTTTAAAATGAATTTGTCATGCCCCATAAGGAACTGGGACAAACAGAATAGAACGTAGTTGTCGGTTAATTAACTAACACGTATAATAACCAAGTGAGTCACAGTTTGCTACCTTGTCGAATAACGCAGATAATAATGTTCGGGATATATGTAAAAAATTAACTTTTTACAAATTTGGTTGCCATTTTGGAAGCCATCTTGAGCAATTTGGTCTATAAACACCGTAGTGTGACACATTTAAGATAGACCAAAACAATAAATACCTTTGATACCAATGATAGTTGCATTTACTTAAAAAAATTGTCCAACCCTGAAAAGTTAATTTTTGCCGATATTTATGTCAAGTTTGTGAGAGAAATATCCAATATTTATGGTGATGTCAGTGGTGACAATAGAAACATTGATCCATGGTGCATCAGACATATAAGTATTCAATGTATATAATACAGATGAGCCAATTGTATATATCAACCACAACTTGTAAGCCATTGCAGGACACCCTGGGACAATATTTACCATTTTTCATATTTTCGGCGGCCATTTTGGAAATGTTCTACACCAATTTCATTCCCATTGAATTAAAACATCCGTCCAATAAAATAAAGCACATAGTTGTTGACATTCTATATTAACATCCTGTGTGGTTTGTCGTTAAAATGATTATCAAGACCGTCTTGCAAAAAAATCGAAAATTTCACCCCTCTTTTTCAAATCCTCTTTCTGTATCTATTACTGAACCCTCGTCAATGGCAAATGTCTTAAAATGACGCTATAATATCACGCTTGATGCCTGTCTCAAATACATTGCCATTTACTAGGATTAATGTGAAGAAAAATGGAAGATATGGTGAGATATTAATTAAATTTCCTATTTTCGTGCATATGACGTCATTTTTCGGCGGCCATTTTGAATTTTTTTCGAAATTATTTGCCGGCATTTTGAAGAAGGACATCATACCAACAAAACGGCATACATTTTGTCTGTGTCTTTTGCTAACAACCGATCTATTACAACGATTAAATACATCAAAATCGTCTTGCAAAAAAAATCGAAAATTTCACCCCTATTTTTCAAATCCTCTTTCTGTATCTATTACTGAACCCTCGTCAATGGCAAATGTCTTAAAATGACGCTATAATATCACGCTTGACGACTGTCTCAAAAACATTGCCATTTACTAATGATTAATGTGAAGAAATATGGAAGATATGGTGAAATATTAATTAAATTTCCTATTTTCGTGCATATGACGTCATTTTTCGGCGGCCATTTTGAATTGTTTTCGAAATTATTTGCCTTCATTTTGAAGAAGGACATCATACCAACAAAATGGCTTACATTTTGTCTGTGTCTTTTGCTAACAACCGATCTATTACAACGATTAAATACATCTGGTCGGAGTTAGAGGAAATGGCGGCCATCTTGGATTCAAATGGCTCTAGCACCCAGTAGGGCCACCTTTATTTTTCGGTGAATTCCGGATTCTTTATCTGGATACCATAGGGAACAATAAAAATAAGGTTATTTGTAATCATCGGGGGGGGGGGTGCAGGTGGACCTTATTGGCTCCCCGACTACGGGTTTAGCTGGACCGAATATTTCTCAATATTCATTTGTAATCATGGAATAAAGCATCGATCAAACAAAGCCGAATTATAGTATAGTTGTCGGTTTAAGGTTATAAAACCAAAACAAATATCGCTGTTTACTTACAAACAACTATCCCCACACAGTGTACACATGTGAGTGCTTCTCGCTTCTAAATTTCCAATCAAAATATGCTGGTCGTAATTATCGATGTCCAATGTCGATAGAAAGCGGCGGTCCGCATAGGCAAGTTCGGTTATTTAGCTCGACGATACAGAGACAATAATGCTTATTATTATTTATCCCTTAACTAACACCATTTCTGATTGGGCAATATCCGCCTCGTGATAATCCGGGGAAAAGTCATATTGGACTCCCGAACGTAATAACTGTGTCCCAAGTGTGCAATGTGAATTTTTATCGGGACTCTGAGGTCACGAATTAACTCTATTGCGAAATTAATCGGTGAAATTGTGATGCGCGCGCAACACTGCATGGTGGATTTAGCAGACGTTTCACTTCCGCATTGAGTTTTTATTTTTTAACTTCCGTTTTTATAGTTCCAATTAATGCTTTCTGATGATCAAAGTACAGGCTTTTATAAAGAATTAAGGGTCGACAAATACCAAAAATAACCAAAAAAGTTTTATTCCATAAATTTGGATAAACATACAGATGGATAATAAAAATGTCATTATACAATGTGCATGTCGAGTCCAATATGACTTTTCACCACAACCTGGAGTCGTACAAGAAAAACACATACTGTACACAACATTGTATAATAACTTTATAATCATGCTCCGACTGGACCAGGTTTAAACCCGAGATGACGAATGTGTCACTTAGACATGCGTTCTCGAGTTTAAAGCTCGGAATTAGTTTTCAAATGGCGGTTTAAACCTAGATGTTTCCGTAAACCAGATTTATATCATGAAGAAAGCAACCCGAATGTTTGACGTGCCTATTTTGTGCAATTCCCCAAATGTGGTTCATTAATTTGTCCCGTCATTTGTCAATTTAACAAGGTCATGATTTTCTGCACTGTTTGTCGTATTTGAATAGAGGTATGACATTCACAATGTTTGACAGACGGAACTATTCGTGGGGTTCTGAACTCCAACGCGTGTTAGATTGCCTCATTTAAAATGCCAAGTACTGTAATATTTTCATCGTGCAAACACGCTTCGAGCGATATTGTCTGATAATATCGAGAGCTCTGTCTATTATTAAGCCGTGCTTTTAGGCAATCGTTTTTCACAGCGCGTGAAGTAACACGTGGTAGAAACGGCGGACGTGACTTATATCACGTAAGCTAAATATGAAATCATATCAGTGATCTAAGTGTAATTACGTTACGCGTGCGACACTTATTTCAAAGTTGGCACTAACTCATGTGCACTTGTCTCATATCAGACGAACCCACACCAGTCTGGGATGAAAGCAAATATGAAATAATTGCACTATAATAACATTGATGCAAAACAGATTGCTTTTGAAAAATGTACCGCCGTCACTAGCATTTTGACAGTTTAATTTTAACATCCTCGATTACAGTCGCTTAACCCTTTACCCAACAAACCGGCCAAAACCGGCCAAATAAAGCTTCAACAGCCTAAAATATCTTCGGTTTGTCTCAATAGAACCATACAAATATGGATATCATTGGAACCGGCTCCTTGACCACATTGTGATAGTTACAGTTTTGCCCTGTGCCAATGCATTCTCTTATATATGCGAGTCGACCAAAGGTCGCCTCGCATATATAAGAGAATGCATTGGCCTAAAAAAATATCTTTTTTTAACACTTTTTACCATTTTTTCTTACATTCTTTAACAATTTTATAATTTTTAATGTGTTAAGCCAATGCATTCTCTTATATATGCGAGGCGACCTATGGTCGACTCGCATATATAAGAGAATGCATTGGCAAAGGGCCCTTCTGTTGGGTAAAGGGTTAATATCACAGAGTGATTGTCACATATGCTTTCGTTATTTGCAGCCACAATGTTAGACAAAGTTGTTAAAGTTATGTAAAACACTCCGGTACAGTCATCGCATAGAATTGGAGAATAATCTTGCTCAAAGTAGTTATTTGTACGAATATTAATCCAAATTGATCACACACACCGTCATTCTTATATATTAGTTAAATGAAATATGACTTTCGATGGCGAAAATATTTGCGTTAGTTTATCGCCGATAGTTGCATCCCGAATCGAAATGTAAATATTTAAATTTGAGCGTTGTTCAGACGATGTTTTCTATGGAATGGTATGGTCGATTTCTTTGAAATATTCGGCGATGTTAGTAGAATACTACAATCTCCAGGTTGGCACAACACGAGGCCCCCATCCCCGCTTTTCGTACGCCGTATTCCATGCCCTGTTATGAGGTACGCCGTATTCCGGCCCCTCTGTTAGGAGGTATTCGGTATTCCAAAAATACCGGTATTCGTACGCCGACCTTCCAAAAAACATATTATCTGAACATTTCCCTCAGTAAATCAAACTAATTCTGAAATTAAAATTGTTCTCTTCTGCTTCATTTTCACGAACACCCATCCAGTTGAATAATAGACTCTTCCAATGTATACTTTTATTACTTTTAGTTCATTTTATCATCAATAAATGATCTTTTCTGATCTTAACTGGTACTCCGTATTCCATATGACTGTTAACTGGTATTCCGTAGTCCACCCTCTGTGTTAAGTGGTATTCCGTATTCCAGGGTGGTATGGGGTGGGAGCCTCCAACACCTGAAAACTTATAAGTTTGACGCAACCTAACAAGTCCATAATATGTCTTTAACATATGTATGGAGAAATAGACAGAACACAACTCGCTTCTTAATCGAGAATATTTTATCGAATGAGTTGCGGATGGCGCAAGGATATATCTCGCGAGATGTATGAGGGTATCACCCCCCCCCCCTTCGGTACGCGGGATTCAGGGAGTTTTGAAGCCGTACGCGGGATTCAAACCCCGGAATTAACTGGTATTCGGGTTCAAGCATAACATCTTGGACGCAGGTTTTGATGGCGCAAAATAATATTTTGTGCTAGTTATCTGTATGGATGAGTGGGTAGAATAGCTTCTTGGGCATATTCGACCATGCACCATGCCATCATAAAGTATCATTAATCGTATCACAACGGCCTCATAACGCCCATAATACTCTACTCCAATATCATATCAGGTATAATGGATCATAATGTGTCTATGTAACTTCTGCTTGTATCTGTCTGATATTAAAACAGTCAATTTGTATGTCATTTATCGCATATTATTTCTTAACATGTATTCATGATTTACCCCCCCCCCCCCTCCAAAAAAAAAATTAACTGGTATTCAGGATTCAGGGGAGGGGTGATACCCTCATGTATGCCATGCCTATTATATGGTCGAGGTCTATAAAACAAACGATATTATAGTGTTGTTAATTTTATTAAGTTATGTTGAGTAATTATTTTACACCGTTATGTCAGATAAGTTCAATCAACGACTGTTACATCCATTGATACTAGAGCTACCTTTATTGATGAATAACCAGTAATGATCGGGGCATCATCCGAAGCCGATGGCTGACGAAATTTATGTCATTATGCTTGGCTACGTCGACAAGAATAGTTCTGGCTGGTATTCCACTAGAGGTATACAATACTATGTGTCAAATGGCTCGGATTATGTTGAACACATGATGAGATGGCTCTATATAAGCATCTGATGCTTGTTGTCAAATCCTCTTCCTCCCTTCTAGTATTATATACATACACATGTGTCATGTTTCATAATTATGTTTATGGGAAGAAATACAAATTGTTTAAACCTATACATGTACCTCACATCAATGGGTGTGTAATAAAATCATAGTTATCTTCAATGCCGATATAAGGCTATGCAAAAGTTCCAATTAGTTATAAGCCTAATAAAAAGAGGACGCGTTCGTGCATAAATGGTAGGTTCCACACTTATCATGACTCGAAGGGACCCAATACACTCGCAGTGGTTAAATGTGCAAACATATAAAAGTGTAAAGATATCACCACTATAAAGAACATGGAGAAATGTTACACTGATTTATCAACAAACATCGCTAATCGCGTAGTAAGTTAACAATTTTAATCGGAATATGAGTTTCAGAATACTTGTCAATGCTTTAAGCTTTTCCAATGTTTATCAGGTTTTGATTAAACTTCGTTATCTGTTTGGACTAACTGGACTGATATCGTCAATTCAACTGAAAGTGTGAAGTTTTCAGAATACTGCATGGTTTTGATATGCGAAATCTCATTATTAGAGAGTTTTTATTATTAATGACCAAAAGAACAAAGTAAATCTATGGTTGCATGTTCTTGTTAATTATAGTCCTTTTAATAAAATGTGTGTTATATCACATGCACCCAGTTCCTTGAGTCCATTTAATTGCTCGTTCTCAACAAAATGGTCAAATAAATCCCAGTGACTCCGGATCGCGTGCCCCAACAATGAATTCCTCTTTAATGGAATTGAGGAAGGATGTTCTAATTTTACAATCCGATCACAAAAGTCTAGATTATGAACTTGACAAAATAATTCCTGAACTAAATTCTTCGATCGCAAGCTTGAATGGTCGCTTTCGTGCAGAAAATGGTAGGTTCCACACTTATCATGACTCGAAGGGACACAAGGAACTCGCAATCGTTAAATATGCAAACATAAAAGTATAAAGATATCACCACTAAGAAGAACATGAAGAAATAGATGAACCTTATTCTTATAGTCATTATTGATAGTTCTCCAATACGGAAGTGTTGCGTGTTATCCCTTTACCCAACAGAAGGGCCATGCGCCAATGCATTCTCTTATATATGCGAGTCGACCATAGGTCGCCTCGCATATATAAGAGAATGCATTGGCTTAACACATTAAAAATTATAAAATTGTTAAAGAATGTAAGAAAAAATGGTAAAAAGTGTTGAAAAAGTTTTTTTTTAGGCCAATGCATTCTCTTATATATGCGAGGCGACCTATGGAGCCGGTTCCAATGATATCCATATTTGTGTGGTTCTATTGAGACAGACCGAAGATAGTTTAGGCTGCTGAAGCTTTATTTGGCCGGTTTTGGCCGGTTTGTTGGGTAAAGGGTTAAAACCATTGCTATATAAACAAAACTGTTATAGTGATTTGTCAACAAACATCGCTAATCGTGTAGTAAGTTCACATATTTTAATCTGAATATGAGTTTCAGAATACTTGTCAATGCTTTAAGATTTTCCAATGTTTACCGTCAGGTTTTGATTAAACTTCGTTATCTGACTTTTATCGGCAATTCCACTGAAACTGTGATGTTTACATAACACTTGTTTTGATATGCTAACTCTAATTATTAGAGAGTTATTATTAACCCTTTCAGTGCCAAGTCCGATTTTTGTATCAACCCATATTTCCTTGATCATTTTTCAAATGTATTGATATAATATCCATCAAGGTATCGCATTAAGAGCTCTTTCCATCAATGTATCACATTATTATAATCAATACATTTAAAAAATGATCAAGGAAATATGAGTTGATACAAAAATCGAACTTGGCACTGAAAGGGTTAATGATCAAAAGAACAAAGTAAATCTATGGTTGCATGTTCTTGTTAATGATAGTTCTTGTACAGACATGTGTGTTATATCACATGCACCCAGTTCATTGAGTCCATTTAATTATAGACGCTCAAATAACATCTCACTAGAAAAGAGTATTGCCCAAAATGTTTTACTTTTAGTAATTATTATGATTAGCTACTACTTATCTACTAGTAACCTACTACTAATCTACTACTAATCTATACTAGTAACCTGCTACTGGGGTTGTGTCTAAATATCTTATATTCACCTTCACTTCTATCCGACAGAAAATGTCACGAATATATCATGTTCTGGAAATCTCTTAAAGTGATGAGAAACACTCCGGTAGGTTGATCAGATATAAATGGAGAATAATCTTGTTCAAAGTAGTAATTTTTACAAATATTATATCCATATTGACAACACACCGTCATTCATATATATTAATTAAATGCAGTGACCCGCGATGGCGACATCGTTTTCGTTAGTATATCGCCGATAGATGCGTCCCGAATCGAGTAGTAAATATCTACATTTGAGCGTATTTCAGACGATGTTTTCCTTGAAGTGGTACGGTCGATTTGCTTCAGATTTTCGGCGATATTAGTAGAATGGTACATTCTTCCAGTTGTCATAGCCCCTGGATACTAACTGATAAGTTTCACGCACCCGAAGAAGTACATAATATGTCTTTAAAGGCACGTGAGGCCTTAGTTGTTACCTAAGCAAGAGCCTGATTGTGTTACAGAAGACAACACAATGCTGCTGGCTAATCACACACAAATGGCATAAACGCTCTTTATTCGTTCCATATCTGGAATTCACCCACAAAGAACGCTCTTTATGTTTACTATCATAATATACATGTAAATAAACACCAGAAAAGTAACTTTTTATGCTTTTGTTTACATAACAATGGTCAAAAATATGACAATAACATACTGTTGATGCGATATTTCTTATTTGTATACGGACAAAGTCTGTCTACATTTTGTTGTTCTTTCTGTTTGTGGCGTTTTTTGACGGGTGGAATATTGTCACAGGATACCCACCGCCAAGGCCAACCGTACCTTTAAATGTTCTTATGACAAATATCGAGTTAATCTTTTGGTACTGCATTTACATTGAGATGGATGTACGTTGTACTCACATGTTACGCGGCGAATACATACGTATTTGAGTGTCAGTATATATCGGTGGTTGAAGCCAATTGGAAGTTTTCGCTGCAAAATATATTCGCTTTTGATTTGTCCCGGTATTGAAATGGGTCGATAAAAACTTAATCTACCTTTCTGAGAACATTACATGTCCCAGAAAAACGCATTGAATCCATTAAAAAAATACAACTTTGAACACGATGTTTATGTAAAAAAAAAACCATCAGTTTGCACAGCATGGAACAGAAAAATAATTCCGCGTTAATCTATTCCTGATATGGTAGAACTAAAGAGCGTTTATTTCACTTCTGTGGGAAAAATTTAAAATAGCTTGAAAATGGTGTGTCCATGGAAAGTTTATATCAGAGCATTTGAAGCCGGTATATTAATATTTAGTGTATTTATCAACGTATCTTATATACCTCCTTCCAAATTACGTAGGCAGCTCGAGCGAGGCATGTCCGTATAAATTAAACTATAGGATCTTCCTATATTGCATGTACACATTTGCAACAGCCACCACAATGTAATTAAACCACCCGAATAGGCATAATGTCCAGTAAATGAAAATCAAATTGTTAGATCGAACTAATTATTCATATTTTCCAGTTTCCACCAATACATTCCAACGTTAATGGAATGCAGTGTATATCTATATACAAACAACAATATTTACTGTGAACAAAAAAACAGGAACACCCCGCCTTTTAGTTTTGCTACAGCAGGAAAAATAAATGATTTTTTTCTTGTCCAAATTCCAATGCCGTAGAACTTTTAGTGACTTCCATAAGTTTCTGTATCAAATAAACTTTGTACCAAAGGTGTGTCCATGTCTTTAAATGGTTTTGTCATTGATATATACAACACTCAACGCGAACAGTAGGCTTATGTTGCGCTTCATCCACATGTGTAGAAACCACCAACGCGAAAATTATTGTTCCGCCTCAAAAAATAAATCTTCAAATAAACGTTCTTATCCAAGTTATGTACAATTGTGAATACATATTCTACTTCTGTAAATATTACGAAGGATTTTTTTATTTAGTCACGTACATGGTTTATCTTGATGACTTGAGCATATGCTTGTCCGTGACTTTGTCAGAAGATTTTTTTTCTGACAAACTCGTAAGCTAGTGTTTTGGATACTGACGCCAAACAATTAGTAGCACGGTATGCAATTGAATTCCCTGTGCTAGCGGTAAAACTGCATCACCAAATTCATTTAGCATCTGGTGTTCGTTCATCATGTGTTAGGGCCTATTTTACTCTCCAGTACTACATACATGTATATACATAGTTTTAGAAAACATACTTTTGCAAACAAATAAGTTCAGACCATGTGTTCTATGTAGTGGTACAGTCGATTTGTTGGATATTTCGGCGATGTTAGTAGAATGCTACCTCCATCCAGTTGACATATAGCGCATTGGTACTTAACTTATCAGCTTCACGCGCCAATACAAGTGCTTTGAAGTGCACTATATATCTTTAAACTATTTCCTTAGCTGCAAGACGATGGATTAAACCGGTGAGCTTCTTTAAATTTAAACTGGAGATGACGAATCCGGTCCAATATACTGGGCACCCTTACTGTACTTACAACACAATGGAGCTAACTATAAAGGTCATGGCACACAATGTTTACTATACCGCTGTATGAAACTAACTTTAAAGGTCGTGTCACAAGGTTTACTGTACCGCTGTATGTTCAAGCCCAGCGTGATTCGGGTCATCAAAAAATCAAATTAACTTTTGATATTTTCAATACATCCGCTCGAGTGGCGTTTATCAATCTGTATTTTCTGAGCTTAACGCACTTTATAATATTCTATAGTATAACAGTACTGTCATGCATTAATTTGTGTCTGATTTAAACAAATTAGACTCTTAACGTCTGAATAGATTAATCATTTATAAGCATTAATCACTGAACCGTTCGCCAGCTATCAAATGTGGCAACACGGAGTTGTGTGTTTATCTGAGAACTAGGTCCACACATTTACCACATTATCTCTTTCATACTATTTTGTCATGCAAACGAGAAAATGAGGATAGGATAGGATAGGATATTTTATTTAAATATACACATATTAATGCATGATTCATTTGACAAATATTACAGTGTATATTCTAGGGGGTGGCATAGTCAGGCTAGACTGTCTTACTGCCGCCCCCTTAAAGATGAAAAGATGTTACGATAGGCGGTCAAGATTCATTGTACAATGCACGGCTAAATAATTATGTATTTCACAATGGTTGCATTTAACTGGATGCATATAGCATGGAGGGTATACGTCTAGATAAAATCGATTATTGGTTACTCGATGGTTTGTCTCTTTCTTGTCAGTGGGATGTTCCTTGAAAGTCGAGTAGGAATGTGCTGAGTGAGGTTGTGGATTGCGATATAGGGGAAGTCACTTATTGACGAGCTACCACACAGTCGGGACATCTTTGATTGTTGCATTTAATTGTTGCAGCATAGAGAATGAGAATGATGGGACACTTGAAGCTCGGCTACATATCTAAATATATGGGCTTATTGATCATCGCCTGAATCACGGCTACATATCTAAATATATGGGCTTATTGATCATCGCCTGAATCACGGCTACATATCTTAATATATGGGCTTATTGATCATCGCCTGAATCACGGCTACATATCTAAATATATGGGCTTATTGATCATCGCCTGAATCACGGCTACATATCTAAATATATGGGCTTATTGATCATCGCCTGAATCACGGCTACATATCTAAATATATGGGCTTATTGATCATCGCCTGAATCACGGCTACATATCTAAATATATGGGCTTATTGATCATCGCCTGAATCACGGCTACATATCTAAATATGTGGGCTTATTGATCATCGCCTGAATCACGGCTACATATCTAAATATATGGGCTTATTGATCATCGCCTCAATCACTTACGATGCTACATATCTAAATATATGGGCTTATTGATCATCGCCTGAATCACGGCTACATATCTAAATATATGGGCTTATTGATCATCGCCTGAATCACGGCTACATATCTAAATATATGGGCTTATTGATCATCGCCTGAATCACGGCTACATATCTAAATATATGGGCTTATTGATCATCGCCTCAATCACTTACGATGCTACATATCTAAATATATGGGCTTATTGATCATTCCCTGAATCACGGCTACATATCTAAATATATGGGCTTATTGATCATCGCCTCAATCACTTACGATGCTACATATCTAAATATATGGGTTTATTGATCATCGCCTGAATCACGGCTACATATCTAAATATATGGGCTTATTGATCATCGCCTGAATCACGGCTATATATCTAAATATATGGGCTTATTGATCATCGCCTGAATCACTTACGATGCTACATATCTAAATATATGGACTTATTGATCATCGCCTGAATCACTCACGATGCTACATATCTAAATATATGGGCTTATTGATCATCGCCTGAATCACTTACGATGCTACATGTCTAAATATATGGGCTTATTGATCATCGCCTGAATCACTTACGATGCTACATTTCTAAATATATGGGTGTATTGATCATCGCCTGAATCACTTACGATGCTACATATCTAAATATATGGGCTTATTGATCATCGCCTGAATCACTTACGATGCTAAATATATGGGTTTATTGATCATCGCCTGAATCACTTTCGATGCTACATATCTAAATATATGGGCTTATTGATCATCGCCTGAATCACTTACGATGCTACATATCTAAATATATGGGCTTATTGATCATCGCCTGAATCACTTACGATGCTACATATCTAAATATATGGGTTTATTGATCATCGCCTGAATCACTTACGATGCTATATATCTAAATATATGGGCTTATTGATCATCGCCTGAATCACTTACGATAAAACGTTTCTTAAAAAAATTGTAAAAAATAATAACAAATGATGAAAAATTGTTAGGCCAATGCATTCTCTTATATATGCGTGGCGACCTATGGTCGACTCGCATATATAAGAAAATGCATTGGCACAGGGTATATGTTACACGTTGCTATTCATCGCCAACATATCCTCGTTCAAATAGGTTCATATTGGCCCTAAATATTAACACTGATTGGCCTGATTTGATTCTGAAATAAGCCCACCGTGAGCTAATAGCGGTTATTCCGTTGAATGGCACGCGTCGCAGTTAAAACGCATTACAAAGAGCATGCATCTGGAAAGTCGTGTTGACGAAAAAAGGTAATTAAAAAAGTTCCATATTGTACTGTTTTAAAATCGCGTTTAGAGTGTATATTGAGGTTATATCGCTAATCAATGTACTTATTGGCACGAAAACAGGCTGCAGACCGCAAAAGTGACTATATATAAAGTTATAGAGTGAATCGCATTTCTACACGAAATATATTAACAGAGTGCTACCAGTTCGATTCCACTCGAATTTAGTGGACGAGGTTAATAAATTTCGTATATAATTGCGACGAATCTGAGACCCAAGTTATCACATAATCACATTTTAACAAGGGAACACGACATCGATACGGCTCGAGTTAAAACAATTATATTGATTTCCTTATCAAAAACCAAAGAGGAAGTAAAGACACCTTCAAAAAACAATATAGTTTTATTTTAAATGTGTCAATGTGTTCAACGACCAGTATCACCCATGTTTATTTCAGTCAACATTCAATAACCCAACACAAATCGAATATCATAATTATATTCTACTTAACATAATAATAAAATTCCGCTATTAACATCGACATCATTGCGCTAAACTCTTTGTCGGTACTACAAGTGTGTAAAAATATGAGGCAGGGTTTAGGAAGCTAATTGTGTGATAAATCAACATATCCTCGCACAAATACGCACATAATCGCCCTATAACCCTTTATCCAACAGAACGGCCCTGTGCCAATGCATTCTCTTATATATGCGAGTCGACCATAGGTCGCCTCGCATATGTAAGAGAATGCATTGGCTTAACACATATTAATTGTTAAAAAATGTAAGAAAAAAATATAATTTTGTGTTAGGCCAATGCATTCTCTTATATATGCGAGGCGACCTATGGTCGACTCGCATATATAAGAGAATGCATTGGCACAGGGCATAAATGTAACTATCACAATGTGGTCAATGAGCCGATTCCAATGATATCCATATTTGTATGGTTTTATTGAGACAGACTCAAGATATTTTAGGCTGTTGAAGCTTTATTTGGCCGGTTTAGGCCGGTTTGTTGGGTAAAGGGATAATGTAAGATAGGTACACAATGTGATAATTTGATTCTGAAATAGGCAGATAATGGACTCCTACCACTTATTTCGTTTTATGGCGCGGGCCACAGTGAAAAGAGCATGCACCTGAACAGTCGTGAGTTTGATTATGTGTGTCATTGTCCGCACATAATCTGCTTAGAATCCCCTCATTATGAGTCGATATGTGATTAAAACGCTTTCATTTTCAGCACATTATCAACTCATAATAGGCGATTCTCAGCAGATTACCTACAGAAAACAAGGTATATTATAATCATATAATGTGCGGGTGTTTGGGAGAACAGGCTGGATAAATACATTGACGACATAGTTATAGTGTCGGTTAAAAATGGGCCATCTTTATCTAAATATATTGAGAACTGTGTGCATCATGATCGGCTGTCATCTAAGGGGTTTGTGGTGGTACAATGGACAGTGTCCACCAACATGCATGTAAGTTCGAATCCCGATAGCTTGGTTCAGTTCGGTGTATTGTCCTGATCGCGGGGAATTCCGGTCTCGTATATCCGCGAATGTTTACGGTTGCTCTATTAAAGGGAGTGGGTTGAATATATTCAGGTTGACACCATGACATATGAAACTTCGATCCAACTACTCTAGAATGCATTCTCCCAAAACAACTACATCAATGTATAGTATTTCCATATAACGTGTGTATAAACGCGAAAAATGCTCTCTTCGAGTGATTTTAGCTCAATTTACTTTGTAAAGCGCGTCCGTGCATCCGTCAAAAATTTCCTTTGGCTCACCCTACAGGTCGCATCCCTCATCCGACCATCACCAAACTTCATATGGATCTTCGGGGTGTCCTTTAAATGGGAGCCATCAATATTTTTCCGTAATTTATTTTCAAAAACATGGCCGGCAGCAGCCATCTTGGATTTTAAATTCGGATCCATTGACTCAGTCCGCATTTATTGGAAAACTGTTTAAAAAACATCAGGCATCTTTAGGATCACTTCTAGATGGGAGCCATCGAATTTGAAAAATTTTGGATGAAAAATATGGCGCCGGTAGCTATCTTTGATTTTATTCTTTACATCACTAAATCAATTGGCTCACCCTACAGACCACATCCATCATCCGATCATCACCAAACGCCGTATGGCTCTTCATGGTGACCTTTTGATGGGAACAATCGACTATTTCCCAAATTCGGCAGCCAGCAGACATCTTGGATTTTACTCTTTGCATAACTAAAACCATACAAACCACATCCCGCTTTCGATCATCACCAAACAGTATATGGATCTTCATGGTGACTTCTAGATCGGTGCCATCAATTTCTGTTTCGAAATTCGTTGAAAAAACATGGCTACTGGCGGCCATTTTGGATTTTACTCTTTGTGTGACTAAATCCTTCGGTACACCCTACACTTCGTCACACCCCACAGGCCAAATCCCTCGTCCTATCGTCACCAAACTCCAATGGATATTCGGGGTGACCTCTAGATGGTAGCCAACAATTATTCCCGAAATTCGTTAAAAACATGGCTGCCAGCGGCCATCGTTGATTTTACTCTTTGCCCGACTAAATCGTTCGTCACATCCTAAAGGCCACATCCCTCATTCAATTGTCACCAAACTTCATATGGATCTTCATGGTGTCCTCTAGATTGGAGCCATCGATCATTTCCGAAATTCGTTATGCTACATATGGCTGCTATCACCTGCAACCCACATTTATTGGTGAAATGTTTCAAATAAAAGTAATGTTATCTACACAATACTTGACCTTTACTGTAACGTTGGCTTTCCTCCTTTATCATTCTATTCATTGCTCAGAACAAAATTAACTCCTTCCAAAGTTGAGCTTAATTGTCATTGCCGCAAAACAAGTTTTGGCAGCCACGTTTCTTCATGAATCGGGGGGGGGGGAGGCTCCCATCTAGTGGTCACTTCGAAGATCAAAACGAAGTTTGACGATTAGATGAGAAATGTGACATGTAAGGTGTACTAAAGGATTTAGTTGTACCAAGAGTAAAATCTAAGATGGCCGCTGGCAGCCATGTTTTTTAGCATAATTCGGAATAAAGCTAAGCACCCATCTCGAGGTCACCACGATGATCCGTGAAGTTTTGTAATGATCGGATGAGGGATGTGCTCATATGGTGTGCTAAAGAATTTAGTAAAATCCTAGATGGCTGCCGGTGGTCATGTCTTTTTTCATCGAAAATGGTTCAAATTTGATATCTCCCACCTATATGTGACCCTAAAGAAGCCCGTAAAGTTTCTAAATAATTATCTAATAAATTTGGGCTATATGGTGAGCCGACGGATTCACATTTGAAATCCAAGATGGGTGCTGGCGGTCATGTTTTGTTTAACGAATTTCGGGAATGAAGGGATGCTCTCATCTAGATGTCACCCCGAAGATTGGTGACGATTATATGAGAAATATGACCTGTAATATGTACTAAACGGTTTAGCCATACAAAGATTAGAATCCAAGATGACCGCTGGCAGCTATGTTTTTAACAGAATTCGGGAAAAAATGGTAAGCACCCAGGCATCTAGAGGTCACCCCGATGATCCGTATTAAGTTTTGGTGATGATCGGATGAGGGGTAGGCTCTGTAGGGTGTGCTAAAGGAGTTAGTTACGCAAAGAGTAAAATCGAAGATGGCTGCCGGCGGCCATGTTTTTCTTCGACGTTCAAATTCGAAAGCTTCCACTGAGAGGTGATCCTAGACTTATGTACCGAATATCGTTTAAATCGGTCAAGTCTTTTTGAGTTATCGCGATAACGGTCGCGAAGTTGACGCGAACGATCAAAATCTCTAAAAACAGACAAACTAAGTCCCATAACTCTCGTATACAAGATTGAACAAACCTAGTTTTCGAACTCTGAGATATTGTTGCAACGGACCCATATGCCATATATGAATGTAATCGGTTGAAATTTGTTTGAGTTTGATCAAACTAACGGTCTCGCCCCGAACGCCCGCTCGCCTGCCTACTGACCTCTAGACACGTCTCTGGTAGCTTAGGGATAAGGACATTGGCTTCATTTGTTACAGTCTTGTAATTTATGCGTATAGTAGTTTTATAGTGCTGACCACACACTGCATTGGTTCTGGTTAAAGATGCTCTGACCGATTTGACACCAACTTAGTCAAACTTTCAGCTCAGCGGGCAAACGAAATATGAAAAATACTGACACTTCCAACCATTCGTATCTCATGGTAATCCACAATATCATCCGTAAATAATGCGTCCAATACTATCACACAGGCTCACAACTGTGAACGCTCTTTATCATCTGCCCTTGGGCGAGGGATGCATGGATGATGTACGCTCTGTATTAGGTTTGATCAATGAATTGTTTAAAAATGTGTAAAAACTCCTTGTTTTGAAAGTATATATCTGTCCATCATAACCTCCTGTTAATGGGGTAATGGGTCTGATCTTCTTATTTTCTGGTATAGAAACGTACATTTGTTGGTTTTATGGGACCAAATCGGACAGGTTGTCGTTGAAGTTTGTATATGTTACCAGGTCCAATTCAATTCATTTCAATTTATTGATATAACCGTCGTCATTTTGACATTTACATATAGAGTGGAACATACACAATGTTACAATTTCAAAATATTTTGGATTGTACACGCATGTGGTGTATTATATTTATAAATACGCGACAATATAATATGGGATATACAGTATGGTCAGTAATCAGCGGGTTTGGGTTGGTATATGTTTTTGTTATGCATCAGGAGTTCGTCGTTGTTGATTGTGAAGGCGGAAATTTGACCTCCATGTACTTTATATATCACCTTTCCTAAAGTTTACCTTGAAATTGTATAGTAGGTCTTTGAAGGGCAATGCTTTGTGGGTCCCGTCATGGCGTGGGCATACGTTATTCTCATTATAGTAACGATACTTCACCTATTGTGAACGAATGAAGAACATGAATCAACATGCCACAATCCCGGGAGGAATCTATATTAATAATACTCGAGACGTACGTGCGTATTGCGGCGTGTGCACATTACGTTTTGTAGTACTATGACATATAATTGGATGCCATGTTGACTGTCTAGCCGGTTTGAATGTGTAGAATGATACTATTGTGTGAAGATACGAGGCCTATTGAAAGCTATCACTGGATATAAGTAAATAATATCAGTGATTGTGGGGTATAATATGAAATATTATCCGACGCACTACGGGGCCATTGATGCGCTGATACCCTTGGAAATCTATTATTCCCAATTCTGATAGAGTTCACGCATGGATCGTTGTAGTTTATAAATTATCTACGACCTGAATATTCGCCACATAACCCACTGCGGTTGATTGTTATTTGGTTTGTTCCACATATGCCTATATGTCTGGGTGACTTCCAAAGCTGATTACAGGTGTGGATACAATGGGTGATCGTTCGGCGGTTGTTGATATGGGACAGACTGTATTGTCCAGAAATGTTTAAATAAATTGGTCATGGTCATGTGATCCCCTGTTTTAATATCTAGTCTCGAACTTCATATGAAAGATGAATGGCGAGATTAACCATGGTATCATACATGGGTTTGTTCAAAACGCTTCGTTTTAGCTATGAACGATTTCCAAATAAATTTTATTCCTATTTCGATAATACTGAACATATAATACTGAACAGTCATTTATCCCATCCGTTGTTCTGGAATGGAACAAATTACCTGTGTATATAATCAATATAACCTCCATTTCAGATTTCAAAGCCAATTTAGGGATTATGGACCCAATAACAAAAACCCCTCTTACTTTTATACAGGAAAAGGGAAAATTAATACAATACACTGTAAAATCCGGAATCATTGTAGTGATCTCCGTTCGGATATGTTTAATAATCACATATCCGATTCGCCTATATGCCCCTGTAACTTTGACATTGAAGACGCTAATCACTATTTTCATGTGTGCCCTTTATTTATAGATCAGCGAATTGACTTTTATCGAAATCTAAGTATTAATGGCTTTCAATCATTAGAAGCAAATAATTTCTGATATGGGGTTAAAGGTATATCAACCTACAAGAATTATGAACACTACTTATTTTCGCCATTACAAAATGTGCGCTCATTTTGTCGTTTGTGGTGCTAATGGCGCACATTTTGTCGCTTCCGGCGCGTTACTAATGGTGCACTTTTTGTCGCGTTCGGCGCGCGCCGAAAGCGCCATTAGCAAGTGGCCCTAATAGGATTCCATAGGTTTGTGTTCAAACGCCAAGGCTGTCCGCTACCAACGGTCCACTGTATCCCAGCGCAACCGTTATTATAACTATCAAAAGTATTTATGTTATTGAATGAATACATACGATGGCCTTTTCTGGATTAACCTAACACCGCTGCAGAAAAGGCCAGCGGCCCATTTGTTAGTGGTCTGCGGCCCCCATGTGCGTATCGCACACTTCAGATTAGCAATCTGGAAGAAAAATCAACAGACAGACGGACAGACATAGCCTACTCTTATTTATATAGATAAGTCAATATGAGTCCATGATGGCACCACAATTACTCTCATTTCAGCTTGTTGTGGACTCAAAATTATGCGATTATAAGCTCATTATGATCCTAAAACAAATTATATTATAACGTGTTCATTTACACGAGATCAGGCTGAACGGTCCGATGATGCATGTGATCATCAGCCGTTGTCGCATATTTATAGAGTATGTACATGTAGGTAGATAGCAATGACTGACCTCGATATATTTGCATATTGATATAGTATGTACATGTAGGTAGATAGCAATGACTGACCTTGATATATTCGGATATTGATAGAGTATGTACATGTAGGTAGATAGCAATGACTGGCCTCGATATATTCGCATAGCTATAGGCTGTACTTGAGGATTCCACCGTTGTGATCAATTATATAATAAACAACAACTAGATCATGTGCTATTTAAAGGGGTACGATAGAGTGATTCCGGCCACTTATGGGACCATCTCCTTACATCTTTCATAATATGTGCAACAAATGAATGAACTTGAGCCATGTATTAATGCCAAATACAATCATATGCCATATGAATGATGCAAACAACATGGTAATTACAATGAAAATTAATGTATGAATCCAGGTATAAATTCATTTTCTTTATAATTACCATTATAATTTGCATCGTTCATAGAGCACACGAGTGTATTTTTTACTAATCCATGGCTCATGCTCATTCATCTGTTACATATTCTGTGGAGTATAAAAGGAGATGGTCCCATACATGGCCGGATTTAGTGTACGGTACCCTTTAAGCCGAAGGAAATGTGGACTGTTTATAAACAAAACTGGAAAATTGTAATATTCAACTGTTTTTTTCTGTGTGTTTTTATTTTTCTGTCGCGTTTATGATTTATCCATTGGGTAATGCTGTGCGTGGGATATCTCTTCTGGTAACGCATATGATCAACCGGGGGGGAGTGGTTTGGGGTGGCTAACCCCGGGATTCTCGAATGGGCCGATAGGCCCATTCCCTAATCCCTCATGTTTTATGCCTTTAATTGAGATCATAATAAAAAAAAAAAAAAGATTGAATATCACACAATTAACATTTTTTTTTTCTCCTTCGTTTTGCTGGTGGTTGTTCCTTTGGTGGTGTGGTGTTGCTGTTATCGGCGGCTGTCAAAGCCCGAACGCTGTCTATGCTGGCGACTATGCTGTCATAGACTGGTCCTGGAGAAATATATTTCAGGGACGCTTCCATTGTTCGGATCAGCTGTTCGTCTTTGCTGGTGCGTGTTGTTTCTGCCTGGCAACTGCTTTCCTCCGGGGACACCTGCTCTGTGTAAATTGGCGTCTCCGGTGTGGAGAAGGGTGGGTCCATCTCCACTTGTGCCTGAGCCGCCGCTGTAGGTGGTGGTGAATCCAGCTGAACTTCAAACCGCGCAAGAGTTGGTGTTGGAATATCAGGCTCTTGCACGGGACTTCGGCTGGGAGCGGCAATCTCTGTGGCGGGATGCGAAGTCTTATTGCGGAGTTTTTATATTTCGTGGGCCAAACATTGACATGCAATTGTAATGTAAATTAATTTAAGCGGGCTCATTGAATTTTGTTTGCGAACATACTACGCCGACATCTAACAAACATGTTGGTCCTCAATAACCGCACTAATTGAAGACACGCGTATTATGTCCAGGCATGCGCACCTCGTATGAATGGAAAATTAGAGTCATCGAATCTCCTTCCCCGAGATCGAAGGTGTGTTTTCTTTCGCTTAACGTCTGATATATAACTAATCAGCTTGTTTTCACACCAGCAGCAGAATTTGCAGGTTCAGACGGCCAACAAAAAACACAATGCAGCTGTTGTATATCTTCTTACCTCTGTGCATCCAAGATTACACAGAACACACTACGTGCACATTGGTAACACTTTGCTCGCAACATTTGACATTTGAAAGCCCCGATCTATTTTACGATGGAAGGTCAACGATGCTTAGTGGCGTGTTACAGTTCGTTCAGAATGAATTCTCACATATATTTATTCAGCAAAATTCTATCCATGTAGTCTTGAGTGTAGGCACATAGCACTGTACATCTATGATGTAAATTTCCAAACCCGGAACTATTTGCAACATAATTTGTCTTTGCCGGAATAAGTACATAAACCCGTTTTAAACAACATATTACAAATCAACAAGAATCAAGAAAAGGGAAATAGGTGGATTAAAAAAAAATACATTTGGTAGATTCATCAAGTTATTATACAATATTTTAGTTCAAACGCCCTTACAATTTCATGTCCATTTTCTATATCGTATTTTTCCCAGATTCGTTAAAGGTGGTCTATTTTTTCCCCACCATGGTTTATAGAGATTCCAGGGATAACATAATAGATATGAATCGCGGACACCTGTCCGTAGAAGCTTCTTTCAACTAAAGTGATGTGAAACACTCCGGTAGGGTGATCAAATAGAAGTTGAGAATAATCTTGTTCAAAGTAGTTATTTGTTACTAATATTAATCCAAATTAACGATGCGCACCGTCATTCATATTTATTAATTAAATGCAATGACTCTCGATGGCGAAATCATTTGTGTTAGACTATCGCCGATAGTTGCGTCCCGAATCGAGATGTAAATATTTACAAATGGGCTTAGTTCAGACGGTGTTTTCTATGGAGTTGTATGGTCGATATCTTTAAGAGTTTGGGCGATGTTAGTAGAATGCTACATTCCACAGGTTAGCATAGCGCCTGAGTAGTAAATTATCAATTTCACGCGCCCGAACAAGTCCATAATACGTCTTTAATATCCATTTTATTTAGAATTTCTTATGACATTCGTGGGAAAGTTTTATGGATATCTTGTGTTATTATATGCCAAGCTACCTAATAGTAGTATTTACGAAAACGCGAGGGGTACCGAGAGGTGGATATCTTGTTTTATTATATGCTAAGTGGGGGTACCAAGAGAAGGACATCTTGTTTTATTATATGCTAAGTGGGGGTACCAAGAGAAGGACATCTTGTTTTATTATATGCTAAGTGGGGGTACCAAGAGAGGGATATCTTGTCTTATTATATGCTAAGTGGGGGTACCAAGAGAGGGACATCTTGTTTTGTTATATGCTAAGTGGGGGTACCGAGAGAGGGATATCTTGTTTTATTATATGCTAAGTGTGGGTACCAAGAGAGGGATATCTTGTTTTATTATATGCTAAGTGGGGGTACCAAGAGAGGGATATCTTGTTTTATTATATGCTAAGTGGGTGAACCAAGAGAAGGACATATTGTGTTATTACATGCTAAGTGGGGGTACCGAGAGAGGGACATCTTGTTTTATTATATGCTAAGTGGGGGTACCGGTAGAGGGATATCTTGTTTGATTATATGCTAAGTGGGGGTACCGGTAGAGGGATATCTTGTGTTATTATATGCTAAGTGGGGGTACCAAGAGAGGGATATCTTGTTTTATTATATGCTAAGTGGGATACCAAGATAGGGACATCTTGTTTTATTATATGCTAAGTGGGGGTACCAAGAGTGGGACATCTTGTTTTATTACATGCTAAGTGGGGGTAGCAAGAGAGGGATATCTTGTTTTATTATATGCTAAGTGGGGGTACCAAGAGAGGGACATCTTGTTTTATTATATGCTAAGTGGGGGTAACAAGAGAGGGACATATTGTTTTATTATATACTAAGTGTGGGTACAAAGAGAGGGATATCTTATTTTATTATATGCTAAGTGGGGGTACCAAGAGAGGGATATCTTGTTTTATGATATGCTAAGTGGGGGTACCAAGAGTGGGACATCTTGTTTTATTATATGCTAAGTGGGGGTAGCAAGAGAGGGATATCTTGTTTTATTATATGCTAAGTGGGGGTACCAAGAGAGGGACATCTTGTTTTATTATATGCTAAGTGGGGGTACCAAGAGAGGAACATCTTGTTTTATTATATGCTAAGTGGGGGTACCGAGAGAGGGATATCTTGTTTTATTATATGCTAAGTGGGGGTACCAAGAGAGGGACATCTTGTTTTATTATATGCTAAGTGGGGGTACCGAGAGAGGGATATCTTGTTTTATTATATGCTAAGCTAATTGTATTATTTAAGAAAACGTGAGGGTACCGAGAGATGGTTGTCTTGTTTTATTATATGCTAAGTGGTGGTACCAAGAGAGGGATATCTTGTTTTATTATATGCTAAGCTACCTAATAGTAGTATTTACGAAAACGTGGGGGTACCGAGAGAGGGATATCTTGTTTTATTATATGCTAAGTGGGGGGTACCAAGAGAGGGATATCTTGTTTTATTATATGCTAAGTGGGGGTACCGAGAGAGGGATATCTTGTTTTATTATATGCTAAGCTGCCTAATAGTAGTATTTACGAAAACGTCGGGGTACCGAGGGAGGGATATCTTGTTTTATTATATGCTAAGCTAATTGTATTATTTAAGAAAACGTGAGGGTACCGAGAGATGGTTGTCTTGTTTTATTATATGCTAAGTGGTGGTACCAAGAGAGGGATATCTTGTTTTATTATATGCTAAGCTACCTAATAGTAGTATTTACGAAAACGTGGGGGTACCGAGAGAGGGATATCTTGTTTTATTATATGCTAAGTGGGGGGTACCAAGAGAGGGATATCTTGTTTTATTATATGCTAAGTGGGGGGTACCGAGAGAGGGATATCTTGTTTTATTATATGCTAAGCTGCCTAATAGTAGTATTTACGAAAACGTCGGGGTACCGAGGGAGGGATATCTTGTTTTATTATATGCTAAGCTAATTGTATTATTTAAGAAAACGTGAGGGTACCGAGAGATGGTTGTCTTGTTTTATTATATGCTAAGTGGTGGTACCAAGAGAGGGATATCTTGTTTTATTATATGCTAAGCTACCTAATAGTAGTATTTACGAAAACGTGGGGGTACCGAGAGAGGGATATCTTGTTTTATTATATGCTAAGTGGGGGGTACCAAGAGAGGGATATCTTGTTTTATTATATGCTAAGTGGGGGGTACCGAGAGAGGGATATCTTGTTTTATTATATGCTAAGCTGCCTAATAGTAGTATTTACGAAAACGTCGGGGTACCGAGGGAGGGATATCTTGTTTTATTATATGCTAAGTGGGGGTACCAAGAGAGGGAATTTCTTGTTTTATTATATGCTAAGTGGGGTACCAAGAGAGGGACATCCTGTTTTATGTTATGCTAAGTGGGGGCACCAAGAGAAGGACATCTTGTTTTATTATATGCTAAGTTGGGGTACCAAGAGAGGGATATCTTGTTTTATTATATGCTAAGTGGGGGGTACCGAGAGATGGATATCTTGTTTTATTATATGCTAAGCTACCTAATAGTAGTATTTACGAAAACGTGGTGGTACCGAGAGGTGGATATCTTGTTTTATTATATGCTAAGTGGGGGTACCGAGAGATGGATATCTTGTTTTATTATATGCTAAGTGGGGTACCAAGAGAGGGACATCTTGTTTTATTATATGCTAAGTGGGGGTACCAAGAGAGGGATATCTTGTTTTATTATATGCTAAGTGGGGGTACCAATAGAGGGATATCTTGTTTTATTATATGCTAAGTGTGGGTACCGAGAGATGGATATCTTGTTTTATTATATGCTAAGTGGGGGTACCAAGAGAGGGACATCTTGTTTTATTATATGCTAAGTGGGGGTACCAAGAGAGGGATATCTTGTTTTGTTATATGCTAAGCTACCTAATAATAGTATTTTTGCATCAGATAAAAACCGTTATCTGTCTAGTGAATTATCGATATCTCACTCGTATCCATCCGCGCTAAAATTAAAAGTGATTCGGATCTCGATGGAACACTGTGCTAAAAGTCCCTGAGTTTTCATGTTGAAAATTGTAATTTGTGGTTGTTTTCTGTTTTTATGATGTTAGCCCCTTTATCCATCAGCAAACTGCCTGAAAAATGGAACTAGTTTTAATATGCACAAGCGCATTACCATGGGTGTACTTGGGTATACATATTTGCACTTTTTACTTTTCTTTCCAGTTGAGCCATATTCATGCGATAATTCACATATCCGGCCAAAAGTTGTAGATATCCTCTATATATATATATATATATCAAGTACATCAAGTATATATTGTTGTTACCCTCAAGCTCAAGCTCAATGTCAGCTCACAAATTACATACCGAAACAGGCTCGTGGACAAACAGATTACACGCTACGAAAAGTGAATGTTGGAATGCAGCGAGTGATATATAACACATTCTCTTACTGACGTACACAACAAGCACATTGACGTATATTTTATATACTGACACAAATGATTTTAAGTTGTACGAGCAGTATAATTCTGGAATAAAATGAGGGTGTCACACTATATATCAAAAATACTGTGGACGAGGGCTTATACGTGTAGCCGGAGGGGGAAATGTGTGATGATTCGTTATCCAGCATTCATGATTATAATTGGAATTGCATGTAATCGACAAAAAACTTAATGCACATTTCCTTCCAAGCTCGTGAATTGATGACAATCGTCGCATGCTATGATGTGTATTATATGTCAGTGGCTCTTATGTCAACTTTGATCAGGAGAGGTGTTGATAAACTTGAAAACAAAAATGAAGCTCCCGATCATCGAGCCAAGACAATAATATATTTGTGTGCCCGTCTGACATCACTTACACAGCTTACATGTTACACTGGTGTAAATGTTTTCCATAGGCCTCAGTGCTAACGTTTTAGCATATGCTGTTGGCAATATAAATTTTGGGTCCAAAATTGTTTTTAAATCTGAAAAATTGACATTTGGGGAAACTTTTTACACACAAAAATCATGTCTGTCTAGCAGGGAATTCGCCTTTAAATCTTGTGTTTTCGTAACTAGTGTCAGCTCCGCATAAAAAAATACTGTCATATTTTAGACCACAACAAATAAATTCAAACTTCACTACAAAGGGTTAATTCCTGTGCCAATGGCTATTGTACCTATGGGAAACAATAGGGAAGAGGTGTGATGATTTTGTTATGCAAAAAGCATACAAGGCTATTGACCAATCAGGGCCAATTGTCTATTTTATTCTCTCATATATATATTCCTCCCGCATCCGCTAGATGTCAATCAGAACCCTATTTACACCAGTGTAACCTAAAGCGATAGCCCGCTTTTTCGCGGAATAATTGTAACTCCCTACATTTCTTCAGAATTACCCATCAATGGAAAAGATGTGTTCAAAAACAATATCACTTCTGTGGTTCTTTATTTATCACACAATTTAACCCCACCCCCTTTAACAAATTATTCATCAAAAAAGCACAATTTTCCACCACAAGTCATGTCCAGGCCCCATTTTCACACAATTTTTGGGGTCTGGTATTTCAAACTTGGACCAGTTATGGAAGACTGTACAAGATTCTTTCCATGAGAGAAGAACTTCTGGTGATGTGAGGTCATTGAGTCCAGATCTGATCAGCTGAGCATCAAGCACATGACTTTATCAGCACACGAAAGACTAAAATATGACAGTTTCAGGTCTGCAAGGGTGATCCAAGATAACTGGATGTCGGTGTATATTGAATTAGTTGAACAAAGATATGCTCTCTTTGAAATGCTGAAGCATTTTCTTAAATATTTTCAAGTTTTAGTGCTATTAACCTTCAAATGGCCATACCCACCAGTGGAAATGACACAATTTGATGATATATATCTGTGTATCACTGGTTATAAAATCCAAAATACTTGTTATATTAGCTTCTTATAACAATTGGCATGTGTGCCATTGACATTCTCATGTTTTGGGTCATTTGAATTATCATGTGACTATTACCACCTTGAGCATTTTTGAAAATACCTTGAAAAATTGGCATTTTTTATGAAAATCTTACTATTTTTTGGCGAAAGAAGACATCAGCAGCAAGAAGAGGCACACCATGCATGGGAGATTCATTGGACTGAAAGACCATGCAGGCTGTCAAAAATGCATTAAAATACTTTAAAGTGACTCACAGGAATCAAAAATGCCAAAAAGCTCATTTTTCCCCTTTAGGTTACACTTAATGCACATTTCCTTCCAAGCTCGTGAATTGATGACAATCGTCGCATGCTATGATGTGTATTATATGTCAGTGGCTCTTATGTCAACTTTGATAAGGAGAGGTGTTGATAAACTTGAAAACAAAAATGAAGCTCCCGGTCATCGAGCCAAGACAATAATAAATTTGTGTGCCCGTCTGACATCAATTACACAGCTTACATGTTACACTGGTGTAAATGTTTTCCATAGACCTCAGTGCTAACGTTTTAGCGTATGCTGTTGGCAATATAAATTTTGGGTCCAAAATTGTTTTTAAATCTGAAAAATTGACATTTGGGGAAACTTTTTACACAAAAAAATCATGTCTGTCTAGCAGGGAATTCGCCTTTAAATCTTGTGTTTTCGTAACTAGTGTCAGCTCCGCATAAAAAATACAGTCATATTTTAGACCACACCAACAAATTCAAACTTCTCTACAAAGGGTTAATTCCTGTGCCAATGGCTATTTTACCTATGGGGAAACTATAGGGAAGAGGTGTGATGATTTTGTTTATGCAAAAAACATACAAGGCTATTGACCAATCAGGGCCCAGTGTCTATTTTATTTTCTCCTATATATTCCTCCCGCATCCGCTGGATGTCACTCCGAACCCTATTTACACCAGTGTAACCTACACCGTGGCTCTATCAGGAGGAATCACCAACATGCTATCACGAGTAATATACTGTCCCAAGTGCCAATTCAAAACAATCGAGTATTTTATCTAATTGAAATCAAGTGCATAAATTGTACGGTGAGCGCGAATTCTAGACGATTGTGCCAAATGCGGAGTGTCTATAGACGAATACGATGATACTTAACGTATCTGGACCCAGATTAGGCTCGTCCTCAAACCCGAAACTATGAATAAACCAGAAATAAAGTTGTTTTGAAGGTTTGTTCTAAGTCATTTTGGAGTAGGAATATATTCTCTATAACATATCCAAAATTCGCCGAAATCAGCTTTGAGTAACATTTTTTACAGCACATTTCTGCCTTGGGAGGTAGGTTTTTCGACATTTCCCATCATCGGTCAAAACGTCTGACTACTCCATCCGGAATGTACTAGTTTGTGTGAAATTAGAGTACGGGAGCGAATAGAGTGACACGGACAGAAAATACCGCAATCGCGGCCATGAAATGGCTGTCAAAGTGGTCGCAACTCCAAGCCATGTTACGACGAAAGCAAAATATTGGATAGTAACGTGGAAGTGACATTAGAGAGTGAAGTGAAATTAGAGTACGGGGACGAATAGAGTGACAAGGTCAGACAATACTGCAATCGCGGTCATGAAATGGCTGTCAAAGTGGTCGCAACTCCAAGCCATGCTACGGCGAAAGCAACATATTGGATAGCGCCTGTCAGTGAAAATACGTTTTTGGTAATATACAAGTATGTTGCTAAATATTTTTAAAGGTACACATGGAACAGATCCAACTGAAGAATTTATCGATCACTGCAAAGTAAGTTAAACATAATTGTTTACGTCTTTAATGTCTGGGTTGTTTGATTGGAACGCATTAAATAGTCGGGCCAAAAATAATACAGTCGGGCATGAAAAACACACGAACTAATGTTTCGCCACATAGTGCGTGAGAGTGCCATTCGGAATGATGATTAATTATTGAATGTAGGGCAGAAACTGAAGTGCACACCCGTGAGGTATAAATACTAGTTACATTTCCAGAATGTCACCACTTTCCGTGATAATAAACCATACACGTATGCTGTAATGCTTAGTATACTGTAAACAAAGACTCATCAATGTAAGGCTTTTTGCTGATGATACCTCTTTATTTCTATCCATTGAAGACCCAGTTATTGCCGCAGAGGTAATCAACAACGATATTAGTCTGATTTTCGAATGGTCTCAAAAATGGCTAGTGAAATTTAATCCCATGAAAACAGAATCACTTTTAGTATCATGGAAAAATAACATAATCGTCCACCCTCCACTGCAGATGTCGGACAAGGATATTGTAGAAGTCGAAACCCACAAACATTTAGGTCTTACGTTTAACAGAGACGGTACGTGGAAAGATCATGTCACTGATATTGAAAATCGAGCCGCAAGTCGAATGTATATACTGAGGAAATATAAATTCATTCTGGACAGGAGAACACTTGAGCGTATATACTTGTCATACATCCGTCCAGTGTTGGAATATGCCTCCTCGGTATGGGGTAATTGCTCAGTTGAAAATTCAACCTCTCTGGAAGATATCCAGTACGAGGCTGCTAGATTAGTCACGGGAGCAACTAGAAGCTGCAGCAAACAATCACTATTACGGGAAACCGGTTGGGACTCACTATCTAGCAGGAGAGAAAAAACTAAACTTGTGCAATTTTTTTTAATGATTAGGAGAACCACGCCTCCTTACTTATATACTCTAGTTCCTATTGGATCTGGAAGTTTAACCAATTATAATTTCAGACAAAAGGGTCTCAGGACTCCCAGAGTTTACGCGACAAGATACGAAAATTCATTTCTTCCAGCTACCGTCAAGTTATGGAACAACCTTCCGCCAAAGGCGAAAGAATGTGAATCTGTCTCTGACTTTAAGAATTTTCTTTTAACCGATCGAATTATCATACCGTCATATTATTATATAGCGTACCGAAGACCAAGCCAAATCTACCACTGTCGCCTGCGAACAAACTGCAGTAACCTGAAATATGACCTGTTTTGCAATCATTTGAATAATAGTCCATTTTGCGACTGTGGAGAATTAGAAACTACTGAGCACTTCTTACTCCACTGTCCAATATTCGAGCGTGAAAGAGTCCGTTATTTAGCCAATCTGAATGTGAACTTGGAAGCCAAAATATTACCGCATGGGTCCGTAGATATATCTTATACCAAAAATGCCGACATATTCATTGCCGTCCAAAAGTTCATCGATGATACCAAACGATTTAACTGACATACTATGGTTATGAACTGTAAAGCGTGAACCAAAAGCCTACATAAAACAAAAATATTGTGCTCTCGTATACTCAAGCATGCCATAGGTGTGATTGTGGGTGAGGGGTTGACTCGACGCGATTGGCAACGGGATAGGTTGCGGGTGCTTGTGGAACAGGCAATTCATCATTGAGACCCAATCAAACCATGATGCAATATATATACTAAGGAAATGGCCACCTATAAGCCTTTGGCTTACTGCGAAATCCTGTTCTCTAATGTTAAATTGTTATCGTCCTTATATTATGTATTATATGTGCAATTCTTGAGAATAAAATATTGTTTACACTAAAGACGCATCACTTCAATAGATTAGCACCCTATCTCACCATATCTAAGAGCGGTACATCGTACATATTATGTAAGACTAAGTTTCATGCTGCTACAAAAACTATTTCTTATTATATTAGTTTGCTCAAATCATTATTTTGTTGTTTGAAAATATCTTATCGTTTCCACCCACTTATTTGAGCTAAATATCAGGTGATCAGCGTTTAATGTTATTAATTCAGGGTTAACTATACACTCAAAGTGGCTATTTATGTGTTTTTGTGCAGAAAATATGTGTAACATGCTGTGATGAAGTTGCAGAAAACGTAGAACGTTTCAGATATAATTATGTGTCATTAGTGGATATAACCTGATATAATTTCCAGGGATGAACATAGTCTGCAACATGGTATATAGGCAATATTGGTAAAAGGGGCATAATTTTTTACTTTTAATGTGTCGTTTAACTTAATCAAATCATGTGTTTTCATCAACTAGAGAACACTTGAATATGAAAATGTATCCATTATAATAACTGTGATATACAGTGTTGTTATGCAATGTTATTGGCAGATACCAATGCTAGTTCCAGAGATAAATAGTTTATTTCGTGTGTGTCTCCTGGAAAATTTGATTTCCTGAGGTACGACCCTTTAGAGGACCACCGTCGGTATGAGCAATAGCCGAGTTAATATAACATCATGTGTGCGACAAAAACAATGTATCCCTGTTCAGCCGACGACGGTGTGATTTGTCGCCCGGCACGTAACATGACTTGGGCCAATCAGAGGGTAGAATAGGTAGGAGGTAACAATGCTGCATTGAAGATTCGACAATTGGAAACGTGGTACGTGTTCTATACCGGAACATAATTCGATCTTACCATGAAATTTCATGAGATCTTCTCTATATAATTATTATTCTCTCAATCCTCGTTTGAAACTGAGACGTATATTAAGCACTATTGTGATCACTCATCTATTATATATTTTGGAAGATCTGTTTGTGTGTGTGTGTGTGTGTGTGTGTGTGTCTGTCTGTGTGATCGCGATGGACTCGAAAACGGCCGAGCCGATTTCGATGAAAATTGGTATGTGGGGGTATTTTCGGACGGGGGGTGGCATGGGCCTATCAATTTTCAGATCCGAGGTAAACTTTTCACGTGCCGAGGTCAAATCTGTTTTTACGCTGTGTTACGGGACTTTCATTTTATTTCTGTGCTTACAAATCGATTCGAAACAGCGCGAATAATAAAATGCCAGTCATAATAATGAAACTGTGAGAATCTTTCGTGTTTCCTCTTTCCAACGATATATAATGCGTATGTATCCGTTTTAGTTATCTGCCTCAATTATCAAGAAGAAGTGGTACTATCTTCCATCAGGATAAAAACAATGCATAACTTCTATGACGTCGTTAGAGGTCATAACGTTAGATCACGTTAACGCTTAACCGGCCGATGCATTTGACTGGTTCAGACGTCTTGGCGATATCTCGGGCACTGATGGTAATTTATCTTTACGTTGAAACTTGATAATTAATGAGCGTGTGTATATGAGGCGCGTTTATATACTTGAGTGGAAATCAAATCGGGTTAAACTGGCGGATTTTTACGGACGAAATTTGTTGCATAGCATAGGGTATCTCGGTATCCGCCGGGCCGATTTCCCGGTACCCCTGGGCCGATTTCCACAATTTTTGGGGTGTTGGTGTTTGACCCCACCTGACCTTGACCTTCAAAATGGTCAATTCAAGGTCAAAGCCCGGACGAAGTCGGGTCACCTTCTAGTTATATATATAACTGAATAATTTTCACGCCATCGTTTTAATTAATTATATAGTGATATTTGTTTTTGGGAAAGCAGGACAGCGCTGCGGGACATATGTTACCCCCTGCAATAGACTGAATTATTATCTTGTTATATGTTAATTCCATTGTACTATTCATATGTGTATTGTAATTAAAATTATCCTATCCTATTAGATATTGATGTTCAGATATCGACGACCAATGAAGGGTTTTTAGCACGTTGTTACGTTCTGTCAGGCTAACAACAAATTACAATAATCTGCTGAATACGCGCTTTTATGATATTGTTTCCCAGAAACAGCAGATACTAAAAAGTGTCATATTATATGTTCTCGATCTCAATCTTAAACTGGTGGATGTCTGTGTGTATTTTATTGATGCATGTACCATACAAATTATAAAACAAGAGTTAATGAAACTAATAAAATCGTGGTGAAGATCTTGAACATTATGCCCTTTTCTATCGTGGTGAGATCACAACTCGGCACGTAGACAAATGCACTTGTTGTTTAAAAGTTCATCATATCAAAGTGTTTCCATTAGACACAAGTGCCACTTGCAATATTGCATGAAGTCCTTAATTTAAGAAAAGTCGCATATTGTTTTCGCATCTAGTCGCAATTAAGCCATGCTCATAATGGAAGCTTTGCTGTTATTTTTATCGCGCCAATGTGTTAGATGTAAATGGTTGGGCGACAAGAGAACAATTACTGGCATATAGCATGCACCATACACCCGTTGCAAATAGCTACCATTGAGCTCTTCACAATGGATATGGATAATAATTGCGTCATAATGCAAAACTGGTGTTGCTTTATCTACGTGTACGTGACCAACCTTCAGTTTCTAAATGCACCAGGATCTGACAGAATTAAGTGCATTTCATCTCAGAACTAGTCTGGACTTGGGTTGCCGGGGGCTGCGACATAATATGTCAACTCTAATATAGCATTCCTTGGCACTGGCATTTTACCAATTTAATCACGTGAACCTTAGGTATAGCTAGTATAATTGTCGATGGGGTAGAGCAGGGCCCGACATACTCCAGACAAATTCCAGACTTCGTTTCGTGATTTGTTAAAGGAAACTTCTAGGTATTTAATTCAACCATGGGTGTATCTGCTGACCAAGCTAAAGCCATTGCGTCGTCATGGACAGACTTCAAAGGCGGTGCATCAAATGAAGACATTGGAAAAGCTTTCTTCCTCAAGTAAGATAAGTTTGTTTGTTTGAAGATATTTTATGGAAAATACCCCACGTACGTACATTAAAACTTATACGAAACAAAATATGAATTGGAGTGGGATGAAATGATATTGCATGTATTTTGCACATTTATAAATTTTGAAATTGATTTTCGTTTGTTTGCCGAATCAGATGTTCTCCAGATGATCAACCAATTGATTTCATCAAATGACCTCTTCGGATAAAAGTTTTTTTTTTGAGGATGTACGTGCACAGAAAGCAAACTTGCTTGCGTTGTTGATCCAAATGTTGGTGACGATAATAATTACCCTTGGACAGGTTCCGCGCTGGACCGAAATTTACTTTTGCCAAATAATTTGCCAAATGAAAATATTTTTTGCCAAATTATTTTAGAATTTGCTAAATGCTATCCCTGATAGCATCATTTCCTGCACCTTTGAGTCATATGTTTCGAAATTCGCGATTTGAACGACTTTTGATATTGATAAGAAAGCAGTTAGTACTCGCATCTCTATTGTAAACCAATAACAGAACAATAACATGACAGAAGGGTTGCTTCATCAAAAGGGCACATCACTAGAATATTAAGCTATGTAAACACCACCAAACTAAATACGGGTAATCCTACTACCCTTCAATACTAATGCTATCAGATTAACTGCATCCTCGTAGAGTTGTTAACTGTTCCCAAACCATATACATGTACAATACCACTAATATAGTTACATTGTAAGAGTTTACTGAAATGAATGGAAGTGATTGACCATTTTTGTTTCAACTTTCTTGAGGAATAAAAAAGTGACTTGCCCAAACTTTTGCCATATGAAACTATTTTTGCCAAATGTGAATTATTTTTGCCATTGGAAAATTTGACAAGTGGCAGCGCGAACTCTTCCCTTGGAACAAACGTCGCGCTACCGACGACTCGAATTCTTATTAGACTCGAGTTGAATTATAAATTCATCTGTTGAAACAAACGTCGCATTTAATTCAAGACGAATCTAAATGATTTCTTAAAATGCACAAAGCGTTCATGAAGGTTTTGGTAAAAACGGCTAAAATATGAAGTTATACTGTGAAATACAGCAATGGAACGGCTATTCAAATATATGTAAACAGTTTCTCTATATTTATCAATTCTAAAACGTAGTGAGAAAATGTGCATTTTGACTTCCAAGCGAAGAAAGACCCTTGTTAATATTTTGAGGAGTGGAAATTATTGGTTTGTTCCACTCTTTCTTAGGTATTTGACACAAATGTTTAGGTCGGACATGATTATATAGGTGCATGGTATTTTGCTGTGAACTTGTCTGAACGAAATCAGGTCCAGTTTATATTTCATTCGCAAGCGTTGTGCCTTTTTAACAATTTATTAGCAAGTTGAGGTCCATCGCGGGATAACTTTATACTGCGTCATTAGGCCTATATAAAACTGCGTGGTAAAATAAACATGGCGGACAGGGAAGTATAGCTAGACGGTCTCCGTTATGTGGGGTGGGCTCACAACCTTGTGTAATTCAATTCCCGCCGACCTCGGTTGTTCCTTGACTTCTTGTGTGATAGCATATTCTGAACGGATCAGTAGACTTGTGACCATGCACTGGGTGGACCATGGTTCTGCCATTATAAGAAAAATTAGAGATCTCAATCTGAAAATCTGGGCACATGTGAGAAAATTTTGAGATCTGAACATGAAAATCACAAAATCCTATAACAAACATAAATTGACACCCTGTTTCGTCTGAGGCCATCTGCAGCGAAACTTATATGAGTTCATTGAGTTTTCTAACATATATATACAGTACATGTATTTAACCCGATTCCGGAACAACAATAAAGTTTAATCTGAAGATATCAAGTCGGTCTTAGGTGCATGTTGCGATAGGCGGAAACCCTCGGTGTGTTATATCACGTGATGGTTTCAGGAGACGCTCTTTAAGATGTGTCCACATTTAGCTGCATAAATCATCTTCAAGTCGATTATCAATCATCGTATTCGTAATTACACGCGTTTGTCGTACTCCGGAAAATAAACGGACGCTCCTCACATTCGCGGTATTTTGCAGTATAGGGACAATATACGTCGAAAAACAATTGGAATATCATTATACTGAACAAAAATCTCAGCGAAGTTATCAAGAATTATAAGCTGTTTTATATTTCAAGAGGGGCTAAAACCTGTTTACAGACATGTACGCCGGGTGGTAGTGCTCCATCAGTTGCGAAACAAGTTGTTTGTTAAGCTAAAGCAGTCTACAGACGCGTTTTACATCAAAATAAGTCATCAAATTTGACATATAACGCAGTGATGAATTCCAGCGTGACGGAATCACCAATCGCAGAGCTTGTTTTCAACTTGTACCCGACCGTATGTGGTTCATACCAATGTTATTTCGCCTACTGTTTTCCAGAATGATGGAGCAAAGTGATATAATTACGAAATACATAACGGAAGTTGATACTCATTTAAAGAATGCATCGGTATAAACAAAAGTTCGGCCGTGACGGAATCACACGAAAAGTTCCCTTGTGTCGAGGATACCCTTCATTATCAAGATAACTCTGTGAATTGTTACAAATAACATACTTGAATTGGCTCTTTACAAAACGGGTTAAGATTTCCCTTGACAAACAACATATTTTTATGGTATAAATGTATAATGCAGTGTAGATATTTACCAGATGGTGAGCGTGACAAGATTTTCGTGACGGAATCACCGTGCGATTTTTTAGGTATAGTTTTTTGTGTAACAAGTGCGGACATTGTCATAAAAGCATAAAACTTGGCACATGTGTATATAAGGTCCCACGTATTATATACAGATATGGGGGCAATCACGAAAATACTTTCCATGGCAACGGTTGCTATGCGACTATTTTTACCTTAGAAACGGGTTGTTGGTAGGGGTTAAACCGTCATTTTACTAAAATATATGTGCAAAAAGGGGATACTATGGTAATTGAGGCAGATTGTGATATGGGAAATGTGACCAAAATAACATTTCCACACAGGCCTCACTATTAACCTAGAATGACCCTTGAGCTGCTTGAAAATGATATTTGGGTTCATTTGACCTTATTTGGCAAAATATGAAAATATGCGTTGACTGCGCATGCGCGCATCATTGATCCCCAGTCACACAATATCTGGTGTTTAAGAGATTGTATAGTGAGGGCAATGACCATCCCAAAATATATTCATTGGATAGTAATAATGAAATACAGAAGAAGCAACAACATTCCCCGATGACATGCTTATGATGCAAATACCCATTATCGGTATCCATGGCTGCTTTTTCGTGGAATTCATGAATAACTGATTTAAAACTATGTATATAGCATATAGGGCAATGTAGTAGCATGGTTTGGCTTCAAAATCCACTACTGGGCACTTCGTATTGAATGCTCCACAATATGCGATTGCCACAAAAGTTCAGCAATGACTTCTTAAAGACATATTATGGACTTACTTCAGTGAATAAAGTCGATAATATAGTATTCAAACACTATCATCACTGGAAGACTGTATTAGTCAACGAAGATTATCTAAAATTCCAACCACATCTACTCTACCATTTCACAAAACACACGGTGGGGAACTGCACCCAGTTGTATATATTTACTACATTATTCGGGTGAATTGTGATGCATTGTGGGTACAAACAGTACGATAACGATTGCATCGATAATAGTCAGCGCCCGTTATTCGGTTATGACAATGAAATGTTCTGAGTTTGGATATCAAATTTGGGAAAATAGCTTATTTTGGATCAATTAATTTTTGATAATATGTATACATTGTTGTAATCCGTGGCGTATCTTCTATTGATTGGCCTTATTGTGGGCCAAAGCGATATTCAGTGGTGCGTTTGACGAATAGTCTGATTCGTTATGTCATATCACATTGTTTTCTAAAGCGATCTGAAAACAAATTTCGTATGTATAGTAGGTTTTTTTTCAGGATTGACTTGAATTTTGGAGGGTCGGCCTAAAACGGGATCAAAATAATAGAGCATTTTATTTTTTATCGAAAATGATGAATGGTGCAATTTGGTGTATGGTGATCTGTGCGATTATGACACATGCTAATTGTGAACCTCACACATATTTGAAAATCTGGATTTGATCAGTGTGCTCTTGCTGGCCAAAAAAAACATCCATTACCCTGCAGGGAGCCCCACACATATATAGCAGCACATAGAAGAGTGTCGTCTGCTCATGTTTGTCTGGGGCTCTGTATGGGTGAAATTATAAAATTGTTAAAGAATACAAGAATAAATTATTAAAATTGTAAAATTTGTTAGGCCAATGCATTCTCTTATATATGCGAGGCGACCTATGGTCGACTCGCATATATAAGAGAATGCATTGGCACAGGGTAAAAAGTTGCGATAAAATTTTTACATTGTAGCCATATGGAGATTATCATATTTGGGATAAATTGCGCCTTTTGCGTATGATAGTAATCGAAATATGTGAATTGAAATTTCTCAAAAATTCTATGTATGAAACTCAGGCGCATGCAGTTTGAAAAAATCAGATGTAGTCATAGTTTTGTCACAAACTACAGTTGCGTTCAAAGTTTAACATTGAACCCTATGGAGAATATTTAGAGGAAAATTACTTGGCTGTTTGAAATTAGGCCAATAATATCAAACGAGCCAAGTAATATCAAACGAGCCAAGTAATATCAAACGAGCCAAGTAATATCATATGTATTAATTATATCGCCGCTTAGTAACTGACAACTCTTTCATATGAGTGACGTCTCAAAAATGGATACCTACACGTTATTATATAGCAGTGAAGAGGCTTTTCGGCATGTCCTAAATCCATATACTCGGATTGGAGATGTCGCAACTCGATATTACTCGGTTTAAGGACGATATTAGCCTTGTTCGATAACATGCTATTCTGGGAAAACAATGTCATATCGAATTAATAATTCGTTATATTACTCGAACGTTGATAGTAATACCATTAAACGGCCGCCATGTTCTTCGATATGAGCCTCTGTGCCTCTGTATCTATAAATAATCTAATTCATACAATAGTCTATATAATAATGCGACCCCGATATCATACAGTCTGATGATGCAAGTTGTCAAATGACAAATTATCATAAGTCTATAGTTATTATTTCACGATGTGATTACATGTGTATATAGTACATTATTGTTTTATTGGTACCTGTTATAAACTGACTAGTGTTGAAGCCAACTTGTGACCCGCCATATCAAATCCAGTCGTAAGTTGGGATTTTTTACCCCGTGCCAATGCATTCTCTTATATATGCGAGTCGACCATAGGTCGCCTCGCATATCTAAGAGAATGCATTGGCCTAACAATTTTTTATCATTTTTTTAATAAATGTTTCTTACAATTTTTACGACATAAAATAAAAAAACATCCATTATCCTGCAGGGAGCCCCACACATATATAGAAGCACATAGAAGAGTGTCGTCTGCTCATGCTTGTCTGGGGATCTGTATGGGTGAACTTATAAAATTGTTAAAGAATACAAGAACAAATTATTAAAATTGTAAAATTTGTTAGGCCAATGCATTCTCTTATATATAAAAGACTGCATTGGCACAGGGTAAAAAAATCCCTTTTGCATTGGCACAGGGTAAAAAAATCCCTTTTGCTACCCACCCACCCTTTTTGTGCAAAAAAAAAAAATTCTGCCTGATTTTATTGGACCCACCCCCTATCAATGGTTATGATGTTGTTTTCGACATTGAAAAATACATTTTGAAATAAAAAGTGTTTTATTATTCAGTATGCACATATATTGTGAGGTAATATTTATAGTGCCAATAAGCCAACATTGTGTTTAATTTTTCATAAATAATCCAGTTACTAATTAATGACTTCTTCACTGTTCCCAAAATGTTGCCACCAACCATCATATCAGAACACCTTATAGCCATACCTGCAATGACAGTTTTATAGTGTATAAGTATCACTCTTTGGAGCCAAATAAACAGACTGGCATGTTTATTTTTTAATTCGAGGTATTTTGTTAGCCAGCACTCTGCAGCACTAGTATTATTTGGTCATTAGACATGCCAGAGTGGAAATGCCAGAACTATCAGGCACTATTCAATATTAATTTGAGGTGAAATGCAAACCAGCACTCCTGTTGAGTCAGCACTTTTATTTGGCACCTGAGAGTGCTTTATCTTATACCTACATAATTATGTTCTTAAAGGCACGTGAGGCCTTAGTTGTCGATATTCATATTTGTTCCAATCACCGTAAACAGAAAAACATTAAAACGCATACAGTTTCGTTCATATATACCACGACCATCGCGTAAACAGCATGTTATCATAAAGATGTACTATATTTTACCTAAGCAAGAGCCTGATTGTGTTACAGAAGACAACACAATGCTGCTGGCTAATCACACACAATGGCATAAACGCTCTTTATTCGTTCCATATCAGGAATTTACCCACAAAGAACGCTCTTTATGTTTACTATCATAATATAAACAAACACCAGAAAAGTAACCTTTTATGCTTTTGTTTACATAACAATGGTCAAAAATATGACAATAACATACTGTTGATGCGATATTTCTTATTTGTATACGGACAAAGTCTGTCTACATTTTGTTGTTCTTTCTGTTTGTGGCGTTTTTTGACGGGTGGAATATTTTCACAGGATACCCACCGCCAAGGCCAACCGTACCTTTAAGTGTTGGTTAAGGTCATAATCTATGTTAGAACACATTTATTAGTGAAAACAACTTAAAACAATGTCCATAATGTGGGTTGAAAAAAATTTGCACAAACAATTTTGTTCAGGCCTCTGAGATGCACCCACCCCGCCCGGTATAGGTATGTTTTTTGGAAGATATCCCCTGTATTACTTATATCTTATACCTACCCTGTTCCTAAGTTTCTGTAAAGGCCATAAAATGCATTAGAACACAATTATTAATGAATACATTTTAAAACAACTTAAAACAAGGGCAAAAATGTGAATATAAATCAATTTGCACAAACTCATTTTTTCGGGCTTCTTCGGACCCACCATCCCGGCCCTGTATGATAAAACTTTTGTGCGACCACCCTCCCCCTGTAAAGGCTCGGTCCAGACATAATTTACAAGACTCGTTTTGTAAATTCCGCTATAAACTGGGGACCCGTTGTAGATTATATTTATTACATGATCCAAAACCTCGACATAATACTTAAAGCAACACATGGAACGCGAAATTAACATCGGCTTCAATAAGGCATGCGATGACGTTTCACATAAATATGCGTTGTTTGTCCGCGTAAAGAAATAGTCCCAGATAAATAAAGATTCTTTGGCGTATTTAATGGCGAATATTTAATGACATTACTTTTCAAACTCTTCATTCATTATAGTTTGTTGGAAAAATATTGGAAGCTGTAGTATTTTGAGACGTAGCGTACGGAATGTAAACAGACGACAAGTCGGTAGTCAAAGGTGACATGGCACTATTTCCTGTTATTAAACGAACGTTTAATATCACAATTTATAGAATGGGTTTATTGAATGGAATAAGGATAGAATCATGTAAGAACAAGTTATATGAACATCATTTAAAGTACAGCGGCAATCATCATAAACGGCCGCCATGTACAGATAAAGGTAAATGGACACCATATAAAGGTAAATGATACCATATACAGGTAAAAACCACATCATATATAGTTAAATACAGACCACATAGAGGTACATACACATACTAAAGGTACATGTACAAATATAAAGTGCAATGGCCACCATATGCTGGTGAATATACACCATATAAAGGTGACTGAGCACCATATGGAGGTAAAACACAGCACATACATATAAATGGACACCATATATTGGTGACTGGCCACCATATGATGGAGAATGCACATCAAGATATATTTAAAGAACAGCAATCATCATAAAGGTGAATGGTCATCATACAAGGGAAACACAACACCACATAAATGTGAACCAACACCATATAAAGGTAAATTTTACATCAAATAAAGATGACTGGAGACAATATAAAGGTGAATGGACACCATATAAAGGTGAACAGACACCATATAAGTATAAAGGTAATTGTACATCACATAAACGTGACCGAGCACCATATAAAGGTAAAACACATATAAAGGTGAATGGACACCATATACATGCGAATAAACATCACATAAATAATATCATCATTGAATGGATATCATATAAAGCGAATGGACACCATAGCAATGAGAATGGACACCACGTGGAGGTGAATGGACACCATATAAAGACATTTGCACACCACATATAAAGGTGAATTGACACAATTTAAAGAATAGCGATTACCATCTTAAAGGTGAATGCACACCATATATAGACATGTGCACAACATATAAAGGTGAATGGACATCATATGACGATGAATGGACACCATATAACGACATGTGCACATCACATAAAGGCGACTGAATTCCATATAAAGGTGAATGAACACAACATAAAGACGGAATGATCATCATAGAATGGATGACAACCCCATAACGCGTTCAATAGAACACACACACTCTCATGATAGATGTATGATATACTCTTGACGGCGATGATTGTTGGGGTATAATTTTGCCAGTGTATATATCACAGTAGAACTCGTTATGATATAAAATTTGCCATGATCACTTGTCTGTTGATAAGATATATCAATAAAACAAAAACTTACAATATAGTCGCATTATGAAACTTACAATATAGTCGCATTATGAAACTGTAGTCTTGGTGATAAGTATTCATTTGACTCAAATATGCAACATGTTGCAGTGCAGGCTGCATAGTATCAGTGGCATTATAAAGCATATTTTTTTCAAATAATGAATCTAGAAGCATAACTATATCGACTATATTGCAATAATGATTTGTCTTGTCTTCATATAATAGCACGTGATGGCCGTTTAGTGACGTTATAATATCAACGTTCGAGTAATATAATGAAATATTCTCCATATGGTTTATTGTTAAATTTTGATCGCAACTGTAGTCAGTAAGAACCCACTGATCACAGCCTGAAAATAGACATACTACGCATAACACATGACATACTACGCATAAAAAATGACATACTACGCATAACAGATGACATACTACGCATAACAAATGACATACTACGCATAACAAATGACATACTACGCATAACAAATGACATACTACGCATAACACATGACATACTACGCATAACAGATGACATACTACGCATAACACATGACATACTACGCATAACAAATGGCATACTACGCATAACAAATGACATACTACGCATAACACATGACATACTACGCATAACAAATGATATACTACTCATAACAAATGACATACTACGCATAACAAATGACATACTACACATAACAAATGACATACTACGCATAACAAATGACATACTACGCATAACAAATGACATACTACGCATAACAGATGACATACTACGCATAACACATGACATACTACGCATAACAAATGGCATACTACGCATAACAAATGACATACTACGCATAACACATTACATACTACGCATAACAAATGACATACTACGCATAACAAATGACATACTACGCATAACAAATGACATACTACGCATAACAAATGACATACTACGCATACCACATGACATACTACGCATAACAGATGACATACTACGCATAACAAATGGCATACTACGCATAACAAATGACATACTACGCATAACACATGACATACTACGCATAACAAATGGCATACTACGCATAACAAATGACATACTACGCATAACACATGACATACTACGCATAACAAATGACATACTACGCATAACAAATGACATACTACGCATAACACATGGCATACTACGCATAACACATGACATACTACGCATAACAAATGACATACTACGCATAACAAATGGCATACTACGCATAACAAATGACATACTACGCATAACAAATGACATACTACGCATAACAAATGACATACTACGCATAACAAATGACATACTACGCATAACACATGACATACTACGCATAACACATGACATACTACGCATAACAAATGACATACTACGCATAACAAATGGCATACTACGCATAACAGATGACATACTACGCATAACAAATGACATACTACGCATAACACATGACATACTACGCATAACACATGACATACTACGCATAACACATGAAATACTACGCATAACACATGACATACTACGCATAACACATGACATACTACGCATAACAAATGACATACTACGCATAACAAATGGCATACTACGCATAACAGATGACATACTACGCATAACAGATGACATACTAAGCATAACAAATGTGTTTTCAGATCGCTTTTAGCAAGCAACAAATGTGACGTGACATAAGGTATCCGACTATTTGTCAAACGCATCACCGAATATAGTTTTTGTTGGGGGGGGGGTTGTCATGTACTCGCGCAACATACGCCATATGACCACAATAACAAGCAATCCAATGGAAGATATGCCACGGGTCACAAACATGCATACATATGGTGACAATATATGACAAGTTTCGATAAGTTGAAGCAGGCACATTTAGCTGAATCAGCGGGAAAATACGTTCACGATTAACGGAACACGTCACAGCTAAAAAATTAAACGATTATCTGGCAACGTTTTACCATTTTCAATACCACTCAACTAACTAAATGTCTCTGGAATCGAATGAAGAAAAGGTTAAATTGAACATAGATTAAGAAGGTTAGACTAATGAACATCACATGAACTAGACCGATACATTCATACCAATAACGTTGGGTAGCATGAGCAAAATGTGAAGAAATCATATTTTGTCCCCTGTATTGACCCCGCAACAATGTGGTCCTGGAATTAGAATATTTGGGCTACATAAATACCGTGGTTGCTGAAATTATTTATGGTGACACCTTTCGGGAAATGAGAGCCCATAATAAATGAATATCAATTAGTGTAAGTCTCGTTGCGCCGAGAGCTTTCCGATGAATGGCAACAAGCCATATTTCCGACTAAATCCTGAAAAATTACGCATAATTCTGCTGTGGTTAAGTGGTCAATTACTTTGGGCATTACTGTATGCATGAGAAGGTAGTGAAGGCCTTGTATCATTTGTTTGATACGTGAGAACATGCGAGTAACAATCATCACGCCATATATATATATATATATATATATATATATTACCATACGGGGTGTACATCGATAAACATAATTTGTTATAGGCTCTTCGAGATGTTTCCTGACAACATAGAGCAATTTCCAAAGTTCAAGGGCAAAAGCGCCGCCGAGCTCAACACCGACATTCTTAAAGATCATGGTGGAAAGGTCGTCGGAAAGATTGAAGAAATGGTTGGTTCCCTCGGAGACGCCGGAAAATGGGGCGCTCACAAGGTTCACCACGGCAAATTCCACAAGGGCATCAACATTGGTGGCGAATACATGGACGTAAGTTCACATTCACGTTCGAGTGTATTTGCGTATTGGGTTTGATCTTGTCGTCGCGTTAGGCTATTTCGAAGTCTGTGTTGGCACGGTTCGAATCCTGATATGGGCGAAAATCGAAACCGATTTGATCTGAGTTGAGGGAAATCTCGGTGTGCCATTCTGATCGATACATGGCATTTTGATGAAAATTTGTTGACGTAAGTAAGTACATTTTAAGAAATAAATACACTCCAAACCCGTGTCGTCATAAATCTGATATATATGTCACCTGTTGCGAACACAATCAGCCCCCAAATAACGCACGGAGCCCGTTTTCAGATGTATTTACGTAATCCGTTTGCAATCATTTTTTGTTGTTTGTTTTGCATAGATAAGTTTAATTGGCAAACCATCCTTATAAGGACAGTATGCAAACATAATAACATATAATTGTACATTGTACATTGAACAATATAATAAATTATATTAATAGATGGTAATATATAACCTCAGTAAAGTTGAATGTGCATAGGGTCGTATCGTCTTCATGTATTCATTGATTTATGATACGATGCTCATAATCTTCGGATTATATGACAAATTGAAGTGCATGAATTTCAAATATTGTTGGATAGGATTTTGACAAGCTGTTCGTTTTTGGGTCATGTTTTCGAATTAAGGAATACTCCTGTAACCGAATGAGTTATATTTCGAACCCGTGTTCAAACTTTTACACAGCTTACCTCTTGGTGAACGGGATCCCTTTAAGGATGTCCCTATAGCCGAAGTGGTCAGATCGGTCGATACCGCCATCACAGTCTGCATTAGATGAGGTTGGTTAGGAACTTCTGGTTCAAACATTAAACCCCTATATGAGAGAAAATCGGAACTGATCGGAACTGATCGGAACTGATCGGAAGTTAGATCTCAGTTGGGGGCAATTAAGACTACTTGCTTATGATGATGATGATGATGGTGATGATGATGATGATGATGATGGTGATGATGGTGATGATGATGATGATGATGGTGATGATGGTGATGATGATGATGCTGATGATGATGATGCTGCTGCTGACTGTGATAATGGTGATGACGATGAGGTGATGATGATGATGATGATGATGATGATGGTGATGATGATGATGATGATGATGATGATGATGCTGCTGACTGTGACAATGGTGATGACGATGAGGGTGATCGTGATGATGATGGTGATGATGATAATGATGATTATTATTATTATTATTATGAATATTATTATTATTACTAATATTATATAACGACTACGCTATTATGCATGATATTGATTATGACGACTATGGTCGGTGGAGAAGAGGACAAAGATGATAATATGGCGATGAAGATGACGTGATGAGAATGAGAATGATTATGACGACGTGATGAATATGGTGATGGCGATGATGATGATGACAATTGTGATAATGAATTCACCGGGCTATGAGAAGAAAAACCAGGGATTGATATATATACTGTATATATGTGATGTCTTTCTTTATTTTCTGCTGTCTATCTTTTGGGAAAAAAACTACATTTTTGTTTTCTCAATGTCCATATATATTATATCTTGGATCAGAGAATAAAGCATATATATAGGGATATATCGATGTGAAATTCCGACCGAAGTGATAATTGCTCACGCATATAGGAATGAAGGAACACTTCATACTCAGCCAATGTCTGCACACACTCTGATAAATATCACATATTGCGAACTCAGACAACATTGCACATGTGTATAAGTAGTATGCGTGCATAGCCGGTGCACTCTGCGTATCAGTATGTTCAGAAGGTTAATCGTCCCAAAGAGTGAAGTTGCAAATTAGTGAAATACCGGAATTATACATAACGTGAGATTCCTATTGTTGAAGTTTTGGTGAGATCGCTTCAATTGCGCGGTTAATTCCTGATCGATGTGTGTAGGTGTACACACTGTTCCTATCAGCAGACAAACGTACTCTGTTAAATCGGACATTCGGGCATTCGAGCATGAACACAGTTTGTGGTCTAGCCTATGAATATATATGAAGTGAGATATCCCTTTTCCGGGTATCATATATTTGGGCACGTACCATGGGCTTACTCGGTACAGCTCCCGACCTACTTCGTGTTAATCGAAGACGACTCTATATTTCAAACAATATTTTGATTTGGTTGCTGTGCATGCCATTCGCCCAACGTGGAATTATTGGATATGGTACATGGATATAGATAGATCATGCCATGAATCTTTACTCTGGCTACGCCCGTAGATATCATATGCCACCCGTTCAAAACCTACATGTCGAATTACCTGTACTGTTTTTCAATGTTAATATGATTACGTCAGTACATATGGACAACCCGCGAAACGTCTATCCATGACCCAATAAATGTATGTTTCATGACAGAGCCTATAATTATAAAATGGAGTAAATTTGTGATAAAAACGTCTTTCTTAAGTTTGGTGCCACACTCCAGCCCATTACTGATCTGACGGCACCACTTTGACACGTTTGCACAATATAATTATATTCCTGATATCATGGAGATACCTGTGTATATATAACTTTGGACAACATAATTATATTCCTCACAAGAAAATGCCCGTCTATACACACACGTATTTTTATAAATAATACCCCCCCCCCCCGCCCCACCCCATCATCCTGACCCCGGATCTCTGACTACAACGGAATTACGTTTACGACATTACTGTACGTTAAACAACGCCAATAGATATACCATGTATACGGTGAAGCCTTTATAAACAAGATCGGAGGAAATGGATGGCACAAATGTTTATTTTGATGACCCCCCCCCCCCCCAACTCCACACTGACAATGCAAGACAGCGTAAGTTTTGCATAATTTATCAACAACATTGGATTCCATAAATTTCCCTGTACTGAGATGACTACGTAAATGCATATATGTTCTAGAGTTAAAATTCGAAAACAAATTAGGGCCTATAATACGACCTAGGGAGATCCAGTGGAGAAATCCTGATACAAGCATTTCGAATCAGGAGTTCTAGTTCATCTGAATCACAACACCTGCGTAATGGCCAATGTGTTTAGTAATAGTTAACCGGCCATATACGTTTTGCCCATGTTCGGTATTGTACCATGCAATTTGGAGACATCCCGGCCGATAATTCGTTTGACAAATATCGCATATATGTAAATGTACTGTGGCTAGCTTAATACCAGGTATTTCAAATTTTCAATGGACACTGTGGTGCGAATTGTGGTTCGTTCAGTTATAGATGCATGACCCTATTATATATGTATCTTTTGCGATCCAAACTTTAGTTGGGCCGGTATTTTGTTACGGAAATTGCGTCACCACGTTGGCGTGAGCCTATTTCAACTAAATCCACATTCATCATTTAGTTTTTAATGAGGTTGATTTTATTTTGCAGTGGGGAGGCTGATCGATGAAGAAAATAACTTCAGTCACTCGGCTTTTCCCAAAGCTTTTGTCTCAAACGATTTGGGAAAAGCCGAGTGCCTGAATAATTCATTTCAAATTCCACGATTGACCAGAATGATCATAAATTACCAGATTTCAGTTCACGATGCAATAAAGAATTATCTGATCTTAAATTTTCAGTCGATGATGTCATATCTGCGATCAAATCACTTAAAGCCAACAAAGGCTATGGCTATGACGGAGTTAGTGCAAAAATGCTCCACGGCACGGCTAACGCTATAGCCCACCCTCTTTTCTTAATTTAAAAAAAATCTCTACAGACGGGAAAGTTCCCATCACAGTGGAAAAAAGCCAATGTGATTCCTATCTTAAAAAATGGAGATTCCGCAGATAGCGCTAATTACCTACCAATTTCCCTTCTACCATGCCTGGGTAAAGTTTTTATATATCTCTAAAGCCTTCGAGAGAGTCTGACACAGAGGGTTGATTGCCAAAACTACTCTAAATGGCTGGAGGACTATCTCACTAACAGGAAGCAAATGGTCCGAATTAATAACACTTATTCTGACTTTGAAACCATCACAGCGGTGTTCCCCAAGGACTAATCCTTGGGCCTTTCCTATTTTAAATATACATTAATGACCTACCAGAGAACCTCACAACAACGGTTTGAATGTATGCCGATGACACATGTCTCACAGTTTCTCACTTCAATCTTAACAACCTACAATCAGAACTAAACGAGGAACTCAAAATGGTCAGTCTATGGGCCGATAACTGGTTAGTTTCGTTCAACCCCAAGAAAACCAAGGCAATATCCTTCTCATCCATGCTTCAAGATAACTCCCCAAATTTAATATTCCAGGATGAAACTATTTCCTTTGACGAATCGCATAAGCACCTTGGTCTTGAATTTCAATCAAATTTAAAATGGAACAAACAAATAGAATACGCAGCAAAAAAAGCTGCCTCTAGACTATCACAATTGAGGAAATTTAAAAACGATCTCGAAAGAAAGACACTGGAATTTTTTTACAATGCGTATATTCTACCTATTTTGGGTTATACTGACGTCGTATGGGATTCAGCACCCGATTATTTATTGGATAAACTCGACCGAATACATAAAGACGCCGCTAGAATCGTAACCGACCTAAACCGTTCAGTATCACTTAACAAGTTATGGCTTGGCGTACACTACACAGGAGCAGACAACATCGCCATTTGCAAGCAATGTACAGAATGATCAATGAAGACGCCCCTTTGTATCTGACATATCTCCTACCAGCACGCTCCAGAGAACGATCGGATTATAAAATTAGATTCCCAAATAAATTGTATTCCTATTTCGCTCATGCTGAACATTTTAAACAGTAATTTCTCCCATCTGTTGTTCTGGAATGGAACACATTACCTGTGTATATAATCAATGCAACCTCCATTTCAGATTTCAAAGCCAATTTAGGGATTATAGACCCAATAATAAAACCCCCATCTTATTTTTATATAGGAAAAAGGAAAATTAATACAATACACTGTAAAATTCGGAATCATTGTAGTGATCTCCGTTCGGATATGTTCGATAATCACATATCAGAGTCGCATATATGCCCCTGTAACTTAGACATTGAAGACGCCAATCACTATTTTCATGTTTGCCCTTTATTTGTAGATCACAGAATTGACTTTTACCGAAATTGAAGTATTAATGGTTTTAAATCATTAGAAGAAAATCAGTTCTTACATGTGGTTAAAGGTATATCAAACCACAAGAACATTACTCTTTTCCGCATTACTCAATCTGTTATAGCTAAAACAAAGCGTTTTGAACAAACCCATGCATGATAACATGGTGAATCTCCCCATTCATCTTTCAAACTGAGTTCTAGGTTTTTCTTCATAACCGAGATTGGAATACAGATGGAAACCCGACATCCGCAGCACACACACTCTGCACTTCCTTTATAACCACTCTGTGCTATATCTGCTATGTATTTTTATGTATGCTCCATGATTGTATTAGGAGAGGGGCAAGTTTGTAAGTTTTGTAACTTGTGTCCTGATCCCTATGTATATTTTCTAGATACATTAAAATATGTTTAAAGTAAAGTAAGAAAATAACTTTCTTTTATACTTTGTCAATTAATTTCACACGCTGGGTCGAGGTTATTCCCTATGTGTCCGAATTGCCCGGATGTTGAAACGAAAAATCAGGTTGAAGGACTACAGGAAATTAGTGACGTCACAAATAAACGTGCATTGCTTACGAACCGTAAACAGCCTGCGGGTTGTGATAGACATAAAACACCGATGCTTATGAAAGTATTTATATTAAGGGATCTACTTAAGGGATCTACTTCATTTCCCAAAAGACTCAATAAGGCCATATTTGAGGCAACTCAAACATTTATACTAACAAGCAATCGATTTCGTTAATCGCCAATTGTATTTCTGATATTCACAATAAGTAGCTGCTCGAATTTGATAGTCTTCAGAGACACAAACAAAAAATGATATAGAAATAAATCATATACATGTATATAGCTAACAATGTAGCAATAATTTCAATAACTCGACCCAAAAAAACAAACTTAAATAAATAAAAAAAAAAGCCATATTAAGGTACTGGCAAACTATTGACTCCACTCGACACAAATAGTTTTAAATTTTTCTATGTAAAACAATAACATGCATAAGGGTAGTGATCATTGTAAATATATGTGTTAATTGCTTTTTTCCTCTGTTCTCACCCAACTGTTCATTTATCTTCTAATCATGTTCTGTATCTCTTCCTATCACTAAATCTTAACTTCCACTTCTCACTGAACACTATATGTAATCTATTCTCCTCTGAGGAGATGGCTCTATATAAGCATCTGATGCTTGTTGTCAAATCCTCTTCCTCCCTTCTTGTCTTCTATTCATACATGTGTCATGTTTTATAATTATATAATTTTGGGAAGAAATAAAATATTGTTTAAATCAAAGTATTTATATCATTCCAGAATGCTGGTAAGGTGTTGTGCGCAATGATGGCCGCTAAGTTGGGTGGAAACTTCAAGGCTGAGGCTGCATGGGTGGCGTTCATGGGAGAGCTCAGGGACGCAATCAAAAATGCGTAAAGACAACACGTGTGAAGGGAGTAAGCTGGTGTAGATCGCCTGAACATATATGTCGATTCGTCGATATATGTGATGACTTGAGAGTGAGGACATTCAACTTCATCCACGAGCAATGCAATTTAAGCCGCGTTGACTGTCAAAGGCCAATGGCTATGTCAATGGTCAGCGGAGTTTCTTCTGAAACACAGTGTCCGTGCGAGATACTAATTATAGTGCATACAGGTTATACAGACCAGATGACGTCACTGTAACAATGACACGCGATAGTTACCAAATGACCATGCATTCCTTTCTTGCTTGGGGGGGGGGGACTGTTTCGGCTTGAATGTTTACGGGCAAGAGCTTGTCTAGCAAATAATCGTCTGCCCACATATCGCAACACCTGGAATTCATGTAATCGGGTATAAATATGCAAATTAACCTTAACTGACCATTTAATTGCGGGTTGAACGTATCGCGAGGTCACCATTTCGAAATCGCCAAATTTAGCTTATTTTTGTGATCGTATATAAGCACTGGTATAGTTGGCATAGTATTGCAGTATTCTGGGTGTCGGGAGCCAGTCTAACACGTGTTCACTCTGAAATAGTAAGTCCGTTCCATTTTCCTTCGTGAATGGTTGGACGTGAATCGCGTGTCGATGTGTGCCATACAAAACAGCTTCCATGCGCATGTGGGTCGGGCTGTCGCCTGAGTTCTTCCAGATTCAAGAAGTCGCAGCGCTGTGCATAAAATTCATGGACATGATGCAAACCCACGTATTTGAATTCACAAATGGCATAGTTGTGCTACCGACACGTGGGAAGATCGTTTGCTGTAGAGAACACTTCGATTTCCATGACGACGAATGTGACCCACCCCACTTTTCAGTTATAGACCCTCCGTACGCTAGGTTATCTATTTTCATTGATATTCGTTTACAATTAGTCAAGTTTAGATGTGACCACATTGTACTTTGAACTTCAAACATCGATAAACTATAATATTGGCGGGATAATCACCCAGACGAGAAACGGCTGTATCTGTTTTCTCTACAAAGTCAACTAAACGGTGTTCACCTGTTTTAGTAAGCACCGATATATGATGTTTAGTATATTATATTCCGTATTATATTTGGTACATATGTGACGTAATAATATTGATAACGCTGTTCGGGGATTATTAACAGTTATTTAACCTACATATTTGATACTCCTGCCAATCGTATAAATTAATTGACAAATTTCGCATAATAAACTACTACAGATAAGAATTACTATAATTTGTGTTCTTTCTACTCATTGTCGTGTTTATATATTCGTAGTTACGATTACGGTTTCAGATATTCAACAAAACTCACAAATAAATGAATCATATATTAATAAGTTCCCGATAGTTTCTGATCTCCTCAAAGTGGGTGGTGACTCTGAGATTATGTCCTTAAATTGTGATCGAATGTGGCCTTAATTTGTATCTATTAGTGAAACACGAGAATCTTGTGAAAGTTAAAGCGCTAATCTATGTCTTGATAACAACATAGTTAAGTACAAAATAATCAGGGCAACCAGAACAGTAATCCCCGTACTGCGATTGGAAAGCACAATTTTCTCACAAACGAACTCGAAGTCATCAATTCTGAAAAAAAAGTAATGGGACTGTAAATGGGGACTGTCCGAAAAAGTTACGACTACAATTTGCTATTCGTAATTCTTATCTGTAGTGGTTCATTGTGCGAAAAGTGTCAATTATACGTCCAGTCGATGAACTCAATTATATAGCGACGATAGTCGGCCGAGGGTTGTGCAAATGGCTTATAATATAAGTTAATATAAGTGTTGTATACCCCACTACAGAAAGGGGACACCTATTGGCCGCCCGCCATGCCCGCTCAGCAGTTCAAAATCCCGTTCAGCAGTACAGCCGGTGCAGTTCAGCAGATTTTCGCGAACGCAGTTTGATTGAATTATGACGAATTTAGTAGAGTTTGGGTTGTGCGAATAACTTGTAATCGATCAGGTTAAAAGTGTCAAGTATACGTCCAGTCGATGCAAGAAGTTCGAATTAACAAGAAGACGCACCTATACCTGGCTATTGATAATTTACTTTGTTCTAGTCTAAAACAAGTATTATGTTTCCTTAACCCTGTTGTCTTTTCCTCTCTCTCTCTCTCTCTCATCTCCAATAGTGGGTGAATCAACCTGTTATAGTCATGTGTGTCGCATTGTGTGCCTTTATTGTAGTGTACATGAGTTGGTCCATCCTATTTTTCACGTATCCCCGAGCGTGCCGAGTTTAAATTGAATTAGACATAATACAACGCAATAGCCATGTTGAAACATGTGAAACAGACAACAGGGATACAAAGACATATCAAATAATGCCACTATATTTTTCAAATAATTAGTATGAATTATACTATTAAAGATTAACGTTTGGTCAAATTCTTATTTGTGAACAAATTGTGTATCAAATTGTTTTTTCCCACAAACATTTTAGATATTATGTTTTATAACAAAATATATAAGAATCGACATGATTCATTTCTCTGGCATGGAATATTTGTCGTTATCAATCTTTGGGGTGCCACACGATCGCGATTTCCAGTAACCATCTCAGTGGCAAGCCTGAGGTTAGTGTGCCTGTCATTTGCAGAATGAGGCCCCCCAGAGGGTAAATTTAGTGACGCTATCTCGCACAGCGGACTAGCATCACCATATTCACAATCGGGGACCTCATTCTGCACGGCCTCTACTGCTATGGGAGACACAGACTCAGATTGAAGTTTTCAAAATGGCGAATATTGTGATGTACACTCATTGTAAACCTCAATTATCCAATGTGTCGTCTGCCAATTTGGGGACATAGAGAAACTAAACTAAAAAAGAAATCGAATCTATGAGAAGAAGTTTATGTAGAAATTTGATAACAAAGAAACTTTCCAGAGAAGATAAGGCCTAAGCAGAATGAGGTCCCCAGAGGGTGAATGTAGTGAAGCTTGCCAGCTTTGCGGGATAGCGTCACTAAATTCATTCTCTGTGGACCTCATTCTGCAAATGACAGGCACAATAACCTCAGGCTTGCTCAGTGGTGAGATATTGGTAATGGTGATTACACCTGTTGTTTAAAGTGCGATATTGCACAAATATGAGGGCTCATATTATGTTAAATGTTTGGTATTTGACATCTCCATCCCAACCCAAATATCATGTTATTTGAACTAACGTAGGTAGTTTATGCCATTATCCTCATTTTAATCTTCACGTGTAGAAATCCTTCGAGTTCGTTAGTTCCGTGTAATGCGAATGTAGACACAAACCTATGCTGAACAGATATATGAACCACGTTCCATCATTTTTCTGACAAAACAAAGATGCATTCAATATGAACAACAAGTAATATTCAATTTAACACCGTCTAATACTTGGTTCTGTCAGGGAGGGGTGGAAAACAGTTTTACCGGGCACCTATAGGACTAACAAACAATTGATTCCACAAATCAAAAATATTTTTCCTGCAAGTCTTTTAGACTGTTTTTGCAATGAGTTTGGCTTAAAACACATCTATATGTCAATATTAAAGGTACGGTTGGCCTTGGCGGTGGGTATCCTGTGGAAAATATTTCCACCCGTCAAAAACCGCCACAAACTGAAAGAACATCAAAATGTAGACATACTTTGTCCGTATACAAATAAGAAATATCGCATAAACAGTATGTTATTGTCAAATGTTTGACCATTGTTATGTAAACAAGAGCATAAAAAGTTACTTTTCTGGTGTTTGTTTATATTATGATGGTAAACATAAAGAGCGTTCTTTGTTGGTGAATTCCTGATAAGGAACTAATAAAGAGCGTTTATGCCATTTATGTGTGATTAGCCAGTAGCATTGTGATGTCTTCTGTAACACAATCAGGCTCTTGCTTAGGTAAAATATAGTAGGTCTTTATGATAACTTGCTGTTTACGTGATGGTCATGGCATATATGAACGAAACTGTATGCGTTTTAATGTTTTTCTGTCTACGGTGATTAGAACAAATATGAATATTTTCGACAACTAAGGCCTCACGTGCCTTTAACATAAATGACAAATTTCATGATGATCAGACAAACAGTATAGCCTGTAGCCCATGATAATGGTTTGAATTTTGAAATCCAAGATGGCTGTTTTTTTTTTGACCGAATGACCCCAAAATGACTTGTTCCTATTTACATGTCAATGTTAACATCCATTACTAATAGTATGCACATAAATTCATTTACAGCTGTTTACGTTGAATCCCCCCCCCCCCCGCAAATCTCTGTTTTAGTGTTAAAAGGGGGTGGATGTCCAAAAATGGTCGGAAAAAACTGCCGAAAACGTAAAAAAAATTGGACGCGGGGGTGGGTGGGTCCCAACAAGGGTCGAAAGTCAAAAATCATCATACGTGCCTGCAAACAATTTCCGACCCCCCCCCTGGTTCTGTTGGAACAATATTGAAAACAAATTGCGTCATAGAAGCTAGACCAATAAATACAAAATTTCATCTATGTGTTATAAAAGATTGACAAATGTGTTTTGGAGTCACTCTGAAACATTGAAACTATATGTATAGCAAATAAAAGCTTGGAACAATTAATATCAAACAAAAGAATGTCTTTAGCGTAGAAGTTCTCGTTCTAAGCACTATACACTATAATATAATTAAAGGTTAAATAGATGTCGCTAAAAATATTAGCCTGGACCCCGAATAGATTGGAAGGTTCGCTAAAAATATTAGCCTGGACCCCGAATAGATTGGAAGGTTATGAGTATGCGATACAATCGGATACTGATCAGCTCACGGTCTTCTATGTCCACTGTGACGTCGCGTTATGTTTTAAACAAGTCTATGCGATTGGAGTGCTTCAATTAAAACATTCAGGGCCAGGAACCAAAGTCACGGATATAATCTCTAACACAAAACGGTTTTGCTTAATTGGCAAGGAAAATATGTGTCTGTTTTGCCTCTATTTTTAACATCAACACACTTCAACCATTTTATAAATGTTTGTAAAATGCATATACTCTCTTTTACTCGTAAGTATAATAACTCCTGCAACAAATATACAGCTCATACACTGCATGAGTTCCGGATAACAGCGCATCCACTGCATGAGTTCCGGATAACTGCTATCCGAACATCTAAAGGGACGGTTTAGAGATTACATCTGTGACGTAGGTTCCTGGACGTCTGAAGCGACGATTTAGAGATTACATCTGTGACGTAGGTTCCTGGACGTCTGAAGCGACGATTTAGAGATTACATATGTGACGTAGGTTTCACGAGTAAACCAACTCACGACTTACTAGATGCATAAGGGATGTAGCCCGCGCCATAAAACGGAATAACGAAAATAAGTCCATTATATGGGCTTATTTCAGAATCAAATAATCCAATAAGAACGTATATGAATATAATAGCCCGACTATGGACCGGTATGAATATAATAGGCCGACTATGGACCTATTTAAATATAATAGGCCGACTATGGACCTATATAAATATAATAGACCGACTATGGACCTATATGAATATAATAGGCCGACTATGGACCTATATAAATATAATAGGCCGACTATGGACCTATATAAATATAATAGGCCGACTATGGACCTATATAAATATAATAGACCGACTATGAACCTATATGAATACAATATGCCGACTATGAACCTATATGAATACAATATGCCGACTATGAACATATATGAATAAAATAGGCCGACTATGGACCTATATGAATATAATAGGCCGACTATGGACCTATTTAAATATAATAGGCCGACTATGGACCTATATAAATATAATAGACCGACTATGGACCTATATGAATATAATAGGCCGACTATGGACCTATATAAATATAATAGGCCGTCTATGGACCTATATAAATATAATAGGCCGACTATGGACCTATATAAATATAATAGACCGACTATGAACCTATATGAATACAATAGGCCGACTATGGACCTATATAAATATAATAGGCCGACTATGGGGCAATATGAATATAATAGGCCGACTATGGACCTATATAAATACAATAGGCCGACTATGGAGCAATATGAATATAATAGGCCGACTATGGACGTATATGAATATAATAGGCCGACTATGGACCTATATAAATATAATAGGCCGACTATGGGGCAATATGAATATAATAGGCCGACTATGGACCTATATAAATACAATAGGCCGACTATGGACCTATATGAATATAATAGGCCGACTATGGACGTATATAAATATAATAGACCGACTATGAACCTATATGAATATAATAGGCCGACTATGGACCTATTTAAATATAATAGGCCGACTATGGACCTATATAAATATAATAGACCGACTATGGACCTATATGAATATAATAGGCCGATTATGGACCTATATAAATATAATAGGCCGTCTATGGACCTATATAAATATAATAGGCCGACTATGGACCTATATAAATATAATAGACCGACTATGAACCTATATGAATACAATAGGCCGACTATGGACCTATATAAATATAATAGGCCGACTATGGGGCAATATGAATATAATAGGCCGACTATGGACCTATATAAATACAATAGGCCGACTATGGAGCAATATGAATATAATAGGCCGACTATGGACGTATATGAATATAATAGGCCGACTATGGACCTATATGAATATAATAGGCCGACTATGGACCTATATATATTGCAATATGAATATAATAGGCCGACTATGGACATATATGAATATAATAGGCCAACTATGGACCTATATGAATATAATAGCCCGACTATGGACCTACATGTATATAAATATAATAGTCCGACTATGGACCTATATGAATACAATATGCCGACTATGAACCTATATGAATATAATAGGCCGACTATGGACCTATATGAATATAATAGGCCGACTATGGACCTATTTAAATATAATAGGCCGACTATGGACCTATATAAATATAATAGGCCGACTATGGACCTATATAAATATAATAGACCGACTATGAACCTATATGAATACAATATGCCGACTATGAACCTATATGAATATAATAGGCCGACTATGGACCTATTTAAATATAATAGGCCGACTATGGACCTATATAAATATAATAGACCGACTATGGACCTATATGAATATAATAGGCCGACTATGGACCTATATAAATATAATAGGCCGACTATGGACCTATATAAATATAATAGGCCGACTATGGACCTATATAAATATAATAGGCCGACTATGAACCTATATGAATACAATATGCAGACTATGAACCTATATGAATACAATATGCCGACTATGGACCTATATGAATATAATAGGCCGAATATGGACCTATATGAATATAATAGGCCGACTATGGACCTATATGAATATAATAGGCCGACTATGGACCTATATAAATATAATAGGCCGACTATGGGGCAATATGAATATAATAGGCCGACTATGGACCTATATAAATACAATAGGCCGACTATGGAGCAATATGAATATAATAGGCCGACTATGGACGTATATGAATATAATAGGCCGACTATGGACCTATATGAATATAATAGGCCGACTATGGACCTATATATATTGCAATATGAATATAATAGGCCGACTATGGACGTATATGAATATTATAGGCCGACTATGGACGTATATGAATATAATAGGCCGACTATGGACCTATATGAATATAATAGGCCGTCTATGGACCTATATAAATATAATAGGCCGACTATGGACCTATATAAATATAATAGACCGACTATGAACCTATATGAATACAATAGGCCGACTATGGACCTATATAAATATAATAGACCGACTATGAACCTATATGAATAAAATAGGCCGACTATGGACCTATATATATTGCAATATGAATATAATAGGCCGACTATGGACATATATGAATATAATAGGCCGACTATGGACCTATATGAATATAATAGCCCGACTATGGACCTATATAAATATAATAGTCCCGACTATGGACCTACATGTATATAAATATAATAGTCCGACTATGGACCTATATAAATATAATAGGCCGACTATGGACCTATATAAATATAATAGACCGACTATGGACCTATATAAATATAATAGCCCGACTATGGACCTACATGTATATAAATATAATAGTCCGACTATGGACCTATATAAATATAATAGGCCGACTATGGACCTATATAAATATAATAGCCCGACTATGGACCTACATGTATATAAATATAATAGGCCGACTATGGACCTATATGAATATAATAGGCCGACTATGGACCTATATAAATATAATAGGCCGACTATGGACCTATATAAATATAATAGACCGACTATGAACCTATATGAATACAATATGCCGACTATGAACCTATATGAATACAATATGCCGACTATGAATCTATATGAATATAATAGGCCGTCTATGGACCTATATAAATATAATAGGCCGACTATGGACCTATATAAATATAATAGCCCGACTATGGACCTACATGTATATAAATATAATAGTCCGACTATGGACCTATATAAATATAATAGGCCGACTATGGACCTATATAAATATAATAGCCCGACTATGGACCTACATGTATATAAATATAATAGGCCGACTATGGACCTATATAAATATAATAGGCCGACTATGGACCTATATAAATATAATAGGCCGACTATGGACCTATATAAATATAATAGGCCGACTATGGACCTATATGAATATAATAGGCCGACTATGGACCTATATAAATATAATAGGCCGACTATGGACCTATATAAATATAATAGGCCGACTATGGACCTATATAAATATAATAGACCGACTATGAACCTATATGAATACAATATGCCGACTATGAACCTATATGAATATAATAGGCCGACTATGGACCTATTTAAATATAATAGGCCGACTATGGACCTATATAAATATAATAGACCGACTATGAACCTATATGAATACAATATGCCGACTATGAACCTATATGAATATAATAGGCCGACTATGGACCTATTTAAATATAATAGGCCGACTATGGACCTATATAAATATAATAGACCGACTATGGACCTATATGAATATAATAGGCCGACTATGGACCTATATAAATATAATAGGCCGACTATGGGGCAATATGAATATAATAGGCCGACTATGGACCTATATAAATACAATAGGCCGACTATGGATCAATATGAATATAATAGGCCGACTATGGACGTATATGAATATAATAGGCCGACTATGGACCTATATGAATATAATAGGCCGACTATGGACCTATATATATTGCAATTTGAATATAATAGGCCGACTATGGACATATATGAATATAATAGGCCGACTATGGACCTATATGAATATAATAGGCCGAATATGGACCTATATGAATATAATAGACCGACTATGGACCTATATAAATACAATAGGCCGACTATGAACCTATATGAATATAATAGGCCGGCTATGGACCTATATGAATATAATAGGCCGAATATGGACCTATATGAATATAATAGACCGACTATGGACCTATATAAATACAATAGGCCGACTATGGAGCAATATGAATATAATAGGCCGACTATGGACGTATATGAATATAATAGTCCCGACTATGGACCTATATGAATATAATAGGCCGACTATGGACCTATATGAATATAATAGGCCGACTATGGACCTATATGAATATAATAGCCCGACTATGGACCTACATGTATATAAATATAATAGTCCGACTATGGACCTATATGAATATAATAGGCCGACTATGGACCTATATGAATATAATAGGCCGACTATGGACCTATATAAATATAATAGGCCGATTATGGAGCTATATGAATATAATAGGCCGACTATGGACATATATAAATATAATAAGCCGACTATGGAGCTATATGAATATAATAGGCCGACTATGGAGCTATATGGTTATAATAGGCCGACTATGGAGCTATATGAATATAATAGGCCGACTACGGACCTATATTAATATAGTAGGCCGACTATGGAGCTATATAAATATAATAGGCCGACTATGGAGCTATATAAATATAATAGGCCGACTATGGAGCTATATAAATAAAATAGGCCGACTATGGATCTATATGAATATAATAGGCCGACTTATGGAGCTATATGAATATAATAGGCCGACTATGGACCTATATAAATATAATAGGCCGACTATGGACCTATATAAATATAATACGCCGACTATGGACCTATATGAATATAATAGGCCGACTATGGAGCTATATAAATATAATAGGCCGACTATGGAGCTATATAAATATAATAGGCCGACTATGGAGCTATATGAATATAATAGGCCGACGATGGAGCTATATAAATATAATTGGCCGACTATGGAGCTATATGAATATATATTTGTTTGTTTACGCTCTATATTAACCTAGATCTACTTACCAGATGTACGCTCTTTATAACTTTTTTTTCACCGTGGCCGCACCATAAAACGGATAAAGGGTCTAATTCCACTATGGGCTTAGTTGAGAATCAAACAAGTTCAATGTGAACGTATGTGAATATTTAGATCCAATGTGAACCTATTTGCACGAGGATATGTTTCTGTTATTTTCAAGTTGCACAAAATACACTGAATAACTCTGTCACATTGGCGCATTTAAAAATATATCATCTCATGTCCGGTTGAGCCAAGTTCAATTTAAATATGATATGGAATCCCACATGTCGTTCTAAGCAGTCTGGCTTGTCAACAAACTATGATTTCTCTTTAGAAGTGAATGAAATTTGAATATCCGGCAGGTCAAAAGTGGCAGAGATAGAGATTTAACACTTTTGCTTCCAATAAGTTAACTTCCACTCCTAAACATATCCTCCAAAATCACTAAACCATTGGGTCTCACATTGAGAGGTCCTTGTGTGAATAGGGACAGAGTTATACGATTTTAAACTACCCCCTCCCCCACTCCAAATACTTTAACCCCTTAAGACAAATTATTTGAGCTTTTGAATTCAAGAACAATTTTGAATACAAGAACAATTTCAGGAAAATCGGTTCTGAGATATAACTGATTTGCCAAATGTTATCAAGGCGATAATTTGCCTGATAAACACGTAATATGTTTCCCGGACGGCGAATGTGCTTTCAGCGCAGCCTGTTCTCCAGAAAACCCACACAGTATCTGCTTACTAGTATAAGAACTTGGTTTAGGTAGATAATCTGCTTATAATCGCCTCATTTTGATTCGATAATGTGCTGAAAATGAGAATATTTTAGTCTCATTATCGAATCATAATTAGGCGAGTCTAAGCAGCTTATGTGCGGACAATGACACAATTAATCCAACCCACGACTGTTGAGGTGTACGCTCTTTAACGTGTTTTCATTGTGGTCCGCTCCACAAAACAACATAACGAATATGACTCCGTTATCTGCTTATTTCAGAATCAAATAATCACAGTATGTACATATTTCACGTTATAGGTAGATTATGTGCGTATTTGCGAGAGGATATGTTGTCCCGCGGCACCCGTCATTATGAAACACCTGAGCCAAATTCCGGGTAAACTGTGAGCGCCGTTGATCGGCTTTCTTTATATCGTTTTCAGTGGTGACGATATGTTCCTACAATCGTGTGTGTCATCAGTCAATTTGGTTACGTCAGACGACTTAATGGGGCATAATTGAGCAATAAAGAGCTTTCCTTATAAGTTTAGAAGATATGTAGACAATTTGGTACACTTATGTTCACATGAACAGGGGAATGTCACGGGGTGTGCGCAGTTGACCTCAGATAACTACTTAAATGGGAACTAATAAATTGCAGATTCAATAAAAGAGCGTTTATTATCAGCTCAAAAGATATTGAAAATTGGTAGATAAAGGTATAACATGACACTGGGAATATCACGGCCTATAGGTGCCGTTGATCTCAAATGACTTATACATAGTCACTAATCGTTAGAAACATAATTATACTATAGAGCGTTTATCAGCTTATAAGACATGCGATATCTTTATCCGGAGAGTGTCATGCAATTGGCGCTGTTTACCTAAGGTTACTAGTAATTATTATAACCCTTTACCCAACAGAAGGGCCCTGTGCCAATGCATTCTCTTATATATGCGGGTCGACCATAGGTCGCCTCGCATATATAAGAGAATGCATTGGCTTAACAGATTAAAAATTATAAAATTGTTAAAGAATGTAAAAAAAATAGTAAAAAGTGTTAAAAAAAGATTTTTTTTAGGCCAATGCATTCTCTTATATATGCGAGGCGACCTATGGTCGACTCGCATATATAAGAGAATGCATTGGCACAGGGCATAACTATAACCATCACAATGTGGTCAATGAGCCGGTTCCAATGATATCCATATTTGTATGGTTTTATTGAGACAGACCCAAGATATTTTAGGCTGTTGAAGCTTTTATTTGGCCGGTTTTGGCCGGTTTGTTGGGTAAAGGGTTAAATGACTTAAAGGGGCACTAATAATTTACTAATTATTCACATTATTTTCCTGCAATCCCCTAGTATATAATAGTAGACAATCTGTCCTGCTCTAGGTGGTCTACCTGTTTTTTAAACCCATAATTCCTTTCACCTGTAAGTACAATTCTTGCAACAAAAATATTACTTGCATGCGTTTCATAAAGCAGCTATCCGAACGTCTGATGCGACTGTTTAGATAATACATTGGTGACGTAGGTTCCTGAACGTCTGAAGCGACGGTTTAGATATTACATTGGTGACGTAGGTTCCCGAATGTCTGAAGCGACCGTTCAGAGATTACATTGGTGACGTAGATGTATATTATTGGCCTTGGTAATTGTTGTAATATTCACTCTGCGACGTTTTTAATTGATTTGCGACGGCCCAATCTGCTAATACTTCAAATAGACAGTTGATATAATCCAACGAAATTCCTTTTTGTGATAATAATATTATCCATCATGACGTGGGATGTGGAACGGAACAAGCTCACGCCAGGGACCTGATATTCGGGTCGGAATCGAGACCGCACTCAAAACTATACGTAGTCCAAGAATATGCCAAAATTGCAGAATACGTCTATTGGTTATTGGTTTACATTGCATTTTCCAATTTCAAAATGATTGTTTCCAAATGATGGTAAATAAAGGGCGAATGTCAAAATTCTAACTCATGTCGAACAGATATCCTAGGACGGTACGATGTTAGAGTGATGTGAAACACTCCGATATGGTGCTCAAATAGAAATTGAGAATAATCTTGCTCAAAGCAGTATAGTAGAGTCGCTTATGTACTTCCATGGGAATTTTTTGAACAAATGTAGAGACTATGATAGGGTATCACTTACTTTGTCCAGAAAAGTTTGTTAGACTTCATGGGTCCGCGAATGGAGGGAATGATGACGTCACAAAGATGACGTCATTGTCAGCTCAGTTCAGATGTAGGGTTGTCCTAAGAACTGACGGATTCTGCGCATATTTCTTAATTGTTATACATGTTTTTCAGTATGGGGAATTCATCAATAGTAGTTCTCAAAGTAAAGTACCCAAATTCACGGGAAAATGTTATTCTAGTCAAAGATGGCTGCCAAAATGGCACCAGAAAATCAACAATTTTGCGATTTTCAAGAATCTCATGGAAATGATCTTCCGCTTGGTAGCGACTGCGAATTGTGACGATTCAGTGTTGTCTTATTACTTCAGCAGTGTGATGCATCAATTGTATTGTACAAAACATGTACGATCTATCACAAATCCAATTTAGACAACCGAATTATTGCATTTTGTCAAAATAAATTCCGATATTCTAGCAATAGATTTCAAGAAATGAGCGGAATTCAGTGAGAGGGAAATATTTGTGCCACATACGGAATTATTATCAAACTTCAACAGAACTATTCAATTTCATCCAAGATGGCTACCAAAATGGCAGTCAAAATACAAAAGTCAGTGTTCGTTACACCACCAAATGTCGCCCTGGCATTCCTACATGGGTTAGTCGGATACTTTTCAGTAAATGCGCATAGCTTTAAGTTCTTATGTAAATTAACGGATGTCCTATACTGCATACGTGCCATCTATTCAAGTTTCCTGATAGTAAATGAGGTGGGAGTTGAAGAGAAAATCCAACTCTCTATGTGAAATTAGAAAGTATGTGTAGACCTCCATCTTAGATCGATGGACAAATATTACCATCTCAATGTCTAGCCTTCTGTGCTATACTCTAGGCCAGAGAACTAATTGAGAAATAATGGTGGTTACCATATCAAATGCAATTGATGCAGATAAGCTTTGGTGTTAGTTCTTTTCATGACATCTCATCAGTAGAAAATGCCTATAGTGTATCATATATGATAGCAATACATAACTATTTATTGTGATATCTATGAGGTGGGGATTGTACTTCTCAGCTATACCATTATTCTTGGCAAGAAACAACACATCATTGTTTACAAAACACAAACAATAATATAATTAATTATATGGTTGTCATTTGGCCTGCTTGTCTCACTGATAGATGCCATGTAACCTTGAATTAAATTTGCACGGTAACACCATTTGAACCTCGTTTTGCTGAACTTGACAGGTTCCAATCGTATTGATAACCACGACATATCAAAATAGAATAGACCCCCCCATAGGTGGATAATATAATCGTATAAGGGGTAGTGTCCCGTATCAAGATTAATGTGATATATTGTGAATATTGTGGATGATGATATTCAATAAAGTAGTCCAACCACTTTCATGCCATGTATGAAGTCCATATGTGACGTTACTATAGGTTACTGAGATCCCAGGACATGTTTATTCAGTTGAAATAAACATTATCATGCAACGAAGTGTCTGGTTCTTGTCTGTCCTCGTGTTAATTTAATACGAAAGATGTCTTGGTATGAAGACGGATGGCATGTTATGGACCATTGATAGTATAATATTAGTTATATTCGGCAACATCGGGGGTACATGGAGATTTAATACATGGATGTCGATTTTGAACCCCGAGGCGGAGCCGAGGAATTCGAAAAGAGACATCCAGGTATTAAATCTCCATGTACCCCACGGTGTTGCCGGAGATAACGATTTTGTCCCCACAACAATAACCATGTTTCTTTAATTTAAGTGTGTTTTTCATAGTTTTTTTCCGATTAATTCACACCAATAAGAATAATTCAATAGCTGATCTAAGGATCCGGCGTCAGGTGACGTCAAATTCGGCGTGCGGGAGCAACGTCACGATTGGTGGAAACTGCCAGTTCATGGGTCATTCATATACCCCCGATGTTTCACGGGCTCATATACCCCCGATGTTTGGCGCACGTTCTCTTATACCCCGCTGTCAAGGGTGACGGGGGGGACATGGTGATTTAAACGTGGCGTTGTAGCTAATCAGATTGCTTGTTACAACCGGATATGGGGACAAAGCAAATTGATTTCTACGATTTAGGCATAGGAGTTTAGTGGGACAATGCATTGCGTTTGTACAGTTCAACAAGAAAGTAGTTATTGGCAATGGTTATGATTTTGCTGCTGGCCCCAATTGATTAATGATTATTTTGAAGTTTATCGAAATCAACAGGGACTGCGCAACTGCTCTGCATATCCAACCCTGCAGTTTTTGATTACTACAGAATGTGAAGGGTAATCGTTATAGATATGAGCCAAAAATAGACAGGCGATACTTATTATATTACTAATTCCTGTGGTTTGACGAACTGTACGGTCACACGGTGGGAAACTGGTGTATAATCCATTGGTAGTGATGGGTCTTCTGGTGTCATATCATCAGTTTGAATTATTATGTCCAATATACTCTGGAATCCAGGTTCTGAATACCGAATGACATAATGGGCAAAGTAGTCCACTAACTTCTTACAACACAATGTGAAGTAATAGTTCGAGTTAATAACAGCTCGTGTCGGGCCATGTTGATTCTGAGGCAGAACGTTATCATAAACCAAATGAAATGAAGGAAGTTGAATTAGCACGCGTAACTATGAAGGTGGCCATGGTTCACTATAATAATGGCATCTTTCAGATCATATTATATATGCCGCTCCAGCTATATCATAATTCCTCAAACTGTTGTCATTCTGTTCGACTAGGAGTTATCAGATTAGTCTGGCTATATCCCATAAATTGTATATATTATGCTGCATTCATGCATCATGATAATTAACCCCAACCAAAGGAATGTATAGATCAACTTCAGCAGAAATATAAACGGTAATGGGGCGGCTATTGTACGAAGAGCTCCATACATATTCACTTGACAATCAATCCAGTTTGATCAGATATACCTTAGTTTTAACAGTATTTATTCAATGAATAACATAACAACAATAAGTATACGTTTCATCGTGGACTGGATTAGATATCAATTGTGCAGGCTTATGTGAGTCATTTCCGGGAATCATTTTACATTCACCCCATCTAACGAGAGTGTGATGGTCCAGAAATACATCAGCGCTACTTGTATATGAGACAAACTAATTATATGCATACATGTAGTAATACAAAAATATGCTAATATCGCTGTAATACAAGTGAATATATTGCTTGAGTTCTAGTTCAAATTTATCACGATGCAATGTTGATCGTCATATTAATGCACACGTGGAAATGTACCTACACTTTGTATGAACTGGTGACAAGAAGCAGTTTAAGCACCAAGCAATCATCAACATTTCTTCCTCCAAATATATCTTTGCCAGAATGGTAGAAGCGATCATTTTGTGTCGATTTTCCATACCAATTACCAAGAGTAATTCATTTTACGAAGACTGGGTTTTTATGGCTATTATGTCAGAAACAGGCGGTATACATGTACCATGGTGAAATGGGCAAGATTAACGTATAGCTATACTATCCGAATAAGGCCCCGGGCGATCTCCTGGTTTAAGCCAGTCACTGCTAGCTACACACAGTGATATGATTGAGTCCGTCGCTAGACATTTTAGTATACGAGCAGATATATTCAATAGTTATTTATATGCATGAACGTATGGCGATAAAATGCATCATTTGAGCTCTGGTAACTGACAGCGCCTGAAGGTGACAGCTTCATTATTCTCTCCATATACCATATTGGTCTCTATTAAACTATTTATATAATATCAGAATCGAATTTGGCACAAGTCCATATACTTATCGTGCTTGAACATATATTTCGGTTTTTATATAGTGCATGGTATGTTCTCACCGAAAGTCCATGTCCGATAATGATTTGCATATGTGTAATTCTTACACAGTGGGATATATTGCCGCCACATTGGCAGCCATCTCGATTGCAATAACATATTAATAACTTCGGATTATCTTAACCCTTTACCCAACAAACCGGCCAAAAACGGCCAAATAAAGCTGCAACAGCCTAAATTATCTTGGGTCTGTCTCAATAAAACCATACAAATATGGATATCATTGGAACCGGCTCATTGACCACATTGTGGTGGTTACAGTTATGCCCTGGCCAATGCATTCTCTTATATATGCGAGTCGACCATAGGTCGCCTCGCATATATAAGAGAATGCATTGGCCTAAACAAAATCTTGTTTTAACACTTTTTACCATTCTTTCTTACATTCTTTAACAATTTTATAATTTGTAATGTGTTAAGCCAATGCATTCTCTTATATATGCGAGGCGATCTATGGCCAGGGGTTAATAGAGTACATTCATTCATACATCTAACACCGAAATATCGTTCTCCTGTAGAGGACATATTATTTGATGTATACACAAATATATCGCTCGGCGAATTTTCACGATGCTTATTTTAGAAAATAATTGTCATATTAAATCGCATTTTGAGTCATTGCGATAAGACAACTAACAGGAATGTGTTATAACATGGCGAGTATTTACTTTGAAGAAGCAAATTAGTCTCTTCATTCTCCTTCTGCATGACAGAAACGTAATTGGGTGAAAGGGGCTAAAATTATCGAATTTTGGCCGCCATTTTTGAAGCCATCTTGGATTAAGTTGACATTATCTGGATCAAGTTAGATGTAAATACCTTACATAATGATCCCACTCATTTCCAACACCGATTAATTCCAATTTTCTTTAAGGAAATAGTTAGAAAATAAAAAAGTATATTTTGTTGAAAATTCATACCACTTCCTTTAAACTATCGTATTTGTATATAAAATGGTGTATGCATACCCAACCGTCAGCATACGACTGGAGGTAGCGTTATGTTAATCGTGGTGCCCTACACTGCTTGAATTCGGATAGTCACTTTAAGGTTAAGCTAGTGTTTCGTGTCTATTTTTGCGCGACTACTCATCAGGGACATAGCGCATTAATTTATATAAGACGACATTTTTATAGTCTGTTTACATGTATTACATAGGATACATAGGATTCCATGGTAGTTTTAGCCACGTTGTGTGGAATCGTTGGATTTGCAAATTTCATGCAATCAATCTGTATATCAGGAATGCGTAGGATTCCATATTTGTCTTTGCCACGTTTGTGGTAGGTTGGATTTGTACATTTCATGCAATCATTCTGATTATCAGGAATTCATAGGATTCCATATTCGTCTTTGCCACTTTTGTGGTCAGTTGGATTTGCAAATTTCATGCAATCATTCTATGTATCCGGAATGCGCGTCCACCGCCAATTTCGACTCGACTGACGATGTGCAGACTCTGAGATCGCTATAAGATAGAAATCTGTTCAGTCCAGTTTAAACTGGTTTGTCTGCCGGGTTCGTCCATTGTATATCAGTTGTGATAAGCAGCAAACCATGCGGGGAGGATCATGTTACCGAATATCGCCACTGGACGAGCGGCATCCTTTGTAGATGCTTTCCAAGTGCGAATGCATCACGTGTGAAAGATTAATCACTTGTTAGTCTTGTCGGTATTAAAGACGGTGGCATTTTTATTCGTAGAATTATCTGACTCCGGGCCATATCTGACATATTTCTGACCGTAGCGTCAAGAATGAATTGATCACCATTAATTGGAACATTTGATTTCAATCTAGCCTCTGTCGAAGTTTTGGATTTCGAAGTTTGGCGAAGTTAAAATAATGTCAAAACATTTATTTAGGTATTATTTGACGTCTTCGGGTTATCGAAGATGTTATTTGTGTATGTGTTGTGCATCGTTCACTTGTCCACTGCTCAGTCAAGTGTTTAGATTGAATAAAGAGCGTTAATTCGACAATATTTCATCCAATTTTCGGGTACGTCGAAAGTCAAGACTTGGTGTACATGTATATAGGGAATACATAAGATTCCAATTGGGTGTCACTTCACGTGCACCATTATCCTGCATATTGCGTGCAATATATATGCCATATTCTATGCGAGCTCCGATGGCTTGGCATATAGCAGTTCCATTCAGGAGAAGTTGCATAGGTGTCATATTCATGGTGCATATTCTATGCGAGCTTCGATGGCTTGGTATATATCAGTTCCGTTCAGGAGAAGTTGCATATTTTATGCAGTCTGCATATTACATGCAATATAGATGTCATATTCTTGGTGGAATACATCGGATTCCAGTTTAAATTTGCATATTATATGCAATCTGTATGTCAAGATTATGGTCCAAGAAATCAATTATTTTGATGCCTAAGTGATTAGTTATCAAGATTGGCGAGAGATATGTTCTCTAATCGTCACCAGTTCGATACAATCGGAAATGGTATAGGCGACTTATATGGAAAATCATCAATTTTCCCACTTCCGGTCGCCATTTTGGCGGCCATATTTGACCGAGAGGACATGTTTCATATATAAATATAACATGGCGTCACACCATGCACTTTACAAAAGGATTGTCAATTATATTTTTATCGTGAAATCCAACAATAACGAACTTAAGAAAATGAGCAAGGTGGCCAACTTTGTGACGTCATCTGACCACCCAGTCGCGACCCCAGGAGATCTAACAAATTTGTTTCTCAAGTAGAGACCATATGCTGGCTCATCAGCATGGTCTCTATATTTGTTCATGATTTTCCCACGGGAGCCGAAAATCGGACATAAGCGACTCTTATACTAGTAACTTTTTTGGAATATTAATCCGAATTGACAAAACACACCGTCATTCTTATATATTAACTACATGCAATGACTCTCAATGGCGAAATAATTTATGTTAGTTTATCCCCGATAGTTGCGTCCCGAATCAAGATGTAAATATTTAGAATTAAGCGTAGTTAAGACGATGTTTTCTACGGAGCATTATGGTCGATTTCCTGAAAATTTTCGGCGATGTTTGTAGAATGTTACATTTCTCCAGTTGGCATAACGCCCGAATACTAACTTATCAGTTCCATGCACCTAAACAAGTACAAAAAATGTCATTAATAAAACTAACTGCGAACGAAAGCACGGGTCCCCTGGTGCGACAACCCCACCACGAGTGTCTACCTTAATACTGTGGACACTCATGGTGGGGTTGTCGCACCAGAGGACATGTGAACGAAAGCACTCATGGGATGCGATTTAGGTACATGTATCGGATAATAAATATGTTGGCACTCTCGACCTGAATGTCACCCTCGGACATAAAAGCCTTCAGGTGACATTCCGTCTCGACAGGCGACAAATCTCCGTATCTAACCCGCGGACGACATCAGATCTGTATAATATCCATACCATAAATGAAAAGGTAACATATTATGTTTACATGACAGCAGGAATGTGAGTTTATTGAGTTCGGAATTTATTGCAACGATTATTTTTTATGTTCAAAAGTAAAACTATTTCTTTCGTTATTTGTGAAGCGGTCATTCTGCACGAAATATACTGTCCGTACAATTCGAATTTTTAAATATTTGGCCTTCCATTTCTTCGACGTGTTACACCCTAGATCATGAATCTCAACTCCAGCTATGCCCGTATAGAGAACGGTACAAAACCCGGGAACTTTTTATGTTGTGACTGGGAAGTTTAGAACATTGAAAACACATGCAGTGCAGGTAACATATTTCTTAGTTATTACCTGTTACTTAATAATGTTTGTCACTGTAGTTGAGGGTCCCAACTCGAAGTTGCGCGATCTAAGTGACTTTGTGAGCCATTTTTTCGTTTCATCGCGTCCAATCACGGAATTCTCCCGAGTAATGAATTCAATGTTTATTAAATAATAATAGCCAGTTTTATATAACAATTAACCAATTACTCGCGCTAACACGCTTTTAAACATTACCATATTAATCCAGTCATTTTTACAAGCCAACCAATGAACCGACTGCATCCATTGCAGGCGCTGCTCTAGTTTGATCAGAACATGCTCTGATCACCCCCGTGTACGTGGTATCGCCAAAACCGAGGGTATCGCCAACACCGAGAATATGGGAAAGTCATTTTCACGTATATGATATGGGGATATGTTTGTTTCTCATAGTAATACAGACATCGAGCATCGTATGTGTATGTCCACACGAAGCAGGAGTATTTATCCACAAGTTGTCATTTAGTTTTCCCAGATCAGACCATTTTTTTTTTTTGGCGATTTTTTTCATTGGTGGTTTTGCTTTTGCTCACTCAAATTTCCGAGAACATCCATTCACAGTTTAGTTCCTGGACTTCCACGCTTCCAAAACAAATGCCGGTATATAGTTGAATCTGTCAATGAAGCATAGGATTTGACAGAATTTAAAAAATCCCTGTCGTTCTCAATATCCGCGCGATATGAAGGTCCCACTGTCGGTCCAGAAAGATGCGAACGGCACAGATGAAGATGCGACCAAACGCCGAGTTTCTGTGCAGTAAATATGCGTATTACTTAAGGAGTTCTGATGAGTTTTCGAGTGTTTTTATGTGTATCTGAGACTGATCAATTGGACTGCGAATGTCATCTGAAATATGAATCCATAACATATTGGAAATATTGTGTGCATATATATTATGAATGTGTTTCAATTGAAATTAATTGAACATCCATCTCATCATTCAGATTTGCGATCTCAAGAACGTGAATGAAGGATAACGCGATGCCTTGACCACACGCACGTGAATGCTGCCGTTCGCATGCATGCAGCTAATCGGTTATTCGTTTAGTATTAACATGCTTGGAGTTTGTATATATATACCACGCATGCCGGACGACACGATACGGCGTAACAACGATTTGTTATAATCATGTTTATTTTACAGACTTTATGACTCGTTCCCACTCGAGTAGACAGTTACGAGACAATAAAACCGAATCATCTTATGGATTATACATACATCGTATTGCTCCAAATTATGCAATTTTTTAAGAGTCATCAGATAAAATTGTAACGATTCTATGTTAACACTCCAAACATCAGAACATATATGTACACACACACGCAACAAAGTTACTGCTATGTATACTAAACACTTCACTGTGGAACTGCCATGTATACTGCCATGATTGTCATGTGCACATGTAAATTGCACTATAGTTTACAACTTTTTTAATTTAGCCCAAGGATATGTATGTTTAACCGAAATGAATCTTATCTTATCAGGGTCTCCGTCCTGAGTTTGGTTTATGGTTCTAACCAAAATTGTTATGGTTGTTCAGCGTCAAGTCGCATCTGACGTTCCCTAACGCTTCGTCTATGGGCACAATTTCCAATGGCGCATCTGATTCAGACATGGTGTTTCATAATACTAAATTCGAGATGCCACAAAATATCCGCGCAACGCATAAGGGACCGGATGAATTGACTGATTAAGTGTCGGTGCACACGATCCCGATTGTGTCCGGTAAATCCGGCTGCGGGATAAATCGGGCCCGATAAAATCGGGGGGTTCAGCGCACACGAGTCCGATTTTCACTCCGGTCATATGCATGCTATGCCTATAGATGGTCACTGTAGTAAATAGCCAACTGGTGTGGTCAGCCGATCTAGACATTTACTATAGCTAGTCGTGGTGATTTATATTAATATGTATTTCTAAAGACTAATATTTATTAATAATAAACTGAATGAATATATAATATTAATAATAATATATTGAATTTGAGGTTACGGGAAATACTGTGAATACTGCCAATAGCCGTAAATTGGCGTAAACTACCTGTCCACAGTTACCGCCCTCTTGTTGCGATTACTATCTATATACGGGCACCTATTTTCTGCCCATAGGTCTACCAGCAGTTGTTACTTGTCGATTTGTCAGAATTCTAGACATAATTTTCGAATAGCGGTCGCTGCTAACTATTCCGACATTTTGAATGATGTTTTGGTCATGTGGCAAGCAAAACACGCGCGTTGCCATCGTCACGAGCCGTTTTTTACGGATGAAATCAAACTCAGTTTGATCGGTCCGGTTAAATCAGATCCGACAAAAACCGGCCCAAAGCGTCGGCGCACACGATCCCGGTTGTCCCCGTTTTACCCAGCTGCGGGATAAACCGGGGACAACCGGGACCGTGTGCGCCGACACTAAGGGATTAATTATAATTTAATTAAGCATTCCGCGCCCGGTGATTTTATGCGGACTGGCTGTTTTTGCTTTGTTCACAGACAGAGATAATTGTTGCGATTATAGCTCCACTCGTGCAAACATTCACGAGACCCGATGATGAGTATAACGTGTCATGCATCATAAATGTATTTGTCTTCAATGATAGTATTTGTTTTGTTGGGGGGGGGTCTTAACCTCTGTCAAACCATTCAACAGAGAAAAATGGATACCATGGCACATGCTGGCGGTCAAGCGAGCAATTTCCAATGATAATTCTTATACAAAACATCACAGGAAAAAAGATAAATATGTATACGTGCTCTATCCGCGAACATACTAGGCTACATCCGAAGATAACATGTTCTGTCTTTTAGTCGGCTAATTCATCCACTCGGTTATAGGAATGTGACAGTGGTGTGTTGGTGCAACATAACACTTCCCCAGATATATATATATATATAAAAAGAAAAGAAAGTTCTGAAAACGAATAAACAAGATATAGAGTCTACCAAACCACTGGAGAACGCATCATATGCACAGGTTTTGCAAACCCAGGTAGTGAAAGGATTTGAACCATCAAGACGGAATCGACCCAATCGAGGAGAATATCCGCGGAAAAGATTAGTGCTTGGAACATCAGAGCAGTGTGTGTCGGAATTGAAACCGATGGTTCGTCGTCGGAAAACCTGTTTTCATTTCCAGATTGACACCGGAGACTACCACAAACGATATAATTCGCTACATACAGCGTAGTTTTGGTATTCGCGTTACTGACTGTGAGAAACTTTCGACAAAGCATTGAAGTTACTCGTCATTCAGAGTTGATTTTCCAAATTATATCGCGAAGAACATAATACTGAATCCAAGGAAATGGCCAACGGACATCTTAGTTCGAGAATTCTATTCAACTAGTCGGTTTCGTACTTGACTCATTCGAAACTATGTTTAGTTTATTTTGGTTTTTTGTTTACTTTCAAATTCATATATGGACCTCGAGTCTGAAATAAAGTACAATAATAATAAATAATAATATATATATATATATATATATATAGCTTCATATATGAGGAAGATAAGTTATTGATCAAAACCGCATGGTCTGGTTTGATTTTGTTTAAACATGGTTTTGTACATAGACACATAGAGGCCCATCGACATCCGGATAAGAAGGCACACACGTGTGCCACACATAGCACATTGTGATGATATATATGCACACAATGTTTCGAATAAGTTATGGATTCATATTTCAGATGACATTCGCAGTCCAATTGATCAGTCTCAGATACACATAAAAACACTCGAAAACTCATCAGAACTCCTTAAATAATACGCATATTTACTGCACAGAAACTCGGCGTTTGGCGCATCTTCATCTGTGCCGTTCGCATCTTTATGGACCGACAGTGGTCCCTTCATATCGCGCGGATATTGAGAACGACAAGGATTTATTAAATTCTGTTAAATCCTATGCTTCATTGACAGATTCAACTATATACCGGCATTTGTTTGGAAGCGTGGAAGTCCAGGAACTATACTAGTGAATGGTTGTTCTCGAAAATTTGAGTGAGCAAAAGCAAAAACACCATTGAAAAAATTCTCCAAAAAAGAATTAATGGTCTGATCTGGGAAAACTGATTGACAACTAGTGGATAAATACTCATGCTTCGTGTGGACATACACATACGATGCTCGATGTCTGTATTACGGTGAGAAACAAACATATCCCCATATCATATACGTGAAAATGACTTTCCCATATTTTCGGTTTTGGCGATACCCTCGGTTTTGGCGATACCACGTACACGGGGGTGCTGATACTCATCAGTATGACACGCTGACTGGTACTCGTTTAACGCATGAGTGATGCGAAGCCGACACAATACGAGCGACCTTGCTCAAGGGTCACAACTTGGCGAGGGATTTGAAAATGCGAGCAATCCGACAATGGCACGTCGCTCGAAGCGGTCAAGCCACTGTTGTGTGAGGACTCAAAAAAGACCAGCGGCGTTGCGAACACATATCGTTTGTTTACAAAAATGCAAGTCCGACAGCCTAACCACTGGACCACGAAGCTCCATTATTGAGGTATTGGCTCAAAAAGTCACAAAAACATGCCATATCCAGCTGGGATCACACCCTATACTGTGAGGTAGAATATTGAGGAACACATATTAACAAAGAAGTAAGAACTAGTTGCTCACTAAACGTTTTCAAAACAAAATTAGCATCAACCAATATAGTACTGAAACCCCATGATCATTTCAATATAGGAAAACGACGACTGAACATAATCCATTGTATTCTCCGCAACTTATGTAGCGACCTAAATACTGACAAATTTTGCAACTTTATTAGTGACAATCCAAGTTGTCGATGTGGTCATCCAATTGAAGATGCAAGTCATTATTTCTTTTGTTGTGGGCTGTTCACATGTCATATAATTACTCTAGCAAATAATTGAACAGGTTTAGTAGGTATGTCAAATATCACTGTCGGAGAGCTACTTATTGGTGACATCTCGCTAAATGTCAAATTAAATAGAAAGTTATTCAATTTTGTTCAAACTTACATAGCTTCAACATGCCGTGTTGACATCAGCAACTAGTCTGCATTACCGTTAAAGATCTTAAAGTGGCATAGACTGTCGCCTCGCATATATAAGAGAATGCATTGGCTTAACACATTACAAATTATAAAATGGTTTAAGAATGTAAGAAAAAATGGTAAAAAAGTGTTAAAACAGATTTTTTTTAGGCCAATGCATTCTCTTATCTATGCGAGGCGACCTATGGTCGACTCGCATATATAAGAGAATACATTAGCACAGGGCATAACTGTAACCATCACAATGTGGTCAATGAGCCGGTTCCAATTATATCCATATTTGTATGGTTTTATTGAGACAGACCCAAGATAATTTAGGCTGTTGCAGCTTTATTTGGCCGTTTTTGGCCGGTTTGTTGGGTAAAGGGTTAAGAAAGCGTCATTGAAAGCGATTACTGATTATTATTATAAATTTCTGAGCTGCCATGAAGATTTGTTTATTAATTTCATATGACAATTCGGCAAATCAACATAGTAATAGGTTAATAGCTATTGTTACACCAGATAGGGTAGTAAGAAGTTCTTCTCTGTGAGAGGTATACTGTGCGCATTCCAGAAACAAATGTCTAGCAGTTTCAATGCAACCACGCATGCAATATGTTAAGTCTCTGAGGTGGTTATCGTTTAGATCGCTGTTAAGATTGCTACCTCTTAATCTCAGTCTGGTGTGGTATACTTGAGCTGTACTAGAATAGCTGAAAAAGTTGATATATCAGGGTTAAGCTTGCGTTTGAAATCGTCTATTGACGTTGCTTTTTTAACAGTCAGTGAGTACATTCCACGAACGGATAGTCGACGGAAGAAAGGATTGCATATGGTAATCACAATCACTATCGGGGGCGTTTATTTGTATTTCTAGCAGTGTGGTCATGTAGTGTGTTACACTCTGGGGGTACCATGTTACTAATGTAAGGTGACGCCCTACCGGTTTTAATTTTGAAGAATTGGATAAATTTGTGCTGCTTGTGTCTGTCGTCAAGATATTCCCATCCGACCTCAACTATCACTTCGGGTTCGTTTCTCGGGTCTCTTATACGACATTTGAATTGTTGTCGGCTGCCTTGTATCTTTTCTTTTTGTTCACTGTAAGGGTTAGAACACAAACATTGTTATTTACCAGAATCGATCGAGACGAAGACGATATTTATTCTGGTAAAAAACTATTCGCGTGCTCTGACCGACTTAGAGCACAATTTATCCCACATAATTTATATATACGTGATTAACATGCACTGATCGCCGTTGAATATGAATAGATATGTCCGACACAACACGGACTGGTCCCACTTTGAAGCGCCCGTGCGATTTGTCTGTTATGAGTTACGAATGCCTAACAATGGGATAATCACTGAACTATTCCTTCGGCTGCCTTGGGAATTGGTGTGCTTTACCAAAAATCAGGGGACGATTGTAAGAATGGGATTGTGCTCTAATTTCTATTAAAATAGAGGTCCGAATAGTGTATCAAATTGCATGCAGAATACTAATCAGGCCAACATTATCGATCTTCGTTAAATGGTCAAGTACACAAATACCGAGTACGTTTCCAGTCACATTTAGTTCACCCAAGTACGCACAACACATAATGGTTCCCAATGAACATATTAAAAACAAATTACTGACAAGATGCCACGCTAAGTCGGACGAACAATAAATGGTTTACAAGCAATATCAATCAATCAATCAATCATTTCCGACAAGGGTTAATTCACCACATATTATTAAAACAACTAAATGGTTGAGCGAATCCATGGCTTCCGATTATTGGAGACTAATTATTCATAATTCCTTCAAAGTTGCATGAATGCACCAACTCATCATTCCGTTAAAACTGTCGTCCTTCACATTATTAAAACAACTAAAGCTTATCTCGTAAAGTTTCTCATTCACAACACCAGGAAGGCCTCTACATGCGGACCAAAACTATACTAATCGGATTAAATAGACCCCCGAAAGTGGCCCAGCCATTGTTCACACGTACATTCAATATCGAAAGCAATTAACGCGGTCATAATAAATGCATACTGAAACAATGAGACACCCGCGAGATATTCGCGACAATATATATCCTGAAAAAGTCTTAACTTGTACGCACATAGTGAGTACGTATTTAATCATATTTCCTCCATAGCTCCTATGAAACCGTCTTCATCTTGGCCAGCGGAGATAGGGACGCCGATGTCACCCCAGACGTCCCTGCCGCAGACCTCGAGCTGGAGTTGGACACATTACGACCTAAGACACCCGAATACCACTCCAGTCCGGTGTCTTCCATCTCCACCCCAGCAGCAACAACAGCACCGCCCCCGCCTACTTAATACAACAAGCTGTGGATATATTTAACACATGGTTATATCGTCGGTGGGCCTCAAAAAGGTCGTACCTCAGGAAAATCAAATTGTTCAGGAGAGACAATAAACTATTTACCTTTGGAACTAGAGTTGGTATCTGCCAATCATTTGGAAAATAACACTTTATATCACAGTTGTTATAAAAGATACACTTGCATACTCGATTATCTTCTATCTGTTGAGAAAACATGATTTGATATTGATATACATGTACGACACTTTAGAATGTTAAAAAATCTAAATATTGTCTATGAGACATTTAATTTTGACGATTCCCGCGGCTTCGTTAGTCTCCGTTAGTCTTCGTTAGTCTCCGTTAGTCTTCGTTAGTCTCCGTTAGTCTTCGTTAGTCTCCGTTAGTCTTCGTTAGTCTCTGTCACTCGGGATAAGGAGGATACGCCCTCCGGTCATTCTTCTTCAAAACAATCCATTCAGAATGATCCTATCGGGAACGGTTTCGAAAATTAAAATTACGACATTTTAAAATTAACGAAAATGTTTCGCGGTGAACCCAGATACGACATTTAAGAATGTCAATTTCCCTGATAAACATCGAAAAATGGCATTTATACTTGACATATTTACAAGTTATCTGAATAGCAAAACGTATGTAAGCGAGCCCGTAGATTCCGAAAATTCAACAAAAACTTTCGCGCCAAAATGGCAGGTACGACCATGATATTATAAGTTATATACAGGGCGAGTTGTTGCCGGATACGGTGTCATATGAGGCGAAGTGAGATTAATATCTGGCGATGCGCTAGCCGAGCCTGATATTAATCTCGCTGAGCCTCATATGTCACCGTAGCCGGCAACATCGAGCCCTGTAACGATTTTATCATGTCACCCACATATCATATTTTCCGTGTGAGAATTTGAATTACTTATACGAAGTTCATTACCTGCCAGTAAGTAAATTTGTTGTCTATGGCTATTAACTTATGTAACGTCACAGTGACGCGTCATGGGCGTTGAACGTCAACGAATTGAGTCCATAACTAATCACCAGAAGCAGGACAACAAACTTGAGTTTGATAGTTAATTTATGAGTGTTTAGAATTTCTCAAATATATCACATGCAGGTTTTGGTATATGGTACTATATCTTTAAATTAACAGAACTTGATTTCCGACAGATATCCCTTTTCTTGGCGCCAAAACACACCGGAAATATACCCGAGGCGGCAGAGTTCCATGAAAAACAAAATGACGGACATCGACCCCACATGGGAACCCTGAGGGGGGATATGGATTCCATATGGGACGGGCTACAAAGATGACGACCCGATGTCTCCTGATATGCCTCTACCAACGGAGAGTCCTCATTGGTCGATCCAACCAGGTGACATGATAAGCGAGATATACACAGGCAAAACACCCTCCATATGTTATATCGACAAAATATGTGACCCGCCATATCAAATCCAGTCGTAAGTCGGGATTTTTTTACCCTGTGCCAATGCATGCTCTTATATATGCTAGTCGACCATAGGTCGGCTCGCATATATAAGAGAATGCAGTGGCCTAACAATTTTTTATCATTTTTATTAAATAAATGTTTCTTACAATTTTTAGGACATAAAATAAAAAACATCCAATACCCTGTAGGGAGCGCCACACATATACAGAAGCATATAGAAGAGTGTCGTCTGCTCATGTTTGTCTGGGGCTCTGTGTGGGTAAAATTATAAAATTGTTAAAGAATACAAGAACAAATTATTAAAATTGTAAAAAATTGTTAGGCCAATGCATTCTCTTATATATGCAAGGCGACCTATGGTCGACTCGCATATATAAGAGAATGCATTGGCACAGGGTAAAAATATCCCGACTTACGACTGGACTTGATATGGCGGGTCACATATGTTCTGTATATTCTGGTGTTGCGTTATTTTGGGCTATCCGTCGTCCGTATCAGTTCGACAAGCCAATTATGCACGACTCTATCGTGATATCGGTACCGGGACGTTTTTATTTAATGTTAGGTCCATATATAGCGGTGAAATTAACGTGACTACTAAAAGTACGTCTATTTCAGACATGTTCAGAAATAAAATCTCCAGTAGAACAGCCCCAGTAGAACAGCCACAGAACAGCCCCAGTAGAACAGCCACAGAACAGCCCCAGTAGAACAGCCACAGAACAGCCCCAGTAGAACAGCCCCAGTATAACAGCCACAGAACAGCCCCAGTAGAACAGCCACAGAACAGCCCCAGTAGAACAGCCCCAGTAGAACAGCCACAGAACAGCCCCAGTATAACAGCCCAAGTATAACAGCCACAGAACAGCCCCAGTAGAACAGCCACAGAACAGCCCCAGTAGAACAGCCACAGAACAGCCCCAGTAGAACAGCCACAGAACAGCCCCAGTAGAACAGCCCCAGTAGAACAGCCACAGAACAGCCCCAGTAGAACAGCCCCAGTATAACAGCCACAGAACAGCCCCAGTAGAACAGCCACAGAACAGCCCCAGTAGAACAGCCACAGAACAGCCCCAGTAGAACAGCCACAGAACAGCCCCAGTAGAACAGCCACAGAACAGCCCCAGTAGAACAGCCCCAGTAGAACAGCCACAGAACAGCCCCAGTAGAACAGCCCCAGTAGAACAGCCACAGAACAGCCCCAGTAGAACAGCCACAGAACAGCCCCAGTAGAACAGCCCCAGTATAACAGCCACAGAACAGCCCCAGTAGAACAGCCACAGAACAGCCCCAGTAGAACAGCCCCAGTAGAACAGCCACAGAACAGCCCCAGTAGAACAGCCCCAGTATAACAGCCACAGAACAGCCCCAGTAGAACAGCCACAGAACAGCCCCAGTAGAACAGCCCCAGTATAACAGCCACAGAACAGCCCCAGTAGAACAGCCACAGAACAGCCCCAGTAGAACAGCCCCAGTAGAACAGCCACAGAACAGCCCCAGTAGAACAGCACCAGTATAACAGCCACAGAACAGCCCCAGTAGAACAGCCACAGAACAGCCCCAGTAGAACAGCCCCAGTATAACAGCCACAGAACAGCCCCAGTAGAACCCGATTATCGTCACAAAGAACTCATTGCAGCAGAATATATCCGCCAACCACGGACAGAATGATATATATATATATATTTATATACAGTATACATTTATCTATATTTGCAAAAGTATGTCCGTCTGCCCGCTATAGAAATGAACAGGGGATCATCAAAATGCCAACAAACGGGATCTACAGGAGTCCTCGTTTACAAGTAAGATAATGGTCCGGGATAAGCATTTCTAAATTGACACTGTCCGAGACAAGGGGCAGTAAAAGAGGAATTGATTTTGTTTGGTCGCCGATTTCCACAAAATTTATATATAATCATCTCCATGATAGGATGAATATAATGGCGTGTAAATATGTCAATGTGTTGCCGTTCGAACCAGGGGTGTGACCGAGGGAGAGAACATAGGGGCGTCTCGTTAAAACGAGTAAAAATATAAATTAAAAACTATTTAAATTTAAAACGAGCACGCCACTTCAAAGAACTTATAGATATCATACGTTACAATACAAATCTACCAAAATCAATGGCATATTTGAATGCAAGTCGCCACTCTTTTTCTACATTTCTGCAATAAATTCAAGGTGTGTTCCCTCTTATCAGCTTTGGTACCAGAAACCACTGACTGTCAGTCAAAACTAGCTCGCGGACAGTTACACATACAACGAACGATTATGTACTTTATGCAAAGATGCTTTAGGGGATGAATATCATTGTATTTTAGTCTGCCCATGCCTGAATCAACTGAGATATAAATATTTGAAACCATATTACTACACAAGACCGAACACATAATTTTGGCAGTAGACGAACACTGGTAAACCGCGCATTGTATATTAAAAAGCCCAACATATAACGTCCAACTCCTGAGGCTCACAATTTATCACACCCACATTACTTTTGTATCTGAACCCACCAACCCACCCCCGATTTCAAACTAACAAACACATTAATGACAATCTTTGTCATACTCATATCATTATATACACATACATGTACATTTATTTGGTCAACGATTCAACACCTATATTTCTAAATGTCCACCACGCATGTGCCATACAATAATTTAGATTATTTGAATTGTAATAACTATATTAATCTGCATTTCAATATACGATGATGGGATATATATAATACATTGAAAATAATTATCGTTCATTATAAGAAAAGAGGGGCGACATGGATTTTCTCCTCTCTTGTGATAAAGTGGTACCCATGTTCCGGTCTGTTCCGCGTCTGGTTTCGAAGTTTTTGAAGAGTTTTTGAACGACTTGTATATTATAATATTATAACGCGTTTGTGAATTATGGCCTTAGATGTGAGGAGGTATTTGATTATGTGATCTCACTTGTAACGTGTGGTATATATAGCGATGCGTTTTGTTAAAATGACGCGCATGTTTTAAATTTAAATATTTGTTTAATTTATATTTGTACTCGTTTTCAAGATATGTCCCTATGGGAGATGGGCACTGGCATCGGTAATAATAATTTTGCGCCGATTTCCATCAAATTTATATAAAATCATCGCCGTTATATATGAGGAATCTAATTGTGAGGTATAAAGATGCAAAAGTGTTGCCGTTCGAGTCGGGGGCTTTGAAGGAGCGGGGCAGAAAAATAGTCAAAAGTTTTTTTTTGCCGAATTCCATTAAAGTTATATATAATCATCTCCATGATAATACGAGAAATTTAATCGTTTGGTTTAAGGACGAAAATTTTGTGCCGTTCTAGTCAGTGATGGGGGAGGTGGCACAAATTGATCAAATGAATTTTGGTCGTCGATGTTCGTCAAATTTATATATAATCATATCCATGATATACGATGAATCTAATAGTGTGGAGAAAAATGACCAAGTAACACACCGTAGTAATTCAGATTTAAATAATGTCTATATGCAGTGGGTTTCTTTGTGTTTTTTAAATAAGTTTAATATGAGCTATATGAACAGGCTGGGTATCAACACGCATGATCGGCAGTATTATATGGATAAGATTGTTGATTCTCTCTCAACGAGATCAGATACTATAGATACACCGGGTGCTTAGTCTCGGCTGGTGAATATATATAACGGAACCCCTAACGTGTGAAACGTAACGTATCTGTATTCGTGACTGAACATCAGGAATATCAACTTAGATACAGTTGTACGCGAGTATCATTCAGATACAATAGCAACAGTTAAGATCATTGCCACGTTAATGTGCTCGGCGATAAGCAAACACTTCTGTCACAGATTCAAACAGCTTATTACTTACTCCAATTTACCCCCAGAGCGTTATGTACCTGCTGTGATGACGGACAATTACGGACAATGACGGACAATATCGATGTGAAGACCATGTATAGTCTGTAAGGGTGGATACACACATGCATGTAATTTATGTATGTAAAATACATGTATTTTACATGGCCACACCAATAATTGACAATATTAATCACCTGCGCGCGAGCAGTTCATTGTTAACAGGCCAGACAAGTGAGTAGTGGTAATCGAAGTCAAACTGTCTGCTATCAGGACATTTAAGGCCAGTCCAAAACATGTCTTCTCTTACGGACGCGGAAATTATTCAAGTCTGTGTGATATCTGGCATTTTATTATTGCACGAACACCAGAAGCGACACGTCTGGCATATACAGACTTGATATAGAACATTTTCGACCATGACGCTTGTTTGGCTTCAAATCGCTAAGGGACTTAGTTGAATGTATCGGTCGGAATAATCTGGGCCAGAAGGTACTATATAATATGTTTTACTTAAATAGCTCAGAGATAGCCACCCCGCCTGGTAGCTTTCGGGATCATATATAGCCCCAAGTCGGGGATCATATATAGCCCCTGGGTCGGGAAATCCTGATCCTCCACTGCTATAAATATCAAGAGAGGACTGGTAATTATTTAAATAAAACGTCCACCATATGGGTTATCACACGAACAATTATTTTAAGTGGCCTGGCGACTCGGTCCAAGATAGCGGTTTCTCTACATTCTGACTTAATTGGAACTAAATCTCAATGCGATCAACACGTCGGCAATGATTGGGTTGTCAGTGGACACATATTACATTGTCTGTATAATCCATGTATAACGCCAAATACACGATAATTACAGATATTACATGCATGTGTGTATCCACCCTAAATCTCTGATCAGTAATTGTTCCAGCTGTTTTAACACGTTATATACTAAAGGGATTCTCGCACTCAGTTATGATTGTGTACATGAAAATGGCCTATTATTCCTATGAATGTTCAGCAAAAATTAGCCGATGGCAGGAAGACTAATAGATAATACAAGAGCTGAAGGATTCATATTAATTAGTGGAAAATGTTCAGATAATAAGTTCAACAAACGATATGGTCGTTTGTTGAACTTATCATCTGAACATTATCTATGTAATGGGAACTACTCTTAAATTACTAATTATTATAAAGTATAGAAATAGGGTTAAAGATATATGCACTAAATGATGATGAACTTGCGCCATGTCAATCGGGAGAACACTGTATATTGTGTATATAATGCATTATGTTCCTCTTCTCCACCCTCTGTGTATATACTTTCCATTTCTCGATATCATTGTCATATTTTGATCAGAGAATAAAGCATTCAGACATACTAAGTAAATGCTGATACGTGTGTTATATAAACATAAATAGATAATAATTAGCCCCCGACCTTACAATCACTAAATTAGTTGCCCACCCTCATGTGCAGCAGCGAACCATGGAGTGTCTAACACTTTAGTTTTGCATATTTCTTTCAGATTATCTATGTATTCATGTATAATTATGTAATCTAGCCGGCATGGCTCGGTGCATGTGTTTATAAATAGGCGCTCTCTCGGCCTGTCCATAAATCTACGATTATTATTATTTTTATTTTCATCTACTGTTATTTATATATAAATTGGTACGCATATACATTGTCTGAGGCAGGTCGGGAGGAGTCATTATTGTGTTCTCTAATGGTGTATATATCAGTTTGAGAATAAAATATTATCATTATTATCATTATGTGAGCCGATTTCGCAATATTATTATAACACTGACCGGGGAATATTAAAATAATACCCAGTGATTATTAAGATAATCACCAGCTTTGGTAAGCGCAAATGCCCCAACTTTTAGCTAATAGTAACATGCCTCGAACACGAGGTTACATAATACAGTAAGAAGAACACAATTATATGACACCAATCAGCGAGTTTAATTTGATATACCAGGTACATTGGCTGCGACATCATTAGTATGGCTCAAGCGTACATGAAAATCCACACAATTCATAAGTAATTAGTCTTTATTACCAACCGATTTTTGGGTTGACTGAAACAATGTCACTCTATATAAAAGACGATTGTTGGATTTTTGTTAGGACGAAAACACTTGAAAACATGTTATAACTTTATGGCCGGATTAGTCATCTTCGGTTTAAACCAGTTATACGTAAACCGTTAGGTCTAAACCGCCGTTTGACAGCAAAATATGTGGTTTAAACTCGCGACCACTTTTCTAAGTGACGCATTCGTCATCTCTGATATAAACTTCGTCCAGCCAGACCAGTGGTTTAGCAGTAGTTTCTCGGTATCGTCGAGCTAAATTAATCGTACTGGCTAATACGGACAGCCCGGTTCTACCGACAGCTAAAATCGATAATTACGACAGCGAGCATATTTTGATTTGAAATTTATAAGCGAGAAGTACTCTTACCTGTCAAGTGTGTGGGGTAAGTTTTTTTGTCAATTGCGATATATGTTTGCGTTTAATAACCTTCAACGGGCAACTAAACTATGTATTTTTTTGGTATAGAAAACGTAGAGATTTTGTCTTCACGGTGTCATAATATACATCGAACATGTGTCATCGTTAACACAAAACAACTCAATTCTGGGAAAACTTGAATTTGAGCCATTTCCTTTCGGAATACCAATTGTACACTGAACACCATGACAAAATTAAATTATATCAGAATAAAATAATTTCATATATAGTGTTTGGAATTTCTACCTGCTGTTGATTCAATTGGGAAATTTCTAACAAATTAACGTGTTTACCAAAGTTAGGGGGCTGGTAGGTAATTGTGGGTGTCTCTTTTCTCACCCCCAGCTTTGGTCAAGACTTTCAAGTTTGAAATTACATGGCTGACACGATATGAGCGAAATGTCACACCAAAACTATGTTGAATTTGTTAGCTAATATGATACAATGATCGAGGCACAAGTTTGTTTTAAACTTCGAAAGGCTAATGTTATCTTAGTTTCATTTTGCAACCAGTAATTAATGGGGAAATTGACATTACTAACCTAATTAGAGGGGTGTTAGGTTGGAATATTCCAAAAGCTGGAAATATTGAGGTATAAGATGAACTCGGGGTGCAGATGCAGGTAGATACCACCAATCGGACCCTACAGCCACGGTCCTGAATGCACTCGTTTGTTATTCCCCGTATTTTGGTTTGTAAAAAGTGACCAATTCTGAAAGCTATACTGTTGAAAATATATTGTTAACTTTGCATATCCTATACGAAAGTGCCCTTCGACCGCCGAAAAAATGTGGCATTCAACTAAATTGCTGAACATTCCAGTCACGCCGGTCATACAATTTCAGAAAACTACGGAGAACTGTAACAAATACTCATCTGTTCGGGACGAACTCAACAATGAAGTCGGCTGCTGCCAATTTGGATATAAAACATTTATGAAAATAACCTTATTCTATGCTCATCATTCGATTACAACCAGCAGAGAATCAACGTCACTTTAAAGGTACATAATCCGATTCGATAGTCCCCATGTCATCAGATTCCAACAACAATAACAACACCTTTTGAAAAGCCGCTTCAGTTATCAGAATCGATTAATTGCCAACAAATAATGCTACAAACAGTCAACTATAGTATAAAATTGCCCAAAGCCTATTTTTATTTATCAACATTTTGTTCAACGAAATCTTGCCGGTTTGTCAAATATCTCACACATATATTGATTTTAGAGTTATCCATCTTCATCAGCAATTTGGTCCGACATCGCCTTCTCTTCGACTTTTTAATGGGCCACCTAAAAGCGTCGGTGGTGAAACATAATAGATTTTTAAATCCATATCTGGTAACTCTGAGCTTTGATGGGTGGGTTCCACGACTCGAATCAGATATTTGTTTACCCCCGAAGCCAAAAAAAATACTAATTTGCGAGAATTAATTCGGAATGTGCATCTTTAAATTGTTTCGCACCGAAGTTAGATAAACGCTCTTTACTTTAACAATACCAGGAACAGAATAACAAGGGACGCCATTTATTATTCTACGCTGAACAAAAACTGATGACGATGTGTTTCTAAATTATATCACTATTTTTTGTTGCATATTAAGTCTACATAGGTGTAAATTTGATATATTTATCGACAATTTTCATACTCGGAATGAAACTGGGATGTTAAAAAATCTATATTTTAGTTTAGTTTAGTTTGAAAACAGCCACACAGCTTTAGCAGGGACATGACTAGGGGGTCTCCATTGGGCGTTCACTTTAAAATGTCCAATTGCACTCCTCAATACAAAACAAAACCCCGCCCCTTGTGTTGGGATTCCAACTGGTACCACATGCATACAAATTCCTGGAAATTTCCACGTTGAGACTCCTCTGAGATTGGAATATTTCAATCCAAAAATGGATCGAAAATATGCGACTTTTCGGCAAAATAAGTTCATCCTAAATACTGATTGGGAAATCAAAACATCAGAAAAAAATTTAACTTAGTTTTAGTACACGAATCACTTATCTGCGAGGGCTGGGCGGTCGGTTGCGGTCTATATCAGGCGGTTTTTACTATTACCCGGAGGGATCGATCAGTTTTCAAAATATATTTTATAGCATCCCCTTCCTTACAATATTGAATGCGCCATCAAGGTCACAATTCAAGGAACTAACTTCCAGCTATTAAAAGCTAATTTTTTTGAAGATCGTAGTTTATATTTTCGTGAATTGAATGGAGCTTTGTGGAAGGTAAACTTATCAAATGAGTTTACTTGTTTTCTCTATCGTTTTAGCATTATACGATATACATGTAATTTACGAGGTTTGTGTTCTAAATGAAGTGTTTATACGATTGAAAACTAGGCCTATCTTTTACAATTCGCAATTTAAAATTTGGCGACGGAAAATAACTTCTCACATTCTACGATATGAATTCTTAGATTTTACAATTAAAAATACTTGTTTCCGTTCCGCGACTAATGCAACTATGGGAACTAAAAACTAAAAATACCTTTTAACATTCTATAATATGAATTTTGAACATTATCAAATAAATTCTTAGTTTTGCAATTGGAAATACGTTCTCACATTCTACAATATGTAAATTAACACTTGTAATTGTAACCCTTATGGTCATCCATAATTCTGATCCTCGGAACCAGACTGGGATGAACAAACAATTGGAACATATATGTTCAGGTTTCGAACAGCCAAGGGCAGTTTTTGAAAGCATTATTGCTTCACCCGGTGTTCTGTTATTATAATAACTTTAATTAAATTATTCAGCATTAATTATTTGTATAAAATGTTCTGGGACATTTGTTTTTGATTATCATTATGTTCTGACTGAGGTGATGGAGAGGTAACCTCGATCTTGACCTTAATGCCTCAGACCTAGGTCTAAGGCATCGCGACCGCAAGGCCATGTTATACTCCTAATTTCGCCACGGGCCAACTGACGCGCTAACCATGATACCATTCACGTACGCCAGGCGTATTTATCTTCCTAAAGAGTTGTTACAAAAGCACGGGCAGACAGCAGGTCTTATATAAATTGCTCGTTTCGTTTTTCCGCACTCAGTCGACTTTGCAGGTTTATACAATCATGGTTAACGGAGAGCAGCAGGCGATCATTACTTCGACGTGGACGGCGTTTGCCGCCAAAGTGGGTGGATCTAATGAGGATAAGGGGAAGATTTTCTACAACAAGTAAGACAACAGAGATGTTACGCAACTACACGGGGAATTATAAAATTCTTAGTTTTATTTGCTCTGAAACATACATCATAAAACAAACATTACATGACATAGACTTTTTACGGTGGTTAAATACGATGGTGGTGCAATACAAAATATATAATCAAAATTGAAATCGGAATACAGTTATGGGATGACCACAATTTGTCAGTTATATATTAAAGGCACGTGCGGCCTTTGTTGTCGAAAATATTGATATGTGTTCCAATCACCGTAAACAGAAAAACATTAAAACGCATACAGTTTCGTTCATATATACCATGACCATCGCGTAAACAGCATGTTATCATCAAGACCTACTATATTTTACCTAAGCAAGAGTCTGATTGTGTTACAGAAGACAGCAGAATGCTACTGGCTAATCACACATAAATGGCATAAACGCTCTTTATTAATTCCATATCAGGAATTCACCAAAAAAGAACGCTCTTTATGTTTACCATCATAATATAAACAAACACCAGGAAAGTAACTTTTTATGCTGTTGTTTACATAACAATGGTCAAACATATGTCAATATCACACAGTTTATGCGATATTTCTTATTTGTATACGGACAAGGTCTGTCTACATTTTGATGTTCTTTCTGTTTGTGGCGGTTTTTGACGGGTGGAAATATTTTCACAGGATACCCACCGCCAAGGCCAACCGTATCTTTAATGCGTTGATTTTCTGGTAGAATATTTTGAAGCTCTTTTTCAAATTTCAAGTTTCCGCAGCTGCATATATTTAAATTAATTCGAAACAATTCTCTATTTTTATAATTTCCAGATGCCAAGAATATAACTGTTCACAATTTTTTTGTTTTCATTTTCTGGGCAAATTTTGCCTAGTGTACCAGTATCACGGGTGCAGACCTTTACATGTACGTGTTGTAAATGGTTTTTTCTCGGGTCTTAAACACACACAAATTGAGGGGTTTTTTTTACTGTCAACATAACTTACATTGGAATCGCTTTGATATTCACTAAAATTTAAATCAAGATGTAACTGTATGTCAAACAATATAGTTCATACTTTCGACAACACTGTATACTGACACTGCCAGGTTCGCAAGTGCGTGTAACAAGAAATTTCGAGTATTATAAGCACAAATGTTTCACATGTTCATGTGATGGCTTATGTTATCGATATTAGTTCATTATCTCTTCGTCGACAGAAATGGTGTATATACGGTTCATATAATTTATCTTGCCAGATAATCGAATTTCTCTAAACTTGTCATCTACACGGTCGTGTTAGGGTTTCATGGAGCACATATAGATATGTATTGATATGATTTTATTCGTACGGTCCTGTTAAGGTTTCATGGAGCACATATAGATATGTATTGATATGATTGTATTCGTCTGATGTACATGTACGTGTTGTAACTTCTAATGTATTACATGATGCTATATGGTTTTACATTCTTTAACAATTATAAAAAATAATATAAAATTTCAATATTATCTCGTCTGACTGCGACTTTCAATTACATTACTGTATCGGGTTGTGTTCAACTGTAAAGTGAATATGTAAATATGGTTTTACATTCTTTAACAATTATGAAAAATAATAAAAAAATTGTTAGGCCAATGCATTCTCTTATATATGCGAGGCGACCTATGGTCGACTCGCATATATAAGATAATGCATTGGCACAGGGTTTTCGCAAACACTCAGGAAGCTCCCGTCATGAAAAACATACGATAACCCATTCATTAAATTGCGATATTAATTGTTCGTTTAACAGGAAATAGTGCCAGGTGACATTTGACTTCCGGTTTGTCGTCCGTTTACATTTCCAACGCTACGTCTCAAAATAATTGGCTTCCAATATTTTTCCAACAAACTATAATGAATGAAGAGTTTGAAAGTTATGTCATTAAATATACGCCATTAAATACGCCAAATTGTCTTTCTTTATCTAGGACTATTTCTTTACGCGGGCAAACAACGCAGAGTTACGTGAAATGTCATTGCATGTCTTAGGGCACGTTCATACGCTGGCAAGTTTGCACGGTATGTTTTTACGGGCATTTCGTCATAGAAAACCACATGCTGCCAGAATATGAATGGAAACATGCACATAACAAGCATCTTTACCAAATCGAACGACATGAGAAGTAAAATTTATGTATCCACTTCTAACGGTGCTACTGGAATTTGCCTTCTAACACTTGTATGATTCATTCTTGCGAGATAATTGCATGTTATTGACAGGCAAATTCCGGTAGCATTGCTACAGGTGGAACTACAGGGATTTTTACTTCGCACGTAGTTATAGCTGTGGTACAGATGCACTGTGTGTGCTTGTTTCTGTTCATATTATGGCACCATATCGTTTTCTACGACAAAATGCCTGCAAACCATACCATGCAAACTTGACAAACTTGAAGGGTACCTTCTAGAAGCCGATGTTAGTTTCGCGTCCCATTTGCTGATTTAAGTATGTTTTGACGAGGTTTTGGATCATGTAATAAATAGAATCTACAACTCGTCCCCAATTTAACCGAGGACTCGTTGTATATCCTTTATTAATCTAATAAGTGTAATTAATCTAATAAGGCCGAATTATTCACTGTCGCATGATTTCGGGCAAAAAGCTACCCATGATATCCCAAACGTAGAAAAGGTCACATATGATCTCTCAAATGTGCAAAAAGTCACCCAGCATATCAAAATATCACCAAAGACGCAATTCTGAATCAGTCGTCTGTTAATTATTATTACAATCATAATTTGTGATTTTCGAGTGAAATTTCAACGGAAATTTAAGGTTATTGCATCCGCTTTGAGTGTGGCTTTGAGCCGCAAAGGAACGACACTTTGAGATGATGTGGGACTCTTGTGCACATTTTGGAAGATCATGGGTGCCTTTTTGCACGATTGAGAGATGCCGGGTAGCTTTTGTGCACGAAACCATGCGATAATGACTACTTAATCACTAATAAGGTGTGCCACACCAGCCTGTTCTTGTGAAAATAACGACACAACGGTCTTATTTTAATGAGCGAAATAAGCTCATATTGGAATTATATAACCTCAATACACGCTCTATATATGGGAATAAAACTCTGGGGTTTTTTGGCGTCCACAATGGGAATATTTCCATACGACATAAGCCCATATTGACCACATTATTGACATGATTTAATCTACCTTATTCATCGACATGACTTACCAGACTCACCCTCTTTATAATGTGATTTCAACATAATAATGTTCATATTGGGCTTGTGGTCCAGGGGAACATGTTGTGCCTGTTTGGGGGGACATCGCCGTTTCAATTGAATTTAATTTAATAGTAACTCTTGTCATCATAAAAGGCATTACAGAGACAATACATATGACACAACTACGTATCATCAATACATGTACATGTATACATACCCAACAAATCATTAAGCAGAGAATGCATGGTATACTATATATATATAATACATCGATGTCGCGTTTAATAGATGTATACTTGTTTACTCATCATAATCAGATAATATATTTACCAACATTATGGTCTATGGTGTATATCAATTTATATTTACTTACATACATGTGTGTACTCGAGCACCTACAAATGTGAACATGCGCGTAAGACTCAGGAGTTTCTGAAAATTTCCAAAATCTTTTTAATAAATATCAAAAGGTGTTTTGTTTTGCGCTCGCTATTTTGATTGAATAATTGGTTCAACTTCAAAGTGTTTGGTCTTTTGAAATAGATTTGTATCTTACTCTCGAAACTTTAATTTTTCAAACTTCAAGATAACGTGGAATTCATCTCCTAACTTTGCATTACATAATGTGGACTTTTCGGCTGCAAGCCCATATGACTACGTCCGTTTAATTCGTCTAGGGGAGCCCGTTCACGTGGAAATCACCTATATTGCACATAATATCATGTTTCGCACAGTGGACACACTCTGTTTATCGATAATGAGTTTACCAGGTCAGTGCCCCTATACAGACATTTTCTAAATAGTCGTTAATTCCCTATATTGTCTCCATCGACAATACATATCTCGGGTCGTTCGTATAGGTGTATAGACACAGGTCCCCTGGTTCGAGAACACTACCATCATTATATACCTTAATACAAGGTATATACACATGGTAGTGATTTCGCACCAGGGTACCTGTGTGTATGCCCACCGTGTAACCGGGCGTGCAAGAGGAACAATCACACAATTTGACAGGCCACACGCGGCGATCACAATTTATGGACATATTACCGCAGTCATTTCCCAAATTGAGAATCTGAGAAACGAAATCACACGTATGCTCAATGTTTCAATGTGTCTTCACATGCGTGTGTCCTTCTGTCTCATTGTCTTAACCCTTTACCCAACAAACCGGCCAAAACCGGCCAAATAAAGCTTCAACAGCCTAAAATATCTTCGGTCTGTCTCAATAGAACCATACAAATATGGATATCATTGGAACCGGCTCATTGACCACATTGTGATAGTTACAGTTATACCCTGTGCCAATGCATTCTCTTATATATGCGAGTCGACCATAGGTCGCCTCGCATATATAAGAGAATGCATTGGCCTAAAAAAAAATATTTTTTAACACTTTTTACCATTTTTTCTTACATTCTTTAACAATTTTATAATTTGTAATGTGTTAAGCCAATGCATTCTCTTATATATGCGAGGCGACCTATGGTCGACTCGCATATATAAGAGAATGCTTTGGCACAGGGCCCTTCTGTTAAGTAAAGGGTTAAAACATTAATGTTTAAGTATGAAGGGTACCTTCAGCTGTAACAAACCATACACACTAGACGTGTTGTGTGTGATGTCGTTCAGCATGCTACAACTAATGTATTTGTATTTCGTTTTGTGGTATGAGGGAGATGGGTGGTTGTAACTTAAACACTATGTCGGGTTGTCGTTTATGATATAATTCCGACAATACAATATATCTTTGTTCAAACTGAACTAGATACGAATGTTTACATGTCCTACGTGTATCTAGAGGTCTCGATGGTGGAGGTCACTGCATGCACGGCCTCCTATACTGATAATTGGCCAGAGCTCAGACGAAGAATTCAGCACTCTCGCATATATACCTCGGTGGGTGGTTGCTACAATGAATGATTATGACTTATTAGATGCATGTTATACAGCATAATGCACCTCTTGTGCATATATATACTGTGTGCGCATTCATATTACGCATGTGTCGGCACATTGACACTCGTAGTGGTCGGATCAGTTTCCTTGTGTGCATTTTCTACGTATTATGCAACAAGAACTGGATTCCATGTGATGATTATGCACGCTCTGCAACCCGCCCTGCAGTGAAACAATGGCATCTAACGTGGCGAGGAAGCTAGTTTACTTGTCTGACACCATGATTATTAACATATTGCGTTTGGTGCAATTCCCCTGTGTTGATAATGCGTTGAATTACATTGGTAATTACTTGGTCCCAGACGTGACGATTGGACCGATTAGGTGAGGATATCGCCGATAAATCCTACCAAAACGGAGGAAGTATTTATGCAATTGCTGACATCACACCGGTTGAGAAAAAATGAAATACCAACGAATGTCACACCACCCAAGGTGACCTATTGTCTTTGACTTCAACTGCAAACATATGTTAAACATTATGTCATTCTATTTGACATATGCGGTGGTGTTTGATAAAACTCACACCATAGCGAATATCTTAGTTGTGCCAATTTTCTACTTCAGTTGTATACTATTTTGTCAGTAGCAGTGACAGTTTAAAACACGTGGTGTTTGATAAAATTAATGCAGAAGCGCAGATTTATGTTTGGGCTATTGGTTGAAAGCTCAGTAACTTAACACATTTCGATTATATAACTACTAATTATAAGAATTACAAATAGCTTATACGAGTCCGTGTGTCGTTCAAACTTATTGCAGCTCGCAGTAAAGTGATACGATTATGTTTGCTGTGATTTGTTTATACCTAATTATGTTGATATCAGGTCATATGCAGTGGTCAATAATACACATAAAGGTCGCGTGTCCATATTTAGTTTAGACTCGTTTATTGAAGCCGTAATCATACGGATATTGCAAAACGACAACTATAAAGACCACAAATTCTAGCGACAAATAATATAATCAAAAGTTGGCTGATCGGTTGGTTGGTTAGTTGGAGTTAGTCCGATTATGAATAACCAAAAGGGTCGATAATGTATCATGGAAGTACTATATAAAGCAATATATACATTTATAACCTCAGCTTTTGAAATTTGCATTCAGTATAATGTACAAATGGAATTGCCAAAGCCGCTTTGTTGAGCATCGTTGTCTAGAGTCATGATGACAAATACTATCAGCGAAGGTTGGGTGGTTACCGAATATAAATAATCCGATATAAACAAGAATGTATCTTAGATCTTAGAGTGTCAATGGCGATTGAATTGTATATCTAATGTGGTTGTGTGGTCCCAATTATATACATTAAATACATATATGAATACTTTGATACATCGTAGATATGGCAAGGAATGTGAGCAGAATAAAACAGGGTCACCATTTTCGTTTCATGTAGAGGCCCTTGAAACAAGTGGAAACAAGTGGAAACAGACATCCCGTGACTATATATTTTTTTAAAGTTTTTGTTTACGTTCTTCTGAGACGATATTAAGACCCAGGAGCAATTTCATTTCAAGTTGATTCAGTGTAAACATCACGAAACAAACTGGGACAGTGGTTAGACTATATATTTTTATTTTTTTTATTTTGCTCTGAAACGACGGAAACACTGGAACAGAGGAAACACACCATTCCCTAACAATATTAAGACTCAGGAGCAATTTGATTTCAAGTTCACTTGTTTCAAGGGCCTCTACGTGAAACGAAAATGGTGACCCTGTTTTATTCTGCTCACATTCATTGCCATATATGATACATCGAACAGCAATCACATATTCGTACGCGCATATACGAACATGTCATGGTCACTAGAACATCTATGTTGGCGTTGTCCAACTTCGTATTTACAACTCCATCCCAGTTGAACTAGACTGAAGTTCCGAAGTCCTGGAAACTACAGTCCACCCCCTTGCACTGAGTGGGATATTTCCAACGGGTACCTCAAGGTTTTCAACTGTTAGACCAATAATAATGGAATAAACGTACACGTAAAGACACGAAATGCCCGTTATGTGGCGAACATGTCTGATAAATACCATTTTGTTATTTTGTGTACAGACCTTAACGATCTGCGAGAAATATATATCCCGAAGTATTACTGGGCAAATCCATACAGAAATAAATTATACAGATTATTGTCACTGCTAAATATAAGTATATTGAAAAGAGTGAGAATTTTCTTAAACTTAGCGTTTAAAAAGTTACCATGACTAAAGTATTATATTGTATTATATATAATACTAGCAGGTTAGCCCGCCACTGGCGCCATTCGTCCCATGGCTTTGTTCGAAAAAGCAATTGCAACAGGTTCCGAGACACTTGTGCTACATTTGTACCAGATTTCGTGGAAATCGGCAAGTTTTACCCGAATTGACCTTGAATTGACAATTTTGTAGGTCAAGGTCAGGTCATGATTTGACCCGTCCAAAACACTCCTCGGACAAAAGTACAGACATCCGCCAGTTTTACCTAATTTGACCTTGAATTGACCAGTTGAAGGTAAATGTCTCATCGGGATGACGATTTGACCCGTCCGTGACACTTTCGGGACAAATGTACCCATAGGTAGCAAGTTTGGGCTCAATCGGTTGACCCGTCCCGAGTTGACCATTTTGCTTCCATAGAATTTTCAACAGTGTATCGAAAATAATAACACTGGGGCCCAATATGAAGCCGCTTAGAAAACACAAAGAACAGCTGAGCCCCAAAATTTATTAACACATGATTTCGCATTCAAATCGATTTATGTCGATAAAACTTTTATTTTTCAAAATTTCAAGCTGAGACTTCGTGTGACTGCGTGTAATACTTATATATTCTTAAAATGACACATTCCAACACGTAATTATGTTTTAGATGGAAGAAATTAAATGTTTTAGATGCTAAATTTTAACATAGGATTTCCCATTAAAATCGATTTATGTCGATAAAACTCTTATTTTTCAAAATTTTAAGTTGAGACTTGGTGTGTATGTGTGTAATACTCACATATTCTTAAAATGACAGAGTCCAACACGTAATTATGTTTTTGACAACAGAAATTAATTTTTGTCGATGCTAAATTTCGAGCAATAACGTTGCGTTGAATTGTAAACAAACGCTCTTTTATAGCGACGCGTCATATACAAACGCTCATTAAATTATCACTTGATTAACCCCCGCCGTGTTTGCGGTGATTTTATTGATTGGGAGTGGAGAATGAGTGCTCAAAGCTCGTCCAAAATGCGACGTCGACGATCCCCGTGGCTTTTTACACTTATATTCGAAATTTGAGCTCGATCCGCGCAGCCGTTTTCGATTATATATATATATATATATATATATATATATATATATATATACGGAAGTCTCAAAATATATAGGAGATAAATATTATATGACTTGTATACAATATAAGAAATCATATTTCTTAATGTATTAGCATTATTTGCCTTTATTATTAATACCATTATAATATGATGGAAGAATGTATTGATGTACATACATGTTATGTATTGTTTGTATATATGTATATACGTTGTAACATGTTGCAACTTTGATGTTGACTTTGCAAATAAACAATACAATACAACCAAAAGTGGGGACATTTTCGACATTGGTCCAAATGTCATAGTAAATACTAATTAGAAAATAAAAATATCAGAACCCATCAGTTTTATCAGGTATGAACATTCCTAACTATTGAAAATTCAGGCCAAATTATTTTTTTGGGGGGGGGGGGGTCCACAACCCCTGTCGTCGCGCCCTTGTCACAAGTGTAAATTCACGATTTCAGTTTGTTTGACACATATCCAGAGCTACAAGATCTATTTGCGAAGTTTAAAGGTAAGAGCGTGAATGAACGGAAGACCACCGACCTTCTGAATGTGCAGGCGGGAAAAGTGATCACGAGAATAGGCGACATGATAGCGGCTTTCGGAGACGATGCAAAAACAGCTGACTTTCTCTCAAGACACGGAAAATACCACCGACATATTAAAATTGGCGGTGAATATATGGAAGTAAGTTTCATAAATGCAATTAAAATGTCTTGTTTGCAAAAACAGGCGCCACGCGCGGCTAGGATTGAGGATAGCATTATTGACGAAATAACGGAGATATTTGAAGAAGTATTTTTTTTAAACTTGAGCCTTGAAGGTGGAAGTGTTTTTAAAGAGATTATTTCTCATACTACCCGAACTTTCTTGTCGGCGATTTCCCTCCTCTATAATGTGGGAGGATTTACCCATTATCGTATACATTAGTATATGCCATACGAATAACAAGATAAGAGAGACCAGTCATGCGCATGGTCGAAAATTTATGGGGTTAGGTAGTGGTTTAACCCTTTACCCAACAAACCGGCCAAACCCGGCCAAATAAAGCTGCAACAGCCTAAATTATATTGGCTCTGTCTCAATAGAACCATAAAAATATGGATATCATTGGAACCGGCTCATTGACCACATTGTGATAATTACAGTTATGCCCTTTGCCAATGCATTCTCTTATATATGCGAGTCGACCATAGGTCGCCTCGCATATATAAGAGAATGCATTGGCCTAAAAAAAAATTATTATTTTTTTTTTACATTTTTTAACAATTAATATGTGTTAAGCCAATGCATTCTCTTATATATGCGAGGCGACATATGATCGACTCGCATATATAAGAGAATGCATTGGCACAGGGCCGTTCTGATGGGTAAAGGGTTAAAACACAGTCCAGGTATTGCGCTGCTGTTAATGTCAAGGAATATTGCCGAAATAATTGTGGAATAGTATGCCTGGACAAAACGTAAACCAAAAGTACACAGCAAAGACATCAATAATATACATAACATTGGAACCGGCTCATTGACCACATTGTGATAGTTACAGTTATGCCCTGTGCCAATGCATTCTCTTATATATGCGAGTCGACCATAGGTCGCCTCGCATATATAAGAGAATGCATTGGCCTAAAAATTTTTTTTTTTTTTTTTTTTTTACATTTTTTAACAATTAATATGTGTTAAGCCAATGCATTCTCTTATATATGCGAGGCGACATATGGTCGACTCGCATATATAAGAGAATGCATTTACACAGGGCCGTTCTGTTGGGTAAAGGGTTAAAACACAGTCCAGGTAGTGCGCTGCTGTTAATGTCAAGGAATATTGCCGAAATAATTGTGGAATAGTATGCCTGGACAAAACGTAAACCAAAACTACACAGCAAAGACATCAGTAATATACATAACATTAAAGCAGCCCATTAGCATGAATTAGCTCGAACTGTTGTCCAGTTGTATAAGTTTTGTTGGGCAGGATTGTCAAATCCACCTTGCTGATGACAGATGGGGGACCTTGATATTCTTGAATCCTTGGGTTCTTTAAACGCATTGTAAGCCACAGGTCTCCCGGATTAGTCACACATAAAAGTACAATTCGACCCCATTTGGTATATGTGATAAGTTATGGGAAGGCAAATAATCTTCATACAGCAATCTGAGAAATGAAAGATATTGGCAAAGTGAAATCTAAAGTTTATTTTGCAAAATAAACCACCTCGCAACATGGAGCAATGCTTTACATAGCAGTAACACTAGCTTTGTTTAGTCGTTAGCTATTATATTCTAGTTGGGATATACATGTATATACATATTCAGATGGCCAAAAACAAACTCATTTGGCCAAACTTATTGGCCAAAAAGTTTCAAAGCTATATATATTGTACAATCGCCTATCACGTTATCGCCAGATCTCAATGAGATATGTATATGCTTTAATTTCCTCCATTCATAAAGAGTTACAAATTAGATATAAACAAACTATCCACATGGGTAATATTTACTGGTAATCAGCAGTTTCGTAACAATTTATCCAAAACCACGCATGCTTACTTGCCAAAACCATGACTATTAAACGTTAGAACGGTGTACGTTCTTAATCAAGTGACAGCACTTTACACTGCTTTGATATTCGTTGCCGACGAGACTTATTGGGGTTCCTATCCGTGCGCATTTCCATTGTCCAACTCACATTTATACCCCATCCCAAAAGATGGGGGCATACTGGATCACATGCGTCCGTCTGTCCGTCCGTCCGCTCTTTAAAAATACGCTCTTTAAAAAATCGTCAGTTGTGGGTTGCACCCCACAATTTACTCAAACAAAAGATCGCACCCCACAAGTATGCATGTGTATGTGCAGTATACTTTGGCCAGTACGTCCAGCCGTCCGTCCGGACGTCCATCCGTCCGCTCATATGTTTCAACCATGGGTGGTCGGTTCTCAATGAAATTTGGTATAAAAGTTTGGTATCATGAGAGCTTTCAACAGAGGGTTCATTTACGTTGATTATAATTTCCCATTCAAGAGTTATCCCTCTTTGTTTATCTGAAAATGTTGGATTTCCGTCGGTCCGCTCTTATATCTGAACCATGGGTTATCGGTTCTAAATGAAATGTAGTATACAAATTTGGCACCATGAGGGATTTCCAAAGAGGGTTCGCTGACGTTGTTCACATTTTACGTTCAAGAGTTGTCCCTCTTTCTTTATCTGAAAATGTTTTGATTTCCGTCCGTCGTTCGTTAGAATTGTCAAGTAATTTGTTGGTTCATCACATTTTTTCTCAAAATTGGGTTTCCGACCTGCCCATATTTCAATTTTCACCATGGGGATATCCCAGAATCCTCTTGTTTCAGTTATATTGCGTGGTGTTTATATAATTGTCTCAATTTATGAAAGTGTCTGAAAAATGGACCATAAACAAATCAGAAATGGCCAAAAAAAGAATGGCCATAATAATTCCTGGCCAGCGTGATTCTGTAACAATGGTCTCTTGATATCCAAACTTGATGATAGCGGTTTTATGGTGGGATCAAGTGTTGTTTTGTTTTTGTGGTGGTATAGTAAATAGAGTTTTGGGCAACGGCGGTACGTGATGGTATTGGTCGTGGTAGTGTTGCTTCTACTTATGGCGGTGACGGTATCTTCTGAAGGTGGTGACGACGCTAATGTCAATGATCATGGTGTCTTGTATTTTTTTTTCCAGAAAGCTGGTGCTGTGATATGTAGCCTTATGTCCACCACTTTGGGCGACGAATTCAATGATAGTGCCAAAGCAGCGTGGGGTGCGTTCATGGATGATTTGAAGAATTCGATAGACAAGGAATAGATATAGGGTGAAACCTGTATAGTAAAGACTGTATGTATTGCCGGTGATTCTATGTTGAGAACTTTCTATGTCGTCGGGGTCGCCAGAAGTGGGCGCCTCAGTAGTCAGTCAACTTCTACAGCGGTGTCTGGTACATGGTATTCGCTGGTGATACAGAACCGAGATCTTCCAGATGGTGAATGAATTCGCACGCAAATCAATGGGATATCAATATACATAGATACGATTGTTCAAGTAGGAAATATTCTTGAGTCGAATCGAAGAAAACGTGCTATCTAATGCATGATATTGTTGAGGGTCCTGAATCCAAGGCCATGAACATATTCACTAATCAAGTCATTGCGGTTTTGATTTTAAACTTGTGTAAAAGATTATATAAACGTTTCTGACGAGATAACCTAGCACATAAGCTGTGAAAATGCACAACTCTCTTGTCGTTTTGATTTCGAAACTTTGAGCTACGATTATTAGAAAATGATGGGGTGGGGTCTGGAGTCAGGTCACATACATGTAACAATTCCGGTCATCTGATGCATGGACTGCCTAGCAGTGACCCGTGATGAGTTACTGTTTGACGGTCTATGCCCCAGATGGCTGACAACGCTAATAAGATAGAAACATTGAACGTGAAAGCAAAATCTAACTGGGAACAGAACATTATGAATAATCAATAAAGACACCACCTGTGAATGCTAAAAATGGGGACATGGCTGATATAAGCATCCTGCTTTCTGCCAAATCCCATTATCTAATAAAAGTGTCTTTATGTTATATGTGTACCATTATCTTGTTAATTAATGTGCATGATTTAGAGAATAAATATGTTTACACCAAAATGCACAAACAAATATCAGTAAGCGTTATAAACTCATATTTATAACTGACATTTACAACGCCAAATATGTATGGGTTATTCTCCTGATTTTGAACATCTAGCATACCTGAACCATTTAATAGATGTTCGTAACATGGACATAACACCTTTCACTTTCCAGTAACAAATATCTCGCTCACCATGACGTCCGGATAGCAGCTGTCACGTTGTCTGAAGCGGCTGTTTAGAGATTGCACTATAGTGACATACGTTCTTGGCACTGGAGTCTCTAACTTTGCTTGTGACCAAAAGCCTATCTAGTTGAACTGTGAATGATCGGCGGAAGATGGCTGTCGGAATACAATCTGTTAAACGGCCGACTATTTACATTATTCCTTCATTAAATATTTATTTTAAAACTAATATACCCACCAATTGTTAACATTGAGTGGTTGCAAAATCGAAAAAAGTGTCTTATTTTTATCATTATTACATTTCAAATAAATCGAGTCACGAAACAAATATCTCAACATTCTTCTAAGCCCCGCGAGGAACATCTATACATGGGGTTCTCTGTATCAGCCCAACTTCTATACTATACATTTGGGCATCGATATCAAAATGATTTGACCCAAGCGGGTGTGTTACTCCAGCACGTCAATTGACAAATACTACTACTGATAAGAATTATGAATAGCTTATAGCATTTTTTTCGGAGAGAGTCCAAAAACATTTTCGGAGAATTAATGAATGCGAGTTTGTTTGTAAGAAAATAGTGCCGTTCAAACTTATTGTCTCTCACACTATGGTACTATGGTTCTGTTTGTCGTGATTGTTGTGTTCTTAATTGTGTCATTATCGTGAAACTTGTAACTACGATTGCATGCAAAGCTCGCGTGTCCATGCCTGGCTTCTCGAAACTGTAATCGTAACTACGATTATGGCAACATGACAACCGATAGAACACAAATTCTAGTGACGAAGTGCCCAATTCGTAATTCTTATCAGTAGTAGTTCATTATGGGAAAGGTGACTATTAATCACACAGAAGAACCAATTCGTGGCCCTTCCGTACAATTGGACGCTTCTCGTTGTTCTACATAAGTCTCCGCATAAGGTTTTTAGATGAAAGTCACGGGTGTTCTTCGCGGTGGGTATGCTGTTCAAATAGGCGCACCCGTTAAAACTACCATACACAGAAAGATTAATATTAAGACTTAGACATATCTTAGTCTTATATCAATAATAATTATCGTGTGAATAGTATGTTATTGATAGTCTGCACGTTTGTTATGTAAATAAAAGACAGGTTCGGTAACATGTTTTGCCTTTCTTTACATAACACAGCGTACGAATTTGACAATAACATACTATTTACGCGATATTTATGATTGGTATAAGAACAAGGTATGTCTATATTTTAATATTCTTTCTGTTTATGGCGGTTTTAACGGAAATGACTATTTTAAAAGCAATACCCATTATCGGTCTGTCGAACGTATTATCTGAACATTTCCTAAGCGATAACTATTCGTCAATGAGCATTTAGTACAGAAAGGTTAAAACAAAAAATAGTGTCCACCATGATGGGGCTTCATGCCATTCCTAGCATACATTCTTCTTCGGGATTTCAACGGGAATTCCACCATTGTATGTCCCAGAAAGACGTACACGTAAAACCATTATAATGCTACTAGTAGTGTAGGGGGAAATGGAACAACTCGTGTGAGTTGGTGCTGTGTTCTGCTATAAACTCAAGGCATCTTGCTTATAGAAATATATGCACATATATATTATATTCACATTCCTGTTTCATAAAATCTTAAGAAGACGCCCTATTCGTGAATTTTCAAAAAAATATCAATTGCTAACTATCAATTTGAAGGGAAAAATCATTATCCTTCATAACCAATGTATGCTATAGTATTATAACAACACATGTTTGCCCTCACAATATGAGAGATATGTTTGAATTATGTGAAAATGTGGTTTAATAAAAAAAACAACAAATTTGTCATGAGGTCACTAGAGAGTTTGACATGAATTATTTAACCCTTTACCCATCAGAAGGGCCCTGTGCCAATGCATTCTCTTATATATGCGAGTCGACCATAGGTCGCCTCGCATATATAAGAGAATGCATTGGCTTAACACATTAAAAATTATAAAATTGTTAAAGAATGTAAGAAAAAAGTGTTAAAAAAGTGTTAAAAAAATATTTTGTTTAGGCCATATGCGAGGCGACCTATGGTCGACTCGCATATATAAGAGAATGCATTGGCACAGGGCATAACTGTAACCATCACAATGTGGTCAAGGAGCCGGTTCCAATGATATCCATATTTGTATGGTTCTATTGAGACAGACCGAAGATATTTTAGGCTGTTGAAGCTTTATTTGGCCGGTTTTTGGCCGGTTTGTTGGGTAAAGGGTTAAAAAAACCACTGCATTATCTAGCTTATTATTTTAACTAGGATATACACTCGGTCTACTATCTGAAATCATGAATGTCTGCGAGAAAATAAATAAAACATTTTTAATTTCATATTTCCGTTTTTTGTGGCCATTTGGATAACTATTGTTTGGTTGTTTGAAGGACCAGAATAACATAAAGTAGCACAAATAGTGTTGAACCAAGTTCGCGATAATCTGCATGACAGACATAAATACTTAATACTTATTCATCTTTTCAGACTTATTGTTTTATGGTGACTTTTCCAACAACAAAAAAAGAATTTCTTATTTATTTTCTTGCAGAAAGTCATGATTTCAGATAGCAGACCGAGTGTAGACCCTAGTTTGCATAATACGATAGATAATGCAGTGTTTTGTTTTACCAATAGATATTAAGAAGCGATTGCTCTTTTGTCGAATTGTTAGGCGACAATTGCTCTGACTTCGAGTTTTTTTTTCATCAAATTTATATAATATTTATTTACCAGTCTTACATAATTAGAGGAAAGAGTACAATTTGCTATGTTTAATTTGAGACCAAACGATATTGCCAGATAATAACATAATCACACTATTTATTGCAAATATTAACTGTTTTCAAAAGGCCTCAGTGAAAACGTTTTAGCGTACAATGTATACTGTTTCCAATATAAATCCTAGGTCTTTAAATCCGTAAGATTGACATTTGCAGAATCTCTTTATAGAAAAAATCATGTCCGTCTAGCAGGGAATTCGCCTTTAAATATTGTGTTTTCATAACTAGTGATAGAACCGCACCAAAAAAATAATGTCATATTTTAGACCACACCACAAATTCAAACTTCACTACAAAGGGTTAATTCCTGTGCCAATGGTTATTTTACCTATGTGAAATCACAGGGAAGAGGTGTGATGATTATAAAAAAACACACAAGGCTATTGACCAATCAGGGCCCAGGGTATATTCTATTCTCTCCTATATACACCAGTGTAACCAGTAGACCTCTCAGAGGCCTTCATGTACCACGTGAGGCCGCGTGATAATGGAATTTGTGGTGGGCGGGATACGAGGTTTTGTTTGGTTCATCTTGGAGTTAACGTCGTTTCAGCCCTAGGTCATATCACGGGAAGTTGTCAGTTTTATGGGTAGAGAAAACACCACGCAGAGTGTCAACTTCACTGGGACATCACTCCACTGCCCGTAGAAACCACCGACTACAGGAAATGACATATTTGCCGAGATACACTAATTCGGTTACCTTTTATTTGCGTGTATCGCAAATCCGGACTTAAAGGGGTAATGTACACTAAATCCGACCATTTATTGGACCATCTCATTTTATACTCAACAGAATATATGCAAAAAATGAATGAATTTGAGCCATGGCTTGGGGCAAAATACACCCATGTGCTCTATGAATAATGCAAACAACATGGTAATTATAATGACTCCAGCCATAAATTCATTTTCCTTATAACTACCATGTTGTTGCATCGTTCATAAAGTAAAACCTTGTATTTTTCACTCATACATGGCTCAAATTCATTTATTTGTTGCACATGTTATGTTGAATATTAACCCTTTACCCAACAAAACGTCCAAAAACGCCCAAATAAAGCTTCAACAGCCTAAAATATCTTCGGTCTGTCTCAATAATACCATACTGATATGGATATCATTGGAACCGGTTCATTGACCACATTGTGATGGTTACAGTTATGCCCTGTGCCAATGCATTCTCTTATATATGCGAGTCGACCATAGATCGCCTCGCATATGTAAGAGAATGCATTGGCCTAAAAAAAATCTTTTTTTACCATTTTTTTCTTACATTCTTTAACAATTTTATAATTTTTTCTTACATTTTTAAACAATTTTTATAATATTTTTCTACATTCTTTTGACAATTTTATCATTTTTAATATGTGTTAAGCCAATGCATTCTCTTATATATGCGAGGCGATCTATGGTCGACTCGCATATATAAGAGAATGCATTGGCACAGGTCCGTTCTGTTGGGTAAAGGGTTAAAGGAGATGGTTCCCAACATGGCCGGATTTGGGGTTACAGTCCCCCTTTAATGGGATTCTAACCATGCAGCTTCGACATTATACTATATGCCACATGTAGATCAAACTGCCACACACCTTACCAACTGAGCGAATATGGATAACGGCAGGGTTACGAGCGGCACATTCTTATAATAAGTAATAACTGTATAACTGAATAAGTAATGTTAATATGTACTCAGTCAACCCTCCTGTCGTCGAGCGCCAGACGTATTTCATTATGCAATACATTATCACAAGAAGGCGACTGCATAATATGATGATGAAATATAAAGTATCGCAATGATTAAATTCAGTTCGGGTTATTGCTTGCATCGGCATATTATATATGCACGATTTAACTTAAATAATGTGTTAGAAGTGTGTTTAAAGGGCCACATGAACATCGCGATTAAATAGTTTGGCCTGTATATTTTGTTTGCTTTTGATGCGTCCATGTCAACGCAATAAGCTGGTAAATATATGCACTCGTCGAAGACTCGTGGACATTTCTCGTATACATGTAACACCATGATATAACCTACACACATATATATATGTAATATTTACAATCCTGTTTAATATATTCTGAAAAAAACTGTCATACATTCATTGGTTGCTGTCAAAGGTTAGCTGTTTATTTTACCGCAACAGTATAGAAATGAAGAAGCGATTTCTCTTGTGTAGAAATTTAAAGCCGCGCATGGCGCTTTGCGCTCCAAATATACACCTAATAATATTTCCTTTTGAATATCGCCCGGTATCGAAATAGGTCGATACATATAAATAAATAAACTACATTTCTATAAGTATCATATGTCCCAGAAAGATGCATTGGAGTAGTACACAATACAACGATGAACACGGTGTTTGTGTCCCAAACAAAAACAACCATGCATGTCCACGGCATGGAACAGAAAAGAGCGTTCCGTGTTAATCTATTACTAATAAGGTAGAAATAAAGAGCTTTTGTTTAACTGATGTGCGAAGAATTGAAAACAGCTGGGAAATGGCTGTGGCATCACAAGCAGCCCATAGCTGGCGAATCTGGTTCAAATCCCAGTTGGTGCGGATTTGTAATTCACGCGAACGGAGCTGGGGGAATCTTTCATGTAACTGAATGGGGAAGTTTTCCATGGGGCGGTGCAGTTTGGTATTTGGGCGACAAATTTGGACCAAGAAGTACCACCGAATACATAGAGGATACCTACCCACGGCTTAATATCCTGAATGGGTACAAGCTTATTCAGATATTCCACGAGCGGCATGCCGCGTGTTGAAGATCGATATTTCTTGTAACCACAAATGTAAGCCATGTGTTCAGCAAATGTTCACCATGTTGGTCTATGTTCTCTGAGGTATGAGGATCCCTCAGTAGCTTAGTCTGTAATATGTATTGGGCTCCTCATACCTTAGAGAACATGTATACACCAACATGGTGTACGTGCGCGCATCCAAGTACATGTATACACCAACATGGTGTACGTGCGCGCATCCAAGTACATGTATACACCAACATGGTGTACGTGCGCGCATCCAAGTACATGTATACACCAACATGGTGTACGTGCGCGCATCCAAGTACATGTATACACCAACATGGTGTACGTGCGCGCATCCAAGTACATGTATACACCAACATGGTGTACGTGCGCGCATCCAAGTACATGTATTGTGCCATGGAGTTCACCTAAGCTTATACCATGCAGCTGTTCACACTGTCGGCGGATATATCTCGCGTACAATTACTTATTGTTTTGAAGTCGGATAGAAAATATTGAGGCTAGAAAAACAACCGAAGAGGACGGCATCAGCAAGATCTATCCAAAATAAACATTCCAATATATGCCGAGTATTACCAAGATATCCCCACTTTGTTGCTCGTTATATACTTCTGTCGGACGGCGGACGTTCCGTGTTAGTTAATGTGGTTTTTCCAGGTAACCTTCTGGTGAACATTTGCGGAACACATGGCTTACACACATATGTCCTGCTACTATACTTGCCGCTATATGCATATTATATATTAGAACAATGTTTGTCACCCTCTTACCTATATATGGCCATGATCTGTGGCTTTATTATACCGTTATGAAGGACAATTCTCACGAAATCTGTACATCTTGTATATATTCCAGTTTAGCAAATAACACATTTGGACCAAGAAGTACAACCGAAACATGGACGATACTTACGTATTGTGACTGAATATGATAATTATCATTCGTGGGTACAAGCAAATATCAATCGACAATCGACGCCGTTTATTTCCCGATCGTTTAGAGCTATTTCACTGTAGAACATATACTAAACAGAAAACAAATCACAACCAATGCCTCAAAATATTATAGCCATTAACGCCAGGTTAGCAGCTGCTAACAACCAGAAGCATGAATCATGACATCATCCATCTGCTGGAATCATATATCTACCCGCGCTCATCGGCAATCGAACCAGCTCCGTCGTGGCTGGGACCTCCTCCTCCGACCTAATGCACCATGTATATTACCGATCCACCAGAACACCATATAGAACGTCATCGTCGATGTTTGTAGAACGATTATGCGGTATGTTGGAGAGTTGGAGAGTTATAATCTTTCGGACTCCATATAGAGACAACAGCTTAAAGTAACCATCTTCGGCAACTTCCCTATACAGTGCCGAGTAATACAAGAAAACCAATGTCAGAAATGGTAATGCGCTCAATATCATATATACACAGAACGACGCGATGTGTAAATGGATTTGTCGATACGACACTCGTGTTGTCGCGGAAGGATAGAACGAGAGGCTCTTGTGCCTATATATATATAGAGTTCTATCCTTCCGCGACAGCACGAGTGCCGTATCGACAAACCCATTTACACATCCTGTCGTTCTGTGTTTATTACACGCTTCGCGTCCTAGAATCCGTGTATTAAAAATACAGACTTAGAAGGTTTATTTAGGCACATAGAGGGCGTGTTTTGTCATGTGTGATGATGCTTTTATTTTATAGTTCCGGTTTCATGGTTGAGGCGAACGTCATGTACGTCATTGTACGTCAACGAGATGCGTATACATACGTATTTGTAAATATGGAACAGTAATAACACTGTACTTCTGGGAACAAGCGTGTAATAAATTATATACCCATGATTGTAAATATAGATTATAAAATATATTGGTTTCACGAGTGACCATGCAACTCATAATTCCGTTAAAACAACTAATCCTTCAAATTATTACAACAACTATATACGGCTTATGATTGAAGGTTTCTCATGCATCTCACCAGAATTCCCGACTGCACCTACTCGGCCTACGGGTCGCAGTTCGACTTTTAATCCGTCCCAAAAACTCCCATTTCTTTAAATAAAACGCCCATGGTCCATGTATACCAAGAATCAGCGAAACGCGCAATAAATCCGGAATAATGAAACGAAAACATGTATACATCAATATGAATTGGAACACACAATACACGGCTTATCAACCCGTGCTATAATATACACACTCAGCAGTAGTGTCCTTAACCCTTTACCCAACAATCCGGCCAAAACCGGCCAAATAAAGCTTCAACAGCCTAAATTATCTTGGGTCTGTCTCAATAGAACCATACAAATATGGATATCATTGGAACCGGCTCATTGACCACATTGTGATGGTTACAGTTATGCCCTGTGCCAATGCATTCTCTTATATATGCGAGTCGACCATAGGTCGCCTCGCATATATAAGAGAATGCATTGGCCTAAAAAAAATCTTTTTTTAAAAAAATTCTTACATTCTTTAACAATTTTATAATTTTTAATGTGTTAAGCCAATGCATTCTCTTATATATGCGAGGCGACCTATGGTCGACTCGCATATATAAGAGAATGCATTGGCACAGGGCCGTTCTGTTGGGTAAAGGGTTAAGAAATGCTCAGATAATAAGTTCAACAGTTCAACCAACAGTTGATGAACTTATATATTATCTAGATATAAGGGTCTGTATTCAATGCCTTTCGCACTCGAGTTTGGTATATAAAGCAATATATCAATATACGAGACGGCTCTCGGCCAAGCAGAATACGCAATGTCTGGGTGGTGTGAAATATAATAAGATGGGCATGTACGATAATGACTGAAAATCATTTGCAATTTGCTAACGTACCAAGTGGCCGCAATTCATTATCAGTTTAAACTTTCAGAACAAACGCTCTTCTATATTGTCACATCTGTACAAATATAACAACGAACGTTATATGAAGATAATACAACTGTTTGTCAGTCTGAGTCGTTAATATATATTACTTCAATTGTTGCTCCACTATATTATATATATATATATACAGTCCGGTTAATGCATATCGTATAATTACGCGGGCCGCGTGTATACTAATGTACAAATTATTGTTTTGCCTGGGCGCTGCCATTGCGCTGAGGGTTCTATTTATAGAATGTTAATTATTGGGACACATTAAAAGTTGTAGTGCGACCCCGAGGACGAGCTGTAGTGCGACCCCGAGGTCGAGCCCGGTAAAATGTGTAGTTTAGAATTTCAATTTCGTTTATTGGCGTTTACGTTATATCAATAATGTTGATTTTTGGTTTGTCATAAGCTATGCCAATTACAAATAACAGAAATTAAAAAGATTCTATAGTTACAATCATGGGTATATAATATATTATCTTGAGCGCGTTACCATTTCTGACTATAGTTTTCTTGTACTATATAGTTCATGATATGAATCTCTATGCTGACTAACACCCGTAGAGATCATACTCCGTGTGCACCAGTACAAAACCTGGGAACTTTTCTAAGTTTTGATATGGAACCTTATAAAGTCGAAAAAATAACGCGGGGAATATATTTATAAGTTATTATCAGTTCCTTAATAATGTACTTCACTGTAGATGAAGATCCCAACTCGAAATTTCAAAACTTTGTTAGGGATTTTGCTTTACGTCGCTTACAATTATGAAATTTATCCTGGGTAATTAACTCAATGTTTGTTGCAATATGGGCTCACAAAATTCACCGAAAAGCATGCAATTTTGAGTTGGGACCTTCACCTACAGCGAAATACGTTATTAAGGAGCAGATAATATCTGAGAAATATATTCCCCGCGTTATTTTTTCGACGTTATAAGGTTCCCTGTCAAAACAGCAAAAACCTTCCCAGTGTTTGTACTGGTGGAATATGACCTGTACGGGCGTGAGCCAGAATAGAGATTCATGGCATGATCTACAATTTGGGTTGCAATCAGGCAGCTATAACTACAATTATCCGAACATCATACAAAATTGGCATGTTCATACTCGACCTGCATTTCCGAGTGAGTGTTGTGAATACCAAATGTGAAACCATTGGTTAACTACATGTAAAACTGATGTTGCCATCATAAATATCCTACAAATGTTAAGATGAAAAGGGTGATAATTCCGTCAGAAATGGTCGGGGAAGACCAAACTTCGAACTTAAACGCGGGACTTTGTCTAAGGTAAACTAAATGCCAAATGTCACAAAAATCTGTCAAATATTATTCACGACAGTCGTTACTGTCCGTATAACCAACGTTTAGGGTGGACGGACGGATGGACGGATGGACGGATGGACGGATGTCTATTTCAATAATACGAGTGCATAAGTACTATGATATTGCGAAGCAATCGGTTCAACAAACCCCAATGTTAGTGCATGCAGACGTAAATGTGCGAGCTTCGTCAATTGTAATAGCCGTGATAGAGATATAATCACCGTTGATTTTTGTGACGTGCATCCGAATTTCCCAGAAGGGTGATATTTCATTGTGCAGTCATAATTAAGTGGTGACATAATAATGCACCAGAATAAAACATCGAGACGCGAAGCACTCCCACAGCACACTATTACATCGCCTCGAACCAACGACGAAACAAGCAAACAATCCCACACTCACTCATATTATCCTAGATCTCTTTCGCAAGTAAATTAATTTGTAAAGTTTGTAAGATAAGTCAATATATTTCGAAATTAGGCGCGAAAACAAATAAGCTATTCTATTAGAGAAATAGAAGGGATGTTTTCTTTGAGATCTGGTCGTATGCAGCATACATAAATAATAGATCGATGGTATAAACTCCCACGACCCTAGAAGATTAAACACATTTTAATGTTTGTACGTTTTGTTTATATGAGAAACGTGTGTATAATTGTTTAGGGATGGCCCTGCTCGTCGCGAGTAGAGGCACTGATGTGATTTACTACCTCTATTATAATGCATAGCATATACAGAAAAAACATGCTATATTATAATTATGTGCACATATATGAATTGTTTGTGATAATGTTATATACATCAGAGTTTCCATATAGACCCACTACGTACCGTATAAGTGCAACATATATAGAGCATCTACAACTAGTCCCCAGTTTACAGCGAAATTTACAAAACGAGTCCAGTAAATTAGGTCTGGACTGACCATTTGGCTAAATTTCGCTAGAAACTGGGGACGAGTTGAAGATTATTTTTATGACTTGACCCAAAACCTCCATAAAACACAATTTAAAAAGCAATAAAGGGGCGTGAAATTGTCAGCGACTTCCATAAGGCCTGCGATGGCGTTTCTCATAATTATTCGTTGTTTGCCATTGTAAAGAAATAATCCCAGATAAATAAGACTCGTTGATGTATTTAACCCTTTACCCAACAGAACGGCCCTGTGCCAATGCATTCTCTTATATATGCGAGTCGACCATAGGTCGCCTCGCATATATAAGAGAATGCATTGGCTTAACACATTAAAAATTATAAAATTGTTAAAGAATGTAAGAAAAATGGTAAAAAGTGTTAAAAAAAGATTTTGTTTAGGCCAATGCATTCTCTTATATATGCGAGGCGACCTATGGTCGACTCGCATATATAAGAGAATGCATTGGCACAGGGCATAACTGTAACTATCACAATGTGGTCAAGGAGCCGGTTCCAATGATATCCATATTTGTATGGTTTTATTGAGACAGACCGAAGATATTTTAGGCTGTTGAAGCTTTATTTGGCCAGTTTTGGCCGGTTTGTTGGGTAAAGAGTTAATGGCGAAATTTAATAAAATAACTTTTCTAACCATAACAATATCATTCACATACGCCGATTCTTCTTCATACCTCGTCCGTAGATTAAACAAACCGAATGCCAAATGTCACGTTTGCGCAACACTAATACATTTGGGTACACCTGACACTATTTCCTCTTATGCGATTACCATTGTATATCATTATGATAGAATGGGTTTAATGAATGAAATAAGGATTGGATCATGCAATACATTGCTGATGAATATAACTTTTATGTAAATATAATGTGTCAGCTGACACGAAGTCGCGCTGCAGGAGCCAAGCAAGCTTAAGAAAACAGAACCATCAAATAGTAAGTTACTCTACCAAACCTATAGATATTAATCACATCTTAACGTCGTAGTTTCGGATGCTTCTCAGTAGTAGAGCAACTAGGATTTTGATGGGACAACTTGCATGGTAGCATGCGCATGAATTCCGAAAGCGTTTAATGCACCTTCGCAGTTGATATTCCGAACCTGCATAAGAATAGTATATGTTTATAGGAGAAATGTGTGTAGCTCTGTATGACTGGCTACTGTTCGTCGCGAGTAGACACACTATATCCCCACAGTCGAAATGAGGCAATAACGTTTCCTTAAAGATTTGTCTAAGTCATTGATGCTTATCAAGTGTCTTATATTTTCCGCATATGTTGTATAGGTTAACCAATACAGGTAAGTAGGTGCCTGGCAAAGTAACACATCATTCTGACCGGGTCAACGAAAATCACACCTTGCCCTCCGGAATGACAATAACAAGTCAGAATGGAGCACTTGCTGACGGACCTTGCGGCCTTTCTGTTTGTCAACATAAGTAGAGTGAAAGAAATAATGGCTTACAACCTATCCGTCATATAATTTCCCCACATAATGTAGGTGGTGCACACATGTATGGATGTCAAAAGAAAGGGGAGGTTGTCTGCTAGGCATATTAAAGAAGATTCGAAGCTAAATGTGATGATGACCAAGGTCCCAATTTCTGGTAGACAAATTGCTCCTCGTTCTGATGACATGAATTTTGAGGTGGAAGCTGGATCCTGGGGCGGTTTATTGGAATTTCGAAACTAGTTTTAGAACGTACTCCACAAACAATGCCAAAAGAAGAATTTATAATTTTTAGAAAATTACTCCCAATGAGTTAAAAAGATGCCAAAATGTTTTGATAAGACCATCATCAGTGGCAGATTGCTGACTATATGCCATGCTAAGCGCATGTCACATAACGTTTCGACTCGGTACCTGCAGGACGTTGTACTAAGCCAACTACACTATAGAGTCCGGGCTTCGCCCGTGATCTTATCTAAAATACCGACAGAACATAGCTTCCAGGGGTATGATGAGATTGGACCCGTACCATGGAAGTTCATCACTAAGAGTATAATATGGATATGCTATTGGTGTCAGCCACCATACTGATCCGCTATATACAATCAACAAACAGTTGTTCTTATCTATAGTACAAGTGCATTACTTCACATATATATGGAATGAAGTGGGCAGTTATATCTACACTCATGTAAACAGTAAATATATATTGGCAAAATGTTAATATATATAATTACCAAAAGATGATATATTTAAAGAACATTTGTCAACGGTAATTATAAATATAATGTATTTAGAATTAGCAAAATGTGGTCAAGTTAACATACACGTACGTAAGTTGATGTACACGTAAGTCGTGTTTACAATACCACTTAAATCCAATTAAAAGTAAAAACCATGGTATAAATTCTGTCTGTATGTTTTCAGTGAAGGATCCTGTCGGATGTATTAGCACAGTAGGTTACCTGTTATCAGAAAATAACCACATGTGGTGATTTCCATGCAGTATACATGTTCGTGTAGTCCACACGAATGATTTTAGAACACATAATATTCTATGTGTAACGGAGCCCAAGTTAAAAAGCCTACCTGGGGCTTGTTCCCGCTGGTCTGAAGTGCAGACGTTATGAAAAACGTCATGACTCGCGAGCTCCGGTGTGACGTATATTCGTCCGTGACGTCACAAGCCAGGTGCGTGTAAGGTCATTTAAAGGGACACATAACGAATGTGCGTTGCTACATAATTATAGATTTATATTGTCGAAATGTATATGTACCATGCTTATATCTGTCCGTCGACAGTGTTAGAAATTAATTTAGTTGTACATGAACAACTGTACAGTTGGAATGTGGATATCCATATATTTCCCAAGATGGGTTATGGTGAATGGTCCCGATGTACGGCCATTCTCTGAAGTTAGCGTGAGCTTTTAAAGAGCGTTGTTATATGATATTTTATTGATTATCATCCAAACACGCCCAGTTATTATACCTTTTGGGTTATTAAAGTGACACCTGGAGGTATTTTGTTACATGACCATGCATTCCATATACAAATCGCGGAACAATACACCCTAAATATGGGTTTTTGTTTACACCCCGGGCTCGCCTTACAAATAAATTATAGTACAATCCTTCCCACCACGAACCCTATTCATAATCGTCCCGTGATAATTAGTTCATATAACGTCGGAGGTAAGTAGTCTCTTATTACACATATATGTAAACCCGCTCGAAACCTATGTTGTGGGGGGGGGGGGCTTTATTGTACCATATTCATGATTACACGACAGGCAGTCCTGAATGTAAACCATCCCAGAACAATGTATACCATCCGTCTAGTGCACCAGACATCAAGCATAAAATCACAGTAACCCAACGCCGGGGACACGTCACACCAAAATAAAAAGTAATGTGAATGGGAATTTTAAAATCTACTATATAAATCTAGAGAGAATTATCCATATATATAATGCTGTGCGTGTATCCGTTGAGTTATATTCCCGGGTAAATATGCACTATATACTCGTTGTTATATAATTATATAAGATAATAGATAATATTTTAATGCAAAATACACCCAATGGGCAGTTGCACATATAATTAATACAACATATATCAACATAAGGAATAATTGAACATGAGTAATCACATACGATATGCATATACGCTCGTGAATTTACTGTCATAAAATCTCAGGTATACTTGGTTTTATTAGACATTATGTATATTGTCTCGAATGGTGAAGAAAGACCGGATCATGTCGCATATAACGTTAACGGTTGCAATTTGTTCATTCTGCATAATAAATCTGAACTTCTCATTATTTGTCATTTCTAAGAAATGAGGGCACGTTACAATTATGTCCTTTACATAAGCTTCGCGAATACTTTCATAGGCCCGACATTCTAAGATGAAATGATATTCTGACTCAATTTGTTTTGAATTACACGCAGAACACAATCTTTCTCTCACTGGTTTTGGGGGCTGTTTGTGTCTCCCTTTTTCGATTTCCAGTCGATGATTACTGATTCTCAATCTTGTGAATAGAATTCTCGCTTTGGCACATCGCGCATTGACAATGTATGGTTCAATTTCATACTTTGACTTGAATAATCTATACGTTCGTATTTTATTTCCACTGATCGTTTTCTTTTCGGCGTGATTTACATTATAGAATCGCATCAAATGTTCAGATTTCAGTTTATCCACCAAGACGCGCTCTTGTATCCCTTGGAATCTCCGGCGGTCTGAAATATCGACGCCGTATTTTCCATATAATTCATTGTACAATGAAATAGCAGGGTCTCTAAGTGATTCGATGTATGCATCATGTACCAAGCACCCACTTGAAAGGTTCGAAACTTTTTTCATATATCTAAATTGTTGAGTAATCGCATCATGTATAACTGGGAATCTGCCCAATTCTGCGCGGACGGCATGATTAGTAGCATTTCCGTTAACACCTAATGTTATTTTGCAAAACCTCAGATGGACTTGTTCGCTTGGTATTGTATCTGAGTGAAGCATGTTTGTTTCTGCTGCCCATATCTCCCATCCATATAACATTATCGGTTTTATTAATTTGTCGAATAATTTGCATTTAGTTGGAATAGATAGCTTCATCTTTGAAGGAACAGACTGGTTTAAAACGAACATTGCTTTCGTGGCTTTCCCGCTTGTATGTTCTTGTGATTTTGCCATTCTACCAGTCGATGTGAATTTTATCCCGAGATATGGATACTCTGAAACTAATTCAAGCGATTTCGCATTTATATTGAAACTTGGTTCACGTTTAGTTCTCTTTGACCTAAAAACCACACATTTTGATTTACTTGCATTAACCACGAGACCATTGTATTGGGTATATTTCTCTAACTTTTCAAGACAATTCTGTAGACCTTGTTCAGTTTCTGACAACAACACTAAATCGTCGGCAAATAAAAGATGACTGAGCGGACGATTATTAAGGAATATTGGATCGCAGCCGGATACATCAAGTGAACATTTGATGTCATCAATGAATATTTTGAACAGCGTAGGCGACAATGAGCATCCTTGTTTAACTCCAATCGTGGACAGATGCGGTGGTCCAATTCCTGCACCCGTCTTTACTTGAATATAACTGGATTGATACATGGACTGTATTATTTGATTTATTTTACCCTGAATACCATTGCTATGCAACTTTTGAAACATCAACGACCTATCTACTGAATCGAACGCTTTTTGAAAATCGATAAATGCAGCATAAATTGGCTTCTTCTTCTGTTTATATTTATTTATACAAGTCTTTAAAACATAAGCGCTGTCAATCGTACTCCGATTCTTTCTAAAACCAAACTGATTGTCACTGATGAGACCATGTCTTTCTAAATAGTCGTTTATTCGGTTATTTATAACTTTGTTGAAAAGTTTCCCTAGACCATTACTGAGCGCAATTGGTCGATAGTTATTTGGGTCCTGTCTATCTCCCTTTGTATAAAGCGTCTTAATGAGTGACACATTCCAGCTGTCTGGATAATGACCAGAGTTTAATACCTAATTTTACTACTTCGTCTATTGTCGCGGGAACAACAATTTTAAGCAATTCATTCGAGAAATTTCCATATCCAGGTGATTTTCTGTTTTTAAGTAGTTTAACGCAATTAATTATTTCACTGGCTTCGATATCACTTTTATCAATTTTTGTTATTTTGTAATTCGTATATATTTTCTTATTTGCAGAAACATTATCTGGGCAGAGCACCTTTTTGAAAAAGTCCACACTTTCGTCTGGATGCAAGTAATTTGTTTCATCACGTTTATTTCTAAATTCTTTTATCAATCGCCAATACTCGGAAGGGTCTGTACCCTCCATTTTGTCTAGTGATTCTGCTAACCCCTGGAAGTACATTTTTGATTTGTTCTTTGTTTCTTTCTTATATGCTTTTTTGGATGAGAAAAAATTACTCCTAACTGTTGCATCGGTTGGGTTTTGCTTCATTTCACGACACGCATTTGTCATTTCACGTTTGAATTGCTTGCATCCCTCATCAAACCATTTCCTTTTCTTTTGCTGTCGTTTAAACTTATTATGTTTAATTTGGGCAGCTTTAGTGTTGATAGATGTTTAAATATTTTCATAATGCCGAATTGCACATTCTGTTCCGTTGCGATTATGTTCATAATTAGTCAATCTGAATTGTAAGAGTCGCTTTTTAATATCGCGATCATTGATCGCTTCTGAAGCTTTTGAATTGCTCTCTGAGGTCCATTTAATGGCAACTTCCGGTTCGCTATATTTATATTTGAATTGACATGTATTTAATGTATTCACGTTTCCTTTGAGCTTAATGTGCATTGTTAATTGGCAATGGTCAGAGTATTCATTAAGTTGCTTCACGCAAAAGTAACTTACATCGGACAGATATCTTTCAGACACGAGAATATAATCTACTAAACTTTCCCCGTTATAATGGTAAGAGGTGTAGTTTCCCAAACAATCACCAGATTTACGACCATTAAGTATTCTAATTGAAGTGGATTTACATAACTTGAGAAGTTGTATCCCAAAGGAGTTTACATGTCTGTCTAAACTGTTTCTGTCTTTAACACAATCCAGAACATAACTATCCGGAAGAGAAATATATTTATCATCATCTTGCTCGACATAATCCGGTCTCCCACCTGTTCGAGAGTTAAAATCTCCGCCCATGATTATTACTGATCTATCGCCATATTTTCGAAGTACTATTTCGACATCTCGAAAAATCAAGTCATAACTTTTTCGCTTTTTCCAGTAAGTCGATGATTGGGGCGGAATATAAATTGAAACGAAGACAACGCTGCAATTTTGATGGAAAATTTCGCCTTCAAATTCGACAAACCGTGCAACATCTTCAATATGAGTTACATTTTTAACCGATCTTCCGTATTCTGTCCGATGGTAGAATGCGATTCCACCTCTCTCGTTTTCTTGAGAACTTCTACATAAGTCATTACAAGTATAGCCAGGTAAAATAATTTGTGTCGAATCGTTGTGCCAGGTCTCAGATAAAGTTATGAAATCGTAACGTTCTATTATTCTACGGAAATCGGGGTCATCGATTTTGTTTACAAGCCCTTGTGCATTCCATGTTGTGTAACATAAAGTTACATCATTGGATTGATTTGAATATGTCATTAATGTAAAGATTTTCACAATAGGAAATATGTATGAACCGGGGGTCATCGGAGATAATAAGCAGTCATTATTAAACGTTATACGTACTGTCTCTGTCAAAAACGTGCATACATCTGTATTTTATACGGTGATATATCATTTCACTTTTTATAACGGAAGCTGAAATAAAAAAGTGATTTGTTGAATATTGCATATCTGAGCATATAATATTAATATAGAGGGAATAATTTGTGCATACATCAATTAGGCCACCACACGAATCAATCCCGACAGCTGCTGCTTCAAGAAAGAAATGTCTTTCCGCAAGGAAAACAGCTGTGAGTATCTTTGGTTATGTGTACCATATCTATGTTCCATTCGAGTGTCTGCAAAACTTGGTTTCCTGTAACTATGCCATGATGAATCGTATTGCTGATGTTGCGTGTGACTGACCATTCTCCGCTGCCTGGGTGTAAAACTTCGTTGGTAGCCGTAATTCTGCCTTTCCCGTGGTCTCACAATCTGAATATCCTGCCAGTCCTTGTCAATGATCTGATGTGAGTATTTAATACTCTTTGCAAGAACTTTGGTTCCAATTATACTCGGATGCCAGTGTTCGCGGTATAATTCGCTGCGGACTTCTCTGTGCGAATTTACGAATTGCTTTGTATTGTCAATATAAGTATACCCACGTTGCAAGCATAAATCGTGATACTTTCGATTCGTATGTTCTACCATGCGGTTAATTGAGACGGAATGCTAGTGGTAGTTTTCTCTTCAGTTCTGCACACAGGTCATCCAATCCTTTATCACTTGTCTCTATACCATGCCTACAACTGTTAATTCCGACATGGATGGTAACTTTACGTACATTAGTGTACCTTGTCGTGTTGTCGTCCTCCAACCACCACAGAAGACCTTTCAACCTTTGGCCGGGTCTAACAACACATTGTACTTCCTCGTTCCTAACAGACAGCTTGTGAGGGATTAGGATCCTTATAACAGAATCTCCGAGAATCAAATGCACTGAAGTTTAACTGACCACTTGCTCTCGTTCGGTGTCGACATCGTTTCCATTTTCGTACTTGCACATTTCTTCTATTTCTTCCCCGTTTTCAAATGGAATTGACTCCAATGATAGATTCTGATCCTCAAAGCAACCGAATCTGTTTGGTGTAGTAATTTGGATATCAGAAATACTATTTAAACCATTTAACGATTTCCCGCGATGTTGCCGTGTCAGATTTTAATTCGTCGCCCCAAGAGCCACCAGTTTCATGCATTGAAGTAGATGAATCGTCTCCTCCAATAAGAGGTTTAATTTGAACATCGATCTTTTCCGACAATTGATCCTTCATACTGGTGACCATTTTATTCAGTTTTATGTTTTCCGTTTTCAACCCATCAATGTCACTTTCTAGTTCCGAAATTTTATTTTTGAATTCTTCGGCTTGCTGGATGAGAAGGTTCTTAATGTCCGCTATTGCATCATTCGTATATTCGTGTTGCTCACTCTGATCAAGTTTGTTTTCTTCAATTGTGATCTGCAATTCATCTATGGACGACTTCAGTGTCGACGTTGAAATGTAGTCGCCTTTCGTGACACTACTGACTTTTATCTTCAGTCCAAATCTAATAGGTCCCATAGAACGTTTTGGGGTATTGAATGTTACAGTTTTATTTGGATCCCATTCAATAGGTTGCAGATGTTTTCTACCCGTGTCATGAATAAACGGACACAAGTTTTAGCATGCACGTTGCTATTTCCTCTAAAGACCGGACATGTTCCTTTGACAAATACTTCACTAAGAACATCCGCAATATTTCCAATATCCACATTGAAGCCTAGTTGATAAATGTCGGGAAGCATATTTGTCAACCACCATGTAATATTGTGTTTAGGTCCCTGCAGCATGATTTTATTCTGGGTTCTAAATGCATGTATGGTAACTTTACACGATTTGGTTCTTGTCGGTACATTCAATATGTCCTCCACTTCAACATTTTGATTGTCACAAACTATTCGCCATACAGCGCCGTTCTTTTCTTTTGACTTACCATCGTCCCAATATTTAGCTGTGAGTCCTTTCCTGTATGATTCAAATCTCATCGTATCCATTTCAAATGTTATTGCATCTTCCCTTATTTTCACCTCGACATTTTCAAAATGTCCAACCATTCCTTATTGTTTTTTCTTTACCACTTTGTCTATATTTAATGAATATCCCCTCACGTCTTGGTTATTGTTCGTTTCGACGTCCCTGTCTATATTCCCGAAGTCTTCTTTATCTCCCTTTAAATCGCTGGTTGCCATCTTGCCAATATCTCCGATGACCACGTCCAGTAAATAAATTAGATGGGTGATGAAATTCTCTTCCCGGAGAGCGATTTCGGTGTTCTACATACATACACTGTAAATAGCCCCACCGTAATTTTTAAGGTAGAATACCGGCAGCTCAGTTGCCAGTAGTCTACCGTATAATTGACAGTACACCGTATAGTCTACTAAGGTATAGTTATACAAGTATACCGTCAAATATACAGAACATCGTATTTTCCACTTGTTCACTGGTTGATTATAATTTGGTCGTCAATGGCGTAATGACTAAAATTGTATTAATAACATAGCAGTATTCAACACAAAACCTTGATAAACACACAAAGAAGAACCCAACAACTGTTGTTCCCCCAACGATTGACTAATACACGACTTCACATTCCGAGAAAATGGCGTCGGCGATCAGACGACGCAAAGAAAGCCTTCCCAAAATACATTGCGCGCACACGCCATTAACATTATTACCGTAAATATATATATTACTGTACATACCGTTAAATTAACGGTATTCTACCGTTGAAAAATACGGCCATTTAATACAGTGTATGTACATATACTTGTATGCGTGTACTGAATGTGGGTACTTGTATGTGCGTCGGGGGTCACATAAGCCATAAGCAAATCTCCCCACTACACTTTAAAATCCACACATAATCGTGCCGCGATTATTCCGTTTACATGGCTACGAAATGTACCATTGTTGTTTATCACGTTGATGCACTCCACGTGTAATTCGCGGACTAGACGTGAGACAAACGCTCTTCGTTGTTGCCATATGAGGAAATACCAACACGGATGGGACGCCATATATTATTCCACGCGTAGAAAATCACTTGTTGATACTCCCTCTACGAAGTATACACACGCAATTTTTAAAAATTAATATGAAAAACAAAGGACACTGATATATTGAGTTAACATGCATACAAATTCGGTGACACCTCTCATGTCAAACCTCATACAGATTTCCGAGAACAAATATTTTGGACCAACAGATGAATATCATGCTGGCATGCAGATTACAAAATGGGTCGGTTGTAGATTAGATTTAATTTAAGTGTCATTAATTCGATGTGGTCTGCATCGTTTCTTTTATTTAACATTGGACAGTTAGGAAAATCGTCACAAGGTTGAGGGTTGGTTTAAGGCTGACAAGCAATATTTTCTATGACTTAGTTGCACTTACGTTGCCCAAGTGTGGTACAGTACCAGTCAAAATAAGTGGTATATTAACCGCGCTATTTTCGCGCCCAATATCGCAATAATATTGCAAGTGAAAATGCTTATAAGCGCGCCGCTTGCGACATTATTGCAATATTGCGCTTAATATCGCAATAGTTCACGATAGTTCGCGCTTAATATTGCGACATCTTGCGCTCAAAATTGTTTAAATCAAACTATTGCTTCATATATATTGTGTATTGCATAAATAGCGACAATGTTTTAGATTTGTGTATAATTATAGATGTAAATGTTGTATGTGCACTATATGTACACTATATGTACAGTAATGTTCTAATATAAATATAACACTATCGGGTCTGTATGAAATTTAGCGTACTTAATATCGCAATATATTGCGTTCAATATCGCAATAATAACACAGTGGCGTTGATTTCGTGTATTTTGCATTGCTCTTTAGCATGATAAGCTGAAAATTGTCTCAGGAAAATTTATCTCTAATGTCAAATGACATGGTGTGTTCGTAATGGAACGACTGACGTTGTAATTTGCGGAATTGAGTTATGCGTACACGGATGATTGGCGTTAGCAGTGTGACCTTATTAATTGAATTGCGTATCCATATCAAAGCCACTTGGCGGTTTGCGCTCCAAAATTATCGTAATAATATTCGAGTTTGAATTTGTCCCAGTATCGAAATAGGTTGATAAATACTTCAACTATACCTTCCTATGAGCATTATATGTCCCAGAAAAACGAATTGAAGTCATAAAAATACAACTATATGTACACGGTGGATGGGTCCCAAACAATAACAGCAATTTACACGACATGGAACAGAAAGGAGCGTTCCGTGTTAGTCTTTTCCTGATATGGTAGAAATAAAGAGCGGATTTTTTTTTGGCCACTTTTGTGCGAAAAGTTTGAAACAGCTTGAAAATGTCCGTGACCATGACAAGTATTTTCAGTGCATTTGAAACCGGTATGTCAATATTTTGTGTATTTGTCAACTTATCTTATTATTCTTGAAATTCTTATACCTAACACAATGTACCATACTGTACTTTCCCCTTCTCGGCTTTCTTTTAATGACGGGAGCTGCACTGGTGAAGCATTAAATATCAAGTTCCAGTGCATATTCTGTTATCTGTGAGTCTCCAGTATATTGTGAGCCTCGCATACATACGATAATACATGGATTACAATGTCTCCCTATCGGAGACTCGCATATATACGATAATACATGGCTTACAATGTATCCCTATCGGAGACTCGCATATATACGATAATACATGGATTACAATGTCTCCCTATCGGAGACTCGCATATATACGATAATACATGGCTTACAATGTCTCCCTATCGGAGACTCGCATATATACGATAATACATGGCTTACAAATTCACCCTATAGGAGACTCGCATATAAAAGAGAATGCATTGGTACAGGGTTTTCGCACGATTTCAGGAAGGTCCAAGTCATGGAAGGTTTAAGAATCAGGGGGCTGCAATTGATTGCAATTAATTGTTTTGGTACTCATAGTTTAGGTGCTAAATGTACCTGCTGCATCAAGTACAAAACTTTGGAAAAACAATTGTCAAATGGTCCAACCAAGTAGACTAATTTCGTGGTAAATATTTGGGTCCTTTATCCTTAATTTAATTGAACTGTAGCGAACGAAACCCGAACGTGTGGTTCACACCGTACATTAAAATGCCAACACGGACGACCTTTTGAGTTCGTGAAGTTGCTTATACACCTAACATTAAACTGTCGAAACAGCTATCATTTTTCACCGGTGGAGTCTAGTCGCGCATTTAATGACATATAATCTCAGGATATTAGATCATATTAGTGTCATTCAAGATTCATGGGATTTTTAGTTTGACCGCGGTGCGTGATACTTCTAGGTACGCCAATATACCACAACCCCAGCGACAAGCAAACAGAAACATTATTTGAGACCGCACAACAACAACATGCATCATAACAATTTACAAAGAGTTATCCAACCGCCAAATGGAGAAACATTGTACCTGAACGGAATCCGCTGTTAACTGCATGGGACGCACCTAGCCATATTGACAAGTTTTCTCAAGGTTAAAACCGCGTTTTGCCGCTGAGTGCGTGGTTTATAGGTTTAAATTCTCATGTGCGTCAACGGCATTCAACCATCCATGTTCGAACCCACGATGGCATTTTAACGTCGATTGAGTTCAGTCGCCCATATATGCAGGGAATGCTCTTAGCAACAACTGTCAGTGTTTTCGCTCGTCTCTACCACCCTCTTGTCAAGTGGTCATGTTAAGTTGATATGGTGCGGTTGGGTCCTGCTGAATTGCTATGATGCTGTTAGGGCAAACGGATGCTGTTTCAAAATGTACCGTTACATGTTTTAATTTGTCTTTTTCGCGGAATATATCCAGGAAAAGCCAGTATGCGCATCAAACATTCAAAAACATATGCATAATGTTTGTATTGGTTGAAAATAGACTATAATCAAGATGGTTATTCACGTCGTTTTGCAAACTCCAGCGCAGGCATTATTATATTTTTTCAAAATATATATGTTCTCAAATCGCTCGGATTAGCAAAACACCGCGAAAATGACAACTTTAGAAACAATAACGGTACATTTTCGTAACGGCATCAGTTTGCCCTACCAGCATCATAGCAATTCAGCAATATATGTATGTATGTGTGCGCATGTATGTGTATGTATATACATATGTATATTACTTTTGAATACACTTAAAGGTGCTTCCGAAATTTCAATTTGTTATGTGGCAGTTATCTCACAAATGGACCAACCTCCCCCACAAACATGGATGTTCTTATTAATTGTCAGTACTGTCTTCCAGAGCGCTACAAACAAAAACCAAAACCGAGTATATGACTGTCTACTACTATTTTGTTCTAACCTCCAAACATACACCAATAGATTATATCAGCACTCGTTTATCGTGCCAAATATTCATAACGTAGCCACATTGTTTTAAACACAAATCTCCACAACCTCTGGAAGGCAATACAAATTATATATCTCAAAACTGATCATCATGTAAATACATTGATTACATGTATGTTATTATTTTATCGGGAGAGGGGCTTCATAAGTTGTAACACTTGTCCCCAATCCCTTTTGTATATTATGCAACTAACATATGTTTCAAGTCAAGTCATAGCAATTCAGCAGGACCACCAGAATCATAGCATATAGCAGGACCCTGACCAACGGTGTGTATATATACTGGCCGAATATACAACACAATTTGTCATTCGTCTGCTGCGTATATTATATATAATTGCTGCCATGTAATAACGACCATGCATATAGACACACACATGTAATTTTAAAAACTCACAGGCATGTCCAGTATTGTATAAAAGTTTTAAAGGCATTATGGTGTTGAGTGCAAGGAATTTTTACATTGAATTTAATCACCTTATATAAACTAAGGGGTCGAAAACATATTCGAAAAGTATTGTATTGGTAATACTATACCCGTATTGATAATTACACCCCCTGTAGAGTAAAATATACGCCATGAACTGTTACATGCTCTGCTGACTGTGGCAGATTTGGTTTTGTATAGTCTATCTCTTAGGGCGCATACGATACTTTGACATCTTTATCCTTTAATTGTATTGATTAATTTAACGTAAAAAGAAACACTGTGGGTCACCGCGTGTAGAGGTTATATCCCTTGTATGAAACGATCAGTACCTTATTCAGAAAATTATAATTCCACATTGATTAATTATTCGATAAGCTGATAGCGTGACTATGCAAATTCTTTCTTGAAGTTCAACTGCATTTCACGCAGGGGCGTGGCTAGAGTGTACTTTTGGGGGTGTTCGACTCTGAACATAATTCCACCCCTTCAACAGACCCGAATGCTGGGGTCACACGTCCGACAGTAGCGATGTCATAATATGTATGCTGCCTTAAAGTGATGTGAAACACTCCGGTAGATTGATCCAATGGCAATGGAGAATATTCTCACTCAAAGTTGTTCTTTTTACGAATATTAATCCAAATTGCCAATACGCACCATCATTCTGATATATTAGTTAAATGCACTGACTCTGGATGTCGAAATCATTTGTGTGTGTTTGTCGCCGATTGTTGCGTCCCGAATCCATATGTAAATATTTACATTGAGCTTAGTTTTGTCGACGTTTTCTATTGAGTGGTATGGTCGATTTCTTTGAAATTTTCGGCGATGTTAGTAGAATGCTACATTCTCCAGGTTGGCATAACACCTGAATACTAACTTATCAGTTTCACAAACTCGAACAATTCCATAATATGTCTTTAATGTGCTACAATTTTGTTTGTGTAAACATTATTTTATTATCAAGAATTTGCCCATATTAGACAATATATAAAAATATAAACAATACAACATTAGGGAAAAGGATTTGGCAGTAAACAAAGGGCTTATAGGTGGCCATTTCTTTAGTATGTATTGCATCATGGTTTGATCGCGTCCCAGTGATGAACTGCCCGTTCCGCAATCACCGCAAGCTATTCCGTGGCCTGCTGCTGCATGTCCGCCCACATCACAATCACATATCAGGCTAGCATTCATATGTATACGAGAGCATTATGTTGTTGTTTTGTTTTCGTCTTATGGTTCACATCAAGCATTTAATTAATATACAAGACTGACGGTGCGTGTTTTCATATTGGATTAATATTCGTAAACAATAACTAATTTGAGCAAGATTATTCTCAATTTCTATTTGATCACCCTACCAGAGTGTTTCCCATCACTTTAACCAGTTACGTCTCACATGTGGTTTACGAGATAGTTTTAGCTTTTCAAACGAATTAACTAGTCGCTCGACCGTGACAACTCAGGCCGCAGACAAAATTGACAGAATGTATGACGGGGAGAGTAATGGGGTTGATGGTGATGATTTAGATGACGATGACGACAACGAATATGATGGGCGGTGATGACGATGAAGACGTCGGAGATGACGACGGCATTGATGACGACTCTAATGACGATGGCGATACCAATGTGGTTTTAGGACGATGAACATGATGATGATGATGACGACGACGACGATGATGTTGACGCTGATGATGATGATAATGACGATGGTGACGACGACGACGATGATGATGATGATGGTGATGATGATTATGACCACGACGACGATGACGATGATGATGATTATGACGACGACGACGATGATGATGATGATGATGATTACATAAACAAAGGACCCCGAAATGTCAGTTTATGTACATACACTGTAAATATGTTACATAACTCTATATTTTGTGCATAATAGTACTATTGAGTTATCAATAAAGCATCACTTAAAAATTTCTAATGATACAAATAAATAGTGATAATCCTTGTGTTATTGTTATTGCCAACGAAAACATACCGAAAGAACTCTCAATGTCAGATTAGAGTGAGAAATAACTCGCCACTGGAATCCCCATGTCCAAATATATTGGTTACCGATACACCTACTACATAACATAGTGGTTACCGATACACCTACTACAGAACATAGATTCCTGGTTACCGATACACATATACTACATAACATATATTCCTGGTTAACGATACACCTACTACAGAACATAGAGTCAAAGAACTCCAGAATCAAGGAAAGGTTACCGATACACCTACTAAAGAACATAGATTCCAAGAATTCCAGAATCACAGAATGCAAGATTTATACAGATCGCAAGATCTACAACGATATTTAATTTGTAACATCTAGTTGGGTGGGGGGGGGGGCAATACTCCACACTACATCGACAGAACATTAATAGTACCCCCCCACCACGTTACAAATTGTGGTAGCGAACAGCGATTCCTATGAAATATAGTGATATACTGGTAGTACTAACAACTTAATAACTGCATAAATCCATAAATCCATCCAAACCTTATATGGAAAAAATCGCTATTCACCACCCCCCCCCCCCCGATCCGGAAAAATCTTAATGTCTCGTTTACGATATGGTAGTACCCAGTCTGATATGTCCAGACTCCGTCTCATTACTTTCATAAGTTGATTGAAATGAAACGCGGTCTAATTTTATTAGACTGGGTAGTACCCCCCCCCCCCCCCCCCAATCCCAACGTGCACCCAGACAGCCTTTTAACCCGACAGTGATTTGATAAGGACCAAAAGTAATTATTGCCGATACTCGATATCATCTTACTATTCGTATGTGGACCGACTGCATGTTCATGTTTATTTATTTACTCAACTATTCAGTATTGATATAGAAAGGTCCAATAGGAACCTTATTCGTCATAAAAGTATTTATCTCAGTCATAACACCATTTACGCACAACGCGATTTAATTTAAAATAAAAACAATATTATGCAAATGAGCAAACACCACAGTTCGCAATTGTATACGAAACGGTAGGGTTTATAAAAGGAGAGATTTACGATACCAATAGAGAGATGAGCATGAATCTCTACACGTTGGATACTTCGTAGTTATATGTTTACTGGTGAGCGATCAACAACTTGCGAAATGTTAACCTCGAGGGCTAACAAACTGATCTGCGGCCCGTCACGTGACGCACCATAAGCCAATCAACAAATGTCACAATTCGTCCGAAAATTAAAGATACGGCCGGCCGGCTTTGGCGTGGTTATGCTGTTAAAATATTCAGCTCCGTCAAAAACCGCCATAAATAGTAAAATATACCAATCAGAAATATGGCATAAACAATATGTTATTGTCAAATGTTTTCCTTTGTTATGCAAACAAAAGCAAAAAACGTTACAGAACCTGGCTTTTGTTTAGATCCGGATATGGTAAACATAAAGAGCGTTATTTGTTAACGTTTTCCTGATATGGAAATAAGAAAGAGCGTTTATATCATTTGTATGTGATTAACCAATATAATTGCGCTGTGTTATGTAAACAGAAGCAAAACTTCTGTAACACCAGCAAGTTCTTGTTTGCGTACACCATCGTCCGTCTTGAACGACAATATACTATTTACGCGCTGATTATGTTTGGCATATGACCAAAACTATATATTTTTTACTATTCCTTCTGTTGATGGCGATTTGAACAAATATGAATATTTCTGCAACGAACGCCGACCTTGCCTTTAAACAAACAGAGACAAATTCAATGGTCTAAAATTTCCAATTTATATTGTGACAGGAATGAAATTTCCAAATATTGAAAAGTTTGGCCAAAGTTGGTGACGATACGCCCCTAGCAACCCCCCCCCCCCATCCAACAGCCACGTCCCTGGTCTCACGTTAGAGTGTTCAACAGTTAGTCACGTAGGCCATAATTTGTTCAATCGAACCCTTACAAAAGGACGTGAGCTATTACAAGAACATCCAGTGCTTCAGTGATTGTTGGCCTTTGTCGTTGGTTGTGTTATCTCTTTTGTTTTAGTATTTTCTATCATGGGACTGTCCGGTGATCAGACTGCCATTGTCGCTTTGACTTGGAAGGTATTGCTGGCCAAGGCTGGAGGTGACCAAGATCAACTCGGCAAAGAGTTCTTTCTCAAGTAAACACTAAATTTCTTATTTCTGAAATATACCGATATACTTCGTTGTATTAGATCAGGCCATCATGGATCTATACTCTGACTTCGTTGTATTATATCAGGCCATCATGGATCTATACTCTGACTTCGTTGTATTAGATCAGGCCATCATGGATCTATACTCTGACTTCGTTGTATTAGATCAGGCTATGGATCTATTATCTGGCTTCGCTCGCTGGGATCTTATGAGACGAGTTCAAAACATGGGAACGTTTTCATATCCTGAGCTGTTTTGATGGGAAACGTTATGACGTTGAACAGACAACGCATGAAACAAATTTCTTTGTTATTACCAGTTCCTTAATAATCTACCTTCATGCTTCAGATTGCATGATTTAAGCGAAATTTGTGAACCGATTTCGCAATAAACATTTTAAATGATTGCCCGGGGGAAAAATCATGATTGTAATCAACGAAATCACTATCAGCTCACAATAAGCAATTATTTCATGTGTCTTTTTGGAACAGGCAAAATTGTTGTCCATCGGTATCAGGAATGACTATCCTAAAATACACATGAAATAATTGCTTTGTTACCCAATACATTTAGTTGTATATAATCAGGTCATTGCTAATTAATCACACTCTTTAATATTGTTATTTCGAATTATGAGAACTAACTGGAATATACCGCCATGTATCTGAATGCACAGTTCGTTCGGGCCAGTCAACAGTTCGCTGGGAGCCAATCAACAGTTCGCTCGGGTCGGGCAACAGTTCACTCGTGGCGTCACGAAAGCTGACCGTGATTGCAAACCGGGCAACAGTTCATTCAGGGCGGGTAGCAGTTCGTGGTGGCGTTACGAACGCGAATTTGGGGTTAACCAGTTAATTATAAATCCCAATGATTTACGAAGTAAAACTCTACTATTGGGTAACAACAGTAACTGTTGATTAATCATGTAAATATCTAGCTGTGACCTTCACATACTATGAAATACATCATTAAGGAACCGGTATACAGAAATATATTACATGTACTTACGTTCTTCGTTCAATGCGATAAAGTTACCCGTCAGAAAATCAAAAGGTTATCACCTTTTGAATTGGTTGAGTATGATCTCTCCTGGCGTAGCCAGAGTAGATATGCACGGCATGCTATACGGTTGCATACATTATGTAAAGACTGTGCGATAACTAGCACACTCTGCGCCGTGGAGTTTATGTGGGAGGGTAATTCACATTGACCCAGTCAACACCGAAAGCTTGAATTGCCAGGATTGGAGAGCACTATATGGTGTAATCAACGTGGCGATGGCAGTTTTGCCCAAACCTCGGTATATAACCACCACGGATAACCGCGACACACCATGGATCACCTATAATTACCACAAACCTCACTATATACCACCACCACGGATCACCGCGGCACACCGTGGATCACCGGTAATTACCACAAACCTCACTATATACTACTACCATGGATCACCGAGACACACCATGGATCACCGCTGATCACCACAAACCTCACTATATACTACTACCACGGATCACCGCGATAAACAAACACAAATGATTTCATCACCGAGAGCCATTGCATTTAATTAGTATTTTAGAGTGGCGGTGTGTGTGGTCAATTCGTAAAATATAACAACTTTGAGCAAGCATATTCTCTATTTCTATTTCATCACCCTACCTGAGTGTTTCACATCACTTTAATTTAACCTGTTAATTTAAATATACAGAAATCTTGCAGACTAACCAATGCTCACCACGAACCACTAATAATCGCCACAAAACTGAGACAACAATTATAATATTTTACGCCATTTTCGATTGATATTATGACAGTATTACCTAAATATTGATAACAATTATCAATATTTATCACACAATAATTGTCTTATCTTGACATGTTAACAATTTTAATGACCGTGAAAATGACAATCTCTCGCAATTGTGGACAGTATGCAATGGGATTCCCGCTGCATACACAGAAGGTTCGCAGTGAATACCGGCGGTGTGTTGCGGTGAATACCGGTGGTGTGACGCGGTGGTTCATGTTGGTATACAGTGAATAACGGTGGTGTGTCGCGGTGGTTCACTGTGGTATAGAGTGAATGCCGGTGGTGTGTCGCGGTGGTTCACGGTGGTATACAGTGAATACCGGTTGTGTGTCGCGGTGGTTCATTGTGGTATACAGTGAATACCGGTGGTGTGTCGCGGTGGTTCATGGTGGTATACAGTGAATACCGGTTGTTTGTCGCGGTGGTTCATGGCGGTATACAATGAATACCGGTGGTGTGTCGCGGTGGTTCATGGTGGTATACAGGGAGCTTGATAACACTGCCTTCTCCATGGTGATAACACCATGATCACTAATCCTCGTCACTCAAGAATTCGGTGTTGATTGGATCACCGTGAATCACTCCTACAATAATCGCTACAGTGTTGAATGTTTTGCTTATCGCACAATCGGTACATACTGTATGCAACGGGGTCGCAGTGCATACGTCTATAGTTTCCACAAATTGTCATTCGAATGCATGACCCAAACAGCTTGTCAAAATATTATCCAACATTATATCAAATATATGAACTTCAATTTGTCATATGATACGAGGATTATTCTCCACACGCGATGAGCATCCTATCATAAATCAAAGAATAAATACAGGCGAGACCAGGGGGGGGGTCGGAAAAAAAATTCAGGCACGTATGGCATTTTTTCCCTTTCGATCATTTTTTGTACCCACCCAACCCCACCGCCAATTTTTTTTCCGTTTTCGGCAGTTTTTTCCGACCATTTTTTGACACCCACACCCCCCCTTTTAACACTAAAACAGAGATTTGCGGGGGGAAATTCACTGTAAACAGCTGTATATGAATTTCTGTGCATACTATTTATCATGGATGTTAACATGGACACGTAAATAGGAATGAGTCATTTTGAGGTCATTCGGCCAAAAAAACATGGCTGCCAGCGGCCATCTTGGATTTCAAAATTTGCAACAAAATACAACACGATAACTGCCTGCAGTCAGTTTACAGTTAGAATTACATTATTTCTCTCATTCAAAGTGGGTTTGAAGCCCAACTCATTGCCAAAACACTAAAAAACAAGCATACTGTCCACTAAACAATTTACAATTATATGTTATTATGTATGCATAATTTTGCCAATTACACTTATTTATCTTATTGAAAGAACCAAGCATGTACTTATGTGCGAAAGTTTTTATGTAGTAAATCTATTATTACCATACGATCCCCATGATTGGATACCGCGGCGATCAATGATTGGATAATCCCATACCGCGGCGATCAAATATTGGATAATCCCATGATCTGCGGCGATGTCTATCCGATCGACGACCACAAATAGCCTCGCCCGCTATAACTACATGGACTATATATATAGCATGTTGATGAATACGAGCCCTGTTATTACACACATAGCTTCGCATTGAGCCTCGCCAGGTATAAACTACCTGGATTAGATATAAACCCAGTTGGTGAATACGAGCCCTGTTGTTACACATACAGCTTCGGGTTAAGCCTCGCCAGGTATAAACTATCTGGACTATATATAAACCCAGTTGGTGAATACGAGCCATGGGTGTTATTGGGAATTTATAACGCATTTTACAACAGTTTGAAAGACTACCAGTTGGAATACTCGAACCCAATGGGGTGCGGAGGGAGGGAATGGATATTCACGGACATGGACATTTCGGCGTGTTTCGTTACCCTCGCATCAACGGATGCCATCTAGCTACGTCATTGCATGGTAATCGCTGTGATGTTATCGAATATTCCGTTATGTGGATTGACAGAATCGCAAGTAAAGCCGCCAAAACTCGTTCATGGATCAATCCCTCGGAACTGAACAGGTGTCTCAAACCCAACACGTGTAAACCAGCTCGTTATACGATTCTTGGCGATAAATGATCTCAATTTGTTTATCGAATCGGCGAGTCAGTTTGTATATTAACAGCTGTGTGTGGGTCAGATGGTTGGTCGGATCTGCAGCCGTAGTATGTATACGTCGGCGTACTCACTATCGGTATCTCCCACGCGCTTAAACATTGTATACCACTTTCACTGTCGTATAATTATAGTTTATATGCATAAGAGTTCGTAGAAACTATAATTCCCAAGAATTTGAGCTGTGAAATTCTAACATGTTTACCTGTCATATATAAATTATCACCAATCATGTGTGCATTATTATTAAATTATGAGAAATAAAACGATGTTTCAGCCCACAGGTCCCCTGGTGCGATAACCCGCTTCCGAAACGAGACAAACCCTTGAACAGATCCCATATCCCATACATAGCTAGCACAGCATACCATGTTATTTTGGAAATTGTACTGATAGAACCAGAATGAATTGTAACCGACAAATCTCTCCGATTTAATTATGAATATATACGTAATGGCAGTGGTCAGACGATCGAAGCAAGGGATTGAGCTCTCCCATTCAGTTTGACATACATCGCGTTATATTTAATGTGATTTGATATCCCTCCTCACAAAATATGGCAGCCTTGAGGACTTGAAAAATATGTGTATAATTATACAAGTCATACAGATGGTGCTCATAATGGCTGAACTTGTAAATATAAAAAATGCTTTTATCCCATCGGAGTGATGAATTGATATAAGCACACATCATTCTCACAATTATATGCTTTCTGTATCAAAATATATGTGTTTTTTGGCTCATTATAAAATGTTGATAATCGTTTCAACGATGGCTACCACGATTTGTGTAGATTATTATAGACGTATTATAGAACGTATTATAGAACGTATTATAGAACCAAGAAGCCACAATCGATTGTTGAAAACGCGTGACTATCTCCAATGCACTTACTGTGATGATAACCGGCAATTAATCGCACTTCTTACGATGTGGTGTCCACTCAGTATACCCTTGTTGTAAATCCCACCACCCTCACGTAATATTGGTTCAACAGTTCAATGTGTTCAACAGTTGAGCATTTCAGACATGATCAAACATATTTCAGATATCTCAGATATTCCCTTTTTGGAGAAGTTCTTCAAGCATGATCACTGACTGCCGACGTAAATAATTCAGACAAACTGTAAAAATAACTCACCCTCATTTTGGGAATTTTGACGATGATATAGATGTGTATGTTTGATTGTTTCCAGCATATGTCATATTAATGTAGCAAGTGGAAAATTAAAGCATAATGGGATGCAAATTAATTCTACCAGAGTTGGAAATTTGAACAATTTCAAGGGAGTGGGTGCATAAAGTTGGTGTGTATACATCGATACCATTTGCATTTAATTCATCGTGATCGAGACATGGTAGTCACGCAAAATAAAATTAGCACTGATATATGCGTTATTCATCATTATGCAGTATATATAGCATCCACCATATGCATTATTCATTATTCAGTTAGCTCATAACGACTCGCCTCAGACTACCACGTCTAATATTGGCCGCGGACACACGTATCACAGTAGCGATGGCATAGTAGGTGTGACAATTAATTATGGTGCAATTTTGGTGACAATTGGTCGTCATATTCCTGTGCCATAGCACGACATGTCGCCCGCCGCACATTCACACAATGAGTCTTTTCCAAGCTCTATCAGCGTCGAGATCGACATCTCAATGATTTATCAAACCGAATGTATTGTCGCTGTTGATCGTTACTCAACACGCAATGTTATATTTATTAATGCTAAAACACAAGACAATTCTGGACGATCGGTCGTGCAATTTTATGTATCGTAGAGAATACAATGTGGATAAACGTAATGAGTAGAGATCAACCTTGGTGAAACTCAATGGCTTAATTGGTCAGTCGACTCACTGTGGGAATATGCAGCGCGCGACACGACTCCCTATGGCATATAAATTATGTTGACCAATTGTCACCAAACTCTACCATAATTAATTGTCACACCTACTATGACATCGCTACTGTGGTGCGTGTGTCCGCAGCCATTACCGTAACCCTTACTATACTAAATACTCATTGACGAGTAATTCATTTAGAAATGTTCAGATAATAAGTTCAACAAACGTTTGTTGAACTTATTATCTGAACAATTCCCACCTATGAATATGAATCCATCTGCTCTTGTATTATCTGTTTTTCTGCCCCTGACGTCTGCTTTTATTACATGAACACCCCTCAAACTTAATAATATGCTGTTCCAATGTATACTATTATAACTGAAGAGGAGAATCCATTTTAGTATAGATAGGGATAAAATACCTCCCCAATAGAAACCCCCTTAAAATACCTCCCCAATATAAACCCCCTTAGGTGATCAGCCCTTATCGAGGATCAGTCGCTATCACGAATCTCTGAAATTTACATTGCACACACCTGTCCATTTGGGAAATCGTGACACGACATTTTACATAATAGTTACATTCAACAAGTTCGTCACGTATGTAATCAATTGAAGTACCAAAATAAATAGGTCTAAGTTCTTCTTGTCTTTCAAACGACCCTGTCTGATATAACCACATGAACGTATCGTACGAGTGACATGGGGTAGGGGGTTTGTGGTTTATTGTCGTTATCTGTGGTTATAATGTTCACCAGTTGACAATTCATGGGGCCGCTGGTACGAAATGTCACCTCCAAACGCCCAATAATTTTTAATTTCGTGGTTATTAGCAACCACGAACACCACGAAAATAGGACCACCAAAATAAATATACTTTTACAGTATATGGACTCTTCCAGTCAGTAAAAATGTGTAAATCGGAATGGTCTATTATTTATTTGCAGGGGTGTACAGGTAATACAATTAGACGACAGATAAATAAAAGTAGAGAACGAGTCCTATTTACTGACGGAACTATGTTCATATAATAAGTTCAACGAACGAACTATAATCAATGAGTATTTAGTATAGAAAAGGTTAAACTTATTATCTGCATATTTCCTATGGGATAACTACTCATTAATGATGCTTTAGTATAGAAAGGGTTAAACTTATTATCTGAACATTTCCTATGGGATAACTACTCATCAATGATGATTTAGTTTAGAAAGGGTTAAACTTATTATATGAACATTTCATACGGGATAAATGCTCATCAACGATGCTTTAGTATAGAAAGGGTTAAACTTATTATATGAACATTTCATATGGGATAAATGCTCATCAATGATGTTTTAGTATAGAAAGGGTTAAACTTATTATATGAACATTTCCTGTGGGATAAATTCTCATCAATATTGCTTTAGTATAGAAAGGGTTAAACTTATTATATGAACATTTCATGTGGGATAAATTATCATCAATATTGCTTTAGTATAGAAGGGGTTAAACTTATTATATGAACATTTCATATGGGATAAATGCTCATCAGTGATGTTTTAGTATAGAAAGGGTTAAACTTATTATATGAACATTTCATGTGGGATAACAATTCAACAATGATGCTTTAGTATAGCAAGGGTTAAACTTATTATCTGAACATTTCCTATGGGATAACTACTCATCAATGATGATTTAGTTTAGAAAGGGTTAAACTTATTATATGAACATTTCATATGGGATAAATGCTCATCAACGATGCTTTAGTATAGAAAGGGTCAAACTTATTATATGAACATTTCATATGGGATAAATGCTCATCAATGATGTTTTAGTATAGAAAGGGTTAAACTTATTATATGAACATTTCATATGGGATAAATGCTCATCAATGATGTTGTAGTATATATAGAGGGTCTCACATGAGTTTCTATTTTATACGGAATTTATCAACCGAGTTCACTAAATTCGATTTGAGCCGAGGTTTACCGAGGCTCAAATATAATTTAGAGGACGAGGTTGATAAATTACGTATAAAATAGGACGAGTGTGAGATACCTTTTATCACATGATCAAATAAACCCGAAGCAACGCGAAATATTCATCGAAAACAACAATCATAAACTACAGCGATCGCAAGTTATTTGAAGAACGCCGTGACGTCATCGCACGCGCTGATATTAAACGTGTCTATTACCGATAATTATGAAACTTATTATATGAACATTTCCTGTGGGATAAATGCTCATCAATGATGCTTTAGTATATATAGGGTTAAACTTATTATCTGAACATTTCCTATGGATAACTACTCATCAATTATGCTTTACTATAGAAAGGGTTAAACTTATTATATGATCATTTCCTATGGATAAATACTCATTAATGATGTTTTAGTATAGAAAGGGTTAAATTTATTATATGAACATTTCCTATGGATAACTACTCATTAATGATGCTTTAGTATAGAAAGGGTCAAACTTATTATATGATCATTTCCTGTGGGATAATTGCTCATCAATGATGCTTTAGTATAGAAAGGGTTAAACTTATTATATGAACATTTCATATGGGATAAATGATCATCAATGATGCTTTAGTATAGAAAGGGTTAAAATTATTATATGAACATTTCATATGGGATAAATGCTCATCAATGATGCTTTAGATTATAAAGGGTTAAACTTATTATATGAACATTTCATATGGGATAAATGTTCATCAATGATGCTTTAGTATAGAAAGGGTTAAACTTATTATATGAACATTTCATATGGGATAAATGCTCATCAATGATGTTTTAGTATAGAAAGGGTTAAACTTATTATATGAACATTTCATATGGGATAAATGCTCATCAATGGTGCTTTAGTATAGAAAGGGTTAAACTTATTATATGAACATTTTCTATGGGATAACTACTCACACTGATGCTATAGTGTATAAAGGGTTAAGACCAAAATTCGAATATCTTTAAAAGTTATAGGGACTAAAATGGCCATCAGTTTGAAAAAATTCTAAATATATGGGGGGTTCCAGGGTGGAAATTTCCAACAGATTTCCAAGTGAAGCGCAAGTGAAATGGCTCGGACTTGTGAGCCCTGTGAAAAGCTGGCTACACCTAGGATCGATTTGAAAAGTTGGCTACGAATGTGATCGATGAATTGTCTCTGGGGATTAAACACGGTGGGGAATCACGTGGTTTCGAGTTGATGAGTACCACGCGTTCAAAATTGCCGAGGCGATCGCAAACGCGATCAGAAACGAGGAAAAAGGTAATAAACTAGGATAATTATATATTACATGATATTTTGGCAGCTACGAGCATATATGCTATACTATTTTTCAAACAAACCGATACCTAATTTGTGTCCAAATTCACAGTTGTTTGTGCTAACATTCTGACCAAAGTTGTCAGTCGAAGGATTCTCCTAAAAGTATGGTCTTGTTTATTCCACGAACCTCCGACTGGAAACTTTGGTCAGAATGTTATAGAAAACTACTGAGTATTTCCGAACGAATAAGGTATCAACTTGTTTTAAAAATAAACTATCATATGGTCGTAACAGTCAAAATGATATGTTTTTGTCAATTCCTCATATATTATGTTTTTGTGCGTTTGCACATTTTGAGTGCGTGGTACTCACCAACCTCGAAACCACGTGATTCCACACCGTTATAAAATCAAGTCATCGTAATATGAGGGAATTGACTAATGATGTTCGTTTCAGAATGTTCGAGGTCTTCCTGTTGTCCCTGAATGATATATAAACATAAGGATGGCGGATGAATTCAAAAATGTATTCAGGATTCGATACCTCTAGATACGGCACCAATATATTTTTATAAAGTCTATTTCTGGGAAGGCAACTAGCTTTGTGGCTGAACAGTTTTACTATAGGCAGAGTCGACCAAATTTCATAGGTTAAAAATTTATCCAAAAAAAAAAAAAAAATACAAATTTGTTCTGTCAATTTAATTGTCCCTCAAATATTTCATTAAATAACATTAATTCTAGACATAACTGATTATTTTCGCCAACGCAAACGTGTGCTATACATTATGGTGCTTATCAAGCAAGAGTGTTTACACGATATCAATAACCCTGAATACATCTTTAAGTATATGCTATATACATGGAATTGACTGATGATGATCGTTTCAGAATGTTCGAGGTATCGCCAGACACCAAGCCTGTTTTCAAGCATTTCAAGAATAAGAGCCAAGTGGAGTTAGAATACACAGACACCCTCAAAAGTCACGGTGGTAAAGTGGTATCGATGCTGGGAGAGATGGTCGCTGCGCTCGGAGATGCCGGGAAACTGGGCGGTCTCCTGAGAGCCTTCGGAAAACAGCATAAAGGCCTCAATGTCGCCGGCAGCTACATGACGGTCAGTTGAATGGTTATCCGAGATGTATTATTTGTGACTATTACATGATGGCAATTTTACAGATAAATCGTCGCATAGGTCTATTGTGTGCCAGGATACAAACGGAAAAATCATGCCCCTTATTAAAATAGAGCTATCTGCCACGAATCGCCGAATTATAGAATCATATTTATTTGCAAATTCTCTCTTAACACACTTTAATGTACCACGATGCAGTTGTTTCTCGTGTATGTTTTAGTAATGATAATTGAAACAAGGAGTTCCATATAAATGCTGTGTAGTTGTTGTAGGTGTAGGCGGGAAGCAAGGAGTTCCATATAAATGCTGTGTAGTTGTTGTAGGTGTAGGCGGGAAGCAATGAGTTCCATATAAATGCTGTGTAGTTGTTGTAGGTGTAGGCGGGAAGCAATGAGTTCCATATAAATGCTGTGTAGTTGTTGTAGGGGTAGGCGGGAAGCAAGGAGTTCCATATAAATGCTGTCTAGTTGTTTTATTTGTAGGCTGGAAGCGATAGAGCATCTTTAAACTTGTGTTCATGAATAGTTTCGAGATTCATTTAACCCTTTACCCAACAAAACGGCCAAAACCGGCCAAATAAAGCTTCAACAGCCTAAAATATCTTCGGTCTGTCTCAATATAAACCATACAAATATGGATATCATTGGAACCGGCTCCTTGACCACATTGTGATAGTTACAGTTATGCCCTGTGCCAATGCATTCTCTTATATATGCGAGTCGACCATAGGTCGCGACGCATATATAAGAGAATGCATTAGCCTAAACAAAATCTGTTTTTAACACTTTTTACCATTTTTTCTTACATTCTTTAACAATTTTATAATTTTTAATGTGTTAAGCCAATGCATTCTCTTATATATGCGAGGCGACCTATGGTCGACTCGCATATATAAGAGAATGCATTGGCACAGGGCCGTTCTGTTTGGTAAAGGGTTAAATATACCCCACTCCAGTTCACACCACACTGCTACTTTTTCCACGCTTATTATCTGAACATTTCCCACCAATTCGTATAAAATCATCTGCACCTCTATTGCATTTTCGTTTGTCTGTGGTCTGCTATGATTACCTGAACACCCCTCCAAATGCATAATTTAATTTCCCATGTATACTTTTATGAGGCGAATCCATTAAGTATAGAAAGGGTAAATTATGGTGTCTTCTTATAAACTAACATTGTATCATTCAGAGTCAGACAATGGCCCCATTCAGTTTTCTATATTTGATTGCGGCGACGCTGGGTTCTATATTACTATAAAAGACACAATGCATTGAAGCTAACCGACCTATTTAATAGCGGTAACAAACGAACGCTTACTAATCTTGCTCTATTTATTAAGAAAGCCCAATCAATAACGAGGATCTTCTGGGGCACACCAAAAAACTACCAAAAACCGACCCAAACCCACTGATTACTGACCACATATCACATATTATATTGTCGTATATTTATTCACTGCACGCATGCACAATTCATAAATATTTTGAAATTTAACACTGAATATGTTCCACTCTATATTTCAAAACGACGACGAGTATATACCAATAAATTGATTTGAAATTGTTGCGCTACTATAACGATACCCGAATGTAAATTATAAGTAATATATATCACTTACATGTAACTCTCATATTGCGAGTTTATTGTATTAAAATTAACGGCATAGTTTGAGATTATTGTAGTGACCCAACTAATAAATAAATACTACCCAGGCACATTGCCCACTGAATAAATATAGCTTTAAAGGTACTCAATCCGATCAGACGCTCCTACTAAATTACTATTTCTTTGGCTTCGGGGGTAACAAATAGTTGATTCGAGTCGAGGAAGCCATCAAAGCTCAGGGTGATTAGATATCGATTTTTGAAGTTTGCTATTTCTATTGTTTGTGGACCAGAAGCACTTGGTCAAACGGACAAAGATGCGGATGAAGATGGATAACTCTAAAATCAAGTGGTTATTATTACAATAGAAATAGCAAACTTCAAAAATCGACATCTAATCACCCTGAGCTTTGATGGGTGGGTTCCTCGACTCGAATCAAATATGTTACCCCCTGAAGCCAAAGAAATAGTAATTTAGGAGCGTCTGATCGGATTGAGTACCTTTAATCTAATAGTACCGAATATTCCAGCCACGGCGGTCGTACCATTTCACCTAACACATTCCAGACCTGAGATTACTATAACGTGATTTTAAATTGAACAGTTTTGGCGACCTAATATTTCCATTAGCTATATAGTATTGACCATGTTACAGTGGACGATCCACAATCGGATAGACATAATCAATTGAGCCAAGCTGTGGTTAGATAATGGTTCGACATTGAAAGTCGCTTACACAGAAGACCCGAGGGCATCGCAGAACTTGTGTTTTTTAAAACGATTCCATAAGGGTATATACCTCGCAGTGTGTACAATCAAGCCAGGCGTTTATCGATAGCAGTACATATAGAGACTTAACATATCATTTGTCTAATTTCAAACACTTAACCCTTTACCCAACAGAAGGGCCCTGTGCCAATGCATTCTCTTATATATGCGAGTCGACCATAGGTCGCCTCGCATATATAAGAGAATGCATTGGCTTAACACATTAAAAATTATAAAATTGTTAAAGAATGCAAGAAAAAATGGTAAAAAAAGATTTTTTTTAGGCCAATGCATTCTCTTATATATGCGAGGCGACCTATGGTCGACTCGCATATATAAGAGAATGCATTGGCACAGGGCATAACTGTAACTATCACAATGTGGTCAAGGAGCCGGTTCCAATGATATCCATATTTGTATGGTTCTATTGAGACAGACCGAAGATATTTTAGGCTGGTGAAGCTTTATTTGGCCGGTTTTGGCCGGTTTGTTGGGTAAAGGGTTAAGAGACATATTATGTGCTTATTCTATTGAATAAAACCGATGAGTTAGTGTCAAGACAGCTTGACAATTTGGAGAATGTGGCAACCAACGACTATTGCAGAACAAATTTCAACCAATTCGGTCGTATTCAGGAAACGCAACCTTCATATCTTGTAAATATTCATTCCTTAATTCGGCAATTATTCCACCACGGAGAGTAACTGTTACACAGGGATGTGGCTAGAGGGGGTGTGGGGTGTCTCACCCCCCCCCTAACTTTGGTCAAAATTTTCAACAGTTGGAAATTTCATTTCACACCAACAATGGGTTGAAATGTTCTTGTCGTTTGATTTTCAAACAATTTATTGTGGGGAATTAATTGTTTTTGGACCAATATTTGCATATTTTCCTACTTTTTGTCAAAATTTTGGACTGAAATGGTCATCAGTTGGAAATTTTCCAACCTTAGAGGGGTGACAGGTTGGAAATTTCCAACACTTGGAAAGCTTGTGTCCTGGTCCTCCCCCGTGGCTAGTCAAAACTGCTACTAAATTTAAGAAAACAATATTGTCATACATTTGGTCAACATTATCATTGGAATTGTCATCATTTGGAAATTTTCCAACCTAAGTGGGGGGTGTCATGTTTGAAATTTCCAACTCTAAGAAGACTTGAGGCTAGTCTAGATGCTAGGATTTTGCGATTTTCTTGTTCAGATTTCAAAATTTTCGAACACCGGGCCGAACCATGGTCGGCCCGGTGTGTCACTGTCCCTCCCCCGTGACCAATACAAAACTGCTAATTAGTTTAACAAAACAATAGTTTAGTACATTCGGTCAAACTTGTGGACTGAAATGGTCATCATTTGGAGAATTTTCCAACCTAAGAGGGGGTATGAGGTTTGAAATTTCCAACACTAGGGGAGCTTCAGTTGAGGCCAGTCTAGATGCTAGGATTTGCGATTTTCTTGTATATAGTTTTCCAAATTTCTTACACCGGGCTGAACCCGTAGCCGTGTGCATTTGTCTGGAGTAGGCTACTAGATGTTAGGATTTATGCAATTCTCAGGTTAAAGTATCTAAATTTTCTTATACCGGGCATATAGAACAACATAGTTTATGAATACATAGGATATTAGGCCTGAGGATTGATGTGCAAGGGGGTGCAAATGGAATTATGCAAAACTTGTGTTTGGTCTGTGATTCTGATTCAAGCGGGGTGCAAATGGAATTATGCAAAAAGTTGTGTTGGTGTGATTCTGACTCAAAGGGGGGGGGGGTGCAGTTGGAATTTCCCAAGGTGGACAACCCCCCCCCCCCCCCAACGGACACCCTCTAGCCACACCCCTGCTGTTACACTGCATGTAATTCAAATTTTCCCGCGTTTCCTGGCATCAGCGGGAAAATTATGTATTCACAGTTCGGGCATATAGAGTTGTTTATTATAGGTGGAGCCTATTTCGAATTGTAGCCAATGAGATTTGTGGTAATTGTTCAGATCGCTAGAGCGGAGAATTCGTCATTCTAGCCGTGTAACTTCAGAGGGTCACATTAATTTCAAAATGTTTTATAAAAATATTCAATCAAATGAAATAAATTATCAATGCTGTGTCCAGCTATATAGAGTTCTTCATTCTGTAATATAACTCAGCTGAAAGATGACAAATTATTCACAATGTTCAGAATATTGATACATCTACAATTATGAGAAGATTTCAATAAGGGTGCGGTCCGAACATCCGAGCTGCACATACGAGTGGGCTTCGGATTTCAGGTTTCCAGTCCCTATTAAAGGTGTGCATGGTTTTTCCTGACCGGCTGTGCAGACTTTCTAGGATGTATTTACATTGTGTATGTAAACTATTATAGCATGTGCCCACATATAACTTGTAAAGCATGGTACGCAATACACAACGTCTATGTGACCACGGCTAGCGCGGCTTAGTTGCAAATGAGTGTTTGTTTGAAATATGAGAGAATTGGGAATACTGCATATATATGTATGGCGTCATGTGCTGCCAATTTGGATGTGACATTTATGATAATAACCAGTTTGAGCAAGAGTATTCACTGTTCCCACTCCAACATCACAGTGGGGTGTTCTTTATCACTTTAAACTTGGACATTTACCACCCAATATGGATCAACATTAGTCTATAGTAAAACAAATTTGTTAACAAATATCAGCCTTCTACGCATGCAGGCGAAGATTACATGTCAATCCAACGATCTGGCGTGCCTCAACCAAACAAGTATAAACACTAATAATTGTCGAAATAACGGAGATGTGTGAAAATTTGAAATAGCAACATTCACTACACGGGCTTTGGGATCTATTGTGGCAAGATCGCCCTTCCCCACTGAATATACGAAGAGCATGTCGTCCACCCTTCCCAAACGCACCCACCTAACAGGAGAAATTTGACTTATTGTTGACCAAACTTCATTACTTGTGGTGTTGTAAATTCTTTCAGATAAATCACAGTTATCTCGTAAAATTACGTAGCAAGTAGAGTTATCACCCTTCCAAAAACTGTCACTAGTTTTGTTGCAGTGAAACAGTTTTGGCAAGCGTCAGATTGGCATGCAATATTGGCCTGTAATGAAGCCACCTAATATAATTATGTCCCAACAAATTTCCTGATCTAGGTTCGTATCGGGTGCATGTACTGCATGTCGCCGCTTGGGCGTACATGTACATTCTTGGGACGCGGTCTGAATAGTCTATAGTCTGAATCAAATTCGCATGATCGGATGCACTGCGCGGCATTATTTATCTTTGCCATAAAAGCTTGCTGTGTTATTAAATGCATCAAATTTCCTTTGAGACGAACGGTAAAACTCCACGACACCTGGTTCGTGCATCATCGCAGTGATCTGCACTAGTGTGGCATTTCTGTAAACATTGTCGTGTTTACTCATGTGTACTAAATAATCTACAAACCAACATTCTCGCTGCGACAAGGCATGACGATACGTGTTTCGATGGTACTTAGCACCGACATCCCTTCGTAACCATCAACTTCCACTAACTAACCTTTCTGGAAAAGAAATTCGTTGTGTGGTTAGTAATTACTTGTTCCGTTAGAGTGTCAGACACCCTTTTAACCATACATCTGGGGGCATTTGCGCCTCAGCCGGTATGGTGCACGGACTATTTGCTAATATAAGCCGGTCTGCAAAGTTTTGGAGTATATATAATAGCATCGAATTTTTCTGTCCCATAAACAGATTCCAGGATATTCCAAGAGCTGTCCGGGTGGGTAGGATCAGTTACCAGCTAAATTATTCGACGAAGTTGGCAGCAGGGTGTTAATTGCCGAACCTTGACAGTATGTGTGATTATATCCTTGCGTAGATACATGTAGATTGAGCGGGGGGGTCATCCGTGTGCTTATGTATACTTCCCCGCGAATCTAGGTCTGTGTGAGGTCCGCGAGTCATTTATTTTAAGCAGGAGCTAATTTCAGATATATGTGACGAGTGAGTGCCCTCCTTATACCTTTCTTGCCCCGAAACTCGCTCAAAGATAGTCCAGGGTTGGTTCACTTTGGTGTGGGCGGGTCCGGGTTACCTTTATGCACACCCGTTGCATCTGTGGTTCTGTGGTTGTTATAGATACTATGCCGTAATCGGCCAGAACATTACGGCAAGCACAATTATATATCACCTCACGGCACTATTATGTCACAAACGGACTCGCAGTCTTCAATTCTGATTGATCATTGATTCTGGTAAAGAACAATTCTTGTGCTCTAGCCCTTACTTAATTCGTATAATTGAGTAGTCGTTCTTTATGCGACATATAAGCGTTTACTATCAAGCAAACAAACATTAGATTGTTGTGTCGGAATCAGATAGCCCCATAATTTATACACCATACCTGGTTAGTTAGTTTGTCAACCAGTTTATCGCGGGCATACACCATACATGATTAGTCTGTCAACCAGTTTATCATGATTGTGTCCTACGCCATATATGATTATAGTCTGTCGACCTCTGTATAATGGACATACACCATACGTGATTAGTAATTAAACCAGTTTATCATGGGCCTACGCCATATATGATTAGTCTGTCAAACAGTTTATCGCGGACTTACACCATATGTAATTAGTCTGTGTCAACCAGTTTACCACGGACCTACACCATATATGATTAGCCTGTCATAAAGTTTATAATGATGGGCCTACACTATTTGTGATTAGTCTGCCAACCAGTTTATCGTGGGCCTACGACACACACAATTAATCTGCCAATCAGTTTGTCATCGGGCTACACCGTGCACGATTAGTATGTCAATCAGTTTATCATGGGCCTACGTCATACATGGTAAGTATGTCAATAAGTTTATTATGGGCCTTAACCCGTTCTATACTAAATATTCATTGACGAGTAGTTCCCTTAAGAAATGTCCAATTAATAACTTATTATCTAGTCATTTCTTACCAAAATATATTAATTCTGTTCACTCATATCATCGTTTCGTGTCTCAGTCGTCTGTTTTTATTACATGAACACCCCTCCGACTTAATACAAGAACATTCCGATGTATATTATACCTGAATGCATGGGAGAATCCATATTATATAAATGGATTATTATGCGAAAGGCACGCACGTACTGGTAACGCTGAGGGCGACTGAGCACCGTTGTTGTGAAGGTTATCGAGGACGCACTGTGGGTGCCATACATGCATGGTATATTGAACCTTACACAACTATAGGCGGCACCTTATACCATCTCCTTGTGTACTCGTGCGCAACAAATAGATTCAGACATGACGAACGTGGACTTACACACGGAAAACTCAATATTTGTGTTGTATACTATAGTAAAAATTCCGACAAGCAAATCTGCATGTATAGGGGGACTGTACACTAAATCCGGCTATTTATGAGACCATCTCCTTTTATACACAACATAATATATGCAAGAAATGAATGAATTTGAGCCATGGATTTGAGCAAAATACGCTCGAGTCATTGAATCATTTTTATCTAATTACCATGTAGTTTGCATCGTCCACAGAGCACATGCGTGTATATTTCACTAATCCATGGCTCAAATTCATTCATGTGTTGCATACATTCTGTTGAGTATAAAAGGAGATGCCGAGATGGTCCCACAAAATAGCCGGTTTTAGTGTACAGTCCACCTTTAACCATTTCGCAACCAACTGCAGGTTTATCCCACCCATTTATAAAAAAATATAATATAAGTGTATGTTCTTCATTGTGAGAATGTTCGTATCATTTAAATAATTAAATCATAAAATTGTGCTATAATAATTTAAAGACATATTATGCACCTATTCGGATGCGTAAAACTAATAAGTTGATATTCAGGCACTATGTCAACTGATGGAATGTAATATTCCAGTAAAAGCGCCGAAAATTTTAAACAAATCGACCTTACCACTTCATAGAAAACATCGTCTGAACTACGCACAATTGTAACTATTTACCTCTCGTATCGGGACGCATCTATCTGCGATAAACTAACGAAAACGATATCGCCATCGAGAGTCACTTTATTTAATTAATATATCAGAATGACGGTGTGTTTTGTCAATTTGGGTATAATATTTATAAAAATTTACTACTTTGAGCAAGATTATTCTCCATTTCTATTTGATCACCACTACCGCAGTGTTTCATATCACTTTACGTGAATAATTTATTGTATACCCTGCTAAATATTACTTAGTACGATTATCCATGTACATGTAGGTATTTTGGTCTCTTAGCGTACGTTCACACAATAATACGTTTGCCTGGTACATATTTTGCAGGCATTTCGTCCTAGAAACCCATATGGTGCCAGAACATTAACGGCAACTTGCGAGTAAAATTAAACTTTACAAGATATACGGCTATGAGAAGTAAAATTTCTCAAAAGTTAGATTTTTCATTACTTCAATGCTTCTTTTGGGGTTACATAATTCTCGTAGAAAGGTAGTAAGATATCTACCGACATATTTCGATACCGGGAAAAATTCAAAAGCTAATAATATTATTTGTATTTTGGAGCGTCAACCACCATGTGACTTTAAAAACTTCCATTTTTAATTTGTTTTCTGGCACATTATAGCTTTCTGTAGCAAAATTTCAGGCAATATGCGGGTGTGTGAACGCAGCCTTAGTAAGGAACATTGGGCGTATTATTATATACTAGGGTATTTCCCGTTAAATATGACGTGTGACAAACACGACTTGCAGGAAAATATCGTCACCGCTGATGATATAAAGAAAACTGGCAAACGGTGCGCGGAGTTTGTTCAGAATTTGGCCTTGGTGTTTTATAATGACGGATGTAGTTGAAAGCACGAATGTTTCGGCGAAACGCGTTATATAAGGGGAAATATCGCATTGATAACCTGGGGAAATGCGTTCAGGTCGTCTTGAACCGATTGACATCACAAACACGCGTAGGGGCCAGTATTAAAGGCCCACTTAAGTTTCGAATATTATATACCATTGGGTAGAGTAACCAAATATATATATATATATACATATATATATATATATATATATATATATATATATATTCCACCAGAATACGGAACAGCTGTGACCTTGAAGTGTCCACCGAATGATAGAGATTCTCAGATTATTTCCAAGACTCCCCCTTGTCAACCCAGAATGCATCATAATTCAGACTAAAAGATAGAGTTATTCCCCTTCAATTGAGAATTATTAATATTTATAATAAAGTCTGGGTCAAAATTAATCACAGAACACACATCAGTACCTCGACAAAGACAATGTTCCCAGTTTATTTGACCAGATCAGTTGATAATACAATGTTTTGGAGCTTCCTCTTTCAAATTGTATATAATATGGCATATATTGTATATAATGTAATCTGGGGGTTCGAAAATTATGTGGGCCTTTAAAACCACTCATTATGTGGCAGAATATGGAGTGGCTTTAAAAATATGTCCGAGCAAGCATATGAATGGTCTCAGACCGCACGAAAATAGCCTGGATTATCTGTTGATATACATTATATTGTACTGATTAGTGATAGTAATACGTTTACTTCATATACTTTGGACAGACTCGACAAATTGAAGTAGTTTAAAGGTGGATTATCTCTTTGTAAACATGTATTATATAGTTACTGGGGTATAAAATATTAGATCTGAATCGAAGACTTCTGTCCGGAAATGCTTCTATCGATTAATATTCATTTTATTTCGAATATTTTCTGTTCTAAAAAGGTGTGGTTGTTTAGCTAACGAACAATAGTGGTTATTGTTAACAGAGACCATAATTTGTATGGTGTAATTTTGTCACAAATAAACATTAATTATACTCATTATTGCTTATAACTATGTAATAAAAAAATACGAAATAATCAATCTGGGACATTTGACGTTCGGTACGTAGCCTTATGAACAGCCTAATGCTCTCTATCGCTATATGGTATCATGTAAATGGTTTGTTCTAAAAATAGACAAATAAACGGTCCCAATAAAATATTCGAAATAAAATCCATATTAATTGATAGAAGCCTTTACGGACAGGGGTCTTCAGTTCATAGTTATTATTTTATACCCACGCAACTATTTAAACAAAATTATTTAACCCTTTATCCAACAGAAGGGCCCTGTGCCAATGCATTCTCTTATATATGCGAGTCGACCATAGGTCGCCTCACATATATAAGAGAATGCATTGGCTTAACACATTACAAATTATAAAATTGTTAAAGAATGTAAGAAAAAATGATAAAAAGTGTTAAAAAAAGGATTTTTTAGGCCAATGCATTCTCTTATATATGCGAGGCGACCTATGGTCGACTCGCATATATAAGAGAATGCATTGGCACAGGGAATAACTGTAACTATCACAATGTGGTCAAGGAGCCGGTTCCAATTATATCCATATTTGTATGGTTCTATTGAGACAGACCGAAGATATTTTAGGCTGTTGAAGCTTTATTTGGCCGGTTTTGGCCGGTTTGTTGGGTAAAGGGTTAATACCATATCCGGAAAAGTAGCATTCAGCACTTTTTGTGTTACGCGCAAAAGTAAATAAAGAGGGGCGCGTTTTATATTATTGGGGCTATAATGTAAATCACTTTGATCTATTATTTATAAAAGTGTATATATAAGTACAAGATAGATTATTGACCCACTGTTATCAATTCAATTATTTAATATCAATAAATAAATTCCATATAACAGAAATACTCTCGATTGCTTCTATCATATTTAAGTCGAGACGTGAAGATGTCGCTTGAGATAGATGAGAGAAAATATTACGGGAATACAAAATACATAATATACGAATGTTGCATAGTAAAGATGATTAAAATGATTGATATACATACTGGCAGCTTTTATGACCAGTTAAAGGCACGTGCGGCCTTAATTGTTGAAAATATTAATATTTGTTCCAAACACCGTAAACAGAAAAACACTAACACGCATACAGTTCCGTTCATATATACCATGACCATCGCCTAAACAGCATGTTATCATACAGACGTACTATATTTTACCTAAGCAAGAGCCTGATTGTGTTACAGAAGACAGCACAATGCTACTGGCTAATCACACACAAATTGCATAAACGCTCTTTATTAGTTCCATATCAGGTATTCACAAACAAAGAACGCTCTTTATGTTTACCATCATAATATAAACAAACACCAGAAAAGTAACTTTTTATGCCTTTGTTAACATAACAATGGTCAAACATATCACCATAACATACTGTGTATGCGACATTTCTTATTTGTATACGTAGAAAGTATATCTACATTTTGATGTTCTTTCTGTTTGTGGCGGTTTTTGACGGGTGGATATATTTTCACAGGACACCCACCGCCAAGGCCAACCGTGTCTTTAACGGTTAGTGTTACATAGACAAATACATATACGTCATACTGGCACATATATACAATAAATTAATGTAGTTTGTGTTTTATTGAAGTTTATACAATCGAACGCTTTTTGTTATCAATGTCAACAAGGTGTGACGTCGGTTTGTTCTATTGTTTTGTTGGTATATAACACGCATGGTCCAATTGGTAGTTGACCAATCACGGAACAGGAATTAGTGTAACACACGGGCTATGTAAATATAACTGCATGGGTGTACTTTGTCTGAAGCGGACATAGCCACGGTATTGACTGTTTTCCTGCCCAGCCCATATATATATCACCAGATCAACTTCTAATATGATAATGTAGAGATACGATGCTTTGAAAACGCTGTTAATTAAAATGGTAATGTAACTAGTGAATTGTGTCATTTCCCGTGACGTCATTGACATTACGTCGCTTACTGATATAGACTGAATTTTCGATGATTGATCTTTCTGTACATCGGGACTTCCATGCATTAATTATGTGTGTTTTAATCACATTTGGCGAACCAAATTGATGCAGAAGTGTAATAAATAGAGTAATCAATTAGTTCCGAGAATTACGTTCAATAATTCACTCGAGACGAGACACGTTTGGGTAAGAAACTCGTGCGCTAACGCGCACGAGTTTCTTACCGACGTCTCTCACCTCTCGTGAATTGTTCAACGTAATTATCGGAACCAATTGATTACTATATATTTCATACGCAATTAACGGTACAACGCAGTATGACATTTAGGCCTCGTGATAACTGGCTTCAATAATAGTCAATGCTAGGCCAGTATGAGATTCATAGATAGTCTCTAGTTATTTAGATACCCTGATCTTTCGAGAACTCGAGAAAATCATGTTCTATGTTGTGAAGCAACCTTTGTCAAGTAGGGCATAGGTGCGCGATGTTTTATTCCGGATTGGCTGCTGTGAAAATAATCGACTTTTGATGATTTTATTTACTCAAAATTTACACAAAATCGAAAAACTAATTTAACCCACGATCTACAAAAATAATAATTTCTGAAGGGGAATACCCATATAGCGACAGTTGTGGCAGAAAGGGCCACTTTCTGTCAACTGTACCGTCGATTTTCAACTGAAATTAGAGAAAAAATACAAAAAGTTCATTATTTTTATTTCAGAAAGGAGGGGCAGGCCTCGTGGCGCTGATGAAGGTGAAACTAGGGTCTGACTTCTCTGGCGCCGCGGAGGGAGCATGGGTTGCTTTAATGGAAGAGACGAAGAGAGCTATCGATTCGGCATAAGTTCCACTCGTCGGGCGACATACACTTTTAAAGCTTATATTGGTGCGGTACCTCTTTTTTAGCTATGTACTTCTCTGTCAAACCCTAGCTTATGTTCTTTGTAGTTTGATCGGCATATTGGAGACATATTATATCAGATAAAACATAAGATATTTTTTCGCCGATATTTGTGACAATTAATAATGGAACAGCTATATAAATATGAGAAAACAATATAATTTGTTGTGTTTTATTCGGTTTAAATGGGGGATAATGTGATGTGGGCGTTGGAGCATATATACAACAATGCCCTATATAATATACTCCTTAACAACAGAAGAATTATGGGTTATTTTTAGGATTTAGTCGGAAATATGGCTTGTTGCCATTCATCGTAAAGCTCTCACTGAGAGCGTTCCGATGAATGGCAACAAGCCATATTTCCGACTAAATCCTGAAAAATTACCCACATTTCTGCTGTGGTTAACGAGTCGATTCTTTAGGGCATTACTGTACTTCACATAGAAATATGGCTTGTTGCCATTCGTCGGAAAGCTCTCATTGAGAGCTTTCAGATGAATGACAACAAGCCATATTTCCGACTAAATCCTGAAAAATTACCCATAATTCTGCTGTGGTTAACGAGTCGATTCTTTAGGGCATTACTGTACTCCACATAGAAATATGGCTTGTTGCCATTCGTCGGAAAGCTCTCACTGAGAGCTTTCCGATGAATGGCAACAAGCCATATTTCCGACTAAATCCTGAAATATTACCCATAATTCTGCTGTGGTTAAGGAGTCGATTATTTAGGGCATTACTTTAGTGTAAATATCAGTCAAAGCGCATTATCAATAAAACACTCACACAACTCTCCTAAACTGTACGACAATTGGACATTTTGATCATCTTAATTACATGTATCATTGTTGGTTTAAACTGTCTGCTTACTCACAATTATAGGCTGAACCATCCCAGTATTCATCAATAGCTTGTGTAGGTACAGTGTAGGTAGCTTAATGTAGCTTAATTCAAGATTGCTATGTTTATGCATGATATGGTGTTGGTAAGGGAGTGACATGGTGCGCGAGTAGATCCTGCCACTAATCTCTACTCTGGCTACGCACGTGAGAGCATACTCCACCAGTTCAAAATCTGCAATTGTTTATATACTGAATTGGAACTTTATAACATAAAACAATAACTCAGGAACTATATATGTATTTGTTAATAAGTATTCCTTAACCCTTTACCCAACAGAAGGGCCCTGTGCCAATGCATTCTCTTATATATGCGAGTCGACCATAGGTCGCCTCGCATATATAAGATAATGCATTGGCTTAACACATTAAAAATTATAAAATTGTTAAAGAATGTAAGAAAAAATGGTAAAAAGTGTTAAAACAAGATTTTTTTTAGGCCAATGTATTCTCTTATATATGCGAGGCGACCTATGGTCGACTCGCATATATAAGAGAATGCATTGGCACAAGGCTAACTGTAACTATCACAATGTGGTCAAGGAGCCGGTTCCAATGATATCCATATTTGTATGGTTCTATTGAGACAGACCGAATATATTTTAGGCTGTTGAAGCTTTATTTGGCCGGTTTGTTGGGTAAAGGGTTAATATAGCGGTTCACAATATGGTAATTTCCCAGCTCGATATTGCGTGATTGAGGAGACTTGTGTGAGCCAATTTCGCTCTACGTCACTTACAATAATGAAGTTTCCCCGGATAATTAAATCATTTTTTTTGTAAAATCGCGTAATAAGGAATTGACGTGTATTAAACGGATATGGCTCGTTCGTGCTTCCAGATTTTGTCTACTTAATTTTGAAGGATGCGTAAGATGGGTTGACAAATACACGAAATATTGAAAAACCGACTTCGTATGCTCTGAAAAAATACATTCCATGGTCACAGCCATATTCCAGCTGTTTTAAAGGTACTCTATCCGAATTAACGCTCGCAAATTACTATTTCCTTGGCTTTGGGTGTAAACAATATTTGCTTCGAGTCGAGGAACACACCCGTCAAAGCTCAGAGTGATCAGATATCGATGTATGAAATCTATTATTTTAATTTTAAGTGGCCCAGTAAACAGTCAACGAGAAGACCAAATTGCGGATGAAGATGGATAACTCTAAAACCAAGTGGCTTTTTTCGTGTCAGATACTTGACAAACCGGCAAAATTTCGTTGAACAAAAAGTTGATAAATAACAGGTGTCAATGTTTTGCTATAGTTGACAGTGGTTAGCATTATATTTGTGCAATTAATCGATTCTGACAACTGAAGCGGCATTTCAAAAACTGTTGTTGTTGTTGTTGTTGGAATCTGATGATATGGGGACCGTCGAATCGGATTGAGTACTTTAATGTTTTTCGCACAGAAGTGAAACAAACGCTCGTTATGCCTACCATATCATGATTCAGGAACAGACCAACACGGGACGCTCTTTTCAGTTACATGCCTTGTAAATGGCTGTTTGGACCAAACCACGTGTCCAAAGTTGTATTTTTGTGACTTCAATGCGTCTTTCTGTGACGGTTAATTATCGTAGAAATGTAGTTCAAGTATTTATCGACCTGTATCGATACCGGAAAAAATAATTCAAATGGAATATTATAAGGTGTGTGTTAGAGCGCAAACCGCCATGTGGCTTTAACTGTAAGAAATAGGTTATAAGCAACTAAATAATTGAAATTATGCCCCTTGGCATGCGTGTCGGGAAACTAGAGTCAGCAGAAACAAAATACCGGCAGCTGAATGGTGTATAATATCTTCGGTTGTTTAATGTGAAAGAAAAAAGAAATTCATAGGCTATGTTAATTCCTCGGTCATTTGTGTGAGATTGTTCGTCAAGCGTCTACGTTGGTCGCCAAATTTGGTAGGGGGTGGGGGTATTTTTCTATACTGAATTTTTTTGTACAAAAGGGGGTAGTTGTGGAAATGCCAATTTATCTCCAGGAATAAGTATGGTAAGGAGTCATTTCTTGTTTGACAACTTATGTCCGACGTGGAGTTCTAAACGCAAAAATATTTAAAGTTTGGCTCAGTACCGTAATGAATCGTGGGCATGGCTTAACTATAACTCTGTCGCCTATGGGAATATTTAGTTGATTGCAACCAATACATTGCCTGCATTATTTGTTCTATGTTATAAAGTTTCCCGTCTGAACTTCGCCAGTAGTCAAGCACAACACAGGACTACAATGGGCCGGCAATAAACATGGCAATGGACTCGTGTTTTCCATTGATGCGACACGATAACCTTTGTCATGTCAGGTCAGGACAACAATACCCATTGACACTCTCGTTATTCGCGACGAAAGAAAGATAACTCTACAAGCTTGTAGCGCGGACAGTAACGTGGGTTACATGCAACTAATTATTTGTAGAGTAACGCTTCTTGAATTTGTGCAGAAACTGGGAGTTAGCACAACAAACAATTCTGGATGCTGAATGGTTGAGTCAGAAAAATTCCCCCAGTGCATGGGAACAGAAAATAATAGCCTGCGTAAATATGGCAATAATTGTTGATTAGATAGCCACAAAGAGGTCCGAAGTTATGGAAGGGGTCTGGGTATTTTTATGCTGCTGAGTTTTGTGCAGTAAATAGGTTAGTTGTGGAAATGCAAGATGTTCGTGTTAAAGAAATACCGAAAAGGGCGCGCTTTTTGTCACCGAATGGTATATCGGATGACGTTCTAATAGAAACTTGACCACTTGAAGTTCAAATATGCTCAACCCATCGCCTGCGAGACTGACAACCCATCGCCTGCGAGACTGACACAGTTGACATATTGCACATTTATCACATAGAGATAATTATAGTAGGTCACTCATTAACATTCGTGAAAGACATAACGGTGGATTTATTTCATTGAATAAAAACAATCAGATAGTCCCTAATGTAACTAACTATGTAGCGAAGAACTAAGATCATGGAAAATTACAACCACATCGACTGTAACCATGGTAACATTTCAGAGAACACAACAGCTTAATCCTTTACCCAACAAAACGGCCTAAAACGCCCAAATAAAGCTTCAACAGCCTAAAATATCTTCGGTCTGTCTCAATAACACCATACAAATATGGATATCATTGGAACCGGTTCGTTGACCACATTGTGATGGTTACAGTTATGCCCTGTGCCAATGCATTCTCTTATATATGCGAGTCGACCATAGGTCGCCTCGCATATATAAGAGAATGCCTTGGCCTAAAAAAAAAATATTTGTCTACATTCTTTGACAATTTTATCATTTTTAATATGTGTTAAGCCAATGCATTCTCTTATATATGCGAGGCGACCTATACTCGCATATATAAGAGAATGCATTGGCACAGGGCCGTTCTGTTGGGTAAAGGCTTAACTATTAAAATTACAACCACATCGACTGCACCATTTCAGAGAACACAACGGTTGAACTATACGCACATAAATTTATTATGTAAATACCTACAACTTTATTCGGGACGCCTTATTCATTACGACAATGGTCGTACCAATAATAGTCACTGCGTGCAATTCGTTTATAACAATAACGCTGTGTTCTGACAACTTGGATATCAAATATTTGAAAATAACTTATTTTGGTATCATTATTTGTGATTCCGTCCGGGAACATCTCAGTGTATGGAGTTGACGAATCGCGATCGAGACCATTCATTTGGTATGTTATGCATACCTCGTACTCTGGGTGGAAATAGATATGATCAGCTACAGATACAGACACAACTTGTAACGCACATCGACACACGGCACAATCGTTTCGACGATTCTACGACCAATTCCACGATTCTGCGGCTTGACAACCACGGTGCTGCGGCAATTTAATGATTCTGCGACCAGGCTGATGCGATAAACACGAAAAAAACATTAAGAAATGAATAATTCCAGAAATATAGAGAGTTATGCACCACATATTATATTTCTATTAGGTACGGCGATCTTCGATTCGATAATCGGTAGAGAGTTCAGCACTAGACAGTTAGCACAACAATACATAATCTTTGACACAAATAGACCAGTTGTTTTGGATTTACACACATCACTGTGTGAAATTCGTCTTTAGAGTTGAGAAAATATATATAATGTCCTATAAAATTGAGTGGAAACCAAATAATAACATAGCCATACGTCTTTGGTTAATTTTTCACAACTGATGTTAACCTCAGTTCTGTGATTGATGGCGCTGTGTCCATATTTGTGGGGGGTATCATCGCACTTAATTGACAACGCCGAGTAGTCGACTATGACAACGACGATTGTGAGACCAGCAATTGAAATTTCATTAACTTGTGCTCACGAGAAGTCGTTTTCTAATGAATGTCACTCTCGCTTTTGACATGAATACGCATATGAATCACACGACCTCAAAGCTACGAGATTAAGACTCTTTTATTTGGAGCCAGTTGTGGAAAATAAAGTAATGTCGAATCGTATATTGCTATACCAGGGTTTCCGTTAGTACGGCTCAGCGTCCGTAGGACGGCCTCATTCCCCTCGCATATTATCTGTTTGGTTCATACATATACCAAATGTCAGTCGCAATGTCGTAAACAAATCCGGTTACAACGGGAGTTCGGGTGTTAAATAGAATACTGGTGAAAAAGCGGGTCAAATAGCGACGTTAGATACAGCGTAATGCATGTCGCGGTAACATCAAAAAATGTCGGACTGCTGAATATGCATATTTTTGTGTACGGGATGAAACTACTCATGCTCGAAAATCCCGTGATATCGTAGGATTACATAATTTGATCAAAGAACGCCGAATTTCTTAGTCGGGACATTTTTATGCACGGGATTTTCATGAATGAAACTGCTCCTCTCCGAGATCCCGTGCTATCGTACGGTGGTACATAATAAATGCGTCCCCCTGCAGAGTCCATGAGGTATAGAACGGAGTTTTAGCCAACGTGTTATAAAATATAATTTGGCGGGAGATGTGAACACGTGCGTCGTTGATTGTGCTTGGGGACAACGCAACTATTATTTACCGTCCTTTGACATTATCTCCATATTGGGGAGGGGGTACGTATGTGTTTGTCTTTATCACCCATGTATGTAATATGGTTCAAATGAATGGTGTTGTTAACTTGTCACTATGAATTCCCACTATAAAGACTGATTTCGGGACAGGTTCCGTTTTACTGTGAAATAAATCACGTTGGGATTTTGTTGACTATGCGCATAATAAGCAATTGCGGTCGTCAGTTTATGGACTAATATATAGAGACTAGTGAACAAGCTACGCGTTCCGAGTGAAAGATGTCCCTACCCACAGGTATTAGGCACAATTTTTGTTTTTAAATTTAATAAAAATCTCTTTTTATTAATTTTTTTTGGTGCCAAATACCTGTGTCGCTACCATTCGTATTTTGCCGCTATAAATAGCTCCTGCAGTATGACGTCACAGCGCACAAATAGTTTTACGATTGACAGCGTATATCATGTCAGTTTCATTTTCACAGAAGCTGCTTGCAATTCTAGGAAATACTTTATTCAATTCTCCTTGCTATCTATTATTGGTCAATGCATAGATGTTTTGTAGTGTTTAGATTCATCGGAATCTTATTGTATAAATTTGTAAACAATAACTAGTAGCTTGTTCATTTATATATAATCTTCAATCAGACGGCAGTCTTATGTGCGTAATTAGTTGATTGATTATCTGGATACCATCAACAGAATTAATGCACCCACGGAAATGATTGACTTGCGTAATATATACGTAGCTTTGGTTGCTTTGTGAGACTCTTATGTGCAAGGAAATTGCTACTTTTCAGTGTCAAATAACAAAATTTTCGCCCGACGGGACGAACCATGGTCGTCCCGTCGCGTTATGTGTTTCCCCAATACGGACTCATTAATTTTCCCCTCGCGGAAACCCTGGTGCACAGATATGGAAATTAAACCTGTACAGTATAGGCTATACTGTACAGGTTTAATTTCCATATCTGTGCACCACACATTACATGATTTAAATTTTCCGCCTATCCAACTTTCCTTCCGTCTGTCTGTACGCCTAACTAGCAGCCGACTCGAAATGCCTCGGTATTTTCTTATGGCCAACATGTCTTATTCTCAGTTACGTTGTGGTGTCGATGGTGCACTGGGGAATGGTCGCCTTCATGTTAGAAATTAACTCCACACATGAAAGTTAATATTTTGTTTTGAGTATAATTCCATATTTTGACATCCAGGTATATATATCTATAAACGGTGAAAATTATATTCTATAATGATTTATTTATTTGTGATTAAAATCTAGCTATCTAAAATATAATTTCCTCGCGCAGTCAAGATTTGCCTCCAGATATTACAATTCTATGACATTTATTTCCTATTAATTCTTAACTCATTTGAAGTATGCACATACCAGTTTACCCAATTAAAAATACTACCGCAACAAAACACCCCATGTTAATAATATACCGGCAAGTTGGCGTCCGAACCGGGGGGTCAGGGGTAGGGAGTCATAAATCAGCGTATCCCTATAGGTTATTGTTTTTAATTTTGGCTACTTTCGGGACCAACCAACCCAAATGTTCTACTATTTTATGTATGTATACGTTTTTACTGCAATTTTCTGGCATCCATCCCTTTTATTTTTATTTTTTTTAAAGTTGCTCAATACTTTCAGTTTCAGGTAACCATAAAGAATTTTAACTAATACTTTCATACAAACACATTTATAAAAGTAACTAAACGGTCAATAATTTTTTGAGGACATCTTTATATGTAGGGCCTACCTGCTAATCAGAATATGACTAAAATAACTCGTGTTATGGTAGGGTAAGTGGTGACATTTTCGAATGAACAAGTCAACTTTACAAAAATTACAAAGCCGCTAGGTGCACCAAGAAGGAAAATGATCAGGTACATGTACGTCGGGCATTTTGTCTTGTTCAAAAAATTAAAGAATGCTCGTTTAGCGACAAATCTCTTATGTGACTTGGTCTCTATAGCTTCACATGTGGTGATCAGTAAATACACAGTACTGTATTGAATCCAGGACATGTGCATTGTACAACGAAGGTACTGTTCCAAACATGTATTGATGCAGCATACATGGGCTTACACGCATAACTAAGTTGTCCGATCATGCAGTGACAGATACGTCGTATACAAATGAAAATTACCGTTCAACGAGTCGCACAATCGTCGTTGTCATGGTCGAAGCGGGGCGTTGTCAAATAGTTGACACTGTTACTGCATTTCTGTGTGTAATTTAATCGAATATTGCGTCAACGGAGGTACGAATTTGACAAATAATACATTTATGCTTATCAAAGCTTATGTTGGATGTTAATTTTCGAACTGTTAATGTCCCATTGTAGCCCAACAAACGACTTTTTGCGATCGGTTCGCGGTTCGATCGGATTATCCAGACTTGACCGAGCCGATTGTGACTCATTTTATGTATTGATCGCATCTTTGTGTGTATTTCGTGAGTCAACCTGGTGGACCTGCAAAGTCTACTCTACACAATGCATACAAGAAGAAGCCCACTTTTATCGTCCAAATTCAGTAAAAGGCCCCATTATCTAAGTTTGTCATAAAATATCACGTATAATAAGGCCGCAGAATCGTTGAACTGCCGTAGCACGGCGGTTGTCAAGCCGCAGAATCGTGGAATTGGTCGTAGAATCGTCGAAACGATTGTGCCGTGTGATCGATGTCTCCAACGAAAATCATTTAACTCACTTGAGCATTGCCACTACTCATTCAGAGCGTTTGTGTCAAATAATTGTAGCCAATAATAATAACCCAATATGCTAATAGTTGCCAGAAGTATATATCACTTATAGCTATTGGTTGAATTTTTATCTCGCCATACATATACAGCGAAGGGGTGGTGATATTGAACACTGCGAACGCCGCACTTCAAACATCGACAATACAGAACACTTAATACATCAGGGGTGGGTGCGGCATTTCCTAATGATCACTATTGACCTTTATACAGCAGTATTCGGATAGCACTAGGTCTATATTTCACGACACTTCACAGTATTCTACTACTCGGATATCATTATAATACCATATCTAGTTTTCGTGAATCTGTTGAAAATTAAGTTACCAACATTATTCCGGCCGCTAGGGAGAGTGGCATCGAAATCGATAAGACTATTTTATAAACGCCAATTTCGACCAATGTTATATCAAATCATCTCCATGATATGAGGAGTCTAATGGTGTGGTTTAAAGATGCAATGTCGATGCCAAGACTCTGTAGTCTGCAAAATCTCTGAAAAGTCATTGTATCAGCCGTGTTAACCCTGTATATACTAAATGGATTCTCCCATTCAGTTGTAATGGTATAGATGGTACTGGTCTATTGTTGATTTGAAGGGGTGTTCATGATAAAGTAGAAGATAACAGTTAGTCCAAAAGATAATACAAGTCTTGAAGAATTCAGATTAATTGGTGGGAAATGTTCAGATAATAAGTTAAACAAACTCTGTCTTATATGTAATTTGGAAGGAGTTATAAGGTAGGTTGCAAATACACGAAATATTGATTATTGATATACCGATTTTATGTGCTCTAAAAATACTTTCCATGGTCACGGCAATTTTCTCGCTGTTTTCAATTTTTAGCACAAAAGTGGAACAAACGCTCTTTATGTCTACCATAACAGGAATAGACTGGCACTGAATGTTATTTTCTGTTCTACGCCGTGCAAATAGCTGGGTTTTTTTGGGGGGGGGGGGTCCAAACACTGTGTTCAAAATTGTAATGTCCATTTAGCATCTTGTATGTCTCAATTCAATCTCCCCTGGATCTTCGATATTTAACTGACATCAGGTTGAGTTTAAATAGTCTCTCTCGATACTCTAGTTTTCTGAATTGGGGAACCATTTTAGTTGCTCTCCGTTGCACTTGTTCTAGTGCAATGCATTGGTATTGCAGGTGTGGATCCCATGCCGCATTGCAGTACTCTATTATTGGTCGTGAAGATCGTTCCAATTTTCGTACGCTAATTCAAAAGCTATCTTGTTCCAAAGAAAACGCGATCCTTGATTTTGATCCTCTTGAGTTATTAGATTGGGTTGTATGTTGAATTTTATAACATCGTGGTCACTTTTCCCCAGAGGACTTTCGTGCTCTATGTCGGATATCAAGTCGGGATTGTATGTTATTATCAAGTCGATAATATTGGAGATCTGCCCATCTCTGTGTCTGGTTGGTTTAGTTATTAATTGGTGTAGTAAATTGTCTTTTAGACTTTCCATGAATGCATTTGCTTTTTCGTCTGATGTGTGCAGATTGTTCCATAATATCTCCGGGAAGTTGAAATCACCCACGATACACACATTTTGTTTCTTTAGTTTACTCAGTCCATCGAAATGTGAAAGAGTTTTTTGTCGTTATCTTCGTCCGTGTTAAGGCTGTTGTAGATACATCAACACAGAACAGTTTCGCGTTGTTTTCTCCAGGTGCACCATACCGATTCGGAAAAATCGTATTTGTTAAGTTCAGTACATTGTTGAGCACAAAGAAGTTTGTTATCGACCTGTGTTTGGATATGTTGGAGGGAAAAACGCCAACTGGATTTAGCAATGAAGCTCACTCTAAATAATGATTGGAAAACCAAGATATCAGAACCAAATTGTACATATTTAAGTCTGAATTTTCCAACGATGTTGTCTCGGGCATGAAATTTCCAACTGTTGAAAGTTTTTACCACCCGCCCTGAGTGTAGGGCCCTGCGAATATTCGAATTCGATTCAAAATTTCGAAACGTTCCTGCGATTCGATTCGATTTTATTTCGAATCTTGTTGACGTTGTTTTAGAATCGAATATCTCGCGGCATTCTCGCCGACGGTTGAGTCAAATGGTGTCGTTTACGGTCAGCGTATTTACCAGTTTCCTGCCGCACACACACGATTCGTCGGCTCGCCCGTTGACGGAATAACACTATTGTGCCGTCACATGGGGTCTATAATGTTAGAAACAAGGTGATGACTCTGAGCACCTTTAGAGAACGATGGTATTGTTGAATCAATTTATTTTCTGCCCCACAGATCGGCATACTAGTCTCTGAGCTATTAAATATGCGTCCCAATTAAAAATACTACCGCAACAAAACACCCCATGTTAATAATATACCGGCAAGTTGGCGTCCGAACCGGGGGGTCAGGGGTAGGGAGTCATAAATCAGCGTATCCCTATAGGTTATTTATTTTTATTTTGGCTACTTTCGGGACCAACCAACCCAAATGTTTTACTATTTTATGTATGTATACGTTTTTACTGCAATTTTCTGGCATCCATCCCTTTTATTTTTATTTTTTTTAAAGTTGCTCAATACTTTCAGTTTCAGGTAACCATAAAGAATTTTAACTAATACTTTCATACAAACACATTTATAAAAGTAACTAAACGGTCAATAATTTTTTGAGGACATCTTTATATGTAGGGCCTACCTGCTAATCAGAATATGACTAAAATAAACCGTGTTATGGTAGGGTAAGTGGTGACATTTTCAAATGAACAAGTCAACTTTACAAAAATTACAAAGCCGCTAGGTGCACCAAGAAGGAAAATGTTCAGGTACATGTACGTCGGGCATTTTGTCATGTTCAAAACATTAAAGAATGCTCGTTTAGCGACAAATCTCTTATGTGACTTGGTCTCTATAGCTTCACATGTGGTGATCAGTAAATACACAGTACTGTATTGAATCCAGGACATGTGCATTGTACAACGAAGGTACTGTTCCAAACATGTATTGATGCAGCATACATGGGCTTACACGCATAACTAAGTTGTCCGATCATGCAGTGACAGATACGTCGTATACAAATGAAAATTACCGTTCAACGAGTCGCACAATCGTCGTTGTCATGGTCGAAGCGGGGCGTTGTCAAATAGTTGACACTGTTACTGCATTTATGTGTGTAATTTAATCGAATATTGCGTCAACGGAGGTACGAATTTGACAAATAATACATTTATGCTTATCAAAGCTTACGTTGGATGTTAATTTTCGCACTGTTAATGTCCCATTGTAGCCCAAGAAACGACTTTTTGCGATCGGTTCGCGGTTCGATCGGATTATCCAGACTTGACCGAGCCGATTGTGACTCATTTTATGTATTGATCGCATCTTTGTGTATTGTAGTCAACCTGGTGGACCTGCAAAGTCTACTCTACACAATGCATACAAGAAGAAGCCCACTTTTATCGTCCAAATTCAGTAAAAGGCCCCATTATCTAAGTTTGTCATAAAATATCACGTATAATAAGGCCGAAGAATCGTTGAACTGCCGTAGCACCGTGGTTGTCAAGCCGCAGAATCGTGGAATTGGTCGTAGAATCGTCGAAACGATTGTGCCGTGTGATCGATGTCTCCAACGAAAATCATTTAACTCACTTGAGCATTGCCACTACAGATTCAGAGCGTTTGTGTCAAATAATTGTAGCCAATAATAATAACCCAATATGCTAATAGTTGCCAGAAGTATATATCACTTATAGCTATTGGTTGAATTTTTATCTCGCCATACATATACAGCGAAGGGGTGGTGATATTGAACACTGCGAACGTCGCACTTCAAACATCGACAATACAGAACACTTAATACATCAGGGGTGGGTGCGGCATTTCCTAATGATCACTATTGACCTTTATACAGCAGTATTCGGATAGCACTTGGTCTATATTTCACGACACTTCACAGTATTCTACTACTCGGATATCATTATAATACCATATCTAGTTTTCGTGAATCTGTTGAAAATTAAGTTACCAACATTATTCCGGCCGCTAGGGAGAGTGGCATCGAAATCGATAAGACTATTTTATAAACGCCAATTTCGACCAATTTTATATCAAATCATCTCCATGATATGAGGAGTCTAATGGTGTGGTTTAAAGATGCAATGTCGATGCCAAGACTCTGTAGTCTGCAAAATCTCTGAAAAGTCATTGTATCAGCCGTGTTAACCCTTTCTATACTAAATGGATTCTCCCATTCAGTTGTAATGGTATAGATGGTACTGGTCTATTGTTGATTTGAAGGGGTGTTCATGATAAAGTAGAAGATAACAGTTAGTCCAAAAGATAATACAAGTCTTGAAGAATTCAGATTAATTGGTGGGAAATGTTCAGATAATAAGTTAAACAAACTCTGTCTTATATGTAATTTGGAAGGAGTTATAAGGTAGGTTGCAAATACACGAAATATTGATTATTGATATACCGATTTTATGTGCTCTAAAAATACTTCCCATGGTCACGGCAATTTTCTCGCTGTTTTCAATTTTTAGCACAAAAGTGGAACAAACGCTCTTTATGTCTACCATAACAGGAATAGACTGGCACTGAATGTTATTTTCTGTTCTACGCCGTGCAAATAGCTGGGTTTTTTGGGGGGGGAGGGGGGTCCAAACACTGTGTTCAAAGTTGTATTTTGTATGAATTCAATGCGTCTTTCTGGGACATATAATGCTTGTAAAAGGTAGCTCAAGTATTTCATCATCATCATCACTATCTCAGAACAAGTCATTTGACTTTTAGTTCCGGTACAACTGAATACATTAATGGATTTGCATAATATGCATATTAGTATGAGTATATCAATTGACGTATACGTATTCGTAATCATACTTCAAGTGATAGAAGTAAGCGTCTGTGTTAGTCTTAAATTCATCCAGAGATTTTCGTTGAACGATATTCCAACACTATTCTAAGACGAAACCACACGCTGCGTGAAGAATAATTTTCCAACATTCTTGTTGAACATTTGTCTATATAATTTCTTGCTATTTCCTCTTGTTGTGTTTGAAGACATTTGAAAAAGGCAACTGGTGTCCAAATTGTAATGTCCATTTAGCATCTTGTATGTCTCAATTCAATCTCCCCTGGATCTTCGATATTTAACTGACATCAGGTTGAGTTTAAATAGTCTCTCTCGATACTCTAGTTTTCTGAATTGGGGAACCATTTTAGTTGCTCTCCGTTGCACTTGTTCTAGTGCAATGCATTGGTATTGCAGGTGTGGATCCCATGCCGCATTGCAGTACTCTATTATTGGTCGTGAAGATCGTTCCAATTTTCGTACGCTAATTCAAAAACTATCTTGTTCCAAAGAAAACGCGATCCTTGATTTTGATCCTCTTGAGTTATTAGATTGGGTTGTAGGTTGAATTTTATAACATCGTGGTCACTTTTCCCCAGAGGACTTTCGTGCTCTATGTCGGATATCAAGTCGGGATTGTATGTAATTATCAAGTCGATAATATTGGAGATCTGCCCATCTCTGTGTCTGGTTGGTTTAGTTATTAATTGGTGTAGTAAATTGTCTTTTAGACTTTCCATGAATGCATTTGCTTTTTCGTCTGATGTGTGCAGATTGTTCCATAATATCTCCGGGAAGTTGAAATCACCCACGATACACACATTTTGTTTCTTTAGTTTACTCAGTCCATCGAAATGTGAAAGAGTTTTTTGTCGTTATCTTCGTCCGTGTTAAGGCTGTTGTAGATACATCAACACAGAACAGTTTCGCGTTGTTTTCTCCAGGTGCACCATACCGATTCGGAAAAATCGTATTTGTTAAGTTCAGTACATTGTTGAGCACAAAGAAGTTTGTTATCGACCTGTGTTTGGATATGTTGGAGGGAAAAACGCCAACTGGATTTAGCAATGAAGCTCACTCTAAATAATGATTGGAAAACCAAGATATCAGAACCAAATTGTACATATTTAAGTCTGAATTTACCAACGATGTTGTCTCGGGCATGAAATTTCCAACTGTTGAAAGTTTTTACCACCCGCCCTGAGTGTAGGGCCCTGCGAATATTCGAATTCGATTCAAAATTTCGAAACGTTCCTGCGATTCGATTCGATTTTATTTCGAATCTTGTTGACGTTGTTTTAGAATCGAATATCTCGCGGCATTCTCGCCGACGGTTGAGTCAAATGGTGTCGTTTACGGTCAGCGTATTTACCAGTTTCCTGCCGCACACACACGATTCGTCGGCTCGCCCGTTGACGGAATAACACTATTGTGCCGTCACATGGGGTCTATAATGTTAGAAACAAGGTGATGACTCTGAGCACCTTTAGAGAACGATGGTATTGTTGAATCAATTTATTTTCTGCCCCACAGATCGGCATACTAGTCTCTGAGCTATTAAATATGCGTCCCACTCTCCCACTCTCTCATCAGTATTTATTTTTGTTTATGAACTCATCACATGTCAACACAATGTCTGGTTCGATTCGAATTCGATTCGAAATCGAATACCATTTACCTGATTCGATTCGGTATTCGATTCGATAGAAAAAAAATCCGATTCGCAGGGGCCTACCTGAGTGGTAAGGAAAGTAGAAATGATTTCCGTCGGTGTAGTGGTATTATTTAGCATTATTTCTGACTGACGGAGTGATGTACCAAGTTATTCGCTTGACCTTGAACTTTATGCCTGATTCTAAGAAACCGAAAACCACAATTACACCACGCGATATTCCTACAGTCATGGGGAAACTAACCATGTTACAATTCAAACGCGAGACGAACGCTCTTCAATGTTACCATATGCTAACCATGATACAATACACGTCCACCATACAGGCGTATAGTCTTCGTAAAGAGTAGTTTCCAAATACCTAATACGAACACGATTAGAGAACGATTGATATTCAATCGCAGTAACACGATCCATGTGAGGTTAAGATTATATTTCAAAATTATATCCTGATTTAATCGGAAGGGTGATAACTCTATATGGAACGTACTTTTGACGAAATAACGGAGATTTGTATGAACAAATGTACAACACTACAAGTGATCAACTGGTCGGGCATAAACACTTCTGCAATGATCTCTGTTATTCCGACAATAATCCTCTCCACATTCCCAACCTTGCCTGGCATGTATTACTGTAGTTTAATATTAATCGCTATCTAATTGCGAACCCCAATTAAGTGTCTTTCGTTTGCACAATGGCAGACATCATCTCTTATATAAATTGTTCGTTTCGTTGTTCCCCTTTCAGTCGACTTTGCATTGTTATATAATCATGGTTAAAGCAGAACAAGAGGCGGCCATTGCTTCGACGTGGAAGCCGTTTACCACCAAAGTCGGTGAATCTAATGCGGATATTGAGAAGGTTCTCCTCAACAAGACAACAGATATGTTACGCAAACACACGATAAATTATAGAATTAAAATTTGTATTTGCTCTGAAACATACAACACAAAACAAATATTACATAATATAGAAGTTTACAGTAGCTAAATACGAGTCGAGTGTATTGAATATAAAATATAATTTAGACACTGAAATTGGAATGCTGTTCTTGGATGACCACCGTATGTCGGATTTTCTGGTAGAATATTATGAAGCTCCTTTTTAAATTTAAAGTTCCGCAATTGTTTCGAAACAATGCTCTAGTTTTATAATTTCCAGATGCCAAATGAAGTCTTAAACGCAGAAAGATTGGATAGTCTTACTATCAACATAACTTACATGGCAGCGCTTTGATATTCGCGATAATTCAATCAAGTTGTAAATTTATGTCTTACCATATATTTATCATTTCAACCAAAAATGTATACCGACAAAGTCAGTTTTCAGTTCTCGCTAGTCACGTGGTCAGTATACTCGTCAGTTCTCGCTAGTCACGTGGTCAGTATACTCGTTAGTACTCGCTAGTGGTCAGTATACTCGTTAGTACGTGTCGCTAGTGGTCAGTATACTCGTTAGTACGTGTCGCTAGTGGTCAGTATACTCGTTAGTACGTGTCGCTAGTGGTCAGTATACTCGTTAGTACGTGTCGCTAGTGGTCAGTATACTCGTTAGTACGTGTCGCTAATGGTCAGTATACTCGTTAGTACGTGTCGCTAGTGGTCAGTATACTCGTCAGTTCTCGCTAGTGGTCAGTATACTCGTTAGTACGTGTCGATAGTGGTCAGTATACTCGTTAGTACGTGTCGCTTGTGGTCAGTATACTCGTTAGTACGTGTCGCTAGTGGTCATTATACTCGTTAGTACGTGTCGCTAGTGGTCAGTATACTCGTCAGTACGTGTCGCTAGTGGTCAGTATACTCGTTAGTACGTGTCGCTAGTTGTCAGTATACTCGTTAGTACGTGTCGCTAGTGGTCAGTATACTCGTTAGTACGTGTCGCTAGTGGTCAGTATACTCGTTAGTACGTGTCGCTAGTGGTCAGTATACGCGTTAGTACGTGTCGCTAGTGGTCAGTATACTCGTTAGTACGTCTCGCTAGTGGTCAGTATACTCGTTAGTACGTCTCGCTAGTGGTCAGTATACTCGTTAGTACGTGTCGCTAGTGGTCAGTATACTCGTTAGTACGTCTCGCTAGTGGTCAGTATACTCGTTAGTACGTGTCGCTAGTGGTCAGTATGCTCGTTAGTACGTGTCGCTAGTGGTCAGTATACTCGTCAGTACGTGTCGCTAGTGGTCAGTATACTCGTTAGTACGTGTCGCTAGTGGTCAGTATACTCGTTAGTACGTGTCGCTAGTGGTCAGTATACTCGTTAGTACGTGTCGCTAGTGGTCAGTATACTCGTTAGTACGTGTCGCTAGTGGTCAGTATACTCGTTAGTACGTGTCGCTAGTGGCCAGTATACTCGTTAGTACGTGTCGCTAGTGGCCAGTATACTCGTTAGTACGTGTCGCTAGTGGTCAGTATGCTCGTTAGTACGTGTCGATAGTGGTCAGTATACTCGTCAGTACGTGTCGCTAGTGGTCAGTATACTCGTTAGTACGTGTCGCTAGTGGTCAGTATACTCGTCAGTACGTGTCGCTAGTGGTCAGTATACTCGTTAGTACGTGTCGCTAGTGGTCAGTATACTCGTTAGTACGTGTCGCTAGTGGTCAGTATACTCGTTAGTACGTGTCGCTAGTGATCAGTATACTCGTTAGTACGTGTCACTAGTGGTCAGTATACTCGTTAGTACGTGTCGCTAGTGGTCAGTATACTCGTCAGTACGTGTCGCTAGTGGTCAGTATACTCGTTAGTACGTGTCGCTAGTGGTCAGTATACTCGTTAGTACGTGTCGCTAGTGGTCAGTATACTCGTTAGTACGTGTAGCTAGTGGTCAGTATACTCGTTAGTACGTGTCGCTAGTTGTCAGTATACTCGTTAGTACGTGTCGCTAGTGGTCAGTATACTCGTTAGTACGTGTCGCTAGTGGTCAGTATACTCGTTAGTACGTGTCGCTAGTGGTCAGTATACTCGTTAGTACGTGTCGCTAGTGGTCAGTATACTCGTTAGTACGTGTCGCTAGTGGTCAGTATACTCGTTAGTACGTGTCGCTAGTGGTCAGTGTACTCGTTAGTACGTGTAGCTAGTGGTCAGTATACTCGTTAGTACGTGTCGCTAGTGGTCAGTATACTCGTTAGTACGTGTCGCTAGTGGTCAGTATACTCGTTAGTACGTGTCGCTAGTGGTCAGTATACTCGTTAGTACGTGTCGCTAGTGGTCAGTATACTCGTTAGTACGTGTCGCTAGTGGTCAGTATACTCGTTAGTACGTGTCGCTAGTGGTCAGTATACTCGTTAGTACGTGTCGCTAGTGGTCAGTGTACTCGTTAGTACGTGTCGCTAGTGGTCAGTATACTCGTTAGTACGTGTCGCTAGTGGTCAGTATACTCGTCATTACGTGTCGCTAGTGGCCAGTATACTCGTTAGTACGTGTCGCTAGTGGTCAGTATACTCGTCATTACGTGTCGCTAGTGGCCAGTATACTCGTTAGTACGTGTCGCTAGTGGTCAGTATACTCGTTAGTACGTGTCGCTAGTGGTCAGTATACTCGTTTGTACGTGTCGCTAGTGGTCAGTATACTCGTTAGTACGTGTCGCTAGTGGTCAGTATACTCGTTAGTACGTGTCGCTAGTGGTCAGTATACTCGTTAGTACGTGTCGCTAGTGGTTAGTATACTCGTTAGTACGTGTCGCTAGTGGTCAGTATACTCGTTAGTACGTGTCGCTAGTGGTCAGTATACTCGTTAGTACGTGTCGCTAGTGGTCAGTATACTCGTTAGTACGTCTCGCTAGTGGTCAGTATACTCGTTAGTACGTGTCGCTAGTGATCAGTATACTCGTTAGTACGTGTCGCTAGTGGTCAGTATACTCGTTAGTACGTGTCGCTAGTGGTCAGTATACTCGGTAGTACGTGTCGCTAGTGGTCAGTATACTCGTTAGTACGTCTCGCTAGTGGTCAGTATACTCGTTAGTACGTGTCGCTAGTGGTCAGTATACTCGTTAGTACGTGTCACTAGTGGTCAGTATACTCGTTAGTACGTGTCGCTAGTGGTCAGTATACTCGTTAGTACGTGTCGCTAGTGGTCAGTATACTCGTTAGTACGTGTCGCTAGTGGTCAGTATACTCGTTAGTACGTGTCGCTAGTGGTCAGTATACTCGTTAGTACGTGTCGCTAGTGGTCAGTATACTCGTTAGTACGTGTCGCTAGTGGTCAGTATACTCGTTAGTACGTGTCGCTAGTGGTCAGTATACTCGTTAGTACGTGTCGCTAGTGGTCAGTATACTCGTTAGTACGTGTCGCTAGTGGTCAGTATACTCGTCAGTACGTGTCGCTAGTGGTCAGTATACTCGTTAGTACGTGTCGCTAGTGGTCAGTATACTCGTTAGTACGTGTCGCTAGTGGTCAGTATACTCGTTAGTGCGTGTCGCTAGTGGTCAGTATACTCGTTAGTACGTGTCGCTAGTGGTCAGTATACTCGTTAGTACGTGTCGCTAGTGGTCAGTATACTCGTTAGTACGTGTCGCTAGTGGTCAGTATACTCGTTAGTACGTGTCGCTAGTGGTCAGTATACTCGTTAGTACGTGTCGCTAGTGGTCAGTATACTCGTTAGTACGTGTCGCTAGTGGTCAGTATACTCGTTTGTACGTCTCGCTAGTGGTCAGTATACTCGTTAGTACGTGTCGCTAGTTGTCAGTATACTCGTCAGTACGTGTCGCTAGTGGTCAGTATTCTCGTTAGCACGTGTCGTTAGTGGTCAGTATACTCGTTAGTACGTGTCGCTAGTGGTCAGTATACTCGTTAGTACGTGTCGCTAGTGATCAGTATACTCGTTAGTACGTGTCGCTAGTGGTCAGTATACTCGTCAGTACGTGTCGCTAGTGGTCAGTATACTCGTTAGTACGTGTCGCTAGTGGTCAGTATACTCGTTAGTACGTGTCGCTAGTGGTCAGTATACTCGTTAGCACGTGTCGCTAGTGGTCAGTATACTCGTTAGCACGTGTCGCTAGTGGTCAGTATACTCGTCAGTTCTCGCTAGTGGTCAGTATACTCGTTAGTACGTGTCGCTAGTGGTCAGTATACTCGTTAGTACGTGTCGCTAGTGGTCAGTATACTCGTTAGTACGTGTCGCTAGTGGTCAGTATACTCGTTAGTACGTGTCGCTAGTGGTCAGTATACTCGTTAGTACGTGTCGCTAGTGGTCAGTATACTCGTTAGTACGTGTCGCTAGTGGTCAGTATACTCGTTAGTGCGTGTCGCTAGTGGTCAGTATACTCGTTAGTACGTGTCGCTAGTGGTCAGTATACTCGTTAGTACGTGTCGCTAGTGGTCAGTATACTCGTCAGTTCTCGCTAGTGGTCAGTATACTCGTTAGTACGTGTCGCTAGTGGTCAGTATACTCGTTAGTACGTGTCGCTAGTGGTCAGTATACTCGTCAGTACGTGTCGCTAGTGGTCAGTATACTCGTTAGTACGTGTCGCTAGTGGTCAGTATACTCGTTAGTACGCGTCGCTAGTGGTCAGTATACTCGTTAGTACGTGTCGCTAGTGGTCAGTATACTCGTTAGTACGTGTCGCTAGTGGTCAGTATACTCGTTAGTACGTGTCGCTAGTGGTCAGTATACTCGTTAGTACGTGTCGCTAGTGGTCAGTATACTCGTTAGTACGTGTCGCTAGTGGTCAGTATACTCGTTAGTACGTGTCGCTAGTGGTCAGTATACTCGTTAGTACGTGTCGCTAGTGGTCAGTATACTCGTTAGTACGCGTCGCTAGTGGTCAGTATACTCGTTAGTACGTGTCGCTAGTGGTCAGTATACTCGTGAGTACGTGTCGCTAGTGGTCAGTATACTCGTGAGTACGTGTCGCTAGTGGTCAGTATACTCGTTAGCACGTGTCGCTAGTGGTCAGTATACTCGTCAGTTCTCGCTAGTGGTCAGTATACTCGTTAGTACGTGTCGCTAGTGGTCAGTATACTCGTTAGTACGTGTCGCTAGTGGTCAGTATACTCGTTAGTACGTGTCGCTAGTGGTCAGTATACTCGTTAGTACGTGTCGCTAGTGGTCAGTATACTCGTTAGTACGTGTCGCTAGTGGTCAGTATACTCGTTAGTACGTGTCGCTAGTGGTCAGTATACTCGTTAGTACGTGTCGCTAGTGGTCAGTATACTCGTTAGTACGTGTCGCTAGTGGTCAGTATACTCGTTAGTACGTGTCGCTAGTGGTCAGTATACTCGTTAGTACGTGTCGCTAGTGGTCAGTATACTCGTTAGTACGTGTCGCTAGTGGTCAGTATACTCGTTAGTACGTGTCGCTAGTGGTCAGTATACTCGTCAGTACGTGTCGCTAGTGGTCAGTATACTCGTTAGTTCGTGTCGCTAGTGGTCAGTATACTCGTTAGTACGTGTCGCTAGTGGTCAGTATACTCGTCAGTACGTGTCGCTAGTGGTCAGTATACTCGTTAGTTCGTGTCGCTAGTGGTCAGTATACTCGTTAGTACGTGTCGCTAGTGGTCAGTATACTCGTCAGTACGTGTCGCTAGTGGTCAGTATACTCGTTAGTACGTGTCGCTAGTGGTCAGTATACTCGTTAGTACGTGTCGCTAGTGGTCAGTATACTCGTCAGTACGTGTCGCTAGTGGTCAGTATACTCGTTAGTACGTGTCGCTAGTGGTCAGTATACTCGTTAGTACGTGTCGCTAGTGGTCAGTATACTCGTTAGTGCGTGTCGCTAGTGGTCAGTATACTCGTTAGTACGTGTCGCTAGTGGTCAGTATACTCGTTAGTACGTGTCGCTAGTTGTCAGTATACTCGTCAGTACGTGTCGCTAGTGGTCAGTATTCTCGTTAGCACGTGTCGTTAGTGGTCAGTATACTCGTTAGTACGTGTCGCTAGTGGTCAGTATACTCGTTAGTACGTGTCGCTAGTGATCAGTATACTCGTTAGTACGTGTCGCTAGTGGTCAGTATACTCGTCAGTACGTGTCGCTAGTGGTCAGTATACTCGTTAGTACGTGTCGCTAGTGGTCAGTATACTCGTTAGTACGTGTCGCTAGTGGTCAGTATACTCGTTAGCACGTGTCGCTAGTGGTCAGTATACTCGTTAGCACGTGTCGCTAGTGGTCAGTATACTCGTCAGTTCTCGCTAGTGGTCAGTATACTCGTTAGTACGTGTCGCTAGTGGTCAGTATACTCGTTAGTACGTGTCGCTAGTGGTCAGTATACTCGTTAGTACGTGTCGCTAGTGGTCAGTATACTCGTTAGTACGTGTCGCTAGTGGTCAGTATACTCGTTAGTACGTGTCGCTAGTGGTCAGTATACTCGTTAGTACGTGTCGCTAGTGGTCAGTATACTCGTTAGTGCGTGTCGCTAGTGGTCAGTATACTCGTTAGTACGTGTCGCTAGTGGTCAGTATACTCGTTAGTACGTGTCGCTAGTGGTCAGTATACTCGTCAGTTCTCGCTAGTGGTCAGTATACTCGTTAGTACGTGTCGCTAGTGGTCAGTATACTCGTTAGTACGTGTCGCTAGTGGTCAGTATACTCGTCAGTACGTGTCGCTAGTGGTCAGTATACTCGTTAGTACGTGTCGCTAGTGGTCAGTATACTCGTTAGTACATGTCGCTAGTGGTCAGTATACTCGTTAGTACGTGTCGCTAGTGGTCAGTATACTCGTTAGTACGTGTCGCTAGTGGTCAGTATACTCGTTAGTACGCGTCGCTAGTGGTCAGTATACTCGTTAGTACGTGTCGCTAGTGGTCAGTATACTCGTTAGTACGTGTCGCTAGTGGTCAGTATACTCGTTAGTACGTGTCGCTAGTGGTCAGTATACTCGTTAGTACGTGTCGCTAGTGGTCAGTATACTCGTTAGTACGTGTCGCTAGTGGTCAGTATACTCGTTAGTACGTGTCGCTAGTGGTCAGTATACTCGTTAGTACGTGTCGCTAGTGGTCAGTATACTCGTTAGTACGCGTCGCTAGTGGTCAGTATACTCGTTAGTACGTGTCGCTAGTGGTCAGTATACTCGTGAGTACGTGTCGCTAGTGGTCAGTATACTCGTGAGTACGTGTCGCTAGTGGTCAGTATACTCGTTAGCACGTGTCGCTAGTGGTCAGTATACTCGTCAGTTCTCGCTAGTGGTCAGTATACTCGTTAGTACGTGTCGCTAGTGGTCAGTATACTCGTTAGTACGTGTCGCTAGTGGTCAGTATACTCGTTAGTACGTGTCGCTAGTGGTCAGTATACTCGTTAGTACGTGTCGCTAGTGGTCAGTATACTCGTTAGTACGTGTCGCTAGTGGTCAGTATACTCGTTAGTACGTGTCGCTAGTGGTCAGTATACTCGTTAGTACGTGTCGCTAGTGGTCAGTATACTCGTTAGTACGTGTCGCTAGTGGTCAGTATACTCGTTAGTACGTGTCGCTAGTGGTCAGTATACTCGTTAGTACGTGTCGCTAGTGGTCAGTATACTCGTTAGTACGTGTCGCTAGTGGTCAGTATACTCGTTAGTACGTGTCGCTAGTGGTCAGTATACTCGTCAGTACGTGTCGCTAGTGGTCAGTATACTCGTTAGTTCGTGTCGCTAGTGGTCAGTATACTCGTTAGTACGTGTCGCTAGTGGTCAGTATACTCGTCAGTACGTGTCGCTAGTGGTCAGTATACTCGTTAGTTCGTGTCGCTAGTGGTCAGTATACTCGTTAGTACGTGTCGCTAGTGGTCAGTATACTCGTCAGTACGTGTCGCTAGTGGTCAGTATACTCGTTAGTACGTGTCGCTAGTGGTCAGTATACTCGTTAGTACGTGTCGCTAGTGGTCAGTATACTCGTCAGTACGTGTCGCTAGTGGTCAGTATACTCGTTAGTACGTGTCGCTAGTGGTCAGTATACTCGTTAGTACGTGTCGCTAGTGGTCAGTATACTCGTTAGTGCGTGTCGCTAGTGGTCAGTATACTCGTTAGTACGTGTCGCTAGTGGTCAGTATACTCGTTAGTACGTGTCGCTAGTTGTCAGTATACTCGTCAGTACGTGTCGCTAGTGGTCAGTATTCTCGTTAGCACGTGTCGTTAGTGGTCAGTATACTCGTTAGTACGTGTCGCTAGTGGTCAGTATACTCGTTAGTACGTGTCGCTAGTGATCAGTATACTCGTTAGTACGTGTCGCTAGTGGTCAGTATACTCGTCAGTACGTGTCGCTAGTGGTCAGTATACTCGTTAGTACGTGTCGCTAGTGGTCAGTATACTCGTTAGTACGTGTCGCTAGTGGTCAGTATACTCGTTAGCACGTGTCGCTAGTGGTCAGTATACTCGTTAGCACGTGTCGCTAGTGGTCAGTATACTCGTCAGTTCTCGCTAGTGGTCAGTATACTCGTTAGTACGTGTCGCTAGTGGTCAGTATACTCGTTAGTACGTGTCGCTAGTGGTCAGTATACTCGTTAGTACGTGTCGCTAGTGGTCAGTATACTCGTTAGTACGTGTCGCTAGTGGTCAGTATACTCGTTAGTACGTGTCGCTAGTGGTCAGTATACTCGTTAGTACGTGTCGCTAGTGGTCAGTATACTCGTTAGTGCGTGTCGCTAGTGGTCAGTATACTCGTTAGTACGTGTCGCTAGTGGTCAGTATACTCGTTAGTACGTGTCGCTAGTGGTCAGTATACTCGTCAGTTCTCGCTAGTGGTCAGTATACTCGTTAGTACGTGTCGCTAGTGGTCAGTATACTCGTTAGTACGTGTCGCTAGTGGTCAGTATACTCGTCAGTACGTGTCGCTAGTGGTCAGTATACTCGTTAGTACGTGTCGCTAGTGGTCAGTATACTCGTTAGTACATGTCGCTAGTGGTCAGTATACTCGTTAGTACGTGTCGCTAGTGGTCAGTATACTCGTTAGTACGTGTCGCTAGTGGTCAGTATACTCGTTAGTACGTGTCGCTAGTGGTCAGTATACTCGTTAGTACGTGTCGCTAGTGGTCAGTATACTCGTTAGTACGTGTCGCTAGTGGTCAGTATACTCGTTAGTACGTGTCGCTAGTGGTCAGTATACTCGTTGGTACGTGTCGCTAGTGGTCAGTATACTCGTCAGTACGTGTCGCTAGTGGTCAGTATACTCGTTAGTACGTGTCGCTAGTGGTCAGTATACTCGTTAGTACGTGTCGCTAGTAGTCAGTATACTCGTTAGTACGTGTCGCTAGTGGTCAGTATACTCGTTAGTACGTGTCGCTAGTGGTCAGTATACTCGTTAGTACGTGTCGCTAGTGGTCAGTATACTCGTTAGTACGTGTCGCTAGTGGTCAGTATACTCGTTAGTACGTGTCGCTAGTGGTCAGTATACTCGTTAGTACGTGTCGCTAGTGGTCAGTATACTCGTTAGTACGTGTCGCTAGTGGTCAGTATACTCGTTAGTACGTGTCGCTAGTGGTCAGTATACTCGTTAGTACGTGTCGCTAGTGGTCAGTATACTCGTTAGTACGTGTCGCTAGTGGTCAGTATACTCGTTAGTACGCGTCGCTAGTGGTCAGTATACTCGTTAGTACGTGTCGCTAGTGGTCAGTATACTCGTGAGTACGTGTCGCTAGTGGTCAGTATACTCGTGAGTACGTGTCGCTAGTGGTCAGTATACTCGTTAGCACGTGTCGCTAGTGGTCAGTATACTCGTCAGTTCTCGCTAGTGGTCAGTATACTCGTTAGTACGTGTCGCTAGTGGTCAGTATACTCGTTAGTACGTGTCGCTAGTGGTCAGTATACTCGTTAGTACGTGTCGCTAGTGGTCAGTATACTCGTTAGTACGTGTCGCTAGTGGTCAGTATACTCGTTAGTACGTGTCGCTAGTGGTCAGTATACTCGTTAGTACGTGTCGCTAGTGGTCAGTATACTCGTTAGTACGTGTCGCTAGTGGTCAGTATACTCGTTAGTACGTGTCGCTAGTGGTCAGTATACTCGTTAGTACGTGTCGCTAGTGGTCAGTATACTCGTTAGTACGCGTCGCTAGTGGTCAGTATACTCGTTAGTACGTGTCGCTAGTGGTCAGTATACTCGTGAGTACGTGTCGCTAGTGGTCAGTATACTCGTGAGTACGTGTCGCTAGTGGTCAGTATACTCGTTAGTACGTGTCGCTAGTGGTCAGTATACTCGTTAGTACGTGTCGCTAGTGGTCAGTATACTCGTTAGTACGTGTCGCTAGTGATCAGTATACTCGTTAGTACGTGTCGCTAGTGGTCAGTATACTCGTTAGTACGTGTCGCTAGTGGTCAGTATACTCGTTAGTACGTGTCGCTAGTGGTCAGTATACTCGTTAGTACGTGTCGCTAGTGGTCAGTATACTCGTTAGTACGTGTCGCTAGTGGTCAGTATACTCGTTAGTACGTGTCGCTAGTGGTCAGTATTGTCGTTAGTTCTCGCTAGTGGTCAGTATACTCGTTAGTACGTGTCGCTAGTGGTCAGTATACTCGTCAGTTCTCGCTAGTGGTCAGTATACTCGTTAGTACGTGTCGCTAGTGGTCAGTATACTCGTTAGTACGTGTCGCTAGTGGTCAGTATACTCGTTAGTACGTGTCGCTAGTGGTCAGTATACTCGTTAGTACGTGTCGCTAGTGGTCAGTATACTCGTCAGTACGTGTCGCTAGTGGTCAGTATACTCGTTAGTACGTGTCGCTAGTGGTCAGTATACTCGTCAGTACGTGTCGCTAGTGGTCAGTATACTCGTTAGTTCGTGTCGCTAGTGGTCAGTATACTCGTTAGTACGTGTCGCTAGTGGTCAGTATACTCGTCAGTACGTGTCGCTAGTGGTCAGTATACTCGTTAGTACGTGTCGCTAGTGGTCAGTATACTCGTTAGTACGTGTCGCTAGTGGTCAGTATACTCGTCAGTACGTGTCGCTAGTGGTCAGTATACTCGTTAGTACGTGTCGCTAGTGGTCAGTATACTCGTTAGTACGTGTCGCTAGTGGTCAGTATACTCGTTAGTGCGTGTCGCTAGTGGTCAGTATACTCGTTAGTACGTGTCGCTAGTGGTCAGTATACTCGTTAGTACGTGTCGCTAGTTGTCAGTATACTCGTCAGTACGTGTCGCTAGTGGTCAGTATTCTCGTTAGCACGTGTCGTTAGTGGTCAGTATACTCGTTAGTACGTGTCGCTAGTGGTCAGTATACTCGTTAGTACGTGTCGCTAGTGGTCAGTATACTCGTTAGTACGTGTCGCTAGTGGTCAGTATACTCGTCAGTTCGTGTCGCTAGTGGTCAGTATACTCGTCAGTTCGTGTCGCTAGTGGTCAGTATACTCGTTAGTACGTGTCGCTAGTGGTCAGTATACTCGTCAGTTCGTGTCGCTAGTGGTCAGTATTCTCGTTAGTACGTGTCGCTAGTGGTCAGTATACTCGTCAGTACGTGTCGCTAGTGGTCAGTATAATCGTTAGTACGTGTCGCTAGTGGTCAGTATACTCGTTAGTGCGTGTCGCTAGTGGTCAGTATACTCGTTAGTACGTGTCGCTAGTGGTCAGTATACTCGTTAGTACGTGTCGCTAGTGGTCAGTATACTCGTTAGTACGTGTCGCTAGTGGTCAGTATACTCGTCAGTACGTGTCGCTAGTGGTCAGTATACTCGTTAGTTCGTGTCGCTAGTGGTCAGTATACTCGTTAGTACGTGTCGCTAGTGGTCAGTATACTCGTCAGTACGTGTCGCTAGTGGTCAGTATACTCGTTAGTTCGTGTCGCTAGTGGTCAGTATACTCGTTAGTACGTGTCGCTAGTGGTCAGTATACTCGTCAGTACGTGTCGCTAGTGGTCAGTATACTCGTTAGTACGTGTCGCTAGTGGTCAGTATACTCGTTAGTACGTGTCGCTAGTGGTCAGTATACTCGTCAGTACGTGTCGCTAGTGGTCAGTATACTCGTTAGTACGTGTCGCTAGTGGTCAGTATACTCGTTAGTACGTGTCGCTAGTGGTCAGTATACTCGTTAGTGCGTGTCGCTAGTGGTCAGTATACTCGTTAGTACGTGTCGCTAGTGGTCAGTATACTCGTTAGTACGTGTCGCTAGTGGTCAGTATACTCGTTAGTACGTGTCGCTAGTGGTCAGTATACTCGTTAGTACGTGTCGCTAGTGGTCAGTATACTCGTTAGTACGTGTCGCTAGTGGTCAGTATACTCGTTAGTACGTGTCGCTAGTGGTCAGTATACTCGTTTGTACGTCTCGCTAGTGGTCAGTATACTCGTTAGTACGTGTCGCTAGTTGTCAGTATACTCGTCAGTACGTGTCGCTAGTGGTCAATATTCTCGTTAGCACGTGTCGTTAGTGGTCAGTATACTCGTTAGTACGTGTCGCTAGTGGTCAGTATACTCGTTAGTACGTGTCGCTAGTGATCAGTATACTCGTTAGTACGTGTCGCTAGTGGTCAGTATACTCGTCAGTACGTGTCGCTAGTGGTCAGTATACTCGTTAGTACGTGTCGCTAGTGGTCAGTATACTCGTTAGTACGTGTCGCTAGTGGTCAGTATACTCGTTAGCACGTGTCGCTAGTGGTCAGTATACTCGTTAGCACGTGTCGCTAGTGGTCAGTATACTCGTCAGTTCTCGCTAGTGGTCAGTATACTCGTTAGTACGTGTCGCTAGTGGTCAGTATACTCGTTAGTACGTGTCGCTAGTGGTCAGTATACTCGTTAGTACGTGTCGCTAGTGGTCAGTATACTCGTTAGTACGTGTCGCTAGTGGTCAGTATACTCGTTAGTACGTGTCGCTAGTGGTCAGTATACTCGTTAGTACGTGTCGCTAGTGGTCAGTATACTCGTTAGTGCGTGTCGCTAGTGGTCAGTATACTCGTTAGTACGTGTCGCTAGTGGTCAGTATACTCGTTAGTACGTGTCGCTAGTGGTCAGTATACTCGTCAGTTCTCGCTAGTGGTCAGTATACTCGTTAGTACGTGTCGCTAGTGGTCAGTATACTCGTTAGTACGTGTCGCTAGTGGTCAGTATACTCGTCAGTACGTGTCGCTAGTGGTCAGTATACTCGTTAGTACGTGTCGCTAGTGGTCAGTATACTCGTTAGTACGCGTCGCTAGTGGTCAGTATACTCGTTAGTACGTGTCGCTAGTGGTCAGTATACTCGTTAGTACGTGTCGCTAGTGGTCAGTATACTCGTTAGTACGTGTCGCTAGTGGTCAGTATACTCGTTAGTACGTGTCGCTAGTGGTCAGTATACTCGTTAGTACGTGTCGCTAGTGGTCAGTATACTCGTTAGTACGTGTCGCTAGTGGTCAGTATACTCGTTAGTACGTGTCGCTAGTGGTCAGTATACTCGTTAGTACGCGTCGCTAGTGGTCAGTATACTCGTTAGTACGTGTCGCTAGTGGTCAGTATACTCGTGAGTACGTGTCGCTAGTGGTCAGTATACTCGTGAGTACGTGTCGCTAGTGGTCAGTATACTCGTTAGCACGTGTCGCTAGTGGTCAGTATACTCGTCAGTTCTCGCTAGTGGTCAGTATACTCGTTAGTACGTGTCGCTAGTGGTCAGTATACTCGTTAGTACGTGTCGCTAGTGGTCAGTATACTCGTTAGTACGTGTCGCTAGTGGTCAGTATACTCGTTAGTACGTGTCGCTAGTGGTCAGTATACTCGTTAGTACGTGTCGCTAGTGGTCAGTATACTCGTTAGTACGTGTCGCTAGTGGTCAGTATACTCGTTAGTACGTGTCGCTAGTGGTCAGTATACTCGTTAGTACGTGTCGCTAGTGGTCAGTATACTCGTTAGTACGTGTCGCTAGTGGTCAGTATACTCGTTAGTACGTGTCGCTAGTGGTCAGTATACTCGTTAGTACGTGTCGCTAGTGGTCAGTATACTCGTTAGTACGTGTCGCTAGTGGTCAGTATACTCGTCAGTACGTGTCGCTAGTGGTCAGTATACTCGTTAGTTCGTGTCGCTAGTGGTCAGTATACTCGTTAGTACGTGTCGCTAGTGGTCAGTATACTCGTCAGTACGTGTCGCTAGTGGTCAGTATACTCGTTAGTTCGTGTCGCTAGTGGTCAGTATACTCGTTAGTACGTGTCGCTAGTGGTCAGTATACTCGTCAGTACGTGTCGCTAGTGGTCAGTATACTCGTTAGTACGTGTCGCTAGTGGTCAGTATACTCGTTAGTACGTGTCGCTAGTGGTCAGTATACTCGTCAGTACGTGTCGCTAGTGGTCAGTATACTCGTTAGTACGTGTCGCTAGTGGTCAGTATACTCGTTAGTACGTGTCGCTAGTGGTCAGTATACTCGTTAGTGCGTGTCGCTAGTGGTCAGTATACTCGTTAGTACGTGTCGCTAGTGGTCAGTATACTCGTTAGTACGTGTCGCTAGTTGTCAGTATACTCGTCAGTACGTGTCGCTAGTGGTCAGTATTCTCGTTAGCACGTGTCGTTAGTGGTCAGTATACTCGTTAGTACGTGTCGCTAGTGGTCAGTATACTCGTTAGTACGTGTCGCTAGTGATCAGTATACTCGTTAGTACGTGTCGCTAGTGGTCAGTATACTCGTCAGTACGTGTCGCTAGTGGTCAGTATACTCGTTAGTACGTGTCGCTAGTGGTCAGTATACTCGTTAGTACGTGTCGCTAGTGGTCAGTATACTCGTTAGCACGTGTCGCTAGTGGTCAGTATACTCGTTAGCACGTGTCGCTAGTGGTCAGTATACTCGTCAGTTCTCGCTAGTGGTCAGTATACTCGTTAGTACGTGTCGCTAGTGGTCAGTATACTCGTTAGTACGTGTCGCTAGTGGTCAGTATACTCGTTAGTACGTGTCGCTAGTGGTCAGTATACTCGTTAGTACGTGTCGCTAGTGGTCAGTATACTCGTTAGTACGTGTCGCTAGTGGTCAGTATACTCGTTAGTACGTGTCGCTAGTGGTCAGTATACTCGTTAGTGCGTGTCGCTAGTGGTCAGTATACTCGTTAGTACGTGTCGCTAGTGGTCAGTATACTCGTTAGTACGTGTCGCTAGTGGTCAGTATACTCGTCAGTTCTCGCTAGTGGTCAGTATACTCGTTAGTACGTGTCGCTAGTGGTCAGTATACTCGTTAGTACGTGTCGCTAGTGGTCAGTATACTCGTCAGTACGTGTCGCTAGTGGTCAGTATACTCGTTAGTACGTGTCGCTAGTGGTCAGTATACTCGTTAGTACATGTCGCTAGTGGTCAGTATACTCGTTAGTACGTGTCGCTAGTGGTCAGTATACTCGTTAGTACGTGTCGCTAGTGGTCAGTATACTCGTTAGTACGTGTCGCTAGTGGTCAGTATACTCGTTAGTACGTGTCGCTAGTGGTCAGTATACTCGTTAGTACGTGTCGCTAGAGGTCAGTATACTCGTTAGTACGTGTCGCTAGTGGTCAGTATACTCGTTGGTACGTGTCGCTAGTGGTCAGTATACTCGTCAGTACGTGTCGCTAGTGGTCAGTATACTCGTTAGTACGTGTCGCTAGTGGTCAGTATACTCGTTAGTACGTGTCGCTAGTAGTCAGTATACTCGTTAGTACGTGTCGCTAGTGGTCAGTATACTCGTTAGTACGTGTCGCTAGTGGTCAGTATACTCGTTAGTACGTGTCGCTAGTGGTCAGTATACTCGTTAGTACGTGTCGCTAGTGGTCAGTATACTCGTTAGTACGTGTCGCTAGTGGTCAGTATACTCGTTAGTACGTGTCGCTAGTGGTCAGTATACTCGTTAGTACGTGTCGCTAGTGGTCAGTATACTCGTTAGTACGTGTCGCTAGTGGTCAGTATACTCGTTAGTACGTGTCGCTAGTGGTCAGTATACTCGTTAGTACGTGTCGCTAGTGGTCAGTATACTCGTTAGTACGCGTCGCTAGTGGTCAGTATACTCGTTAGTACGTGTCGCTAGTGGTCAGTATACTCGTGAGTACGTGTCGCTAGTGGTCAGTATACTCGTGAGTACGTGTCGCTAGTGGTCAGTATACTCGTTAGCACGTGTCGCTAGTGGTCAGTATACTCGTCAGTTCTCGCTAGTGGTCAGTATACTCGTTAGTACGTGTCGCTAGTGGTCAGTATACTCGTTAGTACGTGTCGCTAGTGGTCAGTATACTCGTTAGTACGTGTCGCTAGTGGTCAGTATACTCGTTAGTACGTGTCGCTAGTGGTCAGTATACTCGTTAGTACGTGTCGCTAGTGGTCAGTATACTCGTTAGTACGTGTCGCTAGTGGTCAGTATACTCGTTAGTACGTGTCGCTAGTGGTCAGTATACTCGTTAGTACGTGTCGCTAGTGGTCAGTATACTCGTTAGTACGTGTCGCTAGTGGTCAGTATACTCGTTAGTACGCGTCGCTAGTGGTCAGTATACTCGTTAGTACGTGTCGCTAGTGGTCAGTATACTCGTGAGTACGTGTCGCTAGTGGTCAGTATACTCGTGAGTACGTGTCGCTAGTGGTCAGTATACTCGTTAGTACGTGTCGCTAGTGGTCAGTATACTCGTTAGTACGTGTCGCTAGTGGTCAGTATACTCGTTAGTACGTGTCGCTAGTGATCAGTATACTCGTTAGTACGTGTCGCTAGTGGTCAGTATACTCGTTAGTACGTGTCGCTAGTGGTCAGTATACTCGTTAGTACGTGTCGCTAGTGGTCAGTATACTCGTTAGTACGTGTCGCTAGTGGTCAGTATACTCGTTAGTACGTGTCGCTAGTGGTCAGTATACTCGTTAGTACGTGTCGCTAGTGGTCAGTATTGTCGTTAGTTCTCGCTAGTGGTCAGTATACTCGTTAGTACGTGTCGCTAGTGGTCAGTATACTCGTCAGTTCTCGCTAGTGGTCAGTATACTCGTTAGTACGTGTCGCTAGTGGTCAGTATACTCGTTAGTACGTGTCGCTAGTGGTCAGTATACTCGTTAGTACGTGTCGCTAGTGGTCAGTATACTCGTTAGTACGTGTCGCTAGTGGTCAGTATACTCGTCAGTACGTGTCGCTAGTGGTCAGTATACTCGTTAGTACGTGTCGCTAGTGGTCAGTATACTCGTCAGTACGTGTCGCTAGTGGTCAGTATACTCGTTAGTTCGTGTCGCTAGTGGTCAGTATACTCGTTAGTACGTGTCGCTAGTGGTCAGTATACTCGTCAGTACGTGTCGCTAGTGGTCAGTATACTCGTTAGTACGTGTCGCTAGTGGTCAGTATACTCGTTAGTACGTGTCGCTAGTGGTCAGTATACTCGTCAGTACGTGTCGCTAGTGGTCAGTATACTCGTTAGTACGTGTCGCTAGTGGTCAGTATACTCGTTAGTACGTGTCGCTAGTGGTCAGTATACTCGTTAGTGCGTGTCGCTAGTGGTCAGTATACTCGTTAGTACGTGTCGCTAGTGGTCAGTATACTCGTTAGTACGTGTCGCTAGTTGTCAGTATACTCGTCAGTACGTGTCGCTAGTGGTCAGTATTCTCGTTAGCACGTGTCGTTAGTGGTCAGTATACTCGTTAGTACGTGTCGCTAGTGGTCAGTATACTCGTTAGTACGTGTCGCTAGTGATCAGTATACTCGTTAGTACGTGTCGCTAGTGGTCAGTATACTCGTTAGTACGTGTCGCTAGTGGTCAGTATACTCGTTAGTACGTGTCGCTAGTGGTCAGTATACTCGTTAGTACGTGTCGCTAGTGGTCAGTATACTCGTTAGTACGTGTCGCTAGTGATCAGTATACTCGTTAGTGCGTGTCGCTAGTGGTCAGTATACTCGTCAGTACGTGTCGCTAGTGGTCAGTATACTCGTTAGTATGTGTCGCTAGTGGTCAGTATACTGGCTAGTACGTGTCGCTAGTGGTCAGTATACTCGTCAGTACGTGTCGCTAGTGGTCAGTATACTCGTTAGTACGTGTCGCTAGTGGTCAGTATACTCGTTAGTACGTGTCGCTAGTGGTCAGTATACTCGTTAGTACGTGTCGCTAGTGGTCAGTATACTCGTTAGTACGTGTCGCTAGTGGTCAGTATACTCGTTAGTACGTGTCGCTAGTGGTCAGTATACTCGTTAGTACGTGTCGCTAGTGGTCAGTATACTCGTTGGTACGTGTCGCTAGTGGTCAGTATACTCGTTAGTACGTGTCGCTAGTGGTCAGTATACTCGTTAGTACGTGTCGCTAGTGGTCAGTATACTCGTTAGTACGTGTCGCTAGTGGTCAGTATACTCGTTAGTACGTGTCGCTAGTGGTCAGTATACTCGTTAGTACGTGTCGCTAGTGGTCAGTATACTCGTTAGTACGTGTCGCTAGTGGTCAGTATACTCGTTAGTACGTGTCGCTAGTGGTCAGTATACTCGTTAGTACGCGTCGCTAGTGGTCAGTATACTCGTTAGTACGTGTCGCTAGTGGTCAGTATACTCGTGAGTACGTGTCGCTAGTGGTCAGTATACTCGTGAGTACGTGTCGCTAGTGGTCAGTATACTCGTTAGCACGTGTCGCTAGTGGTCAGTATACTCGTCAGTTCTCGCTAGTGGTCAGTATACTCGTTAGTACGTGTCGCTAGTGGTCAGTATACTCGTTAGTACGTGTCGCTAGTGGTCAGTATACTCGTTAGTACGTGTCGCTAGTGGTCAGTATACTCGTTAGTACGTGTCGCTAGTGGTCAGTATACTCGTTAGTACGTGTCGCTAGTGGTCAGTATACTCGTTAGTACGTGTCGCTAGTGGTCAGTATACTCGTTAGTACGCGTCGCTAGTGGTCAGTATACTCGTTAGTACGTGTCGCTAGTGGTCAGTATACTCGTGAGTACGTGTCGCTAGTGGTCAGTATACTCGTGAGTACGTGTCGCTAGTGGTCAGTATACTCGTTAGTACGTGTCGCTAGTGGTCAGTATACTCGTTAGTACGTGTCGCTAGTGGTCAGTATACTCGTTAGTACGTGTCGCTAGTGATCAGTATACTCGTTAGTACGTGTCGCTAGTGGTCAGTATACTCGTTAGTACGTGTCGCTAGTGGTCAGTATACTCGTTAGTACGTGTCGCTAGTGGTCAGTATACTCGTTAGTACGTGTCGCTAGTGGTCAGTATACTCGTTAGTACGTGTCGCTAGTGGTCAGTATACTCGTTAGTACGTGTCGCTAGTGGTCAGTATTGTCGTTAGTTCTCGCTAGTGGTCAGTATACTCGTTAGTACGTGTCGCTAGTGGTCAGTATACTCGTCAGTTCTCGCTAGTGGTCAGTATACTCGTTAGTACGTGTCGCTAGTGGTCAGTATACTCGTTAGTACGTGTCGCTAGTGGTCAGTATACTCGTTAGTACGTGTCGCTAGTGGTCAGTATACTCGTTAGTACGTGTCGCTAGTGGTCAGTATACTCGTCAGTACGTGTCGCTAGTGGTCAGTATACTCGTTAGTACGTGTCGCTAGTGGTCAGTATACTCGTCAGTACGTGTCGCTAGTGGTCAGTATACTCGTTAGTTCGTGTCGCTAGTGGTCAGTATACTCGTTAGTACGTGTCGCTAGTGGTCAGTATACTCGTCAGTACGTGTCGCTAGTGGTCAGTATACTCGTTAGTACGTGTCGCTAGTGGTCAGTATACTCGTTAGTACGTGTCGCTAGTGGTCAGTATACTCGTCAGTACGTGTCGCTAGTGGTCAGTATACTCGTTAGTACGTGTCGCTAGTGGTCAGTATACTCGTTAGTACGTGTCGCTAGTGGTCAGTATACTCGTTAGTGCGTGTCGCTAGTGGTCAGTATACTCGTTAGTACGTGTCGCTAGTGGTCAGTATACTCGTTAGTACGTGTCGCTAGTTGTCAGTATACTCGTCAGTACGTGTCGCTAGTGGTCAGTATTCTCGTTAGCACGTGTCGTTAGTGGTCAGTATACTCGTTAGTACGTGTCGCTAGTGGTCAGTATACTCGTTAGTACGTGTCGCTAGTGATCAGTATACTCGTTAGTACGTGTCGCTAGTGGTCAGTATACTCGTCAGTACGTGTCGCTAGTGGTCAGTATACTCGTTAGTATGTGTCGCTAGTGGTCAGTATACTCGTTAGTACGTGTCGCTAGTGGTCAGTATACTCGTTAGTACGTGTCGCTAGTGGTCAGTATACTCGTTAGTACGTGTCGCTAGTGGTCAGTATACTCGTTAGTACGTGTCGCTAGTGGTCAGTATACTCGTCAGTACGTGTCGCTAGTGGTCAGTATACTCGTTAGTACGTGTCGCTAGTGGTCAGTATACTCGTTAGTACGTGTCGCTAGTGGTCAGTATACTCGTCATTACGTGTCGCTAGTGGCCAGTATACTCGTTAGTACGTGTCGCTAGTGGTCAGTATACTCGTTACTACGTGTCGCTAGTGGTCAGTATACTCGTTAGTACGTGTCGCTAGTGGTCAGTATACTCGTCAGTACGTGTCGCTAGTGGTCAGTATACTCGTTAGTACGTGTCGCTAGTGGTCAGTATACTCGTTAGTACGTGTCGCTAGTGGTCAGTATACTCGTTAGTACGTGCCGCTAGTGGTCAGTATACTCGTTAGTACGTGTCGCTAGTGGTCAGTATACTCGTTAGTACGTGTCGCTAGTGGTCAGTATACTCGTTAGTACGTGTCGCTAGTGGTCAGTATACTCGTCAGTACGTGTCGCTAGTGGTCAGTATACTCGTTAGTACGTGTCACTAGTGGTCAGTATACTCGTTAGTACGTGTCGCTAGTGGTCAGTATACTCGTTAGTACGTGTCGCTAGTGGTCAGTATACTCGTTAGTACGTGTCACTAGTGGTCAGTATACTCGTTAGTACGTGTCGCTAGTGGTCAGTATACTCGTTAGTACGTGTCGCTAGTGGTCAGTATACTCGTTAGTGCGTGTCGCTAGTGGTCAGTATACTCGTTAGTACGTGTCGCTAGTGGTCAGTATACTCGTTGGTACGTGTCGCTAGTGGTCAGTATACTCGTTAGTACGTGTCGCTAGTGGTCAGTATACTCGTTAGTACGTGTCGCTAGTGGTCAGTATACTCGTTAGTACGTGTCCCTAGTGGTCAGTATACTCGTTAGTACGTGTCGCTAGTGGTCAGTATACTCGTCAGTACGTGTCGCTAGTGGTCAGTATACTCGTTAGTACGTGTCGCTAGTGGTCAGTATACTCGTTAGTACGTGTCGCTAGTGGTCAGTATACTCGTTAGTACGTGTCGCTAGTGGTCAGTATACTCGTTAGTACGTGTCGCTAGTGGTCAGTATACTCGTTAGTACGTGTAGCTAGTGGTCAGTATACTCGTTAGTACGTGTCGCTAGTGGTCAGTATACTCGTTAGTTCTCGCTAGTGGTCAGTATACTCGTTAGTAAGTGTCGCTAGTGGTCAGTATACTCGTTAGTACGTGTCGCTAGTGGTCAGTATACTCGTTAGTACGTGTCGCTAGTGGTCAGTATACTCGTCAGTACGTGTCGCTAGTGGTCAGTATACTCGTCAGTACGTGTCGCTAGTGGTCAGTATACTCGTTAGTACGTGTCGCTAGTGGTCAGTATACTCGTTAGTACGTGTCGCTAGTGGTCAGTATACTGGTTAGTACGTGTCGCTAGTGGTCAGTATACTCGTTAGTATGTGTCGCTAGTGGTCAGTATACTCGTTAGTACGTGTCGCTAGTGGTCAGTATACTCGTTAGTACGTGTCGCTAGTGGTCAGTATACTCGTTAGTACGTGTCGCTAGTGGTCAGTATACTCGTTAGTACGTGTCGCTAGTGGTCAGTATACTGGTTAGTACGTGTCGCTAGTGGTCAGTATACTCGTTAGTACGTGTCGCTAGTGGTCAGTATACTCGTCAGTACGTGTCGCTAGTGGTCAGTATACTCGTTAGTACGTGTCGCTAGTGGTCAGTATACTCGTTAGTATGTGTCGCTAGTGGTCAGTATACTCGTTAGTATGTGTCGCTAGTGGTTAGTATACTCGTTAGTACGTGTCGCTAGGGGTCAGTATACTCGTTAGTACGTGTCGCTAGTGGTCAGTATACTCGTTAGTACGTGTCGCTAGTGGTCAGTATACTCGTTAGTACGTGTCGCTAGTGGTCAGTATACTCGTTAGTACGTGTCATTAGTGATCAGTATACTCGTTAGTACGTGTCGCTAGTGGTCAGTATACTCGTTAGTACGTGTCGCTAGTGGTCAGTATACTCGTGAGTACGTGTCGCTAGTGGTCAGTATACTCGTTAGTATGTGTCGCTAGTGGTCAGTATACTCGTTAGTACGTGTCGCTAGTGGTCAGTATACTCGTCAGTACGTGTCGCTAGTGGTCAGTATACTCGTTAGTACGTGTCGCTAGTGGTCAGTATACTCGTTAGTACGTGTCGCTAGTGGTCAGTATACTCGTTAGTACGTGTCGCTAGTGGTCAGTATACTCGTTAGTACGTGTCGCTAGTGGTCAGTATACTCGTTAGTATGTGTCGCTAGTGGTCAGTATACTCGTTAGTATGTGTCGCTAGTGGTTAGTATACTCGTTAGTACGTGTCGCTAGTGGTCAGTATACTCGTTAGTACGTGTCGCTAGTGGTCAGTATACTCGTTAGTACGTGTCGCTAGTGGTCAGTATACTCGTCAGTTCGTGTCGCTAGTGGTCAGTATACTCGTCAGTTCGTGTCGCTAGTGGTCAGTATACTCGTTAGTACGTGTCGCTAGTGGTCAGTATACTCGTCAGTTCGTGTCGCTAGTGGTCAGTATTCTCGTTAGTACGTGTCGCTAGTGGTCAGTATACTCGTCAGTACGTGTCGCTAGTGGTCAGTATAATCGTTGGTACGTGTCGCTAGTGGTCAGTATACTCGTTAGTGCGTGTCGCTAGTGGTCAGTATACTCGTTAGTACGTGTCGCTAGTGGTCAGTATACTCGTTAGTACGTGTCGCTAGTGGTCAGTATACTCGTTAGTACGTGTCGCTAGTGGTCAGTATACTCGTTAGTACGTGTCGCTAGTGGTCAGTATACTCGTGAGTACGTGTCGCTAGTGGTCAGTATACTCGTGAGTACGTGTCGCTAGTGGTCAGTATACTCGTTAGTACGTGTCGCTAGTGGTCAGTATACTCGTTAGTACGTGTCGCTAGTGGTCAGTATACTCGTTAGTACGTGTCGCTAGTGGTCAGTATACTCGTCAGTACGTGTAGCTAGTGGTCAGTATACTCGTTAGTATGTGTCGCTAGTGGTCAGTATACTCGTTAGTACGTGTCGCTAGTGGTCAGTATACTCGTTAGTACGTGTCGCTAGTGGTCAGTATACTCGTTAGTACGTGTCATTAGTGATCAGTATACTCGTGAGTACGTGTCGCTAGTGGTCAGTATACTCGTTAGTACGTGTCGCTAGTGGTCAGTATACTCGTTAGTACGTGTCGCTAGTGGTCAGTATACTCGTTAGTACGTGTCGCTAGTGGTCAGTATACTCGTCAGTACGTGTAGCTAGTGGTCAGTATACTCGTTAGTATGTGTCGCTATTGGTCAGTATACTCGTTAGTACGTGTCGCTAGTGGTCAGTATACTCGTTAGTACGTGTCGCTAGTGGTCAGTATACTCGTTAGTACGTGTCGCTAGTGGTCAGTATACTCGTTAGTACGTGTCGCTATTGGTCAGTATACTCGTTAGTACGTGTCGCTAGTGGTCAGTATACTCGTTAGTACGTGTAGCTAGTGGTCAGTATACTCGTTAGTACGTGTCGCTAGTGGTCAGTATACTCGTTAGTACGTGTCGCTAGTGGTCAGTATACTCGTCAGTACGTGTCGCTAGTGGTCAGTATACTCGTTAGTACGTGTCACTAGTGGTCAGTATACTCGTTAGTACGTGTCGCTAGTGGTCAGTATACTCGTTAGTACGTGTCGCTAGTGGTCAGTATACTCGTTAGTACGTGTCGCTAGTGGTCAGTATACTCGTCAGTACGTGTCGCTAGTGGTCAGTATACTCGTTAGTACGTGTCACTAGTGGTCAGTATACTCGTTAGTACGTGTCGCTAGTGGTCAGTATACTCGTTAGTACGTGTCACTAGTGGTCAGTATACTCGTTAGTACGTGTCGCTAGTGGTCAGTATACTCGTCAGTACGTGTCGCTAGTGGTCAGTATACTCGTTAGTATGTGTCACTAGTGGTCAGTATACTCGTTAGTACGTGTCGCTAGTGGTCAGTATACTCGTTAGTACGTGTCGCTAGTGGTCAGTATACTCGTTAGTACGTGTCGCTAGTGGTCAGTATACTCGTTAGTACGTGTCGCTAGTGGTCAGTATACTCGTTAGTATGTGTCGCTAGTGGTCAGTATACTCGTTAGTACGTGTCACTAGTGGTCAGTATACTCGTTAGTATGTGTCGCTAGTGGTCAGTATACTCGTTAGTACGTGTCGCTAGTGGTCAGTATACTCGTTAGTACGTGTCGCTAGTGGTCAGTATACTCGTTAGTACGTGTCGCTAGTGGTCAGTATACTCGTTAGTACGTGTCGCTAGTGGTCAGTATACTCGTTAGTACGTGTCGCTAGTGGTCAGTATACTCGTTAGTACGTGTCGCTAGTGGTCAGTATACTCGTTAGTACGTGTCGCTAGTGGTCAGTATACTCGTTAGTACGTGTCGCTAGTGGTCAGTATACTCGTTAGTACGTGTCGCTAGTGGTCAGTATACTCGTTAGTACGTGTCGCTAGTGGTCAGTATACTCGTTAGTACGTGTCGCTAGTGGTCAGTATACTCGTTAGTACGTGTCGCTAGTGGTCAGTATACTCGTTAGTGCGTGTCGCTAGTGGTCAGTATACTCGTTAGTACGTGTCGCTAGTGGTCAGTATACTCGTTAGTACGTGTCGCTAGTGGTCAGTATACTCGTTAGTACGTGTCGCTAGTGGTCAGTATACTCGTTAGTATGTGTCGCTAGTGGTCAGTATACTCGTTAGTACGTGTCACTAGTGGTCAGTATACTCGTTAGTACGTGTCGCTAGTGGTCAGTATACTCGTTAGTACGTGTCGCTAGTGGTCAGTATACTCGTTAGTACGTGTCGCTAGTGGTCAGTATACTCGTTGGTACGTGTCGCTAGTGGTCAGTATACTCGTTAGTACGTGTCGCTAGTGGTCAGTATACTCGTTGGTACGTGTCGCTAGTGGTCAGTATACTCGTTAGTACGTGTCGCTAGTGGTCAGTATACTCGTTAGTACGTGTCGCTAGTGGTCAGTATACTCGTTAGTACGTGTCGCTAGTGGTCAGTATACTCGTTAGTACATGTATCTAGTGGTCAGTATACTCGTTAGTACGTGTCGCTAGTGGTCAGTATACTCGTTAGTACGTGTCGCTAGTGGTCAGTATACTCGTTAGTACGTGTCGCTAGTGGTCAGTATACTCGTCAGTACGTGTCGCTAGTGGTCAGTATACTCGTTAGTACGTGTCGCTAGTGGTCAGTATACTCGTTAGTACGTGTCGCTAGTGGTCAGTATACTCGTTAGTACGTGTCGCTAGTGGTCAGTATACTCGTTAGTACGTGTCCCTAGTGGTCAGTATACTCGTTAGTACGTGTCGCTAGTGGTCAGTATACTCGTTAGTACGTGTCGCTAGTGGTCAGTATACTCGTTAGTACGTGTCGCTAGTGGTCAGTATACTCGTTAGTACGTGTCGCTAGTGGTCAGTATACTCGTCAGTACGTGTCGCTAGTGGTCAGTATACTCGTTAGTACGTGTCGCTAGTGGTCAGTATACTCGTTAGTACGTGTCGCTAGTGGTCAGTATACTCGTTAGTACGTGTCGCTAGTGGTCAGTATACTCGTTAGTACGTGTCGCTAGTGGTCAGTATACTCGTTAGTACGTGTAGCTAGTGGTCAGTATACTCGTTAGTACGTGTCGCTAGTGGTCAGTATACTCGTTAGTTCTCGCTAGTGGTCAGTATACTCGTTAGTAAGTGTCGCTAGTGGTCAGTATACTCGTTAGTACGTGTCGCTAGTGGTCAGTATACTCGTTAGTACGTGTCGCTAGTGGTCAGTATACTCGTCAGTACGTGTCGCTAGTGGTCAGTATACTCGTCAGTACGTGTCGCTAGTGGTCAGTATACTCGTTAGTACGTGTCGCTAGTGGTCAGTATACTCGTTAGTACGTGTCGCTAGTGGTCAGTATACTGGTTAGTACGTGTCGCTAGTGGTCAGTATACTCGTTAGTATGTGTCGCTAGTGGTCAGTATACTCGTTAGTACGTGTCGCTAGTGGTCAGTATACTCGTTAGTGCGTGTCGCTAGTGGTCAGTATACTCGTTAGTACGTGTCGCTAGTGGTCAGTATACTCGTTAGTACGTGTCGCTAGTGGTCAGTATACTCGTCAGTACGTGTCGCTAGTGGTCAGTATACTCGTTAGTACGTGTCGCTAGTGGTCAGTATACTCGTTAGTATGTGTCGCTAGTGGTCAGTATACTCGTTAGTATGTGTCGCTAGTGGTTAGTATACTCGTTAGTACGTGTCGCTAGTGGTCAGTATACTCGTTAGTACGTGTCGCTAGTGGTCAGTATACTCGTCAGTACGTGTCGCTAGTGGTCAGTATACTCGTTAGTACGTGTCGCTAGTGGTCAGTATACTCGTTAGTACGTGTCGCTAGTGGTCAGTATACTCGTCAGTTCTAGCTAGTGGTCAGTATACTCGTTAGTACGTGTCGCTAGTGGTCAGTATACTCGTTAGTACGTGTCGCTAGTGGTCAGTATACTGGTTAGTACGTGTCGCTAGTGGTCAGTATACTCGTTAGTACGTGTCGCTAGTGGTCAGTATACTCGTCAGTACGTGTCGCTAGTGGTCAGTATACTCGTTAGTACGTGTCGCTAGTGGTCAGTATACTCGTTAGTATGTGTCGCTAGTGGTCAGTATACTCGTTAGTATGTGTCGCTAGTGGTTAGTATACTCGTTAGTACGTGTCGCTAGTGGTCAGTATACTCGTCAGTACGTGTCGCTAGTGGTCAGTATACTCGTTAGTACGTGTCGCTAGTGGTCAGTATACTCGTTAGTATGTGTCGCTAGTGGTCAGTATACTCGTTAGTATGTGTCGCTAGTGGTTAGTATACTCGTTAGTACGTGTCGCTAGTGGTCAGTATACTCGTTGGTACGTGTCGCTAGTGGTCAGTATACTCGTTAGTACGTGTCGCTAGTGGTCAGTATACTCGTTAGTTCGTGTCGCTAGTGGTCAGTATACTCGTCAGTTCTCGCTAGTGGTCAGTATACTCGTTAGTACGTGTCGCTAGTGGTCAGTATACTCGTTAGTACGTGTCGCTAGTGGTCAGTATACTCGTTAGTACGTGTCGCTAGTGGTCAGTATACTCGTTAGTACGTGTAGCTAGTGGTCAGTATACTCGTTAGTACGTGTCATTAGTGATCAGTATACTCGTTAGTACGTGTCGCTAGTGGTCAGTATACTCGTTAGTACGAGTCGCTAGTGGTCAGTATACTCGTTAGTACGTGTCGCTAGTGGTCAGTATACTCGTTAGTACGTGTCGCTAGTGGTCAGTATACTCGTTAGTACGTGTCATTAGTGATCAGTATACTCGTTAGTACGTGTCGCTAGTGGTCAGTATACTCGTTAGTACGTGTCGCTAGTGGTCAGTATACTCGTGAGTACGTGTCGCTAGTGGTCAGTATACTCGTTAGTATGTGTCGCTAGTGGTCAGTATACTCGTTAGTACGTGTCGCTAGTGGTCAGTATACTCGTTAGTACGTGTCGCTAGTGGTCAGTATAATCGTTAGTACGTGTCGCTAGTGGTCAGTATACTCGTTAGTACGTGTCGCTAGTTGTCAGTATACTCGTTAGTACGTGTCGCTAGTGGTCAGTATACTCGTTAGTACGTGTCGCTAGTGGTCAGTATACCCGTTAGTACGTGTCGCTAGAGGTCAGTATACTCGTTAGTACGTGTCGCTAGTGGTCAGTATACTCGTTAGTACGTGTCGCTAGTGGTCAGTATACTCGTCAGTTCGTGTCGCTAGTGGTCAGTATACTCGTCAGTTCGTGTCGCTAGTGGTCAGTATACTCGTTAGTACGTGTCGCTAGTGGTCAGTATACTCGTTAGTGCGTGTCGCTAGTGGTCAGTATACTCGTCAGTTCTCGCTAGTGGTCAGTATACTCGTTAGTACGTGTCGCTAGTGGTCAGTATACTCGTTAGTACGTGTCGCTAGTGGTCAGTATACTCGTTAGTACGTGTCGCTAGTGGTCAGTATACTCGTTAGTACGTGTCGCTAGTGGTCAGTATACTCGTCAGTTCGTGTCGCTAGTGGTCAGTATACTCGTCAGTTCGTGTCGCTAGTGGTCAGTATACTCGTTAGTACGTGTCGCTAGTGGTCAGTATACTCGTCAGTTCGTGTCGCTAGTGGTCAGTATTCTCGTTAGTACGTGTCGCTAGTGGTCAGTATACTCGTCAGTACGTGTCGCTAGTGGTCAGTATAATCGTTAGTACGTGTCGCTAGTGGTCAGTATACTCGTTAGTGCGTGTCGCTAGTGGTCAGTATACTCGTTAGTACGTGTCGCTAGTGGTCAGTATACTCGTTAGTACGTGTCGCTAGTGGTCAGTATACTCGTTAGTACGTGTCGCTAGTGGTCAGTATACTCGTCAGTACGTGTCGCTAGTGGTCAGTATACTCGTTAGTTCGTGTCGCTAGTGGTCAGTATACTCGTTAGTACGTGTCGCTAGTGGTCAGTATACTCGTCAGTACGTGTCGCTAGTGGTCAGTATACTCGTTAGTTCGTGTCGCTAGTGGTCAGTATACTCGTTAGTACGTGTCGCTAGTGGTCAGTATACTCGTCAGTACGTGTCGCTAGTGGTCAGTATACTCGTTAGTACGTGTCGCTAGTGGTCAGTATACTCGTTAGTACGTGTCGCTAGTGGTCAGTATACTCGTCAGTACGTGTCGCTAGTGGTCAGTATACTCGTTAGTACGTGTCGCTAGTGGTCAGTATACTCGTTAGTACGTGTCGCTAGTGGTCAGTATACTCGTTAGTGCGTGTCGCTAGTGGTCAGTATACTCGTTAGTACGTGTCGCTAGTGGTCAGTATACTCGTTAGTACGTGTCGCTAGTGGTCAGTATACTCGTTAGTACGTGTCGCTAGTGGTCAGTATACTCGTTAGTACGTGTCGCTAGTGGTCAGTATACTCGTTAGTACGTGTCGCTAGTGGTCAGTATACTCGTTAGTACGTGTCGCTAGTGGTCAGTATACTCGTTTGTACGTCTCGCTAGTGGTCAGTATACTCGTTAGTACGTGTCGCTAGTTGTCAGTATACTCGTCAGTACGTGTCGCTAGTGGTCAGTATTCTCGTTAGCACGTGTCGTTAGTGGTCAGTATACTCGTTAGTACGTGTCGCTAGTGGTCAGTATACTCGTTAGTACGTGTCGCTAGTGATCAGTATACTCGTTAGTACGTGTCGCTAGTGGTCAGTATACTCGTCAGTACGTGTCGCTAGTGGTCAGTATACTCGTTAGTACGTGTCGCTAGTGGTCAGTATACTCGTTAGTACGTGTCGCTAGTGGTCAGTATACTCGTTAGCACGTGTCGCTAGTGGTCAGTATACTCGTTAGCACGTGTCGCTAGTGGTCAGTATACTCGTCAGTTCTCGCTAGTGGTCAGTATACTCGTTAGTACGTGTCGCTAGTGGTCAGTATACTCGTTAGTACGTGTCGCTAGTGGTCAGTATACTCGTTAGTACGTGTCGCTAGTGGTCAGTATACTCGTTAGTACGTGTCGCTAGTGGTCAGTATACTCGTTAGTACGTGTCGCTAGTGGTCAGTATACTCGTTAGTACGTGTCGCTAGTGGTCAGTATACTCGTTAGTGCGTGTCGCTAGTGGTCAGTATACTCGTTAGTACGTGTCGCTAGTGGTCAGTATACTCGTTAGTACGTGTCGCTAGTGGTCAGTATACTCGTCAGTTCTCGCTAGTGGTCAGTATACTCGTTAGTACGTGTCGCTAGTGGTCAGTATACTCGTTAGTACGTGTCGCTAGTGGTCAGTATACTCGTCAGTACGTGTCGCTAGTGGTCAGTATACTCGTTAGTACGTGTCGCTAGTGGTCAGTATACTCGTTAGTACGCGTCGCTAGTGGTCAGTATACTCGTTAGTACGTGTCGCTAGTGGTCAGTATACTCGTTAGTACGTGTCGCTAGTGGTCAGTATACTCGTTAGTACGTGTCGCTAGTGGTCAGTATACTCGTTAGTACGTGTCGCTAGTGGTCAGTATACTCGTTAGTACGTGTCGCTAGTGGTCAGTATACTCGTTAGTACGTGTCGCTAGTGGTCAGTATACTCGTTAGTACGTGTCGCTAGTGGTCAGTATACTCGTTAGTACGCGTCGCTAGTGGTCAGTATACTCGTTAGTACGTGTCGCTAGTGGTCAGTATACTCGTGAGTACGTGTCGCTAGTGGTCAGTATACTCGTGAGTACGTGTCGCTAGTGGTCAGTATACTCGTTAGCACGTGTCGCTAGTGGTCAGTATACTCGTCAGTTCTCGCTAGTGGTCAGTATACTCGTTAGTACGTGTCGCTAGTGGTCAGTATACTCGTTAGTACGTGTCGCTAGTGGTCAGTATACTCGTTAGTACGTGTCGCTAGTGGTCAGTATACTCGTTAGTACGTGTCGCTAGTGGTCAGTATACTCGTTAGTACGTGTCGCTAGTGGTCAGTATACTCGTTAGTACGTGTCGCTAGTGGTCAGTATACTCGTTAGTACGTGTCGCTAGTGGTCAGTATACTCGTTAGTACGTGTCGCTAGTGGTCAGTATACTCGTTAGTACGTGTCGCTAGTGGTCAGTATACTCGTTAGTACGTGTCGCTAGTGGTCAGTATACTCGTTAGTACGTGTCGCTAGTGGTCAGTATACTCGTTAGTACGTGTCGCTAGTGGTCAGTATACTCGTCAGTACGTGTCGCTAGTGGTCAGTATACTCGTTAGTTCGTGTCGCTAGTGGTCAGTATACTCGTTAGTACGTGTCGCTAGTGGTCAGTATACTCGTCAGTACGTGTCGCTAGTGGTCAGTATACTCGTTAGTTCGTGTCGCTAGTGGTCAGTATACTCGTTAGTACGTGTCGCTAGTGGTCAGTATACTCGTCAGTACGTGTCGCTAGTGGTCAGTATACTCGTTAGTACGTGTCGCTAGTGGTCAGTATACTCGTTAGTACGTGTCGCTAGTGGTCAGTATACTCGTCAGTACGTGTCGCTAGTGGTCAGTATACTCGTTAGTACGTGTCGCTAGTGGTCAGTATACTCGTTAGTACGTGTCGCTAGTGGTCAGTATACTCGTTAGTGCGTGTCGCTAGTGGTCAGTATACTCGTTAGTACGTGTCGCTAGTGGTCAGTATACTCGTTAGTACGTGTCGCTAGTTGTCAGTATACTCGTCAGTACGTGTCGCTAGTGGTCAGTATTCTCGTTAGCACGTGTCGTTAGTGGTCAGTATACTCGTTAGTACGTGTCGCTAGTGGTCAGTATACTCGTTAGTACGTGTCGCTAGTGATCAGTATACTCGTTAGTACGTGTCGCTAGTGGTCAGTATACTCGTCAGTACGTGTCGCTAGTGGTCAGTATACTCGTTAGTACGTGTCGCTAGTGGTCAGTATACTCGTTAGTACGTGTCGCTAGTGGTCAGTATACTCGTTAGCACGTGTCGCTAGTGGTCAGTATACTCGTTAGCACGTGTCGCTAGTGGTCAGTATACTCGTCAGTTCTCGCTAGTGGTCAGTATACTCGTTAGTACGTGTCGCTAGTGGTCAGTATACTCGTTAGTACGTGTCGCTAGTGGTCAGTATACTCGTTAGTACGTGTCGCTAGTGGTCAGTATACTCGTTAGTACGTGTCGCTAGTGGTCAGTATACTCGTTAGTACGTGTCGCTAGTGGTCAGTATACTCGTTAGTACGTGTCGCTAGTGGTCAGTATACTCGTTAGTGCGTGTCGCTAGTGGTCAGTATACTCGTTAGTACGTGTCGCTAGTGGTCAGTATACTCGTTAGTACGTGTCGCTAGTGGTCAGTATACTCGTCAGTTCTCGCTAGTGGTCAGTATACTCGTTAGTACGTGTCGCTAGTGGTCAGTATACTCGTTAGTACGTGTCGCTAGTGGTCAGTATACTCGTCAGTACGTGTCGCTAGTGGTCAGTATACTCGTTAGTACGTGTCGCTAGTGGTCAGTATACTCGTTAGTACATGTCGCTAGTGGTCAGTATACTCGTTAGTACGTGTCGCTAGTGGTCAGTATACTCGTTAGTACGTGTCGCTAGTGGTCAGTATACTCGTTAGTACGTGTCGCTAGTGGTCAGTATACTCGTTAGTACGTGTCGCTAGTGGTCAGTATACTCGTTAGTACGTGTCGCTAGTGGTCAGTATACTCGTTAGTACGTGTCGCTAGTGGTCAGTATACTCGTTGGTACGTGTCGCTAGTGGTCAGTATACTCGTCAGTACGTGTCGCTAGTGGTCAGTATACTCGTTAGTACGTGTCGCTAGTGGTCAGTATACTCGTTAGTACGTGTCGCTAGTAGTCAGTATACTCGTTAGTACGTGTCGCTAGTGGTCAGTATACTCGTTAGTACGTGTCGCTAGTGGTCAGTATACTCGTTAGTACGTGTCGCTAGTGGTCAGTATACTCGTTAGTACGTGTCGCTAGTGGTCAGTATACTCGTTAGTACGTGTCGCTAGTGGTCAGTATACTCGTTAGTACGTGTCGCTAGTGGTCAGTATACTCGTTAGTACGTGTCGCTAGTGGTCAGTATACTCGTTAGTACGTGTCGCTAGTGGTCAGTATACTCGTTAGTACGTGTCGCTAGTGGTCAGTATACTCGTTAGTACGTGTCGCTAGTGGTCAGTATACTCGTTAGTACGCGTCGCTAGTGGTCAGTATACTCGTTAGTACGTGTCGCTAGTGGTCAGTATACTCGTGAGTACGTGTCGCTAGTGGTCAGTATACTCGTGAGTACGTGTCGCTAGTGGTCAGTATACTCGTTAGCACGTGTCGCTAGTGGTCAGTATACTCGTCAGTTCTCGCTAGTGGTCAGTATACTCGTTAGTACGTGTCGCTAGTGGTCAGTATACTCGTTAGTACGTGTCGCTAGTGGTCAGTATACTCGTTAGTACGTGTCGCTAGTGGTCAGTATACTCGTTAGTACGTGTCGCTAGTGGTCAGTATACTCGTTAGTACGTGTCGCTAGTGGTCAGTATACTCGTTAGTACGTGTCGCTAGTGGTCAGTATACTCGTTAGTACGTGTCGCTAGTGGTCAGTATACTCGTTAGTACGTGTCGCTAGTGGTCAGTATACTCGTTAGTACGTGTCGCTAGTGGTCAGTATACTCGTTAGTACGCGTCGCTAGTGGTCAGTATACTCGTTAGTACGTGTCGCTAGTGGTCAGTATACTCGTGAGTACGTGTCGCTAGTGGTCAGTATACTCGTGAGTACGTGTCGCTAGTGGTCAGTATACTCGTTAGTACGTGTCGCTAGTGGTCAGTATACTCGTTAGTACGTGTCGCTAGTGGTCAGTATACTCGTTAGTACGTGTCGCTAGTGATCAGTATACTCGTTAGTACGTGTCGCTAGTGGTCAGTATACTCGTTAGTACGTGTCGCTAGTGGTCAGTATACTCGTTAGTACGTGTCGCTAGTGGTCAGTATACTCGTTAGTACGTGTCGCTAGTGGTCAGTATACTCGTTAGTACGTGTCGCTAGTGGTCAGTATACTCGTTAGTACGTGTCGCTAGTGGTCAGTATTGTCGTTAGTTCTCGCTAGTGGTCAGTATACTCGTTAGTACGTGTCGCTAGTGGTCAGTATACTCGTCAGTTCTCGCTAGTGGTCAGTATACTCGTTAGTACGTGTCGCTAGTGGTCAGTATACTCGTTAGTACGTGTCGCTAGTGGTCAGTATACTCGTTAGTACGTGTCGCTAGTGGTCAGTATACTCGTTAGTACGTGTCGCTAGTGGTCAGTATACTCGTCAGTACGTGTCGCTAGTGGTCAGTATACTCGTTAGTACGTGTCGCTAGTGGTCAGTATACTCGTCAGTACGTGTCGCTAGTGGTCAGTATACTCGTTAGTTCGTGTCGCTAGTGGTCAGTATACTCGTTAGTACGTGTCGCTAGTGGTCAGTATACTCGTCAGTACGTGTCGCTAGTGGTCAGTATACTCGTTAGTACGTGTCGCTAGTGGTCAGTATACTCGTTAGTACGTGTCGCTAGTGGTCAGTATACTCGTCAGTACGTGTCGCTAGTGGTCAGTATACTCGTTAGTACGTGTCGCTAGTGGTCAGTATACTCGTTAGTACGTGTCGCTAGTGGTCAGTATACTCGTTAGTGCGTGTCGCTAGTGGTCAGTATACTCGTTAGTACGTGTCGCTAGTGGTCAGTATACTCGTTAGTACGTGTCGCTAGTTGTCAGTATACTCGTCAGTACGTGTCGCTAGTGGTCAGTATTCTCGTTAGCACGTGTCGTTAGTGGTCAGTATACTCGTTAGTACGTGTCGCTAGTGGTCAGTATACTCGTTAGTACGTGTCGCTAGTGGTCAGTATACTCGTTAGTACGTGTCGCTAGTGGTCAGTATACTCGTCAGTTCGTGTCGCTAGTGGTCAGTATACTCGTCAGTTCGTGTCGCTAGTGGTCAGTATACTCGTTAGTACGTGTCGCTAGTGGTCAGTATACTCGTCAGTTCGTGTCGCTAGTGGTCAGTATTCTCGTTAGTACGTGTCGCTAGTGGTCAGTATACTCGTCAGTACGTGTCGCTAGTGGTCAGTATAATCGTTAGTACGTGTCGCTAGTGGTCAGTATACTCGTTAGTTCGTGTCGCTAGTGGTCAGTATACTCGTTAGTACGTGTCGCTAGTGGTCAGTATACTCGTCAGTACGTGTCGCTAGTGGTCAGTATACTCGTTAGTTCGTGTCGCTAGTGGTCAGTATACTCGTTAGTACGTGTCGCTAGTGGTCAGTATACTCGTCAGTACGTGTCGCTAGTGGTCAGTATACTCGTTAGTACGTGTCGCTAGTGGTCAGTATACTCGTTAGTACGTGTCGCTAGTGGTCAGTATACTCGTCAGTACGTGTCGCTAGTGGTCAGTATACTCGTTAGTACGTGTCGCTAGTGGTCAGTATACTCGTTAGTACGTGTCGCTAGTGGTCAGTATACTCGTTAGTGCGTGTCGCTAGTGGTCAGTATACTCGTTAGTACGTGTCGCTAGTGGTCAGTATACTCGTTAGTACGTGTCGCTAGTGGTCAGTATACTCGTTAGTACGTGTCGCTAGTGGTCAGTATACTCGTTAGTACGTGTCGCTAGTGGTCAGTATACTCGTTAGTACGTGTCGCTAGTGGTCAGTATACTCGTTAGTACGTGTCGCTAGTGGTCAGTATACTCGTTTGTACGTCTCGCTAGTGGTCAGTATACTCGTTAGTACGTGTCGCTAGTTGTCAGTATACTCGTCAGTACGTGTCGCTAGTGGTCAATATTCTCGTTAGCACGTGTCGTTAGTGGTCAGTATACTCGTTAGTACGTGTCGCTAGTGGTCAGTATACTCGTTAGTACGTGTCGCTAGTGATCAGTATACTCGTTAGTACGTGTCGCTAGTGGTCAGTATACTCGTCAGTACGTGTCGCTAGTGGTCAGTATACTCGTTAGTACGTGTCGCTAGTGGTCAGTATACTCGTTAGTACGTGTCGCTAGTGGTCAGTATACTCGTTAGCACGTGTCGCTAGTGGTCAGTATACTCGTTAGCACGTGTCGCTAGTGGTCAGTATACTCGTCAGTTCTCGCTAGTGGTCAGTATACTCGTTAGTACGTGTCGCTAGTGGTCAGTATACTCGTTAGTACGTGTCGCTAGTGGTCAGTATACTCGTTAGTACGTGTCGCTAGTGGTCAGTATACTCGTTAGTACGTGTCGCTAGTGGTCAGTATACTCGTTAGTACGTGTCGCTAGTGGTCAGTATACTCGTTAGTACGTGTCGCTAGTGGTCAGTATACTCGTTAGTGCGTGTCGCTAGTGGTCAGTATACTCGTTAGTACGTGTCGCTAGTGGTCAGTATACTCGTTAGTACGTGTCGCTAGTGGTCAGTATACTCGTCAGTTCTCGCTAGTGGTCAGTATACTCGTTAGTACGTGTCGCTAGTGGTCAGTATACTCGTTAGTACGTGTCGCTAGTGGTCAGTATACTCGTCAGTACGTGTCGCTAGTGGTCAGTATACTCGTTAGTACGTGTCGCTAGTGGTCAGTATACTCGTTAGTACGCGTCGCTAGTGGTCAGTATACTCGTTAGTACGTGTCGCTAGTGGTCAGTATACTCGTTAGTACGTGTCGCTAGTGGTCAGTATACTCGTTAGTACGTGTCGCTAGTGGTCAGTATACTCGTTAGTACGTGTCGCTAGTGGTCAGTATACTCGTTAGTACGTGTCGCTAGTGGTCAGTATACTCGTTAGTACGTGTCGCTAGTGGTCAGTATACTCGTTAGTACGTGTCGCTAGTGGTCAGTATACTCGTTAGTACGCGTCGCTAGTGGTCAGTATACTCGTTAGTACGTGTCGCTAGTGGTCAGTATACTCGTGAGTACGTGTCGCTAGTGGTCAGTATACTCGTGAGTACGTGTCGCTAGTGGTCAGTATACTCGTTAGCACGTGTCGCTAGTGGTCAGTATACTCGTCAGTTCTCGCTAGTGGTCAGTATACTCGTTAGTACGTGTCGCTAGTGGTCAGTATACTCGTTAGTACGTGTCGCTAGTGGTCAGTATACTCGTTAGTACGTGTCGCTAGTGGTCAGTATACTCGTTAGTACGTGTCGCTAGTGGTCAGTATACTCGTTAGTACGTGTCGCTAGTGGTCAGTATACTCGTTAGTACGTGTCGCTAGTGGTCAGTATACTCGTTAGTACGTGTCGCTAGTGGTCAGTATACTCGTTAGTACGTGTCGCTAGTGGTCAGTATACTCGTTAGTACGTGTCGCTAGTGGTCAGTATACTCGTTAGTACGTGTCGCTAGTGGTCAGTATACTCGTTAGTACGTGTCGCTAGTGGTCAGTATACTCGTTAGTACGTGTCGCTAGTGGTCAGTATACTCGTCAGTACGTGTCGCTAGTGGTCAGTATACTCGTTAGTTCGTGTCGCTAGTGGTCAGTATACTCGTTAGTACGTGTCGCTAGTGGTCAGTATACTCGTCAGTACGTGTCGCTAGTGGTCAGTATACTCGTTAGTTCGTGTCGCTAGTGGTCAGTATACTCGTTAGTACGTGTCGCTAGTGGTCAGTATACTCGTCAGTACGTGTCGCTAGTGGTCAGTATACTCGTTAGTACGTGTCGCTAGTGGTCAGTATACTCGTTAGTACGTGTCGCTAGTGGTCAGTATACTCGTCAGTACGTGTCGCTAGTGGTCAGTATACTCGTTAGTACGTGTCGCTAGTGGTCAGTATACTCGTTAGTACGTGTCGCTAGTGGTCAGTATACTCGTTAGTGCGTGTCGCTAGTGGTCAGTATACTCGTTAGTACGTGTCGCTAGTGGTCAGTATACTCGTTAGTACGTGTCGCTAGTTGTCAGTATACTCGTCAGTACGTGTCGCTAGTGGTCAGTATTCTCGTTAGCACGTGTCGTTAGTGGTCAGTATACTCGTTAGTACGTGTCGCTAGTGGTCAGTATACTCGTTAGTACGTGTCGCTAGTGATCAGTATACTCGTTAGTACGTGTCGCTAGTGGTCAGTATACTCGTCAGTACGTGTCGCTAGTGGTCAGTATACTCGTTAGTACGTGTCGCTAGTGGTCAGTATACTCGTTAGTACGTGTCGCTAGTGGTCAGTATACTCGTTAGCACGTGTCGCTAGTGGTCAGTATACTCGTTAGCACGTGTCGCTAGTGGTCAGTATACTCGTCAGTTCTCGCTAGTGGTCAGTATACTCGTTAGTACGTGTCGCTAGTGGTCAGTATACTCGTTAGTACGTGTCGCTAGTGGTCAGTATACTCGTTAGTACGTGTCGCTAGTGGTCAGTATACTCGTTAGTACGTGTCGCTAGTGGTCAGTATACTCGTTAGTACGTGTCGCTAGTGGTCAGTATACTCGTTAGTACGTGTCGCTAGTGGTCAGTATACTCGTTAGTGCGTGTCGCTAGTGGTCAGTATACTCGTTAGTACGTGTCGCTAGTGGTCAGTATACTCGTTAGTACGTGTCGCTAGTGGTCAGTATACTCGTCAGTTCTCGCTAGTGGTCAGTATACTCGTTAGTACGTGTCGCTAGTGGTCAGTATACTCGTTAGTACGTGTCGCTAGTGGTCAGTATACTCGTCAGTACGTGTCGCTAGTGGTCAGTATACTCGTTAGTACGTGTCGCTAGTGGTCAGTATACTCGTTAGTACATGTCGCTAGTGGTCAGTATACTCGTTAGTACGTGTCGCTAGTGGTCAGTATACTCGTTAGTACGTGTCGCTAGTGGTCAGTATACTCGTTAGTACGTGTCGCTAGTGGTCAGTATACTCGTTAGTACGTGTCGCTAGTGGTCAGTATACTCGTTAGTACGTGTCGCTAGAGGTCAGTATACTCGTTAGTACGTGTCGCTAGTGGTCAGTATACTCGTTGGTACGTGTCGCTAGTGGTCAGTATACTCGTCAGTACGTGTCGCTAGTGGTCAGTATACTCGTTAGTACGTGTCGCTAGTGGTCAGTATACTCGTTAGTACGTGTCGCTAGTAGTCAGTATACTCGTTAGTACGTGTCGCTAGTGGTCAGTATACTCGTTAGTACGTGTCGCTAGTGGTCAGTATACTCGTTAGTACGTGTCGCTAGTGGTCAGTATACTCGTTAGTACGTGTCGCTAGTGGTCAGTATACTCGTTAGTACGTGTCGCTAGTGGTCAGTATACTCGTTAGTACGTGTCGCTAGTGGTCAGTATACTCGTTAGTACGTGTCGCTAGTGGTCAGTATACTCGTTAGTACGTGTCGCTAGTGGTCAGTATACTCGTTAGTACGTGTCGCTAGTGGTCAGTATACTCGTTAGTACGTGTCGCTAGTGGTCAGTATACTCGTTAGTACGCGTCGCTAGTGGTCAGTATACTCGTTAGTACGTGTCGCTAGTGGTCAGTATACTCGTGAGTACGTGTCGCTAGTGGTCAGTATACTCGTGAGTACGTGTCGCTAGTGGTCAGTATACTCGTTAGCACGTGTCGCTAGTGGTCAGTATACTCGTCAGTTCTCGCTAGTGGTCAGTATACTCGTTAGTACGTGTCGCTAGTGGTCAGTATACTCGTTAGTACGTGTCGCTAGTGGTCAGTATACTCGTTAGTACGTGTCGCTAGTGGTCAGTATACTCGTTAGTACGTGTCGCTAGTGGTCAGTATACTCGTTAGTACGTGTCGCTAGTGGTCAGTATACTCGTTAGTACGTGTCGCTAGTGGTCAGTATACTCGTTAGTACGTGTCGCTAGTGGTCAGTATACTCGTTAGTACGTGTCGCTAGTGGTCAGTATACTCGTTAGTACGTGTCGCTAGTGGTCAGTATACTCGTTAGTACGCGTCGCTAGTGGTCAGTATACTCGTTAGTACGTGTCGCTAGTGGTCAGTATACTCGTGAGTACGTGTCGCTAGTGGTCAGTATACTCGTGAGTACGTGTCGCTAGTGGTCAGTATACTCGTTAGTACGTGTCGCTAGTGGTCAGTATACTCGTTAGTACGTGTCGCTAGTGGTCAGTATACTCGTTAGTACGTGTCGCTAGTGATCAGTATACTCGTTAGTACGTGTCGCTAGTGGTCAGTATACTCGTTAGTACGTGTCGCTAGTGGTCAGTATACTCGTTAGTACGTGTCGCTAGTGGTCAGTATACTCGTTAGTACGTGTCGCTAGTGGTCAGTATACTCGTTAGTACGTGTCGCTAGTGGTCAGTATACTCGTTAGTACGTGTCGCTAGTGGTCAGTATTGTCGTTAGTTCTCGCTAGTGGTCAGTATACTCGTTAGTACGTGTCGCTAGTGGTCAGTATACTCGTCAGTTCTCGCTAGTGGTCAGTATACTCGTTAGTACGTGTCGCTAGTGGTCAGTATACTCGTTAGTACGTGTCGCTAGTGGTCAGTATACTCGTTAGTACGTGTCGCTAGTGGTCAGTATACTCGTTAGTACGTGTCGCTAGTGGTCAGTATACTCGTCAGTACGTGTCGCTAGTGGTCAGTATACTCGTTAGTACGTGTCGCTAGTGGTCAGTATACTCGTCAGTACGTGTCGCTAGTGGTCAGTATACTCGTTAGTTCGTGTCGCTAGTGGTCAGTATACTCGTTAGTACGTGTCGCTAGTGGTCAGTATACTCGTCAGTACGTGTCGCTAGTGGTCAGTATACTCGTTAGTACGTGTCGCTAGTGGTCAGTATACTCGTTAGTACGTGTCGCTAGTGGTCAGTATACTCGTCAGTACGTGTCGCTAGTGGTCAGTATACTCGTTAGTACGTGTCGCTAGTGGTCAGTATACTCGTTAGTACGTGTCGCTAGTGGTCAGTATACTCGTTAGTGCGTGTCGCTAGTGGTCAGTATACTCGTTAGTACGTGTCGCTAGTGGTCAGTATACTCGTTAGTACGTGTCGCTAGTTGTCAGTATACTCGTCAGTACGTGTCGCTAGTGGTCAGTATTCTCGTTAGCACGTGTCGTTAGTGGTCAGTATACTCGTTAGTACGTGTCGCTAGTGGTCAGTATACTCGTTAGTACGTGTCGCTAGTGATCAGTATACTCGTTAGTACGTGTCGCTAGTGGTCAGTATACTCGTTAGTACGTGTCGCTAGTGGTCAGTATACTCGTTAGTACGTGTCGCTAGTGGTCAGTATACTCGTTAGTACGTGTCGCTAGTGGTCAGTATACTCGTTAGTACGTGTCGCTAGTGATCAGTATACTCGTTAGTGCGTGTCGCTAGTGGTCAGTATACTCGTCAGTACGTGTCGCTAGTGGTCAGTATACTCGTTAGTATGTGTCGCTAGTGGTCAGTATACTGGCTAGTACGTGTCGCTAGTGGTCAGTATACTCGTCAGTACGTGTCGCTAGTGGTCAGTATACTCGTTAGTACGTGTCGCTAGTGGTCAGTATACTCGTTAGTACGTGTCGCTAGTGGTCAGTATACTCGTTAGTACGTGTCGCTAGTGGTCAGTATACTCGTTAGTACGTGTCGCTAGTGGTCAGTATACTCGTTAGTACGTGTCGCTAGTGGTCAGTATACTCGTTAGTACGTGTCGCTAGTGGTCAGTATACTCGTTGGTACGTGTCGCTAGTGGTCAGTATACTCGTTAGTACGTGTCGCTAGTGGTCAGTATACTCGTTAGTACGTGTCGCTAGTGGTCAGTATACTCGTTAGTACGTGTCGCTAGTGGTCAGTATACTCGTTAGTACGTGTCGCTAGTGGTCAGTATACTCGTTAGTACGTGTCGCTAGTGGTCAGTATACTCGTTAGTACGTGTCGCTAGTGGTCAGTATACTCGTTAGTACGTGTCGCTAGTGGTCAGTATACTCGTTAGTACGCGTCGCTAGTGGTCAGTATACTCGTTAGTACGTGTCGCTAGTGGTCAGTATACTCGTGAGTACGTGTCGCTAGTGGTCAGTATACTCGTGAGTACGTGTCGCTAGTGGTCAGTATACTCGTTAGCACGTGTCGCTAGTGGTCAGTATACTCGTCAGTTCTCGCTAGTGGTCAGTATACTCGTTAGTACGTGTCGCTAGTGGTCAGTATACTCGTTAGTACGTGTCGCTAGTGGTCAGTATACTCGTTAGTACGTGTCGCTAGTGGTCAGTATACTCGTTAGTACGTGTCGCTAGTGGTCAGTATACTCGTTAGTACGTGTCGCTAGTGGTCAGTATACTCGTTAGTACGTGTCGCTAGTGGTCAGTATACTCGTTAGTACGTGTCGCTAGTGGTCAGTATACTCGTTAGTACGTGTCGCTAGTGGTCAGTATACTCGTTAGTACGTGTCGCTAGTGGTCAGTATACTCGTTAGTACGCGTCGCTAGTGGTCAGTATACTCGTTAGTACGTGTCGCTAGTGGTCAGTATACTCGTGAGTACGTGTCGCTAGTGGTCAGTATACTCGTGAGTACGTGTCGCTAGTGGTCAGTATACTCGTTAGTACGTGTCGCTAGTGGTCAGTATACTCGTTAGTACGTGTCGCTAGTGGTCAGTATACTCGTTAGTACGTGTCGCTAGTGATCAGTATACTCGTTAGTACGTGTCGCTAGTGGTCAGTATACTCGTTAGTACGTGTCGCTAGTGGTCAGTATACTCGTTAGTACGTGTCGCTAGTGGTCAGTATACTCGTTAGTACGTGTCGCTAGTGGTCAGTATACTCGTTAGTACGTGTCGCTAGTGGTCAGTATACTCGTTAGTACGTGTCGCTAGTGGTCAGTATTGTCGTTAGTTCTCGCTAGTGGTCAGTATACTCGTTAGTACGTGTCGCTAGTGGTCAGTATACTCGTCAGTTCTCGCTAGTGGTCAGTATACTCGTTAGTACGTGTCGCTAGTGGTCAGTATACTCGTTAGTACGTGTCGCTAGTGGTCAGTATACTCGTTAGTACGTGTCGCTAGTGGTCAGTATACTCGTTAGTACGTGTCGCTAGTGGTCAGTATACTCGTCAGTACGTGTCGCTAGTGGTCAGTATACTCGTTAGTACGTGTCGCTAGTGGTCAGTATACTCGTCAGTACGTGTCGCTAGTGGTCAGTATACTCGTTAGTTCGTGTCGCTAGTGGTCAGTATACTCGTTAGTACGTGTCGCTAGTGGTCAGTATACTCGTCAGTACGTGTCGCTAGTGGTCAGTATACTCGTTAGTACGTGTCGCTAGTGGTCAGTATACTCGTTAGTACGTGTCGCTAGTGGTCAGTATACTCGTCAGTACGTGTCGCTAGTGGTCAGTATACTCGTTAGTACGTGTCGCTAGTGGTCAGTATACTCGTTAGTACGTGTCGCTAGTGGTCAGTATACTCGTTAGTGCGTGTCGCTAGTGGTCAGTATACTCGTTAGTACGTGTCGCTAGTGGTCAGTATACTCGTTAGTACGTGTCGCTAGTTGTCAGTATACTCGTCAGTACGTGTCGCTAGTGGTCAGTATTCTCGTTAGCACGTGTCGTTAGTGGTCAGTATACTCGTTAGTACGTGTCGCTAGTGGTCAGTATACTCGTTAGTACGTGTCGCTAGTGATCAGTATACTCGTTAGTACGTGTCGCTAGTGGTCAGTATACTCGTCAGTACGTGTCGCTAGTGGTCAGTATACTCGTTAGTATGTGTCGCTAGTGGTCAGTATACTGGCTAGTACGTGTCGCTAGTGGTCAGTATACTCGTCAGTACGTGTCGCTAGTGGTCAGTATACTCGTTAGTACGTGTCGCTAGTGGTCAGTATACTCGTTAGTACATGTCGCTAGTGGTCAGTATACTCGTTAGTACGTGTCGCTAGTGGTCAGTATACTCGTTAGTACGTGTCGCTAGTGGTCAGTATACTCGTTAGTACATGTCGCTAGTGGTCAGTATACTCGTTAGTACGTGTCGCTAGTGGTCAGTATACTCGTTAGTACGTGTCGCTAGTGGTCAGTATACTCGTTAGCACGTGTCGCTAGTGGTCAGTATACTCGTCAGTTCTCGCTAGTGGTCAGTATACTCGTCAGTACGTGTCGATAGTGGTCAGTATACTCGTTAGTACGTGTCGCTAGTGGTCAGTATACTCGTCAGTACGTGTCGCTAGTGGTCAGTATACTCGTCAGTACGTGTCGATAGTGGTCAGTATACTCGTTAGTACGTGTCGCTAGTGGTCAGTATACTCGTTAGTACGTGTCGCTAGTGGTCAGTATACTCGTTAGTACGTGTCGCTAGTGGTCAGTATACTCGTTAGTACGTGTCGCTAGTGGTCAGTATACTCGTTAGTGCGTGTCGCTAGTGGTCAGTATACTCGTTAGTACGTGTCGCTAGTGGTCAGTATACTCGTTAGTACGTGTCGCTAGTGGTCAGTATACTCGTTAGTACGTGTAGCTAGTGGTCAGTATACTCGTCAGTTCGTGTCGCTAGTGGTCAGTATACTCGTTAGTACGTGTCGCTAGTGGTCAGTATACTCGTCAGTTCTCGCTAGTGGTCAGTATACTCGTTAGTACGTGTCGCTAGTGGTCAGTATACTCGTTAGTACGTGTCGCTAGTGGTCAGTATACTCGTTAGTACGTGTCGCTAGTGGTCAGTATACTCGTTAGTACGTGTCGCTAGTGGTCAGTATACTCGTTAGTACATGTCGCTAGTGGTCAGTATACTCGTTAGTACGTGTCGCTAGTGGTCAGTATACTCGTTAGTACGTGTCGCTAGTGGTCAGTATACTCGTTAGCACGTGTCGCTAGTGGTCAGTATACTCGTCAGTTCTCGCTAGTGGTCAGTATACTCGTTAGTACGTGTCGCTAGTGGTCAGTATACTCGTTAGTACGTGTCGCTAGTGGTCAGTATACTCGTTAGTACGTGTCGCTAGTGGTCAGTATACTCGTTAGTACGTGTCGCTAGTGGTCAGTATACTCGTTAGTACGTGTCGCTAGTGGTCAGTATACTCGTTAGTACGTGTCGCTAGTGGTCAGTATACTCGTTAGTACGTGTCGCTAGTGGTCAGTATACTCGTTAGTACGTGTCGCTAGTGGTCAGTATACTCGTTAGTACGTGTCGCTAGTGGTCAGTATACTCGTTAGTACGCGTCGCTAGTGGTCAGTATACTCGTTAGTACGTGTCGCTAGTGGTCAGTATACTCGTGAGTACGTGTCGCTAGTGGTCATTATACTCGTGAGTACGTGTCGCTAGTGGTCAGTATACTCGTTAGTACGTGTCGCTAGTGGTCAGTATACTCGTTAGTACGTGTCGATAGTGGTCAGTATACTCGTTAGTACGTGTCGATAGTGGTCAGTATACTCGTTAGTACGTGTCGCTAGTGGTCAGTATACTCGTTAGTACGTGTCGCTAGTGGTCAGTATACTCGTTAGTACGTGTCGCTAGTGGTCAGTATACTCGTTAGTACGTGTCGCTAGTGGTCAGTATACTCGTTAGTACGTGTCGCTAGTGGTCAGTATACTCGTTAGTACGTGTCGCTAGTGGTCAGTATACTCGTTAGTACGTGTCGCTAGTGGTCAGTATACTCGTTAGTACGTGTCGATAGTGGTCAGTATACTCGTTAGTACGTGTCGCTAGTGGTCAGTATACTCGTTAGTACGTGTCGCTAGTGGTCAGTATACTCGTTAGTACGTGTCGCTAGTGGTCAGTATACTCGTTAGTACGTGTCGCTAGTGGTCAGTATACTCGTTAGTACGTGTCGCTAGTGGTCAGTATACTCGTCAGTACGTGTCGCTAGTGGTCAGTATACTCGTTAGTACGTGTCGATAGTGGTCAGTATACTCGTTAGTACGTGTCGCTAGTGGTCAGTATACTCGTCAGTACGTGTCGCTAGTGGTCAGTATACTCGTTAGTACGTGTCGCTAGTGGTCAGTATACTCGTTAGTACGTGTCGCTAGTGGTCAGTATACTCGTTAGTACGTGTCGATAGTGGTCAGTATACTCGTTAGTACGTGTCGCTAGTGGTCAGTATACTCGTCAGTACGTGTCGCTAGTGGTCAGTATACTCGTTAGTACGTGTCGCTAGTGGTCAGTATACTCGTTAGTACGTGTCGCTAGTGGTCAGTATACTCGTTAGTACGTGTCGCTAGTGGTCAGTATACTCGTCAGTACGTGTCGCTAGTTGTCAGTATACTCGTTAGTACGTGTCGATAGTGGTCAGTATACTCGTTAGTACGTGTCGCTAGTGGTCAGTATACTCGTCAGTACGTGTCGCTAGTGGTCAGTATACTCGTTAGTACGTGTCGCTAGTGGTCAGTATACTCGTTAGTACGTGTCGCTAGTGGTCAGTATACTCGTTAGTACGTGTCGCTAGTGGTCAGTATACTCGTTAGTACGTGTCGCTAGTGGTCAGTATACTCGTTAGTACGTGTCGCTAGTGGTCAGTATACTCGTTAGTACGTGTCGCTAGTGGTCAGTATACTCGTTAGTACGTGTCGATAGTGGTCAGTATACTCGTTAGTACGTGTCGATAGTGGTCAGTATACTCGTTAGTACGTGTCGCTAGTGGTCAGTATACTCGTTAGTACGTGTCGCTAGTGGTCAGTATACTCGTTAGTACGTGTCGCTAGTGGTCAGTATACTCGTTAGTACGTGTCGCTAGTGGTCAGTATACTCGTTAGTACGTGTCGCTAGTGGTCAGTATACTCGTTAGTACGTGTCGCTAGTGGTCAGTATACTCGTTAGTACGTGTCGCTAGTGGTCAGTATACTCGTTAGTACGTGTCGATAGTGGTCAGTATACTCGTTAGTACGTGTCGCTAGTGGTCAGTATACTCGTTAGTACGTGTCGCTAGTGGTCAGTATACTCGTTAGTACGTGTCGCTAGTGGTCAGTATACTCGTTAGTACGTGTCGCTAGTGGTCAGTATACTCGTTAGTACGTGTCGCTAGTGGTCAGTATACTCGTTAGTACGTGTCGCTAGTGGTCAGTATACTCGTCAGTACGTGTAGCTAGTGGTCAGTATACTCGTTAGTACATGTATCTAGTGGTCAGTATACTCGTTAGTACGTGTCGCTAGTGGTCAGTATACTCGTTAGTACGTGTCGCTAGTGGTCAGTATACTCGTTAGTACGTGTCGCTAGTGGTCAGTATACTCGTTAGTACGTGTCGCTAGTGGTCAGTATACTCGTTAGTACGTGTCGCTAGTGGTCAGTATACTCGTTAGTACGTGTCGCTAGTGGTCAGTATACTCGTTAGTACGTGTCGCTAGTGGTCAGTATACTCGTTAGTACGTGTCGCTAGTGGTCAGTATACTCGTTATTACGTGTCGCTAGTGGTCAGTATACTCGTTAGTACGTATCGCTAGTGGTCAGTATACTCGTCAGTACGTGTCGCTAGTGGTCAGTATACTCGTTAGTACGTGTCGCTAGTGGTCAGTATACCCGTTAGTACGTGTCGCTAGTGGTCAGTATATTCGTTAGTACGTGTCGCTAGTGGTCAGTATACTCGTTAGTACGTGTCGCTAGTGGTCAGTATACTCGTTAGTACGTGTCGCTAGTGGTCAGTATACTCGTTAGTACGTGTCGCTAGTGGTCAGTATACGCGTTAGTACGTGTCGCTAGTGGTCAGTATACTCGTCAGTTCTCGCTAGTGGTCAGTATACTCGTTAGTACGTGTCGCTAGTGGTCAGTATACTCGTTAGTACGTGTCGCTAGTGGTCAGTATACTCGTTAGTACGTGTCGCTAGTGGTCAGTATACTCGTTAGTACGTGTCGCTAGTGGTCAGTATACTCGTTAGTACGTGTCGCTAGTGGTCAGTATACTCGTGAGTACGTGTCGCTAGTGGTCAGTATACTCGTTAGTACGTGTCGCTAGTGGTCAGTATACTCGTTAGTACGTGTAACAAACACCAATTTTTCACGTGTTCATGTGATTGCTTATGTTGTTGATATTAGTTTATCAGTGCGTCGATAGCAATGGTATATCGTTCTTATTATTTATCTTGCCCGATATTCGCATGTCTGTAAACTTGTCATCTACATGTGTTAAGATTTCATAATGCCAATACTGATCTGATTCTATTCATCTGATTTATTGTCTAATTAATCTAAGATTTTAATAAGGCCGAATTGTTCATTGTATCATGGATTCATGCAAAACGCTAACTAGATATCCCAAACGTAGAAAAAGCTACACAGGATATCCAAAAACGTAGAAAACGCTACAAAGTATCTCCCAAACGGAGAACAAGCTACCCAGGATATCCCAAACGTAGAAAGAGCCACCTAGGATATATCAAATGTGCACAATTTCAACCAGCATATAAAAATATCACCCAAGACATACTTTTAGATATGTCGTCTGCTAATTATTATTACCACACTAATTTGTTTGCGATTTTCGAGTTTAATATCAACGGAAATTGACGGGTATTGCATCCGTTTTTAGTTTGACTACTGTTGATGAACCAGATTTTGAAATGCAGTGTGACTCGTTTGATCATTTGGAAGACACTGTGTGACTTTTTGCGCGTTTTGGGAGATCCTGGGTAGGTTATTGCACGAAACCATATAACAGTGACCAATTCAGCTCTAATAATGTGTGTCATGCACGTAGTTTAAGCTGTCATTCACGCCATTCTACATCAATATTCTAAATCTTCTAGATTGACAGACACACGAAACATTGATATGCCGCCATATGCTCTGCAAAATACTTTACATGGTCACAGCCACTTCCAGCTGTTTTAAATTATTCGCACTTAAGTGAAACAAGCGTTCCTTATATCTGCCATGTCATGTATAGACTAACACGCAACGCTCTTTTCTGTTCCATGTCGTACACATGGCTGTTGTTTGTTTTTGAACCCAAACACCGTGTTCAAATTTGTATTTGTATGACTTCAATGCGTCTTACTGAGACATATAATGTCCATAGAAAGGCAGTTCAAATATTTATCGACCTACTTCGATACCGGGAACAATTCAAAATGGAATATTATTAGGTGTATTTTGAAGCGCCAAGTGGCTTTAAACTAGGAATACTCGAAAGTGGACCGCACACGATGTGATATATATATGTCGCACGATACTGATTTCGGTTGTTTGCGATAGAGCGATTGCTACTATACATGTACCCCCACACGATGCGATCGGATCGTCCGAATGAACGCAGTGGGTTATTGTGAACGCTACGCGCGTTATATAATTTATCTTCAAACTTTTTTCGGTTATAACTGCTTAACCTTAATCGAAACAAGAGTTATTTCTTAAATACCTTATTCCACATGCATTCAGATATAGACACCATTTCTGAGGTCCGCTTTGTTTTGTTTTGTTTTTTGGTATTAATTGCATATTTATATTGTAAAGACATTGCTGTGAACCCCATGCCTCAATCAATGCATTTTTCTCTTCTTCCTTCCAAAATGTCGCCCCACTCTGCACTCCAAATCAACTTGAACATGAAGGACGCTGGGCCCTATTTTTTTGTCGTGAAATAAAACATTTAATCTCCACGTGATCATATTAATAGTTGAACTTGATTGGCTACTTCGCATAAAGCACACGACTAGATCAAAGTTATTTGATGCCTTTCGGTCCTACTAAAAGCCGACGGCACCCGACCGCACCTCCCGATGGGTCCGAGCATTGGCGTGCAGACTGACCACGGAAATGGACAAAATATCATACAGCAAATACCTCTCTGCATCCATGGGTGATTGGGCAATTATCTAGGTGATGCGGCAGTGAATATATTAGTCCATACGCTGTCGTCGAATTCGCTATGAGTGTACGCAAAACACCGAAAATACCCCCCCCCCCCCGTCGATCGCACCTCCCCATGCACGGGCCCGACGGAGATGGGCATGAACTATCGTGCAGGATATAGGTTAGAGGTTAACATTACGGTTTCCGCTCGAGCTATCGTCTTGGGGTTTGGACCTTTGGTACATACAGGTCTATTCTGCATCTCGCACGGATCCCTTTGGGAGATTATTTTCGGCGTCTTTGCGTACATTCATAGCAAATTCGACAGCAGCGTATTGGTTAAAATACTCACTTTCGCTACAGCTATCGACTTGCCCGATAGCCCATGGATGCAGAAGGGTATTCGCTGCATGATGTGATGCCACTTCCGTGGTCTGGAAGCTAGTGGAGGTGCGGTGTACTTTTTGCGAACCCGACGGAACCGCGGTGGCAAGTTAAGAGTTAATAGTGCCGTTTCCACTCGAGCTATCGACTTGGGGTTTGGAAATTTGGTACATACAGTTCTACTCTGCACAATTGCCAGTGTTTCCACGCAAACGCCAAATTTCACAAACACCAATTACGCCTGCAACCTGTGGCGATATTTATCGATAGGACATAATATGTCGCATGTTGCACCCCGTTTTAGTGTTTTGTTTGTTAGTTTGACTGTTTGGGGTGACATCGCCGTTTCAGTTGTTAGATCGCATAATGTACACACTCTGTTTATCGACAAAATCGATTTGTCATAATTCTATTGTTTTGACAATAATACTCTCCTTAAGTTCCCACTTTCAGTGGGCATTTACCCGATTAACATAGTGTTATATCATATGCGACTTCCACATAGACGCATCATTATTGAAATCGAATATATGCATACAAGTACCGTAATGGTACAATGCAGCGTCGATTCAGATTTTAGTCAGGCAATGCTAAGACCATTTGGTTATCGACATAGTGTGTATGAATTACTTGTGTTAATAGTGAAGAGTACACTCATGTATCTCAACCCTTTCTACACTGAATTCATTCTCACAGTCTATTATTCATTTGGAGTATTTAGTATAGAAAGGGTTAACCCTTTACCCAACAGAACGGCCCTGTGCCAATGCATTCTCTTATATATGCGAGTCGACCATAGGTCGCCTCCCATATATAAGAGAATGCATTGGCTTAACACATTAACAATTATAAAATTGTTAAAGAATGTAAGAAAAAATGGTAAAAAAGTGTTAAAAAAAGATTTTGTTTAGGCCAATGCATTCTCTTATATATGCGAGGCGACCTATGGTCGACTCGCATATATGAGAGAATGCATTGGCACAGGGCATAACTGTAACCATCACAATGTGGTCAATGAGCCGGTTCCAATGATATCCATATTTGTATGGTTTTATTCAGACAGACCCAAGATAATTTAGGCTGTTGCAGCTTTATTTGGCCGTTTTTGGCCGGTTTGTTGGGTAAAGGGTTAAACTGTAACAAATCCGTCAATAATTCACTAGACGTGTGATGTCGGTTATCCTGTTTTCTATTTATTTAGTGGTATGAGGGAGATGGGCGGTTGTCTTTTATTATATATTTATTTTATACAATACAGTATGTCTATGTTTAAACTGGACTATATACTACTGCATACATGGCCTGTCTGTACATGTATGGAGATGTCTCGATTTTGGGGATAACTGCATGCACGGCCTCCTAGCTATATGGAAAATTGACCAGAGCTCGTGCGAAGAATTCAGCACGCGCATATCCCTCGGTGGATTCTTGCTGCGCTAAGTGGTTATGAAGTATTAGATGCATTAGATGCATGGTATGCAGAATACGCCAACTCTTGTGCAGGTGGTGTATATTTGTACGCATTCTTACGCGTTTGTCTCCAAACTGTGGCGAGGAAGCTAGTTTGCTTGTCTGATACCACGATTATTAACCCAAGGAAGCTGACACTAATCAATTCTCGCTCGCAGATAAGCTTTCCCGGGATATATATAATATCTTGGCGTACATGATAGACCATAATGCATGAAGTATTTCTGACATGCTGAACCCCTCAAGAGCAACAACTCGGAGCCATCCCCTCTCTCAACCACCAAACGACTTTGATTCAGACATACAGTCAACATTTGGCATCCTTATCCGTTCTATGAGCGACATTAACATGGATTTGAGCATTATAAATGAATGGAATTCCAAAAATAAATAATGCCATTAAAATAGACACCACCATGATACAGGGTAACACCTCGTGATTGGACATAGAAGTGAAATGTGTTGAGGAGGACTTTAAAAAAAAAGTGAAAACAAATTAACCCTTTACCCAACAAAACGGCCAAAACCGGCCAAATAAAGCTTCAACGGCCTAAAATATCTTCGGTCTGTCTCAATAGAACCATACAAATATGGATATCATTGGAACCGGCTCCTTGACCACATTGTGATAGTTACAGTTATGCCCTGTGCCAATGCATTCTCTTATATATGCGAGTCGACCATAGGTCGCCTCGCATATATAAGAGAATGCATTGGCCTAAAAAAAATCTTTATAATTTTTAATGTGTTAAGCCAATGCATTCTCTTATATATGCGAGGCGATCTATGGTCGACTCGCATATATAAGAGAATGCATTGGCACAAGGCCGTTCTGTTGGGTAAAGGGTTAACAATTGAGCAACAACAAGATGGAAGTCTGAACGTTTCAAACTGTATAAAATCTTTTTTTTACTATTCTGCGTCATGCATGACTGCTCAGACGTTATTGATATCATGAGTATAGAATGAGCAAAAATTAATTAGACCACTACACAACGTAGACGCCCTAACTGGACAAGTGAATGAACTGATTGATTAAAACACTTTATTGCGTGATATGGGGGAACCACTAACAAAACCTTGAACAATCGCAAGAAGCAACACTACTATAACCTACCATTCATTCCATGCTGTGCATTCTACCTGATAAATCGTTCCGTTGGTTGAACTAAACGTGGGCACTAATTCATCTGCATACAGGGACTTGACTAGAGGGTTTCCGTTGTGTGGGTGGGTTACGTAACCATACCAAACTCACAAGTTTGCATAATTCTATTCACACGCCCTCATTGTGCTTTGCTTTTCATATTTTTCGTCGCATTCAGGTCTTGGGGGGGGGGGTAGCCTATTCTCAATGGATCAGTGGTTTTTCAGCTATGCATGCGAACAGTTTGAGATAAACACCTGAAAATGGCATGCGTGGTTCGGCCCGGTATATATGAGAACATTTTGAAACCTGATCATGACAATTGCTAAATCCTAGCAACTAGACTGGCCCCAGCTTTCCAGTGTTGGAAAATTTCCAACAGATGACCATTTCATTCCAATATTTACATGTAGTACATGTAGTAAAATATACAAATGTTGGTCTAAAAACAACATATTCCCCACTGATGAATAGAACAAAATTTAACTTAATGCTGGTGTGAAATTTTTAACTAATGTTGTGTCATCTGATGTAAGTTTTGACCAAAGTTGGGGTGAGACCCAACCCCATCATACTTTCTCGCGACGTCCCTGTCACCATGTCTCCTTCTGCAGTCTACATGCCGATATTAGTGATAACTCATTTAGTGTTCCATGTAATCTCCATCGGTATGTTAATTCTAAAGTTTATACCACGATCTTACAATATAAATAAAGCCATATGTTTAAATTTTACATTTAATCAACACCCGTTGATTAAATGTGCATACTGTTGATTAAACTTCGCAGAGTGGATTAAACTTTCTCCATACAATTTGAACGAAAAGTATTTATCCATCGCATTTATAAAGATTGTGTCATAAACTTCGCAGAGTGGATTAAACTTTCTCCATACAATTTGAACAGAAAAGTGTCTATCCATCGCATTGTAAAGATCGTGGCATAAACAAAATATACGCATTGTGTTTCTGAATAACAAATTTAATCCACTCGTGGGATTGGTGATTTACACCACTCGCTGAAGCTCGTTGTGTAAATCGCCAATCCCACCTATGGATTAAATTTGTTAATCAGAAACACTATGCGTATATTCTATATATAAAACACAAATCTAATCGTAGTCGTTATGTTTTGCGAAACGTACGCGTTACTCTACCTGCGTCACATACGAAGCCTCTATATTAACCTTGTCGTAGAAATGACGACTACGAGTCCATTTGTGAGACATTCGTGCTTGTTATATGATCATAAACTTTCTTCTAAAAGTCCTAAACTAAATCGTACTGAAAAGAAGTTGATAAATAGAGGATATGAAATGAGTGTTTCTCTCATATGATATTTATGAAACGAGTCTAAGAATTTTCAGTTTTCTCGAGCCTCCGGTGAGAGAAAATTGAAAATTCGTGACGAGTTTCATAAATATCATATGAGAGAAACACGAATTACATATTCTATTTATCATATGACACCTATAAATTGATTATGATGTCCAAAACGCACACAAATCACTAAATAGCTATATGACATCGGCAGCAAAAGGTTAATATGACGTCACTTCATTGCACCGGAAGCCCAATTACACCTGGTGAACTAGCAGAAATAATATGCACGCGAAGATATAGTGTGCTATTATGTTCTCAGTTTGTGACATTATATCGTATGTTTATTAGATAAATACGAATTACATATTCTATTTATCGTATAACAATGTCCAAAACTATATATTTCAAGATTATAATTGCGAGAATTTCGGCATCGCGTTGATTGACGCGCACGAATTTGACCTGCATTTAGTAAGAGACACGGCTCGGCGCCGGCTGCCATTCAGCAAATCAGAACACACTTTTTGTCAACAAACCAATCAAATTATCGGAAGGTGATATGAACAAGTAGTTCATATGAATTGATTTCTGACATACTTTCCAAAGTAATTAATGATTGAGTCATATGATAAATGACGATATATACCGGATTGTGCTATAAATAGGCAATAAGGGTTAATAACAATTTTAAGTTAGGCGACGTCATTGTTATTAATAGGAATTGAAAATCCCTGGGTTTGTCAAATGATAAAGTATTTACATTGTTGTGCATTTGATGGATCCGTTAACACACATGTATATACATGGGTCAGTAAGGTGTTCCAGGCCTAATGGAGCTTCACAACATTGGTAGATCATATAATAAAACACTTATTGCATCGTTTCGAGGTTGACATGAGGATTTATCAACCCTTGAAAGTTAATATAATCTCAGAGTCATCTCCCACATTGAGGAACCGAGAAACGATCGCGAACTTATTACTATATGGTGTATGTGTAAGTGTTGTTGAAAATCCATAACCGTAATCGTAACACCGGATAGGGAATAACGACAAGGATTAGAATGAACACAATTTATAGTGACATAATAATTATCTGTTGTCGTTCATTATACGGAAGGTGTCTAGTATCGCTTGTCGAGTCCGTTTGTGAAAAAATAATGTTGTTCAAACTTCTTGCCACTCGCAGTAAAGTGTTGAGATTATATTTGTTGTGATTAATTTATACTTACTTGTCTTGACATCAGGTCATATTTTTGTTTCAATGTTTTATTATGCATGCCTTAGCCATAAATCAATATGTAACATAACCGCATTAGTAAGTTAACAAAATAGTATTAGTTACATGATGATACTGATGATGATGATGGTGATGATGATGCATGATGATGATGATGAAGATTATGATAATGATGATGAAGATGATATATTTGTGGTTATGGTGGTATATACACTTATTTACATTGTTGGACCCCGGTATGTCATCTATCTTCTAATTCATACATGTGTTTACTTGTGTACATCTGGTTCGCAAATTATTGCATCGCATAAATCTGATAACATTTTAGTACTTTTAAATTAGCATCTATAATTTCTCGTGTCTAAATAGCGCAGACTACTTTACCATTGAACGTGGTAGACTCAATTTTTGCACGTAATGGTCGCATGCCCATGCTTTGGTTACTCAAGAACCCCCAACCCATGTTGCTGCGCCTTTGTTACAAGTATATATTCACGATTGCAGACTGTTCGAAACGTATCCAGAGCTACAAGATCTGTTCCCGAAGTTTAAAGGTAAGAGCTCGGATGAACTGAAGAACACAGACCTTCTGAAGGCGCTGGTGGGAAAAGTGATCACTCGAATAGACGATATGGTGGCGGCTTTCGGAGACTATGCAAAAACAGCGGACTTTCTCTTAAGCCACGGGAAAGACCACCGAAATTTTAAGATTGGCGGGGAACATATGGCCGTACGTTTTACAAATGCAATAAAAATATCTAGTTTTCTGTGTTATCAGGCTTCTCAATGGTACCAGTACCGATGCCAGAACAGTTGGTACTTGGGTAATTTTCACGTTACCGGTAATGAATGTTGAGTACCGCCAGTACTCTAGTGTGCGGAACTAGATTTAGTAGTATATATATATACGTGCATATAAGCGATGTAAAACTTAATTTAGATGTTAATAACAGCGTTGAGCTTGAGTTAACAAAACCACATATGTGACCCGCCATATCAAATCCAGTCGTAAGTTTTTTTTTTTTTACCCTGTGCCAATGCATTCTCTTATATATGCGAGTCGACCATAGGTCGCCTCGCATATATAAGAGAATGCATTGGCCTAACAATTTTAATAACTTTTAATAAATATTTTATTGTATTCTTTAACAATTTTATAATTTCACCCATACAGAGCCCCAGACAAACATGAGCAGACGACACTCTTCTATATTATTCTATATATGTGTGGGGCTTCCTGCAAGGTAATGGATGTTTTTTATGTTATGTCCTAAAAATTGTAAGAAACATTTATTTAAAAAAAATGATAAAAAATTGTTAGGCCAATGCATTCTCTTATATATGCGAGGCGACCTATGGTCGACTCGCATATATAAGAGACTGCATTGGCACAGGGTAAAAAAAATCCCGACTTACGACCAGATTTGATATGGCGGGTCACATATGATGTACTGTTTGTTGTTGCTAAATATTGTTTTTATATAGTCGCATACTAGCATACCTGAGTTGCATATATATATTCATTGTGGACCTCCAATATGGAGAAGAATATGTATATTTCATATAAATGGAACAATAATATACACTGTGTTTGCGGAGTGGCTCCGCCGTAATATGTTTACTGTCTCATATGTCCCATATGGCTCAAATATGTCCATTTGGATATGAGAGCCGAGGTCGACATTCCAACGTCATGGATTAATAATGCACTTATTGTCCTCGAATCAGTTGACACAAGACGAACAGAAATGAAGCAGTGTCGATAACTATTTGATCCATGCGTTGTGCTATTTCCACCGGCGACTGCATGACGTCGGTGCCGAGTAGAAATGCACAAAGTTCAATATCACTTAACGAGTCTATATACAGAAAGACGACCACGCCGTATTGGTCAGTTATGTATTCCAGATAGTCGTTCCTCAGGAAGACAGAACAGGTTGAATTACAGTAGCGAATTGCATGTATTAACTCATTGTTATATGTATTTTTACATGTGCAACATGTCAAATTATTACTGTATGTTGTCTTGTTTAGCAACAATGCAAGATTTCGCAGTTCTTTATTAAAACGTGGGTATTCTCGTAGGATCCTCCAAATGTTCCAACATGATGCTGGGTCTCCGTGTACAATTTTAAAGACATCGAGGTTTCGATCGACTGACACAAACCAGTACCATTCTCGATAACAATTATGTCGGACTGCTGTCTGCACAAGATTTTTCCAAGAAGATTTCGTTGGGAAAATTCCAGTTTTCACGTATGATGTTAGGACATGATACAGGGCATAGCGATTTAATATTTCAATGATATCCGGGACGAATCCAGTTGTTTGACGAGCGAAAATGGTGTGCTGGAAAAATGTCTGGAGAAAGATCGTAAGAGGCACCTCGTGTCCTTGAGGCAGATGGATCAGTTCAGAGAGAAAATATAGTTTGTTGGTGTGTATCTCCGTCTCAAGCGGTATTAACACAAGGAGACTCATCGCAACGTTGGTCGGGGTCCGCGTCGGGAGCGTTTGGATGTGTTTGACACATAATCGGTATGCCTTTTCCATTGAATACATGGTTGTGTTGTTTGTGATATTCAGCAACTGACATCCATATAGAGCTTTTGGCAGGACGATTGATCCTAACATATTTGCCATTGTTAGTGGTGTGCACGATTTGAGCAAACCTCTTCCAGCGATACTAAAGTACAATTTTCGTAACTTTTCCGAAAAAATTGAGCTCCTAGTTGTATCAGGATACCGATACTGTGTGCAGGATACCGATGCATATATGAACGCATCAATTATCTCGGAACATATGGTATCAAGATCACCAGTTGTCACGATTTCATGGTTAATCACATCGGATAGATAGTTGTCGAGGAAATTTTGGTACGATGTTATATCAATCGCGTCCCAGTTGAAAGAGTGTTTGTTTCGAGTCGGTGTCACATGCGAGTGGTCGGTGGAAGTTCAATACAACAGGTCACAGGCAAGTGGTTGGACGTATTTAGTTCATGGTCACTGAGAATAGCACAGTTAAATATGAGATATTCTGGGTCCATGGGGAATACGATATGGTCGATACGGCTTGGGGAAGCCACGGCTGCTGGTGGATAAAAAGTAAATGCAGGACCGGAACACGACCATTTGGTCGTGACCGAGGAAAGTTCTTCACGCTGCAGAAGTGAAGTTACCAACGCTGTTCTGTCGCCATGGCCGGCTGGGATATGCTGTTCTGATGAACGACATAAATGTGCATTGAAGTCATCCATAGTAATAACAGACCCGTGTGAAGAATAGAGAGCTATAAGACCGAAGACAGATTCTACGCATTCGTTGAAGAAATCATCGCCATGGCTTGTACATGGAAGATATACTTGAAGAATAGTCATAACAGCTGACTAACTGAGTCTCAGCTGGATGCCAATACAACGATCGATTCCAGTATCCACAGCTAGACACTGATCTGCGATACGTAAGTTAATTATGAGAGCAATACCATCACGAGTAAATGAACCACCAGAACCTGTAGTGATAGTTATTCCGGGTTTTGCAAGAGCAATATATGAGTCATTTAAGGAGTTCATGAAAGACAAGTTCTCTGTGTTAAGCCAATGCTCGGACACTCCGATGATATCGTATATCTGACTTTTCAGTAGAAATTGCAAATAGAACACCGTATATTTCACTCCTGATGCATTCCACGTAGCAATGTTGATATTGTTAGTCATAATTGTTTTGAGAACGTTGCGGTGGCTCATGAGTCCACATTCTGAAGTCTATTCCTGGATGCCAGAAAGTGTCACTGGAGACTGTCTCCATGTCTCTTTCGTTGATGTGGATGCGCGCTGATTGTGTCCCCCTGTGGGAACACCACAGTAGTCGCACGAATGTGGGCGTTACACCTTTCTGTTCGAAATAGTCCCAAACTGCACTATCAGTCGTTTGTACTGATATTCCGCGCACGAATATCTTCTTAGTGCGCTTTGTAGCCCTACGGGGAACACCAATGAATCCTACTGGTTCATCGCCCCAGTTAGTATGAACTCTCCCATTGTTACTGGCAACATTTGACTTGTCATTATCGTGATACATTTGCATTGTGTGTGTATTGGGTGGCTTATCGCTCGGTGGAGAGTTTTGAGGCAAGTCAGACGAAATGACGGATACACTGTTAACTTGTAGTTCGGTTGAATGATTGGCTGAAGATCTCGGTTCAATGACTGGCGTTTCCTTTCTTCGTGTGTCATTTGGCGGTTGTCGTTGATTCGTAGCAGTTTGTATATCACCGACTGCGGTGTCTGGTGAATTGTGCGATGCAGAAGGAGGTTTCTGCATTGCGTCTTGTCTACTTTGTGACAATTTCCGTGGAGTCGATGATGGCAACTTCTTAGATTCGTCTAATGAGCTAGAAAAAGACAGGCGATGGTCAGGTGAGAGCGGATCGAGCCGAAACGATTGTGGGTCGTTTGGAGGAAGATGAGTTTGCACAACAGAACACATATTGTTAAATTTTTGTGTCAGATCACGTGCGAAAAATTCAAACATTGTACCGAATTTACGCTCAATGTTCTCTACCATGTCTTCTGATGAATTTGTTGAATCCTTCAGATTATGTTTCACGGCATTAATTTTACTGAAAACAGTCTCGGCTTTAGCGAAAGTCTTTGAAAACTCCTTATGTTGATTGTCTATCTGTTTTGTGAGTTCATCATACTTTTTAGAGTGGTCAGTGAGATAATTTTCAACAAATTTTATTATATTTTTCAAGCTGACCACGCCATTACACTTTTCGTCGTTTAATCTAGTCACTGCTTGGTCGAGAGCGGCACAGGTACCCATGACTGAACCTATTGACTTAGCGTTTGAAACACATTTCAGTTCCAACTCGCTTGAACGCTTATCAAGATTGTTCAAGCTTTATGTGATTTCGGTCTGTTTGTTCAATATGACTTTGAGTTCCACATGGATACTGTCAGTTGTACTAGCAGTGTTAGCCTTGAGAAGAGTGATTTCAGCAAGAACTTCTGATAATTTATCCTGGATGCAAACAGAATCGTACGACCAAGGGGAAGGCAATAATATATATCCATAGTCGCAAGGAGTAAATTGCTTTGTCACGAAGTTGGATTATTTGAATCACACATATCGTATACGTATATATCACCAGGTGTCACAGTCGGTCTCAATTTCATTAAACTACCATGACGCACCAAGGGATTTGCCATACGAAAAATGTTGTATTTGGACAATATTGAGTATTGGATCATGGATATTGTACAATGTTCTGCGTTTTGGCTTATTTGGTTTGTAATTTATAGATGCGCGGTTGATTGTGTTTGGTGGTATAGAAGTAGTGTCCGATAATACATATATAAAGCACTACGATCACATACCACCTCTTGCCCACCGGTTCTCCTATAACTGGGATCGGCCCTTTGTGACCGAATCCTATTGTAATGATTAATATTATGACTTATCGGGCAAGAGTCGGTGTGTTCTATAAGCGTGCAGTAAGTACAAAGGGAAAGAAACTAAATATGTTGTGTTCACTTAGCCTCTTGACATTCCATGCATGTATTGATTGTTTGATGTCTTCCCGGATCTAGGATAAACTTCCTTTCCCCAGTGATTGTAACTGCTAGGGTTAATTGTACAAGTAAGTACAGTACGTGGGAGATATAAATTATATAGTATAAGAACACACAAGCTTAATTAACAAGATCATGTTATTAATTGTTTATTACTGGTAGCAACCATTGTATAGTCGAGGGGGGTCAAACCAGTATCATCCTATAGTAAATACTAGTATGGTCCACGTCATAGACAAGTGTATCGTGATATATCGTACCTTGTTTGGAAGTATGATACACCAACCGTTGGAATAACTACTCGTGTCCAGAAATATAGATATTCTCGCTTAGACCACCGAACAACCAACTCCTCTGTTCATCGACCTACTGTGCTTCCTGACAGAGACTTATTTATAATATAAAAGCATCAGGGGCGCCGGAAGCATCCAAGGGCAGGGGGGCAGAGCCTATAAAAAGGGAACTTTTCCGCAAAAAAAGGCATTTTCTCAGCAAACTCGGGAAAATAACCATAAATTAATTGTGGCAAAAATCCCTATTTTAATGGTATTTGTCGGTTTTTATGGCCGTTTTGTGATAAAATTGACAAAAAATTAATATTCCTTGTGAAATTGGAGGTATTTGGACCCAAAAAGTCACATTTTGCTATACAAACACGAGATTAAACACACAAAAAGCATTTAATGTCTCCAGAAAAAGGGCAAGTCCTGCCCCCGCTCGCCCCCCATTGGTCAAGGGCAGGGGGTCAGCTGCCCCCTCTGCCCCCCTCTTCCGGCGCCCCTGAAAAGCATCAAACCTTCTGGACTCCTCATTGTTTCCGCACACGGCCAACTCTACATTCACCACTAGACTACGGGACAGTAACTTTGCTTAACCCTTTACCCAACAAAACGGCCAAAACCGGCCAAATAAAGCTTCAACAGCCTAAAATATCTTCGGTCTGTCTCAATAGAACCATACAAATATGGATATCATTGGAACCGGCTCATTGACCACATTGTGATAGTTACAGTTATGCCCTGTGCTAATGCATTCTCTTATATATGCGAGTCGACCATAGGTCACCGCGCATATATAAGAGAATGCATTGGCATAAAATAAATATTTTTTTAACACTTTTTACCATTTTTTCTTACATTCTTTAACAATTTTATAATGTTTAATGTGTTAAGCCAATGCATTCTCTTATATATGCGAGGCGACCTATGGTCGACTCGCATATATAAGAGAATGCATTGGCACAGGGCCCTTCTGTTTGGGTAAAGGGTTAAATGTGATACGTTGCGGTATTGATATAGTGTGGTGTGGTCGTGGGAGAGTTGAACCCGGGAGAAATTGGATACAAGCTGATTTTTGTGTCATTCGACGCGGAAAACCATCAGGAACAACATATCCAAACTCCGCAAAAATCCGGTCATGGGAAAATTCAGGATCCAAGATGGCGTCCATAATGTCTGTTGTTATCGCAAAATACTGGATTTCTGCGGTAGGTGCTCCAATTAATGCCAAATAATAAATTGAAATATACACAAACAGTGCTTTGTCATAGACAATATATGTAGAATGTATTTCCCAAAATGGCCGCCAAAATGGACAAAATCGAATGGAATTTGTAGTTTGTGCAAAATTGAAGAGCTGGTCCTATACGAGTGAATAAACTCTCGAATTATGCGAGGAAGAATGATTGTAGAGTATAAGAGAAACTTTTGATTAGAGATGTACGAATTATCACGAGAGAGCAAGCGAAACGAGGGTCTTATGAAACGGTTAAATCTTGACTTTTGGCGCCCAGAAACGTAAACGTATCGCAGTTTCTTTTGTACGGCTTATCTTGAATCGTGTGATATATGTGTAATTAAACAGCTAAATGGGATTTAGTAGAGATGTAATGACTACGCCACCTTTTCCTAGAAGCAGAAAAATGTGTACTCCGAGCAGTCTCACGAGTGTGACCGATCATCATTTATTTTGATATCTACAGCATGAAACCTTTCAAAATTAACTGATATAAAACGGTATGAAAGATATTCATATAGTACTGGGTAAAATGCGTACTAGTATATTCTATTGGCCGTGTCTCAAATTTGTATTCATAGTTGCCTCAGATCAAGTAATAAAACACGAATAATAATATCACAAGAATGCATGGTGGTATACCATGAACTAAATTTATTAAAACACAGAGGAGTACCATAGACTATCGTCAATAAATTCTAAACTTGACCGAAATTGCCTACATACTCTGTGACAAAGACTGTGTTTATACCTGGAAATTATATTTGGTTGAATTCACGAAGGCCACATCTACGCGAAACTTACTACGTTTTCTTCAACCGCTTCACCACATTTACACATAGCTGCTGCACACAGAACCACAATTAATAATATTGCGTGAATGTTCAACGTTGAAATAACATCTTAAACGGTGATCACTCGATATTTAGCATGATTATGTGAGTGGTAATGGTAAGATATTTTCAAACAAAAATATACTGAAAACCAATAGCGTGCATTACGTGGCAGCATATTCCAGTTGTAATGTTTTGATTGAAGTAATTTTAACAAAATTGTCTACTAAGAACACGGTTTAGTAGCAGCATGAAAATTAGTCTTACATACAATGTGTGTTGTACCGTCTCCTTGATCTGGTGAGATGCGGTGTTAATCTATTGAAGATAGTAGTTTTTCGTTACAGTATAATAATCATTGCGACATATATGTATGGTTTAATATCACCGGGAGTGTTGACAATTCCAGAAATATAACTAACATTTAGACCGCTAGAGTGTGCACTTAAATTTCGGGGTTACATTCAATAATTAATCATCATGCCGAATGAAACTACCATGTGTTGCATGTCCGATATTATTATTTTTGGCCCGACAATTGGATGTTGGATAAGCAGAACACCCAAACTTTAAAGACGTGAATCATTGGGGTTTGACTTACGGTGCAGTGGCCGATATATCCTTCAGATGGATCTGTTTTAATGATGGGTGTACCTTTAAATATATTCAACAACCGACTTGTATATTACCATTACATATTTTCACTCCTATGTGATTATCCAATATGTTGCTTTCTTCGTTGTATTGCTTGGAGTTGTGGCCATTTTGACAGCCATTTCATGGCCACGGTTGTATAATTTTCTGTGCGTGTTACTCTATTCGCTCCCGTACTATAATATAACACAAACTGATATAACGACGTAATTCCGATGCCACAATATATCGCATAATGACTCGTTTCGAGAACTGATGTATTATAGACAACCACGTTGGACGCCATCTTGGATAACAAATTTTCCCCAAAGCGGATTTTTGCGCATTTTGGATATGTTGTTCCTGAGGCTTTTCCGCGTTGAATGACACCAAAATCAGCTTGTATCCAATTTCTTCCAGTTTGATCCCCAAATTCTGCTTCAACGACCACACTAATAGTGGTAGTGGTGGTTCTACTGATGGCGGTATGTTATGAAGGTGGTGACTGCACTAATGTCAACGACTATGATCATGGTGTCTTGTATTTTTTCAGAAAGCTGGTGCTGTGATCTGTGGTCTTATGAGTGCGACGTTAGGTGACGACGTGATAAACGATTGTGCCAAATCAGCGTGGTGTGCTTTCATGGATGATCTGAAGAATGCGATAGACAAAGCATAGATATAGGGCGAAATATGTATAGTAAAGACTCGATGAGTTCCCGGTGATTTTATGATGAGAACCTGTATGTAAACAGACAGCAGCAGTGGACTTCACAGTAGTCAGTCAACTTCTGCACCGGTACCCGGTACTAACCGTTGTGATGCATATCACTGATCTTCAAGATGGTGAATGAATTCGCACGTACATCCCAGGAATATCGATATACATGTATATTATTGTTCGATTAGGAAATCTCATTGAATCGAATCGAAGGAAACGTGCTATCATACATATTATTGAGGGTCCTGAATCCATGGCCAGGAACATATGTCACCAATCAAGTCACTGACTCAAAATTGTTTTGATTTTAAGCATTACATAAAGGTTTGTCCGACGGGATAAATTAGTACATGAGCTGCTAAAAATCACAAGGCACATTACATTCAAATATAATTAACTGTTAGAACTCACATTTATATTATGTTTTTCTTTTACGAGCCCAGGTTGTGGTGAAAAGTCATATTGGACGAGACACGCAGTGTATGTTTATCCAAATGTTTGGAATAAAACTTTAGTGGTTATTTTAGGTATTTTTTGTCGGCACTTAGTTCTCTATAAAAGCCTGTATTCTGTATCAACAGAAAGCATGATTTGCAACAGTAAACAATGAAAACAAAAACTCAATGCGGAAGTAAAACGTCTGCTAAATCCACCAGTGTTGCACGCGCATTACAATTTCACCGATTCATGTCGTAACAGTTAATTCGTGACGTCACAGAGTCCCGATAAAAAAGTCACATTGCACACTTGGGAGTCCAATATGACATTCGGGAGTCCAATATGACTTTTTTCCCGAATTATCACGTGTCGGCTTTTTCCCAATCAGAAATAGTGTTAGTTAAGGGATGGATAATAAAATTTGATTAATTGGGAATTACTCTTATACTAGGAAATATTTGAACTTATTATCTGAACATTTCTTAATGATCGTCAATGAGTATTAGTATATAAAGGGTTAACCTGGACAGTTACTCCTGCTAAAATCATTTGGAACCATGTAGATGGTCCCCCCGTTAAAGTTTATAGCGAACAGCCAAAGAGACAGAAAGACAGACAAACGGAACATTCATACCTTACGCTCACTACGGCCAACTCCGCCCCACACAAGTGCAAAGAGTTTACGATTCAAGTAAATTATAGTAAATAGATGGCTCACTGAAAAGATCATGCATATAAGTCATGTCGGGTCAATGCACGTTGCATACCAATAGTTATCAACATAATTATGGTGAGTGCCAGTCAACAATGATAGAAAAAACACTTGAATAATTTCAGTCGAATACCATCAAACACATTTTATTTTACAACATTGCCAAATCACAATGAAACGCTGCTATTAACGAACCAAAGCCGGACGCTTTGGGTAGTATATAGACTATATCTGATTTTGTGACGTCACCAATTATTATCTAATACGACGCTGCTGTTTTGAATTTCGCGAGCGCTTTTGTTACACAGTAGATCGGTGGGCCTAAAGCATTAATGTCGTAAATGGACAATCTTGTTACTCTGTCTTTCGATTACTGATATTGCAAAGGAGAATTATGAATATTGAATTACAATGTAAGTTCATTCGTAGTGTTGGTTTCCTTTTATGGAGTATAAACACAATAAATAACGACACTATTGTAACTATACTGTAACAGTCTACACACATCGGGGCGAGTGAAAAGTGATCGACATTCCTGATATGAAATATAATAAGAATGTCATCACGAATTTACCGTCCTACTGGGCATTTAATGTTCAGCACTTGGTACGGTGCAGTACTGTGTGATCCTGTGTGAAACGAAATAACATATATTTAATAAGGAATTAATTGTTATCATAAGACTATAGTACATACATTGTACATGCATGTGATAATCCATAAATATTCTATTTTCTGGAATCGAAAGGAAACACATAATTATGAACAAAGCAGAAGATACACTCGTGCAGGTTCAGGAGACCTCGGTCAGTGGGGAAAGTTACACGATGACGTTGTTCGTCGATTTTCGTTGAAATCGACAATGTGACACCTTTGAATGAAATGAACAGATATGAAATCGACACGCTTCTCGGTATAGTATCTCCGCTGCAGTGCTCGCCCAGCGTCAAGAAAAGAAATAAATTAGTTAAATTAATTAAAGATGTTCCCGTTCCCCTCTCGACAAGGTATAACTATTTTCACTTTGATTTTGGTACTAGTAGTTTATAACCATGAACAAAATGAGAAAAAAAAGCCACAGCTACTCTCGTGTGAGTGGTTTTGCTTTCGTTCGTTAATTATGCTAGCGTGTGATCATAGTATATACAAGACTTGTGTTTTATAGTAGAGGGCATTTGGGTTGATCATGTATGTATAATAGTATTTTGCTAACCTAAGTACCAAAACCATGTTATAATGGCCAATTCGGCTACTCGGGAGCCTAAACACGATGTACGCCTTTAAGAGGGAAACCACACGTGACCAATTTTGAGTTGGAATTTTCATTCAACACTCCTTAGCGAAAGTTACATATGAAGCAGTTTTCCGGTAACTATATCAGGTATATTATTGAACAGCAATTAACTAGTGCATGTAGTGGGTGGATTATAGGTATATTTTTTATTTTGAGCATGTTTTATGGAATTACATGTTTTTAAAAATCAACATGAAAAAAACAATAAATAAATCGATCAAAAATGTTAAATGTATTTATTCCGTGCCTGTGCCCATACGCCAAATCAACATGAAAAAAAAAACAGAAAATAAATAGATCAAAAATGTTAAATGTATTTATTCCATGCCAATACCCCAATAAAGATGCTTCGACGTGTGTGACTCGATCGACGATGACGTAATTATATGACGTTGCTTTTACCTGTGCCGCGAATTGGATTGCAAATTCAGTTCTTTCGGTATCCGTGATTCTAAGCGCCTGATACAGGCGTTTCCTCAAATAGGCGCATCGGAGGTCCACCCTTTATCATGCCCGGAACGGAAAAATTAGGACACGGGTACAGTGTCCATCGGAATTAAAATGAGAAGAAACCGGCTTCTCAATATCCCGCATAATTATCTGCTCCCCTAAATGGCGTTATTTTTCACCAACATAAACACCTTTTCCGCATTTCCTACATGGTAAATAATAAACCACATTTTGAGTTTTACAATTCACGTTATGTTTAACTCTATACGACTTTTTGCTGAAGAAGGCCATGTGGCCGAAAATTTCGTAGTTTCGTGTATTCCTCACATCAGTTGATCCCTTGAACACATGATGAACTCATTCCATGAATGTTCTGTGATATTTAGTCTTCCTATTGTGAGCAAAATACTCGTGAATGCTTTATTGTAAACCAAAATCATATCACTGGCCGTTGCAAATGTTCTCCGTAGATTCTGTTTCTATGTTAACAAACGTTTCTCGCCAGTACGTATATATTGGGAGTGAAATCGATCTCGTCCAAAAGCGAGGACAGGCTTGACAGGTGTGCGAATTTACTGTTACCGATTCAGCCAATATACATTTATTGCATTGCATTGTTTCGAGGAAGTTAATATTAATCGAGGCCGCAGGCCGAGGTGAATATTAACTTTCAAGTGTTGATAAATCCTCAAGTCAACCTCGAAATAATGCAATAAGTGTTTTATTATATAATCTACCAATGCGATCAAGCCCCATTAGGCCTGAAACACCTTACTGATCCGTGTATATACATGAATGTAAATGGATCCATCAAATGCACAACAATGTAAAACTTTATCATTGGAAAAACCCCGGGATTTACAATTCATATTAATAACTCATGACGTCGCGTGACTAAAATTGTTACTAACCCTTCTAGCCTATTTATAGCACAGTCCAGGAGATATCGTGATTTATCAACTTCTTTTCAGTCTGATTTAGTATAGGACTTTTAGCGGAAAGTTTATGATCATATCATAATGAAGTATATCGTCAGTTGAATTACTTCGAGGAGTATTGTACCACATCTGCCCTCTGAGTCCCAGAAATATACATAATTTGCATTTCCAAGGGTAGGCTATACAGATATTTGCTGTTCAGACTAAATGGTAAACAAATCGTAGTGGTCAGAACATTTTCTTACCAGTATACAATTTCGCCCGCTGTCGAGGGAGACATTGAGATTTGTCACCCGCTCGAGAGCGGAATGTCCCGAGGAGCGCAGCTCCGAGGTAGCATCGAGCTGGTGACAAATCTCAATGTCTCACGAAAAGAAGTGCAACAAATGTTTTGTTATCTGATTACTAAAGAAACATCCTTGTACTCACACGCACGATGTTGCACTGAGTCATCGCATCATACGAGTGCCTTTTTTCGCGAGTATGTATATTTTAAGTAACTTCGTATCGTCCTAGGATTTCTATTCTATATAAGACAGTCAAACTGATATAATTACGCTTTTGATAATCACCGCTTCTCTACCTTTATTTTGGTGATAAAATTGTCAATATCGGTCCATGCAATGTAAACAAATAAGCCATATAAGAATGGTATCCCTTTCTGCAATTTGGCATATTCGACGTCGTACGCTTGCGCGCGGAATTTACACGCGATGTTAATTTCATTATGATCTTCCCTGAAAGCTATTGGGAAGCAAAATTAATGTTGTCGATTTCAGAAATGTACATTCATATGTGTCGATACTCCCAATATCCCCTAATAAAAATACTTCTATGATGTAATCATAATAACAAAGCAGACGCCGCGGACAGGTCTGATATAAGGGATGAGCGTATGATAATCGATTCACGACACACGTATTCCTTACGTTCTACATCAGTAATGAGATATAACCAACCGAACTCAAGGGGTCGACTCGTTCAATCTCGCACCATAATGTCGACATGAAGATATTCAATCTCCATGTTGCTCCGATGTAAAATGTACACAATAACACTTTTCTGATAAAAGTATCAGCTTAAAGTTCGAATATTTGTGTTCCCTAAATATGTGCAAATCAGCAAACATCACAACTGGTGATTTTGTGTGAATTCGTGGGGTATATAAGATTTATGATTACAGTACGTATTAGTGATGTTAAATTTCTTAGCAACTGCACTGAGGGAACAGTTGGGTGAAATCAAACCCCAAGTGGGGTGGGTGCAAATTGAATTACGCAAACTTGTGAGTGTTGTGTGGCTCAAGGCAAGGATGTGCAATTGGAAATTCCAAGGTTGACACCCCAAACGAAAGCTCTCTAGCCACGTCCCTTCATGCAAACGGACAACCTAATGAATGGGGTGGTTTGAATACATCCCAATAAATTCGTGCCCGCGCATTAAGTCGCCCAACGGGACCTGTTTATCAGACAGAATACACAGCAAGGACATTATGGCTGGTCCATTGTGTACGCATGCAGCTAGCTTCCGGTTCGATCCAGCATGCATATTATGTACAGCGCGAACGATAATCTGCTTATCAATCGGCCAATTTGGGATAGTTGGCCATATAGCCTGATCATTTACGACCGCATGCATGATACACCAAAACAAATTGACCGGCATAAAAGTCCATTATTACAGAACTTTGAACTTTCTTAAAACCTAGTTTCCTCTGCAGATTCACAAATTATAAGACCAAAATCATCAGACGGAAAAAAATTCTGGCAAATATCGAGAAAAACACATTTGAGTGGCATGGCGACAAATTAATTTATACACAGGGTCATAATACACAGTGTCTATGATTATTAATTTATGTATGAATTATGTATTTATGAAATACACCACTGTAATAATTGATAAATTGTATCAAAAATATGAATAAATGATAAAAAAAAAAAATAATTTGACCGAGTGCCTGTATTTTAAAAGGATTTTGGGTACACGGTACTACACACCGAAGAAATTGATACGCTATCTGTCGTACGGTTAGGACATCGCGGATACGGTCAGAAAAGGCGCATATTTTGCTTACGTATTACCCTGACCGTCACCCTAAACGTATCCGTTGCTCAATCCGTGAATTGCGAAACCTCTCTATTAGAGAAATTTCGCATCTCACGAATAGAGCAACGGATACGTTCGGGGTGACGATTAGGGTAATACGCAATCAAAATATGCGCATTTTCTAACCGTAGTCGCAATGTCCTAATCGTGCGACGAATGGAGCAGGATGGAGTATGAAGGTATTCGGTGAAAACCCACAAATCCGTTTAAAAATACAAACACTCGGTCAATGTGTGTGTCATACAAATTGCAGCCATCATTTATCAGACTTTGGACAACTATCCCCAATGGGCCAATTTATAAGAAGATTATCTATCAGTCAGTAAACTTCTGCATCGACACCCGGTATATACTAACCGCTGTGTACACTGGTGATACGGAACCGAGATCCCGGTATATACTAACCGCTGTGTACACTGGTGATACGGAACCGAGATCCCGGTATATACTAACCGCTGTGTACACTGGTGATACGGAACCGAGATCCCCGGTATATACTAACCGCTGTGTACACTGGTGATACGGAACCGAGATCATCGACACCCGGTATATACTAACCGCTGTGTACACTGGTGATACGGAACCGAGATCTTCGAGATGGTGGGTGAATTCGCACGTACATCCCAGGGGCCTATACTATAGAATACAATTTTTGTAATATCAGCGTTAATTTGTGATTTACTAATTTTGTAATTCATATTTTGTGTTATATAGTATTCGACTGTATTTCTATCAGTGTATTTCTTTCATTGTAGATTTAAACTCAACATATGCCCAAAACTCTTTATATGCAAAATACATTGACATGTAATGACTTATATGATCTTTTTGGCGAACCATCTATATACCGGGATTCACTTGACCGGAAAATCTTTGCATTTGGTGGAGAAAAAGGGGGCCTAAAAGTTTCATCTGTTCATGTTTTCATAGTACTCGAACGCTACAGCTTTGTAATATGTAAAAATTCGCAATACGGAATGATAAAGTGCTGGCTAAGCGGGTTCTATAGTACAGCAATAATACCATGTTTGTGAAAATTCATTATTAGATTACAAATGCACAGGCTACATTATTGATTTTTCACGACGATTATCCGTGCGAAAATGGCGAGTGCGATTAGCTGGGTACATGTTCTTTGTAATGCGGTCACGGAATCTCAATTGTTAACCCATTGAGATGGTTTTCGCTCAATGGATTTGAAAGGAGATAGCAATGTCAGCGACCTAGATTTTAATTATGAATGGAATTAAAGAGTTACAGTTGTCGGGCTTGGGCTCAAAACGTATATATATAAACGATCTTTGTGCGAAGGTACACGGATACGCGGTGAATCGGGGTGGTGGCATTTCGTGTTGAAACAGTTACTGATAATTTCAGGCTAAGTTGCGTTAATAATCAGTGAACTCCAAATATTGACCATGACATTATGTAACAAATGAACACCCATCCTTTACACAGGTCTAAAATACCAAGTCCGAGAACAGCCATCGCACCCCCATCATGGGTTGAATTTGTCCAGCTGCATGTTACCTTAAACTTTTCAACTATTAAGGTCTAGATGTTCCCACTAACATTTCAGCCAGACAAAGCTAGCTAGACAAATTAGGTTCCATCCTTGGTAAAGTTGATGTGGCCATTGTGTGTTTGCCAACCTTTTTCGACAAACCGTTAATAAACATGTAACATAAAACATCTGAAAATGGTAAGTATTCCACACGATACTGAAAAAATAACTTTTCATCGTGCGCAATTGTGATAAAAATAACCCAAGTAGCGGAAACTAGTCACACATAATGTACCTTTATTCATCAACTAAATCACTCTCCAACTGAAACAAATAGGCATTGCCATATCATTCGCATACATCAGTAGAGTAATTTCCCTTGACAAAATCACAAATGTTTAGATGTGCGTTCAACGAACGGTGGTCGATAGTACTCGATTTGCCGTCTTTTTGTGATTTACAAGAAATCGCGTTCGCTGTTAGATTACAGTGGTCCATAGTACTCGACACCGTCTGTACGGCTCAAATAAGCCTGCTATTACAAAAATTGTATTCTATAGTATAGGCCCCAGGGATATCGATATGCATAGACTTAGTTTTCGAGTAAGACATCTCCTTGGGTCGAATCGAAGGAGACGTGCTATCATACAGTCTATTGTTGAGGGTCCCGAATCCAGGACCAGGAACCAATGTCACCAATCAAGTCACTGACTCAAAATTGTTTTGATTTTAAACATTATATTTAAGAAATATATACACTGCGGTGCATAATTATATAGTATTATGTAATATTAATATATTATTTGAAGGCACATCCACATCCATATCTTATGTCATGAAACCATGACGTGTGAGTGAAGATAAATAATCATAATAACGTCGTTTTGATGTGTCGATTGTGGTGTGTTCGAAATTAGTGCATGTACTAAACGTAGTTATGTCATACCGCTAATTTCAGTGAAATATTTGGGATGCACGAAAATATCAAGAAAAAATCATTGAACAAAAAGATAAAGACCAAGACAGATTGGATGTGCCCGTTACGATATACGAACTACATATTTATTTTATACATTCTCTCTCGTCATTCGCCCAGGAATTATGTCATAGCGACATGCATAACATACATGTAAATGTTGTCTTGAGACGATGGGACACTTGAGCTACGGACATAAGTTTGAATTAGATAAACATAGTTTTATCACATAGGCCCTTACATTTTTTTTGCAAATTATTATTGAAGGCATATTCAACCTTTTTACTAATTTAGTCATGTTATAACGTCGTGAAATCGTGTTCTGGTGACCGGATGTTGTCGCCCACTGAACGACAATATAATTGAACTTCAATACTACGACAACGCAAACACATGAAATTAGAACATCAACTGTGACTCGTCAGTTTGTTTCTCGTTGTCATGCTTCCCATGCGTTGTGCAACGACACCATGTTGTTCCCCGCCATATCCCCCTTGGTCGTACGTATATAATGTATTGATGTCTGGCTGTCCTGGCTTCGGGGTGTATACCGGGGGTGGAGGAGGCTGTCCCAATGTGGTGTATGCCGGTGGTGTTACGACGCCGCCGTGTGTATACTGGGGTTGTTCCAATGTGTTGTATGTCGTTGGTTGCACCACGCCGCGGTATGTATGCGGAGGCTGTCCAAATGTGTTGTAGGCTTGTGGAGGCATCACCGTCGTCGTTGCCATACCTTTGTGGGTGAAACGAAAAATGAATATTAACGCCAATTATATTCAGGCAACGTTGACTTACCAGTTGTGCACTCAAATGGGTCAATGTACAGGTATCAATAATTAGGAGGCATACTTTGGTTAGATATAATTGTCAAGTCTATTTCCGATATGTGAGCCTATATGATAAGCACGTTTGTATAACATTTCTTCCACTTAAATTTGGATTTCACCAATATGTATTGTTAATGTATTGCATCGCACACATCGTATACGTACATGTAAAACTGGAATAAGTTGAATTGACTTACCGGAGTTGATCGTCATAACGGTTGGTGCTAGACGTCTTCCATGGTAACCATGGTAACCACCGCCATGAACGCATTTCCAAATGATGCAGCCGACAGTCATTAAGAAGAACGAGCCGAATGCGATACCTATCCATGGGCCAGGGCTGCAAGGAAATCAATCAGTTTTAGTTTAAACGGACGTGGCTTGTTTTGAAACCCAAATTAATGCACACATAATTTGGTAGAAGATGTCACAAAACATACAATATACGCGGAAGTTTTCAAACAAAGTCGTCGATATATCGCTGAAACACAATCCCTGTTTTTATATTTGTTTCGATAAATTTGACATCGTTTCTTTTGTGTCGGTTACCTAATTTAAACAATTTACTGTCATTGTGCTGCGTAGCGTGAAGAATCGGCATAATTTTTTACCCTGTGCCAATGCATTCTCTTATATATGCGAGTCGACCATAGGTCGCCTCGCATATATAAGAGAATACATTGGCCTAACAATTTTGTATCATTTTTTTTAAATAAATGTTTCTGACAATTTTAGGACATAAAATAAAAAACATCCATTACCCTGCAGGGAGCCCCACACATATATAGAAGCATATAGAAGAGTGTCGTCTGCTCATGTTTGTCTGGGTCTCTGTATGGGTGAAATTATAAAATTGTTAAAGAATACAAGAAAAAATTATTAAAATTGTAAAAAATTGTTAGGCCAATGCATTCTCTTATATATGCGAGGCGACCTATGGTCGACTCGCATATATAAGAGAATGCATTGGCACAGGGTAAAAATGTATGCCGATTCTTCACGCTACTCAGCACAATGACAGCAAATTGTAAACATTACTCCCGTAGACAATCTAAAGTTGTTGTCGCTCTGAAATGTTTACTGTTGAAACATATGTATTACCAGTAAATATATTACAATACAAATTAGCAATAGGATCGGAGGACAAGTGCGATCCAATTATATACATAATATCCTTTCCCAATTGCCTTTATATCACTGATAATAATTTGGGCTGTCAACAAAATAGGTATAACATAGTGTATAACATATTTACAAGTATATATATATCATTCATTGTATATAGTGTACATATATCATTCATTGTATATAGTGTACATATATCATTCATTGTATATAGTTTACAGATACTTTGTAGCAAATGTACATGGTGCATACACCACATAATTTTCATGATTAAGACAAAAGCAGTGCGTGAAGTTTAGTATAGTTTCTTGTTAAGATAACACAATACACCTTTTCCGGACAGTCGCGCGTTATTCCGTTTCCGATTCCAGAATTCGATGTATATAAATGACGCGGGGATTGTTCCGGGTCCGAATTTTGTGTTCGAAGTTGTATCTTTATGACGGCAATGCGTCTTTCTGTGACATACCATCTCGTAGAAATGTAGTTCAGATATTAATCGATCTACTTCGAAATGGGGGGACCAAAATGGTCATAATTCTAAAATGGTGTTCAAATTATGAATTAAATAGTTTAATTTCAATTCAATTAATTAATTTGTATCTTGAAATTTTATTCCTATAAAGTTACCTTTTAATATATAATTCAATATTTCCTCCTGTGCAACTATCGTAAAATAGTATAGCATTGTGCAGCCAATCAGAACGTGAGAATGTCGCGTGAGATATAATATTTTACGATATTATATATCACGTGACTTTCTCACGTTCTGCTTGGCTGCACACTGCTATACCATTCTACGAAAGTAACCGAGTATGATTCCTACTCGCCTACTATCCTTTTACTATTTATATTAACAGACTCATTGCCCGCAATCGGATTGCCGCCTGAAGACACGGCCAATCTGAAACTATACTGTGAACGATATACTTGTTGCAATATCGGTATATCATTATACTTATTGGTGAATTTTACTGAGCTTTCAAATTAATTCCTGATCACAGCTATCCAAATTATTTGATAGTTTTTAGTTTGCAAGCGGACAGTCTTAATTGTGTAATGCATTGGCGTTATTTATAACTTCCTCTTCCCTTTTCATCCAAGATAAACAAGTTACCTTCTGAAATTTCGCCAAAATGTTTTTGTCAATGAAGTATTTATAGAAATAAATGCATGAAACACGAAGAGATCTATGCTGTTAGATGTAACCAGTAACATAGTTATGCTCCCCTGCCATCGTCAAAAGTTTGCCGTAAATTGTAAAAGCTGAGACCGATTTCCGAAAATTCAAGGTAAATATACATGTGACAAAATCAGACACATTAATTTTCTGAGAATTGACACCAATGTTCGATATAAAGTAATAAATAATGTATGGCAAAATAGTGGTCCTCTCGGAGGAATAGTCCATCGCCTACGACTCGTGTATGTCACCGCCCGGACTACTATTTTGGCATAGTAAACACCATGCCATACATCTATATCTATATTTGCGAATGTCTGTCTGTCTGTCACAGGGGACCATCTAGATGACACCACAGGGGTCTACTATAGGGGTAACTTTTTACGAGAAAGATAATGGTGAGGGTTAGGATTTTCTAAAGTGACGCCGTTGTTGTCAGGGGCAGAAATGGAGAGGGGCAGAATGTTTTTTTTGTCGCCGATTGCCACGAAACTTATATATAATCATACCAATGATATAAGGAATATGATGGTGTGGATATTTCAAGAGTGGCGCCGTTCGAGTCAGGGATGCACGGAAGGGGAGAGAGGTACCAATATTGATAAACTAAGTTTAGCGCCGAGGACCATCTAGATGGCACCAAACGGTCTACTAGGGGTAACTTTTTACGAGAAAGATAACGGTGTGGGTTAGAATTTTCTAAAGTGACGCCGTTGTTAGGGGCAGAAAATGGGGAGGGGTAAACAAAATGTTTGCTGCCGATTGCCGATTTTATATAATCATTCCCAATATAAGAGGAATCTAATGGTGCTGTTTAAATGTGTCAAACGTGGCGCCATTCGCGTCGGGGTGCACGGAATGGGAGAGGGGCACCAACATTAATAAACCTAATTTTAGCGCCGATTTCCACCAAATTGATATATATTCTTCTCCATGGTGCAAGGAATCTTAATTGTTTGATTCAAAGACTCCAAATTGCTGTCGTTTTGAATGAAATATTGTGGGAGGGGCACTCACATTGATAAGAATGGGTTAGTCGCCGATTGCACCACAATTATACAATATCATCCACATGGTATGAGGAATCTAATGGTGTGGCTGACATCTGTCAAAAGTGGCGTCATTCGAGTCAGGGTTGAATTGAAAGGCAGAGGGGCACCAAAATTGATGCGCAATAATTTTTAGCGCCAATTTCCACCAAAGTGATACGCGTTCTTATCCATAATACGAGGAGTCTGATCGTGTGATTTAAAGACGCCACGTTGGTGCTGTTTGTGTGAGAGATGGGGATTAGTGGGCACTAAATTTGATCAAAATTGGTTTACCAAACTTATCAATTATCATCTCCATGATATCAGGAGTCTAATTGTGTGGTTTAAGGATGTCACAAGCTGTCACAAGTGGGGCCATTTGAGTCAGGATACATAGAGGGTGAGAGGAACACAAAAATTATGAACAATATGTTTGGCGCTGACTAATCGTGTGGTTAAGATACGCCAAATTGGTGCCGTTTGGATGAGAGATATGGGGGCCATAAATTTGATACGAATTTGTATACTCGCCAATATTATACAAAAAACTTATACAAAATCATCCACACGGTATGAGGAGTCTAATGGGGTGGCTTAAAGCTGTCAAACGTGGCGTCATTCGAGTCAGGGGTGCACTGAAAGGGAGAGGGGCACCAACCCACCAAATTGATACACACTCTTATCCATGATACGAGAAATCAAATCATGTGATTTAAAGACTCTATATTGGTGCTGTTTGTGTGAGAGATGGTGTGGGTTAGGGCGGGCACTACATTTGATAAAACAAATTGTTTAGTCGCCGATTAGCACCACACTTATAAATATTTATCTCCATGATACTAGGAGTCTAATTGTGTGGCTTAAAGATGTCACTCGAGACAGGGTCCACAGAGGGTGAGAGAGACACAAAAATAGATAAACAATATGTTTAGCGCCGATTTCCACCAGACTGATACATATTCTTCTACGTGATACGAGGAATCTAATCGTGTGGTTTAAATGCGCCAAATTGGTACCGTTTGGGTGAGAGATATGGGGGCCCTACATTTGATACGAATTTATATACTCGACAATTTTCAACAATTTTATATATATTCAACTCCATAATGAGTCTAAGTTTGTGGTTTAATGATGTCAAAAGTGGGGCCGCTTGAGTCCGAAATAGGGGCGGGCGCGGGTCACCACAACTGATAGAAATATGTTTAGATACAATTAACATAAAAATCATACACGTTCTTCTCAAATGATACAATGAATCAAATATTGCGTGTTAAAAACGTCACATTTGGTGCCTAGATATATTTGCAAATATATGTCTGTCTGTATGTGTTCTATATATAACTTCACGGGGTACAATCGAGGTGGAACCAAGGCATTCTAACAGTGGTAACTTTTTACGAGGAAGATAATGGTGTATGTTAAAATATTAGAATATCTCATGTTAATATTATAACACAATTGAGTTTGCCCCATTCAATATAGTTTCCACAAAAAAAGTTACAAGATATATGGAAATGTATACAAGGCCTGTTCAACAATAGTGGTCACACTGTGCCGTCAAATATAATTTCTTCTGAGATAAAAGAAAACGGAGACAGTGGCACAAGACGTTTCAGGATCCTCCAATACTGACATCTGACAAGTTTATATCTGCCCAATATACAGAGAATATCTATGTTTTAGAACAGACTCATCGCCTAACATAAACAACTCAAAATCTCTCTCTGTGTCGGGCACATGTAGCTGATATAAGCGCTTAGCAACACTTATTTTAAACCGAGAATAATTAGCCAGTATATAACACAATGAACAGAGGGGTACCAGGATATGTCTTTAAAACACCTGTATCTTCATAACCAGGTGTCCTCACAATCTTAGTCAAACCAACTAGATTGATTGATACATCTCTTTGTAAAACCCAATTGTCGTCTTTTATTTTTGCGAACTAATGTGTTTATGCTGTTCATGTTATAACGTCTGACGTATACCCAGTTGTAAATAAATAAATAGTTCTGTATTGGTGGGACGGATTAATCGCGATAAACAAAATGGCAATCGCTCCGATCCGACAAGGTGAGCTACTACTTATATTCCGTGTGTAAGAATAATGTTTTGTGATGCTATTTGGATATACAACTTATGAGAATATGTGTGACGCTTTGAACAAGAGTATCCTCTATTCCCACCATATATCCACACTATGGAAAGGGTTTCACATCATTTTAACCTGGGCAACGCCGGGTAACCTATATTATAACATATTATATATAGAGGGGACATGCGTTATTTTAATGGCGCATTGGTGTGGATAAGTTAATCGATGGTTTTGCTATTGGACAATCAGGTGTAAATTATATATTAGCTGCCGTACGCATTTAAGTGTATGTAATCTACGAATTCCGCTCACCCCGGTTTTACGAGAGCCGACTCCCTTCGCGAGTTATGTCTCGTTATCATGGAAACAGCTTGATCACTCTCTATGTGTATAACCTGTGCATATACTGTATTGATCGTCGGGGTACTTTCTAACTGTATCACTATAATCGATCAACATGTAGTTCGTCAGCTTCTTTAATGGATGCTATCGAACACCTTGCAAAGATATATATTGGCAAACCGGTCGATCGTAGTATATGTCTGAATAGATTAGCATTGTTAATGCTGTGTCCATGGCCACCGACAATTTATATGGCATATCCAATGTTTGATAAAAAAAATTTGTCGATGACTTATCAGCCATTGCTATGTTACTGTTCACGTATATTTAGTGTGGTATTGACACACGTACCACAGTAGTCATAATTAATATGCCATAGCCAATGAGTCTTCCAAAGTTCGTTATAATTGGCCTTTTTTCTTGTTTTGGTCCTTGTATAGTTCGCTTTGTTTATTACAGATACATGTAATTGCTCGCAGCTGCATTTCCTCCAAAAGTTTCGACACAGCTTCGTCAGCTCACTTGATAATGTCAGCGGAATTATGCGTAGAACTAAACGTCGCAAGATAGAAAACGCAATTGGGGAATTGTCTTAATAGGCATATAAGTAGATAAAACCATGCCTTGAGATCATATAAATAAAACGTACTGCGTGTATTATATGTGAGTGAATGAGGGATTGCCATGGCCAAACACAATTATATATATTGTAGAGAATACATTGTAGCAAATCATAACTTTTGTTTACATAATGCAGCGTAAGAACTTGACAATAACATACTATTTACGTGATATTTATGATTGGTCTAAGATCAAAATATATCTATATTTGTTCTGTTGTTGACAGTGTTAACGAGTATGACTATTTTAACATAATACAGTATGTTAAAGCATACTAGTGCTACAATTGTTCAGAAAGGCTCCTTCTGACCTGTGAACAAGGAATATCAAAAGTAGTCTTTCTTGATACTCAATAATTATTAGGAGGAAATATATTTATTTTTTTACAAATTTGACCAATTTTGTTATTCTTTCAGCTGTTGGCTGCGGACACACGTGCCACATTGGCGATGGCATAGTAGGTATGACAATTTATTATGGTGGAGTTTGGTGACGATTGATGTCTTAATTATAATGCAATAGCTTGCCATGTAACCCACTGCATGTTCGCTCAATGAGTCTACCAAGCACTACCAGCGTCGCAGTCGTTCTCTCAAGGATTTATCAATCTGAATGTCTTGTCGCTGTTGATCTTTACTCAACACGCAAACGTCGCAAAATAAAAAACGCATTTGGGGAACTGTCTTAATACGCATGAAACGAATGCAAGTAGATAAACATGCATTGGGATAATATCAATAAAACGTACTGCGTGCATATGTGAGTGAATGAAGGTTTGCCACGGTTGAACCCAATTCTGGACGATCGATCGTTCAATTATATATATCGTAGAGAATAGAATGTAGCAAAACGCAATGGATAGAGATCAATCGTGGTGAAACGCAATTGGTTAATTGGTCCATTCGACTCATTGTGCGGAAACTCAGCGGCCAACATGGCTATTATGGAATAGTTATTATGACGACCAATTGTCACCAAACTCCACCATCATAAATTGTCACAACTACTATATATATACTATCGCTACTGTGGTACGTGTGCCCGCAGCCATTATTATATTCACTCAAATTCATACACAGCTATTAAATAGTCACTGCTTGATGAAATCTCTAATCACCTAGCTATATTGGTGCACCGACCCATTGTATCATCCATTGTATCATCATATATATACTGTATGATGATGGATTGTGAAATAACACCTTTAAGACCTTTGAAATTTATATACGAACAAGCTTTCGGCTTTCGCCTTTATCGAGTGAACTTGATAAAGGCGAAAGCCGAAAGCTTGTTCGTATATAAATTTCAAAGGTCTTAAAGGTGTTATTTCACAATCCATCACCATACAGCTAGGATACAGACGTTTATCGGCTACAGAAGTATTATATATATATACCTAATAATGCAGGGGGGGGTCGGAAAAAAATTCCAGGCACGTATGATGGGGTGTGTGGGTGTCTCTTGGGTCCAAAAAACAGTTTTATCCATATGCCAAATTTTTTTTCCATTCCTGCTATTGAGTCTTATTTTGATGTGTTTTGAACAGAAACAGGTCATATGTAGTTAATACTAAAGCTATACTACATATAGAGGTTATCAGAAGTTGGATCAGTTGCACACTGGCCAACAATAACCCAAATTCAACTTGATAGAAATAGACACTGCGCTATTGGAAAAATTAAATTTAATCAGAATTCCATCTACTGATACAACAAAATAAGAATAACTATGCAGAACTCAGCTGAAAATAAGCAATAAAATGAAAGCACACTTGATGAAGGCCAGCCGGGCCAGCTTGAACAATTTCACATTGTTTCCATGTTAATGTGGATCAGCTTGTAATGGTAATCACATTAATGAAGATTTTATCGTCACTGATATCGTGAGCAAAAAAGAAGTGAAATTGGGCTATCCATCCATATTATTCCCAATTATTACGAAGCCTATTACTTCAGGCAGTGGCTACCAGCCTGCCATTACACACTATAACATGTTTCCTCAGTTCTGGTTTCTGAGATGCCCCAAGAAGAGTCACGCATGTATATCATGGTTATGTTTGGTATTAGCATTATTCTTCAAACTGGGATGAACTGGGGTGAACAGTTGTATTTCCACATGTTTTGATAAACAATTTGATTCCAGCAATACAGTATTGCCCTAATTAAACGACTACATACCCACAGCAGAATAATGGGTAATTTTTCAGGATTTAGTCGGAAATTAAAATTAAATTACCCATTATTCTGCTGTGGTTATGGAGTCGATTAATTAGGGCATTACTGTATATCACATAGTAAATATCAAAATATCAAATAATCTGAAATTTGTTGTACCGGTACCATGTATTCTGTAGAATACTCAAATGTGATTATGTGACTAGATCATGTGACTATATATTATGAAAATGAATGTTAATAAAAACCTTGGCACTTTGCCTATATATCCCTAGAAATGTGATTATGTTGACACATTTCTTGATTAATGACACTTATATGATAAATTCAAATAGTATAGTTATCTCATTATGCACTGTTCTATTCAAATATCGCGCAATAAATTATGATAATGCAGGATAATCAGCTATTTGGTTGCTCAATTGATAATTTTTCTCAAATTTAAGGGGGTGGGTGTCCAAAACTGACCGGAAAAAACTTCTGGAAACGGAAAAAAAAAGGGTGGGTGTCCAAAATTGCCTGGAAAAAAAGGCCGGAAACGGAAGAAATTGGGTGGGTGGGTCCCCCGTGGCCGGAAAAATTAAAATGATCATACGTGCCTGGAAATTTTTTCCGACCCCCCCCCTGAATAATGCGGATAATATTTATCATCTATAGATACTTAATCATCCATCACGCCCACCATTAATACATCTTAATACTGAACTGACATGTGCACGGGTACAACATGCAGCGATCTTCGTATAGACATGTACGAAAACTATAGTACGGACAGTCCAGATTGTCGGTGTGGATACGCATACGAAAGTAGCATGCATGCACTTCTTTCTATTCTGTCCATTATATGATGAACAGAGACAGGGGGCTATGGCATACAGAGACATGTACTTAACTGTAAACTGGAGAAGCATAATTTCCGAATATCAAACTGAAACCAACTGCTATGGGGAATTCCTGATGAAACCTTTCGAAGAAACACGAAATTATTTCGCATTGTTCAGTCCTACATAGATGCGACCACACGCTTTAATCAGGATTAATTGCCCGAAAATATACCTTCAGATATATACAGCAAGATAAGTATAACGATTACACGTCTTGGCCCGTCCTCATATCATATGTATCCAGAGAGACGGTTGACAATTAACACACTCATTCCACACTCTTACCATTATAACTTCTATCTTCTTTATTTTCAGTTATGTATTACACTACAATTGTAAATACTCTGTCATCTTGTAAACAAATACCCAAAATATGTTTAACCCTTTACCCAACAAACCGGCCAAAAACGGTCAAATAAAGCTTGAACAGCCTAAATTATCTTGGGTCTGTCTCAATAAAACCATACAAATATGGATATCATTGGAACCGGCTCATTGACCACATTGTGATGGTTACAGTTATGCCCTGTGCCAATGCATTCTATTATATATGCGAGTCGACCATAGGTCGCCTCGCATATATAAGAGAACGCATTGGCCTTTTTACCATTTTTTCTTACATTCTTTAACAATTTTATAATTTTTAATGTGTTAAGCCAATGCATTCTCTTATATATGCGAGGCGATCATGGTCGAAGTAGTATGTGTGGCTTGTTGCCTTCACATCTAAAAATAGATTTTTTGGCGGGTAAAATTGTTTGTACTAAAATATTCCCAAATTTTTTTTTTCAAAACCCAAAACTTCAAAAATTTCCAAAACTTCAATGAAGATGACGGGCAACCAATTTTCGACTGGCCTGAGGCATTACGTTATGGAATGCATAACAACAGCGGATCAGAATGCATACATATAGTACGTCACTTGGACATTTTATCAGTTTATCACGTGATCACTAAATGTGGCAATCGGGTATCCACCGATGCCTGCAATGTATTATTTATAATAATTGGACTCATTGATCTCACGTAAATAATACTCTTAGTTGTTCCAATAAAATAGTTATCAAATTCGATCACCAATAGATTTGACTGTGGAATATAATGACCTTTAACTTATTTATCGATCTAAAGGGACACTCATTATGAATGAATGTTAACAATACAAGCCCACAAATGAAGAGCGTTGAACATATACGAAATTACTACACGAATGAATTGAACCTTGAAATTTATATTTCACATCTTACCAACAACAGCTACAGACATAATCATAGTGTTATACTGTCTTGCATGTACACACGTTATGACATCATTAAAGGCGGACAATCCACTCACGGTGTGACAACAGATACAGACATAGGCATAGTGTTATACAGTCTTCTATGTACCCACGCTATGACACCATTAAAGTACATTGGATGTTAGGTCTATGACTCTTGAGTATGCACCAATCAATGAGCAAATGAGCAAACAAAATGAGCAAATGAGCAAACAAATTAGCAAATGAGCAAAACAATGAGCAAATAAGCAAGAAAATGAGCAAATGAGCAAGAAAATGAGCAAGAAAATGAGCAAATGAGCAAGAAAATGAGCAAATGAGCAATAAAAATGAGCAAATGAGCAAACAATGAGCAAATGAGCAAGAAAAGGAGCAAATGAGCAATAAAAATGAGCAAAAAAATGAGCAAATGAGCAAAAAAATGAGCAAATGAGCAAAACAATTAGCAAATGAGCAAGAAAATGAGCAAAATGAGCAAGAAAATGAGCAAATGAGCAATACAAATGAGCAATAGGTGAGCAAGTGAGCAAGTGATCATGTCGATAATAAAATGCAGCATTTTATAGATCGAAAAGAAATTTTGTCAGAATATTGTCATCAACTCAATCAAGATCTCAACGAAACGCATTATTGACATCGATAACTATCATGGTGCATTGGCATTCATGGCCAGACAAATTTAATTCGTGTGTCTACAATACAACCTACCTATCCAAATGTCAATGCAATTATGAGTGATTTCAATATGAGCACTCTATTATATAGATATGTGTAACCTGGTGACATGATGAAATCGATTGTGATACAAAGCTAAAGTACCGCCCCATAGGGCAGATACATAGCTAAAGTACCGCTCATAGAGCAGAAGCTAAAATACCGCTCTAACGTTGTCTGAATCTACAGGCCCTTCATTATTATATCCGTGTTTGGTCAGTTTGACCATTTTCTTCATGATCATGTTATGTATGGGTGATGTTTTCATTCGATGCTGGTATTCTATTAATCGTTCGTAACTTTTGAGAAAGAGGAACAACAACAATAACAACAACAACAACAACCGCCGCCGTAGCGTGACGAGCAAAATGTGATGTTTACACACTTAAGCTCTGGATAAACAATACATATCGCATCTGCAGCAGTCTACTTCATTGTGAATTAAGTCACTCTGGGTTAGTTGACTACATGCATGCACACACAACACAGCCGAGGGTTATTGTAATTTAATGAAAATGTCACACCGAGGTACGCCATCTTGGTTGCTTTCAAAAAATAGTGCAACTTACCTGTTGGTAATTACTCATACGAATGAAGAGCGTTTAACTGATACGAAATTACTACACGAATGAACTGAGTCTTGACATTTATATTTCACATCTTTCTTAAATGTTCCAACACATACAGACATAGACATAGTGTTATACAGTCTTATATGTACACACGCTACGACACCATTAAAGGTGGACAATACACTCACGATGTGACAACATATACAGACATAGGCATAGTGTTATACAGTATTCTATGTACCAACGCTATGACATAATTAAAGGGGGGTAATGCACGCACGGTGTGGAATGTTAAAGTGACACGAGGTAAGGGACGTTATGTAATATTGGTGTGTGAATATTAAAGGAGCACAATGCGCTATAAATGGACACACGGCACTCATTATGAATGAATGTTAAAGAAACACAATACACACGAAGTGGGTGAAAGTTAAAAAGTCACAGAACAATATTTAATCTTAAAATTTTAGGGCTCTTAATGTACCATTTATGTATCGTTTCTCGCTCTACAATCTCCCATCCCCACTTATAGATATATAACGAAGACGAGAATAACATGTTGATGTTTTCATGTTTAAGTTCAGGTATGACTCAAATTGTATCAATGGTACATATATGTGCATCTTATCACGTGGCGATCAAAATGTGATGTTTACACACTTAAGCTCTGAATAAACTATACATATCGTATCTGAATGAATTTCTGGAATGTAGGTTAGCCATGCGTTCACAGACACTGGAATACAATAGTCACTGTCTATAGAGCAGTATGACCTTGTACGTAAATAATAAAGCGCGTTATCGAGTCTATTCATTCTCAATAGTAGATGGTCATTTAGTCAAAACAGTATGGTGTCATTTATCCCCCACATATTGGAGCCACACATTACTTGATGTTCACTTATACAGTTGTATGTCAATTATCAGTGGAGTGTCAGTGTACTTCATTGTGAATTAAATCACTCTGGGTTATTTGACTATAAACTGTAAACCTGTTACACCACAGCCGCTGGTTATTGTAATTTAATGAAAATGTCACACCGAGGTACGCCATCTTGATTGCTTTCAAAAATAGTGCAACTTACCTGTTGGTAATTACTCATACGAATGAAGAGCGTTTAACTGATACGAAATTACTACACGAATAAACTGAGTCTTGACATTTATATTTCACATCTTTCTTAAATGTTCCAACACATACAGACATAGACATAGTGTTATACAGTCTTATATGTACACACGCTACGACACCATTAAAGGTGGGCGTTACACTCACGATGTGACAACATATACAGACATAGGCATAGTGTTATACAGTCTTCTATGTACCAGCGCTGTGACATAATTAAAGGGGGATAATGCACGCACGGTTTGGAATGTTAAAGTGACACGAGGTAAGGGACGTTATGTAATATTGGTGTGTGAATATTAAAGGAGCACAATGCGCTCTAAAGGGACACACGACACTCATTATGAATGAATGTTAACAATACACACGCAGTGGGTGAAAGTTAAAAAGACACAGAACAATATTTAAACTTCAAATTTTAGGTCTCTTAATGTACCATTTATGTATCGTTGTTTCTCGCTCTACAATCCCCCTCCCCACTTATAGATATATAACGAAGACGAGAATAACATGTTGATGAAGTTTATTGAAATTTAATCATTGTCAGAAGCTTCGACCGTTAGATTTATTTCTAGGAGTTTCTTGAATTTTCTCATCGCTTCATCCGCAGCCCATTCATTATTATATCCGTGTTTGGTCAGTTTGACCATTTTCTTCATGATAGCGTTATGTATGCGGGATGTTTTCAATCGATGCTGGTATTCTATCAATCGTCTGTAACTTTTGAAAAAGAGAGCAAACTCTGTGTCGACGCGTTCTAGCTGAGCTTTTCCCTCAGCCTCTTCTCCCGACACGCCCTCTTCTTCCATCAGTTGATCAAACTTATCAGACAATGCTTTCACATCATCGATGACACGTTTCATCATACTTTTGAATGTGTCCATCTCATTGACGCATCGCGCAGCTTTCTTACGGCCGAATACCGATCTACTACCGGCGACAGTATCATCCTCTGAATCTGAAGAGGACGAAGCGGTTCTAGATTCTGATGAAGGTGAACGGGGAATGATATCAGATTCGGACGAATCTAGAACCGTTTCTCGGTCATCTGTATCTTTCCCGAAAAAATCTCCATTCGTTCCTGACATAATTCCGTGTTTAATCTGTTTATGTCTTTGTAGATTGTAGTTCGTCGATAAAATATTTCCGCATAAATGGCACCCAGGCATTATCGCGAATTATTGGAATAACGATCACTCTTATATTAACGAAAAGATCGACAAAGTTCTGTTAAAAAAAATGGCGCGCGCGCGCGGCCCCTTCCCCTTTTTTGGAAAAAAATGTACGCATGATAACATTATATTCATACATGCTAACGATGACGTTAAGGTCGTTTTGGTGTTCTCCACTCTTGCTCCTGTGCTCAGTTGCTCATTTGCTCTTTGTCCCACTCCCCCACTTGATTATTTGCTCTTTTTTCTTGCTCATTTACTCTTTTCTCCTCTCCTCGAATGCACTTTTCCTTTTGATACGTACGATCCCCCATACAAAAAAAATCCGAACCAAAAAAGGGGAAGGGGCCGCGCGCGCGCCATTTTTTTTAACAGAACCTTTTCGACCTTTTCGTTAATATAAGAGTGATCGTTATTCCAATAATTCGCGATAATGCCTGGGTGCCATTTATGCGGAAATATTTTATCGACGAACTACAATCTACAAAGACATAAACAGATTAAACACGGAATTATGTCAGGAACGAATGGAGATTTTTTCGGGAAAGATACAGATGACCGAGAAACGGTTCTAGATTCGTCCGAATCTGATATCATTCCCCGTTCACCTTCATCAGAATCTAGAACCGCTTCGTCCTCTTCAGATTCAGAGGATGATACTGTCGCCGGTAGTAGATCGGTATTCGGCCGTAAGAAAGCTGCGCGATGCGTCAATGAGATGGACACATTCAAAAGTATGATGAAACGCGTCATCGATGATGTTAAAGCATTGTCTGATAAGTTTGATCAACTGATGGAAGAAGAGGGCGTGTCGGGAGAAGAGGCTGAGGGAAAAGCTCAGCTAGAACGCGTCGACACAGAGTTTTCTCTCTTTCTCAAAAGTTACAGACGATTGATAGAATACCAACATCGATTGAAAACATCCCGCATACATAACGCTATCAAACTGACCAAACACGGATATAATAATGAATGGGCTGCGGATGAAGCGATGAGAAAATTCAAGAAACTCCTAGAAATAAATCTAACGGTCGAAGCTTCTGACAATGATTAAATTTCAATAAACTTCATCAACATGTTATTCTCGTCTTCGTTATATATCTATAAGTGGGGAGGGGGATTGTAGAGCGAGAAACAACGATACATAAATGGTACATTAAGAGACCTAAAATTTGAAGTTTAAATATTGTTCTGTGTCTTTTTAACTTTCACCCACTGCGTGTGTATTGTTAACATTCATTCATAATGAGTGTCCCTTTAGAGCGCATTGTGCTCCTTTAATATTCACACACCAATATTACATAACGTCCCTTACCTCGTGTCACTTTAACATTCCAAACCGTGCGTGCATTTTCCCCCTTTAATTATGTCATAGCGTTGGTACATAGAAGACTGTATAACACTATGCCTATGTCTGTATATGTTGGAACATTTAAGAAAGATGTGAAATATAAATGTCAAGACTCAGTTTATTCGTGTAGTAATTTCGTATCAGTTAAACGCTCTTCATTCGTATGAGTAATTACCAACAGGTAAGTTGCACTATTTTTGAAAGCAATCAAGATGGCGTACCTCGGTGTGACATTTTCATTAAATTACAATAACCCTCGGCTAAATATTGTTCTGTGTCTTTTTAACTTTCACCCACTGCGTGTGTATTGTGTTTCTTTAACATTCATTCATAATGAGTGCCGTGTGTCCCTTTAGAGCGCATTGTGCTCCTTTAATATTCACACACCAATATTACATAACGTCCCTTACCTCGTGTCACTTTAACATTCCACACCGTGCGTGCATTACCCCCCTTTAATTATGTCATAGCGTTGGTACATAGAATACTGTATAACACTATGCCTGTATATGTTGTCACATCGTGAGTGTATTGTCCACCTTTAATGGTGTCGTAGCGTGTGTACATATAAGACTGTATAACACTATGTCTATGTATGTATGTGTTGGAACATTTAAGAAAGATGTGAAATATAAATGTCAAGACTCAGTTCATTCGTGTAGTAATTTCGTATCAGTTAAACGCTCTTCATTCGTATGAGTAATTACCAACAGGTAAGTTGCACTATTTTTTGAAAGCAATCAAGATGGCGTACCTCGGTGTGACATTTTCATTAAATTACAATAACCCTCGGCTGTGTTGTGTGTGCATGCATGTAGTCAACTAACCCAGAGTGACTTAATTCACAATGAAGTAGACTGCTGCAGATGCGATATGTATTGTTTATCCAGAGCTTAAGTGTGTAAACATCACATTTTGCTCGTCACGCTACGGCGGCGGTTGTTGTTGTTGTTGTTGTTGTTGTTGTTATTGTTGTTGTTCCTCTTTCTCAAAAGTTACGAACGATTAATAGAATACCAGCATCGAATGAAAACATCACCCATACATAACATGATCATGAAGAAAATGGTCAAACTGACCAAACACGGATATAATAATGAAGGGGCTGTAGATTCAGACAACGTTAGAGCGGTATTTTAGCTTCTGCTCTATGAGCGGTACTTTAGCTATGTATCTGCCCTATGGGGCGGTACTTTAGCTTTGTATCACAATCGATTTCATCATGTCACCAGGTTACACATATCTATATAATAGAGTGCTCATATTGAAATCACTCATAATTGCATTGACATTTGGATAGGTAGGTTGTATTGTAGACACACGAATTAAATTTGTCTGGCCATGAATGCCAATGCACCATGATAGTTATCGATGTCAATAATGCGTTTCGTTGAGATCTTGATTGAGTTGATGACAATATTCTGACAAAATTTCTTTTCGATCTATAAAATACTGCTTTTTATTATCGACATGATCACTTGCTCACCTCTTGCTCATTTGCTCATTTGTATTACTCATTTGTTCATTTTCTTGCTCATTTTGCTAATTTTTTTGCTCGTTTGTTAATTTTTTTGCTCATTTGCTCATTTTTATTGCTCATTTGCTCCTTTTCTTGCTCATTTGCTCATTTCTTGCTTATTTGCTCATTTTTTGCTCATTTGCTCATTTTTATTGCTCATTTTCTTGCTCATTTGCTCATTTTCTAGCTCATTTTCTTGCTCATTTGCTCATTTTTTTGCTCATTTGCTCATTTTTCTTGCTCATTTGCTCATTTTCTTGCTCATTTGCTCATTTGCTCATTGATTGGTGCATACTCAAGAGTCATAGACCTAACATCCAATGTACTTTAATGGTGTCATAGCGTGTGTACATATAAGACTGTATAACACTATGCCTATGTCTGTATCTGTTGTCACACCGTGAGTGGATTGTCCGCCTTTAATGATGTCATAACGTGTGTACATGCAAGACAGTATAACACTATGATTATGTATGTAGCTGTTGTTGGTAAGATGTGAAATATAAATTTCAGGGTTCAGTTCATTCGTGTAGTAATTTCGTATATGTTCAACGCTCTTCATTCGTGCGCTTGTATTGTTAACATTCATTCATAATGAGTGTCCCTTTGGATCGATAAATAAGTTAAAGGTCATTATATTCCACAGTCAAATCTATTGGTGATCGAATTTGATAACTATTTTATTGGAACAACTAAGAGTATTATTTACGTCGGATCAATGAGTCCAATTATTATAAATAATACATTGCAGGCATCGGTGGATACCCGATTGCCACATTTAGGGATCACGTGATAAACTGATAAAATGTCCAAGTGACGTACTATATGTATGCATTCTGATCCGCTGTTGTTATTCATTCCATAACGTAATGCCTAAGGCCAGTCGAAAATTGGTTGCTCGTCATCTTCATTATATTGAAATTTTGGAAGTTTTTGAAGTTTTTGAAATTTTGGAAGTTTTGGAAATTTTGGAAATTTTGGAAATTTTGGAAATTTTTGAAGTTTTGGAAATTTTTGAAGTTTTGGAAATTTTTAAAATATTTGAAAGTTTTTTTAATTTTGGAATTTTTTTAAATTTTGGAAGTTTTTGAAATTTTGGAAGTTTTGGGTTTTGAATTTTTTTTTTTGGGAATATTTTAGTACAAACTATTTTACCCGCCAAAAAATATATTTTTAGATGTGAAGGCAACAAGCCACACATACTACTGGTCGACTCGCATATATAAGAGAATGCATTGGCACAGGGCCCTTCTGTTGGGTAAAGTGTTAAAGTAAGGGTACAGCATGGTGATTATAGACGAAACAACGGAGATATTCAGAAATTAAACACAAAATAAAAACATGTTTTCAAAATGCGATTCTTTTAAAGAGAATTTTTTTCTTAGAAATTTAAATTGACTAAATAACGGAGATTTTCAGAACTGGAAAAACAACAATTACAAAATGTGAAGAGCGTTTTTTTAAAGAGCGTTTTTTTCTCTCGAATAAGTGATCATACGTTGTATATAACGTAATGGTGGGCTGGATGGGCGTATACGATACATAATTAAGTATCTATATGTGACCCGCCATATCAAATCCAGTCGTAAGTCGGGATTTTTTTACCCTGTGTCAATGCGTTCTCTTATATATGCGAGTCGACCATAGGTCGCCTCGCATATATAAGAGAATGCATTGGCCTAACAATTTTTTATCATTTTTTTTAAATAAATGTTTCTTACAATTTTTAGGACATAAAATAAAAAACATCCATTACCCTGCAGGGAGCCCCACACATATATAGAAGCATATAGAAGAGTGTCGTCTGCTCATGTTTGTCTGGGGCTCTGTATGGGTGAAATTATAAAATTGTTAAAGAATACAAGAAAAAATTATTAAAATTGTAAAACATTGTTAGGCCATTGCATTCTCTTATATATGCGAGGCGACCTATGGTCGACTCGCATATATAAGAGAATGCATTGGCACAGGGTAAAAAAAATCCCGACTTAGGGTGGATACACACATGCATGTAATGTCTGTATGTAAAATACATGTATTTTACATGGCCACACCAATAATTGACAAAATTAATCACCTGCGCACGAGAGGTCAATTTCACCAGTGAGTAGTTATAAGCCATTATCAAACAAATTGCCATCAAGAAATTTCAGGCCAGTCATAAACATGTCTTTTTTCATAGATGCCGAAATGAGTAATTCTTGTCTGATATATGTTGCTGTATTTCACGAGTTATAATTCATTTCGAAAAGTTGATTAGAGCCGGTCGATTTTATACTTGATTTGTTTCTGTCATTTCTTGGAAACAGGGTCATCCAAAACAAAAATAAAATATGCAGAATTCTTTTATAGGATGATACCGGCTTGTTGAGATTTCTCTGATAATTTGAGAGCGAGCTCATGTGATAACATTAATTCAATTGGGATTGCAAATATTCATTATAGCGCCAAAAAATAATGCAGGTACAGCGTTGAAATTAAAAGAGTGACACCCCCCCCCCCCACATTTATATATATATGTTTCTCAAGCCAAAGGTTGAACAAGCTCCTAACTGTCTCAAGCTTGAATTATAACATTGCTACCATAATCCATGATTGGGGGAGGGGCTGGTTCTCGAAAGCTTCCAATAACTAAGGGAGTTAATTGAATGTATCAGCCGGGATTATCTGGGCAATAATTACAATATAATGTTTTACTTAAATATTCCATAGTTGTAAATTTTGCGTATACATGTATAACTGTATAACATAAGAGAGGAAAGGTGACGTAGTTGCTACTAGTTGGGAACTCGTAGCTAGGCAACACTTTCGCCGACTGAAGACGAACAGCAACACCATGCATTCTAATTTAAAGCTGCATAATATGTTCATAATTATATGAATAGCATAAATTGCTGCATATTAGATTAATCACTCGTAGAAAACAGACACGACAGACATGACTACGATATTTATAAAGCAGGGTGTTAGGACTCAGGGTGCTGCATATACACCCCCGTCGAGGAAATATGCAATGGTGAATTCGGTAGCTTCTGGGATAATATAGCTCCCCGTGCATGTTGGGGGTCATAGCCCCTTGCATTGGGGAAGAGGCCATCACTGGTATTAACATCAATAGAAGACTGACAATGATTTAAACAGAACGTCGACCATTTGAGTTATCGCGCGAATAATTATTTTAAACGGCCTGACGACTTTGTCCCAGTCAATGGCTCTTCAGCGGTTCAGAGTTTAACTCACTGTGGTCAAACACAGTCGCAATGATTGGGTTGTCAGCGGACACATATTACACGGTGTGTATGATCCATGTAAAACGCCAAATACACGATATTTACAGAGATTACATGCATGTGTGTATCCATCCTTACGACTGGATTTGATATGGCGGGTCACATATATGGTAACAAATGACCAGCATTAATTATCTATATATGATAATACTATGCTATGTTACGCTTCATAAAAATCGAAGATTTTTCACAGCACTAACAATCGCACCACTATTATGTTATATTGACAAAACAATGTTAAAGGTGGATTATCTCTTTGAAAACATGCATTATATAGTTACCGGAGTATAAAATATTAGATTTGAATCGAAGACTCCTGCCCGGAAATGCTTCTATCGATTAATATTAATTTTATTTCGAATATTTTCTGGTCTAAAACGGTGTGTTTGTTCAGCTAACGAACAATAGTGGTTACCGTTAACAGAGACCAGAAATTTTATGCAACAATTTTGTCACAAATACACGTTAATTATACTTATTAGCGCTTATATATGTGGAACAAAACAATACAAACAACAAATCTGTGATATTTGACTTTCGTTGCGTAGCCGTAGGAACAGCCCAGTGCTCTATATCGCAATATGGTATCATCCGAATGGTCTGTTCTATAAATAGTAACATGAACGGTCCCGATTTAATATTCGAAATAAAATCAAAATTAATTGATTGAAGCTTTTCCGGACATAGGTCTTCAGTTCATATCTATTATTTTATACCCACGCAACTATTTAAAATTTGTTATTTAAAGAGATAATCCATCTTTAACTGTTTGCTTGGCGCGTCGTGTTTTGCTTGATCGCCTCCTGGTGAGGTTGACTGCCGTTTGCAAGAATATATAGTTGATACGTCGATTTCAAGTTATACATTATCGCGGGACGGGGTGTCATGTATAATGTTCTCGGCGTAGGAAACGACTAAAATAATTCTTAATGTCAATACGTTCCATGACAACATAGTTTGTGCTATATATATTTGTTATATCTCACATATTTGTAATAGTTCATGGACTAATTATGATTTAAACTAAGTAACAACTACTCACTTCATTTGGCACTTTTCTCCCCAGCATTGTTGAAATAATCCCGTACATTTACTATCATCCCACGGACATCCTTCGTCATTCGACCCTAAAATTATTGTGTAAAACTTGTAATCTCGAATTTGCAAAGGGATGCAATATGTTGCTGGCCTATATTACTATGGTACACATAGGCCTTATACTATATAACACAATTATTGTCATATCAGGCTTATTCGAGCCTTGCAGAATGTGTCAAGCAATATAAACCTTGATAATTGTGAATAGTAATAGTGAAGGCGACTTCTTGAAAATCACTATACTAGTCTAAACGGGTACTGTCGACGCCCCTCCATTGCCCATATACATGTATAACCAAAAGTAATTTAATTGGATCAAATGGGAATTAATCTAATACTAGGAAATAGTTGAACTTATTATATGAACATTTCTTTATTATCGTCTCTGAGTATTTAATATAGAAAGTATTAACCTGCAGTTACTCGTTAGACTCCTTTGGAACCATGTTGATTGTCCCCCGTTAAAGTCTATATAGCGGCCAGACAAAGGAACATAACGACAGACAAACGGAACATTCAGGCCTTGCGCTCACCCAGGCGCACCCGCCAACGCCCACCCCGCCCATCCACACATGCCAAGAGTTTCCTATTTAACTAAATTATGGTTCTCTTGGGCTCCAAATAAAAGTGCAGGAGGTGAATTCCCATTGAAAGTTAATAAACGTGCAGACACAAATAATAGTGCAGGGGGAACTCTGAGCAAAACATCAACATATTAACTGTTGTTAAACAAATTATTTTTATAGTGGGTCAAGTATAGGAATCAACATATTATGTGACATGTGATGTTTTATTCAATATTTAAATGTCCACATGCATGCCATATACTTGAATATGTACATTCATAAAGTTAATCCGGTAAGCTCACCATTTTGATATCAGAATCATATAGAACTATTGAGTTTGTGCTGATTTCAATTTTCATAGCCCCATATTCATGAACGTGCAGGCCCAAATAAGCACTGTTCAGCGGGGAATTACACAATAACATAATAAAAGTGCATGCATTTTTATTTGGAGCTCAAGAATAAGTAGATGACTCACTGAAAAGATCGTATAAGTAATTTCTGATCGATGCATATCAATAGTTATCAACATAATGATGAGTGCCAATCAACACTGATAGAAAAAACACTTAAATAAATTAAGTCGAATACCATCAAACACATTTTGTTTTACAACATTAGCAAATCACAAAGATACGCTGCTATTATAAACAATTATTGTGCTTTATAGTAAAGGGCATCGGGTTGTGCATGCATGATAAATACAAATGTTGCTAACCTAAGTGCCCAAAAACCATGGTATAATTATCAATTCGGCACTTTCGGGAGCCTAAACACGGTGTACGGCGTTACTAGGGAAGCCACACGCGACCAATTTTCAATTGCAATTTACATTCAGCACTCCTTAGCGAAAGTTATATACGAAGCAGTTGTCTTGTAGCTGTATCAGGTATATTATCGAACGGTCATTCACTGGTGGTCTGATAGGTAATTTTGTTTTTGAGCATGTTTTTCTGAAATTACAACAGTTAAGATGCTTTTGAAAAATCAACATGAAACACCTAAAAATTAATCAATAAAAAATGTTATTTAAATGTATTTGTTCCATGCCGGTACGCCACATACAGATGTATTAATTCCAATATTGAGTCAAATCAAACCCAGAACCACATGTCACTCTGTAACTGCACAGAATTGCAGGGATACCAACCTTTGAAATTGGTCCTCATTCATGGGGGATGCTTATGTAATATTATCCTACCACATAAAGGGTTAACTCCGCCAGTGTTACTGACCTGGTTCAAAATTCGTCATCGTGTTATACGTGTGTCGGGACTGCGTCCGTTCTATGGAAAGTAAACTTCTCCTCGACACCAATCAGCTTAATGTGCAAATCTCATCTCAACTAAAATCATATCAAATATATAGTCCAGCCCAGAGGGACTTAATGGTGATCCAGCAATTGATCCCTTAAACACATGTCGAACTCAATCCATGAATGTTCTATGGTATTTAGTCTTCCTATTGGGAGCAACTGTTCGTTGGTTCTTTATCCTAAACCAAAATATTATTACTGGCCGACGAAAATGCTCTCTGTGGATTGTGTTTCTATGTAATGATCTTTGCTCGCCAGTACGGATGTATTGGGAGTGGAATCGATCTCGTGCGAGGACAGGCTTGACAGGTGTGCGAAATTACACGTAATTAACGAAATTAACGGCGTTGTTATCCGATTCAGCCGATGGAACTACATCGTCAGTTGAATTACTTGTATTGTATTGTACCACATCTGCCCTTAGAGTACACCGTCCCAAAAATATACATTTGCTGTTCAGACTCTATGGTAAAGAAATCGTACTGGTGAGAACATGTTCTTACCAGTATACAGTTGTCGCTCGTTGTCGAGTGAGACATTGAGATTGGTCACCCGCTCGAGAGCGGAATGTCCCGAGGAGCGCAGCTCCGAGGTAGCCATTCCGTTCTCGAGCGGATGAGAAATCTCAATGCCTCACAATAAGAAGGGCAACAACTGTTTTGCTATCCGATTACTAAAGAAAACAAATTATTATATTCACACGACACGAGTCATAGCATCGCACGAGTGCTTTCTTTCGCGATTATGTATATTTTAAATAACTCCCTAACATCCAAGGATTTCTGTTCCATAAAAGATAGCCAAACTGATATAATTACGCTTTTGATAATCACCGTTTATCTACTTCATTTTTGTGACACTCCACCCCACACAACACCACCCCAATATATTCAATAGAGACCTTCGCCAAAAAGTATATCTTTACGCACGGGGGTTCATATGTGAGACGAAATATGCCAAACGCAGTTTAATCATGTGCAGATGTGTCGACGATATGCCACCGGCCCTGCTTGGGGACGCTCTAACATTGTCCGTGTGGTGTATAACACACGGATAAGAACATGGGATCTGAAATTGAAATTATTCAATAGTTATTCAAGATTTCCAATTGTTAGAAATCTCCAACACAACAATTCCTACCGATCGAAACTTTCAACTGGTTGCCATTTAACTCCATAATTCAAATCTTATGTGGGATTCTCAGTAACTTAAGAACTTTAGAAAAAAGAAGATTAGGGTGATGCATCCCAACCCTCTATCGACAAGTCCCTGCATGAAATTCCCAATTTCTGAGTAGTTTGGTGATCGCCCTGTTCACAACATGTCTGTGGAAACCCTGTATTTATCAAAGGAAACTTCTCTCTGTGAACCCCATCCCAAAATATATCTATATACGCCAGTGCATAATTTGAACCCAGCACCATTGCATGATATGCTATTTGCCCCTCGTACAACTTAGCAAGCCGACAAAGGGTTAATGGATTAGTGCGCAATACACCAAGCGATAATCCTACATATTGACATATCGCGTTTCACTGCTGTGACAATCACTAATTCAACCTCGTATGCTGGTAATTTTAACACCATGATCTAACCGATGCTGTGTTATTACTATACTACGAAACTCCCTAATTTGGTAATTTTTCAGCCCGTCAAGCGAGTTCTTGTGTTTTGCTATAATGTAGACATATCCTGTACTATAGAATTACACAAATATGGAGCTTTAGTGCACTCCATTCGCCCCCAAAACTGAGCAGCTAGCTTCTGAAATGAATCCCAGTTAAAGATGGCTCCCGAGAAAACGATACAAGTCATTACGTCGATGTAGCGCTGAAAATACGTGTTTTGTTCTTATATTTGTTCAGTAAATGTGAAATCGATTCGTTTGTACTGATTCATTTTTTTTAAATCGGCGGTCGCGTAAATAATGGAGATGTGAACAATGAGAAAACTCGAGCTGTCGTCGCTCTGACACGTTTATTGTATTACACAATACAATATTAAAACGAAGGGAAAGCAGTGTGTAGATTTTTTAAATAAGTTCATGTTAAGATGATTCAATATACCCTTTCCGGACAATCGCGCGATCCACCCAATTCACCACGTTCCAGGCTTCTGCAGGCACACTCGTGCATGCGTGACTACGAGGGTTTCCGTTAGGCGGGGGGTCCACGTTGCACCACGTGCAACCCCTTGAACGGTTGAACCATACCAAACTCACATGTTTGCATAATTCTTTTTAGATAAAAACCTGAAAATTGCATGTTTCGGTCCGGGGTGATAACATTTGGAAAACGGAACATGAAAATTGCAAACTCCTGTAGCAACTGGACTGGCCACAAGCTTTCCAAGTGTTACAAATTTCAACAGGGGTGGGGAGGTTGAGACGCCACAAAATAAAACATACCACAACGTCCTTGTCTGCAGGGTATCCAGACGATTGGGATCTTGGATTATTTGGGACCTTGGACGATTGGACCTCAAGATGGACGATTGGGACCTCGGACTATTTGGACCTTGGGCGATCGGGACCTCGGACGATTGGGACCTTGAGTCAGGACGATTGGGACCTTATTCAAGTTATTGTGTTCGATCGGTGTTTTAATTATAAGGTACAAAACTGTCCAATAATCCTAAACGTGAATTTTACGGATACGAATAGCTATTCGTATCCGTCACTCCGTCCGTTACACGCGAAACTTCTCAATTATGATATCCTCGAATAATGATGAACTTTATTAATATGAAAATGACGATAACGAGGACTGAAGATGAATATTGTAGACTATCCCCATGTCTCCTTCTTCTGTGTACAGCAAAAAACCTCACAATAACACCCTGATCAAGTGGTCCTTGTAACAGAATGATGTCTACCAAACCTAAAGTCTCTATGATTCGATAAGTAAGCTGGTAGTTTGAAAATAAGGTGCAATTTAGTTTGCATATTTCTAGGAAATATTTCCCAGCATAAAATGAGAATACGACAGCATCAGCCAAGTACAGCAGAACTGTGGCGTCGGGATTATGGTGAAGTCACATTCTCATGACCAACAGTTATCATATTAATATGTAGAGGTCATGGATTAAATGAGAATGACAGGAACAACACCGTTCACCAGGATACACATTAGTTTATCATGCGAATACTTGACATAACGTACCCTGTTACCTAGTTCGAACTATCCTGACTATTTTGACAGGTTTTGTGCCAACTCTGACATAGGATGGTTGGAACTGGTATGTCTAAAATTTATTATAATGATGAGACTTATGATTGGTCATTTAAGTATCACACCCTTTTTGTATATATGCTCGGTCCAGAGTTTAGACCGGCAGTTCTAGTCCTGCTACTCCACTCCGTTAATCTATTATACTAAAGGTGCTGTTCCACTGGCTCAGTGTAATTCTGAAAGAAAACGCTTACAGATTATCTCTTGAAGAAAAATAAAAAGATCAATTCAACACAACTCGACTTATTTGTGACAAGACAACGACCATCATAGTCACACACACAACGTAAAGAAGAAGTCCTCCGGTTCTGTCACAGTCCTGCTAATGAGCTATAATGCGGTTGGGTCCTGCTGAATTGCTATGCGTACTGAGAAAAATAGGTTGGTCAATATGATCAACTAAGGGTAGTCAACAGCTTGTCCTGGAGATGACTACCCTTTGTTAGTCAAAATGACTACCTGGAAAAGAAAGTTAGTCATCATGACTAGGTTAATAGTAAACATGACCAGCATATGCTTAGTCAACATGACTAACATTGAGTCATATTGACTAGTATTGCATTAGTCACAATGACTACTATGATTTGAGTCATAATGACTAATTCTATTTGAGTCAAAATGACTAAAGTAAGTTAAGTCAAAATGACTAGAACTGAATCAGGATATCCCCAGCCTGTTCCCTGCATGTGGAGTAAAATGTGTCTGAATGTCTAAACTAATGGGCCGTAATTCTTAATTTGTGTGTAATAATATTAAAAAAACTACTTTGCGATAAATCGCAAACTTCTATATAATAAATATATGCGATTTAGTGAAAAGGCTTTCGATTTATAACAAAGGTTTGCAATTAATCAAATCAATTTGCAATTAATACAGAGCTTTAACCGTATAAACATAAATCAGACATCTTCAACAGGTCTGGGTGAACTCAAATCGCTCTATAATAGCATGGTCAGGCTAAAATAGACCGATCGGTCATTCGCAGCCAGAATGCATGTGTGATGAGGGGAGTAAATCTTTGCGATAAATCACAAAACGACTTTACGATACTCTCAAACTACTTGGTGATTATACTTTACGATTTATCGTAAACATGTTTGAGATTTATCACAAAGGTTTGTGATTTATTTGCAGATATATTGTTATGTGTTGGCACTAATGGGCTTGAACCGTATAAACATAATAAATCAGACATCTTAAACAGGTCTGGGTGAACCTCAAATCGATCTATAATAGCACGGTCGGGCTAAAATAGACTGATCGGTCTTTCACAGCCAACATGCAAGGGGAGCAAACCAATACTTAAAACAAAAATTAATTCTGATCTCTTTTGGAGATTATTTACTGAGAATATTCAAAATTAAAACAACTTTGCGATAAATCACAAAACAACTTTGCGAAAAATCACAAACACCTTTACGATAACTCCCAAACCTTTGCGATAAATCTCAAACATCTTTACGATAACTCTCAATTAACTACTTGGTGATTATACTTTGCGATTTATCGCAAAGTTGTTTGAGATTTATCACACTAGCCCGATCATGTTAAAATATACCAATCATTCTTTCACAGCCAGCATGTATCTGGGATAAGGGGGGTCACTCTAAACGGTTCTATTATTATCGATCAACCAATACTTCAAAAACAAAACAAAATTAATTCCGATTTTTTTTATAAAAACACCATATAATTATTTACTGAGAACATTTAAAGTTAAAACAACTTTGCGATAAATCGAAAACATATTTCTGTAGTTGGCGATTTATCACAAAGGTTTGCGATTAATCGCAATGAATGAATTATATGTGGGCACTAATAGGATTGAACCGTATAACCATTATCAATCAGGGGTCAATACTATGCAACTTTTTCTTTGTAATAATCTACAATTGTTTGTAAGAAATAACAATTTATCATTCCGCCAATACTATGAACCTACGATTACAAACATAAATCACAAATAGTACGTGTTCTTTGTATTTACAAATATCTCCAATCACAAAGAATGTTCGAGTACTATGAAACATAAGTTTTCAGTTTTCGCACCCTTAACCCGGATAATATATCTATCTCTGATACGCAGGGACGTGGCGACAAGGGGTCGATTCACCCCCTAGTGAAAATATTTTGTCAGCTGGAAATCTCAAGTACAACAGCTGGAAATTTGATACCTGAAACAACATAAATTGGAAATTTTACAACAGCAATATGTTGAACTTGTTCTGTTATTTTGTTTTTTTCCAACAATTTATTAAGGGGTATGTTTTGTTTTAGACCAACATTTGCATATTTACCTCCTTTGGTCAAAAGTTTTGATTGAAATGGCTTATATTTAGAAATTGTCAAACCTTATGGGGTGTCAGCTTGGATGTGAGGTAGCAGTATGTGTTCATTGTAACTGCTTAAATTACCAAATTTATTGAAAGTTACAACGATAAGGAACTTGTCTAGAATGTTTTCTGGTGACCGATGGAGAAAACTGTCCAAATAGTATGTCTTTTCTTGTATTCACTTCTTCCAGAAATACTGCATTTTGGTATTTGGTTAGAGGCATTTCGTTGTTGTTGTCTTGATCAAGTATAGTTTGTAAATGACAAATGGATAAAAATGACGCGTGTTCCCAGTGTGAGTATGATTTTTCGCTCAAGAAAGCATTGCGAGGTAAATGATACTCATGTTCATGTGCGGATTATCCTTTGAGTTTCAATCGTCGACGCGAATGCATTTGGTCACGGTAAAGGACACGAATACGAAGATGCAAGCACAGTTTTCATAAATTACTAGAGCATAAATGCAGTGACGTTGCAAGATGCTCTCTTCGATGCGCCAACGTCGATATCCAACTGTATCCCCACCCCTCAATTAGAAAAACTTATATTTCTGTGAAATGTAATTGTTTACCCCGGTTGGCTTCTGATTTTCAAGCTGTAACAGTAAGTTGTGCACCCCGCCCCTTGGATTGGACATATTGACTAAATATGACTAACTTAGTGTTAGTCACATACATTTTTAGTAACTTTGGTCAATTATTGGAATTATTTGCAAATAATTCAGCAACTTTAATTTACGCCTTCCAATTGACTAAGAAAAGTCCCCATTTCTTAGTCGTTATGACAAACACCACCCAAGTAATTTTGATTAATGTTATGCCTCAGTCATGTTGGCTGAACTAAGTCAGTCATCCTGAGGAAAATCGTTTGACTAACATATGTTAGTCATATTGACTAACTTTTGTTATCAGCGTAGAAAAATTAAAATACTTTCCTCTTGATATACGATTCCATCGTTATGTGGAATTTATAGGCATTTTTTTGTTCAAAGGGTGCATATGGAAATTATAGGATGGACACCCCGTCGACAAACTGAGCCCATACAGCCACGTCCCTATCTAGATATATTATAAGATATCGGAGCAGTTTGAAATTATAAAATGACACTCCTATTGGTTTGGTCTGGTTTGGTTTATCAGGGTTTATCGTCGTTCTAGCCGCTAGGCCACACACGACGTTGTCAATTTTACGGGTGGAGGAAAGACCATGCAGAGGCTTGATTTCACCGAGAAATCGTCCCACTGCGTGTAGAAACCACCGACCCCCGGAAAGCAACTGACAAACTTGCCCAGATACACGATTCCGGTCACCCTCCATATGACGGTGTTAGAACCAGCTTCGTTAGAACCTGGCACTCTATCGACTGGACCACCGGGGGCCATGCACCACTCCTATAACCGAGACCATTAGCACGTCCCTGCTTCGATACATCCCCTCCCGATAAAATGGAGCTACTGCCCCGATGTGTTATGATAAGAGTAGCGGATCAGTTTGAAATAATAGGATGGTCACAATATATATAATGCTATACCATCAAAATAATATTTTATTTTCACAAACTGAATGGTTGTAAATTTGTAATTTGTATAAACAATGATACCAAATTGTTTGTAGTACTCGTTATTACACTGACTTGTACTTACATACACACACTACAAACATACCGGTTAATTGTTAACTTGCGCAGACAAGTGGTCATCAACTTAGCAATCCGTGAACCGATTGGATAGCTCTGATAAGCGATCACCTCTCAACTTATGATTGGTTATTTCTTTTGTAACTTTGGCCCGCCGTGATTCAATATATTGTGAATCACTCACACGCAAAGGTTTGTCCGTAAGCAACCTACAATAATCAACAGTAGATCTTTGTGAAATTTGCGAGATTTTGTTAGCTCATCGTTTCATAGTACCGGCGTTATCACTAATCACAATATGATAGAACGCATTGTAACTTCCCAATATAAATTGTTGTCAGTTATTTTAGCTCTATATACATGTCCGTCTAATTTGAACTGGTATTCAGATAACACTGATAACAGGTGCATGGGAGCAGAGTGGTGAGTTAGTTTTTTCTAAGTTTTACAGCTGCCTTTTAGGGGTTTCACCTCTCGCCCAGTCTAAGGTATTACAATAATACGGCTAAATTTTCCCTGTAATAACTATCACAGTGGTTTCAACCACTGTGATAGTTAACACAAATTTGCAATTACAAATTAATAAATACAATTTGTATTTACAGGTATAAAATTGTTCATAGTATTGTGATGATAAGGACCCCAGTTGGTCCCAGTCTAGACAGTTTGTGACGTCATTACTCTAATTACAGGTGAGACATATTGGTATTGGTGTTTTTTACCTGTTAACCAACTATCAGATTTAGACCACTCCTATGCATGGTGTATTATCTACATTTATCACATAATATGGCCATAAAAGCAGTTTCATAATTGTCGGTAATAGACACGATTAATATCAGCGCGTGCGATGACGTCACGGCGTTCTCTGGGAATACGTCTTCACCCGTGCCCCGTGCATCCCAATTACACCCTCAAGACGCATCAACCCCAACTTCTTCTAAACCAAATGTCAAGTATTCAGACAACGTTGACAGTGATTGGACGGGAGGTAACTCTATTAACGCTACGCACAACTCTCATTCTAGTCGAAAAGTTGACAATAGCCATTCAGCCAGCACACTGGAGAGCGTAGATGTCGATGACTTCAATAACCAACCTAGACATGCATCTCCTAGAGATACCACATCTTCTTTCAGCCAGAATCATACGCGAACAGAGGATAGACGTGTTGACAATAATTCAAACCACGATAATCGCAGTAACGATTACTACATATGTGACGATTCGCACGACATGGATTATGTACGTTTTAAACAAAATGAAAACTCACGTCCCATCAGGACGCGGAGAATCTTTGTTGGTAATCTGGACACCAAAGTGGACGCCCAAGTTCTCTCAGACTACCTTAGTGAATATAAAATTCGTCACTCAGTAATTCGCATTCTCCGTGGTACGGTGGTCCCGTCTCGGCACGTATAAATGTTCATGTTCATGATTTTGAAGAAGCCCTGGAGACCGGTTTCTGGCCAGAGTCTGTATTTTGTAGACCCTGGCTTTCTAAGAGTTCATTCGGCGACAGACGTCCAGCAACCAATAATGTCCGTTTTAACCGTCAGTCAAATCGGTTTGGAGAGGATGCTTGATATCCCAAATGTTGTAGTAATTTCCTCATTTTCAGATCTACAATATTCCTAATGCATGGCACAAAATGATTCGCACTGATAAACATAGTAGTGTGTATAAGAACTCACACAAACGTAGGTCTTTTGCACTGTCAATTTGTATTTGTATAGTCGTGATGTTGAATATCGTCACGTGGAACGCCACTGGGGCGATGGGTAGCAGCAGCTACATGTCAGATCTACTTGCAAATCAGGAGGTGGACTTTTTTGGAATCAGCGAGCATTGGCTCCACAATCACAATGTACACATTCTTGATACTATTAGCAACAATTACCGGCACCACGCAGTGTGTGATTTCTCACAGAGACTACCCATGCAGAGGGGGCGTGACAAGGGTGGTGTAAATGACGATAGACTATGTGGTATTCAATTACAGTTAGATAACTTGCAATACATTTATATTATACAGGTCTATCTGCCCTCAACGAACTACACAGTCGCATTTTATCGTGACTATTTAAATAAGCTGGACATTACGATTGATTATTACTCATCTATGAGTACAGTTATTGTCATGGGTGATTTTAACGGCAATATCCAGAAATCGGATGCCAGAAATCGCAGTTTCAAGAAACTTATCGCACGTAGGAAACTCGTTTCTGTGAATCAGTCTGATCCGGTCACACGTTTGGTTGCTACACACATTCCAGCTTCTGCAGCAAGCGATTCAGGCACCACGATCGATCATATATTTATACACAAATCAAATCTGCACCGTGTAAACGAAATAAGAGTCATCGACGACTCTGCCACTGATTATTCCAACCACCGTCCTATCAAAATGCTCATCGAGCTAGGTAATCACCGCACTCGTCCAAATTTCGAGCGATGCACTGTCAACTGGAAGAAGTTTTTATCTTCAGAATCTTCAATGGCTGGTTATCAAAATTGTGTCGATGAACTTCTACCCAATAGTCCCATTACGGACTCTGCTAGTCTTGATAAATATTACTCAGGCATTATCGAAGCTATTAATTCCGCGTCGTCAATCTTCATTCCAAAAAAAATGTACAAATCGCACGTTAAACCATACTGGAATGAAAAGCTGAAGGAACTTCATAATCAAATGCGCAACTTCAAACGTATATGGAACGTTGAAGGTCGCCCAAGAGGTCAGGATCACCTCTCGTATGCCCAATATAAAGCAGCGAAGTGTGCATTCCGCAAGGAACTACGACATAGCAACTTGAAATTCTTGTCAAGCCAAAACGACCAAGTTGACAATGCTGCGGAAATCAACCAAGAGCACTTTTTTCGGTTATTTAACCAAAACAAATCTAGAACTAGGGCAACTAATAATAACTTCTTCGAGGTTGACAATGCTATGCTACAACTGCGTGGGCTGAGTATTATGAACGATTATATTGCCAACTTGAGTCGGACGCATTCGATCATCATCATTACGATTATGTCAATAATTCAGTTGAAGACATTGCATCTAACATAAACACACATGGTGTCTCTACCCCACTTGATAAACATATGTTATATCCTATTTCGATTCAGGAGCTAAAGGAAATTCTCAAGTCAATGAATATGGGGAAAGCTCCTGGTCCGGACATGATATGTTACGAGCACATTGTGTATGGAGGCGAGTCGTTACATGAACGGTTAGCGTACGTCTTGAACAAAATGCTAGATCTACAACATATACCCGCTATGGCAAAATCTGACCTGATGGTTTCCCTGTATAAGGGGGGTGATAAGCCAAAAACTAAATTCGACAGCTACAGGGCAATAACTCTTCTACCAGTTCTGTATAAGACACTAGAAAAAATAATGTTGTCTCGCATGGAACGCAATACGCCAAATCTAATTAAAGTTCACCCCCTTCAAAACGGTTTTCAGAAAAATGTCAGTTGTCTTATGTCGTCATATGTATTGCATGAAAGCATGAATTTCACAAAAGAACAACAGTCTAAACTATTCGCCTGCTTCTTGGATGTACATAAGGCATTCGACACAGTATGGATCAACGGCTTATTGTTGAAACTACAACATCGTGGGTTCCAAGGCAAAATATGGCTCTTCCTAAGAGAGTTTTTGAGTAATATATCATGTGTAGTCAAACATACAGACATTCTGTCTAAGTCAATTGCGATAAAACAAGGCGCACGGCAAGGGGTTATTTTATCCCCTCTGTTCTATATGTTGTACATAGATGATCTGTTGTATGAACTTGAAGCTTCAAACTTTGGTTTTCGACTTTTATCCTCCAACTGCTCGTCTCCAACACAAGCTGATGATATGACATTGTTGTCCCTCTCAAGTTACGGCTTACAACGTTTATGCGATATATGCACATCATATAGTCAAAAGTGGCGGTTCATGTATAATCCAAACAAATGTAAAGTCATCGTTTTTAACGAAACTTCTCGCCAGAGTTGCAACACAATTAGACGATGGACTGTCGCTGGTAGTACTTTGACCGAAACAGACGAAATCACTCATTTGGGCATACAAGTAAATAAGTACAGCTTTGTCAAAGAATTTGTTGAAGTCATTGTAGACAAAATCAGGTCAAATTTTTTCCTCTTAAGTAATGCTGGACTTTATGCCGGAGGGATCACTCCGTCGAGTTGCGCAACTATATACAAAACGATGGTGCTGCCAAAAGGATTATATGGATCAGAATTTCTGTGTGGCATGTCTGTGTCAGATACTACTTCGCTCGAGAAAATCCACCGATTTTGCTTGAAACGCATTCAAGGACTGCCTGTAAGGACGAGAACCGATATTGTCCTAGGTCTCATGGGCCTAGGCCCTATTTCCTCTTTTATAGATGCACGAAAACTCAGTTTGTTTGGTAGCCTTTGTCGCATATCGCCTTCCAAAGTATGCAAGGAAATCTTTGTATCAAGACTTCACATGCATCTTTCTCGTAAATATAATAATCCTCAGTCATACTTTGCTGACATTGAACGAATTCTTATTTCTCACAACTTGAACCAATATCTTGAGCAACTCGCAGTAGTCGGTACGTGTCCAATCCGCCCGGAGTGGACCCGACTAGTCAAAACGGAAGTCAACAGTAAGCGCGATATCGACTGGACGCAAAATGTTCAAAACGACCCTACACTAACATGCTTCTATCAAATCCAAAGTCACTTACAGATGTCTCTCCTTTGGCGTTGTTGTCGGCACTATCCAGAGCGGAAGAGATACTTTTTCACCGTTGCCCAACTTATAGCGACTACTGCTACCAAACACGAGGGTACTTGTGCGTTATGTCACTTGGTTTATGACGACGTGGTAACACACGTTATGATTTATTGCACTCATCATATAGTGTGCTCTCGTCGTAATGACATGTGGTACCAAATGATTGACACATTTGGATTACTGTTCTATCTTTGGGTGGATGAGCTTGACGATGATGAACTTGTAATGCTTCACCTTACAAAACTTCCGTCTGAATTATTTTCTTTCATTGAAGACCCTATGTTTTTCGTATCATTTATAGTTCACCACACCCACATATTATGGCTATCACACAAAATGCTGTCAAGTCTTCATTCTGAGTAATCTCCAAACGTATCAACGAAAATCCACAGTGGTATGTTAGGACAAATTATTAACTGATCACCACAGAAATCAAATTCCAATGTTCGGATCAAAAATGCAAAGGAAATAAGCTTTCATTCCCAATTAAGTTATATTACCACATCAGACGAAAGGCCAATTACGTTGATACAGGTAATATGGTTTTTTCGAAATTGTATCTCTGTGTATTGTAGTCTGTCGGTGTAGTCATCATCACTCGTCCATGCGGATGTGATGTTACCGGTGTGAATGTAAAAATAGCAGTTGTGTGCGCTTTTGTATTCCTTGCACTTATGCATTGTGGTATATCAATTGTATTTGAATAGTAAACGACACAATACTAACATTTGAATAATATTCCAAATTCTAACTGATTGCCGCCAGTAAATTAGCAAATGCGAGTTTAAGCATTTATTCTCTGTACCTTTCGGATTTTATCCGCATTATGTAAATATGTTCAGGTTTAAAAGTTATGTTCGCGTGCCTGTGTTTGTCTATCTGCATATACTATGTCCGCATGTCGGTATGTCTGATTGCATGTCTGAATTTATATCTGCCTGTGGGTAAGGCTTCTCAATATTTGACCCAACATGTATACCATGTCTTGGTGGCACTTGTGTCATTTGTGTATATATATACTGCTATGTGTTTATTTTCATGTTGGCTAAAATGTTAGCCTACCTTGATACTGTATACATGTATAACATTTGATAAACTCTTCAGTTATGGAGGTCAATAAAGATATATATATATGGTATTAACATCGCGCGGATCCGCGGAGCGGTCTTCGGTCATTCGTTCGTCGTCCGTTGCTTCTACTAATTACGTCCGCGCGTTCGGTTTGATTGAATTATCGAAACTAAATGTAGCTTTAACCCTTTCAGTGCCAAGTCCGATGTTTGTATCAACCCATATTTCCTTGATCATTTTTCAAATTTATTGATTATAATAATGTGATACATTGATGGAATGAGCTCTTAGTTGTATACGTATACGTTTACATCGAGGTAGGTCGCTACTTTCTTACATCAGAGGATACGTTCTTACACCAGAGGATACTCACAAGGCACTTAGCGTGAATAGTTATATACCAACTATAAAATACGATATGTATATGCACATGCATGGCATGGTACACTGGAAGAGACACGGAAGTGACTGGAATTGGAATTCATTAGAATTTTTAAATTCTTCCGACTTGATCATCACTCTACATGCACATGTCTGATATGGCTATAATCCAATTCAAGACAATCAGGGTTTACTAATGTAAGTCTGCGCTTTATTTTCTATGTCAAGAAATATACCTAAATCGAGAGCGTTTCACCACACGGATAAAGACAATAAAGAGCGTTCTGTGATATTTTTTCGAAATAACCAACATTGTATAAGGCAATATAAGGCGATATAACAATGTATGAGGCAATCAGGCTTCTCTTATCAGTTGCAGTATATCTTATTATCTCTGTTACTAGTAGTGTTAGCACAACAAAAAGAGTTATCAATAAAGAGTGTTTTGTCATATATAAAATTGATATTTATTAACCATCAACCTTCAGTGCGGTGTAACATAGTGCATGATTTTTGGTCTCTTTCTTGTATCTGAATAATTGCCTTTGATGCGATGCGATGTGTGATTTAAAATGAGATATTGGCATAGTGTGCCATCGCCTTTGTACTATCTTATCCTGGGAAATAAAATATGCTGCCAAAATTAAATAAATCATTCATAGTCATGTCAAGTCTGTATAATAAACTATAATTATGTACTTTCTGTGTCCAATTACTCAACATATATCATGAAACAGGTATGCAGTGACTGCGCGGCTAGTAACTGTGTTCCACTGGTCGTATCCGTCTATTCTGCTATGATGTTAGTAGGTCTTGTGAAATTGTTATGCTGTTGGTAGGACAAACTGACGTCGTTACGAAAAAGTACTGTTTTTGTTCTTTTAAGTGTCATTTTCGCGGTGTTTGGCTAAGCCGAGGGATTTTATTAATAACAGTGTACGTATGAAACATTCAATAACGTATATATAATTTTTTTTTTTTTTTAAACTAGTAATGGCTGCGCTGGTATTTGCTAAATAACATTAATAGCTAAATTGTTGATAGTCGATTTGCAACAGCTAATACAAACAGTATTAACTTATTTGTATTGTGCTTCTGAATGTTTCATACACATTATAGCGTTTCTTGCATATGTTCAGATTATCCGAACACCGCAATAATGACAACTTTAAAACTGATTAATGGTATCTTTTCGTAACAGCATCAGTTTGCCGTAACATCGCATAGCAGTTCATCATTACCCATCAGCACCATATCACATTAGCAGGACAACTTGACTAGGGTGTGTTCCTTAATTTCCACCGCGAATCGATTCTGTCATGTGTTGATGGTTCTTCGTCGTTAATGACTAATAATTACGCATGTCAGTTCGCGTTAATTGATTTATCAAGACGGGTCAAACGGGCTTTAAGTGACTGTTAACAGGTGTCTCTCAATGCGTGTATGTGTAATCGAGTTTGTTCACTATGTTCTGACATCTGATGATACAACAGGCCGTTAAATACACAGCTGGATTAAACTTGTAAACCAGCTATAAATATCGACTGTATTGATATAGTATATACGTGGCAAACACAAGTATTCGGATTATAGTCTTATAAATCATTATTACAATAACAAATGTATCAATTTTACCTATATCGTTTATTTTGTAAACAATCTGGGTACTAAGAACAAATTATCTTGAGACATATGTAAAAGCCAAATGTAGTGAAATTAGCCGCATTTTTCAAAACGCAATGCGAGAAAACATTGCGAAATGCTCAACTTCATACTAATCATATTAAATATAGTAATTAAATCATGTGCCGAAACGTCTTCGATGACGTTCCGAAACATCCAAATGCTTGGTCCGAAATAACAATTGCCGAAACCCCACGTGCCGAAACATCCTGAAAACTAGGTGCCGAAACGTCCATGTGCCGAAATGTCCTGCACCCGGAAAAGTTACACCATGACGTTGTTCGTCAATATTCGTTGAAATCATACGAATGTAATGAACATTATGGAATTGACATGTCTTCTCCATATATAGTATATCAGTCGCATCGCTCACCAAGCGTCAAGAAATATATTGGTTAAATTCCGTAAAAAAGTTCACATCCCACTCGGCATGCATGGTATACTTATTTTCACTTTGGTGTTGGTAGTTTATACTACGTGTAGCAGACAATAAAGACTACTCGGAAATACGTTTGGTCTAATTTATAATCTAAATTATAATTGGGATCCATTCTTTCGATGAACCGTTGTGGACGAAGTGTAATTATTGATAATCAATATAGGTTATGTGAATCCGATTTGGTCTTAGGCACGTACCGACAGGGTGTGGGTTGTCACAATCCGAACGAGGACCATAATTTTCATAGTTAGAAATGTCATGACTCAAATTTCAATAGATGGAAATTAAAAGTAACAAGTGAATCGAATGATCTAAGTATTTCAATTTTCCGACTTCAAGTTCAGACTTGTATGTTTTACCGAACATTGCGTCATGGTCACTAGTCTATTAGTAATGCCAAACCTCCATATCTTTCTGATAACAGATTTAACGATATAACATTCAGCATGCATAATTGTTACCATCATATATTGCTACTTCTTGGAATTTGAATACGTGTAACTCGTATTCGCTCATCAGCCATATTCTGATTAATAGCATGTATAATGTGCATGTACTGCACGCAGACTGACGCAGTATACTCGAGACATAACATATGGATCAATGCTATGTCATGATTGTCATGTGTGTCTTTATTTACACAGTCCATGCTCTTAAACAGAATGTATGGAAACCCAAAATATTAAGCCAATATTGAAATATTGCATTACTCAAAACCAAATGCTATATAGTTGGACATTTGATTAGACAAAAATCCTATATATTTGGAAATGTTATTAGACCAAATCCTGTGTAGTTGGAAATTGTATGGTCTCACCCACGGTTGGATCCATTTGGTACGTCCCTATTTGGAATACCAGGTAATATATAAACCAATGTTGATTTAAAAAACAAAAGCTAGTTACCCCAATGTGAGTGGTTTATCTTTGTTATTTAATTACGCTAACGCATGGTCATATTACCATATTTATTCTTGTCGACCACATCCATCGATAACTTATATAGTGGGTAGAAATAACCACACGGAATATGGTGCTGTTATCCCTTACACGAACAAGTACCCTTATGATTTTCGCGATGTTTGATTAATCTGCAAGGCCAGTGTCTGGTTGAAACATTCAAAAACATATATTCTTGAACTTTATTAACGCATGCCACACTACTAGCGTTCGCGCTGCCACTTGCCAAATTTGCTAATGGCAAAAATAATTCAAATTTGGCAAAAAATTATTTCATTTGGCAAATCACTTTTTAATTCCTCTAGAAAAATTGAAAACAATATTGGTCAATAAACACCATTCATTTCAGGAAACTTACAATATAATTATATTAGTGGTGTTGTATATACTTACGAAAAGTGAACACCTCTATTAAGATGAAGTTAAGCTGATAGCATTAATATCGATCGGTGGTGGGATTTAGTGTGGAGGTGTTTACATAGCAAACCGGGGCCCCGGTGGTCCAGTCGGTAGAGTTCCAGGTGTTTACGACGTCACAGACCGTCCAGCGCCGACGAAGCTGGTTCTAACCCCGCCCTATAGAGGGTGACCGGAATCGTGTACCTGGGCAAGTTTGTCAGTTGCTTTCCGGGGTCGGTGGTTTCTACACGCAGTGGAACGATTTCCCGGTGAAATTAAGCCTCTGCGTGGTCTTTCCTCCACCCGTAAATTGACAACGTCGTGTGTGGCCTAGCGGCTAGAACGACGATAAACCCTAACAAACAAACAAACATAGCAAATCCTCTTGTGATGCGCCCTTCTGATAAGGCAACCCTTCTATCGTGTTACTGTTTGATTATCTGTGTATTATGTGGTGATAAAGTAGAGATGCGAATATAATTATTAACTACTCACTTTTCTATCGATATCAAAAGTTGTTCAAACCGCGAGTGTCAGAACATAAGACTCAAAGTTGCAGAAAATGATACTTCCAAGGATAGTATTTGGCAAATTTTGAAATAATTTGGCAAACAAAAAATTAATTTGGCGAATTATATGGCAAAGTAAATTTTGGTCCAGCGGGGACCCTGCAAACTACAAAACGTTAGAGCAGATTATAAATTTACTCCTCCTTAAATTCAGATAAAGGCGTGAAACCAGATCCCGACCAGCGACCATAAATCGACCAACTTAGATTTCAATAATGGGGACAAGTACCGATAAGCAACCAATAAGTTTACATGTCCAATAAGTTTACCTTTCTTTGACTGAAAGCAGGCACAATGTACCAGGGACAAACAATATCCGCATAGCGTAAGTGCGGTCGACATCCAAAATTGGTATATGTACTCGTGTGTATACAGCAATAAAATGTGTCTAAGATACTCCGTGTATCGGAGTTGAACATCAGCGTGAGTTTTGTAACAAACTTTAAAATGGACGTATCCATAACCAACGAACGGCGCTTGGTTGTGTAACATCAAATCAATTACCCCAAATCAAATTATATATTCCGTGTGGGCACGTGATATCATGGCATCAAAGCCACATGGCGGCCCCAATCGTAATTCAAAGTAATTTGTCAGTTCTGTTAGGTCAGCATATGACAATTTGGTACGTGATGTTACTTAAAGGCACATGGCGGTTTGTGATTCAAAATACAGCAAATAATGTTCATTTTCGAAATTTTACCGGTACCGAAATAGGTCGATACATACATGTATACTCTGCCGTTAAATGAGCATGCTGTGTTCCCAAAAAAAGACATATTGATGTAATTTAATATACAACTTTAAACACGGTGTTTGGGTCCCAAACAAAAACAGAAAATTCCACGAGGTGGTTTAGAAAGAGCGTTCAGTATTAGTCTATTCTAGATATCGTAGACACGAAGAGCGTTTTTTATTCACGTTTATGTATGTGAAAAGTAGAACATAGCTGTAAAACTGCTGTAGCCATGGCATATATTGCCATAGATCACGAAGCTGGTATATCAACACACCATAAAAACGATGACAAGACTAAATACATAATATACACATTTTAATGAATCTCTCTTGGTCTAGATATATATATAAGAGTATAACTTCAATGTGAAAGTTTGTCTATCTATCTGTCTATCTGCCCGGATTTTCTCCTTATACCGATTTCAATTACATTTGGTGTGCTGACTCGGGGTACCCTAGCGGATGTTATCACGGTGTTAGATTTAATTAACAAATTATAAAATAAATAATAAATGAATGGAGCAGAGCTCAATTTAAAAAAAAATAAACTGTTTTAAATAAAATATACATATTGTTTTTATCTCAAGGCACATGGCGGTTTGTACTCATAAATACATCTAATAAATAATCACTTTTTAATTGTTACCGATAACGAACTAGTTTGTACTTACACGAACAACCTTTCTGCGGGCATTATATGTGTCAGGAAGAAGCATTTAATTCATACAAAATTTAACGTTTAACACGCGGTGTTTGTTCATAAGAAAGAGCGTTTATTAAAATGAAAACGTTTATCAAATGGCTGTGACCATGGATATTATTTTTCTGAGCAAGCATATGAAGCCGGTATATCAATGGTTCGTTTTATTTGTCAATATATCGTGTACCTCATTCCAAATTACGCAGACAAAGTTCTGAAGCTCGAGTGAGCGACGATGTACGACGATGTATTATCATATATGTGTATTTAGGACATATTATGTTTATATTACTTACCTTCTTGACACATATTTTGCACTTATGTTTATATATATAGTGCTGTATCAGCGTGACACGTTTGTACGTTGTATGTGCTGTACCAATCTTGGCACTTATTTTGCAATGTTATATGTTTATATTGAATTATCTACTTGACACTTATTTTTCACTCGACATTAATAATATCTCGGCGCATTTACCCAAAACCCTTTCGTTTTCAATCCACGGTGGACGAAGTGTGCCAGAGCACGTATAGTTTTTGAGTCTGTCCTGGTCATTATTTGTTTAAATAATATCTCATTTGGGATGTTTAACATGATATGTTCTCGTAAAATAGGGCGCGCTCGTCTGACAGAGAAATACAGTGTATCAAAAAGTCGAGGTCAAAGTACCGTCCGCTTAGTATGTTGAAATATGCCAAATAGTAATTGCCGGAAAGAATCTGGAACCCATTCATTAACGTGTCCGTATGTTGTAGCGAAGTCTTTTCCCTGCGAACGATGGATAAACGGCATCCCCCACTGTGTGTTGTCATCATCAGAGTCTTTAATGTCTTTAATGATAATATGTCATTCGTGACCACATTGTCACATAACACATGAGCACATATAAAACACATTTAGTACATTACATAAACATGATATGTGAATTAAACATATGAACTTATAAACATATAAACAGGAAATACACATATATAAATGTAGTTTGTATAACACATACAAAGCTAAACCTAGAAATCGGCAGAATATAGGAGATACATATTTGACCCCCGCTGCGCTCTGTGCCAAATCATCAGGTTGTTGCACCTGTGAATCGGCGTCGTTTTCATGAGTGAGATGGATATATCTCATTACCCGCGGTGTGATGTCATTATCGAATATTCCGACTAGAGTGCTATAGAATTGAGTGTCCGGTAATAAGTTAATCGCAGGCGATATCCCCCGTAGATTATCAAAAGTTTCTATCTAGGGTATTATATAACATTAATTAAAGCCATATGGTAGTTCGCGCTTAAAAATGCATGTAATCATATTCGCTTTTGAATGTTTTGCCGGTATCGATATAGGTTGATAAAAACTCGAAATACTGTTCTACGTGCATTTTATGCCACAGAAAGGCGCACTGGAGTAACAAAAAATCAATTTTTAACACGGTGTTTGAGTCCCAATACAAACAACATCCATATGCACGTTTATTTTACTCATATGCAAAACGTTGAAAATAGAGGTAAAACTGCTGTGACCATGCCAAGTATTTTTCAGAGAATAAGAAGCTGATATATAAACATTTCGTGTATTTGTCAACCTATTTTATACTCCTTCTTGTCAACAGTTAATCACATCTCTGTCACCACATCACAACATCAACGACTTCTTTGATAACGCAATAAAGACATAACTATTTAACGATAATACTCGCAGCAAACTCCCCAGAAATATCAACAGACGTGATCCCCCACGCAACAAGCTTAGAACATACAGAATGTTCAAAACAATCACTTCTTTGGAAGAATATATTGACATCATTTCCACCCCCAAACAACGGGAATCCCTCACGAAATTCAGAATTAGTTGTCACACACTGGGCATTGAGCGCGGACGCTATTTCGATTTCGATGAACCGGACCGCATAATCGCATATGTGAAACCTGCAACCAAATTGATAATGAGGAGCACTTTCTCCTCCATTGTACCTCACTGTCCGACGAGCGCGCCATATTTCACGAGAAACTAATACCTGATCTCCTAACCACCCCTAACGAGAGGTTATTCAATAAAATATTAACAAGCACAGACCCAACAACTCTACAGGCACTGGCATATTTCGTCCACTGTGGACTGAAAAAGGAAGGTGTTTGGCAATCAAGCTAGTGACGAACTGGTTAATCGAGTACAACAAAAAACGATCACTGCCCTATCAGTCAAATGTACATTAACATAGAACAACATTATTATGAATTTGTTGCTACTTATTTTGTTCCATATTCAATGTTCTTGTCCTGTTATTCTATGTTAATGTACATTTGACCATACATGGTACATGTAACGTACTAATAAACTTGATTGATTGAGTGATCTAAATTGGGTAAACAACACTTGGAAGCTCGGGCGATCCATGTCCATTTATACATGTATATATATTCTCCAGCGAATATGGAACAATTAATATTGTATATCTTTGGAAGTGTTTTCGTCTCCCATTTGTATACATACAACGTCATATGGGCAAATCTTGTAATCTGATGGTATATCGGGTTTATAGCAGACAATTTCAATTGAATTTTAATGGTCAATGACTGAGCACTCGCACTAACGTGGTAAACGAGGCTTTGGTGTGTTGATCTATTCAAAGGCTCAATTAAACACATATTATGTACTTGTTCGGGTGTGTGAAATTGATAAGTTAGTATGCAGGCGCTATGCCAACTAAAGGAATATTACATTCTACTAACATCGCCAAACATTTGAACCAAATTGGCCGTAGCACTCCATAGAAATCATCGTCAGAACTACGCTCAATTGTAAATATTTACTACTCGATTCGGGATGACTCTATAGGCGATAAACTAACGAAAACAATTTCGCCATCGAGAGTCACTGCATTTGATTAATATATAAGAATGACGGTGTGTGCTGTGACGTTTGCTATACTATTTGTAAAAAAAATACTACATTGAATAGATTATTCTCCATTTCTATGTTATCACCATGCCGGAGTGTTTTACATCACTTAATACAAATAGTAAAATGTGTGCATATGACTTGCTTGAAACGATGAACATTTGGATGTTCTTTGTGTGTATTTCTTGACCACCATATGATGCATTCTTCCTAAATGTTATATGTACCAAAATGTTATATGTACCAAGCCTCTACCAATTACTGGTCAATTGGTTTGAACATTAGTACATATATTTACCACTATATGGTAACTTATACACATGCAAATACGAGCTTTGTTGGATTTTGTTCAGTAAAGCTATCCTCATTGTTCAACTTAGATATAATGATCGCCAACATGCATGTACTGAATTGTGTCTAAGTTTGTTCTTCTTCGTTTCCAATTGATCTTTAAAACTTGACACAATATGCTTGCTATATACCATTGACGGGAGCCTGTCCGCATACGAATATGAACTCGGTCTGCATGGTGTAATTTGTTTTCGTATAGTGTTATGGCTACCCTTAAATCCACATATCGATTTATATATATACGGTCCGCATTATGACACATGCGCTTGTACTCACGCTGGTATATTGGTAAAGTTCTTGTTATTACATCAGACCAAATCCCCCCAAAATACAATTTTAATACATGTAGTCCACCTTTAAATTTGCAACGATGCGAGTACAGGGGGAATTTGTCATAAGATGGGTCGAGTCTGGCTGTGTTGTTTGTGTGCATATTCAATGTTCCCATTGTGGGCGAGTCAAGAAGAGTAATGACTCTCGATGTACAGGTTTGGCAGAACTGGGTTTCGAGTTAAAGTCACATGGCCGTTTGTCCCGCACATTAACCTAATGATGTTTGCATTTTAATTTTCCCCGATATCGAAATAGGTCAATAAACTACTCGAAATATTATTCTGCGGGCTGTTCCTGGTGCCGTAAACATAAAGAGTCTCTGTTTAACCTATATATGTGGAAACACTTGAACCAGCTCGAGATATAGCTGTCATGGAAATTATTTTCAATAAAAATATGAAGCCGGGATATCAGTATTTTGTGTATTTGTCAACCTGTCTTATATATACATACTTCCAAATTATTTAGACAAAAGTTGGCAGCTGGAATGATCCATGTCCGTTTAAGGCATGCCATCTACGAGTGTGCAAATTGTGAAACAACGCCCAAACAGACTCTAGAAGTCATAACTCCTGAAATAAAATTTGGACCGGACTGATTTCCGATATCATATGCAATATAGACATATAGTCATAAGTAGAAGCCACACATGCATGGCCATAATTGGTTAACATCGAAGTTATGAACTGTTGTGCCTATATGTCGCGAAATAGACATGCGGGAAATAATTCAGGAGGTATACCTCCAAATACAATTAGGATCAAATTGGTGTTCGATCACATTCAAGATATTCGTGAGTATAATACATGAATATATTATAAATCAATACTTTCGATTTTGTCCAGTATCGCAATATGTCGATAAATACTTGCACCATACATTTATATATATACGGGGAGTATATGCCCCTGAAAGCTGCAACGAAGTCACAAAAATACAACTACATGTCAACACGGTCTTTGGGTCCCAAATAGACGACATAAATGACAGTGCACGACACGGAACATAAAAGAACGTTCTGTGTTAGCCTATTCCAGATATGCATGGTATAAATAAAGAGTGTTTGTTTTCACTTCTGGGCGAAAAAAAAATGAAAAATGGATGTCACATTGGCAAGTATTTTGTTTCAGAGCGTATGAAGCCGGTATATCAACATTTCGTGTTTTATCAATTTATCATATATATATATACCTCATTTCAAACTGTGTGGGCAATATGTGGAAGCTTGAATGAGCTATGCCCGTTTGAGGTAACTCCGTCACACCAAGTGTTATCAATGCATGCATTTGGGACAGTAATGTTGGCTGAAATATGTCAAACTGTGCAGCTTGGCAATCCACATTACATAATTATATAGTTAATTTGGGATATGAGAAAGACACTCTCTACACATAGATTAGCTGCATGCACGGTAACACTTATTGTTTTCTAACCGAAAATAACACAGATTATAACATACCGTTATATATTCTAGGCTGAAAAAAATCAAAGCGTGTTAAACCTCTTTCGAAAGTCCACATCTGGCCATGCACGACAACCTCTCACTAATGAGTCCATATGCCCAATCTAATTATTTTCTGGTCAATGTAGGACATACCCATGACGGTTGTATAGTTAGTCTGGTCGTTGAAGCATTGGACCTAGAACAAATTGTTTACAAGCTGTTTTTGGTGTCATATTGTCGGGCAGAATGTAGGGAACATATCCAAAATCCGCTAAAATCCGCTTTGGGAAAAATTCTCTATTGAAGATGGCGTCCATAATGTCTTTTGTTATCGGAAAATACTGAATTCTGCGGCAGGTGCTCCAATTAATGCCAAATTCGTACTAAATTGAAATATACACAAACATTGCTTAGTCGTAAACCATATATGTAGAATAGTTTTCCCAAAATGGCCACCAAAATGGACAAAATGGAATGAAATTTAGATTTAGTGCAAAATTGAATAGCTAGTCCTATACGAGTGAACAAACGCTCGAATATTGCGAGGAAGAATGACTACAAGTATAAGAGAAACTTTTGATTAGAGATGTACGAATTCTTTCTGATGTATCTCACGAGAGAGCAAGCGAAATCAGGGTCTTGTGGAACGGTTAAATCTGGACTTTTGGGTGACCAGAAACGGAAAAATTACGCAGTTTTATCTGTACCGCTAATCTTGAATCGTGTGATATATGTGTAATTAAACAGCTAAACGGGATTTAGTAGGGATGTATTGACTATGCGGCCTTTCTCTAGAAGCAGAAATATATGTATTCAGAGCAGTCTCACGAATGAGACCGATCACCATTTATTTTTATATCTACGGTATAAAACCTTAAAAAATGAATTGCTATAAAACGGTATGAATTATGTTCATATTGTACTGGAGAGAATGCGTAGATCCTATTGTACGTTTCTCAAGATAGTAGTTATAGTTGCCTCAGATCAAGTGATAAAACATGAATATTTCGCTTTTATCACAAGAATGCGTGATGGTGTACCATGAACTAAATTTATTAAATCACGAATGAGTACCATAGACTGTCTTCAATAAATTCAAAACTTGACCAACATTGCCGACATAATCTGTGACAGAGACTGTGTTTATATCTGGAAATTATATTTGGTTGAATTCACCAAGGCCACATCTACGTGAAACTTACTACGTTGTCTTCAACCGCATCACCGCGTTTACCCATTTTCCATAATGTTACACATGTCTGTTGGGCACAGAACCACAACTAACAATATTGGGTGAATGTTCAACGTTGGAATAACATCTTAAACGATGATCACCTGATATTTAGCACGATTACGTGGGTGGTAATGGTAATATATTTTCAAACAAAAATATACTGAAAACTAATAGTGTGCATTGCGCTGTAGCTTATTCTAGTTGTAAAGTGGCCACTGAAGTAATTTTAACAAAATTGTCTACTAAGAAACCGGGTTTGTAGCAGAATGAAAATTAGTCTTACATACAATATACTATGTACAGTCTCTTTGAAGATATACTATGTACAGTCTCTTTGAAGATATGAGTGTTTCTTTACAGTATAATAACCATTGCGACATACGTGTATCGTTTATTATCACCGGGAGTGTTGACAATTCCGGAAATATAACTAGTATTTATACCTCTAGAGTATGCACTTAAATTTCGGCGTTGCATTCAATATTTAATCACCATGCCGAATTAAACTACCATGCACTGTGAGGCGAAACATTAGTTCGTGTGTTGCATGCACGAGCTATTTTTGTTTAGCCCAACAGTTGGATGTTGGATAAGCAGAAGACCCAGACGTTAAAAACGTAAATCATTGGGGGGTTGACTTGCTGTGCAGTGACCGATGGTCCTTCAGATTGATCTCTTTTAATGATGTGTGTACCTTTAAAGATATTTAACAACCGACTTGTATATTGCCCATACGTATTTCACTATTATGTAGTTACCCAATATGTTGCTTTCTACGTGGTATGGTTTGGAGTTGCGGCCATTTTGACAGCCATTTCATGGCCACGATTGTATAATTTTCTGTCCGTGTCACTCTACTCGCTCCCGCATTCTAATTTAACACAAACTGATATAACGGCATAATTATGATGCCACTATATATCGTATAATGACTTATATCGAGAACTGATGTAGTATAGACAACCATGTTGGACGCCATCGTGGATAACAAAGTTTCCCCAACGCGGATTTTTGCGAATTTTGGATATGTTGTTCCTGATGCTTTTCCGCGTCGAATGACACCGAAAACAGCTTGTAAACAATTTGTTCTAGGTTCACCTCAAAATCGAGTCTCAACGACCAGACTAAGTGTCAAATCGGACAAGGCAACTTTATTGTAATTAGAACTCGGAAATATAACATGGGACCAATACTTTAACACATAATACTGCCTTTTTGTGAAATTTCACCAGCGCCTGTGTACCCGAGTATTATGAAACCCACTTATTAGTAAGAAATGTCCGGAATCGGGCGATTAGTTGTAACTATACATACTTTATTAAATCGTCAAAAGGGTAAATTGGCGAGCACGAATTAATGTTATGCTGGCTTCATATGCTCAGAAAAAAATCATGTTCATTATCACCGCCATTTCGCAGTCGTTTTCAACTTATCGCACAAAAGTGAAACAAAACGCTCTTTATTATTACCAATCAGGAATAGACTAACACGGAACGCTCTTTTCTGTTCCATGCCGTGCATATGGCTGTTGTTTGGGAATCAAATGCCGTGTTAAAATTGTGTTTTGTTTACTTCAATGCGACATGCAGGCACAGGCAATGCCTACCGAAATGTAGTTCAAGCATTTATATACCTATTTCGATACCGGGAAAATTAAAAGGGGAAACATGTATTTTGAGGTGCAAACCGCCATATGGCTTTAGATTAAAACAAAAATTGGAATAATTTTTTTTTTCTGGATTGAGCTATGCTCCAGAAAACGTTTTTTGTATTCTGGTAAATAACTATATTCCAATGCTCTGACCAACTTAGAGCACCACGTCCAATGGGTTAACTGGAAAATCCAGTTGGGCGTGTGTTGACCAAGAAACACAACCCGTGCGATGTGCGACATTGAACACTCCTGAAAATGGATGTGCTTTACAAACAAATCGGGTAACTATTGTTACAAGAGATGGAGCTATATCTTTCCAGATCGAGAAAAGAATCTAACTCTCCCAACATATATAGGCGCTGTCTTGCTAGATCGAGAAAAGAATCCCAACTCTATCAACAGATGTGGTAACGTGAGCCAATATATAATCTCGTTGCTGATAAGATTGCATAATTCAACGATTCGACCACATGCTTAAGTGTGCCCCATCCGACATTGTTGACTGGCACTCCAATAAACACTTATGGTATACAGTGTTTGTGGTTTAGTTGCACATTAATGAATATTTAAGAGCATGATTAGTGAAAATTTAATTAGTGACCCATTTGCGATAGTCATGTTGGCTGAAATAAGTCAAAATGTGCAGGTTGGCAATCCACATTACATATTTATATAGTTCATTTGGGATATGAGAAAGACACTCTCTACACATAGATTAGCTGCATGCATGATAACACTTACTGTTTGGTGACCGAAAATAACACAGATTATAAAATACTGTTATATATACTAGGCTGGAAACAAATCGTATTAAACTTATTTCGAAAGTCGACATCTGGCCATGCACGACAACCTCTCACCAATGAGCCCATGGACCAATCTAATTATTTTCTGGTCAATGTAGGACATACCCATTACGGTTGTATAGTGTCAAATCGGACAAGGCAAATCGGAAATGTAACATGGGGTCAATACCTTAACACATATTGAAAATAATATTGTAATACTGCCTTTTTGGGAAATTTCACCAGCGCCTGTGTACCCGAGTATTATGAAACCCACTTATTAGTAAGAATGTCCAGAATCGGGCGATTAGTTGTAACTATACATACTTTATTAAATCTTCAAAAGGGTAAATTGGCGAGCACGAATTAATGTTATGCTGGCTTCATGTGCTCTTTAAAAAATAATGTTCATTATCACCGCCATTTTGCAGCCGTTTTCAACTTATCGCACAAAAGTGAAAAAAACGCGCTTTGTTATTACCAATCAGAAATAGACTAGCACGGAACGCTCTTTTTGGTTCCATGCCGTGCATATTATGGCTATTGTTTGGGAACCAAGTACCGTGTTAAAACAGGGCGGATGGGTAAAATAAAATTACGGATACAAGGTGGAAATTTTGTGTTTTTCAGTTTTGGGGACCCACTACACCGGGAGCGTAAGTTTTTTCCACCCAGGTCTGGGACACCCACCCGGGACCGTATGTTTTTTTCAACCAGGTCTGGGACACCCGCCCCCACAATTGATGTAAATTCTACTAAATAATGTGTTGTTGGCAGGGTAAGGGTCTCTCATTGTGTCTGCACCGGAACTGAGAGAACGCTGACCAAGTACACCCACAACAAATAAACAAACAAAGCACATGCCTGAAAAATATGCCAACAAAACCTTTAAAAACTCAAATATTTATGGTTATAAATGTCAAATTACCCACTTTAACAGGATAGATGTGTCCCTTATTAGCAATAGGTTAAAATATGTGCATGTGTAAAGTAAAAACACCATCAATTTGATTAAATAAACACAGTTCCAGTCTTCTCCATGTCGGAAATCACTGGTGAGCAATGATGAGCTCCCCTTAAACTCATTCTAGGCGAGTAGCTCTCATACAAAATGTCAAGGCGAGTAGTATCTCCAGAAGGCCTGAGGGGGAGTACGGGAGGGGGTCAGTAAGACTCCCCGGAACATTTTGAAAATTAGATGCTCTGAGATTGGATCTGGAGCCTTTTAATGCTCCAATCACTGTTCAACTAACGATGTTGTGTCAATAAGAGACAAAAATGCAATGCCACATTGCTAATAGTACACAAGCAAGTAAGTTGGTATATTTGAAATAAAGGTATCTGATATATTACGCACATTTGAAGCATGTGTATTCTGAGTTATCTGTTGTGCAGAAATTGTATTGCCGATGTGAATCGGAATCAGTTCGATTTTGAATTGATTCCTCGATCTATTTTAGTAAATAGCGCATATAATAAAAAAAACCTTCGTGTTTTGAGTGAATACCAGAATTACCTCATTCGTGGTCACAGTGAGATACTGGAATCATCACTCGTGGCCTTTAGCCACTCGTGATGATTCCAGTATATCACTGTGACCACTCATGAGATACTTCCAGTATTCACTCAAAACACGCAGGTATCCTCCTAGTATAATAAATTTAAAAAAAAAGCCATGATAAACTATGAGAAAAGATGAGAATGGATTTTTTTTATTGCAATTTTTTTCCTCGACCAAAACCGGACCCACCCCATGATTTCAACTGTTAAAGGGGGAAATTGTGGACAAATAAATAAATATAGAGCCCCCTCACTTGTATAAGACTATAGCATGCACTACTACATGAATCTGATTGTTTCAATGATTCAATTCATTTTGAAGCTGTAATTTGTCTTAGAAATGATTTTTGGAAATAAATTGCATGACATCAGCTGATGGCATCAGAAAAAATCTGCATTCCGGACTCTGGGATACCCACCCACCCGGTCCTTGTATCCTGTAATTTTTTCCGACCCCCCCCCCCCCCCTGGTTAAAATTGTATATTTTGTTTACTTCAATGCGACATGCAGGGACAGGCAATGCCTACAGAAATGCAGTTCAAGCATTTATAGACCAATTTCGATACCGGGAAAACATAAAAGGGGAAGCATGTATTTTGAGATGCAAACCGCCATATGACTTTAGATAAATAGCATGGGAAGCCTTCGTTGTCGAAATATTCATATTTGTTCCAACCACACAAACAGACAGACTATTACAATGTACATAGTTTTGTTCATACATGTATATACCACAATCATCGCGTAAATAGCATGCTACCATCAAGATCTACTATGTATTATCTAAACAAGAACAGCGCAATTCTATCGGATAATTACACAAAAAGTATATAAACGCTCTTTATTATTTCCATATCAGGAATACACTAACACAGAACGCTCTTTATGTGTATCATCATAATATAAACAAACGCCAGAAAAGGTAACTTTTTTGCGCAATTGTTTACATAACAATGGGTAAACATCTGACAATAACATAATGTTTATGCGACATGTCTAATTTCTATACGAACAAAGTCTGTCTATATTTTAATATTTGTTCTGTTTATGGCGGTTTTCAACGGAGGTGAGTATTTTACCAGCTATGTGTTCGTAACGGCATCGGTTTGCCCTACCCGCATTATAGCAATTCAGTAGGACCACCAGCATCGTAGCATATTGGCAGGACCACTTGACCAGGGGTGCTGTCGCACATTACTCAAAATATGCTGTCAACATTATCAATGCACAGGTTCTGTCAATCAGGTTGTCATCAACATTAAGTGGAATATAGAATACATATGAGTTGGCGTCACTCACCTACACGACTAGTGATGCGGACCGGACCGGACCACCTTGGGTTCAGTGCATTGCAATGAGTCCATACATGTTAAAACTTACATTGTTTGCTGAATGTATGAGTCATTGTCTGTCTCTGGTGGGATATACTGGGAACGATGCACGATAATAGTATTCCTAGTAATGCGAACATGCACTAATTAAATGTATTGGACATATATATAGCTAGGGCCAGAATGTGTTATAACCAATCTAACATGGCACTCAACTGATCGTATGCATGATTCGTATCATACTTATTTTCATTAAATTGAAATTTAAACGAAATAACTATACTGATGACAATTAAACAAATGTGTACTAATATGACTATTGACTACTACATTAATATTGGAGTCTTGGAGATTGTGATAGTTGATTGTATAGTCCTGACAATTACAGTTATATACCTAAGTACAACTACTATTGGATTAATGTAGGCCCTAATGTGGTTTGCGTGTTTCTTCGATAATTATAACTGTGAAAAACAATAGAATATTCGATTCGATATCCATCCAAATTGATTAGTTGATGCCATGTAGTACATCTATACATTGTTTTCGTTGCATCAAACGTTTAATAGATATTAACCACTTTAATAGATATTAAAATGGTACTGTACGCCACATGTTGTTGTTGGTTTCTATAGTCTCCGAGTCGGAGAATAAGGTAACAATTTTTCCATTATTTGAAAGTCTGTTGAGTACGAAGTCATGTTACGGATGACAAATGTACCGGAATGCAAAAATACAAATTGTCGTTGTCGAGTAATTTTTGTAAAGTTTTCAACCAAATGAATCAAATAAAAGTTATATTATATGCATACTAGTCCCATATAATCATTTAAGTTATTGTATCGTCGCTAGTCAGTGAGTGGCTTGAGTGTTCTCCCCGTATCATCATAATATTTTAAGCAATCATGTGTGCGATCGGTTTAAAAATCCAGTATCCCTCAATTACTATTTTTGATTACGGTAATTCGTAATTTAATTGACGCCATTTTATGGCTCCAGTCATAAATTCAATTTATATCAAATTATTAACTTTTAAATTATTAAATTTTAAGATAGCCTATTAACCTGAGAGTTTACAGAATACATCTTCGACTCAAATTACTTATGTTTCTATATATTATCGATATTAGATCGTTGTTGTCACCGTAAATTTAATGAAAATGGCGTACAGTACCCCTTTAACCACTTGAATGTGTCAATACATCGTTGCTAATTGATATCACGGCAAATCCGCAATAATATTCGCGATAGTTTATCATAACTGGAGTAAAATAGTGGACCGGACCGGCGAGTACCGGACCGGCGGCAAAAAGCGGTCCGGTCCGGTCCAGTGACACCCGCATCACTATACACGACTGATACCCTACCAGAAATTGCATATCAAAATCATGCTACCGGATATCCTCTATAGTGCTTCTTGGCGAGTTTCTACACAAATGTGGATTGTATCAAACTTTACCTTTATCCGTGCACACTCCCGCATGGCGCCCCACATGGACCCAGGCAGACGACAGTCATCAGTACATTGTTATCTATGTCTGGGACTCAATAAAGTATTGGATCAAACTCTACCTTTATGGGTAGATACAAATTGATAGAAGTCATGTTCAGCTACCTGGTTTGTCGTGGTATTCGGACTCCACCACATAAGCAGTGAAGTCCCCGTGTTCTACGATGATATGGCGCTGTGTTGTCGCTTTCTCGCCGCATTGTGGCTGATCTTCCGTTGAGATTTCTGGGTTTGTTTTTGTGGTAGTTTTGTTGTTGGTTTCGGATCCGTTTGTTGTTCGTTATACGAGTTCCGTCACTCGTGTTGTACGTATACCTTGGTCTGCCGCCCTGGACTAATCCTCCATCCAGTGTAATGAAGCATAGTATTACCAATAATTGCATCAGCATCTTGAAAAGAAAATTTATAGAATATCAGTCAGACCGCGATGACAGTTTGAACCGGATCATGTATTTATTCGGAATATCTTTATTCGGACGGTTCTTCATTCCGAAATAATTGAGAGGGAACTTCTGGGTCTTTGTGAACCATCTAAAGGTGCATGCTACTGACATTTGCCTTCAAATACCCGGATGATTGATTATTGGGAGATAATTGCAACATACAGGAACATTTCAGCAGAATCGCTACACGTGGAACTACACTGGTATTTATTTCTCACTAGTTAGCTGTGGACAGATTCAATGTATAATCATGTTTGCCTTCGTTTGATGGTACATTATTATGTTTATACGGTAACCAATACAGGTAAATGGTTGTCTGACAAGGTGGTACATCTGTCCGGGGCAAAGAAAATTACACCAAGCCCTCCGGAAAGACAACAACATATAAGAATGGAGCGCTGGCTAACGGACTCTAAGGCCTTTCCGTTTGTCAACATAAGTATAGTGAACGCAATGATGACTTGCAACTTATCCGTCATATAATTTCCCCACATAATGAAGGTGGTATACATAAATGTATGGATGTCAAAAAAATAGGGAGGATGTCTGCTAGGTATATTAAAGAAGGTTCGAGGCTAAATATAATAATTACCTAGGTCCCAATGTATCGCTAACAAATTACTCATCGTTCTATTGACGTGAGTTTGGAGGTGGCAGCTGTAGCCTGGAGCTGTTTTGTGGACTTTTACAAATATTTTAGAAGGTACCGCACAAAAACCAGTTTGTATTGTATACCAAAATTATAATTTAGGTCATTTTGGAAATTACTCCCAATGAGTTGAAAAGATGCCAAAATGTTTGGATAGGACCATCATCAGTTGCATATTGCTGGCTATGTGCCATACTAAGCGCATGTCACAGTACGTTTCGACTTGATACCAACTTTGCGTGTGTGTGCTGAAGAGTACACAGGGTTTGTGATCAGTACCAGGTTTCGCGCTGCCACTTGCCAAATTTGCCAACGGCAAACATATTTCACATTTGGCAAAAAATAGTTTCATTTGGCAAACGTTTTGGCGAATTTAATTATTCAAGCAAGGAAGAAATCGTCTCGCGGCGATGATTAAATGACATTTTTTCCGCGATCGAACAATGACAACTGACTTAGATTGATCGCGGTGTCCGAACATTAGCGAAGAAATATTCACTCACCTTCAGTTGGTCAGATATGCTATCCAAGCGTTTATTTTCTCAAAAAACCGTCACAAAATGTCAACAAATATTTGTCGACAGATATTTCTCCACCTCGAAATCTACGACTTCCGGTTTTGGTTCGTGTCCGTTGATCTACTGTGATAACGGGAGTTAGGCTGGTGCAGCATTAAGGACGCTGTTTGTATTAAACATTTATCATGGTCAGTGTATGCATTTTAAAACACAGGGCAAGTTAGATTACATCATTTAATTGATATTCTAGTTAAAATAGTCTGTGAAACTACTTTAAAACCACATGTTATGCACCCTGTTTTGCCAACTAAGCTATGAAATATAGATATGTTATTTGTTTTATTATCAGAGGAAAGCATTCTGCAAAGATATGGCCTTATACATGTTATAAACATGCAAATAGTGGCTTCATTTGGCCTTTCTTCCATCATTTAGAGAGTCAAATCTGAAGAAATTCCCTTAGTTTGATATTTATTATCCCATAATCCCATGAAATGGTATTTAAAACCTCAAATGTCAGTATTTCCTATCAGATGGACATATCAACTAATAAATTAAACATTTCCCATGGTCATTACATGCATTTTAATATACAAGGCAATGTAGAAAACATCATTTGATGGATATTTTACTTAAAATAGTCAGTGGAAACTACATAAAAGCAATATTGTATGCATCCCTGTATAGCCAAATCAAATTAAACTATGGATATTGTATTGTTTATTTCATCTGAGACATGTATTCTGTTCAGATATAGCCTTATATATGTTACTAGCCGATGAGCCCGACGTTGTCCGGGCTATTCAAAATCCAAATTTCAAGTCGATAGCTCCACCCGTTTCCGAGATCTGGTCTGCGCATGCGCGAAGCTGGCGTCGCACGGGCTCGGCGACCCGATAAAATTCGTATTCGGGGCAAGATACATTCACATAGCAAATTTCAAGTCGATAGCTCCACCCTTTTCCGAGATCTCGTCTGCGCATGCGCTGCACGGGCGTCGCACGGGCTCGCCAATACGACAACGACCACCACCTGGTCAAACTACACACACGTACCAAGTTTCGTTCCGATCGGTCGAGAATCGTAGATTTGTATTAATGACAAACAAACATACAAACAAACATACAGACAGAGGTCTTCAACATATATATGAGATAAACATGCCAATAATGGCATCATTTAGGCTTTTTTTCCATAATTTAGAGGGTCAAAGCTGAATAAATTCCCTTATTTAAAATGTGTAAGATGCCAAGCCAGCTGAAATGGTGTATCAAACCTCAAATGGCAGTATTTCTTATCAGATGGACATCTCTACCAATAAATTAAACATTTGTCATGGTCATTACTTGCATTTTAATATACAGGACAAGGCAGAAAACATCATTTGATGGATATTTTACTTAAAATAGTCTGTGGAAACAACCTAAAAGCCATGTTGCATGCATCCCTGTATAGCCAAAACAAATTAAACTATGGATATTTTATTGTTGATTTCATCAGAGACATGTATTCTGTTGAGATATAGCCTTATATCTATATCTATATTTGCGAATGTCTGTCTGTCTGTCTGTGTTCTATAGAAATTCACAGGGGACCATCTAGATGATGCCAAAGGGGTCTACTAGGAGTAGATTTTTACGAGAAAGATAATGGTCGGGGTTAGAATTTTCTAAAGTGACGCCGTTGTTGTCAGGGGCAGAAAAGGGGGAGGGGCAGAAAAAAATTTGTCGCTGATTGCCACCAAACTTATATATAATCATCCCCATAATATGAGGAATCTAATGGCGTGGTTTAAATATGACAAAAGTCGCGCCGTTCGCGTCAGGGGTGCCCGGAAGGGGGGGGGCAGATTTGTTTTTCTGTCGCCGAATTGCCACGAAACTTGCATATAATCATCCCCATGATATGAAGAATCCAACGGTGTGGTTTAAATATGTCAAAAGTGGCGTCGTTTGAGACAGGGATGAACGGAAGGGGAGAGGGGCAACAAAATTGATAAAACTTATTTTAGCGCCGATTTCCACCAAATTGATATTCTTCTTCACGATACAAGGAATCTAATTGTGCGATTTAACAACGCCAAATTGTTGATTTGAATGAGAGATTGGATGGGTGGGCACTAAATTTGATAATAAGTCGCCGATTGCTACCACACTTATACAAAATCATCCCCATGGTACGAGGAGTCTAATGGTGTGGCTTTTATCTGTCAAATACGGCCTCATTCGAGCCATGGTTGCATTTAAAGGGACAGGGGCACCAAAATTGATGCACATTTTTTTTACTAATCGTGATTTAAAGACGCCATAGTGGTGCTGTTTGGGTGGGAGATGGAGAGGGGAGGAATTGGCACCAAATTTGATAAAACAAATTGTTTAGTCGCCGATTATCACCAAACTTATAAACAATCATCTCCATGATATCAGGAGTGTAATCGGGTGGTTTAAGGATGTCACAAGTGGGGCCATTCGAGTCAGTGGTGCATAGAGATGAGAGGGACACAAAAAATATATCTATATGTTTAGTGCCGATTTCCACCAGATTGATACATATTCTTCTCCGTGATACGAGGAATCTTATCGTGTGGTTTATATACACCAAATTTGTGCCCTATGGGTGAAAGATATGGGGACCTTAAATTTGATACGAATTTGTATACTCGCCAATTTTCACCAATTTCATATATATGCATCTCTAATCTCTAATGAGTCTTAGTGTGTGCAGCTTGAGTCCGAAATAGGGACGGGACGGTCACCAAAATTTATACAAAATATTTTTAGTTCCAATTACCATCACATTCAGACACGTTCTTCTCAAATGATACAAGAAATCAAATCGTGCTTTCTGTCTGTCTTTTTTGTCTGTCTGTGTGCGTTCTATAATAACTTCACGCGGTACAATCGAGATGGGACCAAGGCGTTCTAAGAGGGGTAACTTTTTACAAGGAAGATAATGGTGCGGGTTAAAATTTTCTAAAATGACGCTGTTTGTGGGAGGGGAAATTAAAAAAATATGGTGAAATAGTTTTGTCGCTGATTTCCACCAAACGAATACATAATCACCTTCGCAATATGGCATTGTTCGAGTTAGCGTTGCATCAACAATTGATTTAATAAACCAAATTCCACCAAATTCATACACGTTTTTCTCTAATGATATACCATGAATTAAATCACATTTGGTGTCGTTTGCGTCACGGATGGCGAGCGGATATGCACTATCATTGATAAGATTGCTAATCGATCGCCGATATCCACATATAAGTTATATACAGTCACCAGGCCATCTCCATATCATTTTAAGTAGTTGAACGTTCACATTTCACAATCCCGACATATGGTGACCCCCACATAAGTCACTTGAACAATTGTATCTTATTAACAGTCATATTTATATGGGAATGGCAATCAAGGCATTCACACAATAAGCTAGCCAAAAGAGATAACTAGAATAAGCATTAAACGTATAGTTATCAGTCTATTGAAGAGATACATATATTCGTGCAAACTGAGAGACCTCGAACCGTCAGAGGATTGCATATATATAATAAAAAAAATTAGTCTTTTCCATTCAATACAGTTTCCACAAAAAGTTACAATTTGTCAAGAGATATGGAAGGCCTGTTCAAAAATAGTGGTCACAGTGTGCAGTCAAATATAGTTTCTTCTGATATACAAGAAAATGCAGTTAGTAGCACAAGACTTTTCAGGATCCTACCAATACTGACATCTGACAAGTGTTTTAGTACAGACTCATCGACTGACATAAACAACTTAAAATCTCGCTCTGTGCCTGGCACATGTAGCTGATATATGTGCGCAGCAATATTTCGTTTAAAGTAAGAATATTTAGCCAATATATAGCACCATGAACAGAGGAGCACTTGGAAATTTCTTTGAAACATCTGTATCTTCATGGAGATATGATAGCCAGGTGTCCTCTAGATCTTAGTCCAACCCACTAGATTGATTGATACATCTCAATATGTAAAACCCAATTATCATCTTTTATCGAACTAATGTGTTTATGATGTTCATGTATCATATTATAACGTCTAATGTATACGCAATTATAAATAAATAAATACTTCATTATTGGTGGAACGGATTAATCGCGATAAACAGAATGACAATTGACAAGGTGAGCCACTACTTATATTCCATGACTGTAATAATCATGTTTTGTGATGCTATTTGAATATACAATTTATGAGAAAACGTATAACACGTTAAGGGTCTATTCTCATTGCACACGCGCGTGCGTCTAATCGCAGCGTTTTTAAGGTCGAGCGGCTCTATATGTGTGTTCGATGGCATTCCTTCATCCCACTGCTAAGAGTTCCCCCAATAGGTGTGGGGGTCTGACGAACACATTCATACACAGGTCTAGGGTAGGTTGGAGGATGATAAAGTACTTTCGGTTGGGGTGACCACATACAGGCCTATATATGCTAACACATTAACTTTAATTTTCCTCAGTTAGATTTACTCAGGTATAAGTTGAGTATAATGAGCCATGCCATCAAAATGACATAAGTTTTGAGGACACAATTATATCTAGCTAATTATAATTAGAAATAGAGGGTTCAATTCCATGTAGTTGGGCATAAATATGCATATTTTATTCCAGCTTGAAACGTATATAACACTATATAGTACGATCACAACCCAGATTACAGGAGTTTTATGTATATAATTGTTATTATTACTCAAGATTATCAAAAGTGTACGATTCAAGTTGTTGAATTAGATCTTTCAACATTTTACCTTATAGTTAGCTAGGTCTGACAAAAATCGTCTTTCTGAATAAAGCTCATTTAAAACATTTTTACTCAAACATATGATATCCAGTAAAAATTATGGGGAAAGAGGGGATGAGACCCCAATTTGTTGGGAGAAAAACAAATAGATTTGCATGTAGGGAGGATGGTAGACCCATGGTTGGGCAGAATAATTTATGGTATTGTTATTTCTGGACACTCTGCAGTAATTACGTGGTACCGGTATCAGAATAATTAATGGTATTGTTATGTCTGGACAGTCTGCAGTAATTACGTGGTACCGGTATCAGAATAATTAATGGTATTGTTATGTCTGGACAGTCTGCAGTAATTACGTTGTACCAGTCTCATAATAATTAATGGTATTGTTATTTATGGACAGCCTGCAGTAATTACGTGGTACCGGTCTAAGAATTATAGATATATGATGAGAGTTTCACTTTAACAAGTATTATACCAAATACCCATTGACGAGTAGTTCCCTTAGGAAATGTTCAAATAATAAGTTCAACAAACGACCGTTTCCTTCTATTACATCAACACCCCTTGAAATTGATAATAGACCGTTTCAATGTATACTTTTATAACTGAATGGGAGCATCCATTTAGTATAGAAAGGTTTTACTTCGTGACTCTGGGTCTCCTCTTGGCATAGTACATCCTTAATTGATGCTATACTAAATTATCATGGATGAGTAGTTATCCCATTATAAATAAAGTTTAACCCTTTCTATACTAAAGCATCATTAATTATTAGTTATCCCATAGGAAATATCCAGATAATAAGTTACCGTCCTACACTATAGCAGCATTGATGAGTAGATAACCATGAGGAGATTTTCAGGTAATAAGTTTAACCCTTTCTGTACTAAAGCATCATTGATGAGTAATTATCTCATAGGAAATGTGCAGATAATATGTTCAACAAACGTTTGTTGAACTAGCAAACTAAACATTTCCCTAAATAACTATAGCTAGTTCAGCATTTTCATTTATCTGTCGTCTGCTGTTATCACCTTGATTTCCATCCAAATGAACGATAGACCATTCCGATGTTCATATTTTAACTGACTGGGAGAATCTATTCAGTGTAGAAAGGGTTAAATAATTCCATTTCTTCATTTCAGTGTTGTATACGTAGCGAATCCAAGTTCAGCCGGATCCATACAGGATTAACCTGGATGATGATAACAACTCACATATGATATATTTAGAAATCATCCCCGACCCTTCGATGATAGAACATCCAATTCCAACACCACATTTGGGGGGACAACCAGACATGATTAGTGGGGCCACAACAGAGGTTGGCAACATTCATGGTGGCGGTGGTGGAACAACGACGTCGCCGTCAGATGGGGCTCCGACTGGTGGACACTCGGCCACAGAGCGAGCAATCATTCATGGACCGAGATAATGTGTATTCCGAGATTGACTTGAATACGTGAGGTACACATAGGGGCCATACAAATCGCAGAATGTACTAATCATTCCTTAAATAAATACTCTTTGACGAGTTATTCCCATTAGGAAGTGTTCAGATAAAACATTCAACAAGCGGCCATGGGATAAACAAGCAAACATACATCGGACCCTGAAACATCACAATGAAGGAGAAAATGAAAAATTGATATAAATTATTTTGTTCTGATATGCAGTACTGATAGTTATCCAGTAAAGAATATCGCGTGTTGAAACAAAAACTGATACAGTGATATGCCAACAAACACAACAGCGGTTTTGATATGTGAAATATCATTATTGGAGAGTTATTAATAACGAAAATATAGATCACAGTCCATACATGTTTTCATTTACTTGTTGATGATAGTTGTTTTATGCCCGTTGTCCAGTGGGGAACGTGGAGTTGGCCGTACACGGGAACAATGAAGAGTCCGAAGGTTTTATACTTGTATGTTTCAATAACTGCCGGTAAGCAAAATATGTTGGTTCAGATGTTTTGGCTGTTCATTCGAGTAAGTGGAGTGAATCTCTATCTCTTAGACACGAGTAGTTATTCCACGAGTTGGGGTATCATGTTTCCAAATAAGGTCTGAGATATCATGAAACCCTTGTCTATGACGTGTATCATACTATTGTTTACTATAGGATGATAACGATATGATCATCCCTCAAATATACGATGGTTACTACCAGTCATAACCAATTACGAATATGATCTTGTTAATTATACTTCCATGGTGTAACCAAGGAAGTATATTGTTTTTCTACTGCGGCCGTTTTCTGTTTAATTGGAAATACTCAGAAACTAATGGGAGGAGGACCGCGAAATCTCTAGCGAATGTAGGCATCTAAGGTCTACTAAAAATAATGCTATCCGGATGTTGGTCCAATATATTTTGACAGAGTTATGGCCCTTTTTCGATTATTTTTCATTATTATTATTATTATACTGGACACTTTTGCAACCCTTATTACTCGAAAAGTACAAGGAGTAGCACACTAAAACTTGGTACGTATCTTGGGATCAAAGAGTTGTATGCCATCGTCGCATAACGAATATTGTCCGCGTTTTCCCCGAGGAGTTATCTCCCTTTATTTGAAAAAATGTCATTTTATTATCTCGGAAATTATAAGAAGCAGAGCATCGAAAATTAGACCGTATGCACATCTCGATATGCACTACTGCCCACGGGCATAAAAACTTGGGTCCGCCCTTTCCCTGAAGAGTTACCGCCCATAGTTGGCAAACCTCTATTTTATTGTACTCTGTTGTCCTCCCGTATCATTCCAGATAACTGTATTTGGCTTTTGTAGTCGTGTTGACCGTTGTCAGCTTAGTCCGAGGAAGAAAATTTGACAGGGTTGGACATATATTTTTACACTGGGGTGGGGGCAATATTTTCGCAATTTTTTTTTATTATTGACATTCATCTATTTAAGTATGTAGATTCCCTGAACGAAAACAAACCCATACCGGAAAGGATTTTTGTAATCCGAGAAGAAATGCAAGAGTTACGGGCCCTCAAAGTTTGCAAGTGTCGGTCCCATGTGCTTGTGACCCTATCTCCTCCGAAGATGTCGAACTTTGGATGTCGTCTGATATCCCAGTGCGTGCGGTCTGAAGAGAGCACGCGATGGGCCAAATTTTGCCAGTGTCGGTTCAGTGTTGTGGGTCAGGGGAGGGGTGGTCCGGGGTACCAATTTTGTATTCTTCTCCGAATCGGATGAAACTTGGAATATAACATCCATACCGCCAACCGATCTAGAAACTGAAAGAATTTCGAAAATCCATTGAAAAATGTCAGAGTTGTGGGCCTTCAAACAATGCAAATTTGGCCCCATATGCTTGTGATCACATCTCCTCCGAAGATGTCAAACTTTGGATGTCAACTGATACGCCAATGCGTGCGGTCTGAAGAGAGCACGCGATGAGCCAAATTTTGCCAGTGTCGGTTCAGTGTTGTGGGTCAGGGGAGGGGTGGTCCGGGGTACCAAAATTTATTTCGTCTCCGAATCATATGAAACTTGATATATAACATATACCATACACGTTGATCATAAAACTGAAAACAGATTGTAAATCCGTTAAAAAATGGCGGAGATTTGGGCCCTCAAACTTTGAATGTGGGCCCGTATTCTTTCCAATAAACAAAATGTTATTCGTCTCTGAATCAGACAAAATTTATAACAAATAATCAATGTAAGTAGCTGATCACAATACTCAAAACAATTTTTAAATCCATTGGAAAATAACGGAGTTACGGGCTCTCAAAATTCGCATTTTTGGGCCGGGTTTGACTATTTCCCAATCCCGTCACCCAATTTCGAGGCAGGGGTGGGGTCACTCCCAAACACTTGAGATCAACCCACACATGTTAAGGGAAAGATATAATCATCCTAATTCATATTTTCCGTCCCTTAACTGCGATTTATTGAGCTCATGATTTGCCCTATTATTATACTTCCATGGTGTAACCAAGGAAGTATATTGTTTTTCTACTGCGGCCGTTTTCTGTTTAATTGGAAATACTCAGAAACTAATGGGAGGAGGACCGCGAAATCTCTAGCGAATGTAGGCATCTAAGGTCTACTAAAAATAATGCTATCCGGATGTTGGTCCAATATATTTTGACAGAGTTATGGCCCTTTTTCGATTATTTTTCATTATTATTATTATTATACTGGACACTTTTGCAACCCTTATTACTCGAAAAGTACAAGGAGTAGCACACTAAAACTTGGTACGTATCTTGGGATCAAAGAGTTGTATGCCATCGTCGCATAACGAATATTGTCCGCGTTTTCCCCGAGGAGTTATCTCCCTTTATTTGAAAAAATGTCATTTTATTATCTCGGAAATTATAAGAAGCAGAGCATCGAAAATTAGACCGTATGCACATCTCGATATGCACTACTGCCCACGGGCATAAAAACTTGGGTCCGCCCTTTCCCTGAAGAGTTACCGCCCATAGTTGGCAAACCTCTATTTTATTGTACTCTGTTGTCCTCCCGTATCATTCCAGATAACTGTATTTGGCTTTTGTAGTCGTGTTGACCGTTGTCAGCTTAGTCCGAGGAAGAAAATTTGACAGGGTTGGACATATATTTTTACACTGGGGTGGGGGCAATATTTTCGCAATTTTTTTTTATTATTGACATTCATCTATTTAAGTATGTAGATTCCCTGAACGAAAACAAACCCATACCGGAAAGGATTTTTGTAATCCGAGAAGAAATGCAAGAGTTACGGGCCCTCAAAGTTTGCAAGTGTCGGTCCAGTAGTGTGGGTCAGGGGAGGGGTGGTCTGCGGTACCAATTTTTAATTCTTCTCCGAATCATATGAAATTTGGGATATAACAGAAATATGTCTATCCAAATGTAATTCGCGAACTATGAACGAATGTTGTACAAGCTCACATCTCATTCCCCAAACTATCCGTTACTTATTCATAAAAGTCATATTATGCTACACGCGAAACGGAGATAACTTTTGGGGAATCCAGAGTCCAAAACGGATCGAAATCGCCCTGTTCCAGAAAAGTCGTTCATTTTGTTTTCACTTTTTGAAAAAGGCTCCAATATTTCAACCAAAACTTTTGGACTTAGAACATTATTTTTTTCTCAGTCAAGTGAAAAGAGCTCTTCAAAATAATTCCGCTTATATATATAATATATATTATCTATATATACGCCAAAAATTTGTCACTCCCCTCTCTCCTTCCTCCGGCTACCCCATCCCCCGTGGGATGGAACCTACCTCCGATTCGAATACACCCGTCTTGCCGCGGACCAGTCTCATTCGTCTACCATAGAACTGATAGAACGCCCGTCGAATTCCAACAATCATTTCCAGAGTGGTATATTGGTATGAGTACATATCGGAGCCGTTATAAAGCAAATAACTTGGATTTTAATATAAACCCACCTATTCGTAAATTGTGTAGCCCATGGTGTGTGGTAAATTATCATTTTATCGTGTAGAGTGTGTCATGAGCTATCTGCGTGCGTGCATTTCACTTTTGTATTTTCTTTCGCATCTTCAACGCATTGCATATCATATACAACCAAACAAAATACAAACATTACATTAATTTGGTCAAACAAGCCTTCGTTATACGGTGTATATTTCTACTAACGTAATGACGACGTATAGCCAATTATTCCGTTTGCGATAACAACGATAAACACATAGAAACATGCAAACATCATCAGTTTCGTAAGATCAATTTGTATATTGTTATAAACCGTAGTATACTGCTGATAGACATTCAATTCTTTCCGTGAGTATATGTCTGCCGAATTGGAAATGACTCCTTTTATACTTTCGCAAACTAAAACACCACTGATAGTTTCGTACTCCGTCATTTAAGTCTTGTCAAAAAAGCAAACGTGAAACAACCGCTCATTATTCCTACCATAAAGGAATCTACTTATAGAGAACGCTCTTTTCTGTTCGATTACGTTCAAACTATTTGTGTGTTGTTGTTAATCACTCATTATATTCTTCGGACCGAACGTTCATTAAGCGCGCTTCATGTTATATATGCGAAAACCGACCCACGTGTTTATTGTTTTATATCCGATTCAATAACACATTTTACATTATCTTTAGTTTGGTATTATTCGTATTTGATGATTAAAATACACCAAAACATGTTAAAAATAAAAAATACAAAAAGATAATTTGACGGGATTCGAACTCACGTCGCAATAAAACACAAACTGAAGGTTTGACGCTTTCACCTCTGGGCTACGCACTGCGCTGTTAATTTATAAGAAAATATATTAGTATTAAATATATAGGCATATAACTGTGTATATTTAAACTTTATATTCAAATTGATTGAAATCGAATATAAAAAGCATCTTTACATTATCTTTAGTTTGGTATTATTCGTATTTGATGATTAAAATACACCAAAACATGTTAAAAATAAAAAATAAAAAAAGATAATTTGACGGGATTCGAACTCACGTCGCAATAAAACACAAACTGAGGGTTTGACGCTCTCACCACTGGTCTACGGACTGCGCTGTTAATTTATAAGAAAATATATTAGTATTAAATATATAGGCATATAACTGTGTATATTTAAACTGTATATCCAAACTGATTGAAATGCGTGACTATATATATATACCCCTTTCCGCTATACGGGGAACAGGAAAATGCACCTATTCTTCCCACCAAATCCAAAAGGGCTAATTAAAGAGCAAGGTAATGTAGCAGGTACATTTGGATATTCTATTCACGCCCCCCCCCCCAAATCTTGACCGCTATACTTCAAATTCAAACATCGAGATAATTTTTTTTGACGAGTACATCTGATAGCTAGTGTTCACGCGCATCTAGAGCGCAATTTTCTAATTTTTAGATGGAACGGTTTACTCGTGACAACGCTATATATCATAAATATGTATACTTCTGTAGTCTATCACTAGCCGATTTTTAGCCCCAAATCCAAACGGGCCGATGTAGGAGCGAGTTTAATGCGGTGGTACATAAGCCGGTATACTGTAGGTATGACTCTAAAATTTGACCTCTCTAATATAAACGCAACCTGCTCAAGGGAGTGTTTGTGTCGGGTGGGTTCAGATTTGGAAAATTCCACCGAAGATCAAATGGGCAAAATTACTCCGAAAATCATATATTGAGATAAAAACTTTTCGATGAGTGGATGTGATAAGTAGTATATATACGCAAGATTAGTACACTTTTTAATAATTTATATTGAACGGTTTAACCCTGGTAGCGTATAACGTTGTGACGGGTGATATATATTACTCAAATTCAAACCCTCTCTTCATGACGCAAATTCAAACGGACTTAGCAAGAAGCAAGGCAAATGCATGAATATGCTCACCGATATACTATATAGGTATGTCCGCTCTACTGTAAAAGTAACCTATTGTCACGATTTTACCTGTCCAAAACACTCCCCGGACAAAAGTTTTCCTAGGTATAAAATTTCGTCGAAATCCGATCGTTTTACTCGATTTGACCTTGAACTTACCATTTCGAATGTCAATGTCAGGTCGGGGTCACGACTTGACCCGCCCAAAAGACTCCCCGGACAAAAGTACCCCTAGGTATCAAATTTCGTGGAAATCCGCATGTTTTACCCGATTTGACCTTCGATTGACCATTTTGAAGGTCAGGTCGGGACGGGATGGGATGGGATGGAATACCATGGAAGTATATCTGATTCCATGGAATCTGACCTCTAGTTATTATTATTATTATTATTATTTAATTCAGGCAGGCTTGCCTATAGAAATATCATAAATAAATACAACAATAAATCAAAATAAAACACAAATTATGTATATAAAAGACTATTCCAGTGTTGAATCAGTTTTGATGATGTAATGATACTGAAATAGCATATTGCTTTGACGATTGTATTGTCACTGCCAGTTACTCTCTCGCGAAACCCGAAAACTGTCTTTCTTCTCACCTCCGTTAACGACCTTACTCCATCGAACGCTGCGCAATATAGAGGCCAGACAAAACGTTCAAATAGGAATCTCTTGACTTCGCGGGAGCATTTAGAGAACTTTCGGATGATCATATTTGAGCGAGCACAAATTGACCGATATTGGCGTTGGATATCCTCTATCCTTATGCTTGTATGTTCTTATGCTATAGTATTTATATCTCCCACGTATTTTGCTTACTTATACATCTAACACTCGTGGCATACAATCACTGGTGAAAGGAAGTTTATCGGGAACACATCAAACGACAACTATACTATATTATATGTACCATCGGACAGTTTACATAATGTTATGTAATATCGCATTAAAAAACATCGAAGACTTTGGGTCTCTTTGAATATACACCATTCTAAGTAAACCTATTCTAGGTTACACAGCATCAGATATTCAAATGCTCAACTTTGGATTTGAGTTCCGAAAGATCTATTTAACTTACTCGTATTTAAATTCGCGCATGACTATTTTTCGCTTAGTTTTGAATTCGCGCACTTTGAATTCGCCGGCACCGTGCTGCGAGAATTCAAAACTGGCCAAACTATTTTCATAAAATGCTTGGATTTGATGACCGTTTCAGATCTTAATCGTTAATAAAGGTACGTGTGCATATTTATTATTAAACAACATCATGCACGGTGGCTTTACATCGTGTATAATTTAACATAACTGCACCACCAACGTCTTACGAAGATGGGTGTTTACACGCTCCAAATAATTATATTGGAATAGTTATAGACATAATTGAAATGAACTCGAAAGAAGTAAAACCACAACCGCGTATAGAAAACTTACATCAGAAAAAAAAATCAAAACTTGGGTTGTGTTGACATAACTAACTCAGACTCTTCGGTCACGGTGTTGTGCCAGTGTTGTGAATATATAGCACGTGGTTTTGTGCATGTTCAATCTGCAATATTGGTATTTATTACAAGTATTTCAACATCAATGATGTTACCATGATTTGTTGCTATATACGTATGTCTTACATATCAGTAATGGTTTTGATGTTGATTCACCGCATGTAAATTATAGCCCTGCAAGCCTAATATTCGGACCAACCTTCCGTAATGCATGTATACAAGTACGTAACTCATCAACTTATATAGCCTTCTTGTTTCCGGGCGGTTTGGTATAAATTCAGGAGCCGTACTAATTTTCACTCAGTGCGCGAAAAATAGTACTGGGCGAATTTAAATACGAGTAAAGTAGTATAGACATGTTAAAGCGCGGAATTTTACATGCCAAATTGTGGTTAAATCTAGAGGTTTCTTTAAACCAGGTTTAACTGGAGATGAACTATCCGGCCACTGTTTCTAATATGAGGCGTGTAGATTACGAGACAATGTAATCGTGCACAGTAGGAAAGAAACAAAATGCTTGAGATGAGGAATTTATTTCATTCTAACGGTGACGTATTTAGTTCAATACACTGGTGGTAATACTGAGTCTTCGTGAATAAGCACATTCTGCAGCTAACGGTCACCAAGTAGTTCCCACATCTTCAGACCTGCACATTTCTTCTGAAAAAGACAAGGGTTCAATAAACGTGAAGGTCAATGGTTCTCCGAGCCTGATTCAGTTTGTGTCTTTCGTTGTGCAGGGCAACGAACATACGTCATAAATCAAGTCTCTACTCCAACACGGGATTGATGTAACTTGTCATTGAAACATATACACGTTCGTCGGACATTACAAACTAGTACAGAAGCCGTGGAAATGCACAATACACAATAATAAATCATTAATCGATAAAATCTCATATCTATAACTGAAATTTACAGGGGAGATAGGTATCGACTGTGTCCCAATTTGGAACATGAAACACACTTCAACCATTTAATAAAATGTTCATAAAATGCACATGATTAATTTCACTAGAACGTTCTAAAACATTTGCAACAAATGTCTTAAATCAGCCGTATTATCTCCAATGTATCGACTTTTAAAAACAAGTTTGATCTTCATGAATTAAGTGAGGGAGGAGTCCCTTCATGTGGTCAGCTATATATGGTACACACACGCTTGTGGACACATTAACCACTTGCATGAAGACTGTTTAGCCTGCACAAAACTTAATGAAAATAATTTCCTTTTCCGGTATACACCAAATATCTTGCGGCAGTGCTTGCTTACACGATTCATATATGTGACTTGTCAATCGCAACATGCTTCATTCAAATTCTGTAAATAACTGTTGGTAATTATCTATATATTCATATGAAATTTAAGAATGAATCATCATCGGCGATGCCGTTTAATTGAAAGCTAATGTAACCAGTTCTTAACCAATGTTTGCTTTAATTATATTAAACTGTAATTACAATTATTCTGATTAGTATGTGTACGTTGCAGCATATTTACCCTACGTGAAAACGATTGAACATGTAGGGGACCTTGGTCTGTTTGTGGATAATAATTTACGTGTCAAAATATTTTCAAGAAAGCAATTATTAAGCAAATCAGAAGTCACCTATCCTAAGAACATTATCAGTCACTCATTCGCTCATCCACTCTTATCATACCTGTCTTACCATCTGGATTATTGCAACTACTGTTTGAAATGAGAACATGAACACGCTTCAAACAATACAGAACATGGCGACTCGTTTTGTTAAACAATTACTTAAATATTGACATAGTTCTGTATTCACATGACGTCACTATGACTTCCTGGAAAATATACAAATGTGTCCAAAATTCTGATTCCTAACATATAAGTGCATTCGCAAGATGGGTCCAACCTACCTCTCTGATATTGTTCCAGTGCACACAACTGGCAACGCAACTAGGTCATCTATATAATGATCTTGATGTAGAAATTATGCACTGTGTGTATCTGGTTCAAAACACTATTGAAAATGTATTTGTTAACGAAGGTATATTGGTTGTATATTCCTATAGTTCTCCTTTTGTGAAGCGCACCTGAGTAGGTCTATATTATCTGCGCTATATCAATAACTAATTATTATTATACTAAAACACAAACTGATCAACAGCATGGTAGCTTTAGGACTCTTCTTGCGTGAACTATATAAAACAAACCTATGGGAACGTTTGTGATTCATCAGCATCGTTACTTGTAGCTAGGAACACGACATACCCCGGGTTTAAGTGAATGTTAGTGGGGGGGTATAATGATATACGCACCATCGACTGTCAAAAAGACAGCCTAACAGTGAGCTAGTCTCCGAGCTGCTGAAACAACTGCGTTTTTCTCGGTTCTACAATAAAGGAGTTTATTAATCAGATATGACATTTGTGACCAGAACGGCCTGTTACGACATCACCAATAATAATAATAATAATATCAGTTTACGACATTTCATTTCCGAGCAATACGGTTTTACGACATGCCTTAAATCTACTTCACTAGATAATGTGTAGATGTCGATTTTTGTGATGTCACTCATTTGCAAGAGTTGTCAGTTACTAAGAGGCGATCTAATTAATACATATGATATTACTGTGTTGGTTTGATATTAGGTCTTCGGTCTCAGGCCGATGTGAGGTTACCTCGGGCTGATATCGGGCCTAGTATCAAACCAACCAAGTATTATCATCGAAGTATCGCGCATGAAAAATCGTACGAGTTTTATACAGTTTTCGGGGTATACACTAATAACATTGGATGGAAGACAACTGTCCGGAAACGATTCTTTCAATTAATATTGGTTTTATATCGACAGTTTCTTATATAATACGATGACCAGTATGGGTCATGAAACGATCAGGCGATGCCAGACGCTACGATCCGAACGTTTCCCCGAGCTGTAAACCGTCCCAAATTGATAATATGTATTATAACAGAAAATTATAAATAAAATCAATATCAATTGATGGAAGCGTTTCCGGACAGTGGTCATCGATTGCTATAAGATAAGATAAGATAAGATTTTAATGCAAATTACACCCAAAATGGGCAGTTGCAAACATGAATAAAATACCATATAATTTTACAAAAATTAACTATATATATTAGATGAGTAACATATATGCATATACACGTACAATGTAGTTTCCTAACGAATTTCTTTTTTCTCTTTTCATCGTAACATTGAATTCATCAATTAACTAGCTTTTATTGGAATCCAGAGCGGTGTCACAAATAACATTAATGGTTGCCTTGTATAAAAAGGCTGTGTGATTGCATCAGAAAGCCGATATTACTCCTTTATATTTTTGCCTTGTATACAAATTCTTCATAATAAATCTAAAGTTCTCATAATTCGTCATACATCGAAACTCTGTGATTATGTACCTAAAATATGTATCGCCCATACATTTGTGGGCTCTACATTCTAATATAAAAGGGTATTCTGTTTCAATTTGTTTACATTTACACACAGTACATAATATTTCTTTTAACGGGTAATGTGGGCTGTTTGTGTCTCCCATTTTCAATTTCCAATCTGTGGTTGCTGACTCGAAATCTCGTAAATATAATTATCGCTTTATTAGGATTCGTGTCGCAAATGTATGGCTCCATTTCGTATGAAGAGATAAACCATCTTTAAGGGGTAATATCGGCTTCCTGATGCAATCACACAGTGTAAAAGCATCATACATCTTTTTAACAGCTAGTGATCCGGCATGATGCCTTTAAAATAAAATTATATAGATTAATTCTTATAATCAACATAAAATTGCAATTTAAGTAGGAACTATTGTTGAATATTGGGAAAATTATAATGTGGAAATTCTTACACTAAAAGTTCACTTCCGCACTGATGTAGTTATACTATTTAAATACATTAGCATTTCGAGAAACAATGGCAAAATACTATATTGATTGAAGTGGATGTAAATTTGTTGCATCTACAATATCCTGCCTTGTAACATTCGATACTTTCGATGATATATGTAAACGTGTTCACACTGATTTTTGGGTGGCTCCACAAACACAATAATGTTCGCTGCTGAATGAATAAACATAATGTACTCACCATTGGAGCCTCAGCTTTTTCTGACAGTTTCTGCAAAGAAAACGTGAGAAATTTCGTCACACATTTTTGAGTTGGGGTTTCGGTGGTTGTGGATGGATGACTGCTATCTATAATCGGAAATGCTAATTTTTCGAATTTATATACCGCATGGTAACAATGTGAAAACAAATTATTCTCTACCATGCTTGAAAACCCAGCCAATATGTCAAGGGTTATATATAAAACAATATCAAATCTGGGTTCACGATTAAATAGCGATTGCTATTCGATCTCAGTAACAGATGCCACGCGATGTTATATGATTGTATTTCAAAACCAGTATCCTGATTTAATCGAACGTGGATAATTATATTGTCTACTAACAGGGTTACCCGGCGTTGCCCTGGTTAAGTGATTTGAAATCATCTGCTATGGAGAATACTCTTGCTCACGTTACACAATTTCTCACAAATTGTACATCGAAATGACACATCGAAACGTCAATCATATACATGGATTTTTAGAGGCTCACCTTGTCTGTCATTTTGTTTATCGCGATTAATTCGTCCCACAAATAAAGAAGTCTTTATTTATTTACAACTGCGCGCACTTCAGACGTTATAATTTTTAGCTGAACGTGCGTCCATCGGCAATTGTTCCCTGCGTGCGTGCGTCCGTTGACAATTTCCATTAGCACACCCTACATTTCACATCTCTCACCCGATCGTCAATAATATTCATATATTCGGGGTGAACTATATATGGGACAACCGTTACTGCTTATGGATTTAATGGAAAGTGTTTTGCCGATTTTGAAATCAGGTTCGAATCACTAAAACGTCAATAATAATTTAATGTAATAAACCAACGAAAGAAAATGTGTTAAACATTGAGCGAGTACCCTTGAAATATGCCATTCGGAACACAAATAAACTGAAGGCAGGGTAACGTAATCTAATTTCTATTCTAAAGTAGATTTTTACTTGTTTGCTTTAGATTACATTCGTTTTGAACTACGTGGCACGTGGTGGAGCACACACACAACTTGGTATTTCGTCATATGAGGCTGCACTGTTGAAAATCACCGTCGGTTCGACGGTGTCTCACCGTCATAATCGACGGCCCCACCGTCATAATCGACGGCCCACACCGTTCCATCAGTTTGACGGCCCCACACCGTTATTTTATGTGCCCATGAAAATTGTCTAAATTACATATTTTCGTGATTCAAAGTTATGGCCTGAAAATTCAATAGTATATTTATCGGCGACCATATTATATACGGCAATTACTCCATACAGTAGGACTGAATCTTACTCTGCTGATATTTAAAAGATATTATGTTTTGCTCTAACCCCACGATTTACTCTTCTTGAAGAGGTGCCTCGAAAAGTCAACGGGGGAATTTCATAACAAGACAAGACAATATAGGTTAAGTTACTCGTTTTAGCAAAGCTCATTAAAAACTCCATTTTGTATTTCACAATCGTGACAATGAGTATTTGATCGATATTTGGCGTAAATTGTTTGTTTTTGGGAACCTGTTACCTTTTCGATTGTGGACAGTTGTAAAGACGGTCTGATTTCGGTTCCTTTGATAACCGGACAAGTTTAAATTCTGCGAAAATCGACTTAATCATTGACAATTTCCACTAAGAGATTCATGGCAAACATGGCATGATCCAGGTTCTCACTTCATTCAGTGCTGTGTTGACTGACAGTTGTGACTTAGTATCAAACACTAGCACATTTACTGACACGTGAGGATACATGTACAATTAACACGAGTTTCGGTGTCAACCAATAGTGACAATAATAACAACAACAACTCAACGAGAAGCTATTTCTATTATAATGTTGAAAATGCAGTTGACAGTGTTCAGAATCTGATTCAAGTGATTGTTTCAAGGCACATCATCCCACATCCATGTACATTTACAAGAGAGGATATACTTGTACTGTGTGCACCAGTGTAATTCACAAGAGATTCATGGCAAACATGGCATGATCCATGGTCTCACTTCATTCAGACTTCAGTGCTGTGTTGACTGTTGTGACTTAGTATCTAAACACTGGCTCATTTACTGACTCTTGAGGATATAAGTACAATTAACACGGGCCTCGATGTCAACCAATAGTGACAATAATAACAACAACAGCTGAACGAGCAGCTATTTCTATTATAATGTTGAAAATGCAGTTGACAGTTTTCATAATCTGATTCAAGTGATTGCTTCAAAGCACATCATCCCACGTGCATGTACATTTACATGAGAGGATATACATGTACTGTGTGCACCAGTTTAATTCACAAGAACTTCAAAGTCAACAACACCGTAAACAATGAACGCCACGCAGTGATGGATGATCACATACCGGTATCTTCAATTCCAACTTTACAATTACTCAGACCAATTCATCCCGTGTTCATCAATTTTCATTGAAACGTTTGGATATGAGACATTGTCATCATTCGCCATGTTATTTTCAAGTTACCGGTATTACGACAATTTACCTGGAGTACACTATTACATGTAGTTCGATGTTCTTATCAAATCATCTGTGGCGGACTCCTTGATATTTCATGGAAAATGTGCGACTACAGGAGAACATTGACGTCAAGTCATTGTGCACAGTTATAATGGGATCTGCTGTTGTCTTGAATGTTCCAATCCCAACTAGCTGTTATTGATACCGGTATATACAGTACAGTACCAGTCAAAAGAGTGGTATATTAAGCGCGCTATTTTCGCACTCAATATCGCAATGATATTGCAAGTGTAAACGCTTATAAGCATGTCGCTTGTGATATTGTTGCAATATTTTGCACTTAATATCTCAATATTTTGCGCTTAATATTGCGACATCTTTCAATATAAAGAGAAATTGTTCCTGTTAACTTTTGCCAAGGGTGCTATGGGATATTTTGGGCTGGTTTTGTCACGATACACTTTTCGATTTAAATACATTTACAAAAGTGGCTTTTTCGCTAAATGTATATACATATCAGGATTAACTGTCATGTGGACTGTTTTTATGGAGATGTAACCGTGAGGTAAGTGGTCATAACTTGTGTAAAACCCGAAATATCCCATAGCGCCCTTGGCAAAAGTTAACAGGAACAATTTATCTTTATATTGAAACCCGATGATTTATTAAGTCAATCCTGCGCGAATCCAAAGGCGCCTAAAACATTATACGCGTTCGTTTTTCCAAAACCTATGACGCGTCGATGTAATTATGAGGATGCAGTTATGAGCTGTTGCGCGTTCACCGAGAAATAATTGCAACTAGCCACGTGGGTGCCGACCAATCAGAATGCTGGATTTAGTGATAATCACACTTAGTATGTAAATATAATACAATATTCGGGGTAGCGTGAACGTAGCACACGCAGTAAAGGATACACCAGGTATAGTTAAGCGGATTTATTGTGGTCGCCGGATGCAAGCGTGATTTCATGTCACAGTATTGAAAATGGACATTGTGTTTGTTTACACCGGTGTCAGTGAAGCGGTGAGGTAATTGGTCGAAAACAAAGTCGTCGGGCGCGGAGATAATCTGGCAACGAATCCAGTTTCATGAGTCGGCCAGCACGCGAGGTACACGCGGATTGCTTACACATCGATAAAAGGAATATTCGAACATCGTTATAAGTTGAAAATTTTCAATGACGTCTCAGAAACAATTCTGAAGAAAAAAAAGTTATGTCCACAAACGGTCTGTATCAGTATATATGTTCAACTTATGTTTGATAGTCACGTCGCTTTACCATTTCTTTGTATTACAAATTTCTCAGTTAACAATAAATGGGAGAGGTGTTACCCATAAGTGAGTCAGCACTTTTCCTCCATCTCCTATTGGCCGTGGAAAAAGGTATGTGAACATAACCATGTGTTATCAACTTGGACAGATATATATGCTTAATCTAAACTAACGGTCAGGACAAGGTTAGTCCAGATTACACCGCGATGGTGTGTAACGATAAGAAGCTCGAAGGTTTCGCTAATTTGCGTGAGTTAGGCGTGTCAGATGCCAAACGTGTACCAATAAATGACATATTGGAATCGGTCGTTTGATTAAAAAGGCGTTACATAATACATACATCGTATGCATGCATCGTATACAAGCATGCAGGTGCAAGCTATTATAATCGGCATCTAAAGTTCGGATTCACCGGTACCCATCGTGAGCACAGAAGCGCGGACGGGTTAACATTTCAGACAGACAAAGTTCATGAACCGTCGGAACTTGGTTTCTAATCGCTCTACATAAGCATGGTCAGACCTATAATCGAATACTGTCACTCTGCATGGAGCCCACATCACAAATATCAAAGCATTATGTTAGAGAAATACAAAGAAAAGCAACGAAACTAGAAGTTCGTCAAATAAAAACTCTATGCTGATACATGCAGAGACCGAATATTAAGACTCAATCTGATGTCTTTAAAATATGGAATAATTAGGGGAGATATAATCGAGGTATATAAACCGTTGAATTGTCATTACAATATCAATGCCTGTGACATATTAGAAAGACATTCATCAGGACGAACAAGAGGACATAATAAAAGCTACAGATGCCCATTGTTAACAAGGCCATAGGAAAATATTACTTCACGCAGAGGGTGGTAAATAGCTGGAACACTCTGATAGACTTCGTTGTTGAGGCTCCAACACTCGATCAATTCAAATAATACATAGACTCATTCTTTTATTATACAAAATACGAGTTCGACGACAAGTAATATGTTAAAGTGACTCACAATTAAATATCGAATGACGATCCATGTATATATTTGTAAACAAGCATTGCAAATAATGTTATTGGGACGAAAAGTGGCAAGACTTGTTCCGTGTTATGATGGTATGATTGATAGAACAAACCACTGTTATGATGGTCGTGTCTTTATTTGTTTAAAATACGTATCAATTGACATATACGCACCCGTTCCCTCATTAAAATCAACATATTTCGACCATTTTGGGGGAGCTCCGCGAATTCCGGGACCTCCACAAATAGATCTCCGCAAATAGGGACCTACTGCGAATTGTCACAACCGAAGAAAAAAAACATTATCTATAAATAAAACGCCCAGCGAACCATTGCTATCTATAATCTCTAGGAAAGTATACATGTACACCCGAGGGCGTTAATAACATAACATAACACAAATATTGTGCCAATATACACCCATGGGCAGAACCTTCAACCCAGGGAACCAGACAATCTCCAGTACGTATGGGGCAACACGATATACCCTATACACAGTCACCCTGTTAACTATATCGTTATACGAAAGACGACGACACAGACAACAGATTAGCGTACACAAAGTAAAGAACTAACGTGGCATGATGAGCACTAGATACCTGCCCAATTTGCGGATAAGCGCGAGTAGCTATCGCCGAGAAGATGACCATTGGAAACTAATGCAGTGCACACAACTTATGAAGTTAAGAGAAGAACATAAAAGGATGACGCTCGCCTGATCGCCCTAGGTACGCCCTGTTTGATGACCCATGTAAAATGCATCGGGCAGGCTACGACAAGAACAACTATAAAGATTCCCGGATTTTTATAGAGAAATCATCATGCTCTGGGACTTCCTCCCATCGACACTAGATCCCGTACGACTGACGCAGATATGCTAAGAAGACAGCTGGGAGCTCTCGATGGAATCCTGGATGGGAATACAAGGTAAGCAACACAATCTTGTATTTCCAACAACGCAACCCCGATGTACCAACGAAGAAACGCAACAGACGACAGGCCGATGAACTCAATCGGATATCAACCACGCAGACGACAAGAAGACACGCCCAGCTTATGAAGGCACGGGAAGACCCCAACCCAAGCAGACGACAGGAAGACGAACCCAACTAGAAGAAACCCTACGGCGACGAATAAAACCCATAGACATGTTTATTATTAAATAATCAAATCGTTTTTGATTGTCTGAGCGTTGTATGTACCCAGTATTGGCACAATATGTCGGCAACACGTCGCGACGACTTTTAGCCCAACGTTACGGAATATGAAATCTAAATTAAAGTAGCGATGCCTTCAACAAGAAGCGCGAAGGTTTCGCTGATTCGCGTGTGTTAGGCGTGGCAGATGCTAAACTCTTATCAAAAATAGCATATTGAAATCGGTCACGTGATTAAAAATGGCATATAAAGACATTTCAGATCCGCCTGTATACACGAGCACATAATCCGCGGACGGATTGACATTTCGGACAGAAAAAAATCATGTCTATATATATATATGAACAGTCGGAACTTGGTTATAGTTCAGGTTACACCGCGGTGGTATGTAACGATGCTTCGAACAAAAAGCGCGAATGTTTCGCAACTGTGCGGGCGTTAGGCGTGGCAGATGCTAAAAGTATACCAATAAATGAATTATTGGAATTGATTGTTTGATTAGAAAGGCGTTACATACATGCATATAGTATAGATGCAGGTGCCAAGCAGTATCAATGGCATAGTATAAAGAAAGTTTGGATTCATCGGTATTCGTGAGCACAGAAGCCTCGGACGGTTGACATTTCGTACATAAAAAGTTCATGTCTATTAAAGGCACGGATGGCCTTCGCGTAAATATTATGCAATTGCCAAGTTAGTACGCTTTGTTATGTAAACAAACGCTAAAAACGTTACAGAACATGGCTTTTGTTTACATAACAAATGAGATTAACATGGCAATAGCATACTATTTACGCAATATCTATGATCGATAAAAGAACAAAATATGTCTATATTTTAATATTCTTCCTGTTTATTGCTGTTTTAATGGGTGTTACTATTTTAACATCATATCGACCGCGAAGGGCATCTGTGCCTTTAACAGTCTGTACTTTGTCAATCCAGGTTACACAACGGAGGTGTAAACTGACCAGGTTACACCACTGATGCTTCCAACATTGATTGTTGGGGTTTTCGTCCACGGAATGGATGAGTGGTCGGTTGAAGTCAGGACTTAGTCAGTCCAGGTTATATAGCGGTGGCGTTTACCGATACATCGGTGCCCCCGAGCGCAGAAGCCGCGGACGGATTGACATCTCGGACATAACCAGTTCATGTCTGTGATCCACAAGTAGTTGGTTGGTGCGTACTGGTGTTTTTTTAATAAATGGCATATTCGAATCGGTATAGTTTTTATCAATAATGCGTTACCCGCATCGTTCATGCATTGTCTATGGCATACAAAGCAAGTTCGGATTCACCGGTACCGTGAGCGCAGAAACCGCGACGAGTTAAAACTGTTTTAAAAAGTTCATGTCTATGAACAGCCAGGACTTGGTCAGTCCAGGTTACACCACGGAGGTGTATACTAATACTTCCAACATTGTTTGTTGTGGTTTTCGTCCACGGAATGGATGAAGGTCGGTTGGAATCAGGACCTAAGTCAGTCCAGGTTATAACGCGATGGCGTATACTGATACGTCTGTAATCGAGAGAACAGAATCCGCAGTCGGGTTGACATTTCGGACAGAAACAGTTCATGTCCATGAAGGCCAGCACTTGGTTAGTTCATGTTATACCGCGGAGGGGGTAGGTACTGGTGCTTACAGCGAGAAGCCCGATGGTTTGGCTAATATGCGCGCGTTAGGAGAGGCAGAACGATGGTAAACTTGTACCAATAAATGGCACATATGAATATGTCATTTGATTAAAACGCGTAACACGCATCGTGAATTATCAATGGCGTATAAAGGACGTTCGGATTCGTGCGACGAGTGGATGTTTTTGAAAAGTTCATGTCTATGAAGTCAGGACTCGGTCAGTCCAGGTTACACCACGGATGTGTATACTGATGTTTTCCACATCGGTCGATGGTCACCTGCGGAGCGACTTACTTCCAGCATGGCCTTGCGGCACAATCGAGTTGCAAATATCGGTCGAGAACTGATGGGAAACCAGCTAAAACGGCGTACCGATAATAAGGGCGAAGCCAGGATTCCCAATTCGGATAATAATCATACACATTTACAAAACGATGCAATGGATGTGTTTTGCGTTGGTATTTTGATAGACTACGGGTCCTCCATGAACTGAATAGTTCTGCATAAACGAAATTATTTCTGAGTAGGGCACATGGCACATTGGTATTGAAAACAATGGACGTACAGCCAACTTTTTGCCCAAAATCATATATTCGCCATTAAAGGGGGCGATACATGCAAATATATATACATGTATATAGTTGGTTTTGGTAACAAAGGTTTAATAAGGACCGAGGGATGTTGTTTCTGTGAGCATCACATGCGAATTTCAATGCCCGGCCACGATATTTGACACATGGTATATTTAGATGGTTTATGACAACCGCTTCATGCTTATATCTTTATTGTAGGCTCGATATCACCAATAAGGAACAACGAGCAAGACAGTGGTCTGAGGATTTCAACACAGGATGTTTGACAGACAAAATGGCTGAATCGTTACTGATATCTGCGTCGGACATCATTTTTGGTGCGAAATATATCTCGCTATCAGTGTTCGCCCTGCCGTTAGCTAGTTTAGCAAATTGCGGGAACAAAATACAAAGTGGCTAAACTAAATATGCTGGTGGCTAAAAATATGTCTACATGCATTTTTCGTGTCGACCGCGGACTGAACGACAATCTATTATAAACAAAAGAAATTAACCGGCTCAGCACAAGAAGACTTAACGTTATTCGCGAGAGCTGACGAGAAGGATGCGATTACGGATGTGTTCGATTAGCTATACTATCGGGCGTCAGTTTCACGCCCTGAGCAATTAGTTAGTGATCGTATATAGATTATTTATGACGCTATCACAACTGAGTAAACCATATATTTATGAAATGGCTTCTTGTGTAACAAATGGGTTTTATTTTACGGTGTGTTAAACTGATTGCAAAAGAGTGAAGTCATATATACACCCAATTCAATATCTTCTCACATTTCATTGACGTTAATGCAGTGGACAGTCTTGAATGGGACAATGACACTCACGGACATGACATTAACGATGGACCTAAACTCAGCCCGCAGTAAGTTTGCGCCTGTTTTGGAGATAATTTGAATAGTAGATTCGCTGATAATAAGGACTCGGAGATCTAATCTAGTTTTACCAAACTGTTTGAGCCGTTACATGTATAAAGTGAAAAGCAAGTTGCCACAATACATTCCAAGCGTTTGGTGGATTTTGTAAAACGATGCCGCGATGTGCTAATTTATCCCACAGTATGTAGCTAAACTTTTTCAAAAGTGCATGACTAACAAAATCGCATAAGTGGCTATAAACACTGCTCGCTATTCGGGAGATGCAAGGGAGAATCGTGATCGCAAGTTATTATTATCATCAAATGAGTATGTATATGTAGCATACTTGTTCATATGGACACACGTAATTTCATCAATATGTTGTATATGCGGACCTGGCCACAAGTGAGTATGTATATTTGTTTAGACAGTAGTTGTTTGCTTTATTCGGGCGAAAGTTGTATGTTTATATATGTGACCCGCTATATCAAATCCAGTCGTAAGTCGGGATTTTTTTTACCCTGTGCCAATGCATTCTCTTATATATGCGAGTCGACCATAGGTCGCCTCGCATATATAAGAGAATGCATTGGCCTAACATTTTTTTATCATTTTTTTTAAATAAATGTATCTTACAATATTTAGGACATAAAATAAAAAACATCCATTACCATGCAGGGAGCCGCACACATATTTTGAAGCATATAGAAGAGTGTCGTCTGCTCATGTTTGTCTGGGGCTCTGTGTGGGTGAAATTATAAAATTGTTAAAGAATACAAGAAAAATTTATTAAAATTGTAAAAAATTGTTAGGTCAATGCATTCTCTTATATATGCGAGGCGACCTATGGTCGACTCACATATATAAGAGAATGCATTGGCACAGGGTAAAAAAATCCCGACTTACGACTGGATTTGATGTGGCGGGTCACATATAAAGATAATAATTACACAAGGGCAGTGGAAAGCATTATTTCCCGAATGTAGGAAACAGCCACTGTGAGCTATGGATAGAGCATGTTACGCTCATGGTATTGCCACAGGCAAGGGCAGTGTCAATGGTCGATGCTGGTGGCGCCACGGCAGATGGCGCAGCCAAATCGCAAAAGACAGTTATGCCTGTGTATCGGTACGACCCAATCGAGTTCAGATTGAACATTTATGGGAAATATAACAGCTATAAGAAATCATGTTATAGACAAAGTGGCATGATGTGTTTTTCTTCTGTGCTTTTGGACATAATCTAGAGTCGCTCGTCGTGGCTAGTTTCCAAACATAATTGGGTGTTTGTGATTATTTCCAGTGGAGGGAAGACTAATAGTTTTTTCGCGTTTCGCAGAAAAGAGAAAAACATTTGTCTTGGCGACACATAATTAAATTGCGCTGGAAACTGTGGGTTTCGCGATTAGGTGTAATTGTGTTTGTTTGTGAACAAGTGGCGATGTAACAGCCAACGGCGCTTAGTGATAACAAAGCGGGGTATCGTGTTTAGGAATCAGATTCACTTCTAGCACTCAGTCAACATCCTAACACAATTTTTTTGTTAGAATTTTTCGTCCAATATAAGCTAAAGAATGTTAACAAAATAAAATATTCAATTTGTCAAGATTCGATAAACGTCAAAAATGTCAGAGCGTGTTTTCGAATTTGGATGCACAGTACAATAGCTAATAGTACTGTTGGGGAAATGTTGCATGGGTTAAGACGTTTTGTCTAAATTGAACGAGGCGTTAAGAAAAATCAATAGATTATTGGGTCAAAATCGCATAGAAAATTCTAATGCCAAATGCAGACGTTCATTACAGAACTATATATTGTGTGGACTTCATTAATATGAAATTAAGATGTGATTAAACTTGTATTGGCCCCAATCTTGTCTTTCACAAGGATTATTCAAGATAGCATGCGCTATATATTCGTGGAAAAACAAGTTTTCACACAGAAGTGAATTCGAGCAAATTGTCATATATTTGTATTCCCGAATAGTACATAGAGCAATTATAACGAATCTCAGAACGTGAATTAATTTGTCTGTTCAAGACGATGTCATTTACATTTTTTTCAAGTTCACTACCGTGTGTAATGGAAAGAAAATGATATCATTGTTCGTCAAAGACTGGGGTCCATATGCCATCATGAACATACGCATTAATATTGAGATGAGGACCAGTATTTAACCCTGCAGCCGGGCTTCACAAAGGCTCTGGTTACAGATTTCCGCCATTAAACAATATATATAATCAGAATGGCGGTTTTTTTCTGGCCGGTGGGGACGCCGTCGTTACTGGGGCTGCACGTATAGGTTCAACGTGACCAGACCTACCATTGTGCGATCAGAGCAATACACGGGACAGTCGCTCGTCGTGGATAGTTTCCAAACATAATTGGGCGTTTGTTATTATTTCCAGTGGATGGTAGACTCAAACAAACTGTCTACAAGTTGTTCCTACGAATTACAGACTTTATCATTTTTTGGACAATTTGTGAAATCCCCTCAGCTGAATGTATCAGAAACAAATGCAAATCGAAAATACAGGGGTATATCAGTTAAAATACATGAAAATCGGACGAAACTGGAGGGTGTTGATAACAAAACATGCGGACTATCAGGCACGCCAGCGAGGCCTATGCGTGCAGCATTTCCTTTCCTTACATGTGGTGATCATATATCGGTGTATATTTCGATGGAAGCATTATACAGGATTATATTTACCCAAACAGCGATAAATATTGTCATAAAATGATAAAGCCGTGGGTCTAAGTGCGAAAGTTCGAAACCACCATTCTAAATAAAGTTCATTATCGGTAGCAACAATGGTGATAATAAATTGAATTGACTGAGCGATCATATAATCATTCCGAATGCACAAATGACAAAACAAATTCATAGTGAAGTTGACTAACCTCAGATTTAGTCTTAGTGACTTGCAGTTATCTATAGATATGCGAACTTGTGGGAGGAGCATCAACATTTTATAAATCACTTCCGTCGCGAGATTGACGGAGGAGCACCAGCACCATCAACGATATTCTTCAACATACCGACATATCCAAGTTTGCGATGTTACATTTGTACCCCATGCATGGATTGGATCTCTCGGCTCAGCTCGCCATAGGACCTACACCCTTCCTTGATATTTGTCCACTCAATTTATACCTCAAACTCTACCCCCGTTGTAGGTACTACATTACAACTAAGCTAACTTTGAGTCGTACATAATTAAATATAAAAATATTATTATGCGTTTCAATAATTGTTAAGAGAGATGAGCAATATTCTGTATTATACCTCATATTAAAAGCCTATGTTAATTTCCCATAGGGTGTGATTTTACAATTTGCAATGTTTCCCGCCCATGAATCATTGCCGGTCATCATTTTTTGCAATGTTTACCGCTCCGACCGAAAGAGCCCGAACATGTTCACGGAAGCACCCGAACGAAATTTTATGACGTATTTTGACCGTGACATTCAAACCGGAAACCCCAAATCGTCACGATTCAGACGACTTCCGCATTCTTCAAAGTAAACATCATGGATGCCGGTTAAATTTTCAGAACTGCTGACATGGTTATTCGGTATAATAAAAACAATGGTGACCTGGCTTGATGGCAACATTGCGGATAGTCTCCACTTGGAACCAATGTCCCTCGGCTCCGCCTCGGGAGACATTGGTTTCTCGGGGAGACATTTCGCAATGTTGCCCTCGAGCCAGGTCACCATTTTTATAAAGTTGACTAACTTGTGCTCCCACCCATTTTGATTAACTCATATCATATTTTCAGAAACTATTTGTCAATGTATAAAATATATTATGTAAAGTGGGTTAAAATAAAATATGTTCAAACAAACACATCGGTTGGAACTGTTACCTCAAACTTCCCATCTGTTGAAGTGTCCAAAGTAACCACACCTGGTCAAGTGGTCATGTTAACCCTTTACCCAACAAACCGGCCAAAACCGGCCAAATAAAGCTTCAACAGCCTAAAATATCTTCGGTCTGTCTCAATAAAACCATACAAATATGGATATCATTGGAACCGGCTCATTGACCACATTGTGATGGTTATAGTTATGCCCTGTGCCAATGCATTCTCTTATATATGCGAGTCGACCATATGTCGCCTCGCATATATAAGAGAATGCATTGGCCTAAAAAATTCTTTTTTTAACACTTTTGACCATTTTTTCTTACATTCTTTAACAATTTTATAATTTTTAATGTGTTAAGCCAATGCATTCTCTTATATATGCGAGGCGACCTATGGTCGACTCGCATATATAAGAGAATGCATTGGCACAGGGCCCTTCTGTTGGGTAAAGAGTTAATGTGCTATGATGTGTCTGGGTCCTGCTGAATTGCTAATATGTTGTCAGGGCAAACTGATGCTGTTATCACAAAGTACTGTTCTATTTTTTTAATTTGTCTTTTTCGCTGTGTTCCGATAATCCAAGAACAGCCATTATGCGTATCAAACATTCAACAACATATTTATTGCGACATGTTTTTAATAATGGTTGTATTAATTGTTGAAAATTGACTAAAATCAATATGGTTATTCGCGTCGTGTTAGAAACTCCAGCGCAGGCATTATTGTATTTTCAAAAATATATATGTTCTTGAATGTTTCATACTGTTTTTATATCAAATCGCTCGGATTAGATAAACACCCCGAAAATGACACCTTTAGAAACAATAACGGTACAGTTTGCCCTTCCCGCATCACAGCAATTCAGCAGGACCACCAGAATCATATCATATTACCACGACCACTTGACCAGTGTGTTAAATCCCCTGTGGTTTGCAAGTAAACGGACTAGCAACGTGAATTCCCGCCGTTACTTATTCCTTATTCCGCATTCCAGCACGGGAACGTTCTTAGTGAAGTAGGATGTAAACTTGGGCCGAATAAAAACCATTCAGGCCGAAAAGTTCCAAATGATTAAAAAATATGCCGAGTCCGAAAATAATCGGAAATTGTCCGAAATAACTTCAGAATCGTAAGTGACCACTGGTCGGAACATTTTGTATCTAAAAACACTTGGCTGAAAGTGACTCGGCCCTCTGCTCGGCCGGAAAAAATTCTGAAAAAATGTCAAATGACCCCAAATTCGTCTGTGCCTGCATGTACCTTGTGAAACATTTGGGGTGAAAACATTTGCGGTTGAGGTTCAACAATTGATCCGAAAATGATATGCCGCTCTGCTCTGTCGAAAACAATTGGAATTTGCAGCAACTAACCACGGGAACGTCCGTAGTGAAACGGCGTGTATTTATGGGGCGAAATGGGTCGAATGTAGGCAAAGTCCGAAAAAAACCCGGAAATTGTCCGAAATAACTTCAAAACCGTAGGTGGAAGACTTGCCAAAGATGGGAAATGTTTCGACTTTTGGGATAAAAACAACAAAATTCACACTGAATACTGGTTGGAATATTAAACTTGTAGAACAAAGTGATCCTACATTTGGTCTGTAATGTCCAACTGATAATGAGACAATTCCAAATTTTTTAAAGTTTAGCCAGAGTTGGTGGAGTGAGACACATATCTGCCCTGAATACAAATTTAGCAGTCACTTACCTGTTCTTCGAGACTTGAGAGTGAGAGTGAGAGTGACGATCCTTGAGCGAGGTTGACCAACAGAACGGCTGCAACAACAATGACCAAGAAACTCTTCATCGTTTCGATAGCAATGGATGTCAGCTGACTTCGGGTTGAACTGCGATGTGAGGTTTGGTTTGCCGAGTTCCGAAGAACCAATATATACACTATGCGATATCTAGAAATCTGCTGAGTTATGGTGCATATATCCGCAGGCTTTGCACATTGTGATATTTTTAGAGGCCCCGCAGGGGAAGTATCAAGATAATGGGATATTTTATCAATATTTATCTTAACAAGGAGACATTTGCATTTCGTTTTTAATATTACAGTTGATTATCCAAGATTGCAAATAGATACAAAAAACGTCGTTTTGTTAGGCAATACTTTTACACAGTACCAATGTGAACTGCATATCAACATTCATTTATAATTGCTGGACATCTCAAAAACTAAATAACCGGCCGTTCTAATATATACCTGTATAACTGATTGCTACAAGACCAATTACTAGACCAGATATAAACAGTCTAACATTCTATTAGTACTCATATTCGCTTGGTTTAAGATTGTTGATAATGGGTAGACCTATTTCGTTAATATGTATTTCTTCAAATTGAAATATCGCCATATTTCAATTCGAGAATCACAAGTTCTCTCATAATATCAAAGCGTCCATTTATTGCGTTAGTGGAAATATTATATTTGTGCTTTTATCATATTGAAATGACTGTGTTTAAATTATATATGGAGTTAGTCGGTAAAAAGCTCTACAGAGCTTGTATTTGTATAATGTTGTTACCTACGACGTATGTATCTTATTTTATCTTGAATAATGTATATCACAGCTGTGTAATTAATGAGAAACTTTGATAATCAGATATCTCCTGATTGATGTAAACGACATTCTAGAAGGAAAGTTACTCGGTCGTGCGATATGACATTTAGTACTAACGGTTTCATCTGGTTCGATTAGTCTCCGTCACTCTGCGATATGACATTTAGTACTAACGGTTTCATCTGGTTCGATTAGTCTCCGTCACTCTGCGATATGACATTTAGTACTAACGGTTTCATCTGGTTCGATTAGTCTCAGTCACTCTGCGATACGACATTTAGTACTAACGGTTTCATCTGGTTCGATTAGTCTCAGTCACTCTGCGATATGACATTTAGTACTAACGGTTTCATCTCGTTCGATTATTCTCAGTCACTCAGATTAAGTAGAAACGCCACCAATATAATACACCTCTTCAAAACAAATCAGTCAGAATTATCCTACACTGTTAGAAACTACTGTCGGTTTGACGGTGTCTGACCGTCTTAAACCGACGGTCCCATACCGTTTCATCAGTTGTACGGTGAATCACCGTTGTTTTATGCTCCCTGAAAATGGTCAAATTTAAAAATGTGCGTGTTTTCAAGTTCATGCCGTCAAAATTCAACAATTTATTTATCGGCGACTAAATCATATACGGTAGTGACTCAATACAGTATGACTGAATCTGACTTTGCTGGTATTTAATAAGTATTATTAATTGTTTGCATTCAATACAATGATCCGGCATTCATTCTGTGTTATGCGGGTCCGTCTAATCTTGATTAAGAATTAAGTTAAGTTCCCTGCTTTAGCACTCGCCTATTTTATATCGCCATTTTGTGTATTTCATCGCACACGTTATTTTGGGGGGAAAATGTTACCTTTTCAGTTGTGGACAGTTGTTAAGGCGGTCTGATTTCGGTTCCTTTGTTAACCGGACAAGTTTCAATTCTGCGAACACCGGATTAACCCTTTACCCAACAAACCGGCCAAAACCGGCCAAATAAAGCTTCAACAGCCTAAAATATCTTCGGTCTGTCTCAATAGAACCATACAAATATGGATATCATTGGAACCGGCTCCTTGACCACATTGTGATAGTTACAGTTATGCCCTGTGCCAATGCATTCTCCTACATATGCGAGTCGACCATAGATCGCCTCGCATATATAAGAGAATGCATTGGCCTAAATGTGTTAAGCCAATGCATTGTCTTATATATGCGAGGCGACCTATGGTCGACTCGCATATATAAGAGAATGCATTGGCACAGGGCCGTTCTTTTTGGGTAAAGGGTTAATCATTGACTTTTTCCACTAAATTGTGACAACTGGGCCTTAGAGATTCAATGCATGAGCTGAGGTCGGCTGTAACCTGTCATCATTGGACTCAGTCGGCTGTAACCTGTCATCATTGGACTCAGTCGGCTGTAACCTGTCATCATTGGACTCAGTCGGCTGTAACCTGTCATCATTTGACTCAGTGCTGATGTTGAAATAGACAGTGCTGTATCAATACACTGACACGAAATGATACATGTACAATTAACATGAGCTTCGATTTCAACCAATAGCGACAATAAAAACAACAACGAGCAGCTGTTACTATTAGAATGTTGATAAGGACCTGTTGTTCAATCCAGTTGACAGTTTTCTGATTGCATCATTGCATGTACATTTACAAGAGAGGATATGCATGTACTGTACGCACAAGTGAAATTCACAATAGTGAGCTTTATTGTCAACAACAACAACAACAACAACTACACCGTAATCAATGAACTGACGCCCCGCAGTGACGGATGATCACATATCTACAATTCCAACTTACATGTACATATACAACTTGACAATTACACGGACAAATTCATCCCGTGTTCACCAATTGTCATTGAAACGTGTGGATATGAGACATTGTCATCATTCGCCATGTTATCGTCAAGATATTACGACAATTTACCGGGAGTGCACTATTGGTTGGATGTACTTATCAAACTATCTTTGGCTGACTCACTGATATTGATACTAAATGTCGTGATACCAGTATACAGTTTGAGTCATCATGCTGTAAAATTTCATCGAAAAATGTGCGAGTACATGAGAACATTGTCGCCAAGTCATCGCGCACAGTTATTATGGGATCAGCTGTAGTCTTGAAGGTTTCAATCCCAATTAACTAGCTGTTATTGATATACAGTACCAGTCAAAAGAAGTTGTATATTAAGCGCGCTATTTTCGCGCCCAATGTCGCAATAATATTGCAAGTGGAAACGCTTATAAGCATGACACTTGTGATATTATTGCATTTTTTTGCGCTTAATGTCTCAATAGTTTGCGCTCAAAATTGTGACATTTAAATCAAATTATTGCTTCTTCTATATTGTTTATTGTATAAATAGAGACAATGTGTTAGATTTGTATATAATTATAGTTGTAAATGCTATATGTATACTATATATGTACACTATATGCACAGTTTTTATCTAATATAAATATAACACTACCGGGTCTGTATGAAATTTAGCGCGCTCAGTATCGCAATATTTTGCGTTCAATGTCGCAATAATAAGCGCGACAGATTTTTGGTATTGTGTTATAATCAAGCCTTTTTTTAAATTAAGCGCGCTCAATATTGCAATAAAGGTGTGCCTAACAATACTGTGTTTACAAGTGACTGGACATTTTCACGGCTTACATGTTACTAAAAAGTATGCCATTAAGATGTTTTACTTTTACATGTACATAAATTTGAGTTTTAACTGTGAACATGTAGCCTTGTTCTTTTTATGCCGATTCATGTTTTAGAATAGTCGAAATTAGTATTACTCGTAACTGAATAGTGATGGGTTGGCTTTGTCAGCTATTACTAGTATCATTTTTTATTTACAGCCATATTTATACAGTAGTTAGTGAAAGGCGAACATATTACGCGTGCTCAGCCTTTTTCCGGATTTATTTCCACGAGGCAGATAAGTTTGATCCTCTGCAAACTGCAAAGTTTCATAAGTATTGTCTATCACTTTATGCATTGATGATTTACATTTCATCAAAACTATGATCGTAATAGAAGAACTAAGATGTCATTTTCAGTTACAAATAATACTAGTTTCAAACATTCAAAAACATATGAATCGTAATGCCTAACGGGAAATCATATTGTCACCATGGGAACCTGGCTAATTCTACGGTAAATTAGCAAATAAACAGCAAAAAATTGGTGTTGACCCATGACATATACCATTGGTCTGACCTTTATTAGTTACGGTCTTGATATTAATTAAACGGTGTTGAACCGTAACAAATGCAACGGTCGGATCGTTACTGGTTACAATCTGCCAGTTACTTAAACGGTTTTTTACCGTGGAACGGTCAAATGTTGGCAGCGATGTTGCGCGGTCTCAGACCGTTAAAGCGACGGGCTTTTTTCTAACAGTGTACCAGAAACGGTTTCGAAAATAGGACACTCGACATTTTAGTATTAGCTATTCAATTGTGTGGGAAATCCTAATATATTTTAGAACACGAATTATCCCGAAAAATTGAATTTATAAATGGACAATTGACAAGTTAGCTAAAGATTTTATGTGATCGAACTCATTGAATCTTAATATGCAGAAACGTTCTTAGATGCCGACTGACGATAAGTGCGTTTCCCGTTACGAACTTGATCAACCCATCCGATTAACATAGCAAAAACAAATCTCCAGCATGGCCAAAAAAGGCTTATGCATAACCAACAGCGACTGATTCGAAACAAGCGATATTATCGAACCATGTTCGTGTGTTAATTCGATACATATAAATAAAAACATCACAGCGCCTGTGGGTATATGCACCAAACTCACTAGATTTCAAGATATCACACGCATCATATGCAAACGTGTCTTCAAAATATTAGATGTGATGCCGGGAAGAGTTATATAACATTAAAATTATGTTCAATTCTCCCCAACTGTGGTCAAAATTTTCAACAGTTGGACACAAAATTTGTTGGAAATTTCACACCAACAATTTTTTGAAATTGTGATATGAGAGGATAGCGACCGTGTAGAGCTTGAGGACCGCTGTAGAGTGATAGCAAACAATTGTGCAACATCACCGAAGTTAGGCAGCTTGGCGATATATAAATTACACCCGTCAGTCAGTCCGTGCATGATTATGTTCGACCAGCCGTCAGACCGCCGGAAACAACTTTCGAGCTCTCTAGCTCAGTAACCATGTGCCGAAATTGAATTATATCTTTGATATGATCTAGCGAGAAGGAAATGATATCCACGAGTTTCGTAGATTCGTGTGTCAGCAGAGTTTTGACCTCAATGTGAAGAATTTATATTTGCCAAATATTGTTATATGTGTCAATATAAAAGCTTGTTATAAAGTTTGTTATATGTGGGAATATAGCTGATACTATGGGGCACATAGAGTGAACCGCGAAGCGTTTCCCATTAAATGTGCCCTTCAACGACCAGAGCGCCCTATCCCCAATAACAAACACCAACTACATTAATTTCTTACAATAATATAGCTTTTTGATGATTTATTCCCATAAAAAGCTGAGTGCATTCTTAAATATTTTCACAAAATCTGCTGATAATTTTAGACTAGCCCGCGCAGCACAATATGTCAGCCAATAAAATATTTCCAAGCTCGTAGCAAATAACTGGCTTCAGATGCAATTCGGTTGAACTTTGAAAAGCACTCCCAATTATTCTGCTGGCCGCTTTTACTGATGATGTCAGATTAGGTGAACAATCTGCGACGTTGTGTTGATGTTAGTTTAAAAATAGTTTTTTTCCAACACAATTCATTACATGTTAATTTACAAATGTTATATACATGTATACATAATAAATAAATTTCCCTTTGTTCCATTTGCATATAGTTATGTATATATGTATAGATATATGTATTTGGTTGGAACATGAACGACAGTAAGCGTGAGGTTTTTGTAGTCGTCTCCGTACCAAGCTAAGCCCACACATTGGTGGGTACAGCGCTCCCACTTAGTATGGCTTAACCCTTTACCCAACAAACCGGCCAAAAACGGCCAAAACCGGCCACAAATGGCCAAATAAAGCTGCAACAGCCTAAATTATCTTGGGTCTGTCTCAATAAAACCATACAAATATGGATATCATTGGAACCGGCTCCTTGACCACATTGTGATAGTTACAGTTATGCCCTGTGCCAATGCATTCTCTTATATATGCGAGTCGACCATAGGTCGCCTCGCATATATAAGAGAATGCATTGGCCTAAAAAAAATCTTTTTTTAACACTTTTTACCATTTTTTCTTACATTCTTTAACAATTTTATCATTTTTAATGTGTTAAGCCAATGCATTCTCTTATATATGCGAGGCGACCTATGGTCGACTCGCATATATAAGAGAATGCATTGGCACAGGGCCCTTCTGTTGGGTAAAGGGTTAATATGGGTCGCAGAAACTAAACCGAAAGTACATTATGTCATCAAAGCTATGTTTAAGAAAAATGAGGAGGTGGTGTCATACTGTTGTCTGTAGAAGTTATTTCTAGCGACTGTAAATTCGACAAATAGCAGGGTTCGTCAGATTTTGTGGTACGGGGACGACTACAAAAAAAATCACCCTTACTGTCGTTCCTGTTCCAACCAAATACATATATCTATATTATAAATCGTTATCATATTAGTAGTAAGAGGGCGCGACAGTAGGTATATACGGTAGTTGGGGTGTTGATATTAAGGTCTCAGTTCTGATTAAAATCATGCTCAGACGCTTCGGGTACTGAGTCTGAGGAAATCCACTATTTGTCGAATATACCGTCGCTATAAATAACTACAGACAACACCCGCAGTATGACATCACCTCCTCATTTTCTTAAAATAGCTTTGATGACATAAAGTATTATCGGTTTCGTTTCTGTGACCCATATTAAGCCAAATTCAAAAGCGAAATCTACCTCAGTTTGCTCGGTACTAATTGTTGAAATTCTTGATACTATTTAATTCTATTGGATAGTTAGCAAGTAATATTGATCAATTCTGGATTCTTTGTATAATCACTTAAGCTAGAAACTGATAGTAGGGAAGTAGAGTTTCAATACAGATGTATATCATGTATTGTGACTCAATAGGGTCTACTCTTCCTCTGGCCTTTCTCTTGTCAAGGGGAGAATAACATTATTTACAAGTTTGATATATGTGCTCATTTACGGATTCTCATGCCATGTCAGAACTAAACACCGTTTGTTGTTGTCAGAAGCCAGAATGTGTATTGGCAAGACTGATGTGTGTTATTCAATATCACAATGTTCTCCCATCGATGTGTATTGATGCCCTAATTTAATCTGGCATTGGCCTACCTTGGTGACATGTATACTTCATTTCATATTCGGTTATTTATCATGTACATACATCTATACACGTGTTTTCTTGTTAGTTTGAATGCATTCATGCAGTCATATGTCGCATGCGTTTGGTTATTACATGTACACATTTATATCTCACACGCATATGGTTTGTTTGTGTGAAATTCCATATGTCACACGCTTATTATCTGGCGCTTATACATATGTTATTATTCACGTTCATGCTCATGTCACAATCAAATGGATCAATCATGCTTGAAATTAATTGTGTTTTCTTTGTATTCGCAGGTTGAAACTAATAAACAATTGTGCAGCAACCATGGCGTTCAGCATTTAATGTACACCCGAAACAATTGGGTAGGGGTTTCATTACTACAAGCAGGAGTTATGTAGTTGGCAACCAATAGCAATATCAACAGTAAAGCAATGTAACAAATCAGGCGATAGTCGGCGTGGAATACCCAAGACATGGGGAATTCATTCAGCCAACGCGATTCCAGTAAACGCCTTCAATTAGCTAAAAATATCGTAGAAGTTTTCCGCCGCATGGCTAATTTCACACTTATGCATGTATTTATTACCTATCGACATGTATTTATTACCCATCGACACGTATGCATGTATTTATTACCCATCAACACGTATGCATGTATTTATTACCCATCAACACGTATGCATGTATTTATTAACCATCGACACGTATGCATGTATTTATTACCCATCGACACGTATGCATGTATTTATTACCCATCAACACGTATGCATGTATTTATTACCCATCAACACGTATTCTGCTTGGTTCTCTTCTTATGGTGACAATAAAGGCAAGATTCCACCAAAAGTTCCGAAATCCGCACACTGAAAAAAAAAAAAATAGTCATAGCCTTAGTCAACCCGTAACTTAGTTATTTTTGACTAACTTAGCCAAAAGTAACTAAGTTTTACCTTAGTCACATCTTACTAATTCTTAGTTACTAAGGTTGATATTTTCGCGATTCAGTCATGCCGGCAAAACTCAATAGTATACTTATCGGCGACATATTATACACGGCAATGACTCCATACAGTATAACTGAATCTTAATCTGCTCCATACAGTATAACTGCTTTGTTCAATGTTTTGCACAAGTGAACGCAAACCGCCAATTGGCTTTAACCAAGAGTGATAATGAAAAATTGCTTCGATGGATAGGATATGTTTGACTAACTTAGCCAAAAGTAACTAAGTTTGACCTTAGTCACATCTTACTAATTCTTAGTTACTTAGGTTAATATTTTCGTAAAAAAAAAAAAAAAAAAGTCATAGCCTTAGTCAACCCGTAACTCAGTTATTTTTGACTAACTTAGCCAAAAGTAACATAATGACTAAGGCTATGACTAAGTTTTTTTTTAGTGTACATTTTATATGCATGTACAACTACAAGAGAGGATATACGTGTACTAGTACTGCACTGTGCGCACCAGTGTAACTCACACGCTTCAATGTCAACAAATAGACAACAAACAATGCATATTATATATATAATATCGCATTCATTCTGTGTTAAACGGGTCGGTACGTATATGGCGAGTACGTAATTTTAACTCAAATTATTGTTTCTCCATTTTGTGGCCGACATTTTAATCACTAAAATCAGAGTGATTTAGACGTGATATTGGCGTCGAACGAACTAAAAGAGACGACATATTACATAAATAACAACCATGGCGTATTTAGAGAGCGGATAAAATCAGGATAAAAGAGAAGTTATGAAAATAATCTGCGAAACCGTTCATCGTGTATTGTTGAACTAATTATTCAGACTCAGAGCTCTGTTTTCATTCAACAAGTGGACAATTTGTCAATAATGGTTTGAATCTTTATTCTACATGTGAAAGAACGGCGCCTGAAATATTTGCTGCCAAAATTAGATGTGTGACTGATGACTCGTTCAAGGTTACATGTACACAGTACAGTACATACGGTGTGGTGAACGTTTTTCGCAGTGACATTGTGGACGAGCACCCTAACTTGAACTTGATGTTCATTCCGGCTTGGTGGTCGAGGCTGTTACCTGTTCGATTGCGGACAGTTGTTAAAGACGGTCTGATTTCGGTTCCTTTGATAACCGGACAAGTTTATATTCTGCGAAAAAAAGGCTTATTAATCATTGACAATTTCCACTAAATTCATCGAGAGCAGAGATGCATGCCAATTAATCGATGAATCATGATATGATCCATTCAATCGAATCAATGGTCTGACAATGTCGTCTGATGTCAAGCAATAGTGACAATAATAACAACGACTCAACGAGGAGCTATTAATATTATAATGTTGAAAATGCAGTTCATGACAGTACTTGTTCAGAATCTAATTCTTTCAGAGCACATCAATATGATCGACATGCATGTACAACTACAAGAGAGGACATACGTGTACTAGTACTGTAGATTGCGCACCAGTGTAACTCAAACGAGCTTCAATGTCAACAAATAGACAAACAACAATGAAACCGATGCTGTGTCGTGATGGATGATCACATATCTACAATTCCAACTTTACAATGACCCCGACCAATTCATCCTGTGTTCATCATTGTTCATTGAAACGTGTGGATATGAGACATTGTCATTGTTCGCCATGTTATCGTAAAGTTACCGGTATCACGACAATTTACCAGTGGTACACTATTATTGGTTGGATGTTCTTATCAAACTACCTTCGGCTGATTCACTGATATTTCATGGAAAATGTGCGACTACATGAGAACATTGTCGCCAAGTCATTGCGCACAGTTACACGTTTAAATATTGGATCTGCTGTTGTCTTGAAGGGACCAATCCAAAATAGTTGTTGTTGATGTATACAGTAGTACAGTACCAGTCAAAAGAAGTGGTATATTAAGCATGCTATTTTCGCAAGTGGAAACGCTTATAAGCATGTCGCTTGTGATATTATTGCAATATTTTGCGCCTTAATATGGTGACACTTTGCACTCAAAATTGTGACATTTAAATCAACTATTGCGAGGTTTGTTTTCGCGATTCACTCAAAATGTGACCGCAACAAAGCGTTCATAATTGCATGCATTTCTGAAAACAAACATTCATTTGTTAAATAGAGGTTATGCTATGCGTGTATGGATATGCACGCTTGTATCAAGCTAAGGCGGTATTCCTGAAATTATTGTGACGAGCCTGAAGGCAAGTCACGATGTGTGTCGGAAACTCCACCGTGGCTTGATACAAGCGCTCAGTTCCACACATAGCGGTGAAGATATTTATCATATAATTTTTCTTCTAAAAAAAACCTCTTCATTTCCTCCGATTTAATCTTCTATGTTGGTCGCTCGTTATCATTTTAATGTAAGCATAAATTTTTGTTTCAATTTGAAACAATTATCGACTGGTCAGATATTGAATGTATATTCAATGCATACTAGTATTTTGTGATGAATAATTTTCTTTCAAGATAAAACATTGTTTTAATAGTTAATAAAATTTATTTTTATACCTGTAAGTCATTATTTTCAGTTATTTTAATCTGCAGTTGCGATGTTCAGCTGAGGTTGCAGGGCTATGATACCCCCAATAATTAGGTCCAATTAAATGTACTAATGTATACAGTGATGACATAGTCAAGCCGTAGTTATTTCTGACTAAGGCCTTAGTTATTTCTGACTAAGGCCTTAGTCATTTCTGACTAAGGCCTTATATTATATGTTATATCTACACTGAAAAAAACTTAGTCAAAAGTAACTAAGTTACCTTAGTCAGAACCCCCGTCTCAAAACTAACTAGCTTAGCTTATTCAGAAATGACTAAGGTTGCCCTTAGTCATTTCTGACTAAGGTCTAAGGCCTTAGTCAGAAATGACTAAGGGCAATCTTAGTCATTTCTGACTAAGCTAAGCTAGTTAGTTTTGAGACGGGGGTTCTGACTAAGGTAACTTAGTTACTTTTAACTGAGTTTTTTTTTTCAGTGCACCTTCATGAGCTAAAATAAAGACATTTGTCATTTGTGCAAAAAATAAATGTTGTCTGTTTCATTAAAATCATTTCCTGTTTACAAAGAAGCACATGTCTGTCATGCGCAGTGGCATGGTTTCATATTGGTTAATAAAACGTTTACTCCGCCCCCGACGCCGACCTGGGGAAAATGTATAAACGGAAGATATATGAAAAACAAAATTTCTTTTGCTAAATTATATGCTGCCAATTTATTATATATGTAATAAAAATATTACGGAAAAATTTACTAACATACTTTTTAATAGCATTTTTGCTTCGAAAATAAACTATTTTGCCGGAATGAGAAAAAGTGTAGCCGAGTTGCTTTATTATCCAATTCTACTAAATGTTGTATAATACTTTTAACAAGTTGTAGAAATATATTGGTGATATGAAGTAATTGTTTTATTCAGAGAAGCATAATCAGTTCTCACATTTATCGTGGTGTCAAAAAATATAATCTATAGGCCTACTGTGGCCCCGACTCGGGGAAATTGTGTAGCCTATACTCGGAAGATATATGATACAATTGCATCACTATTCGTATATACTTTATTATTTCAATAAACTATAAGTCAACAAAGTCATAGTTATAACAATGTTAACTTCATTTAAACAATACAAATGATTCTCCTATTACAATAAATTGTCGCCTATACATCCAATAAAACGGACGACCAGAAGATGGTGCTTGCAGCTGTTATAGGGGAAAAACCAGGACAACGCAAAATATAACAAAACGGCTTCCACGAAGTCTGCTTGTCCCACGCCCAGATACAGGATGAGGATAGTTAAAATGAACACTGAATAAACACCGAATGAAAAACCCCGACGTTGGCTGCATGCTGCGTCGGAGGAGGAGTATACCGTACACTTTTTAATGTTAGTCACAGTAGTGAAACAAACGATCTTTATTTATACCATATCATGCAGGCATAGACTAACACGGAATGCTCTTTTCCAAAGCATTTTTTTTTTTTAGGTGTAAAATGTTCTCACATTACCGAAACAAACGCTAATTATACTAACCTATTTAGTAATACTTTAGTGATAATATGGCCATATTTATAATGTTGATAAATAGGCCTAATTAACATGCAAGTTTTGAGAAAAGTTTACCATACAGTTGACAGTGGTTACCATTATTCTGTTGCAGTAAATCGATTCTGATAACTAGAGCTTATTTTGAAGAAATGTTGTTGTTGTTGTTGTTGTATATACGCAATACGAAAGCAAACCTTATGCGCATTAGAATGCAAACACTGCTCGCGCAGAGCTATCAACGCGCGCCGGTGTGATTATGACCTTTTTTGACACCAGGACAAATGTGAGAACTCATTAAGCTTCTCTGAATAAAACAATTACTTCATATCACCAATATATTTCTACAACTTGTTAAAAGTATTATACAACATTTAGTAGAATTGGATAATAAAGCAACTCAGCTACACTTTTTCTCATTCCGGCTAAATAGTGTATTTTCGAAGTAAAAATGCTATTAAAAAGTATGTTAGTAATTTTTTTCCGTAATAGTTTTATTACATATGTAATAAATTGGCAAAGTAGCATATAATTTAGCAAAAGAATTTCTTTTTCTTCATATATCTTCCGTTTATACGTTTTCCCCAGGTCGGGTTCGGGGGCGGAGTACACGTTTTATTAACCAATATGAAACCATGCAACTGCGCATGACAGACATGTGCTTATGTGTAAACAGGAAATGATTTTAATGAAACAGACAGCAATTTGTTTTTGCACAAATGACATATGTCTTTATTTTAGCTCATGAAGGTGCGATTTAGAATATATCTGAACTCACACATTGGCGGGCATTTATGGCAGAGAACAAGTCGAAGGTTTGAAGTGAAATGTGGTTTTTATGTCAATGTCGATGAAAATATTAGGAGGGAAAATATCCAGTGCCGAATAATGTATGAAATAATTCGGGTCATCTCCAGTGTAGCCAAACATTGAGCGTTGGCTATTACTGAGCCAACGTTGGTGAAACAGTTCGTACAAACAACGGCTTCGCAACATCCAATCAACACATCTGCGTATTCCCAGCGTTGGAACATCATTGCCATATTGCTGTAACATACTAACATACTTTGATGCAGTCTTCCATCCCTGTGTTGAAATGTTTCGGTTGTACATTAAATGCTGAACGCCATGGTTGCTGAACAATTGTTTATTAGTTTCAACCTGCGAATACAAAGAAAACACAATTAATTTCAAGCATGATTGATCCATTTGATTGTGACATGAGCATGAACGTGAATAATAACGTATGTATAAGCGCCAGATAATAAGCGTGTTACATATGGAATTTCACACAAACAAACCATATGCGTGTGAGATATAAATGTGTACATGTAATAACCACACGCATGCGACATATGACTGAATGAATGCATTCAAACTAACAAGAAAACACGTGTATACATGTATGTACATGAGAAATAACCGAATATGAAATGAAGTATACATGTCACCAAGGTAGGCCAATGCCAGATTAAATTAGGGCATCAATACACATCGATGGGAGAACATTGTGATATTGAATAACACACATCAGTCTTGCCAATACACATTCTGGCTTCTGACAACAACAAACGGTGTTTTAGTTCTGACATGGCATGAGAATCCGTAAATGAGCACATATATCAAACTTGTAAATAATGTTATTCTCCCCTTGACAAGAGAAAGGCCAGAGGAAGAGTATAGCATATCCAGACGTATCTACATGATACATATATACAGTATGATGGATCTACACTGTCGATTTATAATATATCTGAACTCACACATTGGCGGGCATTTATGGCAGAGAACAAGTCGAAGGTTTGAAGTGAAATGTGGTTTGTATGTCAATGTCGATGAAAATATTAGGCTGGAAAATATCCAGTGCCGAATAATGTATGAAATAATTCGGGTCATCTCCAGTGTAGCCAAACATTGAGCGTTGGCTATTACTGAGCCAACGTTGGTGAAACAGTTCGTTCAAACAACGGCTTCGCAACATCCAATCAACACATCTGCGTATTCCCAGCGTTGGAACATCATTGCCATATACCAGCCATCCCGTATTATGACTCGAAACACAGCGACCAAATGCCTGTGATATATCAAGGAACGCTTAATGTGCCATTTAGATGCTACATTGTACCAATAAACAAACCGCACAGGTTCATCGGCGTAAACGTTACTGTCGGCAGCCAACATGTCTATCACGAGTGATACACCAATTTCATCAGACTCCAGTACCTCAAGCGTCTGAATATTATTTTAATCAGAACTGCTACGGTTTGTGTGTTATTAAGGGTCTGTGTTTTATTGGGATATGAAATGGGTGGCTCAATTGGCAGTTGACCAATCACCGACCACGATTTAGTGAAACAGACGGGCTCCATGTACATGTACGTAAATATTTGACTTTGGACTAATTTGACTTTTATCAGCAATTCACAGTATCTTTGACATGTCGAAAGTATAATATTTAAATAGCCCGTCTGTTGGCACAATAGTTTGTTATCACTCGTGCAGTGGTCCTCAAGCTCTACTTGGTCTCTATCATTTATTTATTATGGAGGATTTCGAAGCTGTTGACACTTTGAAGGTTGAGTTAAATTCATATCGTCATATCAAATCCAGTCGGAAGTCGGATTTGTTTACCCTGTGCCAATGCATTCTCTTATGTATGCGAGTCGACCATTGGTCGCCTCGCATATATAAGAGAATGCATTGGCTTAACAATTTTGTATCATGTTTTTTAAATAAATGTTTCTTACAATTTTTAGGACATAAAATAAAAACAACATCCTGCAGGGAGCCCCACACATATATAGAAGCACACAGAAGAGTGTCGTCTGCTCATGTTTGTCTGGGGCTCTGTATGGGTGAAATTATAAAATTGTTAAAGAATACAAGAACAAATTATTAAAATTGTAAAACATTGTCAGGCCAATGCATTCTCTTATATATGCAAGGCGACCTATGGTCGACTCGCATATATAAGAGAATGCATTGGCACAGGGTAAAACAAATCCCGACTTCCGACTGGATTTGATATAGTGGGTCATATATACGCGGTCTGTGGGTTGAACGATTGCAGTTTCTAACAATCAGGACGAATTTAACCTTGGTTGTCAGGCACTGCTCAATGCACCGACGCCGCATCCAGTGGGTGTTCTGAAATTGAAGAAATATGGGTTCCTGCTGACCTTTGATTGCGGGGGATAATACATGTAACTTTCCAATAATGATATTCCGCTTGCCAAATCCATTGTTATGTAAACATACTATTATATAAATATTGCACGGCTTGGAGGTGACTATGCAAAATAGTGGTCCGAGGGGAGGAATAGTCCCGAGCCGGAGGCGAGGGGACTATTCCTCCACCGAGGACCACTATTTTGGCATAGTCACCGACAAGGCGTGCAATATTTACTATATTTTATCGAACGTTTTTCTTTCTGTCCCAGGACCCATAATGTCAAACAATTCACAATCATCTATATTCCCATGTATTTCCTTTTCATTGCAGAACGATTTCAATATTTTCAATGCAAAGTGTTGTTGTTTCTTTTTTTATTTTGCTTGTCAAATTTACTTCAATATATTGCCGGGCTTCTAGTTGGGCAAATGTAAAATTTTCTTCCTCAGGAATTATTAACAATGGAAAGCAGACGTCGTTGTTGTTGGTGTTGCTATTAAACAATGACATCAGTTCAAAACATTACTTTTTTTTACCGAAAACAAACTGAAGATTCGTTCAGAAAATTTAGTAGCTCGAACTAAGGAAATAGACAAAAATATCAAAGCGATATTGTGATCAGCGGAGAAAGGAACATGATAAATCGCCACACCAAACATGGATAGAACATCACAAATAACTTAAAGAAATTGCTTACGATCATTTATTGTGCTCTAGTTGTCGATTACAAAGACATTTCGGATAAAAAAAGTGTTGAACTTTTGCAGCGAGGTGGAGATGACTTTCAAATTACCTCCCCGGAATAGTGGGCATGCTAAAAATAGATTTCTGGATTTTCCAAGCGATAGTGGGTGTGCTAAAATTAGGAGGCCCACTATGGCTTCGTGGACAACACTATCGATAATAGTGAATGTCAATCAACCAATCACAAGCGTGGATAAGGCTTAGATAGTCACGTGAGATAAAATATTACCGTGGAATTACATGTAAAACTCACAATTGTCGATACCAGTCCAATTAGTCCAATAAGATACCAAAGTTTTAAACAAATCTTGAAAATAGATATTTGAAAAGGTCAAAGCATTGAACAAAATTCTGAAATAATTTTTAAATATATATAATTGACCTGTTTCGGGTTAGTGCTGCTGAATACGTACTTGTTCTCACGAAATATAGATATTCCACGACATACTTTGATTACGAACACTCGTAGCCGTGTGTGTCTGTTTAATTAATTACTTTTTGATGGATGGAACCAGTTAACAGCCAACGTTATTGACCGCCTCCCATGGCTTCTGACAGAGGCGGACTGGGCCAAGAAACTCTGGTCTAATATCATATATATTCATAAACCATGGTTCTATATATTCCCGGTATGAGACCATTCAGATATTTTTACCTGAAAAATTGCATAAAATCTAACATCTAGCGTTCTAACTCCAGACAAATGCACACGGCTACGGACAAGAGACCAGGACACACCGGGCTGTTCATGGTTGTTCGGCCCGGGGTGAGAACATTTTGAAAACTATACAAGAAAATCTCGAATCCGATAAACTAGACTGGCATCAACTGAAGCGTTCCTATTTTCTTGTAAATTTCAATTGGGGGAGGGGTGCGTAAGAAGTTTTTTGGGATTTACAGCTGGGAGATACCGTTAAAATCTCGAGATTAATGGGGTCTTTACGTGGTGTTATATGATGCCGACAAGTTCATTTAATGTCAAAATTACGATTAGCCAATTCGGCTGGTTAAACAACACATGTGGCGGTCCACGTCCGGAATTTTCCCGGTCCCCCGATCGCCCATGCAGTCCGCCTCTGCCCTCATGAATTTATGTGCGAAGAGTACCATCTTATTGGATACACGGCTGGTTAAACAACACATGTGGCGGCCCACGTCGGTTTCGTTTGCGGCCCAAGTTGTGGTTGGGCGGCCCAACCACATATACCCGCCCCCCCCCCCCCCAAACCGTAAAAAAACCCCTCGGATTCTCGCTTGATAGAAAATCACGTGGAATCATAATTTTTCCGGCCAGTCCGCCTCTGGCTTCTGACGCGTGCAACTTACTATAGACGAGCATAATTGTAACCACGCAACAACTCAATTATTGAAAATTCACCACTACTGTCATCATTTCACGATTCATCTGTCCCCCACGTCTTCTGCTCTCTCATTCTCTTGCTCTCTCTCTCTCTTTCTCTCTCTCTCTCCCTCTTTCCCTCTCCCTATCTCCCAACATCATGCTATTCTTAACACTATATTCTTCCTTTTTCATCCCTAACTCAAATTTAGTTATATATCTCTACTTCTCCAAAACCATTATTTCAATCCCTTCCCGTCTGATCGATACCCCTCCCTCACTTATTGAGGAAGGGACATGTCGCCAAAGAGGAGAAGACTTCATATAAGCCCTCGGGCTTGTTGTCTGATCCTCATTTCCAAAATTAACTCTTATATGTTGTATATTTATGTCATCTGTATTATGTCAATTATTTGGTTTGGAAATAAAAATATGTTTACACTAAATATATAGCGATGTGGTCATTGGCCACATTGTGTGAAACGCGAATCATTTAAAACACCTGTTCGTGGTGTGTTTTATTGGGATATGAAACGCATGACCCATTTGGCAGTTGACTATCAACCGGGCAACTTTTAGTGTAACATATACAGGCCATGTAAATATTAATAATTACACGAACAAAGTTGATACATTATCTCCTTGTTCTTCTTAGTTGTGAAGTTTGTATTTGTCGTCTTCTGTGTTGTTTACACGTGTACCCACTGAGAGAGTGCCCGCAGATGAAAGTGTCAATGACACTAGCTCAACTTGGGGATATGCTAGTGCCATAAAGTACACTCAATGTGTGTATACAAGAGGTCAACCCGAAGAAACGTATTGGGATAAATTTAATGTAAAATGTAGGGCATGCCGAAGTATTTAGTGGCGAAAAGAGGATAATCCAAGATCTAGAATTGATCCTGAACAAGCCTGTAAAATGTTTAACAAAATTCAAACTAACTATGAGCTTTGAATTTTCCATATGTATCTGGCCTGGATCAGTAGTCACGTGGCCACTAGCCAGGTGGAATGAACTGAATCCATGAGAATATTTTGAGATCTGAACCTGAAAATTGCAAAAACCTAACACCCAGGCAGAATCATAACCCTATTTGTTTTCTTAAATTATTTAGCAGATTCTGACTTACATGGGGGATGGACCTGGGCTTGGTTTGGTCGGTGTGAGAACATTTGAAATCTGAACATGAACATTTATAATCCTTGACCATTTTAGTTCGAAATTTTGACCAAAAGTAAAAAAATATGCAAATATTGGTCTAAAACAACAAATCCACCCCTTATAGATTGTTTGAAAACCAAACTTGGAGAACAAATTCAACCTATTGTTGGTGTGAATTTTCCACGTTTTATGTTGGGTATTACCTTTCCAACTGTTGAACAATTTGACCAAAGTTGTGGGATGAACCACACCCCAACCCCCTGTCGTCACGTCACTGTTACATGCAGGTCGTGGACGATATCTTGAAATCTGCTGAGTTTGGTGCAGTTCGTTTGGTGCACTTTTTGGAGACTCCACGGGAGTACTATTAAGATAACGCACGACGAGGGCTCGATATAGTGCTTGTTCCGAACAATCACTGTTTGTTATGCATAAGCCTATAGGCCGTGCTGGATATATTGTTTTGATATGACAATCGGACGGGTTGATCAAGTTTATAATGGGTATCGCACTCATCCGTCGGCTTCTATGACGATGTCTCTGCATATTAAGAATATACGAGTTCACTTACAGGTGCACAAGATCCTTAGAGAACTTGTCGATCATTCAAGTATAAATTCAATTTTTCGGGACAATTCTTGTTATAACATGTATTAGGGTTTCCTACGAAATTTGATCGTTAATCGAGTTGAGACACGCGTAGATTAGAGAGATCAATCGGGTCCCGGGCTTTATGTATTTAATTTAATATACATGTATACAGTTAATTTTGCTGCATGGACAAACAAGATCAGGAAGTCAATCAGTTTTCTCGTTAATGACATGTTCTGAGGGTGGCACTCGCTTTTTAAACTCTTGATATCGCATGTTGCATCTGAAGTTTTGAATTTTTGTCAGCAAACATTCCAGTGAACGCCCGCTGTGAAGAGCATTCATGCTGTTTCATAAAGCGAGTTCATGCTTCCGACGCCTCTTATAAAGAGCGTTCATGAGCCGCCGCATTTTTTGTTATAACGAGCGTTCATGCTGCCGCCACCTATTATTAATAGCGGTCATGTTGTCGTCGCCTCTTATAATGCGCATTAATGCAGCCGTCGCTTCTTATTAAGAGCGCTCATGAAGTCGTCGCCTCTTATTAAGAGCGTTCGTGTTGCCGTCGCCTCTTATTAAGAGCCTTCATGACGTCGCCTCTTATTAAGAGCGGTCATGCAACCGTCGCTTCTTATAAATAGCGTTCGTGACGTCGCTTCTTATTAAGAGCGTTCATGTTGTCATCACCTATTATAAAGAGCCTTCATGCAGCCGTCGCTTCTTATAAAGAGCTTTCACGGTGTCGCCGCCTCTTATTAAGAGCGTTCTTGTTGCCGTCACCTATTATAAAGAGCATTCGTGCAGCCGTCGCTTCTTATAAACAGCGTTCACGATGCCGACGCCTCTTATTAAGATCGTTCTTGTTGTCGTCACCTATCATAAAGAACCTTCATGAAGCCGTCGCCTCTTATAAAAAGCGTTCGTAATCTCGTCGCCTCTTGTTAAGAGCGTTCTTGTTGTCGTCACCTGTTATAAAGAGCCTTCATGCAGCCGTCGCTTCTTATAAAGAGCGTTCATGATGCCGTCGCCTCTTATTAAGAGCGTTCATGTTGTTGTCACCTATCATAAAGAGCCTTCATGCAGCCGTCGCTTCTTATACAGAGCGTTCATGATGCCGTCGCCTCTTATTAAGAGCGTTCATGCTGTCGTCACATATTATAAAGAGCCTTCGTGCAGCCGTCGCTTCTTATAAAGAGCGTCCATGACGTCGTCGCCTCTTATTAAGAGCGTTCATGTTGTCGTCACCTATTATAAAGAGCCTTCATGCAGCCATCGCTTCTTATAAAGAGCGTTCATGATGCCGTCGCCTCTTATTAAGAGCGTTCATGTTGTCGTCACCTATCATAAAGAGCCTTCATGCAGCCGTCGCTTCTTATAAAGAGCGTTCATGGTGCCGTCGTCTCTTATTAAGAGCGTTCATGCTGTCGTCACATATTATAAAGAGCCTTCGTGCAGCCGTCGCTTCTTATAAAGAGCGTTCATGACGTCGTCGCCTCTTATTAAGAGCGTTCACGTTGTCGTCACCTATTATAAAGAGCCTTCATGCAGCCGTCGCTTCTTATAAAGAGCGTTCATGATGCCGTCGCCTCTTATTAAGAGCGTTCATGTTGTCGTCACCTATCATAAAGAGCCTTCATGCAGCCGTCGCTTATATTAAGAGCGTTCATGTTGTCGTCACCTAGATTGTGTGGATTTTTTGCGATCGCATTCAACGTTTTACTCATGTTAATTTCCAAATTTATGTGGGAAATGATGTCAACTGTGGTGTCATAGAAATGTGAGTGTGATAATATTATGTTCAATCTGATGGTAGCTGAACCCGTAGATATATGAGGGTGATCGCTTCAGTACGACGGTAGAAGATAAACACGTAGATTCAGAAGCAACGACACTGCGGAGTATTATGTCGGTCGACACTTTTGACTGTGTGGCCTTAAGCTTGATGGCATAATATTATTTATACAATACAATTTTGATATGTGCCTGTTGTTTGGCTGCTATGTCAATTTAGTATGTTTCTTTCTATTTGTGTGACTTATAATTTGTTATCGCCCCTATGGTGTACTCCGCAATGCGTAGCCAAGGCTGTATATTGCTCGCGTGCAGGTTAGGGGTTTAGGATTAACAATCACTTATCGTGGCATTCCCAGCAACCCTTGACTATTGTTATAAAATTACAAATTTAGAAACAAAATATCGGTACTTATTCGTTACAACATTAGTTTGCCCTACCAGCATCATATAAATTCAACACTATAGCAAATTAGCAGGGAACCTTAACCACACTGCCAAAAATAATTTCTTAATAAGATAAAATATCTTGAAACAAGAAAAACTATTTCCTGAAACAGGAAAATAAATCTTATTTTGGGAAATATACCCCCCAAGTCTGCTACATCAAGAAAATTTAAGAAACTCCCACCAGTCAAGAGATAGTTTTCTCAAATAAGATAGATTTTAGTCTTGAAACAAGAAACAATTTCCTTACTAAGAAAATGGCTTCAAAAATTAAATATATATTTCTTGTTTCAAGATTTTTTTTCTAAGTTAAGAAATACTTAAAGAAAATATTTCTAAACCAAGAATTAATTGTTATGTACAAATTACTGCTGTAATGGAATAACTGTAAAAGTCCAACGATAGCAAAATTGTGATAAAAATGTTATGGTAAACATTGAAAAAGGTCCAACCTGTTGATTAAATATTCTGAAATTCATATTCATACTTAAATATTTGAACTACATGTAATACTACAGCTATAGGATTATATAATTGTTGACAAGTCACTCACTGTAACAGTTTTGTTTACATAACATTGGAAAAGGTCCAACCTGTTGATTAAATATTCTGAAAATGTTATTCATAGTTAAATATTTGAACTAATAATACAGCTAGAATTATATATTTGTTGACAAATCACTGTAACAGTTTTGTTTACATGACAATAGTTTCAACAGCTGTAATTTTGTTATTGGCAATCTGTCAGTAAGTGTTTTTATCTATTTCTCAATGCTCTTAGGGATTGCTGACCTTTATACAATTTTAATAAAATTTTGTTTGCACAATATAGTGGGTCGCCATTGAGGAGGCCTCCCTTGAAATCTCCAGTTGGTGGTTTGCCACACCATCCCGAACTAGACAAACCTCTCTGGTGGCCCCTTGCATTGAACCTATTAATTAAACAGGTACTTCAAGCTGGTATATACCCCTCTTATATAAGGATGGAAGATGCTACCAATTTCAAACCGATGGTATTTCTTCAGAGTTGACTCTCTTGTATTATGAAAGCAAGCCCAATGAGGCCATGCACCTATTGTATGTTTATAATACACAAAAGACTATATCTTAGCAGAATGCATGTCTCTGATGATACAAACAATAAAATATCCAATTTATCCATAGTTGAATTTCATTTGGCTATATAGGAAAGCATACAATGTGGCTTTTATGTAGTTTCCACAAAGTATTTTAAGTAAAATATCCATCAAGTGATGTGTTCTGCCTTGTCCTATATATTAAAATGCATGCAATGGCCATGATAAATGCTTAATTTATAGGTAGAGATGTCAATCTGATAAGAAATACTGACATTTTAGGTTTGATACACCATTTCAGCTGGCTTGGCATCTTTTAAATTTGAAACCTAAGGAAATTTATTCAGCTTTGACCCTCTAAATTATGGAAGAAAGCCCAAATGAAGCCACTATTTGCATGTTAGTAACATGTATAAGGCTATATCTCAACAGAATACATGTCTCTGATAAAATGCACAATAAAATATCCATAGTTCAATTGCATTTGGCTATAGAGGGATGCATACAATATTGGTTTTATGTAGTTTCCACAGACCATTTTAAGTAAAATATCCATCAAATGATGTTTTCTACATAGCCTTGTATATTAAAATGCTTGTAATGATCATGGGAAATGTTTAATTCATTAGTTGATATGTCCATCTGATAAGAAATACTGACAATTGAGGTTTAAAATACCATTTCATGGGATTATGGGATCATAAATATCAAACTAAGGGAATTCCTTCAGATTTGACTCTCTAAATAATGGAAGAAAGCCAAAATGAAGCCACTATTTGCATGTTAATGACATGTATAAGGCTATATCTCAACAGAATACATGTCTCTGATGAAATCAACAATAAAATATCCATAGTTTAATTTGTTTTGGCTATACAGGGATGCATACAACATGGCTTTTAGGTTGTTTCCACAGACTATTTTAAGTAAAATATCCATCAAATGATGTTTTCTGCCTTGTCCTGTATATTAAAATGCATGCAATGACCATGAATTTTTTTTAATTTATTGGTAGAGATGTCCATCTGATAAGAAATACTGCCATTTGAGGTTTGATACACCATTTCAGCGGCTTGGCATCTTACAAATTTGAAATAAGGGAATTTATTCAGCTTTGACCCTCTAAATTATGGAAAAAAAAGCCTAAATTATGCCATTATTGGCATCTTTATAACATATATAAGGCTATATCTGAACAGAATACATGTCTCTGATGAAATCAACAATAAAATATCCATAGTTTAATTTGTTTTGGCTATACAGGGATGCATACAACATGGCTTTTAGGTTGTTTCCACAGACTATTTTAAGTAAAATATCCATCAAATGATGTTTTCTGCCTTGTCCTGTATATTAAAATGCATGCAATGACCATGAAAAATGTTTAATTTATTGGTAGAGATGTCCATCTGATAAGAAATACTGCCATTTGAGGTTTGATATACCATTTCAGCTGGCTTGGCATCTTACAAATTTGAAATAAGGGAATTTATTCAGCTTTGACCCTCTAAATTATGGAAAAAAAGCCTAAATTATGCCATTATTGGCATCTTTATAACATATATAAGGCTATATCTGAACAGAATACATGTCTCAGATGAAATAAACAATACAATATCCATAGTTTAATTTGATTTGGCTATACAGGGATGCATACAATATTGCTTTTATGTAGTTTCCACTGACTATTTTAAGTAAAATATCCATCAAATGATGTTTTCTACATTGCCTTGTATATTAAAAATGCATGTAATGACCATGGGAAATGTTTAATTTATTAGTTGATATGTCCATCTGATAGGAAATACTGACATTTGAGGTTTTAAATACCATTTCATGGGATTATGGAATCATAAATATCAAACTAAGGGAATTTCTTCAGATTTGACTCTCTAAATGATGGTAGAAAGGCCAAATGAAGCCACTATTTGCATGTTTATAACATGTATAAGGCCATATCTTTGCAGAATGCTTTTCTCTGATAATAAAACAAATAACATATCTATATTTCATAGTTTGGTTGGCAAAACAGGGTGCATAACATGTGGTTTTAAAGTAGTTTCACAGACTATTTTAACTAGAATATCAATTAAATGATGTAATCTAACTTGCCCTGTGTTTTAAAATGCATACACTGACCATGATAAATGTTTAATACAAACAGCGTCCTTAATGCTGCACCAGCCTAACTCCCGTTATGAAAGGGTTAAATTAATAAACAAAGGTTGCACAGACACCCCCCCCCCCCCTTTCAACAGCGCGGTGAGTGTGTTTTTTATTATGTATGTCATACCCGGTATAAGAGCCCCCCCCCATTTCGTACGCCGTATTCCATGCCCTGTTACGAGGTACGACATATTCCGGCCCCTCTGTTAGGAGGTATTCGGTATTCCAAAAATACCGGTATTCGTATTCCAACCTTCCAAAAAAAATGATCATAAGAATAATATAAATGCGATGTTTGTCACAATAAATGCACGGTTTGACATACAGATCGTCGATCATCAATTTATATCATTTTAGACATGGACATTATGACCTGCGTTCGTACGACAATAGAGAATTTATCCATATGGCTGTTAACTGGTATTTCGTATTCCACCCTCTGTGTTAAGTGGTATTATTCCGTATTCCAGGGGGTGGGGGTGCTCTTATATGGTGTGAAGTTTACAACTAATGTGGCAGTCATGAAATTTTTAATTATTAGAACTGTTTGGGATATATACACCCCAATCACCCTGTCTCCACGTTCCTGTTGGTGGTGGCCTTATCAATCTATTGCTTCGTTGAACTTTTATTATTACAAATTTGAGCGTGTAATTTCGTTCCACTTTACAACAGGGGCAAAAACATTCCTATTGTTTTACCTACCGGCTCAGATCGAGGCTTCGTGGATAAAAAACTACGTCCATCTTACGTTTTCATAGGATACAAATTGATCGGATTTTAGGTAAGTGAAACTAATTAGTAATCAATTGAAGTGATTTCTCATTATGAACAGACTGTTACTAGTAAAATATTTAATCGAACTACAATTAAAAGGGCACGAATTATCCATTTTATTCAAATGAAATTTGATAGTAAATCGGCCTAATTTTGTTTCCGTGTAATATTTCAGAAAATGGAATCCGTCATTGATAAATGAACATTTTTTTGGTCAAAATAGTAACTTCTGACGGACTATGATTATATGGCATTTATGATTCATATATAAAGGTAGCCCTACACAATATTCCCAACTGCGTTCCCAACTGCAAAAACGATTTTTAATGAATTATAAATTGGCCTAAATTTTATGCTACATAAAAAGAAAAACTATCCGGGAATGGCTATTTTCGTCTGCAAAATCAAATTCTGCCATAAATGCAGTGTATTATCGGTCGACATTAATATGACAATAGTTGGAAAATAAAAAGGTCCCATTTATTGAAAATATACATGTAGCTTATAAGGAAATTGTCAGTTATGATCAGTTATACTTCATACCATTATTCTAACAAATGTCAAGAGAAGTCGGTGGCCGACAGGTAGCGTACTGGTCTCTCGTGCTATCGGACCGGGGATCGTAACGTGGTCAGGGTATTCTGACAAAAATCAGAACTCGGTCAGATACAAGTTTGTCAGGCTGAAAAGTCTCATTCGAGATCACTGAATAAAGATCCGAATGCAAAAATGCCGACTTCCCCCCATTACAACACTTGTCCAGGTATGTTGTCGTGGGTTCAGTACGCTGTCCGATCGGACGCGGACATTAATGGCTGACCCGTGTACACGCCTCAGTGTGTGCACGTTAAAGAACGCTACTGGAGTCACCACAGGGTTATAAAGTTACTCGGCCGTGGTAGCACCTGGACCTCCACATAATCCTCAGCACATTGAGGGCGATGGAGTATCGAGTAGATAGATAGATAGTCAATCTGATAGAATTCCCACAATCTCTTTAATATTGTCATGCCATGGCCAATTTAACACTAAGTGAACGTTCAGATTACCACGATACAATTGTAAGTAGGTAAAAAATAATATCATGCACTGTTTTATTTAAAAGCGAAATTGTGGCGTATCCTTGGTTATCCCCATTTGCGACGTAATCACCAATCAGTCATGTGTATGTAAAAAGTGTGGCCTGAAGGATCGCATGATAGTCAATCACATGCTTTACAAAAAAACTGTGATTTCATCATGTACGACATCGTAATCGTGTGAACAAACTATCCACGATCTCGTCGATCCCGGTTCCTCCACTTAAGATTATATCTTTCATCTGTACGTTCACTGAGTGAACATTCATGATTCATATGACTACGATTCAATTGTAAGTGGACAGATTCCCATCTTGGGTAATAACCGATAGTTGGACTGCGCATGCTCACGACATGATCACGAGTTATATCAATGCAGATTTGCAAAAATTGTGACGTATCCTTGGTTACCTCCACTTGGTGAAATTTGCGTGTACGTAAAAATCGTACAAAGTAAATAGAAATATCATAGGATAGTTAATCACGTGGTTAACCACCGATATTAAATATTCTCATCTGCGATGACATCGTAACAAACTATCCATGATTTTGTCAGGCCCGATTCCTCCACTTACGATTGAATTATGGTCTTCTGACATCTGAATCGCCGAAAATGCTAATATTGTTGGAAGAATGAACTTTACACTTGGTTTTTGAATATGTTTGCAAATTATGAAAATACATGCATCCATATCACATACATATATATGCAGCATACATGTACATGTATTTTTTCTTCAATTACAGAAATACCAGATTCATTAGCCATGGTGGATGCGGCATCATGCCCTCTCATCTTCAACATATGAAGATTGATTTCGCCCATGATTAGTCTAAGCGTCGGTCCTGTCTAGCTAGACACGTGGCAATGAACAAATGACAGGTGAAATATTACTGGAAGTCTGTTCGCCAAAATACCAGTGGTGAGTTTATAATCTACATGTATAGCTACCATGCAGATGAATATTTGTACATTGTCACCAATACATGTATATACTGCTATCCTCAAAATTATGGACCTTAAAAATGGGGGGGGGGGCAGGGGGGGGGCGGAAAAAAACTGCAGACACAGGGTGGAAAAAACTGTTTTCTTCGGTTTGGGTATCCCCCCCCCCCCCCAAAACAGCAAAAACTGCAGTTTTTTTCCACTGACCATTTGCCCGCCCCCCCCCCAAATCAAATCTACCGCAGCCGGACAACAACTCGGTTTGACCGGAAAGCGAAAAAAACACCGGAGCATACAATTCACGAGAAGGTGCTTGTTAACTTAGTTTAGATTATTGTGACTAAAATGGTCATTGTCTACCAGTAGAACGCAGATTTGTACCTCGTGATGTCATGACATGTACAAACATGTATATTGGTGATCGCAACGCTATGTATGCACTTTAAAAAATGACAACTAGTCATTACCTCAACTTTGAAAAAGATGCAAATGAGATGAGTGAGATACCAGCATATAACTGTTTTCTGATACCATTGGAGGAGAAATTGTTTAATACATGGGATAGTTCTGCAGTAAAAATTTGCCAGATAAGCGATCGCAGGGTAGAATTCTGCAATCGACTGGTAGACACTGACATAGTTGGCATTATTAAGAGGGTTAATGGGGTCAATATCACATGTACACCAAGACAGTGGTTATCCAAAATTGTTTTATGTGGATTGTATTACTCATGTATATATGATTTGGATATTAAGGTTAATCCATATTCTATAAAATGAGAGAAAATTGAAGTTGTGAGTCTGAAAATACATATTTGGAAAAATATTACATGCAAATTTTTTCCGACAACCCCCCCCCCCCCCCCTAAATGAATAAGAAAAAATTTACGTGTAAATTTTTTACGCCTAAGTACCACCCCACCCCCGGTACGTTGTGTCCCGCAGTTGTTTTCCGGGGGGGATACCTGGTAATGATCGCAGTATATACGGGCAGTATATGATATCCACCACGGTATCAAGTCGATTACTGTTGTGGAGCACCATGCAGTTATGATACACCAACAAATATCACACCAAAAGTTGAAAATTAAAACAGCCACATGGATCTTGTTCAATGAACTTATATATGCATGAATAAGATGAATCACTAAATTATCTTTTCATGCTTGTTTGTGTAATGCCAATCAATGCAGCCTGACAACATGGATGGGTGGAGTTTATAAATTGACAGCCTAAACAATGTTGGCAACTTAAAAGTTCATTATGTGCTACATTTAACTCCCGTATATACAATACAATTTTTCTATCAGCGTTCCCATGTCCTATATTTGGAATAATATATACATGTACATGTAACGAAGGCCATCCGTTCCACAGATAGGAGGAAAAACACTGCATTTTATTTTCATGCATGCGAAACATGACAACATGCATATGGGGTGTAACATGACAACATGCATATGCCATATGGGGTGTAACATGACAACATGCATATGGGGTGTAACATGACAACATGCATATGGGGTGTAACATGACAACATGCATATGGGGTGTGACATGACAACATGCATATGGGGTGTAACTGTGGTATATGCAACGTTGAAACTGTACTAGTAACCATAATGAGGTGTTGGAGGTTACTGTGCTTTATATATCTTTAATACTGCAGTATTAACGGGGGCACTATACTAAGAGGTGGCCAATTACTTTGAGTATACATGTAGCCATACCTCACACATGGAACAGGGCTTGACTTATTTTTAGGTACATGGAAAAATAGGTACGCAGAGCAATACATAACACCTAGTCTGCTTCGTATATTTTACATAAATATCAACCGATTTGGTGCAGTGTTGAAGCGGTAACCTTTCTAGTACTGCTGTGTTAGAAGTTTCTGGTGTGAGACCACACAAGCCATATTTCTGAATAAATCCTGAAAAATTACCCACAATCCTGAGGTTAAGTGGTCACTTACTTTGGGCATTACTGTAATTCCCTGACATTCCCCCAATCTTTGACTAAAAGAAAATTCACCCTTTTGATATCATTTGACCATGAAATGGCCCGAAAAAGATGTTTTATGAGATTTACGTTTGTTTTTTATTTAATTTTGTTTGTTCAAGTAACATATCAAATGAGGGAAATTTTATTTTAGTCATTCATGTGGGTATTGTTAGTGGGGAGATATTTAAGGGGAGGTATCCTGTTACAACGGTATATGCTACTAGTACCGGTATATGTACATAAGTATTAACTGTCATGTGGACTGTTTTTATGGAGATGTAACTGTGAGGTAAGTGGACATAACTTGTGTAAAACCCAAAGGGTTTTACATACAAGTTATGACCACTTTCCTCACGGTTACATCTCCATTAAAATAGTCCACATGACAGTTAATCCTTATATTTATATACATTTAGCGAAAAAGCCACTTTTGTAAATGTATTTAAATTGAATAGTGTATCGTGACAAAAAACAGCCCAAAGTACCCAATAGCACCCTTGGCAAAAGTTAATAGGAACAATTTCTCTTCATATTGCAACCAGATGATGTATTAAGTCAATCCTGCGCGAGTCCAAATGCTCCCAAAACATTACGCGTTCGTCTTTCCAAACCCAATGACGTATGTATGGTGTTGTGAGCTTGGTGTTATGAGCCGTTGCGCATTCACCGAGAAATAACTGCAACTAGCCACGTGGGCGCCGACCAATCAGTATGCTGGATTTAGTGATGACAACACTTAGTATGTAAATATATGTATTTGTAGCTGATTCTGACCAACATGCAGCGTTTGAATGGATAACATTACTGTTATAACTGCCCCTCCCCCCGGGTGATTAATTTGGACCGTACATCTTAATAATATGTACATGATTAGTCATTCCGCTTTTCTGATGTCATTACAAGCATTCAAATCTTATTTTTCAGACAGGAGGAGCTGCCTGACTGGATTGAGACATACACATTTCATTCAAGGCATGATATCTGACAACCAATCATAGAATCATGTTTCCTGAGTGTTTCTTGCAGATAATGATTACCCTTGATACCAATATTATTAATTCTGTCCAGGACTGGATGAGGAAGGATTTCAAATGTTATTCGGTGTACATGTAACGGATACATGTAATCTAGATGTTATCGGTATTCGTCCATGCATGACATAATGTGAGTTGTTGCTTTGTGACAGTCCTGGCTATATACATGTACCATATGTATGCCAATGGACGGTATGCACTGAATCCAGTACTGTGCAGCGAAGGGGAGGCTTTGATATATAACCAAATGATGACCAATGTCTTCATCAAAGGCAAAAATGACACATCAATTCCTTCCTTGATGGAGACCGATCAGTGACGTCTACATTTTATCAGACTTAGTGGTGAAAATCTTGGCAAGTGAAGTTAGTGAATTCAATTCTACAACATACATGTACCTGTATGCTTCTGTATGTACCTGTATGAGTCTCAGAAAATGTGCACTATGGCATCCAGTGTATGCATAACCTTTGTTATACCGTACTTCATACTACATTGACCAGAATTTGGAGGTGTACCAGTTTCATATCTCTACACAAAGCACAACAGTACCCATGGATCAGTCTCAAGCCTTGTTTCTGAGCTTGTCTGAAGGATATGAACTTTTAAAGATATATTATGCACTTGTTCTGGTGCGTGAAACTGATCAGTTAGTACCAAGGCGCTAAGCCAACTGGAATAAGGTAGCATTCTACTAACATAGCCGAAAATCGAAAGCAAATCAACCGTAATACTCCATAGAAAACATTGTCTGAACTACGCTCAATTGTGAATATTTACTACTCGATTCGGGGCGCATCTATCGGCGATAATATAACGAAAACGAGTTCGCCTTTGATAGTTACTGCATTTAATTATGTATACGAATGATGGTGTGTGTTGTTAATTTGGATATAATGTTTGTAAAAAGTACTACTTTTAACAAGATTATTCTCCATTTATATTTTATCACCCTATTGGAGTGTTTCACATCACTTCAAGTGACACATTATTGCAGCATGTCAATATAATCAGATTCATGTACATGTACACACATACAGGCCTTAAAATCCATCACAGAATAAAAATATTCTGATGTTCCTTTATCTTTGTCAACCTGCTGTATCACCAAGTAATCTGTACAAGGAGCTTAATGTGGCTTAGACATAGAGCACATTCATTTGTTGCATATATTCTGTTGAGTATACAAGGAGATGGTCTCATAAATGGCCGGATTTAGTGTACCCTTTAATGCTTGTAATACATGCATGTACTAGTACCTGTTTAGACCAAGTTTTCCCTGTCCACAACTTGTGGTATCGGTTGGGTTGATGCTGTTTTGGACCGAGTCCCATCCCGATACTCTTCTATAATGGACTTTACGCCCAGAATTGTGGGTTGAAGTTATCTTGATTGTAGCACTACCAGTATTTCGTCAGATTAGGTCAAAGTGACGCTTTTTTATAAGAACATAGAGGGCAGCCTTTCCCAAGCGTGATGATTTCAAACCTGCATATACTTAAAGTAATTGACCATCTCTAACGTGGTGTTACCCAGGTAATGCTGTGGTATTACACTGCAGTAATTTCCAACACCATGGTAAGGTTGTCACTTGAACACAAAACAGCACCACGATGGATGCGGTATGCAATTAAAATGCAGTGATTCTCCTTATATCTTTGGAACTTAAAGGAATGGATGGCCTTCGTTATAGGTTATAATTTATAAATAACATTTACAAAAAGTTTCCCAAGAATATACTAATAGTATAGGATAATGTTCATATGAATGCGTTATTATCCACAAAACACACTTTGTGTGAGTCAATCGTTTGTTTATATACAGCAGTAAATAGTGAGCGATAAGCAAAACACTCAACACCGTTGCGATTGTTTAATTGAGCGATTCATGGTGACCCATTCAACACTTCAAAATCTTGAGAGGTTATAGAAGAGTAGCCGGACAGGACTCGATCCAAAACAGTTTCAACTGCAGTAATGCTCTACGTAATCAACTCCTTAACCACAGCAGAATTATGGGTAAATTTTCAGGATTTAGTTGGAAATATGGCTTGTTGCCATTCATCGGAAAGCTCTCAGAGAGCTTTCTGATGAATGGCAACAAGCCATATTTCCGACTAAATCCTGAAAAGTTACCCATAATTCTACTGTGTTTAAGGAGTCGATTATACTCTGGGCATTACTGTATTCGATATCTCAAGCTGTTGCATACCGAAAAGACTTGGGCTAGTACCTGAACAGTAAACCTGCAATCTGCATGATTCATGAAACAGCTATTGAAACCATGCTGTATATACTTAGAATTACACAATTTTGTTTATGGGTTTGTTGATATGACACGAGTGCTAGCGCACAATGACGGAATGAACAGCACACCCTAGAGTTCTATCTTTCCTCAATGGCACAAATGCTGTATCAACAAATCCATTAATACAAGTGTCTTTCTGTGTTTATTACACATCACCCGTCCTAGAATATGTGCATTTAAAAATACAGGGTTACGATGTTTATTAAGGCACATACAGTGCTTGTTTTGTCATGTGTGATGATTTTTTATCCTATCGTTTGAACTGGATACTCAAATAACAGAAATTGTTATATATTATTTTTGCAACCGACAGATTTGAGGTAACTCTTTCTATAAATATATTGAAAATCATGTGTCGGGATGTAATATTAGCAATCAATATATTTTTTGTTGCGTATATAGGTTTATACAATTTTAAGAGGCAGAACAAGATACCGGTACTTTGTATAGTTTCATTTCGCGAATGTACACCGTATCTTGTTTGGCCACTTGCAATTTTAGAAACCCATAACTGTAACGAGAAATTGTTGACTGTATATTTAAAGTTTAAAGGTACGGGAGGCCTTGGCGGTGGGTATGCTGTGAAAATATTTCCACCGGTCAAAAACCGCCACAAACAGAAAGAATATTAAAATGCAGACAGACTTTGTCCGTATACAAATAAGAAATATCGCATAAACAGTATGTTATTGTCATATGTTTGACCATTCTTATGTAAACAAAAGCATAAAAAGGTACTTTCCTGGTGTTTGTTTATATTATGATGGTAAACATAAAGAGCGTTCATTGTTGCTGAATTTTGATATGGAACGAATAAAGAGCATTTATATCATTTGTGTGTGATTAGCCAGTAACACTGTGCTGCCTTCTGTAACACAATCAGGCTCCTGCTTAGGTAAAATATAGTAGGTCTTTATGATAGCATGCTGTTTACGCGATGGTCATGTTTATATGAACAAAACTGTATGCGTTTTAATGTTTTTCTGTTTACGGTGATTGAAACAAATATGAATATTTTCGACAACTAAGGCCTCCCGTGCCTTTAAGCCCCCTTATTGTCTCTATTATACATTTAACAATGATATTTACAAGTTTTTATATTCAGAATAAATGTCAATTGTATATTTTAAAACACAATTGAAATTATATATTAATTTAAAATTAAATGTTTTTCTTAATTAAGAATTGTTTTCTAATATATCTTTCCTAATTGGGGAAAATATTCCTAGTTAAGAAAACTTGTTTTCCTCACTTAGATTTATTTTCCTGCTTGAGAAAATCTCATTCTAGAAAAAATTGGCATCACTTAAGAAAAAATATCTTGACGATATTTCTTACTATAGAAAATATAATTTCTTGTTCTAGATTAATTGTATAGCTTTCTTAAATTTCTAGCTATTCTCCCAAGATAATCGCAGTATCTTAAACTTATCTTATTTCAAGAAAAATAAACTTATGTGAGAAAAACAATCTTTCCTACATTAAGAAAAACAATCTATACTAAGATTTTCTTACTAGGATTTTCTTACTAAGATTACTGTGTTTTCTTAAAGAAATTTTCTCAGACAAGAAATTATCCCACCCTTTCATTTCTTGACCTAGAAAATATGTTTTTCTTATTTTTCTAGCTATTCTCCCAAGATAATATCTCATTTCAAGATTTTTTTTTTCCTGAATTGAGAAAATATTTTTGGCAGTGCAGGTGTGTTATATATAGTCTAATGTGGGGAGTAGGTGGTCAGGGTTGTTATTATATAGGCTAGACTAGTGTGTGTATGTGGGGTGGTACCGTGGTACCAAGGGTGTTGTTATATATAGGCTAATGTGTGGAAGGGGTGACTTTAAACTGTTCTATACTAAATACTTATGAAAGACTATAGTTCCATTAGGAAATGTTCACATAATAAGTTCAACAAACGACCTATAATCGTTTGTTGAACTTATTTTCTGAACATGTCCCCAATATTAATAGTAAATCTCCTGCACTTGTATTGTCTTATCATATATATGTCTGACGTTATATGATCAATTTTCCCGAACACCCCTCCAAATGAATAATAAACTATTCCAGTGTATACTTTTATAATTGAGTGGGAGAATCCATTTAGTATGGAAATCCCTGAATACGTCTTTAAATGGATACTGTACACTAATTCCGACAATTTATGGAACCATCTCCTTGTATACGCAGAAGAATAATGCAACAAATGAATGTATTGTATCCATATATCAGTGCAAAAATACACATGTCTTCTCTATGAACGATGCAAACAACATAGTAATTATAATGAAAAAATGATTTTATGATTCCAGCCATTTATTCATTTTCATTAAATTACCATGTTGTGTACATGTACATCGTTCACAGAACACGCGAGTGTATATTTTATACTAATCTATTGTTCAACTTAAATCATCTGTTGCATATGTTCTGTTGAGTGTAAAAGGAGATTGTCCCATAAATGGCCGGATTTAGTGTATAATAACCCTTTAAGATAGCGATAAATGTTTAACCCTGACAGTAATCTCACTTGCTCAGAGCTGCTAACTAGAAATATTGTACCAATACCCTGGTCATATATCGAGATTAACTTTGGCCGTTGATTGCGTCATCATTTAATACATACTTAATTAATATGAAGTTTACATGTGACCAATTTAGATCTTAGCAAGTCGTAGCGCCGTCGCTTCTTTCACTGTATAGTGTAAGTCCATTCCCGGACTATTCTCTGCCACAGTGTATCTGACTGACTGTCCGACTGACTGACCGACTGGCTAACCGAACTCGCTGACCGAACTCCGAACTCCGAACTTACTTCTTCTTAATTTGCAGCTAGTCGTGTTCACATAGCAATATCATCCATCAGCCCTGAAGGTTCGTGACTTTGGGACTGTGACTATTATGTATATAGATCGTTCATAACAATACATGTATAGTATCCATGTGCTGGACATAATGTCTTGTCATTTCTGTAATCTTGTTGATACATGTAACTGGGACCCCAATATTTTGACAATATAAGAATGCGACTGAATTTCATTAAAGATCTTCTATCTCTTTCTGAAATCATTGTATAGCTTCCGGGTATAAAACATGTGAGCCGAAGACATCTGTTCGGAAACGCTTCTATCAATTAATATTGAGTTTATATCGATATTTGCTTATATAACGCGAATCAATTGGGCCACTATTTCGTTACCATTTCAGATCAGGTCGTCATGGCCGTTCAGGAGATCTTAGATATAGATAGAGTTATGCCGCTTTCTACGCTTGGAGAGCCACATAAAATGTACCAATTAATTGCATGCATTATACCAGAAAATTCGAAATAAAATAAAAATTAATTGAAGTGATATTTATTATATTATACCCATTAAACTATACATGTTTCAGGACAGGGGTCTTCGATTCATATTTATTATATTATACCCAGGAAACTATACATGACGTGTTTAGGGAGAGATAAGCCAACTTTAATAACCAACTAGGCATTTTTGTCTGAACTATAATGTATACACTGTGTAGGAACTGTTACATCGGAAATCGTTCTATCGCCGGTTTGTGATGGTTCTTGACTGATTTGTGACGGTTCTTGCTGATCTAAATTATACATTTTCACGACTTTTTGACAGTTAAAACGCAATTTTGAGGCATCTAGGTGATAATTCGATTAGTTATTTTCAATCCCATCACAATCTGTGGCACCAATGAGCGTGTTAAGAACGAATTTTTATAATTGTTTGGGTTCTCTCCTGATCGAGTCGGTTCTCTCCCCATTTAATCGTTCTATACGGGTAAAACTATGGCTAATATTTGCCATGATACATGGTTCAAACTGTCAATTTTGTGAAAGTATACAAAGATAAACACAACAAACTATGCATTAATTAAGTTGAAATTTGCTCAACTTGTCATTAATTTCGATGAATTACACTGCCTTTATATGCTTATTCAATAACCTGTGTTACGCCTATCAAAATTCACAAAGTCGACAGCTAGTTTGAAAAATAACGCGTTTTGCAGGCCAAAAATTTCCATGAGTCAATAGCGGGTTAACAATAGTGAAATTTCATAGCGCTGGACTTCGGAAAGCATGACCGTAGACGGGATATATAGAGTTATCTGTCTTGTATTTTATCTATTATATATGTTTTGGAACTTCTGTCTGTATATATGTATCTGTGTTATAGACTCTAAAAATTGCTCGACCGATCCAAAATTTGGTGTGTAGCCCTACTTTGATCCGAGGAACAATATGGGCGGGTCCAATTTCACGTGCGACCGTGTCCTTGACCTTGACCTCGCTCAAATACGCTCATATAGGCATATTTCTGGACCTCGACCGATCCCACTCAAATTTGGTAGCTGGGTCTAGTTTGATCACGGGAACAATATGGGCGGTCCAATTTCACTTGCGACCGTGTCCTTGACCTTGACCTCGCTCATATATACGCTCGAATAGGCATGTTTCTGGACCTCGACCGATCCGATTCAAATTTGGTATAATGTAGGCCTACTTTGATCCCGGCAACACTATGGGTGTGTCCAATTTCACGTGCGACCGTGTCCTTGACCGTGACCATATTCGCTCATATAGGCATGTTTCCGGGCCGATCGAACACTAGTTTGTCCAGGCGGATAGACGTATTTTACTCAACAAAAAGCCAAAAATAAGACGTTAAAAGTTCGTTGACACCCATACAATGTTCTGATTACGCAGTTTATGAAGTTTATGTCGGGTATCCGCTTGCTGAATGCTGATTATCAGTTAAGTTCTAGAATTCTAGAATATGCAGCTATTAAAGCATATATTTAGCACCTGATCCCTACTTCCTGTCCACCCATCGTGAGTTTTGGATCAACTCTGAAAGAAGAGGTGTCCATTTGTATATGTCAAATATGGTTGAATACATGTTTAAAGTGTAGGAAAGTATGCAAATGGTGGTCTAAAAACGACACATTCCTCACCATTAAATTGTTGTCAAATCAAATATATACAATCAGTTTTTTGTGGTACAACTTGACCATACACACCGATACACCGTGTATTTATTTCTTTTGTAATACGACTGAAAGTTTATGGTCACAATTCGACTGAATAGTCAATGAAATACTGCGCTTTTTCGGTCTCAGGTGAGAAAACATTTCGTGGTGTAATTCGTATTGGGCGTACTCGATTTCTTTGCATGGAGTACTCTGGTAATGTCTTGTCTTGTTATGAAATTCCCCCGTTGACTTTTCGAGGCATCTCTTCTAGAAATAATCGTTTTGATTGGCAAAAAAACGATGTGTTTTCAGCAGCGCCCGTGCGTTTCATTTAAATTGTACAGGAAATACGATTGCCGTCATTTCTGTTTTGAACGTTGTTGGGACATGAATATGATCATCTAAGCGATCTAAGTGATCTAGTTTACTAAACTAATCTTATTCCCCTTCTGTACTGGTGAACACACGCTTTCATTTTCAACTTGATTCCGAAATATCGAATATGATCGAGATCGACGAATGCACAGCCCGGCCCCATGGATTTATTTTGTCATTTAATATACTTATTAAGTAACTTTCTTTGGTCGTAACATATATCAATATAACATAACATCATTTGGACCATATTCATTGGCAACCAAACTGGTTTCAAGCGACAAATCGCTAGAAAATTCGCAAGATTGTCAAGATGTAGCAAAATTCAAAGGGTTACGGGTGCGGGTGTACTCCGTTGATGCCCCGTTTGCGCGGAGTTAGAAAAGACGGGGAAAATCGCGTGCGGCGATCTGAATAAACCGATTTTTTTCGTGGTACAATTGGAAAAAGTAGAATTGTACCAAAAAACTGGAACGAGATAGCCATGGTAACTCGGGCCGCTGGCCAATCAGGACATGGCTTTTAAGCATAGTTAGGCAGGGTCGTATTACAATTCTTAATATACCTGTTCTGTTATGCAAAATATATAAGCTACAGTCATTATCTGGTTTAAAATGTCAGATACACAAGACGATTTTCGGACCAAAAGTGCAGAAATTGTTCGAATAAATCTCATGGACAGAACCGTCACAGCCATGATCGGTTTGAAATAGAACCGTAACACGCACCCGTGTTGATTACGAGGTCACAGCTCCCAATTATCAACCACTATCGGATACTTTCTCAGCTATTTTACAAAAGAATATCACGGGTACACTTTATAGTCAGTGTTTGTCTTCAGAATACATTTCATATTGTATACGCCACGAAAACAAAGAAATTGCGTCCACGTGGCTTGATTTTCAGTGATAACATGTTGATATTTACGCGTTAACTCGCTAATACCGAGTTAATTGTGGTCTAGAGTTCAGGTTTCGATAACACGGCACTTCTGCAGCCTCTGTTCATTCAGGAAAGTTTAATATATTCAAGATATCTATAATTATGCGTGATTTTGTCACAAAAATTATTAATTTCAATCATCAGGAACCGTAACAAATCAGGCAAGAACCATCACAATACCGGCGATAAAACGATTTCCGATGTAACAGTTCCTACACAGTGAATTTATATGTAGGTACTATGTGTCCGAACTATGATTTATATGCAGGTACTATTTGTCTGAAATAATATATTGGTAATATTAAATTCTAAGGGCGATGATTCATGAGTCAGATAGAGCTGATATTGAGCAGCTTAGAGTATTTTCAAACACTAAATTAAATTGAATTTGACTCCCCTATAAGCATCAGTAAAATTGAAAGCTACTATTAGTACTGATAGTACACTCTCTTTTAACCATTACTAAAATTGAAAGCTACTCGTACACTCTATGGGCTCTCAGTTCCAATGTATTCATTTTTCTAGAAACCAATTGATGTTTTGTCTTGATAACCAGAACGTGCAGCTTTGGGAGATTTCTGCCACAAGCGGTAACTTTCCTGAGATCATAAATCATTATTTGGCAACTTTCTTGAGGTCATGAACCATTAATTGCATCAATTACTTGTTATGGATGTTCAGTGAATCTACATTTGTAAATGGAATAGTTTTTGTAAATCGTCTAGGTCTAGAAATGTTGAAACAAGCCTTACCCGTGTCACCGTAAAGGATGAGGATATTCAATAGTTGGGAAATAATTGATAAGATTTAATATATAGAAGATTTAATGGATTGAAGATTTAATGGATTGTGTAGAAACTGGGATAATAGGAAACTTTAGATTGATAACTTCTAACTTCGCGCGTCAAGAAATACCAGACTTTATTGCACACCCATTACTTAATTTTTTTGCGAATTACAGACTAATTGAGAACAATTCAAAACGATTAAAGGTACGGATGGCCTTCGCGGTGGGTATAGATGTTAAAATAGTCACATCCGTTAAAACTTCCATAAACAGTAAGAATATAAAAATATAGACACATCTTGTTCTTATACCAATCATAAGTATCGCGTAAATACTATGTTATTGTCAAGTCCGTACGCTTTGTTGTGTAAACAAAAGCCAATAATGTTACAGAACCTGTCTTTTGTTTACACAAAAGAGCATACAAACTTGACAATAACATACTATTTAAGCGATATATATGAACAAAATATGTCTATATTTTAATGTTCTTTATTTTTATGGCAGTTACAGGTGTGACTATTTTAACAGCATACCCACCACGAACGCCATTCGTGCCATTAATAACACGATATATATTGTCCTTAAGACAATACACCCCGATTACGTTGTGAGTTCAATTAAATACAGCAACGTTGGCCTAATTTCAGTATACGGCAAGCTGCACTCTTCTGAGTGTACGCACGAGTTTTGCGTATGTATTTGATGTTTCTCCATACCTGTATGCATTAGCTGATGAGAATAAAGAATTGAATTGAAACAATTTAGTATGGCACGTTTTGCGTCTCATTGGCCAACAATTGCTGCGTTGTTTTGCATGGACTTCGTTTGGAAATAGAACATAGCTGGCTGGCTGGCTACTGAATAATACTTTCTCCCCTCGGGTAAAGATAATTATAGTTTGTTATGCTTAACGGGCGACGTCAGATATTTTATCAACATAATCCTCCCCAATATCAGTGTTCATACTGTTCTAAAGAAAATTAGAGCCCATCGTACATGTCATCTATCGTTTTAGCAAACATGTACTAACTGGGGAATTTAACAATGGACAAAATGTGTTCTTCCCTCAGAATATTACTCCAGAAAATCGGCATCTACTGGGAGGTAAGTATAGAGAGATGCATCTACGGGATGTAAGTATAGAGAGATGCATCTACAGGGAGGTAAGTATAGAGAGATGCATCTACGGGGATGTAAGTATAGAGAGGTGCATCTACGGGGAGGTAAGTATACATATACGGGGAGGTACGTATAGAGAGATAATGTTGTTTAGATTTGTATTTTTAATGTTACAACAATCACAAGAAAAATGTCATCAACACAAAAAAAGTCACATTCATGTTTAAATAAAGATAATGCTAGCATGTTAACAACACTGTATTTACAATTTAAAGTGGTTTTAAACACTTTTGCGGCTCACAGCGAATGTAGGTATTTTAATACTTTGTGTATAACACATTCCAGCACATGTCACCTTTCTTTCTGTATATATTCAATAAAGTTTACTCCAGTCATAAAAATCAATCATTGTCATGATTATTACCGTGTTGTTTGCATAATTCATAGAGCACACGTGTATCTTGCACTAATCCATGGCTGAATTTCGTTCATTTGTTACATATATTATGTTGAGTATAATATGAGATGGTCCCATAAATTGGTCGGATGTAGTGTACAGTACCCTTTTAGTGAGAATAAACATACTGAAATAAATTAAGATAACACATTGATCACACTCGCACATATTTAGGCAGCGTTGAACCGTCACGCCCAATTATGTTACCACCTTGTTTAAACAAGTTAGTAACAGGCGTGGAGGTGACGGTTCTACGCTGACATATATACCCCTCTCTCTCTCTCTATCCGCACTGTCCTTACACACTTGCCTTACACACTGTCCTTGCACACTTTCCTTGCACAAGATTTTCACCCATAAATGAAGAAGATGCGTGTATGAAAACTATATTTTTGTTACGTGGGCATTTCAGGTATATTCAACATAACATGTTCTAGCCCGTTGTGTGGTTGTGTAGTTGTGTGGTCAGCTAGGCCTAAAACAAAATTAATGATGTTTCCGCTAGCCTATCCAGACATATGCCTCTACTAAGTGTATTGACCTGTAAAAAACACAAAAACCGAAACAAAAACATCTGCATTATTTACACCAACCCTGTGAAAACCCTGTGCCAATGCATTCTCTTATATGTGCGAGTCTTCCATATGTACTGAGCCTAGCTTATAGAGAATCCATTGGCCTAACACTATTTGCCATGACCTTAAAGTAAGCCAGTGCCTTATCTTATGTAAACGCTCCACACAGAAGACTCACATATGTGAGCATGCACTGTCACATGATATTTAATGCTGCGTCATCGCATCTCCCGCCATGAACCCCAGGGTAAAGTGCCAGGGCGTGAAAATCATATACATGCGCCACACACAGTGAGAGAAAGTCACTTTAACTGATTTAGAAGCTTTGAAATAAAATATTAATGACATACAAAATGTATTATTCTAGATATTTATTTGCTATACCACTCTGTCCTGGATGTGACTCTATCTCAAATATCAAATTATCTACTCGCACTTTAATAGTTATACGTAATTACATATTAAGTATCTCCATACCAAAATGTCACGTATACGAATTAAACTGATTGATTGGTTGCGTTTGGCCCCAAATGACCCATCGGTCGAGAAGCAATGAAGCGTATTATCCAACTGAGGGCAGCATCATCGTTGTGTGCATCATAGAGTTCGTGCCGAGGTGGAGTGTCCATCTCATTCCATTATGACCTCCGGACTTTGTGTTTAGATACTCTCTATTCAAGTTACTGTGGTGACAGCAGTCGTACCACCACGCCCCATGACACTTGACGGAACATGACCCGTGACCACATCCAGGTCGGGAGTGGTCATTGTCGAACGTGCTGAAGGGCTTCCCGTTATGACAATTGCTCAGAGAATCGCCCGCGTCGCCGCTGTACCCCGACACGTGCAGAGTGTAGTTATTTGATGCGTCGTCGATACTGAAGCTCGAATATCTAGCAAATTTATTCACCCCGTCTGCTGTCGACAGTTTGACGTACAATTCCGTACGGCCACTTGAAGATAGTTGGTGAATGTTCTTCAGTCCGATCCAGTAGTTTCCGACTGTCGTACGATCGCCAAATCCGTTTTCGTACTCTGTCCAGTTTCTGTAAAAGTCTGTGCGTCCGTCTCTTCGTTGTTGTATCACTGTTCATCCGCCCCGGCTGTTTCCATGTCGCAGACGACGCCGACTCCCGTGGTGCCACCTGGTGTTATTAAATACGAGCCGTCATTCAGAACACCTGCTGCCTTCAAACCTCCACAATCTGCAACAGAAAAAAAAATATGCGGACAACGCAATTATATACATCCGATTTGAATTCCATTTTCACTTTCGCATCTGAGTTTGGCATGTACATCATATATGTTTGATGGACCACGTTTGCTACTGCACATGGTTATGTTTGGAGTCCATAACCTCTTCCATAAATAAAAACAACATTGGAGCAATGCTACAATACACGACCCTGGAAATAAGGCTATATGACATTGAATTATATAATTACGTGAACTGATTTACTACATGGCTGATCTAAACTTGATCGTGAATTAAATAGTGATAAATTTTAATAAATATCAATAGTTCGTGTACATGTATTTTGAGCTCCATGCACGACTTCAGCCAAATGTTCGAAAATATGGAAGGGGCTATATGACCGCGTCCCTGCTCGATAGACGTTCAACGGGTGGCACGTTCTGGTTTTTGCTACGGAGCTAATTTTGCCCAAAAAAAGTACAATATTGAGCTCCATGCACGACTTCAGCCCATTTTTTCGAAAATTTGGAAGGGGTTATGTGCCCGCGTCACTGCTCTATATACAATGTAGACGTCCGCGGGTGGCACAGCGTGAAAATGCAAGAATTACAGGGTGGTCTCCGTGGTTTTGCATGGATATATAAATGATACATTTAATATTCGAGAACAGGGAACTGGGAACGGAATTCACGGAGCTACATTATAGGATATTTTGAACGGGTCATACCGATTTCGTATTCCGCATTGTTTGGCGTCCATAAATACCTTGACAATTCCAGCAATCGATCATCTCAGAATAGTCACTCGTGACGGGAGCTATACATTATTTTAGGAAACATTACTTTGGTGAGTGAGCTATCTACATCATGCCTCTTGATCAATGACACATAGCGCTGAGAAGAGTTCTGGGGATGGGTTCAAAACAAAGTTAAAGCTGACCACCATATGAACACGGTGGTCTAATTCCAGTTTATTGTTCCTGTTTGAGTGGACCACACTGCATATCACCATTGGTTGTCATTGCATGGGCTGGGTTAATTCTGACTGCTTTATTCTTCATAAAAATACATGGGGTATGATGCTATATTATGCAATAAAAACACAACATTATGATACAAATGAAGCCTCGATATAGACCCAAGACAATAAGGTATTTGGCGATTGGCATGAAGTGCGAAATTATTAATTATTCTAGAAGTTCCTGGTATTGAGTGGGGCAAAAGAGAAAGTAATATTGTCAACCTCTCAAATGTATTAAAATCCATGGTTTTGCCATCTCTTATACTTTCGTATGGTTATATATATACAATGAAGATGACGATAATTATGTTAAATTATCATTATCAATCCATAATTAAATATAAAATCCATAGAAATTCTGTGTTGAAAATCTCTTGCCAATTTTGGCTTGATTTATGCAAAACATGCGTTACCCCTTTAAGGGTGTTGACCCAACATGCAACCCGTGTGCTGGCCGACTGTAAACACGTCTTGGGGACTGTTGAGCTTTACCAAACATCGGGGGGGATGTAACAAAGGGGTTGTGCTCTAACAATAAGTAAAGCTGGTTTTAAAAAAGTGTTTTGACTGTTTTTGCAATGAGTTTAGCTTAAAACACCTCAGAATAAGAGAACTAATGTAATTCTAACTGTTAAGGTTACACTGGTGTAAATGTTTTCCATAGGCCTCAGTGCTAACGTTTTAGCGTATAGTGTTGGCAATATAAATGTTGGGTCCAAAGTTTTCTTTAAATCTGAAAAATTGACATTTTGGGAAACTTTTTACACAAAAAAATCATGTCTGTCTAGCAGGGAATTCGCCTTTAAATCTTATGTTTTCGTAACTAGTGTCAGAACCGCATAAAAAAATACAGTCATATTTTAGACCACACCAAAAAATTCAAACTTCACTACAAAGGGTTAATTCCTGTGCCAATGGTTATTTGACCTATGGGAAATCATAGGGAAGAGGTGTGATGATTTTTTTATGTGAAAAGCACACAAGGCTATTGACCAATCAGGGCCCAGTGTCTATTTTATTCTCTCCTATATATTCCTCCCGCATCCGCTAGATGTCACTCGGAACCTTATTTACACCAGTGTAACCTAAAGCGATAGCCCGCTTTTTCGCGGAATAATTGTAACTCCCTACATTTCTTCAGAATTGCCCATCCATGGAAAAAATGTGTTCAAAAACAATATCACGTCTGTGGTTCTTTATTTATCACACACAATTTAACCCCACCCCCTTTAACAAATTATTCATCAAAAAAGCACAATTTTCCACCACCAGTCATGTTCAGGCCCCATTTTCACTCAGTTTTAGGGGTCTGGTGTTGCAAACTTGGATCAGCTATGGAAGACTGTTCAATATTCTTTCCATGAGAGAACTTCTGGTGATGTGAGGTCATTGAGTCCAGATCTGATCAGCTGAGCATCAAGCGCATGACTTTATCAGCACATTGAAGAATAAAATATGACATTTTCAGGTCTGCAAGGGTGATCCAAGATAACTGGATGTGGGTGTATATTGAATTAGTTGAATAAAGATATGCTCTCTTTGAATTGCTGAAGCATTTTCTTAAATGTGTCCAAGTTTTAGTGCTATTAACCTTCAAATGACCATACCCACCAGTGGAAATGACACACTTTTATGATATATATCTGTATATCACTGGCTATAAAATCCAAAATACTTGTTAAATTAGGTTCTTATAACAATTGATATATGTGTCGTTGACATGCCCATGTTATGGGTCATTTGCATTATCATGTGACTATTACCACCTTGAAATTTTTTGAAAATACCTTGAAAAATTGGCATTTTTTATGAAAAATCTTACTATTTTTTTGGCTGATGTAAGTGAAAGAAGGCATCAGCAGCAAGAATAGCCACATCGAGCATGAGATATTCATTGGACTGAAAGACCAGGCTCTGTAAAATGCATTAAAATGCTTTAAAGTGACTCCCAGGAATCAAAAATGATAAAAAGCTATTTTTTCCCTTTAGGTTACACTGGTGTAAATGTTTTCCATAGGCCTCAGTGCTAACGTTTTAGCGTATAGTGTTGGCAATATAAATGTTGGGTCCAAAGTTTTCTTTAAATCTGAAAAATTGACATTTTGGGAAACTTTTTACACAAAAAAATCATGTCTGTCTAGCAGGGAATTCGCCTTTAAATCTTATGTTTTCGTAACTAGTGTCAGAACCGCATAAAAAAATACAGTCATATTTTAGACCACACCAAAAAATTCAAACTTCACTACAAAGGGTTAATTCCTGTGCCAATGGTTATTTGACCTATGGGAAATCATAGGGAAGAGGTGTGATGATTTTTTTATGTGAAAAGCACACAAGGCTATTGACCAATCAGGGCCCAGTGTCTATTTTATTCTCTCCTATATATTCCTCCCGCATCCGCTAGATGTCACTCGGAACCTTATTTACACCAGTGTAACCTAAAACTGACTGCAGGCAGTTATCGTGTTGTATTTTGTTGAAAATTTTGATAATCCAAGATGGCCGCTGGCTGCCATGTTTTTTTGGCCGAATGACCCCAAAATGACTCGTTCCTATTTACATGTCAATGTTAACATCCATGACAAATAGTATGCACAGAAATTCACATACAGCTGTTTACAGCGAATTTCCCCACGCAAATCACTGTTTTAGTGTTAAAGGGGGGGTGGGCGTCCAAAAATGGTCGGAAAAAACTTCTGAAAACGGAAAAAACATTTGGACGTGGGGGTGGGTGGGTTCCAACAAGGTTCGAAAGGAAAAAATATGCATACGTGCCTGAATCCCTGAAAAAGTTTTAACCACCTTAATTTGGAGTCGATAAATATACCTGCAGGACACGGCGTATTCGAATAGTCGATCATCTCAGTATGGTTACCCTGGCAATAATTCCCTCCGCGGCTTGGTGAAGCGCTGTTTTTGCCTACCCGAAGCCAGCCGAAAATATATCATGAGGCCGAATGGATGACAATTATATATATTGACCTTAACAATAGATTCAAATCAACATATCCCTTCTTCTCCCCCATAGACATGAATAGTGAAAATTGAACATAATATTTCAGTATTTGTTCATTTTGAACTGCATAAAGAATGAACTCAAATTCATGTACTGTTTGATATTTTTACCATAACAACAGATTTCACCATAAATAACTGAACACAAATTGAATTGTCACAATTATTAACAAATAATAATATCACACTCTTGACTAATATTTAAACTGAAATAGTGTGTTTTCAACATCGAACCCCATGATATTTCTTGGAACCACGCAGACATTTCCCGTATCGTGTACATTGTAGCTGCCTCGATTCCGAAATCGAGGCAGCTACACGATACGGAAACATTTCTGTGGGGTTCCCAAAAATATCATGGGGTTCGATGCTGACCACACAAGACGGATTTATATTGTGTAGCTATCGACCAATCAAATTGAAGATAGAACGCCAGTCAATAGATAAAAGGATAATAGTGCTCTCTGGTAGAGTGTATATATATAGAGGGAGATAACTCTTTTGCATTTATTTATCATTTTATCGTGTCATCCCGTGCAATACCCCCGGACGCAGTAGTGTTCGGTCCGAATATTCGAATGTTCGCTCGTAAAAATAAATATTCGAATAATTATTTGACTATTCGAATATTCGAGAATAATCTCCGGGTAATTGTTTCCTGGTTTGTTATTAGTCTGAGGGTCTGTTAAAAGTATAGTCTATTTTCCACTGACCATAAACGAATTAATATGACGTAACTGTAACGTTCTGATTTGATTGGCGTCATGACGTCGAACTAATTTTATTGGCTAGGTGTAAACCAGACCGTGCTTGCATGTGGTCATGTTTGCGCTTTGTCACTTGTGTGTATAATATGGCGTCAAATTCGAAGAAATCAGATATATGGACTCACTTCACGTTGGGTGCCAAAACTAAAAAGGCAACCTGCAAGCTCAATCCAGATCATGTTCTTAGTTATTGTGGCACTACGACCAACTTGTGGAACCATGCATGGGACATTGACTACTTGAAATTCATAAACAGATAAACTCTTGCTATTAAGCCAAAAGACTTTTTTTTCTCTCTTTTTTGCGTATAACATGTACATGGATAAATATGCTATTTCATTAAATAATAAATTGGTTCCAAAATATGTTATCTATATAATTTTATAATTTATCTAAATATTCGAATACTATTCGAATATTCGCTCGTTATTCGAACCGAATATTCGAACACCAAAATCCGTCGAATACCGAACACAACCTCCGGTTATATCAGAATAAGACAAGGATATAGTAATGCTCTGATATTGTTGAGAATAAATATCTAGTCGATCAAGCCCAACTCGGAAGATTACTCTATCGTGTAGATTGAACCAAAATATGTAACAACAGAATGTGATCTTATTGAGAATTTAACAAAATAATGATTAATCTCCCTCTAAAATGTTGAAACTCTATATGGAATAATTGACAGATAATTTAGATAACTCAATGTGAGAAATTGCTTTATAAGGTGATCATTCTAGTTATAATTGTTTTAGTTTAGTTAGCCCATAAGAATAGTTCTTTACTAGAATTAATCGAGTCGAAGACGAGATTTGTTCTGTTAAAGAACTAGTCACATTCTCTGGCCGACTGAGAGAGCACAATTGACCACACACAATGGGTTTAACTGAAAATTGCAATTGAGCGCGTGTTGATCACGGCACACAACACCCCTTGTAATTGCTTGACCAAGGCATCGGGGAAAATTGCGATAACGCGGGATTGTGCTCTCACAAGAAGATCATTTGGTTTCGTAAAGTTTGATTGAATCCCTGAAAATGACATTAACCACATTATAACGATTTATTGGAGTCGATAAATACCTGGACACGGCGTATTCGAGCAATCGGTCATCTCAGGTTGGTTTCCCTGGCAATAATTCCCTCCGCGGCTCGGCACAGGGCTGTCACATTTTCTTGTTCGTATCTGGTTCCCCTTACCGCAACTAACACTACAGGCACTGTAGGACCATTCGGACCAAGAACCATCAACTGGAACTATATATTTTGTACAGTTATTATACATTGTAAATGCACACGAGGTGCAAAAGTGCGTTGACGCTAACATTCATATACTGTGAAAACAAAAGAACAACGACCTATCGATAATATCAATTGACACTATAATACCATCCCTAGTTAAGTGGTCCTGCTAATTTGCTCTGATGCCGAATGGTTCTGTTGAATTTCTACGACGCGGTTATTAGGCCAAAGCGATGCTTTTGAGATACAGTACCGTTATTTGATTTAAAGTTGTCATTTTCGAGTTGTTTAAGAATAAATCGAAGAAAAGCGACTGCATAATTATGTATTTGAGCGCATTTGACCGCACATAATGGGATTAACTGAAACTCGCCGCCGAGCGTGTGTTAACCACCACACACAACTGAGCACGCCTTGGGAATTGATGTGCGTTATGAAACATCGGGGGGGGGTTGTAACAACGGGATTGTGCTCTCACAAGAAGATAATTTGGTTTCGTAAAAGTTTGATTGAATCCCTGAAAATGACTTTAACCACATTATAACGATTTATTGGAGTCGATAAATACATGGACACGGCGTATTCCAGCAATCGATCATCTCAGTGTGGTTTCCCTGGCAATAATTCCCTCCGCGGCTCGGTACATGGCTGTTACATAATCTGGTTCTCATCTGGTTCCCCTTACCGCAACTATCAATACATACACTGTAGGACCATTCGGACCAAGAACCATCAACTGGAACTATTTAGTAAAGTTTATATACATTGTGCATGCACACGAGCAAAGGCGCACGTTGAAGCTGACAGTCATATTGCGAAGACAAAACGACCTATCTATAATGTCAATCGGCGCTATTATAACATCCCTGGTTAAATGGTCCTGCTAATTTTCTCTGATGCCGATGGGTTCTGTTGAATTTATATAATGCGGTATGCCAAAAGCAATGCTATTGAGATGCAGCACCGTTATTAAAATTGTAATGTTCGTGTTGTTTATGAATAAATCGAAGAAAATCGACTGCATTTGTATTAGAGCGCATTTGACCGCACACAATGGGATTAACTGAAAATCGCCACTGAGCGTGTGCTGACCACCTCACGCAATTGTACACGCCTTGGAAATTGCTGTGCGTTATCAAACATCGGGGGGGGAATTATATCAACGGGATTGTGTTCTAACAAGAAGTAAATGTCATTTCATAAAAGTTTGATTTAATTCCTGCAATACGTTTTTAACCACATCATAATGGTTTATTGTATTCAATAATTACCTGGACACGGCGGATTCCAGCAATGGATCATCTCAGTGTGGTTTCCCTGGCAATAATTCCCTCCCTGGCTCGGTGTATGGCCGTTACACGTTCTTGTTCGGATCTGGATGCCCTGGCCGCAACTAAAACTACAATCGCTGTAGATCCAATCCGACCAAGAGCCATCAACTGGAATGATGTAGCACAGTTTACAGTAATGTTCTAAGTAATCGACTTTTTAACCACAGCAGAATTATGGGTAACTTTTCAGGATTTAGTCGGAAATATGTGGCTTTTGGTATTCATCGGAAAGCTCTCCCCCGAGAGCTTTCCGATGAATGGCAACAAGCCATATTTACGACTAAATCCTGAAAAGTTACCCATAATTCTGCCGTGGTTAAGAGCTCGATTACTTAGGGCATTACTGTATATACATTGTACATGCGAAGCAAATGCGCGCGTTGACACTGAGAGTCATATTGCGAAGACAAAAGAACAACGACCTATCTATAATGTCAATCGACACTACTATACCATCCCTGGTTAAGTGGTCCTGCTAATTTGCTCTGATGCCGATGTATTCTGTTGGATTTCTATGAATCGGTTATGCCAAAGCGATGTTATTAAGAATAACTGCCGTTATTTTATTTAAAGTTGTCATTTTCGGGGTGGGCTGATTTGAATAAATCTAAGAAAAGCGACTGCATGTGTATTCATCATTCAAAAACATGTATATTGTTAAATAGTTTAAGAATGCCTGTGTTAGTTGTTGAAAACCAGCAATAATTAAGTTGGCTATCCCTGTCCTTTTGCTAACATCTGCACCAGCGTGATTGAAATATAAAACAAATCTATATAATGCTCTTAAATGTTTCATACAGACACTGGGATACACGCTTAAATCGCTAGGATAACTACCCAAACAGCACAAAAACGACAACTTTAGAAAATACATGTATAATGGGTTATGTTGTGGTATAATATTTTATGAAACGAGTTTTATTCACAACGAGTCGTAGACGAATTGTGAATCCAATTTATCAAACGAGTTTCAGAAAATCTTTTTTCCCAAGGAGTTGAAGATCCTGTATTTCACATGAAAAAGAAAACTAGAGCTTTATGCCTTTTTATCAAGTCAAAATTGTCAAAAGAAGCTGCAGAATGCTTGCATTTACAGCATTGGCTGAGACGCTTCACAACCGTAAACGACAATATTGCGAGCTTTGGAGCTGATGACGGAAATATAGTCCCCCAATGTGACTCTTTGTTTTTGTGTCTGTTTTCGTTAGTGCAACGAAGTTGGATAATAATTTTACTTTAATGAACAAAGCAATCATTTTGCAATGTCTGGTATTGGTGTCGTGTGCGGCTTTTCGAAATAGCATTAACCCGCCTGAATCAATGTAAAGATGCGCCATCATTTTGTTGACTCTATGTCAAGTTATAGGTAACTCATTTGCTTGCGCCGCCCGGGAAGGACTCGCCTATTTATAACTAGTGAGAGATAAGGACATACGTAATGGCCTTATTAATGATATAATATGGGTTTATATAATTCACTGTGAGACATTGCTTTAAGGTGATCATTCTCGTTACAAATGTTTCAGTTTGTATATCCTCAAGTAATGGTTAGAACATAAGATTAGTCCTTTGTCAGAATTAATCGGGTCTAAGACGAGATTTGTTCTGGTAAAGAACTATTCACATGCTCTGACCGACTTGGATCACAATTGACAGCACACAATGGGATTAACTGGAAATCGCATATGAGCGTGTGTTGTAATATAGTAATAGTATGCGTCAGGTATGTTGCAGTGTTGGCGAACATCATCATGTCACACAACTCCTTTCCAAAACAGCTTGGTTCAATCGAGTATAATACGGGAGATAACTCTATCGTGTAGTTTGGACTCACCGGGGCAGCTTGCTTTCCAACAGGTCTCCATCTGCATCGATTTTCCAGTGCATTGTTCTCACCCATTATAAGGTGATGGGTCGGTGCAAGTCCGCATGCGCACAAGGTAACCATTCCCACACGTCACTAGGCAATCTGTTTCTTCCCAGTTAGACCACCTCCCGTTAACTGTAGGAGATAGTGTAGTTATACATTAACTGCTTTATATAGTGTAAGAGATGGAAAGTGAGCGAGAAGTGCGGGAGTCGAAACATTCACCATCCTAGGATTAACTCAGCGCGACACACACAAGGACTAACCCAGTTCGACACACACAAGGACTAACCCAGTTCGACAAACATAAGGACTAACCCAGTTCGACAAACACAAGGACTAACCCAGTTCGACAAACACAAGGACTAACCCAGTTCGACAAACACAAGGACTAACCCAGTTCGACACACACAAGGACTAACCCAGTTCAACAAACACAAGGACTAACCCAGTTCGACAAACACAAGGACTAACCCAGTTCGACACACACAAGGACTAACCCAGTTCGACAAACACAAGGACTATCCCAGTTCGACACACACAAGGACTAACCCAGTTCGACACACACAAGGACTAACCCAGTTCGACAAACACAAGGACCAACCCAGTTCGACAAACACAAGGACTAACCCAGTTCGACACACACAAGGACTAACCCAGTTCGACACACACAAGGACTAACCCAGTTCGACACATCCAAGTATTACGCAGCTCAAGGACTAACCCAGTTCGACGTTGTTTATTTAAGTGCTATCGATACTCAGCTTTTGGGGAAATACCGGATACACGTCAATGTAAAGAACAATTTAAATATTCATCAATAATATATGCATTTTGGCTAAATACTATAAATGTAGATCATTTTCCTGAAGGAACTTAAACGTTATGCCCAAATTAGCAGTCTCCAATTTAATGTTGCCTTTCTCTGAGGTAAACATGTTAACCCTTTACCTAACAGAACGGCCCTGTGCCAATGCATTCTCTTATATATGCGAGTCGACCATAGGTCGCCTCGCATATATAAGAGAATGCATTGGTTTAACACATATTAAAAATGATAAAATTTTCAAAGAATGCAGAAAAATATTATAAAAAATGTTAAAAAATGTAAGAAAAAATTCTAAAATTGTTAAAGATTGTAAGAAAAAATGGTAAAAAGTGTTAAAAAAGAATATTTTTAGGCCAATGCATTCTCTTATATATTCGAGGCGACCTATGGTCGACTCGCATATATAAGAGAATGCATTGGCACAGGGCATAACTGTAACCATCACAATGTGGTCAATGAACCGGTTCCAGTGATATCCATATTTGTATGGTGTTATTGAGACAGACCGAAGATATTTTAGGCTGTTGAAGCTTTATTTGGGCGTTTTTGGCCGTTTTGTTGGGTAAAGTGTTAACGAAATTAGTTTTTCGACAAAGGAATATTTTATTATGAACTAAGTATATGGTACAATGAAATATGTTACTGTTCATTCCTTTAAGAAGTGACTTAACAGTAAATAATCAATGTATGCTACTATTTCCTGCTCTATAGAGAGTCTATTATCAGGTCGTGTCAACTAGGTTTGCTGGGTTACTGCTTAACTGGAGTCCAAGGTTGAAAATCCGCATGCTACAAGTTCTATACAACAGGATATTGACCTACACATTATCAAGCAACGCATTGAAAATGACCCCATATCGCCTAGCCATGTTATAACATAACGTGAGCCTATAGTATATCAAATAACGCATTGCCAAACCAGCAATGACAGTGACTCCCAAATCGCCTATAGCTCGAATTTCTCAAGTCGCTCGGATTAGTCCGAACACCGCGATTATTAAAACCACCAACGCCTCCCGTGCCTTTAAAACAAAAATTGGAATTAATTTTTTTTTTGGATTAAGCTGTTTTTTTATTCTGGTAAATAAGTATATTCCAATGCTCTGACCAACTTAGAGCACCACATCCAATGGGTTAACTGGAAAGTCCAGTTGGGCGTGTGTTGACCAAGAAACACAACCCGTGCGCTGTACGACATTGAACAATATTGATAATGGATGTGCTTTACAAATAAATCGGGAAACGATTGTTACAAAAGGTGTAGCTAGATCTTTCCAGATCGAGAAAAGAATCCTAAATCTCCCCACATATATAGGCGCTGTCGTGCTAGATCAAGAACAGAATCCCAACTCTATCAACAGATGTGGTAAGGAGAGCCAGTATATAATCTCGTTGCTGATAAGATTGCATAATTCAACGATTCGACCATATGCTTAAGTGGTCCCCATCCGACATTGTTGTCTGGCACTCCAATAAACACGTATGGTATATAGTGTTTGTGGTTTCGTTGCCCATTAACGAATATTTAAGAGCATGGTTAGTGAAAATTTGTGTGAAATCGGACATGAGCGAGCGATATTTTTAAACGCGCCAAAATCGTGACAGATAAACACACACACACCCTCTCACGCTATCTCACGCCCCACATATAGATCCTCTATAACACACATCTCACACACTTGTTATATAGCTTATTTGGTGTATATACAAAATACTGATATCCGAATAAAATAAAATACCATAAAATGTATAATTTGATTACATCATCCTACTGTTATTCCATTCGTAGTCATAATATATAAATATCAATCACCGATATACATGTACAAACAAAAGATGACCCTACCTTGCCAGTCTAATCCGAAAAAAAACCACCGGAATGTCACATTCGAACTATTATTATATGATTTTGACTGACTAATAGTGACATATTGTTAATATTATTATACTACTTGGTCAGTATGTTATCGACCAAAATATATCGGACATAGGAATACTCATAATAACCTTATTTCGCGCTCCGCGAATAAGGTGCCGCATTTCTTGGTATACAGTGGGACATGGTCGTTTTATTTATAGAAACGTGAATTTTTGGAGAGGAAAAGAAGTCGAACTGCGACCCGGAGGCCGAGTCCGGTAAATGATGTGGTTGGGAATTATGGTGATATGCATGAGAAACCTTCAGTGATAAGCCTTATATAGTTGTCACAATTTTGAAGTTGTTTTAACGGAATTATGAGTTGGTCATTCGTGAAACCAAAATATTTTATATTCCATAATTGCAATCATGGGTATATAATATATGATCTGGAATGCGTTGCAATTTCTGACAGTGCTATTGCTCGTCAGTGCCATACTTCACACCGATACGACGTTACGGTCGTTACCTCGGGCTCATATCGCAGTCGGTATCAAACTAACCAGGTAATAGACTGCAATAGCCCAATAATTATTATTGGAGACTGCCCATCAACCATACTCCTTGTCATACTCGATTATGGCTAGGCCCAGTTTCATAAAAGCAACTGACAAAGTTGGGACGTAAGATGGTCTTAAGTTCAAACTTCAGTCGTAAGTGCGTTTCACGAACAGTGTCTTACTTAATATAGTCTTAATTTTGGTCTTAACTTTAAAGGTACTCAATCCGATAAAACTCCTCTCAATTACTATTTCAATGGCTTCGGGGGTCAAACATATTTGATTCGAGTCGATGAAGTCACCCATCAAAGCTCAGATTTGTTAGATATCGATTTTAGAAATCTATTATTTTTCATTATCGGGAATTCTTTCTGGCCCAGAAGACAGTCCAAATTTCGTTATTATTACCACTTGATTATAGAGTTATCCATCCTTGTCTGTTTGAATAGAGTTTTGACGTAAAATCTCGAGCAGGTTACCAAATTGACGGCAGTTATTAGTACTCATCTCGAGCAATTAACAAATTTCAAAAATCAATATCTAATAAATCTGAGCTTTGTTTGATGGGTTCCTCGACTCGAATCAAATATTTTTTACCCCCAAAGCCAAAGAAATGGTAATATAGGACCCTCTGATCGGATTGTTGTTGTTGGAATCTGTTGAGATGGGGACCCTCTTTACGGATTGAGTACCTTTAAGTCTAACGTGAGGTTCTTAAGAAAAATCCTAAAGTTAAGACATAAGTTATGGTCCTCCTTTTGTCGGAAATATAGATGGGGTCTGGTTTAAGTATGCTTATAAATAAATTTAAATGAATAACATCTTACGAACACGGAGGGATGTTTCGGAAATTGTGGTCTATAGTTAATAGCCAACTGGTACGCTCTAGCAGGGACGTGGCCTGCAGTGATTGCGCGATTGGCGGGGTGTGATGCAGTGTCCATTCCCAATACTAACTGGGAAAAGCCAATAACTAACTATACAGTTCTCATTGTTGTAACAAAAAGAATATATTTTCATAGATTTGAACAGTATTTGCGATTCAAATCACAGAATTGTAATGTTTACAGTAATCATGTTATGACAATTGGTCTGAACATTTCCACATCTATAGGATATTAGTGAATGAGTTATACTCAGCTGTTTGATAAGTTCTGATTTCGGCTATTTTTATATGCTTTCCATGCTATATTATTATGTTATAATTTGATTGTAAAATGCCATTGTAAACACACCGATCCCCACCCATCACACCGGGGGTACCACAACGAGGGGGTGAAAATGGGGTAAGGACTATTTTCGAGAACGGTGAGGATTACAATCGATTTGACGGCTAGGGTGGGTGGCCAGCCACAAATAAACCATAGAAACACACCTAACCACAACCATCATCCTCGGTGGGGGGGGGGGTATACCACCCGAGGGGGTGAAAATGGGGTATGGAACATATTCGAGAACGGTAAGGATTTCGACCAATTTAACGGCATGAGTGGGTGGCCCACCCCAAATACACCCTGGAAATACCCCGATCCCCACCCATCACCCCGGGGGTACCACCCGAGGGGGGTGAAAATGGGGTATGGACCATTTTCGAGAATGGTAAGGATTTCAACCAATTTCACGGTATGGGTGGGTGGTCCACACCAAATACTTTATAGAAACACCCCGATCCCCCACCCATCACCCCGGGGGTACCAACCGAGGTGGAAATGAGGTATGGACCATTTTCGCAAACGGTAAGGATTTCGACCGATTTGATGTTATGGGTTAAACTTTGGGTATGGACCATTTTCGAGAACGGTACGGATTTCGACCGATTTTATGGCATTTGGGTGGGTTATAGAAAAACCCCACCCAACCTATCAGCTGGGGGTACCCCCCCAAGGGGTGAAAATGAGGAACATGTATCGACCATTTTCGAGAAGGTAAGAATTTCGACCGATTTGACTACATGACAGGGTGGCCCGCCAAAACACCACCCTAGAAACACTCCGACCCCTCCAATCACCCGGAGGTACCACCCCGAGGTGTGAAATGGGGTATGGACCATTTTCGAGAACGGTAAGGGTTTCGACCGATTTGACGGCATGGGTGGGTGGCCCGCTCCAAATACACCCTAGAAACACACAGACCCCCATCCATCACCACGGGGGTACCACCCCGAGGGGTGAACATGTGGTATGGACCATTTTCGAGAACGGTAAGGATTTCGACCGATTTGACGGTATGAATGTGTTGCCCGCCACAAACACGCCCTACAAACGTCACGACCCCCATCATCACCCACGGGAGGTAGGCTACCACACGAGGGGGTAACATGGGGTATGGACCATTTTCGAGAACGGTAGAGATTTCAACCAATTTGACGGCATGTGTTGGTGACCCGCCCAAAAATAGACCCTGGAAACACCCCGATCCCCACCCATCAACCCGGTGGTACCACCCCGAGGAGATAAAAATGGGGTAAGGACTTCAAGGTAAGGACTTCAACCGATTTGACGGCACGGGTGGGTGGCTTACCCAAATACACCATAGAAACACACGATCGCACCCCCATCACCACCGTGGGTACCACCCGAGGGGTGAAAATGGGGTATGGACCATGGGTGGATGGCCCGCCCAAAATACAACATAGAAACACCCGAACCCCACTCATCGCCGGGGGGGGGGGGTAACACTCCAAGGGGGTGAACATTGGGTATGGACCATTTTCGAGAACGGTAAGTATTTCGAGCGATTTGACGGCATTTTTGGGTGGGTGGCCCGCATCAAATACACCACAGAAAAACCACACCAACTTGCCAGCTGGGGGTACCACGGGGGTGAATATGAGGTATCGACCATTTTCGAAAAGGAAAAGATTTCGACCGATTTGACTAGATGGGAGGGTGGCCCGCCAAAACCACACCCTCGAAACACCCCGACACCACCAATCACCACCGGAGGTACCAGCCCGGGGGAGTGAAAATGGGGTATGGACCATTTTCGAGAATTGTAAGGATTTCGACCGATTTGATGGCATAGGTCGGTGGCCACCCGAGATGAAAATGGGATATGGACCATTTTCGAGAAAGGTAAGGACTTCAACCGATTTGATGGCATGGGTGGGTGGCCCACCCCAAATACACAATAGAAACACCCCGATGCCACCAATCATCCCGGAGGTACCAGCCCGATGGGGTGAAAATGGGGTATGGAACATTTCCGAGAACGGTAAGGATTTCGACCGATTTGACGGCATGGGTCGGTGGCCAGCCACAAATACACCCCATGAAACCCCCCGACCCCACCAATCACCCCGGTGGTACCCGCCCGAGGGGGGTGAAAATGGGGTATGGAATATTTTCGACAACGGAAAAGATTTCGACCGATTTGACGGCATGGGTCGGTGACCCGCCCCAAATACACCCTAGAAACACCCAGACCCCCATCCTTCACCGCGGGGGTAAATCCCAAGGTGGTGAGCATGTGGTATGGACCATTTTCGAGAACGTTACGGATTTCGACCGATTTGGCGGTATGAGTGGGTGGCCTGCCACAAACACACCCTACACACACCCAACCCCCATCATCACCGGTGGGATGTAGGCTACCACCCAAGGGGGTAAATATGGGGTATGGACCATTTTTGAGAACGGTAAGGATTTCAACTGATTTGACGGCGTGGGTGGGTGGCCAGCCACAAATACACACTAGAAACAGACATACCCCAACCATCATCCCCTGGGGTACCACCCCGAGGGGGTAAAATGGAGTATGGAAAATATTCGAGAACGGTAAGGATTTCAACCGATTTGACGTTATGGGCGGGTGGCACACCCCAAATACACAATAGAAACACCCCACAACATGGGGGTTACCAACCGAGGGGTGAAAATGGGGTATAGACCATTTTCGAGAACGGTAAGGATTTCGACCGATTTGACGTCATGGGTGGGTGGCCCGCCCAAAATACAACTAGAAACACCCGAACCCCACCCATCACCCGGGGGGGGGTAACACTCCAAGGGGGTGAACATTGGGTATGGACCATTTTCGAGAACGGTAAGTATTTCGACCGATTGGACTAGATGGGAGGGTGGCCCGCCAAAACCACACCCTCGAAACACCCCGACACCACCAATCACCACCGGAGGTACCAGCCCGAGGGGGTGAAAATGGGGTATGAAACATTTTCGAGAACGGTAAGGATTTCGACCGATTTGACGGCATGGGTCGGTGGACAGCCACAAATACACCATAGGAAACCCCCGACCCCACCAATTTAACGGCATGAGTGGGTGGCCCACCCAAAATACACCCTGGAAATACCCGATCCCCACCCATCACCCCGGGGGTACCACCCGAGGGGGGTGAAAATGGGGTATGGACCATTTTCGAGAATGGTAAGGATTTCAACCAATTTCACGGTATGGGTGGGTGGTTCACACCAAATACTTTATAGAAACACCCCGATCCCCCACCCATCACCCCGGGGGTACCAACCGAGGTGGAAATGAGGTATGGACCATTTTCGCAAACGGTAAGGATTTCGACCGATTTGATGTTATGGGTTAAACTTTGGGTATGGACCATTTTCGAGAACGGTACGGATTTCGACCGATTTTATGGCATTTTTGAAAGTTTTGAAATTTAAAAAAAAAATGAAATTTTTGAAATTTTTGCAGTTTTTGAAGTTTTTGAAATTTTTGAACTTTTTGAACTTTTTGAAATTTTTGAAGTTTTTGAAGTTTTTGAAGTTTTTGAAGTTTTTGAAGTTTTTGAAGTTTTTGAAGTTTTCAATGCGAATGTCACTTTAACATTCAAGACTGAAGCTATCCCCATCAAGGTCCTCACGTAATATACATGTAGATAATACACCATTCATAGGAGTGGCCTAAATCTGATAGTTGGTTAACAGGTAAAAAACACTACCAATATGTCTCACCTGTAATTAGAGTAATGACGTCACAAACTGTCTAGACTGGGACCAACTGGGGTCCTTATCATTAGTATTGACCCCTGCAGATATCTTAAACAGGACTGTGTGAACCACTTACCGATCTATAATAGACTAAAATAAACCGATCGGTCTTTCACAGCCAGCATGCATCTGGGATAAGGGGAGTCACTCTAAACTGTTTTTTTGTTATCTCTCAACCAATACGTAAACAAAATTAATTCTGATTTCTTTTGCAAGACACCAAATAATTATTTACTGAGAATATTCAAAATAAACATACATGCATACAGATATTCAAACAAACAGATTCAAATTGTCAAGAAATTTAGAGTTCCCTCTCTTACAACAGTGAGCACTGTGCCATGAAGACCGATCGGTCTATTGTAGGCCGATCAGGCTATTATAGTTAATCTGTGGTTCGCTCAGACCTTTCTTTATACCATAATACATATCTCATAAATAGTATGTAAGTGGTGTAGTTCCTACGCTGCATTATGTGAACAAAGTAAAATTCTGTTCAAGAACCTGTTGTAAAGTATGTAAATATCATGTGATAAGCAAAATACTCAACAATGGGGAGATCACATTAATGAACTTTGGTTAATAAAAACTGGCCCCATGTGGTTTGCAAAATACTGTTATAGCGCTCACTAGTCCTCGCCACAAGATTTTGATGTTGAATGGGTCACCGGAATCACTCTCCCAAAAAACAAAACAAATTGCCACATTGTTGAGTGTTTTGCTTATCGTACACTTCCTATGTGCTGTATCGGTATATGAACAAACAAACCTCACACAAAGAGAGTTTAATGTATTTAATATCTGATCCATTTTGGTACAGCCATAGTGAATAAATTATTCTCCATTCGCAGCTATGCGTCATCGAGTCAATGTCTTTGCCTGATCACCAGAGCCATATAATGTAGAATTTCGCGAATATGGTTTCCAATTATGGAAGAGGTTATTTCCTAGCAAAGCGAAATGTCCGAATAGTTCTGAATGATAGCCACACTTGTTTTGATAAGAACATGATGCATCTGGACATTAGAATGGTATACATGTTCATGTACCTGTATATATACAGCTAAGCTCTAATTGACCCCCCCCCCCCCCTTAACGACGTTGACCACCGATATTACCGCGTTGTTGATAATGCTATTAACCATGATCTAGCCCACCATGGCCGACCTTCGTACCTTTTTAAAGTCAGCATTATAACCACCACAGAGTGTATACTGAGAGTATCTATAGACTGAATCCAGCAGATACGGAGCCGTAATGTAACTTCCACGCCGGTACATGCATATCTGTTGCGACCATGAATCCGTGATTGGCTTAAAGATACGGACGACGTTAGCTGTGGGTATGCTGTTAAAATATTCACCTCCTCCAAAAACCGCCATAAACAAAAAGAATAGTAAAATATAGACATACTTTTGTTCTTATGCCCATCAGAAATATGGCATAAACAGTATGTTATCGTCAATTGGTTTTCCTTATGTGAACAAAAGCAAAAAACATTATGTTACCTGGCTTTTGTTCAAATCCTGATGTGATAAACATAAAGAGCTATTTTTTACTATTTTCCTGATATGGAAATAATAAAGAGCGTTTATATCATTTGTGTGTGATTAACCAATAAAATTGCGCTGTGTTATGTAAACAGAAGCACATCTTCTGCAACACGAGCATGCTCTTGATTATGTGCATCATCGTACGTCTTGACGACAGTATACTATTTACGCGCTGATTATGTTTGGCATATGAACAAAACTATATATATTTTAATATTCCTTCTGGAAGCAGCAATCTTTGAAAGTGGTCACGTTGACCTAAACAAAAGTTGATATACATTGTCGGGTTTATTTTGCTGCTTGGATCAGATTTTCTGTTTGAACTATTAGTCTGGTCGATAAACTCAAATTTTAGGGTCAACCTAGAAATTTTTTGGACTAAGTTGGTTTTTATATCATTTTGAAGAGGAAGCTCTCCTCTATAACATATCTAAAATCCGCTAAAATCCGCTTTGAGCAATTTTTGTAATTCAAGATGGCGTCCAAGATGGCTGCCATTTTCCTATAAGTCAGCTCGATGCAATTATAGTGAGAATATCTTGTCATATGTATACACTTGTATACATTTTTGTGAAGCTATGACATAACGCCATCTTTATGTGCCAAAATTGAAACTTCCCGTCTAAGATGGCCGCCAATATGGCGACCGGAAGTGGAATTCATACGTTTTTACTAATACTTTTAAGATAAGTTTCTGAGGTCTTGAACTGGTTGAGAATTGTGACTTTATTTTGTATATAGCATGTTAACTGACCATTGGAGCAATGAAATATGCTGTTCGTGGGGGTCCACACTCTTCCGATCACTCAAAAATTCGATTTTACAAAACGCGGTATAACATTTTACAAAAGATCCCCTTTGTGATTCTGGTCACATTTCACCAAGAAGTGGTAAGAACTGTGAAATGTAAGTGATCCATTCTATATCTTATTGATATTCGAACTCGATGGTACCAAAATTGTCACTTTGGCTCAAAATGGCTGTCAAAATGGCCGCCAACATATGGAAAAATGTTAATTATTATCCCAACGTGCCATGCAACCGCTTACAAGTTATGGTGATGTACACAAATGACTATTCCGTATTATATACATTGAATACCAACATTTCCTATGCACCTTGATTAATTTTTACTATTTACCATTCTGAAATCACCAGAATTATGTGATTTTTCTATCACAAACAGCATCAAACTCGGCAAAAAATCACTATCTTTAGTATCAAAGGTTCTTTTTATTTTGATATGCCTTAAATATGACATAGTGTGGTGTTTTAGACAATATTACTCAAGATTACATGCAAAATGGCAACCAAATTTAGTAAAAAGTTTATATTCCGAACAGTATTCTCGGCTGTTCCGAAATGGTAGCAAATTGTGACTCACTTGGTTATTAAACATGCTACTTAATCAATGGACAACTTAATCTTATATTATGGTTGTCCCAAAACCTTATGGGGCACGACAAACTAATTTTAAGGGATGCAGTATGAATTTTGCCGAACACCTCTTTTGGGATTATGTCCATGTTTTTTACGGAAACGGACGGAACGTTGAACCTGAACTGACAGGTATCATATTATGTGGCTACTCTGGCCCATTAGCATCAAAATTGATTAACTTATAAACTATTGTCAGGAAAACCGTTTTCTTCACATTGCATATAAAACGCAATTAATGTGGAGAACACTCTGATATTACCTCTATCGATTAACATATCCTTGAGTTATTGGGGAAAGTGATAGTCACACAAAGGTGCACCAGTATAAATCACACATGATCATGCAGTCACTCCATATATACATACATGAATACCACGTAAATGTCCATGTGCCACTCGCTGTATAGACATACACCTCACCCATTACCATACAGCCACAATTGGGTTTACCCATACACCAACGCATGGTCATATAGCCGCGAATAAAATTGCAGACACACAAGGTATACTCCCACACATCACATGACCTGTATACATATTCACTACATACATGGACACAAAGTAACCTCTTGTATACATATTCGCCTAACCATAGGCCATACAGTCACTCCATGTATATGTATTTTCCACATGCATAGCTATACAGCCACTAAATATATACATATACACCTCACCGATGACCATACAGTCACTCCATACCTGTTCGCTACATCCATTGTTATATATTACTTCTTGTATATCTATTTGCCTCACCAGTGGTCATACAGTCTCACTCCCTGTATATATACATATTTGCGACACCCATGGTCATATAGCCACTCAAGATATACATATACACCCAACCCAAAACCATAGAGTCACTCTAGGTATATACATATAACCTCACAAAGTGGCCTTACAGCCCTTCTAGATATATCAATGTCTCGTACCGCGCATACGGCCATTCATACACTCCAGACTTGCATATACACCTGACCCATGACATTTCAGCTTCTCGCTGTATACGCATAAACCACATTCGTGTTCATAGTCACTCCTTGTATATCAATTCACCCCACCATTAATTTTGTCATACTGTCAATCCCCATATACATATGTACATATTGGCCGTGCCATGGCCATGTAGTCACTCATGATATACATATACACCTCACCCATGACACAGCGTCACTCCAGGTGTGTATATATACCTCACCAATGGCCATACACCCTTCTAGATATTCCAATACCCCGCACACACGGCCATTCGTACACTTCATACTTGCATATACAGCTCAATCGTGACAATTCAGTCACTCGATGTATACATATACACCCTCTCCACGAGCATTCAGCTAGTTACTGTATGCTTGTACACACCACCAAAGACAATACAATAGTACATATTAAAATATACATCCCATCCATCACCATGAGGTTGCTCTCTATATACACTAGCCGCCAATGGCCATCAAAGTGTACTCCAGGTATGCATATACACTTCAACAATGACCGTACACCCGCCCATGACAATACATCCACCCAATGTACATATGTACAGCCCACCACTGACCACACAATCACGCCATGTATACATACAGGACAGTGTAGCTGCTCTCGTTATGACCATACACCACTTCAATTACCAGACAGCCACTCACTGTAAACATGTTCACCTCACACATCAGCGATTGTCAGACATATGATTGAAACGTCCAAGCGATATGCCCTATCACTAACTCGCGGTCATTTTGGATCCACCAGGTCCGGTACCGTGGTTTTACTTAACTTTCCATATATGGAAGTCATCAATAATTTAAAAGCTCCATATATGGAAATGCTACTCCAAAACTTTGACCTGTAGCACTGAAACCACGGAACCGGGGCTGGACGAATCTATCAAACCACGGAACCGGACCTGGTGGATCCAAAATGGCCGCGAGCTAGTGATAGGGCATATTTGAGGGACATGACAATCTGCGGGATGGGATATGGGACAGAACGACAATCTGCGGGACAGAATTTAAAATTGCGTGGGACGGCCGATATCTCAAGGAATATAGCACGTAGAGGACTCCATTTGGTGTCTAACGAAGGGCCCACATTCGCCCTATACACATATTAACCCCGCCACTGACCGGACACCAGACGTTGCATTATTCAAATTGAGTGGGACGGCCGATATCTCGAGGAATACAGCACGTAGAGGGCTCCTTTTTGGTGTCTAACTAAAGGCCGATATTCGCCTTAGCCATACATATTAACCCCGCCATTGACCGGACACCAGAAGTTGCATTATTCGGTCGACAACTGACCTAACATAAAATTGTCGAAATCAAGTCCGTGGAACAGCTGAAGAAATGCATTTTGACAGCGATAACGCTACACTAATACAACGAGCTGTAAACTGGGCGACAATTTACAGCTCTGAGCTGTATAATTTTAACTGTTAGCACACCGATTCCATCCATTACCAATTTACAGCTCCGAGCAGTGTTTTCAGGGACAAAGCTATACACAGGCACGCTCTTGGATTTAAATTCCATCACATCGTTAAGAATTCAGATATACTTTAAACAGCCTGTTGATACGGTACAAGTTTCTCAATTTCGCGCTTCGATCTTCCATAAAGTTGCTTTGTTTTGTTCTCGAACATATTTGATCAGCACTTCTCCTGTGTGCATGTTGTGTGGCGATCTTCACATAATTACCATAGGTAAGTACGCTATATATTGTTCCATTCCCGGTATGATTTGATATTTGATTGGCAATAATGTCTCACCCTATTTGGTAAAAATTTCCAACGGTTATAAATTTGGAAAACAGTGCAAAAGATAATTTTTTAACCATATTCTGTCACATATATGTTGAAATTGTTCTCATTGTTTGAGAAATTAGTGGGGAAAATGTTGTTTTTAGACAACAACAGCATATATTTTTCAGTTTGACATAATATTAGGTAAGATATTTCTAACACTTCGACAGTTCGGGGTACATGGGAGTTCGGTCTGATTCAATGACAGTGGTTTCACTAAGTGGTGGACAGCTTAGTCATCTCCTCCTCGTCGGGGAAATGTGCAATGGTAAGCCAGATAGCATTACGATATAATAGCACCCCCCCCCCCCAACGGATATTATAGCCCCTGCGTCGGTGGAATACTGGTGCCATCCCTGTGCCATCTAATAAGTAGATGCTTAGCGTGATTATTGTTAAAAATGCCAATGTATACATAATTTGATCAAAGAGATAGGAATTGTTTTAAAAGTGAGTTTCTGCATCCGTCTTAAATTCTAACTATATCCCCGTCCAGATCCGTGATTTTTAATATATTATCCATCTCGCCGTGTACTTGAGTATTCACGAATGGAACGCGGAAATGAAAACTGTCGTGAATTTTGAGATGCAAACGTCTTGAATATTAACCGATAACCACTGATAACCACATCTACATTGGTCTCAAATGTTGAGACAGGTAAGATGTCACCCTAATAACAATCATAACTAGAGGTCAGATTCCATGGAATCAGATATACTTCCATGTTATCCCATCCCATCCGATGTGAGTGTTATGCGTATATTTGTGTGTTCCTCTTCATGCGAATGCATATTGGTGCCTTATGATCCGATGGCGCACTTGCATTGACATTTCTAAGTTCAATATATATTTTGGGACCTCTGTCTGTCTGTTTGTTTGTCTGTTAGCTATGACCGGAAAAACTGCTGGACAGATTTTGAAAAAAATTGAAAAATATGGGTACTGTTGTCCAGGGAGTGTTTTGGACGTGTCAGATCGTGACCCCCGACCTGACCTTGACCTCCAAAAAGGTCAATCCTTTTGTAAAATCGGGTAAAACAGACCGATTTCAACGAAATTTGACACTTAGGGGTACCTTTGTCAGGGGAGTCTTTTGGGTGGGTCAAATCGTGACCCCGACCTGACATTGACCTTCGAAATGGTTAGTTCAAGGTCAAATCGGGTAAAACGAACGGATTTCGACGAAATTTGATACCTAGGGCGACTTTTGTCCGGGGAGTGTTTTGGACAGGTCAATCGTGACAATATGTTACTTTTATAGTACAGCGGACCTACCTATATAGTATATCGATGATCATGTTCATGCATTTGCCTTGCTTCTTGGCAAGTCCGTTTGAATTTGCGTCATGAAGAGAGGGTTTGAAATTGAATAATATATATCACCCGTTACAACGTTATACGCTACCAGGGTTAAACCGACCAATCTAAATCTTTAAAAAGCGTACTAATCTTGCGTTTAGATACTACTTATCACATCCACTCGTCGAAAAGTTTTTATCTCAGTATCCGATTTTCGGAGTAATTTTCCCCATGTGATCTTCGGTGGAATTTGCCAAATCTGAACCCACCCGACACAAACACTCCCTTGAGCAGTTTGCGTTTATAGTAGAGCGTGAAACTCGCTCCTACATTAGCCCGTTTGGATTTGGGGCTAAACATCGGCTAGTGATAGACTACATAAGTATACATATTTATGATATATAGCGTTGTCACGAGTAAACCGTTCCATCTGAAAATTAGAAAATCACCCTCTGGATACGCGTGAACACTAGCCATCAGATGTACTCGTCAAAAAACAATTATCTCGATGTTTGAATCCCCCCCCCCCTTGCAATTTCCATGGAATTTTCCTAAAGTGTCAACCCACACTGACACGCATTCTCCGTTGGGCATGTTACATTTACAGGTTAGCCGTCAAACTTCTGTGACGTACATAAAGTATATCAACGTCCATGCTACGACATTATCTTGCTCTTTAACCAGCCGGTTTGGATTTGGCGGGGAAAATAGTTGCAATATTTCCGTACCCAGTAACGAGGAAAGTCCTGGGTAAAAACATTTTTAAGCAGTATATTCGAGTCCGAATCTCTCGTCCAATTCGGAATATGCAATAAAAAATTTAGAGTTCTGTACTTATAAAAAAAAAACCTTGGTTTATTCATCCTGGTGTATAGTGTGTCCCTATTTATGGGCGGTAACTCTTCAGGGAAAGCGCGGACACAAGTTGTTATGCCCGTGGGCATTAGGGCATATCGAAGTGTTCATACGGTCCCATTTTCGATGCTCTGCTCCTAATAATATCCGAGATAGTAAAATGACATTTTTTCAGATAAAGGGAGATAACTCCTGTGGTAAAACGCGGACAATATGCTTTATGCGACTAAGGCTTACAACTCTTTGGCCCCAACATACCTACCAAGTTTAAGTGTGCTACTCCTTGTACTTTTCGAGTAATAGTGATTACAAAAGTGTCAAGTATAATAATAATAATAATGAAAAATAATCGTAAAAGGGCCATAACTCCGTCTAGAAACCTTTGACCGATATGCGGATACCTTTACTTTTAGTAGACCTTAGATGCCTACATTCGCTAGAGATTTCGCGTTCCTACTGCAATTAGTTTCTGAGTATTTCAAAATAAACGGAAAACGACCTCAGTTACACCATGGAAGTATAATTAGGATGCAATTCAATGAGTCACTAATATATTAAATTATTCTTTCTTTCAGGAGCTACACTGAGCTTGCACATGTTAGCATGGTACAATCTTCTCAATTTGATGTGTAATAACCGAAGTACGGTACCAGTACTGGTACTAGGCATAGGGTGGGTGTGCGCGAGTGTGACTGAAGAACAGATTCCTTGATTGGTTCAATGAAATCTAGTATCTACAATTATGGTCTATTACATGTACATGTAGTACCATCTCAAACATATTCTAGTGAATTATGGACTGTGCCGGTCTTGCTGGTGTCAGCTGGTTCCAATAAATCGAGAATGTTCAATAGGAACTGACACAGAAATGCACTGAATATAATGTTACAAGATTTGTGGAAATTTAAGTGAGATATTCTGATACACGAGACAGTTCCAAGGTTCGAATATAAGACTCAGCGACGACAACCAGCTTTCCTATAAGCATGCGATAGCAACTGATGCACTGTCTGATATATAAAGTTGACAGTTGCAGGACGGTGGTGTTTAATTTAGTTGTTCAATGATATTTCGGATGTTCTTTCAAATGAACTGGATTTTCGTGCAGAAATAATGTTGCCAATACATTGGCTGACCAACCGGACATGGAAATTTCTGGATATGTATAATGTTATGGAGAAATCAATTACATGGATGGAGGAATGTGTTGACTGTTGTGTCACTGATTCATCAGTTTATCAGGTTCATTAAATGTTATTTGTCTACATAATATTTACATTTTACTATTAAGCGAAAGATGTTGTCTTTGTATGTTTTTTTCAAAGAGTTTTCTATCCTGGAAACGCGCTAACCTATACGCGATAAGCGTCTGTGCATTTTATTCAATAGATTCCATTGACACTCTATATTTACTCAAACTATACATACATGTATATTAGCAGTGAAATTGGACTGCAGGATTTAGCATAGTTGCAGTTAAGCTAAATGTGCACAGAGAGTTATCTCATAAGTTAATGCATTTTCAGGTTAGATAACTCATGAAATACATACAAAGACACTTTCTTCTTTACTAAGGTTGTATGAAACCACCCCCAGTTGCATATGCATATCACATAATACATGTGTCTGTCCGGAGTTGAATTTACAATATTGCTAAATATCTTTGAAATTATAAGGAATAGATTTTCAATTTTCAATCATCAGGCCTATATTAATGACCACAAAAGTCAATACATGAACAGACTAATACTAAGAATTTTACGGTGTGACTGTAACTGATAAATGGGCAGACCGTGAAAATTCACGGTTTTGCTGTAAATTTATTAACGGCATACCCGTTTAATTATACGGTTCAATTGTAAAGTCAAGAACGGACAGACCGTGAACAATTCACGGATTGGCTGTAAATCTTTTAACGATTTGCCGACAAATAACCGTGAATTTTCACGGTTCTGTTTTAACAGTGTATGCCCACAAGCAAACTTGGTATTAAAATTAAGTTTATCATCTATTGCACAACAAAAATCTATTAATTCGAGCGAAGCTGCGATTTATGCACACCTAGAGACCGATTAACCCACCCATGCGAAGGTGCCGCGAAACACGAAAAACTGCTTTCGACATCAATGTTTATAATTTAGATTTCTCGATGAATACGCTGTCAAACAACAAGCATTAGGTACCAAATGACGCAGTGGAACACCGCGCACTCGTTTTTACAAGGTGGCTGTTTTAGAATGAATACTGTAATGGCGAACACGCAAATAGGCGCCGATGAAAACAGCTAAAAATACAATAACAGGATCGATTTCAGCTGATATATTCCATATAATTGGACGTATTGTTTATCAAAATGTAGGATTAGACACAGGGAATTTAATTTTTTCTAAATGGGTCCAATATGCACTGAAATTGTTGCAGAAATTCGCTCCAAGAAAGAGCGCTACTTTTTCTCGTGAAAAAATAGAATGGCCGACTGAAGCCGTTTTATCGTTTCAACTAAGCCGTTCTTAGCAGCACTTCATCCACAAAATATGAATATACACCATGTGTCAGAAGAAGTATCAAATGTGATATTTTAAGGGATTTGCGCTCTTCGTTTGTTATAATTCGCACTTATTTTTATTTCAGTTGTGAATAAAAGCCCAGATGCCGGAAGCCGGTGCCCGGTGATTACAAGCCAAGTTACAAAATAGATTAACTGGTTTTTCGGCCAACCACAATGTGTACCGGGTTAGAAACAGTCTTAAGCGCCACACATTGTGGTTGGCCGAAAAAATATATTTTATAAAATTTGCCATAGTCCACTGTCCTATATCAACCGTATTTGCAAGTAAATGTCAAAAAGTTTGGTGTCCATACGTTTAGTATGGCATGGGTTAGCAACTTGCAACTGATGAGGATCTTATTAGCTTATTTTCCTTCTCCGGTGATTTCATTTATACATTATAAATCTATACTTTTTGGTTTTATTAATTGAGATATTTTGGTGCGAACGTTCACAATTCGTTTCCATTTTTGTAAAACCGCTCCCGGCCACTGCTCTCCGCCCTAAATTTATGACAAGTGAACAAGGAATCAGTTATATGCAAAACATTGGGTCGCCGTTCCATTATTCCCCCTAATTTCATATGCTTTGCAGATTCCCTCTTCTCTCTCTTGTCATCTATACATTTGGTACCAACTTCACTTTGTGATAAAATGTTATATGACTAATTGGTTTCAGGCCATTTTGCTTTCAGCTTATCTTAACTTGACATATCAAAAAGCTTTCGAGCCGTCAGCCAGCATTTCATTATGACTTTTTACTGTCATCCCGGGATGCTAGGTGTGATTTTCGCTAATCCAACATGATATAAATACAACTATGCGGGTATTTGATTGTCGAGAGGCTAGCGGGCGACTTGACCTATCACTGCATAGATGTTGCAGTAGACGAGTCACATCGCGTAGTGACACTTTAAGAAAAATGGGCGAGTCTATAAACGGCACCCCACACGACGTCCCCGGATGACGCGAAAGCGCGGAACGAGAATGCCATTAGAATCTCAGTGAAAAACAACTCGAAAACTCAATGCTAGAAACATTTGAAAAAGTTGTGAATTTCAGTCATCTGGCCAAATTACATGAATGTGTCAGGATCTGAGAGTGTGACCAGATGAGATTTAGACCGTTCCAAAGAATTGCAGTTGCCGGAAAGAATGAGAATCTTAAATAATTTGGGCCTGTGTGAATGCGGCGGAATGTTCCCTCATGGTGGTATTGCATTGTTCTAGTCAGTTTCTCAAGATAGGATGGAATTTGCATTGCTACAATGGTTATGAATGTTTTTTTGAAAGAGACACAATTGTGAGATGGTCATTCTAGATGCTAATGATTTTAAATTAGGTCTGATGTCATGGCTGAAACACTTTCATATCTTGAATATTCATTTTTGATCCATCTTACAGCCCTATTCTGTACTTTCTGAATTTCATCAATATTTGTGGCTGTATAAGGTGACCAGACACAAGCCGCATACTCTAATTTGGGTCTCACCATAGCTTGATTAAGCCGATAGTTTGGTTAGCATTTGATGTTATCCTGTTTATGTGTTCATTGAAGGACATGTTGGTAGTTAAGTCAACTCCAAGATATCGGGCTGAGCTGACCTGTTGTTGAGTTTGCCCATGTAAGATGTACTGGTGGTAGGATGGGTGTTTCTTCCGAGTTTATATGGTTAATACCTGGGACGAAGGACATGTTCCCTTTCTTTTCCCATTCTTCCAATTTGAGCATTCTTCCAGGTCGATCAGTAGACGAATTAGTCCGGGAGCTAATAGGGGTACCCTTGCACCCCCCCCCCCCTGGGACTTAACTTCACCCCACTCATTTTGTTCCTTATTATGTCCTTCAACTTTTAAGCAATGTTAACAAGAAAAAAAAGTGGCCGTGTAGACTCCAGACAAAATGGCGTCCATCATGGCCGCCGTTTTTCAGCCCAGACCCTAAGTCAGTTTATGCAAATTATAAAGGGAAAATCTTGTAAAATGTATACAAATGTATATATTTTCGTGAAGCTGAGACATAATGACTCATTTTTGAGCCAAAATTTAAACTCACCATCCAAGATGGCCGCCAAAATGGCCACCGGAAGTTGAAAATATAACTTGTTTTCACAAATGTCTTCTAGATCAATTCATGCTGTTTGGAACTGGTTGAGTAATGCAACTTTATTTTGTTTTTTGTATATTAACTGATCATTAGAGCAACGAAATATGCAATTATTGGGGTCCTAAACCCTTCCAATCCCTCAAAAATTCGACTTTACAGAATGCGTTATAAAATTTCACAAAAATTCACAATTGGGATTCTAGTCATATTTCAACAAGAAATGAACAGAACTTTGTAATGTAAGTGAGGCATATCATTAACTATTAATATTCCAAATCACTGGAACCAAAATTCTTACTTTGGCTCAAAATGGCTGCCAATATTGTTGCCAAAATATGGAAAATGGTAAATATTACACCAGCGTGTCCTGCAATCGCTTACAAGTTGTGGTTGATGTATAAAATTGGCTATTCTGCATTCTATACATTGAATACTAACATGTCTGATGCACCATGGTTAATTGTTACTATTGCCACCCCTGACATCGTCAAAAATATTGGACTTTTCTCTCAAAAACTTGACATAAATATGGGCAAAAATTAACTTTTCAGGTTTGGACCATTTTTTCAGGTAAAATATAACTATCTTTGGATTCAAAGGTGTTTATTGTTTTGGTCTATTTTAAATGTATCACACTACAGTGTTTATAGACTTAATTGCTCAAGATGGCTTCCAAAATGGCAACCAAATTTGTAGAATGTTAATTTTTTACATATATCCCGAACACTCTCTGCATTATCCGAAAAGGTAGCATATTGTGACTCAATTGGTTATTATACATGTTATTTAATTAACTGACAACTACATGTTCTATTCTGGTTGTCTCAGTTCCTTTTGGAGCATGACAAATTCATTTTAAAGTATGCAATTTTGCTGAGAACCTCTTTTGTAATTTTGGCCACATTTATTGAAAGGAAATGGGCAGAACTTTGATACAGAACTGAGATGGATCATAATCTTTGGCTATTCTGGTCCATTATGATAAAAAAAAAAATGTCAACATGATACAGTGTGGATGCCAAGATCATAGCCAGGGAGTTACTCTATGATCAGATGTGAGGTGAATAGGTATACATGGAGTTATTGTATGTCATGACTGATGTGAGTATGTATACAATGAGTGACTATATGGTTATTAGTAGGTTGTCCATGGTAAGATGCATCTAGGTATACAGGGAAAGGTCATGGTCAGGTGTGAGGTCAATCGGTATGAATGGAGTGGCTCTATGGTGCATGATTGTGTATATTCAGTACGGGTGCAACCGGTGTACATGTATGGTCATTGATGTGGTGTATGGATATAGCTACATGGTCATCTATGTGTTGATTATGTATATATGGAGTGACTGTAATGTCCTGGGAGGTATGTGCATGTGTTGTATGTATGATCATGGATGGGGTGTGTGGATAAATAGGGAGTGATTTTATGGTTACGGGTAATGTGTACAGGTATACATGGAATAACTGTACGGTCGTGATTGAATATGAATACCTGGAGTAAGCTGTGTGGACATTATCGAGGGTTTGGTTATATATGGAGTGTCCGTGTGGTAATGGTGGGATGTATATTTATATATCTCGTGGATGTATTATCATTTGTGGGTGTATAAGGCTTAGCTGTATTATCATGGATGGCGTGTATGATTATGCAGTGAATTGCTGAATTGTCATGTGTGAGGTGTATATGCAAGTATGGAGTGTTTGAGTGGTCGTGTGTGCGGGTTTTTTGTATATCTGGAAGGGCTGAATGGCCATTAGTGAGGTTTACATGTATACCTGGAGTAAATCTATAGTCTAGGGTGGGCTGCATATGTATATCGAGTGGTTATATGACTATGTGTGTCAAATAGGTATACAAGTAGTGACTGTATGGTTAATAGTGAGATGAGAACATGTAGGTATACAAGACAGTAGTGACTGTATGGTCACAAATGTAATGAACATCTATACAGGGATGACTAAATGGTCATGTGTCAGGCGTATGAGTATACCTGGTTCTCCTGTTTGGTGACTCGTAGCGGTATGGTCATGTGTAGGTTATACCAGTATAACACGTGTTGCTTTATTGTCATGGGCGAGGGATATGAGTATATAGCGAGTGGCTATATGGCCACGGATGAGGTGCACATGCATACATGGAGTGACTATAGTATATCTTGAGTGGCTATTCGGCTATGGTGTGACAAATAGGGATACAAGAAGTGACATGGCCAATGTTGAGGCGAATATGTATACAAGGATTGACCATGATCATGTATGAATGTTTTGAATAGGTACACACGGGGTGACTATATGGCCATAGGTAAGATGAAGGTGTATACCAGGTGACATGGGTGAGGGTATGAGTATGAAGCGATTGGCTATATGGTCATTGGTGAGGTGCATATGTATACGGAATGACTTTATGGCCATTGTTGTGGTGTTGATGTAGATATTGATTGTCTATTTGACCATGCGTTTGGAGAATAGGTGTACAGGGGGTGACCTTATGGCCAATGGTGAGATGAATGGGTATACAGGGAGTGACTATATGGTTATGGGTCATGTTTAGGAGTATACCTGGTGTGCCTGCATTTTGACGCATGGCTGTATGGTCACCCGTGGTCATGGATCAGGTGTACATGTATACAGTGGGTCACTATATTGTTATGTCTGTGGTGTTTATGTATATATGTAATGACTGTGTGCTATCGCTTTCCACGCTTAACACCCCCATCTACATAAACATCATCAAGATGGAGAACTCTCTGACATGACCTCTTTATTGATTAACATACCCTTGAGTTATTGTAGAAAGCGATAGCCACCCAAGATACAACCCACCCATTACCACCAAAATATAACCCACCCATTACCCAAGTCAATCCATATGTACATAAACACCACACAAATGACAACATAGTAACCCACTTTATACACGTACACCTGATCATGCAGCTATACTTGGTTATACCCGTACATACCACAAATGACGATACAACCACGAGTCACCATGCATGAACACCAGGTATACACCTACACCCGACCCATGCCAAAAAGTCACTCTATGTATACATATTCACTACATTCACGATCATACAGTCACTCATTGTATACATATTCACCTCACCATGGACCATACAGCCGCTACATGTATACCTATTCGCCATACACATGACCATAGAGTCAATCCAGGTAAACATATTAATCTCAGTTCCGTCTCAAGGTTCTGCTCATTTCCTTTCAATAATATGGACAGAATCACAAAAGAGGTTCTCCGCAAAATTCCATACTGCAACTTTAAAATGAATTTGTCATGCCCCATACGGAACTGGAACAAATATAATAGAACGTATTTGTCAGTTAATTAACTAATACGTAAAATAACCAAGTGAGTCACAATTTGCTATCTTTTTCGGATAACGCAGAGAATAATGTTCGGGATATGTTAACTTTTAACTTTTTACAAATTTGGTTGCCATTTTGGAAGCCATCTTGAGCATTTCAGTCTTTAAACATCACAGTGTGACACACGTAAGATAGACCAAAACAATAAACACCTTTCATACCAAAGATAGTTGCAGTTTACTTGAACAAATTTTCGAACCCTGAAAAGTGAATTTTTGCCAATATTTTTGTCAAGTTTGTGAGAGAAAAATCCCATATTTCTGGTGATGTCAGTGGTGACAATAGTAAAAATGATCCATGGTGCATTAGACATGTTAGTATGCAATGTATTGAATACAGATTAGCCAATTGTATACATCAACCACAACTTGTAAGCGATTGCAGGACACGCTGGTGTAATATTTACCATTTTCCATATTTTGGCGGCCATATTGGCAGCCATTTTGAGCCAAAGTAAGAATTTTGGTCCCAGTGATTTGGAACATTAATAGTTAATGATATGCCTCACTTACATTACAAAGTTCTGTTCATTTCTTGTTGAAATATGACTAGAATCCCAATTGTGAATTTTTGTGAAATTTTATACCGCATTCTGTAAAATCGAAATTTTGAGGGATCGGAAGGGGTTAGGACCCCAATAATTGCATATTTCGTTGCTCCAATGATCAGTTAATATACAAAACACAAAATAAAGTTGCATTACTCAACCAGTTCCAAACAGAATGAATTGATCTAGAAGATATTTGTGAAAAAGAATTATATTTTCAACTTCCGGTGGCCATTTTGGTGGCCATCTTGGATGGTGAGTTTAAATTTTGGCTCAAAAATGTGTCATTATGTCTCAGATTCACGAAAATATATACATTTGTATACATTTTACAAGATTTTCCCGCTATAATTTGCATAAAACTGACTTGGGGTCTGGGCTGAAAAACGGCGGCCATGATGGACGCCATCTTGTCTGGAGTCTACACGGCCACTTTTTTTTCTTGTTAACATTGCTTAAAAGTTGAAGGACATAATAAGGAACAAAATGAGTGGGGTGAAGTTAAGTCCCAGGGGGGGTGCAAGGGTACCCATATTAGCTCCCGGACTAAATAACATACTGTATAATTCCGCGAAGCGGATTATACTAAGTATATTATTTGTCTACTGATCGATCTATAGGCTCATAGATCAAGCGAAAAACGACGTTGATGGCTTATAATTACAACGATAACACTTCATTGTCAACTATCTACTATTAATTCATCTCATAAAATAAATTGCAACAACAGGATTTTCCGTTGGACGATCTCGGAATTTTGTTGGTGGGCCAAAAATAAATCGGCCGAAATTATCAACGCCCAAGAAAACTTTCAGAAAATAAACATTTACACTCAACCTCAATTTTCATGGTAAACTATCCATGTTAAAAATAAATGCTTATTTGGCTACGGTGTACATTTAAAATGACTCAATAACGACTCAATAATTATCAACACACACATAATCGAATCCAAAGCGACTGAATAGGGCCTAGCTATTTCCGGTAAAACTGTTAACTCCAGACTCCAGTCCCGATGAAATTTGTAAACAAATGCCCTGATCACAGTTCATGTTCTCGTGATAAATGCCATTTCATTACCATTGGTATGAAGCAGAAAAATGTTAAAAGAGTTGTAATCGGGTAACGCATTTTATATATTCCCAATCAAATTATCCTTGTTCATCAGCCTGCTGATCAGTCGGATTCGTGATAATTTGTGTTCACAGAAACTATACACGTTGTCATGGACGCTCTTTCGAAAATTGGACAAATGAAAAATGCGGCACGAATTTTGAGTGTTCAGTCGAGCGTTACAAACACATGAATACGGCTGAAATGTACAGCCATAAAGATACTATAGTGTCCGTAAGAAACAGAAACATGCAATATAATCATCAACTACCCTGAATTTGACAGTTTGCCTAAATGGGAATTTTATTTGTAGTCAATATGTCAAATTGGCAAAATGACTGAATTTTATTTTAGTCAATATGCCAAATGACTGAAAATCACTGACCTGAATTTGACAGTTTGCCTTATTGGGAATTTTATTTTTAGTCAATATGTCAAATTATGTATAAACATTACTTGTTTTGGTTTTGTTGATGAAGAAAGTGTCACTGTGAACAGGTCACACACATTGACTACCATTACCTAATAGTGAGCTGTCAACACATTATTAAATACAGTTCAGTCATTGTTGTGTTGTTAACTTGTTATCATTTTGGGGTTTTCAAAACACTTACAGATAACACTGGTGAGTTGTTAGTGAGTTATGTAACTGTATGTTATTACAACACATCATAACAGAGAGCATATCGTATAAATACCTGTGTCATTGTATTTCCAGTATCAGTTGTCAGTATGGAGGTTTCAATAGAAGATACGTTCAAAAATGAGTTATATAAGAAATATGATTCTCTGAAAAAGGTACTTATACCAAAACCAGAGTACTTTTCGTTGATAGATGAAGTAAGACAAATAAGTGGACAATCATCATCTAAGTCGCACCATGCGTATTATCTTCGGTCCAAGTATGAGATTCTTCAATGTGGTGATGTTGAAAAGTTGATAAGACGTCGCAAAACCAACGATGACCCAATACAGTATTTCATGACCATCGAAGAGACATTTGATGTTATCAAACATGGCCACATTGCTACTGGCCATGCATAGTGGCCGCGATCGGATGTTGAAGGAGTTAGGCAAGAAGTATGCCAATGTAACCAGGGATTCCATTGAGCTGTTTAAGACAATGTGCATTGACTGTCAGCGAAAACGGTTCGCCGATGATAAAGGGTGTGGTTGTAAGGCCGATCTTATCTAATCGTAGTCAAGTTGACCTCATCGATATGCAGTCGCTACCGTATGGTTCTTTCAAATGGTTTATGTTGTATCAGGACCATCTGACAATGGACAATATACCATCGGTTGGCCTGCATGTATTCTGAAGGGAAAATACAGTCTACACCAGTTTGATTTATGTCCCCAGCGGCTTCTGAGTGAATCAGACATCAACGCTGATAGCAGTGTGTCCCTTTGACAAGCCAACAACAAAGAGTCTCGACACGGTTGTCAGGGTTTCGTGAAGTGCAATTGCAATGGACCTAAGAGATGTAAGAGTAAGCGATGTGCTTGTTTCAAGAATAATGTTTTATGTAATAGTAGATGTCACAACAGTGTCAATTGTTCTAATAAATGATAATATTATGTGTCAAATAAGCATGTTGAGTTATAAATTTTGTGTTGCATGTTTTGATTATTCATTTTTGTTATAATAAACATAAATATGAAATATCGTTCAGTTATTTAAAAAAACCATAAATACTCTTCAGTCGACTGGTGGTCAATTTCAGTCATCTGGCCAAATGACTGAAAATTTTAGGCAATTGGCTAAATGACTGGCGGTCACAGGCATTTCACCAAGTGACTGGAAATTTTAGGCATTTGGCCAAACGACTGATTTTACATATTGACTGTAACATATATAAAAACAATTGCCATACTCTACGGTCCTATACCAACGGGTCGGGTGCATTCAATTCAATTCAATATTCTTTATTCTCAACACCTTAAGTATAGGCACGCAGAGTAAATGTTTAACATACGTATCAATACAAATTATGCACATGGTTCGAGTGAAGTGATCCTGTTGGTGGTGTTGGGGTGGTGGTGTGTCATAAAGAAGAGATTATTTCAAACGTGCATGGGTATGTTTCATACTGTGGTTGATAATGTTCCTCGGGGGGGGGGGGGGTCTCAGTGCGTTTTTGGCTTCTCGTATATAGCGGGAGAGGTTTGTGAGAGTTGTCCGGTTTTTACAATTGAATAGTGCGTTCAGTTTAAGAGCATTTGGGGTTGTGTAATAATATTTCTTGATATTTTTTTTTCGGATGTTCCTGATTTTTTGCCTTTTAAGAAAGAAATGAAATTCGTCAACTAATTCAAGTTGGCATATAACTTTATAAGGTACATATCCTGTCGGAGTTATCGTCGTTTGTGTATATATATGATTTATTCTCTGATCCATACACACATTACAGGATATATACAAAAGAATGATAGGTAATTTTATGTACATTATATGCTCAGCGACCTCCCGCTCTGCGTCTATTCGTTCATCATCACGTTATCAGCATCAACAACATTATACCTCGTCGTCAACATCATCATCATCATCATCGTCGTCGTCATCATCATCACCATCATCATCATCATCATCACCATCATTACATTAATCATTTTCATCATCGTCTAGACTATCATTATTTGCATCGACATCATCATCGCGAACATTATCATTAACAAAAACATCCATCAGTGTCATCGTCATATATAACTCGTCATCATGTTTGCCATCGTCTTGTAATTTCTCAGCAACAACAACAACAACAGTTATATATAGTCACCATTACCTAACGTAATTGTCAATATATAAAGCTAAAAATAACGGTTAATTTCCATAATGAAGGAACATAGTCGGCGGAGGGGTGCTATATCGGTCATATTAAATAATATCGATGGTCGCATGTCACTTTTTGATATATTTAGCCGGGAGAAAACGATTTCTAACATCTATAAAGTGGTTGCATTCGAGCAAGTAATGAAGTTCATCGCCAAGCTTAAAATTATTACACAAGGGACATGTTCGTTCAATTAAATTAGTGTCGTTCAGGACCCTGTTTCAAGTGGCAAGTGGTGATTTCTCGTTCCACATTTTAATAGACGCGTAACGGCTGTTCTATCTGTTAGGGTTATGTACATTTCTCAGCCAAAGTCATGTTTAACTATCCTGTAAAATATCCTTTTTATAGAGATATATATGGAAACGCGCCACTCCGGTCTGTATGCATGTGTCCATGTTTTTGTTTGTTTTGCCGATTCATTAAATTAGGTATACTCATTAAAGACTTGATTGGATAGTTGTAGCCCATCTGGTCGACGGGAGCATTCCAATAAGTTCAAGCAGATTACAAGAAACATTGGCTGCAGACACACGTATCACAGTAGCGATGGCATAGTAGGTGTAACAATTAATTATGGTGCAATTTTGGTGACAATTGGTCGTCATATTCCTGTGCCATAGCGAGACATGTCGCCCGCCGCACATTCACACAATGAGTCTGTTCCTAGCTCTATCAGCGTCGAGATCGACATCTCAATGATTTATCAAACCGAATGTCTTGTCGCTGTTGATCGTTACTCAACACGCAATGTTATATTTTTAATGCTAACACACTAGACAATTCTGGACGATCGGTCGTGCAATTTTATGTATCGTAGAGAATACAATGTGGCTAAACGTAATGAGTAGAGATCAACCTTGGTGAAACTCAATGGGTTAATTGGTCAGTCGACTCACTGTGCGAATATGCGGCGCGCGACACGACTCCCTATGACATATAAATTATGTTGACCAATTGTCACCAAACTCTACCATAATTAATTGTCACACCTACTATGCCATCGTTACTGTGGTACGTGTGTCCGCAGCCATTGCAGTCGATACGTAAAACACACACAGATTCCTTTCTCGGTTGTTAAATTGTGAATAATTTCCACTTCTCTTTCGGCAAATTTTTGTCACCAGTTCCAATTTAAACATATATATTTGTCTCAACAAAGTGTACGTTTGGTGAACAAATATTGGACGCTATGATAATTGTTATTAAGTGGCAGATAAACACCCCTGTACGACAGATAATGTCTTATGCACAGATCCATATCGAGGATTGCGGCGAAATTACTATTAAACAATGAATATTTAATGGAAAATCGACATAAGCTCGAATTTCTCACGCATAATAGATAGGTTTGTTCCATAATTATTATTCCCCCACTGATTGGATAATACATGTGCGGACAACAAAATGTATGTGCGAAACATTTTTAAATTCTTCACCCTACAATTCCGTTGACAAATTACCAATCTAGGACTAAGTGGGGATATACCAACATATATTGGGGTATCAAAGGATCTGAGTAAGAATTCAAGAGATGTCGCACACCGAGCTCCTCCAATTACGCGGGGTTTTGGTTGTCATACCGAGCTAATGTTCCATTTCCAGCAATTATTGTTCAGTTCAAGCTCGAATTAACACCAGTATTTATGACTATAACACATACTAAACCGACACATTTCACACTATGTCAGGCATAAAAATTCAACTGCTTCAGCTGGCATTTATCAAAGTTGGCGAGGGTGTTTAAACCATACCCCCTGTCAGCAGCACGTCCCTGTTTATAAGGGATGGGACTTTCATCCGGTTCAAATGGGTCGAATAGGATGTTAGGAACCTTCTAGTGACGCCCACAAACGCTACATCTTACACGAAACAATTGTGATTTGTTTGTAATCATAGGCTCATGGTATGCGCGGAATGACAAATTGTTATTTCTTACTAACAATAGTAAAATCTTACAAATAAAACTCTCCATAGTATTGACCCCTGGTGATGCCTAAAGCTTTCACTATAGTCACATATATAAAGGCATATCATACTAGGAAATGATGCAACAGTTAAGCACAGTGTAGATATATCAGCATTTAATATATAACACTGCTCAATAATAAAGCATGCAATCATTTAATGATGTAATATATAAATATAATTTAGCAGCTATTAGATATTAAATGCTGATTTAACTAAGCTATATAATTTAACTAAGCTTTATTCCACACCCATTGACGTGAGGCACATGTATTCAACGTAACCCAGCCATTGAATACATATATACCTCTAGTGGAATACAAGCCGGAACTATTCTTGTTGACGTTGTCGCCAAGAAAGATGACGTACATTACGTCGATCATCCGCTTCCGGTGATCCCCCCATATTTACTGGTTATTTGTCAGACTTAAATCACAATAAAGGTAGCTATAGTAACAATGGAGGTGACATTCATGGATTGAACTTATTTGACTGAACGGTGTAGAATAAATACAGAACACGACTTGCATCTAAATCTCGAATCTTTTATCGAACTCGTTGCGGACGGCGCAAAGTTATATTTTGCTCGAGCTACGCTCTCGCGAAATATATCCTTGCGCCATCCGCAACTCATTCGATAAAAGATTCTCGATTAAGATGCGCGTTGTGTTCTGTCTATATATCATTACCTAAGCTATATAATACAAATATATAATTCAACCATGTTAATGTTTCCTAATTAATATTTGATAAATATGTTTATTGGACCAAAATTGCATCACCCATTTTTCCTACACATGTACCTCGAACCATCCATCCCCTCCCCTGTCTGAAAATGTTCTGCAGACCACCACCACCCCCCCCCCCCCCCGGTTGCACTGGAACATATTCAATTCATTGTAACCAGCAGAACACTTTATTTTTATTCTGTGGTTACCAAGGTCGGATTTTCATTTCCACATTCTTGTGGGAGTAGCCTAAGCCCCGCCAGTGACGCCAGTTTACGCCGTCTGCTGATGATGTGTGCGTTCCGTTCATATATAATCCATTCAGGTTGGCATGGTAGCAACTATGATACCACCACCCGCCTTTGTACATTGCTGCACATTTACCAGTGTCGCCAGAGTCGTAGGTAATAAACCGACATCCGTTATGGAACTTCATGGCATCCCCTGTAAAAAAAAACATTTATCACCAGTTAAATATGGTCTATGTCTTCCGAGCCACAATTACAACAACAACAACATCATCAGTTTATATAACCCGATGTCAAGACTACACATAGCTATCGTGTCAATAATATGCATGCAGTTCAGACTGAAGTTGTAGTCCAGTCAAAATACGAGAAATATGTCCATACCTAGACAAAATATGTACATAATTGAAATTAAGTTCATGGTGTGCGGGGACGCTTTCCACACCACACATCAACCACCACACATCAAACATCCTCCGCGACATATGTGTGCAAAATATGAAAACTGATATCGTTTCTGGTCATACCCATGTGAGTTTTCGATGGATTCTGTTTAGGGATATGGGTAAACAATCGTACCAATATGAATATGACGTATGCTTCAAAATGATGGAAATTAATTGCTAATTGCATCGCGATAGGACATAAATCTGACATCATTGTGCTGTATAGAGGTGACAGGCGTCAACATGTCGCTGAGGGCAGAACATTATATATTATGTTTGTTGTGCGAGAAAAGATGGGTTAACCCGGACGAAATTGGTAAGAAAGCAATTTTGGTTTCGAAAGATTCAGTAGAATTTTCAGTTTAAAATATCTAAAGTCCGCTAAAATCCCTTCTGGCGTAACTTTGTTATAGAAGATGGCATCCAGCATGGTTTTATATATTACATCTGTTCTTGGAGTAAGTCATTATATGATATATTGTGGCATATATGAGTTAGGCAGTTATACAAGTTCGTGTGAAACTAGAGTACGGTGCTAATGGTGTGACACGGATAAAATATAATACATTCGTGGTCATTAAATGTGTGTCGCAATTGCCGTAAATCCAAGCAATGCCACCACGAAAGCAACATACTGTATATCAACATAGGAGCAGGGACGTGGCTAGAGGGTCTCCGTTGGGGTGGCCACCTTGGGAAATTCCAACTGCACACCCCCTCCCCATTGAGTCAGAATCAGACCAACACAAGTGTTTGCATAATTCCATTTACACCCCCCTTGTACCTCAATGCTCAGGCCTAATTCCTATCTTTTCACAAGCCATGGTTCTATATTCCCGGTATGAGATCATTCAGATATTTTAACCTAAAAATTGCACACAAAAAATAACTAGTGGTCTAATTCCAGACAAATGGACACAGCTGCGGACAAGAGACCAGGACACACCGGGCCGACAATGGTTGTTCGGCCCGGTGTGAGAAAATTTTGAAAACTATACAAGAACATCATCGCACTCCTAGCATCTAGACTGGCCTCAACTGAAGCTTTCCTAGTGTTGGAAATTTCAAACCTCATACACCCCTCAGGTTGGAAAATTCTTCAACTGATAACCATTTCTGTCCACAAGTTTGACCAAATGTAGTAAAATATTGTTTTGCTTAACTAATTAGCAGTTTTGTATTGGCCATGGGGATGGGTCAAATCGCAACATCCTAACATCTAGACTAGCCTCAAGCCTTCCTACTATTGGAAATTTCAAACCCTACTAAGGTTGGAAAATTTCCAACTGATGACAATTCCAATGACAATGTTGACCAAATGTATGACAATATTGTTTTCTTAAATTAACTAGAAGTTTTTGACTGGCCACTGGGGAGGGACCAGGACACAAGCTTTCCAAGTGTTGGAAATTTCCAACCTGTCACCCCCCTAAGGTTGGAAAATTTCCAACTGATGACCATAGGAACATATGCAAATATTGGTCCAAAAAAATAAATTCCCCCCAATAAATTGTTTTAAATATAATCAAACTACAAGAACATTTTCAACCTATTGTTGGTGTGAAATTTCCAACTAATGTTTTGGCAGGTATGAAATTTCCAACTGTTGAAAATTTTGACCAAAGTTGGGGGTGTCTCACCCCCAACCCCCCAACCCCCCAACCCCTGTCGCCACGTCTCTGAATAGGAGTGACAATGTGTAATGGTAATATACAAGTCTCTTGCTAAATAGCCTAAAAGGTACACCGATAGTTAAAACAGATCCATCTGAAGGATTGATATGGCGCTGCAACACGAGGCAAACCCAATGATTTAAGGGTTTTCTAATAAGAATACATACAAAAGTCGGGTCAAAATACAAATTTCGGGCATGCATCACAATAAATAGATAGAACCGCATGAGTGTCTGGATTTTGACGTAATTATCGCACGAGATTTGTTGGCGGAGCGATACCTCGAGTGCGGGACGCAGTCCCGCACGAGAGGTATCGCGTTCCGCCAACAAATCGAGTGCGATAATTCGTCAAAATCCAGACACTCATGCGGTTCTATTTTTATTATATATCTCCGTATCATAGTAAATTGACTCACAATCGTACATCTCCGGTACAGAAAATGTGAATTTAATTGAGTTTTAACACTGAATGAAATAGTTCCGTCGACAGATTGCACTAGTGCGATTCTGAGAATTATCACACGCCTGGAAACTCGTGCAATCATGCGAATTACGTTGATAGATATGTAATAAGTAATGTTCTGCCACACAGTATGCGGTAGTTTCATTCGGCACAGTGTTTAATTATTGAATGTAGCGCATACAACAGTATGGATACTAGTTACATTTCCGGAATGTTCAACACTCTGCGTGATAATAAACCATATGCGTATGTCGCAATGCTTATTATACTGATAAGGAACACTCATCTCTTCAACAGATTCGCACACCATCGCGCCAGGTCAAAGAGACGGTACAATTTATGTAAGACTAATTATCGTGTTACTACCAAACCGGTTTCTTAGAAGACAATTTTGTTCAAATTACTTCAGTCGCCACTTTACAATCAGAATGTGCTCGTTTTCAGGAAATTGTTGTTTGAAAAATCTTGCCAGTATCACCATGTACTTGTGCTAAATATCAGGGTCCTGTTTCATGAAAGCAACTTATGACATAGTTGGGACTTAAGATGGTCATAAGTTCAAACTTCAATCATAAGTGCGTTTCACGAACAAGGTCTTAACTTAAGATGGTCTTAACTTTGGTCTTAACTTTAAGACTGGTGTGAGGTGTCTTAAGATAATCTTAAAGTTAAGACCCACATGATAAGTGGCATATCGATCACAAATATGGCGGCCTATGTTATTTTGCAATTACGGAGATATCTGTACATTGTATGGGGTGGGCAACTCGTCGTCTGGTATACAGGGTCGTGGCTACAGAGTGAGAGGGGGTGTTCGCCTCGAAATGTCCAACTACACCCCCTTAAACAACACCAAATTCACTTTAGGTTTAAACATTCCAACTGGTACCTCAAACTTTCCAAAACCGAAGTTTGGAGAGGGCAACCCCACCCCACCGTATAACCATAGGGTTAGTTTGGTAAAAACTATTCAGAGCACAGGCTTATCATCAGGGACGTAGCGAATGGGGTTTGTGTGTTGTCTACCCCCCCCCCCCCCCCCACACACACACTTTGGGCAAAATGTTTAGCAATTGGAAATTTCATGCCTGACAACAACATTAATCGTACACTATATATAGGTTTCAATTGTTTGAATTTCTAACTAGTAAAGGGAATGTGTTGTTTTAGACAAACAGCAGCAACCGAAATGGCAATCAATTGGAAAATCACACACTTTAGGGGCGTCAGCTTAGAAATTTAGAACTGTTGGAACATTTGAGATACCAATTGGAAAGTTTAAAATCCAACGGGTGGGGTGGACATGGCATTTCGCGAACATGGAAGTTTGGCCCGGTTCAATTAAGGGGCGAGTGCAGTTGGAAATTGCACGATGTACCCCCCCCACCAACTAGCCACTCCCGAGCATCATCGAATATAGGATATAGTCAATTGTCAGCTGTGTATGTGACCTATAGATAATATATATTATAAAATTGTATTACCCACGAATTAAACTTTTGATAAGAATTATGGCCTAGCTAAAAGCTCACTCTCCTCTATGTTATTCCATATGTATGTGGGGAGATGGGGTAAAATTAGATCAATTAATGTATATATATAGGAAAGGTAACACAAACGCTCTTTATCAAAATATGTTTTAGAAAGAGTGACAATTTCCCATATGTCGTGATTTTCAAGGCTGTCTAAATTTTTGTCATGTTTTTTTTTTGCAGGGGTGGGATGACCATTGTACAGCATACTGTATATATATATATATATATATATATATATATATATATATATATATATATATATATATATGATATACACACCCGTAACGATGACACCCCTTAATGCGAGTGTTCTAATGGAAACGTAGTTATATATATATCCATGGTATGACAACCGCATAAAACATCTGCATAAAAATAATAAAAAAGTTACTCTAACAAATATTTTTCATTTCCCTCTGAATCGAAAATGAACTATGTGTGTCCTGATGACATCGCCGATTTTGATTATTGCTACACGTAGAGAGCGATGGTCGATAATACACGTGTTATGTCGGCTCACATAAAAAAAATCGCCGCCTGAGCATTGCTCTCAGTCGATTAACTCGGCGTAAATGCATGGTCGCAATCATGCATCGATCCATATAATTATATTGTCTTATTTCTGACACTTTCACTCACCAGTAAACGCAAAGCTCGTCATTTTAAGATCCTGTGATGTACTCATGTTCGAATTTACATCGTGGAACCCATGCAAGTCTAAGATCCATATGCGAATATAAGGCCACTGACTATAGACAGTAAGATACATGCGCTGATTCGCCCACACCCACCCCAGCCACTATCCAGCATCCCTGTCACACAATCATGTCAACTCGGACTCGGCTCTTTCTCGACAACCTCTCAATGCCGTACATACAGATTGCACAAGCCCACATTTTTTTGTTCCGGACTGTAGAAAATTGTCGATAACCATTCTAAATGAGCGGGAACTTAACTTACTACTTAAGTTGGACTAAACTTGTTTTATGAAACGCGTTCTTGAAACGGAAAAGTTACATCATAAGATCCACCTTAGATCTTAGATTAAGTCCATCTTAAGATAATCTTATGACATTGCTTCATGAAACAGGGCCCTGGTGATCAGCGTTTAAATATCTTATGTAAGCGTTGACCATTCACTCAATGTTGCTATTTGGGGTTTTCGTGCAGCATATATGTGTAGCATTAGGGGGAAGGGGTAAACGCGGTGGTGTGACTGCAGAACACGTACATGTAGTACCTTTCGGGTATATGTGGCCTTGGTGAACATAACCCCATATAATGTCCAGGTAATATATACAGTCTCCGCCACAAAGTATGCAAGCAATTTTGGTGAAGTTTAGAACTTATTGAAGATAGTCTATGTTATTCCTTTGTGTTTTGATCAATTGTGTTTATGGCATACCACCATGCATTTTTGTGATAAAAGCACTATGCATGTGTCGGAGGCAACACTGACTACTATTTTGAGACACGGACAATATGATCTACACATTTTACCCAGTAATCTATGAATATATATCATACTGTTCAATGTCAGTTAATTTTGAAATGTGTTATGTTGTTGATATCAAAACAAATTATGATCGGTCATATTTGTGATACTGCTCTGAGAAAATATATGCTTCTATAAAAACGTCACATCGAGTAACAATACGCGATTTCATGGGTTTTCAGGAGGGTTGAAAAATATAATTTTAAGCATTTAAGGGCAATAACTGTCAGTGTGTCATGTTTTATACGGAAGTACTGATTGATTGCTTTATTATATTATAAAGGTACCATGGTATACAACTTGGGATACTATTTGAATACGATATATGTTTGGTATCTGGTGTGGGCCAGGTCTGTATGGTACTCCATCGAGAAAGAGCCTGATTTCTCTCCCTTGAAAACAGCCGTCTGCACTTCCAAGACAAAATTTCAATATTGATATATTGTTTCTTTATTTGTTAATATATCTTACATATATATAGGACATATCAGCTCATACTGTGATTATAGACTGACATTCGCTCTGTCATGGTTAGCTATGGGCCGATGACGAAGAATTTCAGTAAAAACAAACGATTAAATGAGGATTTTGCATGGTCAGTCCAACGGAGATAGTCAACTTAATTGTGATGTGACAATCCAGTCAAAGTACAGACAGATATATGCTCCCGCCATGTCTGTATCTTGGAACCAATCATCCATGTGGTGTTTATCACTGACCATGGCTCAGAAAAAGATTTTAGTACAGTAAATTGTGAAAATGAACAGGAATTCCGGACTGCTACCTTAAAGAAGAATATCAAATTATTTATTTTTGGTCAGTTCATCTTCGCTATGTTCGTGTCAACACTGGATAAATGTTATTTTCTCACTTTTTCCCTTTCTCAGACATCACCAGTCATTTCCAAACATCAAATTGTAGCCAAAATAATGTGTAAATATGTGTATGTTACTAAATATAGCGCACTATTCCGCCTGAAAAAAACTCTTATAAGTTTGAATGTTAAAGACTGTCCAACACAAGTATCACTATCATCGTGGCAGGGGACACCAGTCATTGCCACTATCACAATACTTGTATATGCAAGATGTTTTGATGGCCTGATTTATGCGATTTAAACTAATAATAAACAATCCACAGGAGAGTGAATATGGGGCGGGGGTAGTCCAGCCAGATGTATAGACATAAAGGGGAAATAGGGGAGGGATGTGGTTCACATGGCATCGCTTTTTGTCTATTTCGTAATCGAAAAACTTATGCAATCAAGCATACGCAAATGTAATTTTTTCGATGTTGCAAAAGCACATCCGTCACATGTATATTTTTTCCCATGTTACAGGTAATATGTCACACATTTTTCAAACTGCGCCGAATGAGAGAAAGCTGGTATTATCACAGCGATCAACTGAGCGTCACCGCAGTATTAATTAGTTGGTAGCGGTGATGGTGTGATTATGTATGAATTAGTTACTCCCTACGATTCGTGACTACACAAACATCACCGTCATTCAACGAAACGTGTTGCTATGCAGTTCAACAATGGAACGCCTTTGATACCTGATACGAACTTGTACGAAAAGCCGTATTAATATTGGATATTCAGTAAAATATGTTCAAACAACAGGAAAAATAAACCATACTTAACTTACAACGGTCTTTTGACAGGTAAAGCTAACCCATGTTGTTTTACCATAGTAAATTTACCACCCAAAAGACCGTTGTAAATTACTATGGTTTATTATTTATTACTTTGGTTATTACCATAGTTTTAAAATGGTAATGACTATGAAGGCCTGGAAATTAAAATGGAGGCATGGTAATAACCTTGGTAAAATAATAATTAATAATTTACAACAATCTTTTGAGTGATATGGCTAAAACACCAATGGATAAACCACAGCAATGTGCAAGTTGTAGGTGGTAAAGTTACCAAGGTAAATAAGCGTGATTAAACCCAAACCCAAATTTACTATGGTAAACCATGGGGCTGTTTTTTTATTGGGGTGAATGCACGCCAGACGCTGAACATCATACAAGAAAACCATAGTCAGAAATGGTAACGCCCTCAATATCATATTATTAGGAATATATATATATAAATTATAATATAAAATATGTTGGTTTCATGAATGCACCACAACAGAATTCCGTTAAAACAACTAATCCTTCGAATTATTACAAAAACTACGGCTTATAACAGCAGGTTTGTCATTTACCACACCAGAAAGCCTCTAAATACAGACCAAAATCTACTAATCGGATTATATATACGCCCGATACTTCGCAATACGACCTTTATTCTACATTCCAACTAAGATATACTTCATCAGCAAAGTTAGTTGTTATATTATGCATTGTGTTCCAGGCAATACAATATTCAAGAGTGGCCCAGCCATTGTTCATACATGAACAACGAAAGCAATTAACTCGGTCATAAAAGTTACATACTGCAACAATGAGACATTGCAAAGATACATCCGCAAAAACCCGAAATGTCTTGTCCTGCGAAATATCCCCATCGCCCCATTGGCACGGCTAGAACAGCGTAGCAGTAAACACCATTAGTATAGGGCGTAATAATCATATACATGTATCCCCCTGGCCCCAAGAGACCAACTAACTAAGCCAATGCTTACCGGCCGTTCCGCTGTAGTCACCCACAGTAAGCTTGTATTTGGTCGAGGCGTCACCCAGACTGAACCTCCCATAATCAGCGTATCTTGATTCTCCCTCGAAACCTTCCAATTCCACTCGTAGCTCAAAATTCCGGCCTTTCGTGATTCTCGAAATGATCTCGTTACCTGTTTCATACAAACAAGGACACGATTATAACGAACCAAAGCCGGACGCTTTGTGTAGTATATAGGCTATATCTAATTTTGTGACGTCACCTATTATTAACTAATACGACGCTCCAATTTTTGAATTTTGGGAGCGCGAATGTCGCACAGTAAATCGGTGGGCCTAAAGCATTATTGTCGTAATCGGCTGTCAAGAGGCCAACACAAATCAGTCGACGTGGAACCTTCTCCTATATATATAAACGTCATAAAATCATTTATTTGTTTTTATTTATAAGGGAAAGTAGGTCTATAACGAATTTCTAAAGGGTCTACACCGGCACTCCACGCGAATTCGGTCAATTGTGAAAGTTACACGATGACGTTGTTTGTCGACTATCGTTGAAATTGACATGACGACATGTTATCATTGAACATCCTCCCCCAGCACGCCAAGTGATATAGGCCTAATGGTTAGTTTCAGTTCCATGCACTCTCGACAACATATATAACTATTTATAATTACCCCACCAAACATAAGCATTATGCATGTGAATATTATTTGGTGGGAATCTATAAATTGATTTTGACAAGAATTGTTTTTAACGCTACATGCAGAAACCCCTATTATATGGGATTGTTTTAGCTTTGGTTCGTTAATTACGCTTGCGTATGATCATATTATAATTATTGTATATGTGAGTAAACAATATATACTCCATTATACGACGGCCATTCGATACCCGGCTGGTGGATTTGCAGTCTATTCATTTACTAGCTGCATGAGTTTTTGAGAAAATGCACATTTGTTTGATTGTGTGTGATTCGAACCCCGGCCCGTGACGGCGTGCGCACCTTGCGACTCAAAATGCGACGTCAATACGACATGACCACAGAAACGACCACAAAAAAGGAACCTCAAAGAAAATGGCTTCTGCATTCCGACGTCGGACACAGTACACAATATGCTCATTTTAAGGTAATTCTGTATTATATATAGGTATACGGTCGATTTGTGCAAAAAATCTACCATATACTTATTTATTTATTTATTGTTTAAGTGACCCACAGCTCGAGAATAGTGTTCCCGCTCCTAGTCCATGTGTGCTCGTTCGTTAAAACCAGCTAGTAATATTGGTAGGCGAGGTGCTGTGAAACAATATAACTAGCTGTTTACGTAAGAACAAATTTGGACTTGCGCACTCCATGTAACATAAAGTAAATACTGACGCGGAAAGGGTAGTTATCCGAAACATTAAACTTTTGTATCACCTCCCTTTGTTCCCATATGACTTCATTCTACAACGCGCCAAAATCTGGAACAGACGACATATAACGTATGTCATTATAAGCGTACCACAAGAAACAAAATGCGAATGCGCTTAGTTGAATTAAATAGACATATAATTAAATATGTTTATACTGACCAATTACTTAGAGGAGCAGAAATCGTTTCAATAACTTTGTCAAACGTGGTTAATAGCCAGATTTAGCCACACACATGTGTCACTTGTAACATGCATTGCTAAGAATGGGAAAAAGTCACGTGATTCTAAGACGGCCACCAAACCCGTTTATATATATCGGCCCAACATGTAGCACATCCTGTGAACACTGGTCGGGCGGCGAGGAAAGGTGGTTGATAAGCTTAATTGGCTTATTTCAAAATAAGATAATTCCGCTCAGGAAATTCCAATTCCCCACTGTTTTCATAAGTGGTTCGCACGTGGTTAGACATTTTTCCTTTAAAATGGGGGGTTACGCACCCCAACCCTGTCAATACGTCACTGAGCGTGCAACATCAAGTATTCTCCAAAGTTAGTAAATCAGTGGGGTAGTGCCGAAGCAGTATTGAAACACAATGTAAGGTGCAGTTCTGTCTCCTCGACTACGATGGTCTGACCACTGCCACAACTTAATAATGTCTATTGGTATAAGTATAATTACATAGAACTTATGACTTATAGATATACTGGTATACATCAGCTTGTCCGTCCGTCCCTGTCCAAGCTTTTATTCCTTCATTTTAGTCAACAATTTAGTCTACCTTTTCGACTTGTAATGTTGTAATTCCCTCGTTTGTTCGTAAATTTATATGAATCTTAGCACATAAACAACTGTATACACAACCATATGGCAGCGGATATATACACCAACGATTGCGCGATTGGTTCGAGTTATCCCCATTTTTACTTGACAAATTTACCAAATTAACTCAACATAATTTGCGGATCAAAAGAGCCAACTCTTGTTAACGTCTAACTTGTGTGTACCATGGGCACTGCAGGGTACATCAGTAGCTTTGGGGCAGCCACACATGTATTTAGAATAGGAACATCCATAGACATGATTTGAAATTATCCGGCCATTGTCCAATTGATTATGGGCATTTTAGCTTCTCGAGATAACGCAGAATGAATTATAGCTGGCACAGTCTTCAATATAAAATAATAGATTATGTATGTTAGTGGTCAGACCAGCGTAGCACCGAGATATAACTCAGCCTTGCAGTTTATAATGTTAATACTGAAATATCTTACCCAACCAGAATTCTCTTGTGACGTCACCGAAGCCCAACTTGTAATCTATCCAACCTCGGTAGAAATCTTCCGACCCATCGACCCGCCTCTGAATCACCTGAACAGATCGCGAAGTTTAGTGTAAACATATTGTATTCCATTGGTAATACCATATATATGACTTTAGCATGTGACAATTCGAAATATAATAGTATGCATGTATAGATGTATTGGAAAGGAGATCCCAACAATCCCAACTGCCTATGTTAAGTTATGCTCCCCTATAATAGTAAAGTTTCAGCAACCGTGCATGTCAACAAGGATGGTACAGGGAGCAACACAACGACAACAAGGATGGTACACGAGAAACAACGCACATTTGCATACATGTAGCATGCGACATGGGTCAAAGGTTCGATAAATATTTTAATTTTTGTAAAATTTCAGTAGTAGTTCCCAACTTGCCTCTCTGTGAAATGTGACGTACTCACATTCGTATTTGCATCTAATCCAGGGAGAATAGTGCAGGACGACAGGCACTTCCAATTGACCCAAATACATTAAAGGCACATAGATAACTGTTCAAAACATAATTAGTTTATGCGTGTAAGACGTTATTTAGGGGATAACAGTGTGATGTTTTGTGATTTCGGAAAGGTACATGGCGAATATACTGTGGCAAATTTAGTTAATGGGCGACGGCGGAGCCGGAGCCCATTAACGGGTATTTGCCACAGTATATTCGCCATGTACCTTTCCGAAATCACAAAACACCACACTGTTATCCCCATTCTAATGCTCTTCGAACTTTAAAACGTTATTTAGACAAACAAATGCCTCGTAATTATCAACGAAATGTGCGGCCATAGAAAACACTCAGCCAATTCACGACTTTTTATTTTAAATTTAATTCGCTAGATAAAATATAGTCCCTCAAAATTACCACTGTCGGTACCCGTTTAGGTTCGGACATTCCAAGATGGCGGCGCCAACTAAAGCAGATAAACGGTAAGTGTATATATTGTCTCCAAGCAGCAATCAACGACATCTTTCGGTGATACACCTTGAACCAGTTATGTAGGCATTTGTATGCCCAACACATACGTAACACGCCTTTCGCGTGAAAGGCATGTGAATTGTTGTATTTGGCGTGTCCAGTCGTCATAATTTTTCGAAATTTTATCGAGGCGGCGAAATTTCCGTTTTTTCGTATTTTTTTGGCCCTGGGCTCATGCATCCGCAAATTTATGTATTGTTGTGGGTAGATTAGGTCACCACACATCTTCGGAATGCAAAACCGGCGATATTTCTATTGTCTAACTCCGAAAAACGACCTTTGAAAATTTCAAAATGTTCAGGTTCGGATTCCCAACATTCGCGATGATTTTGTTCAGGTTCAGACACAATTTTCGTTCAGGTTCGGACAAATTTGGTTCAGGTTCGGACAATTTTAGTTCAGGATCGGACGCATCAAAACCTTACCTATAAATGACATGCCGATGTGCAGTTGCGATCTTATTATGCGTGTTATTAACGAACATGCATTGTTAATTTGTTATATCTAAATATGTCAGCTGAAATTGATTGTAACCTAGAATTGTAAGTATCCCGGTGTTCTTGTTCGACATAATTATGTTAACTAAACAGGAAACAATTATATCGTTTAACCTGCACAAAATTGTCGTCGCTATATACTTTTTTTTTGTTGGCCCGGGGCTATTTCGGACCACTCTTATCGGCTGGAGCACCCCGAAAGAGGTGACCCACCCTTTCGAGATGGTCAAATTGCATGTCGGGGTCTGTCCCCGCTAGAAGCGGAAGTCCGTCAGTCAGTCATGACCACTCGTCCTCAGGCTGCGAACCCACACCATGGAAGTCCCGTCCGATGGGGGTGACCATCGTCGGGGACGTATCTCACAGCACGGACTAGAGGCACGCGCTATCAAAACAATAACCGTCGCTATATCCATTTTTTTTTTTTTTAAACCCGGGGCTATTGCGGACCACTCATATCGGCTGGAGCACCCCGAAAGAGGTGACCCACCCTTACGAGATGGTCAAATTGCCTGTCGGGGTCGGTCCCCGCTTTGCAGCGGAAGTCCGTCAGTCAGTCAGGTCCGCTTGTCGGCCCCAGGCTGCGAACCCAAACAGTGGAAGTCCCTTCGGGTGGGAAAAACCACCTGTGGGGGACGTATCACACCGTAAGGGCGCGATCAAAGCATAGCGACGCTGCTCACGGCCAGCGCGGAACAGATACTACACTTTGATCTTAGCCAAAAGGCCGAGAAGCTATATACAAGGGTAAAAACAATATCTTACAACCTTGTGAAACTGAAATTAGCTCGCAAAAATTGAACGTCCGAAAGTACATCATTCAAAGCCAAATTAAACTCTGGTGTGCTGGTTATCGTGTTATGCATGCCTCATTTACTCAGAATGTCCGACTTATTTGTCATTATTTTTGTGAAATATATTGCCCAATTTATATCCACTAAGAGATATTTTTTTTAAAGTTAGCGAGGCCAGCAAGTATTTATGGACAAATTGTGGGAACAGCTATATAATCACATTCATCGTATAAGCAGTCTAACAAAATAGAGTTACTGTTCGTGGCTCGTTTCTGCGCTTTATGTCTGGGAATATATTGTTAATAGAGACTGGGGGTAAATACATCATTACACGGCGTGTTAAGGGGGGGGGGTCGCCTCGGAGGACACGAGCCTCTACCGGGGCATACCACACAGTACCCCCATCAAAAAGCCGTGTAACTTATATTATGGACAGTTATCTGCTCATCTACACACGGAAACCTTCTTGGCATCGTATGTGGATGTGGAGGGAAATCACGTGATCGCATACATCTCACACGCATAAAATAAGAAAGTCCGCCCAAATTTACGAGTGGGCTAAAACCATTTATCGTTTCTTTTACGAATGGAAGATAACCAAATGCACAAAAACGCAATAAGAACGCGACTGTACCTCGGCGTGTCATTTTTATGAGAAGTTTTTGATGCGTCCGAACCTGAACCAAATTTGTCCGAACCTGAACGAAAATTGTGTCTGAACCTGAACAAAATCATCGCGAATGTTGGGAATCCGAACCTGAACATTTTGAAATTTTCAAAGGTCGTTTTTCGGAGTTAGACAATAGAAATATCGCCGGTTTTGCATTCCGAAGATGTGTGGTGACCTAATCTACCCACAACAATACATAAATTTGCGGATGCATGAGCCCAGGGCCAAAAAAATACGAAAAAACGGAAATTTCGCCGCCTCGATAAAATTTCGAAAAATTATGACGACTTGACACGCCAAATACAACAATTCACATGCCTGTCATGCGAAGGGCGTGTTACGTATGTGCTGGGCATACAAATTCCTACATACCTGGTTCAATGTGTACCACCGAAAGATGTCGTTGATTGCTGCTTGGAGACAATATATACACTTACCGTTTATATGCTTTAGTGGGCGCCGCCATCTTGGAATGTCCGAACCTAAACGGGTATCCGACAGTGATTACCATCGCTCTTATCGTTAAAAATGCTGATAAACATGAAAAATTGCCACTTCAAATAGAAATAAATATGCACAACAATTAGTTTCTGCATGTACCTGATGTCTTTTTCAGATGTTTACCACTTTCAAACTGAAGTTTTGATTTTATCGCGAACTTGAAGTTGAAGTTGAATTGAAACAATGGGAAATTGTTTACTCAATGCGTTGTATTTCACACCGTGTCCCGCGGTTACATGTCAAGAAATTTGGTCAAAATGATATCGAGACACTGACATTGGTGGAATATAACGGTGTGGTGTTTTGTATTTTCTGAAAGTACATGTATACAGGGCGAATGTACTGACTGTCAATTTTCGACAAAAGAGGCATCGCTGGTTTGTTTATATAGCAACGAGCTAGTAACGGAAGTCAGTAGCAAGGGCGCCAACTCTATAATCTACTCCGTAACGTCGCCGGTGTGTATTGCGTAAGGGTGAAGCGGTGAACCGGACTATACATTGCGACAGGTTATTGAATGAATAACCCCCCGCAAATATGTGGTGTTTCCGGGGGTATATTGGCCTAAGTGCATTAATTAGAATCATTTTTACTATACCATGAAATGGAATTTAGACGCGATCTACAGTGATCCACTAAACAAGGGGTTAAAATCACGTGACTTTCGGTTACTCATTGTCATCGAATTGACTGATCCCCGGACTATAAACCTTGCCATCGCTCTGATTTGGACGTTGTCGTTGTTATTATATATATACCAGTATGGACCAGCTGGGGCTGAAATAGAACAGTGCAAGCTGATGGGCTGAAGTGATTTGTGTGTTGTGTGTCCAAAGATTATGCCGATTTCAGGCCGGAATAAATTATCAAAACATTATTTTGATATCCTACTTCGTATTTGTGAAGAGATATTTTAGGTATTTAAACTATTTTAGCAGAACACACGAGGCAACGTATTGCGTTTTGATGGGTATCCCCTTGTTGCTGTTGTCTCGCCGTCCTTATAGTTGGATCGATGACGCAAATGACGTCATCTACTTAAAGATGGCGATGGTCCGTACTGGTCTCTTATTGGAGGTCACTTTACAGAGCGACAGTGTCGTAGTGTTTCACATATGAATCAGGAACGAGTCTATGCCATCGAATTGATATCCGCTCTGGTAGCAATTGATCGGTCAAAAAGATTGCTGAAGCGCGGAATCGCCAATGACCAACAGGATGAATATTGAATTGGCTACTTCACTGTTTCCGAAGAACTTATTGCGATATATGCCTACATATTAGTTTAATTTCGACCCATTTCGTTGGTTAGCTGAATGAATACCAGAGAACGTGTTATGGCATGGTCATTTGGGTTTGCTGGCCAGAATCCAGACAAGATTGCACTTGCCATGTGGTCTCTGCCGGAGACACTGATTTTACATCAAAAGGATGGAAACCTTGAAGTATCAGTTGGAACATTCTGAGAAAGGGTGATATTTGTCAAATTTGGGACTTTAGATCTGATCAAGTTGTACGTATAGTTCGAATTTCGAAGGCGGAGAACCCGCAAATACACTCTAGCCATGTCCTTGCAGGGCTTTAGCCGATATAACACAGATAGCGAGCTGTGGGCATGTTAAACATATAGCTAGATGTGGGCATGTTAAACAGATAGCTAGATGTGGGCACGTTAAACAGATAGCAAGATGTGGGCATGTTAAACAGAGAGCCAGATGTGGGCATGTTAAATAGATAGCTATATGTGGGCATGTTAAACATATAGCTAGATGTAGGCACGTTAAACGGATATCAAGATATGGGCATGTTAAACAGACAGCAAGATGTGGGCATGTTATACAGACAGCGATATATGGGCATGTTAAACATATAGCTAGATGTGGGCATGTTAAACAGATAGCTAGACGTGGGCATGTTAAACAGATAGCTGGATGTGGGCATGTTATTGCTAATACGCTGTCGCAAGTCATCGGCAAACTGGCTTCATGTTGCTGAATGTTCTCAACTACCGTATAGCTCTACATATATAGGGTCAACATGCAAAACATATGATGCAATATCGAATGCGATGTGCATGTTCATACAGCGTGTTTATATTATCCACATAATGCTGTGTATAATGATACTCTCACCAATTTAACAGGACGAGTGTTCCCAAGTTAGCGTCGGAATATACGATTACGCATTGTCAATATCGCGCACTCTACTTACCAACCAGCTTCCCCCGGTCGTATTCTGATCACAGAATACGTCGATTCCACGCGTGACACCCGGGACGTACACCCTGTGTACCCCACTCTCCTTCCTTCCTGATTGTAGAATGACGTCGAAGCAATCAGTTGCCTTCGTTTCTGGAATGAATATCCAAATATGGATGGAATGTTGCACTCTAATGATTAATGACAGCCCCGCAATGTAGTCCGCTTAGTGGACATGGGGTACAATAAAAATATATATAGGCGTAACAGGGCATTTTTTGTATTTCTATATTAAATTAAATTACCACACGTTTTGTATATTATGTTGTCATATTGTATTAGGAAACTGCTAACTGAAAACTACATGTATGGATGACATGATAAATGGGAGTGTGTCCTGGGGGCATTTTAAATAAGAGGCTAAATATTATAATGAGAAAGAGGAGGGCGAAATATCCGTGGTGCAGATGTGTCCGCCAAATAGGCCTGGGTTCGAATGATGAGCGTTCACAGAGCGAGCGTCACATCTGAATCTAATGTCTGTCAATTTCAGAAATGATAGTCAAGCATATTTAATCAAACTATCTTTATTAAACATTTAACTTGTGGATTCATTTGATCGAGCACAGCGATGGACATATCTCTATCGTGTGGACTCACCCGGACAGCTTGGTTTGATCGAGCATATCGAGGAAGTGAACAATGCCGCGTATGTTGACTCACCTGGACATCTGTTTGATCGACACAGCGTGGGAGATAACTCTATTGTGTGCTTCGGACTTACCCGGTGTGATTGATCGTGGGAGATAACTCTATTGTGTGCTTCGGACTCACCTGGACAGCTTGGTGTGATCGAACACAGTGACTTACCTGGACAGCTTGGCTTCCAGCATGGCGCGGTCTGCATCGACTTTCCCTGGCACTGGTCTCCCCCATTATATGGTGGTGGGTTGGTGCAAGTTCGAGTGCGCATGTAATATCCATGGCCACACGTCACAAGGCATTCCGAATCCTCCCAGTTAGTCCACTTTCCGTGTACTGTGTAATAATAGTTGTAAAAACAATAGTATATACGAGCATATATACAATTGCATATGTTAAGGAATGGGGGGTATATAGTATATATGTAAATAGCCAATACCGCATGCAACAAAACAGAAGATGACCACCTTTTCACAATAAATAAAAGAGAGTATCGTTATCATTTCAGAAGAAACGAAAACAAATCTTTATTCAGAGTTAAACCAGTTTGTGAACTGCTTGTTTACACCGAAGCATTCTCTCTTTCTATAACCAAATTTACACCCAGATCCCCGACTTTAACATACAACCCAATACAAAATGCTTCATTTATCGGTAAGATTGATATCATAGGGTCATAATGAAAGAACTATTACGAAGTCGGGGATGGGGTCAAAAGAGTTCCTATTCTTTGCAAATCATGTAAGCATTGCAATAAAATTAATATTATCCATCATGACCTGGGATGTGGGATGGGCAAATCTCACCCGAGGGGCCAGATGTTTGGGCCAGTCCAAATGTCTTGCCCCGAGGGTGAGATTTGTCCATACCCACACCCCAGGTCATGATGGATCATTTTTCTCCCAACCCAATAGCCTCATTCCGATGTTGTGCTTTATACAAATATCTGGCACATTTCAGAATATTCCTAACGGTACATCTGCATGGGGATAAATCCATATTCGTGATAATCGCCGATACTTTCGGTAAATACCAAAGGTATATACTGGAAAAACGCGAGCAGGGTTAATACTATATACATGGTTCGTGTGAAAGCGACATGAATTCGTCACAACTGCATCGTGCATGAATCCCGAGAAATGCGCGTATTGGATATGAAGTCTTTACAAATAGACAAACCCTGCTTGCCATGGGAAATATCCCTATGTCGGTACCATTAGACAAGCGAACATGTTGATATACCATAAACGATGACAATTTTTCGAAAGTGAAAGTATTTCATTCGTCATTTGTGGAGGGTATATGTGTACATGTTGCGAAATATACAATGTCCGTCCGTTTCGCTTCACACGCTGCTTTACTTAGGAAATTTTGCCTGCCGTTTGATCGAATATGTTCACACATATAGACATTTGTAGTGAATTTGATCCAACTCTGCGTTTGCAAATAAGCTTGTGTTGAAGAATCTCTATTTTAACCAGTTGGAGTTGACGAGTTCGTCCCTATGTGACACGAAGCGTAACTGTAGTCGCCATTATTTAAGTTGACTCAAGGCATGACGATCGCTTGTTAAGATAGTTGCGGTTCTAAATTAAATAGGTAAAGTAGTCACTTGGGTAGGGTGAGACAGCTGGTCACATGTGATGTGAGGCAGGGAAATCTCACACATTATCTCGCACGGGCTGCCTGTGCTAAAATGTGTATGGGCTGGAGAAATATAGATCACATTAAATTACATCGTTCAGTTGACAACTCTATATGTGTTCAGAACAAAACTAATGTTGTCTATGAGTTAACCTGATTATTTTCTCAATTGTGACATTTTTGTTACCGTCATTGGTTATTTTAGATTTCATGGGTATGCTTCTTATTAAACCAGTTTATCTCTGCCGATTTCACCAGTTGGTATACGTCGAAGGAAACATCGACAATACTCACAGGAATTCACCCTGGACGGTATTAAACAATCCTGGACGACGTACTTTACTTTTTAAAAGTAGAATTCCAACTCGTTTTCTTTTCATTATATACATATATGATTAAAATATGCGTTGAGCCGTACCTGGTTGGGTCCCGTACTCGGATTCGACGAGGAAGGCAGTGAAATCGCCGTGCTCGACAATTATATGTCGTTGTGACGTATATTTTTCGCAGGGTGTCTTGTCGTCCAGTGATGTGTAGGGGGTTGATGGGTTCGTCGTCGATGTCGTATTAATCGGCAACACATCGGTCGGCTCACTATTCGCGCGAGAGTCGCTCGTGTTGTATATATTATCCTGAGCAGTTCCACCACCCAACAAGATTATGTAATAGCAGCATGTTACTATATAGAATTGCATCAGCATCTTAAAAAGACAATCGGTCGTATTACAGTGACACCGCCATGACAGTTTCAATGCGACCCGAGTATTATCGGTGATACTGCAATTACACCACGTCGAATCGGTGCAGACAGCAGTGACATGGTGATGACAGTTTCAATAACTATTCGGTGGCACCGATCAAACCGCGATGCGTCGGAAAAATTGACACGCGAAGTCAGTTATAGTCGCCACCGGGTGACATTGATGAGACAGCAATGACATCGCGATGGCAGTTTGAATCGCGACCACGAAGCCATCCTTGGCATAACAATGCCAGCTTGACTTACAATACCATGCTAGCTATCAGAACAACTCTAAATGTTGCTGCATTTGATGGATAATACAAAGACTGGACTTCACTATACCACCCACGGTTAAGTGGTGATGCTGATGTATTAATATATTGGCGGTTTCTGCTGATTTATTAAGGAAATATACCCTATTTCACTCAAGTTGTCATAGATTGCGGTCTTTGTCAAAGCTGAACGAATCGAGGAAAAACCAGCATCTGTTTCAGACACACAAGAACAGCGAAATACTTCGATAACGGTTGTATATGCTGCGAATCGATTATTAAGATGGCCATTCCGATCGTTTTGAACACAGTAACGCAACCATTAAGCAGATATTTGTATATATATGGGACCAAAAGGTATACGCTGTCTTTCCAAAATTGGCATCACAGTATCACACCTAGTCAGCAAGACTCATGAGAGGAGTGGGGCAAACTATAGAAAGGTCCCAAGGCCACCATATCGGCATCAACACCATTGCTCTTTCTAGTTATCATATCATGTGCCAATTATTATTACTTGGCGATTGTATATACCCATGTAGATACATGTTATTCTAATGCTAATTGTGTTTCCGATATACACGCGATTTACACAGAGATGATGAATTGCCACTTTTGACAGAAGATTTTAATGCTCGTAGAAACAACCTCATCGGCTTTGAACCCGACCCATATCACTGACTATAAATAATGATGTATATAAAAACGATAACAGCTGAAAAGCTCACCCATTTAGGGTTTTAATTATATGTTATTAACATATAATTTTCAGTTACCTAATAGTAATACTAATTTCGACCATTCTAAACATATGAATCAGGCATCCCGTTTTAGGACATAAAAGAACAAAGTTATCGCTGTTAAAACTGAAATGTATGTACATGTAAAAGTAAAAAATCTGAATGGCATACTTTTTGGTAAGATATAAGGCGTGAAATTGTCCAGACACTTGTAGACACAGTGCATGCGTACACCATATCAGAAACAGTCACAGCTAGTTGGGTTGAAACATTCAAGATAATAGCAGACAGATATATGTGCGATTACTTGGCGACAACGTTTATATGAAATTTGATAACATGATGCATCGAACTGTGTATATCACGACACTATCAATATCAGGGAGTCAGAGATAGTTTGATAGGAACATTCTAGCCAACAGCCGACTCTGTAAATTGGCGTAATAACTGGCCATAACTTGACGAAGCCAATGCATTGTCGCTGTTGTTCTTGTGTATTACTCGGGTGCGTTTATTCTTTGTAAATGTATGTGTTTTTAAACCATCACAACACTGTCAACTGGATTGAACAGGTCAAGTTCAAAAACTAACAACAATGTAAACAGTCAACATTATGTCTACGTTGCTGTTGTTTATATTGTCACTAGTGGTTGACATCAAGGCTCTTGTGAATTATTCTGGTGCGTGTATCCTATTGTGTAAGTACATGTATGTGTGTTCTATACAATCACAACACTGTCAACTTCATCATAAATACTTGAGTCAAGTCTTAGCCGATTGCTCGAAAATGATGCCTCGAATACAAGCCTGCTGCCTCAGTTAAATGGAAAAATATCAATGATTAAGCCATCGGCAGGTTTTCGCAGATTTAGAACTTGTCCGGTTCACATTTAATGTCAAATTATGCATTATATAAGTCTTGTTTTGCAACACTGATACAGAATGGTTTCTAAAATATCTACATGAAATAACTGTATGGCATTATAGTGCAGACTTTCGAGGATCCCGTCCAGATGCATCAGATTTTTCTCATTCTAGATCAGACAGTCTTATCATTTTATTCCACTACTGTATAAGTCACTTTTTCCCCAAAACAATAGTTTACAGCGATCACGTATTCACAATCGCAAACTACAAAGGCAATTTCATTAATGATAAATATAAAGGGATTGCGGAATAACGTAGTTAATTACTGGACGCAAGTCGGAATGCATTGCGCTGAATGTACATGCCCGGTAACGAGGCCGAAATGCTTTGCACTAAATACAAACATTTAATAGAATAATTAAATATCAGCAGAGTCAGATTTAGTCGTACTATATGGAGTCACTGACTTATTAAATTTGGACACCGATATTACTGTTCAATTTTTGACGACATGAACTTGGAATCACGCATAATTTTAAGTTAGACTACGTTCAGGACGCATAAACAACGGCGATTGACCGTACAACTGATGAAACGGTATGGGACCGACGGATGACTACGGTCCTATATCGTCAAACCGATGGTATTTTCTAACAGTGTACAGCTAGAATTAACAGCTTATGATCCGCCACCGTTTCTAGATATTGTCCCTGAAATCATAGGATTCGTACAAAACTCAGTTTGTTTCCACACTACTTCGCAAATTGTGAATAGTGTGATAGAACTAGCTGGAATGATCAAAATGCACCAGATTTATTTTCAAATCGAAACACACTAAGTGAGGAATTATTAGATATATCTTGTCTGAATTGACACCATAATACCAACATAAAACCACCACATGTACATCTTTGTTCCAGAAAATAATTAGATCGGACCCATAAACCTCTTAATAGGAGGTCCTGGTTTTCAAAAGAGGTAGTTTCAACACGTTTTGAATTTGTGTCAGCCTAGAAAACATTACAATGATCTCTATTAAATACGGAGCGTCTATTCTTCTGTCACTCAAAAGAGGTATATAATAAACAGCTTCCTCAATTATGAGTTTTCGAAGCATTATTTGTGGATTTTCGGGGTTACTCTGGGACACGTATTTTATCATTTTAATATACAAAGGACATTCTTACGAATTTGGTGTCGAATCGCCCTTATAAAAAACACGCTGGTAAACATGGTAAAAAAAACTCTGGTATTATGTGGTATTCTGTCAGGTTGATTGGAATCAGGCTTTTTTTAAATTCAGCTATTGAATGGTTACCATATTATACGCACACATGTAGACCCACCCATGCATTTTACTCTAGTAAAATGTACCCACCCACGTATTTCACCAGGGTATTTTACCGGGATGTAAGTATGCATGTGGGATTCTGCCAGGGAAATTTACCTCGATATTAGGCTAAAGTTACCACGGTAGTAACGAGGTGCGCTAATATTATTATTATAATTTTTTTTATGTTTTTTGTTTTTGTAAAACATACTCTCCTAGATGGACGAAATAAAGATATATATATAATGTGTTAAACTCTTTGGGACTTAGACTACTTATTTATAAGAATATTATTGTCCAATTATGTTACCGGGTACAAATGTTTTCCACTGATTAACGAACAAAATATGATTTTATTCTCACAACAGAGACAGAAAACACTTCAGCGGAGACATGTGCTATTTTGATATAGAGTTATAGCTCTTATCCGCGTAAAATTATCCTGGTAAAGTCAGGTAAACCGTGGTAAAGTACGGTAGTCAGATAGACAATGATATACTCAGGTAAAAGCCATGTGAAGTCCGCGTAGAAAGCCATACCCTTCTAAATCCAAGAAAAGGCACGATGTATCACATTTAGATTATATTGTGGTAAATCCTGTTGTATTACCATTACATACAAACCATTGACCAACATGGGAGCCTATGTACACGCCATTTTGGGATTGGTTCGACTCGACATTGCAGAGTTGTTACCATTTTGGACTTAACTATACACAAATAAAACCCACCTAAATTCTTCTCGCTGGTTGAAATGCGTTTTGTGTGATCGGTTGTGTAATTCTGAACTGCTCCAAGGACAACATACCAGATTTTAGTCTAGAAATACGACATAGTTTCATGGCATCATTCCACATGCACTTCTATATTATGGTATGGCATTACCCCATCTCATTCTACATCAAAGGATATGTGTTACTAGCTGCTGCATAACATTATTACTAGAGAATGTAGAACTGTTATTCACAAAATCCATCTCTGACTGAAACCAACGTAGAATTTTACAAGAGTATATCATTGTTAACCTGACTTCACCATGATCTACTTGGAATTTACAAGGGCATGTCCATTATACGTGGCTTTTACATAGGTTTTACCAGAGTATGTCAGTGTAAAGCTGACTTTAGCATGCCTTTACTTGGAATATACAATGCTATGTATTTTTAAATGGGTTTTTATGTGGCTTTTACCAGAGTATATCATTGTAAACCTGACTTTACCACAATTTACTTGGAATATACAATGCTATGTATTTTTTAAATGGGGTTTTACATGGCTTTTACCAGAGTATATCATTGTAAACCTGACTTTACCAGAGTAGAGTCTGGTAAACCATGGATTACCGGGCTTTTATCAAAGTGTTTTATTCTAACCCTGACTTTACGACATTTTACCAGAGTAGAGCCTGGTAAAGTACGGTTTACTGGGCTTTTACCAGAGTGTCTTAAAGGGCGGACCGTGGATCTTATCCAGTGTGGAAATATTTACAACGGTAAAGAGGGTCCGTTGTGATAAATTGTTATCAAATCATGGTTCATATTTGGAGCAAATATTAACATTTGAATGACAAAATTGTCTGATGAAACAATGGTATTGTATTGTACATGTACATGTATTGATGTATCATAGCCATGTGGTGGATGCCAATGAACACAACCGATAAGTTAGTATCCAACCACTACCCCCATTGGATATATTTAGCAATGAACTAAGATTGCCGAAAATTCCAACCACATCGACTGTAACATTTCAGAAAAAAACAACAGCTTAACCCTTTACCCAACAAAACGGCCAAAAACGCCCAAATAAAGCTTCAACAGCCTAAAATATCTTCGGTCTATCTCAATAACACCATACAAATATGGATATCATTGGAACCGGTTCATTGACCTCATTGTGATGGTTACAGTTATGCCCTGTGCCAATTCATTCTCTTATATATGCGAGTCGACCATAGGTCGCCTCGCATATATAAGAGAATGCATTGGCCTAAAAAAAATCTGTTTTAACACTTTTTACCATTTTTTCTTACATTCTTTAACAATTTTATACTTTTTTCTTACATTTTTATACAGTTTTTATAATATTTTTCTACATTCTTTGACAATTTTATCATTTTTAATATGTGTTAAGACAATATATTCTCTTATATTTGCGAGGCGACCTATGGTCGACTCGCATATATAAGAGAATGCATTGGCACAGTGCCGTTCTGTTGGGTAAAGGGTTAACTACGCACTAATGTCAATAGTTACTTCGTTATTCGGGAAGTATTAGTGGACATATATATTACGGCAAAGATTCTGTGAATAATACACAATGTTATTCGTTTATAACAATGACGCTGTGTTCTGACTACCTGAATATGTATATCAAATTAAACCTTTACCCAACAGAACGGCCCTGTGCCAATGCATTCTCTTATATATGCGAGTCGACCATAGGTCGCCTCGCATATATAAGAGAATGCATTGGCTTAACACATATTAAAAATGATAAAATTGTCAAAGAATGTAGAAAAATATTATAAAAAATGTTTAAAAATGTAAGAAAAAATTATAAAATTGTTAAAGAATGTAAGAAAAAATGGTAAAAAGTGTTAAAGTGTTTTTTTAGGCCAATGCATTCTCTTATATATGCGAGGCGACCTATAGTCGACTCGCATATATAAGAGAATGCATTGGCGCAGGGCATAACTGTAACCATCACAATTTTGTCAATGAACCGGTTCCAATGATATCCATATTTGTATGGTGTTATTGAGACAGACCGAAGATATTTTAGGCTGTTGAAGCTTTATTTGGGCGTTTTTGGCCGCTTTGTTGGGCAAAGGGTTAATGAAAATGTCCCATATTGGGCATTATTATTTCTTATCCCATTCTTACACCTTAGCGGAGTGTATCACGTCACGTTAAGTGAGTAAAAAGGCAAATGAAATTTATCCCCATGAGAAAACGGGACATTCCAGCCAAACATTGTGAGTTCGTATTTTGTTTTATGTACATTATCTGTGAATTCGGTATTCATGGATACTGCATATAATAATAATACATTTAAAGCTTCTTAATCCAAAATGTTCATCAAATGGTAGACTGGATGTCCAGCTCTACGTTTTATACATAATAGTATTCAATGAGAAACGAGGTTTCGCGTGCTACTGTTAGTATAAACTGTTACATGGGGTGGCGAAAGTACGCCAAACAGAACACTTAAAACAAATTAAATGTGTAAGGTTATACTACTTGGAATTGGCCCACACATGGACGATAAAATTAAGCTATATACGTCATACAAAATTTAAATTGTTCTTCTCTAAATTAACAAGTTGTGCATATAATGACACATCTAGACAGAACCAACCATGCATTCGAAAGACGAACGTTGTCCATATGCGGATTATTCAAATTGTGAAGATGATAACAAAAATTCAAGCTCTTGTGTCAGCTTATCCAAGAAGCTAAATATTTTCTAGAGTAATATATTTGGAATTTTGGTTCACATAATTTGAATACAAATTTTCAAAAGGTTTTATTATCTTCTGAAATGTTCTCTAAAAATCGTAAAAGTTGCACAAAATGCAGATGTTGTGTTACTACATGGACAAATTGTGTATAAAATCACTGGACTAGATGCAAACAATAATATCGTCACAATATTTGTGCTGTTTGTATTCCTAATACTGAAATTGTGGAAATAATGAACAATAGGGGAGGGCCAGTTTTATTGACTTTCTCGGATAACATATGAACATACATTTTACATTTGTGAATGTTCCCAAGATCAAAGGACAGAAAGATGTACAATACATTGACCATGACAAAATAACGGGAATGTGCCCCCATGTGAAAAGCCAATTTTACCCGAAACTGGCCGAAAGTTTGTAAATAATTATCACATTATGTTTTTTCTTTACAAGTAATTATCTTCATATATATTTGAATACACATCATAGCCTATATATATATGAACTTATCCCAAGTGATATGTTAGTTAGTCCAAAATGACGTAGCATCGAACGATTTAGTAAAACCTTTGAATTTCCAAAAGTGGCAATGGCGGCCATCTTGGATTTCAAAATGACGGGAAACTCACCACGATCCAGATCACCTGACCGATATTATTCAATCCTGCTATAAGGTCCGAAGTCAGAATAAGAGAACATCTTGTGTATACAAACCCGGACCAAGGTCCTAAACTAATTGTACAATATCATACAATAAAACAAAACACAATTTGTTTCTATTTTCTCATTGTTGTGTGATGTTCGCCTTAAATATATGTGCATGTGAGGTTCCACACATGCCACTAAGCTTGGATTGGATCAGAGTTTCATAAATGTTTTAGTTACTATAAAAATGATGTATCTATTTAACGTCATGCATTTAATATATTATGTAACCAACGATTCCAATGGACTGTAGTACAATCAAGAGACAATTAGGGGAGGGGAGAAGTGGTGAAATAGTAAACTTACCTTGTTTGATTTCTCGGAAAAAAATGATATGCACGTCCCGGACAGTTTAAGATTCCGTGATTGTGATACGCCCCTCGTGTGTGCAATTGAATGTATGTTCGTCGTGCTATTGGGCCAGTCATCCGAGCCACGTAACGCATATAAGTGCCTCGTATTGTTTTAGAAATTTGATATACACACCACGAGTTATTGGGAACAATATTATCGCATTTGTTCAGGAATCTGATCCAGCGAACGCAGATAGCAGCTGCTTTGGCAAACACATAGACCAATGCGTATGTCGACACCGTGACCTACACCAACTCGCAATGGTGGCCTCTTCTAGTAGAAGTACCATGCGACTTCATTATTTTCACTAATGTTACCCTTTAGTTGAATTGGCCCCTTCTATTATTGTCCATCACTAACGCATAAACAAAACTGTATCGAAATCCCATCTGGTGTCGACGCAACCCACTTAAGTTTAACTAAAATCAACCTTGTCTTATTTATGAATGTATATTTCTCCGCGCGCATGTCTGTCTGTTAGTCTGTGCGGGTAAGGCTGATTTTCTGAGTGCCAGGGTGTGTTTGCCCGTGTGTTATAATTATGTGTGTATTATGTGTTGTGTGTCTGTTGTCTCTGTATGTGTCTGTAGGTGTCTCTTCATTTCGCTTTCATCCTTTCGAATGTAAATGTACGTTTATCAATTTATAGTATATTTCCTGTATTTTCCATTTTGTTTTTCTTCATATTGTGATGGACTAGTTGATAGTATTGATATACAATCATATATAGATAACTCATGTCACCGGATATGTGTATGATTGGCCGTGAGCTCCGACAATAAAGAATGTTATTGCTTAGAATTTAGGACAAAGATCCCATCATAATATACTACAGTCCATTGGAATCGTTGGTTACAAAATGTGACCCGCCATATCAAATTCAGTCGTAAGTCTGGATTTGTTTACCCTGTGCCAATGCATTCTCTTATATATGCTGTCAACCATAGGTCGCCTCGCATATATATAAGAGAATGTATTGGCCTAACAATTTTTTTTTATTTTTTTTAATTAAATGTTTCTGACAATTGTTAGGACATAAAATAAAAAACATCCATTATCCTGCAAGGAGCCCCACACATATATAGAAGCAAATAGAAGAGTGTCGTCTGCTCATGTTTGTCTGGGGCTCTGTATGGGTGAAATTATAAAATAGTTAAAGAATACAAGAAAAAATTATTAAAATTGTAAACAATTGTTAGGCCAATGCATTCTCTTATATATGCGAGGTCGACTCGCATATATAAGAGAATGCATTGGCACAGGGTAAAACAAATGGGTATCCATCTAGTGTACGCGGAGCATCCACCTATTGTACGCGCAAAGTATCCACGCATTGCTCCTAATATACGGGGATCGTCCACGAATTCTTCGGCCCTCATTGGTCCCAATGTAGCGAAGTACCCAGTCATTGTGCGCAGAGCATTCACTCATCGTATGCGGATTATACATCCACTGATTCTTCGTTGTTCCAAATGTACCCGTAGTATCAACTCATTCTTGGTCCAATAGAGGGAAGTTCGGATGTACTAAGGTATGCATAACATAACACCTTTGAAAGAAACCAACGCCATCGACCGCCGGTGTCAACGTATATTTGTATAAATCACATTATCTGTATAACATAGAAATAAAATATTAACATTTATGGATTATCAAGGACACTTTATAAACTGATCTCAATAAAGTACGTGTCACAACACACAAGAGTTTATACAACTTGCCTGAATGATGTTCAAACATATGTTGGTGACAGACGCCGGAGATACAACTATCAACAGCGAAGTCTGAACAATGTAATTCGATAGTCGAGATGTAATGGTCGTTTGTTCATCGTAGAACAATTTCCTTGTTACATTGGTAGCTATGTTTGCGACTGTGGTGATTGTCGGTGTATTCACAAACCACGATGGACGTTACATCCACTACTTTGTTGTACAAACGAAATTACCCTGCAGTAACATATATAATTCCGCACCGAAGGACCATTTTGCTCCTTAATCCGCCTAACAAAGGCGCCAATAATAATAATAATAATGCAGTTTTGAACTTCAATTGAAAATATAGATATACATATACACATAAATTATATAGATTGAGACCCCATGGTTTCATCGGATCGTGTAGTGTATTTCATCTGCTCTTTTTATTCTTAGGCGGGAATGCAATTTGGAAAATATGGGTCCCGATGGCCGATTTAAATTCAGAAATATATATCTAATCTAGTTTTGTTTATAGAAATGGGCAGCTGGTGCCAGCGATATGGTCCAGCTCCGAAAAATCCAGGTCGCCGCACGATTGCAACTCGTCATGGTTCAGTACAATATTGCACGTAAATTGTCTGAAATACATCGCACTTAAGCCTCTTTCACACTGGCCCATCTTCCGAATACGTTTCTAGAAACGGATCGTTGGTTCCTTTCACACATACCCTTTCTTCGTCCGTTTCTGTCCAATAACGGACGTTCCTTACCAGTGCGGTGTATTTGCATGGGTTGGAAGGGTATATTTTTGATGTTCATGGTGTTCTGACAGTACAGTGCTATTCAGTGATCCATAGGAAGCTCAACAAATAACCTGTTTATTATAGTAGGGCGGCTCCGTGTCAAAAAAAGGATGAATCGTGCATTTTAAGGTAAAAGCAACAAACTTTGTATACAATATCCTGAGGTGATATCTTGTGGATTTGGATATCATGCCAAGCTAGGGAAAGCCCATGGTTGCCATGGTAACCACCGAAAAACATAGCCGCCAAAAATGCCAAATTGGCTTTTTGCGGAAGTGCGATTTTGGTGCCCCTCTCCCTGCACTGCACCCCTGACTCAAATAGCGCCACTTTTGCCATCTTGAAAGCACACGATTAGATTCCTCGTTTCATAGAGAAGAATGTGTATCAACTTTGTGGAAATCGGCGCTAAACAGGTTTAGTAATTCTTGTGCACCTCTCCCCTTCCATGCATCCCTGACTCAAATGGCGCCACTATTGACGTCTGTAAACCACACCATTATATTCCTCATGGAGATGATTATGTATAAGTTTGGTGGAAATCGGCGACAATTTTTTTTTTGCCCTTCTCTCCCTTTGTGCCCTGACAACAGCGTCACTTTAGAAAATTTTAACCCACACTATCTTATCCATTATCTTTCTTGTAAGAAAAAGTACCAAAAATAGACCTCTCTATTGCTATCGAGATGGTCCCTGTAAATTGTTATGGAACAGACATTGGCAAATATATATATATATATATATATATATATACGATTTCTTATGTAATTATTTCTATGGAACTAGCTAAATTTTGTTAGGTTGTGTCGGAAATTGACATAAAATATTGTGTTGAGCACAAACAAAGGATAATGATGTTGAAATTGCTAAAAAGCTAATTGAACTGCGTGTTAATCAAGGTCTGAGTCTAGATCGAACGAGCATATCTCTCAAACTGGGATTTTTCTTGTAGGCTATAATAACCTGTTTGTCGAGAGGCTCGGTCATATATATATATATATATATATATATATATATATATATATTCACAGTTTAAAGTAACGTGTGCACAGTTATATATATGGTCCAAGAATAACATGAGACATCATAGTGTCAATGAGACAACCCAGCTTTACACGCATTTAGCTTGCATCGGAAGTGATCAACGTAGAAATCTTCCTTCCGGGTTCGGCGTATTCTGTTTGCTGAGAACAGTTTTTGGAATGGGAAGATCGAATATTGATTCTTTCCACATTCATCCAAATGTTCACTCAGTGAAATTTTGCGATACTCTGGATGATTTATCTCGAACACCAACTGTATATACACGCAAAAGAAATTTTCCCGACTAACATCAGTGACCATATTATCCATACCTGGGCACTCGGATATACGCGGAATTCTGTTCTTTAATTGCCTGTTGGATTGTGGGACTTTTATGAATTTTGCTTAATCCGTAAGAGCTGCATTTCATCTCAAATTGTGTGAGATATTCGGCTTCTTTATCAGTTAGGCATTTAGAGAACTTTGTGACAAACTTCTCCTCATTTGTAGGAAGTGTCTTGTAAAAACGATCGTCCAAGAGTGTATCTTCCGATTTGTTGGCATAGTCGGTCGCTTCCATAATCACCAGTGCACCTCCTTTGTCTGCTCTTTTACAAACAATAGTGTTGTCAGAACAAATGCGATTTTTTGAACAGCTGGATGGGCGTATGTGACCCAGTATGTGATTTCTAGATGGACTGGTGGCAGCACAAGAATACCCGTGGCTGGTGTGATTATGCATACATATTGGAATTTGGCAACGAGAAATTGTTAATTTCCTCCACACACGACTTACACCCAATTTTTTAACAGCTGGACAGGTTAATTGTGACCTAGTTTTTTTATTTTGAGATGAACTAGTAGCGGCACAAAACGAATCCAGAACAATAGCCTCGTGGCTGCTATGGTTATGCCTACGCAGGCGATTTAGCAACGAAAACTGACCTTTTTTCATTATGTTGACCCCATACACGACTTACGCCCAATTTTGAACAGCTGGACGAGCGTATGTGACCTGGTTTGTGATTTCTAGATGGACTAGTCGCGGCACAAGAAGAATCCAGAAAGGATGGCACCGTAGCTGCTGTGATTATGCATACATACATGTGGGCGATTCAGTAACGATTGTTATCATATTATGAGAACTGGGAACTGGAAACTGAGGTTGGTCTGGGAACTAGTAACGGAATTCATGGAACTTGTGTAAGGGCAGATATGAAGCTACTGACAAACTCACAAAAAACCTTCAACGGCATTACAGCACAATAAATTGGGTTGATACAGTGCAATGCTAATATGGGTGAATCTGTGGTTTTTTTTAAATAAGAATTAAAAGATTATTTAGCTGGTTTTGAATGAGATGATATATACCGTACCACGGTGCCACACACCAATGCAAACTGTATGTACTCTATATATGTAGACATCAGAGGCTACATAGGTGCAGCTGTACCTCCCTGGTGGTGTTACTTATAACAATCTTAGTCGACGAATCTTAATGCGCATGGAATTATACCTGCTAAGTTAATGGCACCTAATCGTATCGTTGTCTCCTAAAATTTTGTGGACCGAACAATGAAGAGCATTTTTTTGATAATTCATGTTTCCGATGGGTGGGAAAGTAGTGTGGGGACCGTGGATATAATCTAGGAATCGGGTACTGATATATACGGCGCGGCAATGCCGATAGTTGTGTGGTTTAGAATAATTCAAGTGTCCGATGGGTGGTCGAGTTGGATTGTCTTCATCTAGAAATGATACACCAAATCATATTAAATAAAAGGTCGACCGACCACAATGTCCCTGGAGACGGTGGCTAACTGAAGGATTGGATATGTCCGGAATAAATGTCATCATCCGGAAACCTCAAATGTTGAAAATCAAGAAAATTCGTCAAACTAGGGGCCATAATTGCGGTAGAAAAGATCGGATAAGTCTGGTTTTCGAATTTTTTTAAAATAGCTCTTACGCAAAACATTGTTAAAATCGGTTAATATTTGTTCAAGTTATTGCGCTAACGAGCTAGAAAAGTCGGCAAAAATGACAAGAACTCGACAAAAATAGTTCCAACCAAACTCAGAATTGCAGGTTCCAACGATGTTTAATATCTGTGCAAAAATTAAAAAAAAAATGACTAGAAAATGACGGAATATGTACACAGGCTCGGGCTAAAGTTGGGTCCCAGGATGTTTGATGCTATGTCAAAAATGTTTTCTATTAAATATGTATGGCAGTGTGCGTTTTAGTCATGGTTTGGACGATGAACCCATTTCTTTGTGATAGATGCCAAGATTAATCAATTAATTTCCAATTGAGTTAAAGGGAGGTAAAAGCTATTCTGCATCATAAGTTTCAAGATCTATCCAAGTAGACCCACGGAGCGTCGATAAACCTAGCGGTATTTTCAATTAGGAGGTTCATTTCAACAGAACATTGTGTGTCGGTATCTATTGAGTTATTTTAATCACCTCTCCAATTCTGTTCGCTGCCACCAGTCTCATAAGATTAATATATGGATTTCCAGAATAACAGGTGCGCCTTGGGTGGTAAAAGCCTTTTGTATTTATCTCATTGAGTGCTTCTTTCAACGGTTTACATTTCAACATCAGGATCCCCTTCCTGTTGAAACTTTGACGAGGGACGCATGCCAATCGATATAGGTATCGCTGGGCATGTATAGAAAAGGCTGAAATATAGCTCCAGTCTTATAATTGATGCTACGTACACAAAATGACAATGCTTTCATGAAATTCCTATCCGATTGATTATTACAATACAAATTGGCATTGTCTTGGAGAATGACTATATACATATATTGCATATTTTGGTTATAAATGTTGGAATCGTTGTCCGACTTAAGTTGGCTGAATATTAGGCACAAATAAATTGCTAGTTTTCCGGGTGACATCCTGTCTGAGTGTAAACAAGAAATCAAGACTGTCACCGTATAATCAACTTGTTTTATAGTATTAGTGTATACTTAATGCAGATATAAACAAATAAAAATACCGTATACATGAAGATGTTGCCCGTGTGGGATGAGGTGTGTTGACAATTCATTTGGAAATGCCGCGCCACCTCATACATGTACTATAGGCTATAGTCCCGGCTTTGGTCAATGGGTCGATAGTCGGTGTGACTATACAGAGCGTTTAGGATTTCAAGTGGGTTTCACTGATCTCATCGTGGTATACCTGCCAGTATCTTGGGTTCTGGGACTTCTCTTCCCGATATCGTGACGTCGTATCGTTTATACCACTATATAGACATAGCAGAAAATCGCCACCATCTGCTCCTCTGGTATTTAAACAATTAAATCGACAATATGGATAGAGAAAACCCAGATCCATCAGGACCTAAAACTCATACGTATTTTCAACAAAAGACTGGGAGATGTTACAAAAAAACAAAGAAATGTTTTTGAAAACCGTTTCGCAGCCCATAAACATGATTACGTAGCTAGAAGCATGGCGGCCTCCCGGGAATCCTTGCATTTGCATGCGGTGCACCTCGGTGGGCGTCCACGGGACAGGGACGCAGCCATATAACCCTTCCAAATGTTCGATAATTGGGCTGAAGTCGTGCACGGAGCTCAACATTGCAATTTTTTTGCTAAATCGGCTGCGTGGCCAGAACCATTGCAGTCACAAGGGAATCCTTCCGTTTATATATGGTCGTGCCCCTATCATATATAAGATGCCCGCTCGGTTGCACCGCACGGAAATGCCAGGACTCCAGGGTGGCCGCCATGGTTCTGGCTACGCAGCCGATTTAGTAACAAAACGTGCTATTTGTTCTCCATGCACGACTTCAGCCCTATTTTCGAAAATATGGAACGGGTTATATGGTTGCCTCCCTGTCCTATATAGATGCCCGCTGTGCGGCACCGCACGAGAATTCAAGGATTCCCTTGTGACTGCCATGGTGCTGGCCACGCAGCCGATTTAGCAACAAAAAGTGCAATGTTGAGGTCCATGCACGATACATATATCATATTTTTATCAAGGTAAAATGATCACGAAACCGTTGGGATTAAACAAAATTAATAATGATTTCCATATTACTACGGGACATTTACTAGGGTTGGGGCAACTGTTCAAAAACTGGTTCCTTGTATACTTTTTAGTAGAAGCATGGCATGCATATTTTCAACATCGAAATTGCACTCTATTCCAATGTTTTAATGTCACGTGATCTCCAAATCCAAGATGGCTGCCGTCTTAAGCAAAAATCAGGATATTTTCGAGGATTTTTGTGCATGTTTTTGACCAAATTTACCCCAAATAGCCGCCATATATCCCCAAATCATCCGGTTCACTTGCCTTTATTGTTTACTGGTTCAGTCGAAACAGCAGATGTGCTCAGGAAGGTTGGAGTTAACATTGTGGGTTGTTTAACTCAGACAAAATATAGAATTATAACATTGTACGCAAGACCCGATATAGTTGAAAACGGTCATTGTTCATTTTGCCGTTAGAGCTGTATGGCTAGTTAACCTTCATCAATTTTGTTCTAACTCTATGGTTAATTGACATTCATCAAACACCTTAAAGACAATACAAGGAATGAAATAGATTTCACTATGATGTTGGTGTGATTTAATGTGGTTTAATGTTACGTGACCTCTATGGTTGTTAGATAAAATATAGATTTATAACATTGTACGCAAGACCCGATATAGTTGAAAACGGTCATTGTTCATTTTGCCGTTAGAGCTGTATGGCTCGTTAACCTTATTAAATTTTGTTCTATCTCTAACTCTATGGTTAATTAACATTCATCAAACACCTTAAAGACAATACAAGGAATGAAATAGATTTCACTAGTGTGGGGGCAACTGTTCAAAAACTGGTTCCTTGTATACTTTTCTTAGTAGCAGCATGGCATGTTCATTTTCAACATCAGGATGGGTTGTGCTAAATAATTGGACTCTATTCCAATTTTCAATGTCAATCGACTAATCTAATGTACAGCATAAGAAACTTATCTGATATCCAAGTATTATGAATAAAGTTATTCACCACCCCGCCAACCCACCAACCAATACATAATTTCAGATCGCAGATTTTTATTCGCAATTCGACTTCCAGTTCTATGAAATGATTGTTTATGAATGAAGGATCGTCTAATCAAATACAAAAAGTTAGAAACGTATCTACGTCGGAGTTTAAAGACCAATGTTATTCGCCACCCCAAGTTTGAAGAATAAAGTTATTCGCCACCCCCACCCAATTCAGATCGAAGATTTTTGTTTGCAATTCCAGTTCTAAAAATGATTGTTTTTGATTGAAGGATTATCTAATATTATGCACAAATTAACAAACTCATATGGCATCCAAGTATTGAGAATAAAGTTATTCGATTTAGTTAAAATGTATTGCTGTCCCGATTTAAGCTAAACATGCGTCTATGTCTTAGTGCACTTTATTGTATCAAATAATTAATATCATGTCATGCCATGTCCCATTCAATTATTGAGAATAAAGTTATTCGATTTAGTTAATATGTATTGCTGTCCCGATTTAAGCTAAACATGCGTCTATGTCTTAGTGCACTTTATTGTATCAAATAATTAATATCATGTCATGCCATGTCCCATTCAATTATTTCAATCCGTGTAGGTTTATACACTGAAAATGTATTTTGAAGATTTAAAATCGGATGGTGGTCATGTCATTCCCATGTATGGATTTTGTCTTGGAGAGATCAACAGGAAGTTAACGACAAATATAACTGCACTGTGGTTCCCCGTTTGCATTTAAATCGTCAACACACCTCTGTAACTGGCTGAACCGGTTTTCACTGTTTTCAAAAATAAAAACACGTTCGATACTAAGTCCCCGGAAGACTGCTAATTTCTGAAGTTGTCATATATTACAATCCTACCCCAACAGCGTGAATAACCGGGACAATTGTGTCATCAAGAACAAAAACACATTGGAGGAGGGCAGTCTTCGATTTTGTATTGGTTATGGCACAGTATGGTGTGGACGGCTGTTTCCTAAGTGTTGCAAGTGACACGTTAACGGCTACTCTTTTGGCGGCGATCAGTAGACACAAAACAATAAACAAATGTGCTCGTTACAACTTGTTCTATCTAGTTACTTAACCCACAACAGCGGTTCTGGGGTTAGGACGAAAAGTTGCGAACGGACGGACGGATAGATAGACAGATCTCATAATATGTCTATATAAACATACATGTAAACACACCAACTTTTGTCTTTTCGGGTAAAGCATCTTGCGGAAAACCACAAACAAAGTGGTGAAACTCGCGTCGAGAGACATGCCCTTTGGCAGATTTGTTTAAACGCAGAATAAGAATGGATTAGTGGTCCATGAGCGATACTTGTTTCTCAATGAATACATATCGCTCGCGATAATTTATGGCGTGTCAATAAGCGTTTTATCGGCCTGCACATTGTTCTGATTGGTAACAAGGTAGTTTGACTGCATGTTCATACCATCGAATAGAGTTATCAACTAAATGACAACTGAACGACAAGATGCACCCTTTGACCACCAATGTAGGTCTAAAACCAGGTTTAACTCGGATGTTTAAACTGAAGATGATGACTCCGGCCTATATGTTCAAACATAAAACCCAACATCATAATTTCGCATATATACATAATAACTGCTAGTATACAATTGATATGCATACGTACAAAATGAAGCACGTAACAAATACTGCTCAGTTGTATGTATTTGATTGTATATATATCGATTATAACATGTCATACAAGTGGGTTTATTCATAGGCCATGTTAAGTGATACATGTTTATCTGGCTGGTATATATATATATATGACATGCACCACGGATACCGACCAAACATTTGGTGAAACATTTTGTCGCCATCAAATTTCCGTTCGATTCAGGGGTGTGAGAAGGGAGGGGTACACACGCTATTACAAGTACTTATAATTTATGTGCACATGACAATGGTCCGGTTTTAGTCTGAACATGTCATACCGTTACTTTCAGACTTTAAGTTGTGAACGTATTGTCTGTATGTGTATGTAGCCTTAACGATAGGAGTAGAGGCAATTTGAGCCTCGCTGCCACATATTCACGATCACATATATTGACTGGCTAATGTCGCTTTTTACCGATCCAGCTGGAAGAGAACTTTTAATGTTTAATTGAAAAACTTTGAATGAATAACTCGACACGACAAACACAAAGGGCGCTTACTACCTCCAAGACACACCTTTTGTGCTGTGATGTTGTAGATCGCTCATATGAGGTTGGTGGCCTTTTGTTGTCGTGAAAGGTCAGATTTGGTGAGTGGTCCAAAATTAGCCTTTAGTTTATCAAACAACGTTCTATTGAAATTAAATTTCTATGGGAAATACCATAATGCCTATCGAAGCTCTCCAGGTCTACCTTGATAATGACTTTGCTTAGAATAAACTAGAACAATAAACCGTTAAATTTGCGAAACACAATGACAATTAAATTTTCTAGAAGGATGTAACCTTTATGTCTTTTGCAAAGAAACTGGCTGATATTGACCACTTTTACACACTAATTGGTTCATTATTCTAACATCAGATCCAAGACTAACAACTCGCAAACTCTAAAATATTTTAAAAGAACGTTGAATGAGTTACTAAACACGACAAGCACAAAGGGCGTTTACTGTCCAATACATACCTGTTGTTTTGTGATGTTGTATATGTCTCTTACGAGACTGGTGCCCTTTTGTCGCTGGATTATCGTGAGAGATCAGAATTGGAGAGGGGTCCATAATTAGCCGTTGGTTTATCAAACAACGTTCTATTGACATTAACGTTCTATAGGAAAGGCCATAGTACTCATAGAAGCTCTCCAAATCTACTTGGAAAATTGCTTTGTCTGGAATAGACTAGAAGATTAAACGGTGAAATTTGCGCACAATGGCATTCAAATTTCGAGAAGGATGTAGGCTTGCGTCTTTTGAAAAGAAACTGGCTAATATTGACCACTTTTACAAACTAATTGGTTGATCGTTCTAACGTCCGAACGAGTTATTCATGAACGCTAACACATTTGACAAATATGGCACTGCATGCGCATCCATGTATGCATTTCCAATGGCCTAGCGTCCAATTAGAACATTAACATAAAACGGATTTAGTGGTAAGCTAATATATATGTCGGAAGTGACTTCAATGTTCATTAAATATTACGATTATGTATATATATCCACAGGTTTATAATTATGATGACTAGTACACTTGCTTGAATACATAATGCTATCATGAGAATGAGTATCGATGAGCATGCCAAGCACAATTCGTTGTCATCGATAGCAACATCCAGTAAATTCGCATCTTATCGTATTATCAAGACCTCATTTGAACGAGAAAGTTACCTATCAATAACAAACCACCGAGTCATGCAAAGCATCCTTCTTTTCCGAACGAGGAACCATAGACTCTCAATAGAATATGGCACGTGGACCAATGCCCCATATTCGGATAGATTATGTGCCCTCTGCAACTCAGAAATATGTGACGAGTATCATGTAATCCTTAAATGTATTGAACCCCAAGACATACGCTTACATTACCTGGGACCATACTATTATCGGAGACCAAACGCTAACAAGTTTGCAGCACTATTCAATAACAACAACAGAAGAATTACCAAGAATCTCTCAGTTTTTATAAAAAAAAAAGGTCATTGATATATTTCGGAACTCTTGAGGCTACATTTTCGGACAAACAAGTAACCCCCTTCAAAATATACCGTTATAATATACTTGTTTCTTACACATGTACCAACATTTTATGAAGAAGGACCCCAACACCAATACAATAGTTTATGGCTGCAGATGGGCTTATTTGATAAGCACAACAAGTAATACAATCTGATTCCTCTTGAGGCTTAATCACTTAAACCATTCAAAATCCATATCCATTGACCGAACACGCAACCATTACGCCGAAATTAATAACAATAACCCTATATATCTATCAGACAAAATATAAATATAAAAGAAGCATCTTTCCCTTCCCGCGCTCTCTCTCTCCATTCTCCATCTATATACCTTGTCTTTCACTCTATATTATCTCTCTCTCTACGTCTGTCTTACATATAATGTTTGTGTTCTATTGAAATAGTGTTCAACTATCCTTTCCCAGTGTTCAGTCAGTCGAATTTTTCAAAGCAGTCAAACAGAAACAAAAGGCCCATTGCCTATTTTAAAAAACTTAATGTCATTATCGCGATATATAACTTGAACAAACGTCGACCGATTTGATGCATAGTTGATAAACGGATTTTTCATAGCAACATCTCGGTCGTTCTCGTAAAGCGGATGTTTTACCTGAGATATGGATTTTAAATTGTGTACTTGAGTAATCCCAGGGCGACAACTTTAAAGCACTTCAACTAAACTGATCCCTGTTCTACGACAATATCTGGAAATAAATAAAAACATCGATGCTCAACTGTTGTTAAATATATATTATTATTTTTATTGGCGTACATGCGTCCTATTACCATACTGTTGGGGATAGCATTTTGAATCTACCCATATATAAAATTTATATGTTCTTACAAGTATATGACCCAATCAAAATAGATGCACAGCGAACAATTTTTATGAGGTTTCTGGTCATTAGCAATACATAATGGATAGAGTATGACAAACAACAGGTGATTCACCAAAATGGTTGCCATGCCAACGGTGTACGTTATTCGGATCATATTTTATCCCCATAAAATTGACGATTGTGTCCTCTTTCCACCCAACTAATGGTGTGGCCATTGTCTATCGGGAAGAGCAATTTCTAAGTTTAAGGGTCGCCAATTGGCCTGGTCACATGTTTCGTAAAATCTCTCATACAAGTAATAATCAGCATATGGATAAGATATGTGTCTCAAAATAAAGGCTATGATCTCCAGAATGTAACAGAATATCAATATGATGCAATAAATTGAGAAAGGTTCCTCATAAAGACAAATAATAGCACATGAAGTGATAAAACACTTGACCTTTCATAGTCACCTTGACTCTTGAGATCAATGCTGGAGGTTCGTCTTGGAGAATGTATGCATGCAAGTATTATTATATAACCATATCCACCAACAAGTCCACCGTTGTCACTAAACTAATTCAAATATGATCATTTTCCAGAATTCTCAGAAACCACATACTGTTGCTATGGTAATGCCATTTTTTAGGCTACTAATCGATAAGAAGCTTATCAACAATGGTTTCCAATGTCTCCAGTATATGGGATTTACGATTAACTACATTGCACGAAATCCCCAATTTTGTTTACGAAACCCATTTTTTTATACAAATGACAGGCTACTATGAAGAAAGTTGGAGTGGGACATGGACCGATCTTTCTGGAGCATCCGGGGCCTCGGTGGCTCAATCGGTTAGGGGTACAACTCCAAGCCGTTTCGCCCTCCAGCGCTGGCGATAAGGGTTCAAATCCTCATGTTTCCGTCGTGGACTTTGTAGCTCGAAATCGTTATCTGGTGGAGATACCAGTTACTCGCCGATGGCCGGTGGTTTGCGGCGCATGGTTGACGAGTTTATCAGCCATTGAAATCACTGTTAGATTAGTCGCAAGTGTGCGGATTTCCTCCACCACTAAAACTGGCAATGTCGTGATATGGCCTTAGTTGCTAAAGCGACAATAAACCCCAATCAATCAATCAATCAATCCTGGAGCATCCAAAGGTTTCCAAGAACTATTGCGACGTGGTTGCAAGAATGGATGCAAAAACAATTGCAACTTTTCGAGGGCATCATGTACTGCTCTATGCAGTTGCAATTGCAAATACAGTAATGCCCTACGTAATCGACCCCTTAACCACTACAGAATTATGGGTAATTTTCAGGATTTAGTCGGAAATAAATATCCATATTTCCGACTAAATCCTGAAAGTTACCCATAATTCTCCTGTGGTTAGGATGTCGATTACTTAAGGCAATACTGTAAGTGTTGCCAAAAGTGACATGTATGCAAGTTTTTCCAACTCTTTAGGGTGCGTTCACACAACTAGCAGAATTGACTGGCGATTTGTCATGAATTATTCATACTTGACTATCCATTGCACATTCTTGAATGCCACTTATCGCAGAATGAGTGTCTTCGACTGTTTTATCCTATATTGGAGCGGCGAAATGCCACGAGTTATTACATGATTGATTCTCATAATATATTAGAATCAATTTTTTTAGCACACTTAAGTTGTGTAACAACTATATAGGGAATTACATATATCTCACGATATTGCTATTGTAAATGTAAGCAATTCATATCATACATTGTCGCACATAATTCGCACCTACGGTCGTAATAAAAACATTTGCTTACCTCTATTTTGAAGTATTATAGCTAATATCATAAATATGTAAACTTTGCGGTACTTGTATGTTGCGTATATAATACCACAATGATTAGCAGCTTGTCAAATTGTGAGTAAGTGGTATTATAGCTGCACAAAGGTAATCGGGTAGCTCCATAGCAACGGTTGCCAAGCAGTTTTGTACCAGACCAATATTGTCCATACACACTAGCTAAAATGATATGATATAAAGTTAACGCGGAAGATTGTCATAATCAACTTTCAGATAGTTTTATATCATAGAAATGCTTCTCGTGTCATTGTAACCATCAATTATAGTAATCAAAACAAACAACCCATTGTTTTTCTTTTGCATTATATTTACGCTACTCCATCATCTTCTGGCCTATAATTTTTGTTTTGCAATCCTTAGAATTGTTATATATATATACAGAGTGATTTATCAGTTTATATTTTCTTGTCAAAGTACATTTTATAATAAAAAATATACACACATCTCAATAAAATGTCGATACACGCAGCCAATAATATGGACTTTCAAACAAATGGCGGCCATTTTATCCGCCATTTTGATTCTACCCAACTATAACGGACACATGAGTCAATGGATATATAGCCTGATCCCTTTTCAGTACAAATAGGTACATAAAACATTGTTTTTCGATTAGAAACTGAGTCATAACGATGCATACTTGTTGGGATTGAGAGAAAAACAAGAGTTGTTGTCAAAACGGTTGCCATGGCAACCATGGGCATTCTCCAGCTTGGCATGATATCAAAAATGTCTTATTTTTATATGTAGTACATGCGTGTCAAGTTTGGTGCTTTTACCATAAAATGCACGATTGTGTCATCTATCCGCCCCACTATTATCCGAACATTACCAACGGTGATTATTTATCAACGCCCCTTATTGGTGACTTCGGTACTCAGTATCTCCGAGTTTACCATTAAAGTATACCAATGTCATTCCTCGTACGTGTATGTCGAATGGTGACTATAGGGTACCCGGGGGATCTGTATTTAGTGACGTCTCATCCATGGAACAAACGCAAAATCATCAAGATTCAGAGACCATGGTTAACAGATTAATAAAATAATTGCGACAATGACAATTTCAGCCGTAATTCCAGTGGTTGTCTTTGTGTTATTATTTAGAATTTCCAACTTTTGAGTAGTTGCGCCCCTCCCTCAGGCTGGCATGCAGTCATTGCAGGAATAGTTCGGATATGTTCGGAAATGATCGTCAGATTTCCGTGCAAATTTGCATAAATATTGGCTTACCATTCGCTATACTGTGGCCATCATTGCTTAGATGACTATACACACGCAAAGTTGTGAAACATACATCCCTTGTCCATTTACGAAAATTCTTAAAATTTGTTAGTGTTGTTTACATCGCTGTTTCGATGTCTCCAACTGGAAGTTTTTCGTGGACATCATTGTTAATTCGACTCTTTTTGTTTTACTTCCTCCCAGGAATTCATGCATTTCTGGTCATCTTGGTGACTTCTATGCTTCGGGTCGTAAAAAAGTGAACATATTTTCTGACATCGAGATAATTCTCTTTCCCTTTTGGCGTTTTAAGAATAAGTTTTAAATGATAAACGCACGAGTACTATTGTAATACAGCGCAAAATGACGTCATGCAGGATTCCCATATCCGTTAAATTATCGAGGAACGGACGACTTTTAGTCCAAACCCATAAATTAAAATGCCGGATGCGTTTTCCTGACATATGGAAAAGGTCCAACGATATTAGCTATGCTTAAAACGATCCGGAAAACGCATCTGGAAAATGGACAAGACAGTGTTAAAGCGGCTTCAGATCAAGCACACTCAAGTTGTGGGTTCGGTCACGCCAACACCGTAAACGACACCTGTTAGCTATTAGCTTGTTGTCGAATCTCCTCCATACTGTTTATTATATTGTAATTATTTTATGAATTATATGTATTAACTACAGTACTGTTTACACTAAGATTTTGCACGAATTTCCGGACCATATAGGATAGCTGGTTCATAGTATACAATTAATTCAGCCAGGTAAGATGGACGGGCTGATGGCGATATTTTATAGTAGCATTTAAACAAAAAGAGCAACATATTAAAATTGATCTGATGCCCGACGGGTAGCCAATGCAGACTTTAAAACACGTCTTTGTGTGTGTAATCATTATAGCTGCACAATTTTGGGCGATTTATGTTTGTTACGAGCATGTTTTCACCAGAAAAGTAGATGCGTTAACCCTTTACCCAACAGAACGGCCCTGTGCCAATGCATTCTCTTATATAAGAGAATACATTGGGTTAACACATATTAACAATGATAAAATTGTCAAAGAATGTAGAAAGATATTATTAAAATTGTTAAAAAAATGTAAGAAAAAATTATAAAATTGTTAAAGAATGTAAGAAAAAATGCTAAAAAGTGTTTAAAAAGAACTTTTTAGGCCAATTCATTCTCTTATATATGCGAGGCGACCTATGATCGACTCGCATATATAACAGAATGCATTGGCACAGGGCATAACTGTAACCATTACAATGTGGTCAATGAACCGGTTCCAATGATATCCATATTTGTATGGTGTTATTGAGACAGACCGAAGATATTTTAGGCTGTTGAAGCTTTATTTGGGCGTTTTTGGCCGTTTTGTTGGGTAAAGGGTTAATATAATCGAGCCTGCTGGCAATGACTGTGTTGTCCAATTTATCTGCCGTTTTCCCGTCCATCACACTACGCATCGATAATTCGGAGCATGGGCGTAACCCTCTAAGGCCCCGACCTGGGAATGCTCCGACCACGCACTGTCTATATTGTATGCAGGATCTCGCAACATGTATGACACTGTGTTATCAAAATGACATTAATTATTCATAAATGTAGCAAAGACATCTTTTCGATTTATCCCAAGTTCGAAACAGTTGGATTATTCTCTTATGACGCTTACGCTTAGTAGGGAATCGCGCTATTTTTTAATATTAATGTTGTGACCCGAATACCTTTGGTTATCTAACTGGAGAAGCAGTAGGCGTTAAAATTCTTTTGTACTATACTATTGGCGTTATTCCACTGCGACAATGCTTGCATACCGTACCCATCCGTCGTACTCGAACTATACTAAGAAGTATATGTTTTGCAAAATTGCACAATAGCTCTGAGTTTTCAATGCCATAACCGTTATCTGGTGGAGTGGCCAGCTACCCCCCGGTGACAGGTGGTTTGCCGCACATGGTCAGCGAGTTTATCAGTAATTGAAATCAGTGTTAGATTAGCCATAAGTGTGTGGATTTCCTCCACCACTAAAACTGGCAATGTCGATGTCGTCTAAATTCTGGTGTAACTTTTTAATTATTATTTTCGTTTTTTTTTCAAATAAGAATTTTGGTATTCCGTTTATTTATAACTGTATGATTTGTGTTATTTTATAAACATGCTTATTATTCTTTAAGCCTTAGTATTTATTTGTTTTGTTTCGATATCTGTTAGGTATACATTTTTGTATTATTATTTTGATGTACATGTCATTTGAAGTTTCTTCTTGTTAACAATTATTTATCTATCTATATATATATGTGTGTGAGGGTGTGGGTGTGTGTGTGTGTGTGTGTGACGGAGGGTGTGTGTGTGTGCCACAATGGAAACACATGTTAAAGAGCGTACACCTGATCAGTGGTGGGTTGGCTTATTTGTGTCATTGTCCGCACATAATCTGCTTAGAAACTGCTCTCACTTTCAGCACATTATCGACTCAAAATGTTGCCGAAGATTCAAAGGCGGGGTTATAGTCACCATCACACTGGTCCACTTTATCCCGAAAACTCAGTTTATTAATACCGAAAATCAGTTCATTCATCCTGAAAACTCAGTTCAACAGTTCTACAACGACCTATCTCCGGCAAATTGATCAAAAACTCCATACGAAATATTCCGTCTGTCAACACAACCTGCCGCTCTATAATCATCTTTAGGAAAACAATTTATTGTTTGAACGCATTGCTGCTGTTCGCAGTAACCAAATATAAAACAACGGTGTGCATACAGAGTGTATTAATTCATCTACATGTATAAGTAATCCATCAGCCACCGATTTACCGCGTGTTAAACATACATAATCATATGCCGAAATACGTGGAATTGATTCTTTGTAGCGTTTTTACCATATCTGTTAACCAGGTCTAGTTGACCCATTGGTAAATTGATTCAACCAGACACGGTTCATAACACTTAGTCAGAATATTATACACACATTCGACCCAGGAATAGGGACCGAATACATATCACCCTGGCTAATTACTCCCATAATTTATGTAGGGAAAGGTCGTAAACAAAACACATTGATTTCTCTGTAAACAAAGAAGGAGGCATCTTTTTGTGCTTGGTCTGGTGTAAGTGTCCGCGTTCGAGTTTTAATTGCATTTAAACAAAACTAAAATAAGCCGATATCGTCATTGTTTGAATCTGAATTACGCTCTATGTGAACCTTAATCGACTAACCAGATGTACGCGCCTTATACAATATATCCTCGAGTAAATTCGTGTATATTCGTGTATATTCGTGTAAATTCGTGTATATTCGTGTATATTCGTGTATATTGGACCTAACTCTTCACATAGGTTCATATGGGACTCAATTGATTCTGAAAAAAACTCAAGGCGGGCTAACACCCATTATACCGTTAGATGGCGTGCGTACACCCACTATTCCGTTAGATGGCGTGCGTACACCCACTATTCCGTTAGATGGCGTGTGTACATCCACTATTATGTTAGACGGCGCGCGTACACCCACTATTCCGTTAGATGGCGTGCGTACACCCACTATTCCGTTAGATGGTGCCACTATTCCGTAGATGGCGTGCGTACACCCACTATTCCGTTAGATGGCGTGCGTACACCCACCATTCCGTTAGATGGCGTGCGTACACTCACTATTCCGTTAGATGACACGGGCCACAATCATGGCACAATGAAAACACATTATCATATTATCTATCCATATCATGACATGATAAGCTGTCCCTCCATACAAGAGAGATGGCAGAGAGTAAATGCGTTGTTTGCCGTCTCTTGTAGTGTACTGACTATTATTATGGTACATTTATTTCTGAAGTTATTACCTGTGTTGTTACCTCTCTTAAGCGTTTATCTCGTTTGCCAGATCTTGTATCTGTGAATGTAATTCCCCAATGTCGCAGAGAGAATACTGCTGTACATGTACGTCAACGTTTTCTTTTATTTTATGTACGTGGTGTTCGGTTTCTAGGCGCCTCGATCACATTACCAATTTAGTGAGTGACACTGTATTTGCCATATCAGGTAGCTATACACGACAGCAAAGATTTATTATAGAAAAATAGTTGTATGTGTGACATTGACATAACTGCCAGTGCAGCCTATGTGAAATGTGGCGTTACTCCTTCGATTGTTTAATAAGTTCACAAAAAGCTATGAAAGTTTGATCCATAACATGATTTTCGTATTTAGTGCAGGCCAACGTGCTTTTTTTTTTGGCAAAATATCCCGAATTATCTACCCTGAATGTGTTCATCTACTCTTTGAAGACAATATTTTGAAATTACTACAATAACTTTTCTGCTTCTGGGTTGCATATGGTCGATAAATGGGTAAAATTGGGCTTATGTGGTGCACATAAATTGCCATAACTCAGTGACTAATGGTCAGAACAAACCAACTAAACGTGCAGTCTAAAATAAAAACAAATATTCATGGATATCATGCAAACGATAATGACTCCGCATATATATGAAGTACAGTACCCTTTCTCGCGTTGCCAAAATTCTGTAAATTGTGAATTGCTACCTTATGGGAACACTTCTCTTTAAGCTCTTCCTGGAGCCCTGTCCAATTGCATCGTCAACATTTTGTCACTTCCTTCAATGTTCGTTACGTGTAACCACATTTTGGCGGTTACAGAACTTCTCAATGGTTGCATCCTACCTGGGCCCCTCGTCCCTTAACCCTTTCAGTGCCAAGTCCGATTTTTGTATCAACCCATATACCCTGTGCCAATGCATTCTCTTGTATATGCGAGTCGACCATAGGTCGCCTCGCATATATAAGAGAATGCATTTGCCTAACAATTATTACTATGAATACTTGGTGATAGTTTTGAGTTATAACATGCCCCTAAGGTTTTATCCAGTTTGTTTTTAAATTCGCTATATCATGCTTAAGCATACCCAAAAAAAATTCAACCCAAAATAAAAAAAAAGATCTAAAAAAAAAAAGGGTTAACTCTTTTAGTGCCCTAATTTACGGTCTGTAAAATCGGCCCTAAAAAAAATAAAAAACATTTAAAAAAACATGTTTTATTTTAGATTTTTTTGGGTTGAAATTTTGTTTGGGGTATGCTTAAGCATGTTATAGCAAATTTAAAAACAAACTGGATAAAACCTTAGGGGCATGTTATACTCAAAACTATCACCAAGTATTCATAGTAATAATTTTGATGCCCATGAAAAACGCAAGATTCCCTGGCACTAAACCTACAAAATAAGACTGTTAAAGAATATAAGAAAAAATTATTAATCTTGTAAAAAATAATAACAAATGATGAAAAATTGTTAGGCCATTGCATTCTCTTATATATGCGAGGCGACCTATAAGAAAATAAGAGAATGCATTGGCACAAGGTATATGGGTTGATACAAAAATCGGACTTGGCACTGAAAGGGTTAAGTAAGGTTATTTCATAACACAATAAACCCAAAATGAATATATGTGAATATTTAGGTTCAATGTGAACCTATTTGCATGAGAATATATTACACATACGAATAATGAAAGTACACGCCTGGCAGTATATTATTCAGCCTGTTCTCCCAAAAAAACAGCACATTATTAGCTTATAATAGCATTTATTTTGCTATTGTTTTTCACTATGTCCCGCGGTATAAAACTGAATAACGTGTTTATGTTCACCGTCGGCTTGTTTCAGAATCCAATAATCCAATATGAACCTATGTGGATATGATAGGTCGCTTAGGAATCTATTTGTGTGAGGATATGTTGAGTGATAATAAGCAAAATACGGGATTATTTTATATTGACACACTCCCTCCCATATATGGCTGTTTTAATAGCCAGCATTTATCCCCATATACAGCGTATTTGAGTTTTCAAATATTGCCAATATGAACTTAGTTTGTGCAATTATAAAATAAGCCTATTGTGCTTATTTCTACGAGAAATAGGCTGGGAATACACCAATATTTAGCACAGGGTAGACATTTTCGTCAATTATATCCTGAAGTTGTTGAAGACGCATACCAGTTACTCCGGAAAGATGAAACTGTGTGTAGCTTACAGAACAAAGCACGCTTTATTTGGCAAGTTGATACTGGCAAATTCCAGTCGAGTAATCTGATTCGTCGATTACATCATTTCAAATATGTCGGTTGTTCCACGCGTTATGAAGAATGTTCTAAAGTGGCTTTAGTGGAAACAAATACACGGTCTACCTGGATTACTTATTTGAAGATTTCCAAAAAACTGTTGAAAACTGAAATTAGTAAGCTTTTCACGTATGTGAGATGTCAACTTGATATTAAAGTCAACAAAGTGTCACTTTTACATCTTATATTACCTTTCTTGGTCGTGTTGTGTCTGATAAAAAAGGGGTTACATTTTATCTTCATACATCACTTGCAGCGCAGCAGTGGCCTGTTCTTTGGTCTAAGGAAGAAGTCAGAAGTGTTCTTGCAACATATCCTCGCGCAAATACGAACACAATCGATCTATGATGTGAAATAGGTACATAATGTGATTATCTGATTCTGAAATAAGCAGACAGTGGAGTCCTATCCGTTATTTAGTTTTATGGCGCGGGCCACATTGACAACAAATCTTAAAGAGCGTACACCTTAGAAGTCGAGAGGGGCTAGACCTGAGATGACGAATCTGTCTTTTCTCGACCGCTTTACATGGGTGAAGCTGTACATAACATCGATAACTGGGGGCGGGACAACAATCACTCTACTGGTCCGGCTGGTAACTGGGTAGTCTGATTGCATCATCATCTTATAGAATCTGATAGCCACTGAACTATCACAAACGCCCCCTTATACCCGGTGTGGCTGGACGCCAATGTAGGTCTAAACCATACATGCCCCATTTAAACCAGCTTTAACAGCTGTAACACGAGCAGGCTCTTGTTTACGTACACCATAGTACGTCTTGACGACAATATACTATTTAAGCGCTGATTGGCATATGAACAAAATTATATATATATTTTAATATTCCTTCTGTTGATGGTTATTTCTGCAACGAACGCCGCCCGTGCCTTTAACCTGGATATGACGAATCCGGCCTTACTGTTAGATCATAAGTTCACAATTAAAAAGATCGTGCATATTAAATGTAGTTGAACATTTTAAAGATAATGATGGTATGAGAGCTGATAGAAGATGGGTTACATTTTATCTTCATACATCACTTGCAGCACAGGAGTGGCCTGTTCTTTGTTCTAAGAAAGAAGTCAGAAGTGTTCTTGCAACATATCCTCGCGCAAATACGCACACAATCGATCTACATATATGATGTGAAATAGGTACATAATGTGATTATCTGATTCTGAAATAAGCAGACAGTGCAGTCCTATCCGTTATTTAGTTTTATGGCGCGGGCCACATTGACAACTCATCTTAACGAGCGTACACCTTAGAAGTCGCGAGTTGGATGATTTGTGTCATTTCCGCACATATCTACTTAGAATCGCCGCATTATGAGTCGATAAATGTGACTAAAACGTTCTTATTTTCAGCACATTATCGACTAAAAATGAGGCGATTCTAAGCAAATTATCTACCTAAAACACGTTCTATTGTAAGCAGATACTGTATGGGATTTTCGGGAGAACATCTCCGATTATCTCAGATTGTGTCGAACTAGCTTCTGTTTAATCAGATTAACAAAGATGAAAATGAAATTCCTGTGGAATTCTGAATGTCAAGACGCGAATATATAAGCTGTCTTATTTCACCTCCTAGTTTGGCTTTGTCCACCGCGCTTTGTTGTTCCAAATTAAGAATGAAGAGGACAAAGTAATCGCCCGTGCAAGCCACACTCTGGCCGGATTCGTGATCTCCGGTTTAAACCTCCGAGTTTTAAACCTCATTTAAACCTACATTGCCGGTCCAGCCAAACAGGGTATAATGGGGGTTTTTTGTCGTTCAGTTGCCAGCTAATTGACAACTCGATTCGGTGATATGAGCATGCAGTCAAACTTCCCTCTTACCAATCGGACCAAAAGACAGGCCGATATAATGGTTATTGACACGTCATAAATTATCGCGAACGCGTGCACACTCAATGGATTTATTCATTGCGAAACAAGTATCGCTCATGGACCATGATCTCATTCTGGTTTAATTCAATTTGACATAGGGCATGTCTCTCAAAACGAGTTTCACGCGCTGTGCATCACTTTGTTTGTGATAGATTTTCTGCAAGATGCTTTACCCGCAAAGACAAAATTTGGTGTATATCTGTATATATTAAAGGGTGTAGGAGCTATCTATCTGTATGTCCGTTTGTCTGTTCGCAACTGTTCTCCCATACCCCTGGACTGATTTCAACCAAATTAGGTGACTCGGGTGGTTTAACGGCTTTAGGTTTCAAAAATGTTGATTTAAAAATAAGTAAAATGTTATTTAACAAAATTTAAAAACATTTGTTGTTAAATTGAGTAAGGAGTTGAATCTAACAAGAAACAAAATTTAAATTTAAATGATATTTGTTTGTTTTAAATTTAAATTTAAAATTAAAATGGGCAAATGATCAAAATGTGGGCAAAGGTTTCGCAGTCCCCTATCGCACATTTATTCTGACGCCGAATAAAGGCTCCATAATCGAGTCAATCCTGGACCAAGAGGTCAGTCAAGTCAACGAAATTTGCTTACGGGTGCACACCAGAAGCGGCATCCGAACTGTTGAAAGTGGGCAACCATGAATAGGGACAGCTTTTAATAAAATTAATTCGTGGAAAACACCAGTTTATGTGATTGACACAAGCCAAAAAAGAGAATCCACAAGACAGTTGTAAAAATCATATTGAAGGAACATGTCCATGTCTGAGCAAAGCTCGCGTGCGAATGAATACACTCGAATAAAGCTCGCTTGCGAATTAATCAACTGTGACATGATAACACCAGTCGAAATCGCCACTTAGACATGCCCTCACTCGAGAATATTTACAGCTCCACTTTTACTTTGTTTCTTCAAATATTTTGAACACTGTAGCCGGATTCATCATCTACGGTTTAAACATGGTCTACTTAAACCTCTATGTTTAGACCGCAATTGACAGCTACATCGGCGGTCTACGTGACGCATTCGTCATCTCTGGTTTAAACATGGTTCAGCCAGACCCATGGTTTAGCAGTATTGTATGCGTGTGGTCGAGATAATTAATAGTACTTGCCTAATGCGGACCGCGGCGTTCTATCAACAGCTAAAATCGATAATTACGACAACGAGCATATTTCATTGGAAATGTATCAACGAGAAGCACTCATACCTGTAAAGTGTGGGGATAAATGTTTTGTTAATTGCGATTTTTACGTATCATAACCTTAAACCGGCAACTTAACCATATAATTCGACGATCTAGCAAAACCGCGTTTATGGGGGGGGGGCTTGACCTGAGATGACGAATCTGTCTTTTCTCGACCGTTTTACATGGGTGAAGCTGTACATAACATCGATAACTGAGGGCGGGACAACAATAACTCTACTGGTCCGGCTGGTAACTGGGTAGTCTGATTCCATCCTCATCTTATAGAATATGATAGCCACTGAACTACATGTACCACAAACGCCCCCTTAGACCCGGTGTGGCTGGACGCCAATGTAGGTTTAAACCATACATGTCCCATTAGAACCGGTTTCGCCAGACCGCCAGTGTATATTTAAACCAGCTTCAACAGCTGTAACACGAGCAGGCTCTTGTTTACGTACACCATCGTACGTCTTGACGACAATATACTATTTACGCGCTGATTGACATTAATATTCATTCTGTTGATGGCGATTTGAACAAATATGAATATTTCTGCAACACGAACGCCGCCCGTGCCTTTAACCTGGATATGACGAATCCGGCCTTACTGTTAGATCATAAGTTCACAATTAAATAAGATCGTGCATATTAAATGTAGTTGAACATTTTAAAGATAATGATGGTATGAGAGCTAGATCGATTCTTACTATTATAGACGCTGGTCATTTGACTCACAACATTGGCGAGGAAGACACCATTTAATTGTCTATGTATATACAAGTGAAACACGGAGACGATAGCTCAAAATCGACATCCAAGTATGAAATATCGATATACCTCCGATGTTGTCGTAGCAAGGGGTGTAGCAGTTTAATAGCAGTATAATTTTTCTAAATTTAACTTCTACCTGTTTTTGTGACCGTAAATTTCAAGCATTGGCTACAGACAGAAAATAACTCACACTCAGTCCTACGCCCCGTTCAACTAGGATGATAGCATATACATGGAAGTAAACACACGAAATTACTATAATAAAAGCTGTCAAATTAATTATTCTTGGCCACGAATTAATTGATAGTGCGCGGCATAACTGAAGGTGTACAGACGAGCTCCCTCTAATCCCAAGTTTTACAAATGTACCTCATTTTTCAAAATGGATTTTCTCAAAATGTATTATATGCATATGATGAATGTGACATACAATATAAGAACCATCTAAGAGTTGGAAAATGCAGGCCCACGTTCCGTTATTTATTGACATGAACATTTTCCAAGAACTTCTGTAAAATATAACATTTTATTTATACAACAGTGCAGTTTATACATCGATGATATTATATTTTAAAGCCTCTTGGGGTTTGCGCTCCAAAATGCACCTAATAATATTCGCTTTTTAATTTTTCCCGTTATCGAAGTAGGTCGATAAATACTTTAGTTCTTTCTTTGAGCATGATATTGCCCATGTAGACGCATTGAAGTCATAAAAATACATCTTTGAACATGGTATTTGGGTCCCAAACAAAACGCAGCAATTTTCACGGCAAGGAACAGAAAAGAGCGTTCCGTGCCAATCTGCTCCGGATATGGTAGAAATGAAGAGCATGTGTTTCACTTCTGTGCGAAAAATTCAAAACGGCTGGGAAATGGTTGAGACCTTGGAAAGTATTTTTTCAGAGCATATGAAGCCGGTATATTAATGTTTCGTATATCTGTCAACTTATCTTATATCTCCTTCCAAATTTGGAATCTCGAATGAGCCGTTTAAAAAGTATGAGAAGGAATTCAGTGTTTCATTATTCCTGATTAAAAAAGAAATTATTATTTTCATTTAGAAATGACAACAATAGACAAATATGTTTCTACATTTGAGGAGTTTCATGTCATGTCTACTGATCAATGGAAATTTGGCCCAGATACAGTAATGCTCTAAGTAATCGACTTCTTAACCACAGCAGAATTATGGGTAACTTTTCAGGATTTAGTCGGAAATATGGCTTGTTGCCATTCATCGGAAAGCTCTCGGGGAGAGCAACAAGCCATATTTCCGACTAAATCCTGAAAAGTTACCCATAATTCTGCTGTGGTTAAGAAGTCGATTACTTAGAGCATTACTGTAAGTTTTAGGACATACGTCATATAACCAAATGCTAGTTAAACGTGTCTATTAACACGCTGGTCTATTTCCAGTAGAGTTTTCACTGTTTGAGTGAATAACACTGAATATAACATTTGTATTCGTTGGGCTGAACTATTGTGAATTTGTCTTTTTTTAATTTTTTATTGGAAAAAGCAGACAAACAGAGAATAAACAGAGCTACATAGTATTAAAGAGCAAATATCATTCTTCTTCCAATTCTTTCACATCTCGATAACTTCATGTTCACGTCTTTCGCACATCATATTCACTCCAGGGGTCTCAAATATGGATAAATAGATAATGCATGTAACTGTTCTTCTTCAACAATTGAGAATGTAAAGGCCCACTTAATTTTCGAATGCATCACATTATATACAACATATTCCATGTTATATACCATTTGGAAGAGGAACCAATATATATATTCCATCAGAATACTGAAAAGCTGTGGCCAAGGAGTGTCCACCAAGTGATAGAGATTCTCAGATTCACACGGAGACTTATCCAGTTATTTACCCCATAATTCAGCATAATGCACAATTAAGAGATATAGTTATTCCCCTTCCATTGAGAATAATAAACTGGCAGTACAGACCAGATCGAAATCAATCACACGTCGGTACCTTGACAGAAACAACATGTTCACAGTTTATTCGACCGATAAGTTGATGATACAATGTTTTGGAGCTTTGGTATATAATATCGAATATGTTGTTTATAATGTGATCTTGTAATTCGATAATTAGGGCACTTTACACTAAATCAGACCATTTATGGAACCATCTCAACAAATGAATTAATTTGAGCCATGAATTAGTGCAAAGTTCACTCATGTGCTCTTTCAACGATGCACACAAACTGGTAATTATAACGAAAATGAGTTTATGACTGGAGCACACGAGTGACATCGTGGTATTGGGGAGGTATTATATTTCCCAATTATAATAATTAGGTGAGTTTTCGAGCTGGTTGAATATGTGTCGTTGCTTTATTATTCATGTTAATATATGGGGGTATGATTTTGTTCATGTTAATATATGGGGGTATGATTTTTTATGATATTATTGAAAACAATGACTCAACATTATGACACAAACGGAGCTCCCCCATAGAACCAAGACCATAAACACTCTCGGTTGTTTTCTGTAAATTTTGTGAAGTGTTTTACTTTCTTCATTAAAATTTGGCAAACATATGCACGGAGGGAGAGAATAAAGCATTACTTACTTAAAGGGCACATTGAAGCGGTTTGGTTAACGCTAAAATAAATACAGTTCTTACAGTCCGTACATTCATTCAACTGTGTACTATCTATTGTATGTCGTTCAATCACCGATTTTTTGCACACAACTGGATTCGTCCATAACTGGACCAGAAAAACTCATTTTATCAAATGAGTTCCAGATGTATATCAATATAATGTTCAATACTCTTGGCTCTATGGAGATCATGCCATGAACCTCTACTTGGTTGACTAACGCCCGTAGAGATCATATTCCACCATTAAATAACCTTGGAACTTTTTGAAGTTTTGACAGGGAACCCTATAAAGTTGAACAAATAACGCGAGGAATATTTTTCTTAGTTATTATCTGTTCCTTGTTAATTGTACTTCACTGTTGATGAAGGTCCCAAATCACAATTGCACGATTTAAGTGACTTTGTGAGCGATTTTGCTTTGCGTCGCTTACAATTATTGAATTTATCATGGGTAATTATTTCAATGTTTATTGCGATATTGACTCACAAAAGTAAACACAAGGGGGCTGTGCTAGGTCAGGCAATCTTGAGCTGGGACCACACCCTAATATCAAGTAGCTTATTGAGGAACAAGTATTAACAAAGAAATAAATTCCCTACCTTGTTTGTTCAATGTTATATAGTTCCCTTTCAGACCGGGTCAGAGCATCAGTTCCTGGGTTGTGTACTGGTGGATATGATCTCTACGGGCGTTAGCCACAGTAGAGACAGGAACGTGGCTAGAGGGTTTCCGTTCGGGGGGTGTCTACCTTGGAAAATTCCAACTGCACCCCCCCCCCCCTTGAATCAGAATCAGACCGAACACAAGTTTGCATAATTCCATTTGCACCACCCCCCCCCCCGTTGCACCTCAGTGCTCTTAGGCCTAATATCCTATATCTTCGTAAACCATTATTCTATATTCCCGGTATGAGAACATTCAGATATTTTAACCTGAAACACTGCATAAATCCTAGCATCTAATGGTCTAACTCCATACAAATGCACACGGCTACGGCCAAGAGACCACGACACATCGGGCTGACCATGCATGGTTGTTCGGCCGTGTGAGAAAAATTTGAAATTTGAACAAGAAAATCACAAACCTAGCATCTAGACTGGCCTCAACTAAAGTTTTCCTATAGTGTTGGATATTTCAAACCTCACACTCCCCTCAGGTTGGAAAATTGTCCAACTGATGACCATTTCAGTCCACAAGTTTGACCAAATGTAGTAAAATATTGTTAAACTTATTAGCATTTTTGTATTGGCCACGGGGGGGGGGGAGACAATGACACACCGGGCCGACCATAGTTCGGCCCAGTGTGCGAACATTTTGTAATCTGAACAAGAAAATCGCAAAATCCTAGCATCTAGACTAGCCTCAAGCATTCCTAGAGTTGGAAATTTCAAACCTGACAACCCACTTAGGTTGGAAAATTTACAACTGATGACAATTCCAATGACAATGTTGACCAAATGTATAACAATATTGTTTTCTTATATTAATTAGCAGTTTTTTGACTGGCCACGGGGGAGTGACCAGGACACAAGCTTTCCAAGTGTTGGAAATTTCCAACCTGTCACCCCCTGAGGTTGAAAAATGTCCAACTGATGACCATTTCAGTCCAAAAATTTTACCGAAAATATGCAAATATTGGTGCAAAAACAATTCATTCCCCCCAAGAAATTGTTTGAAAATCAAACTACAAGAACCTATTGTTGGTGTGAAATTTCCAACTAATTAATTTTTGAGAAAATTCATTTTTATAATAACAATAGTATTTCAGTTGCAAGTGCAAATGACGCTGGCATCCTCGTCATGCACACAGTTGTGATTTCCCCATCCCGTGAATCGACAGTCCTGGACACGTGGCTCCGATCCTGTGCATTGAACGTCGTGCATCCAGATGGGATCAGCCCCCTGTCCGAAGTGTGCCAATAGAATGCCTTGTCCGCCGCTGTAAAAATGAGAAATTTGTATGAGAAAACTTCTAATTCAATAATGCATTGAGTGCTACTCCCCGCAGAAAACATTTCAGCATACAAGGTCCGGGTGGGTGGGTGAGGTCTGAATCCTCAATCTCTCGTTTTTTTCCAATTCCATCCGATTCCATGTAAATAATTTTCCAAATCCATATGTAAAGACAGTATAAGAAGAATATAAATACTAACTTGCTCAACATTTGTTCTTTTATAAGACGGGTGTCATGGGGTGAGTCCGGATTTCCGGTGAGGAAACAATGCACTGAAACCAAACAATTCATTCAGTTCTCATAGGATTTCATTGTTGTTTTTACCTTCAATTATCCCGGTGATGCCGCTGTCATTGTGATTAAATTGTACAATTATTATAATACCTTAAATGGTATGAATATTGAAAGATATATAGATAAAATAATAAAAGCACCGCCACTGTGTCACAATAGGCCCGTTGGTTTGTTTCCAATTGCATTGCAAAAAGAGTCCATAACTTGAAGTAGTCAACGTTAACTGAAATTACAATCCGGGACCAGGAAAGCCCAAATTTCAATGAAAGTGAATAAACAATGGCCATGGACTACTCAAACATGTTATCATAAAGCTTTTTCTTCTTGGTTGAATAAAATGGCGCGAATTTCGATATATTCGTGGGATATTGAATCCGTTCAAAGACAATAATGTCGGCTTACGTTGTTCAGTAACTCGACCTATCTGGAATGACATGTTAAATTTGCACCGGGGAAATCTTATCATGACTTTTTATAGTGACATATTGTACGAACAATAAATATATGCCGGCACAGCATGAACAACATCGAAGACCACAACGTCCTATCCACATTAAACCATGGGCTCGAGAAATGCAACTAATACCTTAAATGGTATGAATATTAAAAGATATATAGATAAAATAACAAAAGCACCGCCACTGTGTCACAATAGGCCCGTTGGTTTGTTTCCAATTGCATTGCAAAAAGATTCCATAACTTGAAGTAGTCAACGTTAACTGAAATTACAATCCGGGACCAGGAAGCCCAAATTTCAATGAAATTGAACAAACAATGGCCATGGACTACTCAATACATTTTATCATAAAGCTTTTTCTTCTTGGTTGAATGAAATGGCGCGAATTTCGATATATTCGTGGGATATTGAATCCGTTCAAAGACAATAATGTTGTTCAGTAACTCGACCTATCTGGAATTACCTGTTAAATTTGCACCGGGGAAATCTGATCATGACTTTTTATAGTGACATATTGTATGAACAATAACTATATGCCGGCACAGCATGAACAACATCGAAGACCACAACGTCCTATCCACATTAAACCATGGGCTCGAGAAATGCAACTCGTGAGTCATCCAACTCCTCATCACAAAACTTTGAAAACAGAGCCCAAACCGATATGTTATTCTCGATTTCACCAAGGCGTTCGAAAAAAATGAGAAGTTACGGTATCAACAGAAATGTCCTTGCCTGGCTTGAAACAAATCTTCCTCACAAAGCGCCAAATGCGAGGGGGCTGTGCTGCATGTGTCATCTTCTCATACCGAGCATTCTCATACCGAGATATAGCAACAACCACTGCGACTATATCACCATGCACCGGGACCTACACAAATATGAACATTGGGTACAGCTATGGATGGGGCACGTGATTCAACGTCAGACAATGTTACGTTATGTCCATCACACCAACATCTTTATTTGCATACATATTGGACAACCACCTACTCCAACAGGTCACAGTAAGTTCCTAACTTGGCGTTATATTATCAAACGACATTAAAGGTACTCAATCCGAATTAGCGCTCGCAAATTACTATTTCCTTGGCTTCGAGTGTAAAAAATATTCGAGTCCATGAACACACCCATCAAAGCTCAGAGTGATCAGATATCGATGTTTGAAATCTATTATTTTAATTTTAAGTGGCCCAGTAAACAGTCACGGAGAATACCAAATTGCGGATGAAGATGGATAACTCTAAAATCAAGTTGCTTTTTTTGTGTCAGATACTTGACAAACCGGCACAATTTCGTAGAACAAAAAGTTGATAAATAACAGGTGTTTGTCAATTTTATGCTATAGTTGACAGTGGTTAGCATTATTTTGGGCAATTAATAGATTCTGACAACTGAAGCGGCATTTAAAAAAATGTTATTGTTGTTGTTGTTGTTGTTGTTGTTGGAATATGATGATATGGGGACCATCGAATCGGATTGAGTACCTTTAAGTGGTCACCTCACATCGGTAAAATCGTAAACAAAGCAATAGTACTCCAGAAATGAGTTCACACATCACATATGATACACGTGTGCCCACCGAACTACAGTACAATGCAGTCGTATCAGACCTTTCTCTTCATAGATATATTGAAAATTTGGGACGAACACAACCAGAGAAGGAGCTGTAACATATACACGAATGTACCCCATGCAACATACTTTTGAAGACCGACGAACAAGCCTTGAAATAGTGTGCCTGTGATTTGCAGAATGAGGTCCCCAGAGGGTGAATTTAGTGATGCTACCTCGCATAGCGGGCTAGCATCACCAAATTCACCCTCTGGGAACCTCATTCTGCTGAGGTGTAAGCAGAATGAGGTCCCCAGAGGGTGAATTTGGTTATGCTAGCCCGCAATGCGGGTAGCATCACTAAATTCACCCTCTGGGGACCTCATTCTGCAAATCACAGACATCCTATTTCAAGGCTTGCCGACGAACAGATCAAAGAGTACAACTATTTGCAAGATAGTAGATGGGCTGGTCCCAGGTATCGACACCAAATGACTCCTGAGACCAATACATCAGAATGGTAGAAACATGAAGGCTAAAAACATCGACCGATTCGGGCCAAACATTGTTCTGCAAAATCTTGGGTGTATCAACTCAAACCCATTCGAATTGATCAAGGCCGATTATACTAGGATACTAAAACTCATTCTATCCTCAGACAATTCTTGACTGGGACCACATAGAAGAGGATTCCATGACTATCTACTTTCACATGAGGACAAAACAACATTAAACGTCACATCATAGTCCCTTCCGCTAGGGTTCTGCACATAACCAAATACAGATACCAATGATACTATTAAGGCACGGTGTTACGCCGAGTTATGTAGTAACTGACGAGTTTTGTGGTAGCTCACGAGTTATGTAGTAACAATCGACGAGTTTTGTGGTAGCTCACGAGTTTTGTAGTGAATTCGACGAGTTATGTAGTAATTTGGGTTACGAGTTTTGTAGTAAAATATCGACGAGTTTTGTAGTAAAAAATAAGCTAACGAGTTTTGTAGTAATACTCGTCCAGTTTTGTAGCAACAATTTTTAGTCAGTTTCATGAGGCGGGTTTGGACTTAATACAATCGTATATAGTAAATGCAATGTTTTTTTGTGTAAGTGTTTGTGTGGTGGACGTTAATGACGTTGTAGCTCAACTTGATGTTTGTCCCTCGTCACTGTTGCGTCGTTTCTCATCATATCTGAGCCAAACTTCGTACCTAGAAGTACTATCGCCATGTTATTAACTTGAACCTGGCCCCCCATTACGTCAAACATCGCGTCCTGATGTTAATGACATTGTAGCTCAATCTGATGGTGGTTCATCGTCATTCATCCGCTGTTTATCGGCAGATCGGGACGAAACTTGATACATAGACGTATTTAGGCAATGTTATTTATGTGGACCTGATCCCGATTACCTCAGACGTCGCGTTCTGACCTTAATGACGTTGTAGCTCAACTTGATATTGGTCCCTCGTCACTGCTGTGCCGTTTTTCGGCAGATATGAACGAAACTTCGTACATAGAAGTACTATGGCCATGTTATTAACTTAGACCTGGTTCCCATTACGTCAGATGTCGCGTTCTGACGTTAATGCCATTGTAGCTCAACCTGATGGTAGTCCATCGTCACTCATCCGCTGTTTATCGACAGATCTGGACGAAACGTGGTACATAGACGTATTGTGGCCATGTTATTGATGTGGACCAGGTCCCGATTACGTTAGCCGTCGCGTCCTGGCGGCAATGATGTTGTAGCTCAACCTGATGGTGATCCATCGTCACTCATCCGCTGTTTCTCGGCAGATCTGAGCTAAACTTCGTACCAGGAAGTACTATGGCCATGTTATTAACTTGGACCTGGACCCCATTACACCAGACGTCGCGTTATGACGTTAATGACGTTGTAGCTCAACTCGATGATGGTCCCTCATCACTCCTTCGCAGTTTATCGGCAGATCAGTTCGAAACATGGTACATAGACGTATTGTGGCCATGTTATTTATGTAGACCTGGTCCCGAGTACCTCAGATGTCGCGTTCTGACATTAATGACGTTGTAGCTCAACTTGATATTGGTCCCTCGTCACTGCTGTGCCGTTTTTCGGCAGATATGAGCGAAACTTCTCCCCTAGAAGTACTATGGCCATGTTATTAACTTGGACCTGGTCCCCATTACGTCAGATGTCGCGTTCTGACGTTAATGACGTTGTAGCTTAACCAGATGGTGGTCCATCGTCACTCATCCGCTGTTTATCGATCGATCGGGACGAAACTTGGTACATATACGTATTGTGGCCATGTTATTGGTGTGGACCAGGTCCAGATTACGTTAGCCGTCGCGTCCTGGCGCAATGACTTTGTAGCTCAACGGGTTGTGATCCATCGTCACTCATCCGCTGTTTCTCGGCAGATAGAGGCGAAACTTCGTATCTAGAAGTACTATGGCCATGTTATTAACTTGGACCTGGTCCCCATTACACCAGTCGTCGCGTTATGATGTTAATGACGTTGTAGCTCAACTCGATGATGGTCCCTCGTCACTCCTCCGCAGTTTATAGGTAGATCAGTTCGAAACTTGGTACATAGACGTATTGTGACCATGTTATTAACTTGGACCTGGTCCCGATTATCTCAGACGTCGCGTTCTGACGTTAATGACGTTGTAGCTGAACTTGATTTGGTCCCTCGTCACTGCTGTTTTTCGGCAGATATGAGCGAGACTTGGCACATAGAAGTGCTGTGGCCATGTTAGTAACTTGGGCCTGGTCGCGATAATATCGGATGTCCCTTTCTGACGTTAATGACATTGCGCATCAACTTGACAGACCGGTGAGAAACGTCGTATCTAGAAGTAGCATGGCCATGTTAGTAACACGGACCTAGTCGCGATTACGTCGGACGTCTCGTTCTGAGGTTAATAACATTGTAGCTCAACTTGGTGTTGTTCCACCGTCTCCCGACAGATCGGGACAAAATCTTGTATCTAAGGGTACTTCGGTCAGGTTAATTGGATGGTCTTGGTAGCGATTGCTCCACACGTCGGGCTCTGACGTTAATGGCTTTGTAGCTGAACTATGTTGTTCATCTGCACTCCATCTATAAATCGGGACATAACCGAGGGGTATTTTGCGTCTCAAATTCGAACTAGAAAGATGGCGCGATTCGTCCCGATAAAAATCAGTTACAACGTGTTGATTTCGCTTTCAAGTTTTGCCGAAACATGCTTTATTTCAAAGAGGCGGGTTCGTAGACGTTTTGGTTTTCCGCGAACCTCGACAATCATTATGGTTTATGGATAATCTGGAGAGCGATCATGATTTTCAAATCAAGTACGTATCATAACAAAAACAAATTAACGGCTTGTTTAAAGTGGCATTGTCTACATGCTTTCGAAAATATATATGTGTCAGTTTCATTGCAGGTAATGAATTCAGCATGTCGGGAGACCCGGGCCCGGTGGGCGTTTTTGTGGTTTCATTACTGCAGCGATTAATGAAATATCGTGCGAAAAAGGGGTCCCGTGTTTTTTACAGTCACATTTTGGTCTTAAAACGCACACAGCTTGACTGCGTGTCTCTTTTTTCGTGCGTGTAAGACCAATGTGACACAAATGTGACTTCCGGGGGAGAATTATAGTTGGTCGACTTTACTCGATCTTCGGCTTCTTCTGTTCACGGTATCTCGTTAACCTCTCCGGGAAAAAAATCATAAGCATTGTCGCAAAGGTTTCCTTAAATTGTCAAACTGACACTAGACACTGCCACTTTGACAAAAAGCAAAAATGTGCAGTCACTTTGTATTACATCCGAATGTACACTCTTATATAGCAGCCGCAATTAAAATAATAAAAAGATGACGCCCAGTGAGGCCGAGTTCTTTTGGCTACACATACATTTATATGTAAAATATTTACTGGTGTGTAACCTATTCCAACATGGTGAATCCCTCTATAACAAAAGAACGAGTCAATCTGAATTGTCGCGATTCGCGTGGAGTATATATATGAAAGCTCAAATAATCATTTATTATGCCGACTATTAAGTTTGACCAATCAGCTTTTGTAAGTAGTGTGGCCGCACTGAACCATATGGAACAACTTATGGGGTCTCCTCATGAGGCTTCCGCCATTTTGATTCGGAGAAATTCCTCACGGCCCGACTGCACTTCAATGTTAGGCCTATAACAAAGTGTTTAATTGGTTCGGGGTCGTTGGCATAATAAATACGTTATATGGCGTTTAGTTTGCGGATACGTTGTCCTGCGGCCTCACCCAATATTGTTTTCACTTCGCCTCACATGATACCGTATCCGCCAACCAAACGCCCTGTAACTTATAGTATGCACCCGTGGTGATGGTCAGACGACATCCAGCTTAATCGTCCTATAACGGATGTTGACATATGTGACCAGATAAAATTTCGTTATTTGGCTTGGCTAGCAATCTTTGTCTAGCAAAAGTAACCGGTAATCGGTAATGCCAATAAGGAGTTCGTCGCTAACCGCGCACCAAGGCGAATCGGTGATGACCATTGCTTTCCTATTAGTAGTGACTACGGCTGCTTTTGAATATTGTCTGTCTTAAATTAAAGTTTTTTTCAAGTATAAGTACTAATAACCATCTATTTCAAGGTTTTTATATCACTTTGAGATGTGTGTTGAAAGTTATATAATTGTACAATACATGCAAATAGTACTAGTACTACATGATTCAATGATGGGTTCGCTGAATTTCATTTTACTTCAAATTGTTTACCAAAACTTAAAAGAGATGGCTGGGTGAAATGGGTGGCTTGGCGGAAATGTTCGAGGACGATGGCGTGTCTCAGATGTGACGCCACAGGGACCACCGACCAGCAGTGGTCACCAAACAAAAAACCAAAACAAAACACGGCCTTCTAATTTCACAATCTCGACAAATGGTGAACGCATTAAGTCACTTGAACAATTATTTGAGTGTGTTTTATTGAAGGGCATAGCGCTATAGGCGTCGAACATACTAAATGTACCCCATGTTGTCATTTCCCTTGCACAAGATAAAATCGAACCCCTTCATCGTATGTGTAAGTAGGGTCTTGGTCGATGCATGCCAATAGGTTAGTGTGAAATGTTCTGAACGCCCGCTGTTTTCTCCAATTCGAGAACCGAGGTTATTCGGGTTACACCATTAATATTTTAAAACGCCGGGAGTGCTAGAGTAGCATCCAGCTGATTCGAACTTAGGAGGTTTTTTGTCTCTTCTGTAAATTGAAGATATATTTTGGTCGGACAATAGACAATTTTTCTTACCAATATAGTATGGTCGTTGTACGCAAATATGGGGTTGACCCAGAAAAATTGTTAAAGAAGCGATCTTGGTGTCATTCAACGCGGGATAATCTCTGGTACAACATATCCAAAATCCGCTTTGGGGACAATCCAGGATCCAAGATGGCGTCCAACATGGCCGCCCTTAGTCAAAAGAGAGCCTGGTTGAGAAATTATTCGATTATAATGAGAACAAATATTGCCATATGTATACAAATAACTTTAAGGGTACAATCGAGATGGCACCAAGGCGGTCTGACAGTGGTAACTTTTTACGAGTAAGATAATGGTCAGGGTTAATCTTTTCTAAAGTGACGTTATTGATACGAGGAATATAAACGTGTGATTTAAAGACGAGAAATTCGTGCCGTTTGTGTGAGAGATGGGGGGGGGTAATACATATGATAATAGTTTGTTCAGTTGCCGAATACCACCAAACTTATAATTAATCATCTCCATTATACAATGCATGCACGAGTCTAATAGACGTGGTTTATATATGGAACAAGTGGTGCGATTCAAGTCATGCATGAGGGGAGTTGCGACAAAGTCTATACAAATATATTAATAGCACTGATTCCACCAAATCCATGCACGTTCGTCTCTAATGACATGATTAATTATATCACATTTGGGGCCGTTTGGGTATTAGATGGGGAGAGGAGATTCACTAGCATATATAAGAGTGTTCAATTTGCCGATATCCAACAAAGTTATATATAGTCATCTCCCAGGCCATCTCCATGTCGTTATAAGGAGTGGTTGGCATTCCAATTTCACAATCTCGACAAATTGTGACCGAATTAAGTCACTTGAACAATTATATCTTCTCAACTGTCATATTTATATGGCGATGGAAATCAGGGCATTCCTATAATGATCTATCTAGCAACACAGATACATAGAAGAAAGCATTAAAAGTATATTGATATCAATCTATTTAAGAGCTACATATATTCATTCAACCTGAGGGACCTTGAATCGTCAGAGGATTGCATATTAGAATGGCTCATGTATATATTATAACACGATTGAGTCTGTCTCATTCAATATAGTTTCCACAAAAACAGTTACAATTGACAAGAGCTATGGAAATGTAGTGCAGGCCTGTTCAAAAATAGTGGTCGCAGTGTGCAGTCAAATATGGTTACTTCTGAGATAAAGGAAAACGCAGTCCGTAGCACATGACTTTTCAGGATCCTCTGACAAGTGTATATCTGCCCGATACAGAGGATTTCTTTCATATTTTAGAACAGACGCATCGCCTAACATAAACAATTCAAAATCTCGCTGTGTCGGACACATGTAGCTGCTATATAAATGCATAACATCATTTCTTTTAAACTGAAAATGATTAGCCAGTATATATAGCACCAGAACAGAGGAGCACCTGGACATATCTTTAAGACATCTGTATCTTCATGAAGATGTGATAAACTAGATTGATTGATTGATTGATACATCTCTATGTAAAACACAATTGTCGTCTTTTATTGTTTCGAACTAATGTGTTTATGGTGTTCATGTTTCATGCTATAACGTCTGAATTATACGCAGTTGTAAATAAATAAATACTTCTATATTGTGGGAGTGAATAAACGCGATAAACAAAATTATAATCGCTCCAAGTGTAAGAATCATGTTTTGTGATGCCATTTTGATATACAATTTATGAGAATACGTGTAACACTTTGAGAGCACGAGTATTCTCTATTCCCACCAAATATCCACAGAGGGTTTCACATCACTTTAACCTGGGCAACGCCGGGTAACCCTGCTAGTAATTCATATATACCGGTATAAGGGATAGGGGTGGTAGCAACTGATTTATAATATATCATATAAACCGGTATTTCTTATTTTTAGGAATAGTTAGGTATGTTAGTCTCTGATTTATAGTAATTCATGTATACCGGCCATTACGTATTAGTAGGGGTAGGGGTGCTACCACTGATTTATAATAATTCATATATACCGGCATTACTTATGATAAGGGATAGGGGTGGTATAGCCTCTGATTTATAGTAATTCATATATACCAGTATTCCTTATTATAAGGGAATGATGGTTGTAGCCTCTGATTTGTAGATTTATAGTAATTCATATATAACGGTATTCCTTATTTTTAGTGGTAGGGGCGGTGGTCTCTGATTTATAACAATTCATATAAACCGATAATTCTTTTTGTAATGGATAGCTAGGGGGTGATAGTCTCTGGTTTATAGTAAGTACTATATAAGGGGTTGGGGTGCTACCACTGATTTTTAATAATTCATATATGCATTACTTATGATAAGTGGTAGGGTTGGTATTGCCTCTGATTTATAGTAATTCATATATACCTGCATTCCTTATTATAAGGGGTAGGGGTGGTAGTCTCTGATTTATAATAATGCATGTATACCGGTATTTACATGCATGGTATACACATACATGACAATTGGTTGCACATATAACATTTATTTGTAGCGCCTATTATAGTATATTATATACCTATATATACTATATACATCCTCATATACATGTACAAATATAATCCCACTGCAATCAAGCACATATATATACATAAGTTGTACTGTATTTTAGTATATATGTATAATATACCGGTTATATGGGCCTTTATATTTACGCGTCACCATTTTGTGACGGTAACCGGGCTGCACCTTTAAATAAATTTACCGATGTATTAGATTCGACGCGACGAAAATGCGTCCGTCTGAAACAAAATTTACCGCAGTCGCGTCACTGACGGATTTAATACAATTAGATTCGAGTCGACAAAAATCGGTCGTTTGGAACGGGCCTAACCAGCTTATCTTGTGCACGTTAATATCGGCGTAGCCCGAGTTCCTGCCAGCCGGAGGAAACCCGGGCTAACATCTGCAGAGGGAAATATCACAACAATAATTGTCAGCCCGATGAATCCATTTATGGCAACGAAAATTGCCTTTAAATTGTCGACGAGTGGACAATGCCACATTAGTTGTACTAATTTCAACGCATGTAAATATTCAAACCCCGGCCATTAATGTGTGGTATAAATGCATTCTTGACGCGACTGTCGATTTGTCATACATGGCCAAATATTTATGTAAACGCAAAGCGTCCAGACAAGTTAAGGTTACATACGAAATTATTCAGTTGTTGGGCCCATGTATGTAGGCATATTCTACCGTGATTTAAGACCATGCGCACTTAACGGGTAATACAACAGTCCACGTGAGACATCCATACATAATGAATTTTGTTTTTGGATTCCTGTCATATTCGCTACTAATACATGATTATGGTTCGGATCATAATCGTTAATGGGTGGAGGAGATGGTCTCCCGACGCTTTGGACCACCCCGAGCGTTTCGTGCTCGAACTACTCAGTCTACTACAAATTCGTTAATAATAAAAGATATCGCTCATCCGCTTGCGATATATTTTTACCGCGGTTTAAAATGGCATGTGCTCGTAACACGTAACACGGTAACAGGTAATAACTAAATCCACATGAGGCATCCGCACCCATGGGAATTGTATATATATATTGTCACTTTGTTTCGGCTTGATTTGGTATCTTATTTCTGCACAATAAGTCACATATAGCTATTAGAACATTCCATCGCCCATTCGCGGCGCGATGGTATGTTTGACGTGATTTAATATACCGAGTGCCTCTAAGACCTCACATGAAGAAAATATTTTCGACCCGCCCATACGATTGTGAGTTATATGCCCAATATTCCTTCATTGAGATAATATAAGAAAGCCACTTAGCTGACTACTAAGAATATCGCACATTCGCGCGTGACATATACTTTAATAAACTGTGCCCTTAACGGTGATAACAAATATTGAAATCCATACGATGTATCCATATTGTACATGAATGGTGTCTGTAGGTGTCGGTTGTTATTAACGTATGATTCACATTCGATGTGATAAATGTTCATTTATTTAGTATATAATATGTCAAGATAGAGAAATGTACCCATTCGCATCAAGAAAGCGCCCATACAATTTGGTATTAAAATTGAACATATTCCTTTATTTGGGTCATATCTCGAAGCATAGCTATTCACACAGGAAAACGCCCATTCGCATACGAAAGTTTTGTTTGATGTGTCCAGTGCCTTAACAGTGAATACAACATCTACGTAAGAAATCCACACGAGGGGTTTATGTAGAAGGAGAAACTTGTTTCTTCACAAGTGGGTTCTTAACACTTTCGCAAACACTTCATTACTAGCTCACAACTTTTGTAATAAAAAGCCAGTTTTTTGTAATAATCCGGGTTCTTTCAAAGGTGGGCGAATTTTGTTTTGAAAAGTGGGAGCTTATGGTTTTTCTTACAAAAGTGGATATTTCAGATTATTAGAAGGGGTAACCAACTTGGTCAAAAAAATTAATACGCCATGGCGATCGCCCATAACAATTTTACTACAAAACTCGTCAATTTTCACCACAAAACTCGTCAATTTTACCACAAATCTCGTCGATTTTACTACAAAACTCGTCGATGTTACTAAAAAAACTCGTCGATTGTTACTACAAAATTGTAAATTTTACCACAAAACTCGTCAATTGTTACTACAAAACTCGTCAATTGTCACCACAAAACTCGTCAATTTTACAACAAATCTCGTCGATTTTACTACAAAACTCGTCGATGTTGCTACAAAACTCGTCACTTGTTACTACAAAACTCGTCAATTTTACCATAAAACTCGTCAATTGTTACTACAAAACTCGTCGATGTTACTACAAAACTCGTCAATTGTTACTACAAAACTCGTCGATTGTTACTATAAAACTCTTCAATTTTACCACAAAACTCGTCAATTGTTACTACGAAACTCGTCAATTGTTACTACAAAACTCGTCAATTGTTACTACAAAACTCGTCGATTTTACTACAAAACTCGTCAATTTTACAACAAATCACGTCGATTTTACTACAAAACTCGTCAATTGACACCACAAAACTCGTCAATTTTACTACAAATCTCGTCGATTTTACTACAAAACTCGTCGATGTTACTACAAAACTCGTCAATTGTTACTACAAAACTCGTCGATGTTACTACAAAACTCGTCGATTTTTAATACAAAACTCGTCAATTTAACCACAAAACTCGTCAAGTCAACTTCAAGTTGAGTTACAACGTCATTACTTCGCAACGCGACGTCCGAGGTAATCGCGACCAGGTCCAAGTTAATAACATAGTCATAATTCCTCTAGGTCCGAAGTTTCGCCCCGATATGTCGAGAAACGACGGATGAGCGCCGATGGACCAACATTAGATTGAGCTACAACGCCATTAACGTCAGGACGCGGGACGTTTTGACGTAATGGGGACCAGGTCCACATAAATAACATGGCCACAATACGTTCATATCTGCCGAAAAACGGCACAGCAGTGACGAGGGACCAATATCAAGTTGAGCTACAACGTCATTAACGTCAGAACGCGACGTCTGATGTAATCGGGACCAGGTCCACATAAATAACATAGCCACAATACGTCTATGTACCAAGTTTCGAACTGATCTGCCGATAAACTGCGGAGGAGTGACGAGGTACCATCATCGAGTTGAGCTACAACGCCATTAACGTCATAACGCGACATCTGACGTAATGGGGACTAGGTCCAAGTTAATAACATGGCCATAGTACTTCTAGGTACGAAGATTCGCTCATATCTGCCGAAAAACGGCACAGCAGTGACGAAGGACCAATATCGAGTTGAGCTACAACGTCAATAACGTCGGAACGCGACGTCCGAGGTAATCGCGACCAGGTCCAAGTTAATAACATAGTCATAATTCCTCTAGGTCAGAAGTTTCGCCCCGATATGTCGAGAAACGACGGATGAGTGCCGACGGACCAACATTAGATTGAGCTACAACGCCATTAACGTCAGGACGCGACGTTTTGACGTAATGGGGACCAGGTCCACATAAATAACGTGGCCACAATACGTTCATATCTGCCGAAAAACGGTACAACAGTGACGAGGGACCAATATCAAGTTGAGCTACAACGTCATTAACGTCAGAACGCGACGTCTGGGGTAATTGGGACCAGGTCCACATAAATAACATGGCCACAATACGTCTATGTACCAATTTTCCAACTGATCTGCCGATAAACTGCGGAGGAGTGACGAGGGACCATCATCGAGTTGAGCTATAACGTCATTAACGTCAGAACGCGACATCTGATGTAATGGGGATTAGGACCAAGTTAATAACATGGCCATAGTACTTCTAGGTACGAAGTTTCGCTCATATCTGCCGAAAAACGGCACAGCAGTGACGAGGGACCAATATCAAGTTGAGCTACAACGTCATTATTGTCAGAACGCGACTGAGGTAATCGGGACCAGGTGCACATAAATAACATGGCCACAATACGTATATGTATCAAGTTTCGTCAGCGGATGAATGACGATTGACCACCATCAGATTGAGCTACAATGTCATTAACATCAGGAAGCGACGTTTGACGTAATGGGGGCCAGGTTCAAGTTAATAGCATGGCCATAGTACTTCTAGGTACGAAGTTTAGCTCGCTCAGATCTGCGAGAAACGGCGCCGCAGTGACGAGGGATCAACATCAATTTGAGCTACAGTGTCATTAACGTCCACCACACAAACAATTACACAAAAAACATTGCATTTACTATATACGATTTTATTAAGTCCAAACCCGCCTTTGAAACTGACTAAATATTGTTGCTACAAAACTCGACGAGTATTACTACAAAACTCGTTAGCTTGTTTTTTACTACAAAACTCGTCGATATTTTACTACAAAACTCGTAACCTGAAATTACTACATAACTCGTCGATTTTACTACAAAACTCGTGAGCTACCACAAAACTCGTCGATTGTTACTACATAACTCGTGAGCTACCACAAAACTCGTCAGTTACTACATAACTCGGCGTAACACACGGGCGGCGTTCGTTGCAGAACTATTTATATTTGTTCAAATCGCCATCAACAGAAGGAACACCAAAATATATATGGTTCCGCTCATATGCCAAACATAATCAGCGCATAAATAGTATATTGTCGTCAAGACGTACGATGGTGTACGTTAACAAGAGACTGCTCGTTTTACAGAAGTTGTGCTTCTGTTTAAATTAAACATCTGAGTTTAAAGCTGGTTTAAACATACATTGACGGTCTAGCCAAACCGGGTCTAATGGGGCATGTGTGGTTTAAACCTACATTGGAGCCCAGCCACACCCGGCCTAATGGGGTGTTTGTGGTAGTTCAGTGGCTATCATATTCTATAAGATGAGGATGCAATCAGACTACCCAGTTACCAGCCGGACCACAAGCAGGCCAGTAGAGTGATTGTTGTCCCACCCTCAGTTATCGTGAACAAGCACACGCTCGCTCGTGTGAGAATTAATCAATTGTGACATGATAATACCATATAGCTGAAAGCGGCCACGCTCAACAGAAGGAATATTAAAATATATATAGTTTTGTTCATATGCCAAACATTATCAGCCTGCTCGTGTTACAGAAGTTGTGCTTCTGTTTACATAACACAGCGCAATTATATTGGTTAATCACACAAAAATGATATAAACGCTCTTTATTATTTCCATATCAAGAAAACAGTAACAAATAACGCTCTTTATGTTTACCATATCCGGATCTAAACAAAAGCCAGGAAACGTAACGTTTTTTTTTTCGCATTTGTTTACATAACAAAGAGGAAAAAATTGGCATAAGAACAAGGTCTGTCTAATTCTGTCTAATTCTTACTATTCCTTTTGTTTATGGTGGTTTTTGACGGAGGTGAATATTTTAACAGGATATCCACCGCCAACTTCGCCCGTATCTTTAACCCTTTACCCAACAGAACGGCCCTGTGCCAATGCATTCTCTTATATATGCGAGTCGACCATATATAAGAGAATGCATTGGCTTAACACATTAAAAATTATAAAATTGTTAAAGAATGTAAGAAAAAAATAGTAAAAAGTGTTAAAAAAATATTTTTTTTAGGCCAATGCATTCTCTTATATATGCGAGGCGACCTATGTTGACTCGCATATATAAGAGAATGCATTGGCACAGGGCATAACTGTAACTATCACAATGTGGTCAAGGAGCCGGTTCCAATGATATCCATATTTGTATGGTTCTATTGAGACAGACCGAAGATATTTTAGGCTGTTGAAGCTTTATTTGGCCGGTTTTGGCCGGTTTGTTGGGTAAAGGGTTAATGCATGACTTACGTGAATCCCAGCTGTTTGCAGACTACTTTGGCGTCGAGATCATCCCACTTGTCGTCGCACACTGTCCCCCATTGTTCATTGTGGTAAACTTCAAGACGACCTTCCCATGGTCCAGAGCCTCCAACCAGCCGCAGGGTAGCTGTAAAACAACAATCGATTTTCGGCAATTGCTCCAACATTTAAAGCAGAGTTCCGTCCCCTCGCCCCGCTGGTCTGAACACTGCCATCACGTATACAGAATGTAAGGAAGTCCTACATTTTTATATAAGACTTGTGTCTGTTACAATTAATTCTGCGTTATATTGAGACTGTCCATAGTCAGGGTCCGCGCTGGACCTAAATTTACTTTTGCCAAATAATTTGCCAAATGAAAATATTTTGTGCCAAATTATTTTAGCATTTGCCAAATGCTATCCTGATTGTATCAGTTTCGACAACCTCAAGTATTATGTTTCGACACTCGCGGTTTTTGGCAACTTTTGATATCGATAGAAACGCAGTTAGTTAATAATTAGGTTTATTATATTTTCAGTAACGTTTTCTGCCAAAATAATAATCGTATCCCCACTCCCGGAAGTGCCACGATGTTATCCTACTCTCAGAGGTTTATCCTACTCCCAGCGACGACGGACTATTTATCCCAACCTCGCACATTCCGAATTACGTAATTCGAAGTGCACGTTTTGGGTTACTCCCCTTACACCAAAATAATTGTCTCAGTTCCAGTGCATAGTCAGATAACACAAAATACATCAAAAACACAGACCACCAATGAGTTATCGACATCGAATTCCAGCTCAGTGAATTTGCAGGATCAACACCAACTGGGAAACATTTTTGGTTACGCTACACTTCGGAATCCAAAGATCGAAATCGTGATAAACAATTGTTCCCACAAGTGCATTCGCACCAAGAAAATGAAAACAGCGTTGAGATCCACTTCAGTATCTTCAAGCAGTTCCACTTCAAATTCCACTGACATTCGAGTGCATATTCCAAATGAAAGTGAGCAGTGATATCCCATAGAACTAGGAAGGCTTATCCACACAATGACATTCCAAACAGTTACTAATTTAATCAATAAAGTTTGTTATTTGTTTGAAAAATTCCTCGGAAAAATCCTCTTGAAGTTGGTGGCAATAGGAGAAATCAGTCAATGAAGTGACGTCACGTTCCTTGTACGGGGTAAAATACTATGGCGCGCGCGGCTATAGTAAAAAATTCATGAATGAGTGACGTAATCGATTTACCTTATTTGGGTTGTTATCTTATCATTGCGCGTAATTTAACGGAAACATTTAGGTCAATATTCAGAATCGGAACATCTTCTCAATGCATTTTATTAGAGTTGTGTCGTGACAAACTGTTGTGGAAAATATAATAAACACACTAGTTAACTGTCATCAGCGACGAACGAAGTTTCTCCTCTCGTGAGATGCGAGGATTAAAAATAATCCTGCGCATCTCACTCGAGGAGAAACTTCGTTCGTCGCTGATGACAGTTAACTATTGTCTATATACTCGCATCTCGATTGTGGTTTATCATACAACAATAAGGCCAAACAAAAAAAGTTTTTTGATTCGCAGGCAATTTTCTTTGAGAATCGATGAGGGAGCGAGGGTTTTATTTTCATTTTTTTTATTTTTGTTATGGGGATAATGCCCATAGTTAGCATGGGTTATTATACCTTCCCAGGATAAGAAAATGTAAAGAGAACATTGTTTTGATATAAACTAATGTATTCCACCATAAAGAATGACCAATTATCACATTGTACTACCCGTACATCAAATCTAAAATAAAGAATGACATAAATATATGACATTGTACTATCATTGTACTATCCGTACATCATATAGGGATTTACCAGAATGATATATATACAATGTATATTTCAATTTACTGTTGTTGATATATTTTATATATGTATGTACCTTCTTATCTATTATATATTTTTGGAAGATCTGTGTGTGTGTGTGTGTGTGTGTGTGTGTGTCTGTCTGTCTGTAATCGATGGACTCGAAAACGGCCGAGCCGATTTCGATGAAACTTGGTATATGGGGGTATTTTCGGGCAAGGAGTAACATAGGCCTATTAATTTTCAGATCCGAGGTCAACTTTTCACGTGCCGAGGTCAAATCTGTTTTTACGCTGTGTTACGGGACTTTCATTTGAGTTCGGTGCTTACAAATCGATTCGAAACAGCGCGAATAATAAAATGCCAGTCACAATAATGACACTGTGAGCATCTTTCGTGTTTCCTCTTTCCAACGATATATAATGCGTATGTATCCGTTTTAGTTATCTGTCTCAATTATCAAGAAGAAGTGGTACTATCTTCCTTCGGGATAAAAACAATGCGTAACTTCTATGACGTCGTTAGAGGTCATAACGTTAGATCACGTTAACGCTTAACCGGCCGATGCATTTGACTGTTTCAGACGTCTTGGCGATATCTCGGGCACCGATGGTAATTTATCTTTACGTTGAAACTTGATAATTAATGAGCGTACGTGTATATGAGGCGCGTTTATATACTTGAGTGGAAATCAAATCGGGTTAAACTGGCGGATTTGTACGGACGAAATTTGATGCATAGGGTATCTCGGTATCCGCTGGGCCGATTTCCCGGTATCCGCTGGGCCGATTTCCAACAGTTTTGGGGTGTTGGTGTTTGACCCCACCTGACCTTGACCTTCAAAATGGTCAATTCAAGGTCAAAGCCCGGACGAAGTCGGGTCACCTTCTAGTAGTATATATATCTATTTATATCTATATATATACTTTATCCATCTAAACTATAGTTAATATACATGCTAGCCTTAAAAACTTCAAATACTATTATATTAAACAGCATACACATCGCCAATACGCACCATATTTCTTTCCGGTTTGCATTCCCGAAATTGGAAATCTCAGAATTGTTTACGAAAAGTGGGTTATCTACCTTGCCGAAATATTTGAACATTACATTCAGCCGTTCCGGTGCGTTTTTCGTCCGTAATTTCGTACGCAGAGGTGACCGTTTAGCAACGTCCAATTTATACCAACCCACTATTTGACTTAATAAACTTGGGGTTTGAGCAGCTTGTGGTGACAATATACCTGGTAGTTATCGTTGCCTAGTGTCTGTTTTTGAATACCAACACATACACCATTGTATGTCTGTCATATTCGATGTTTGAAACATAACTAATTTCTGTTTTCTATTTTCGTGTTATTATTTGACAGATTCGGTCAAATTGAAAATCGTAATAAAATGGTTCAACGCGGGCCTTTTTTCCAGACGCGGCTATGCCCGAGAATCAAGACAGTTTTTTTTTTGCCTAAGCCAATCACCGAACAATAAAATGGTACTCTGCTGCATCAGAGGGGCACTTCACATGATGATTAGCTATGTAAACACCCCACCACACTAACACTGAGGTAGTAATCCCTCCAACCACCGGCACTAATGCTATGAGATTAACTGCATCTTAATAGAGGTGTTAACTTTTCCTAAGCCATATAAAACACCAATAATATAATTATGTTGTAAGAGTTTCCTGAAATGAATGGTATTGATTGACCAGTATTTTTTAACTTTCTTGAGGAATTAATAAGTGACTTGCCAAAGCTTTTGCCATTTGAAAATATTTTTTGCCAAATGTGAATTATTTTTGCCATTGGCACATTTGGTAAGTGGCAGCGCGAACCCTGACCATACACATTTGGAAATTGGCAGGATCATGTTGAATTGTTATATTTCCTTACATTCTGGGAAGACCAGCGTGGTGAGGGTACTGAACTGTCCCTTTCTGTTTGCAATTACTCGGCTAAAATTGGTTTAGCAAATCGTTGGTGTGCTTCTAAATGTCGTATATGGCATTTTAGCGCGAACGTGCGCTTGTGCATAATTATTTAGAATCTACGGATTCGATTACATATTTCAGCAGACAACTTGTCTATTTTTCCAAGTGTTAAAAAAACATTCTAGGAAAAAATTATATTATCTAAACCGTTCCTGGCACGATAATTCTGATTTGCTTGTTTGGAAGAGAAATCGCGGGAGCGCGTTTCATCAACCTTTTCGTGCCGGGCGCTTCCTGAGTTTTGGCGAAAACCACTTGCCAATGCATTCTGTTATATATGCGAGTCGACCATATGTCACCTCGCATATATAAGAGAATGCATTGGCCAAACAAATTTTATAATATTTTTTATAATGCTAAAAAATGTAAGAAAAGATTTTTTTTAAATACAAAAATTGTTAAAGAATGTAAGAAATAATGATAAAAAATGATAAAAATTGTTGAAGAATGTAAGAAAAAATGATAAAAAATGTTATATAATGTAAGAAACAAATTTATTACATGATCCTAACCTTATTCCATTCAATAAACCCATTCTATAAATTGTGATATTAAACATTCGGTTAATAACAGGAAATAGTGCCAGGCGACCTTTGACTTCCTGTTTGTCGTGTGTTAACATTCCGTACGCCACGTCTCAAAATACTATGGCTTCCTATATTTTTCCAACAAACTATCATGAATGAAGAGTTTGAAAAGTTATATCATTAATTATACGCCATTAAATGCGCCAAAGAGTCTTTATTTATCTGGGACTATTTCTTTACGCGGGCAAACAACGAATAGTTACGTGAAAAGTCATCGCATGCCTTACAGAAGCCGATGTTACTTTCGCGTCCTATTTGTTGATTTAAGTATGTTTTGTAGATGTTTTGGATCATGTAATAAATAGAATCTACAACTCGTCCCAAGTTTATAGCGGAAATTACAAAACTCGTCCAGTAAATTACTGGACTCGTTTTGTAAATTCCGCTATAAACTGGGGACTCGTTGTAGATCCTCTATATACAAAATGATACATTGTTTTTTTAAATGGAAGAAAAAATGATACAAAAATTATAAAAATTGTTAAACAATGTAAGAAAAATTTATAAAAAATGATGCAAAATTGCTAGGCCAATGCATTATGTTATATATGGGAGGCAACAATAGGTCACCTCGCATATATAGAGAATGAGTTGGCACAGGGTCTTTGATGTTGGGCCAGCGCAGCTCCCGTCATGAAAGGGTTAACCTGCATGGATGAAAGAAAAGAGACTATTCGGACACGCTGGACTCGTCAAAACTAAATACCGTATTTCACGACTTATAATTCTCTCTTCTATAGTGTGGTTTAAAACCATAAATTCACCTTCATCTCATCAACTGGGGAGATATGAATGTGAAACTTTTTTCTTATAAATTATTATCATGCAAAGATATTGACGAATACCAATTTTATTTCCAGAGGTAAATCATTTTGTGTGACTCCTATAAACTTTAATTTTTGGACGATACGATATTTTAGAAGGTCATCGACGAAATGCCGAGTAATGTGATATATATATTTATTTCCTCCATTCACGGAGAGTTATGAATAAAATAAATTGACAAAATGAATGAATATTATACAAGCAGTACACGTATTTTCAGTGAACAAATAGTAGTGGCCAAGAGCTCAGCACACATACTCACACGCATACGTACATACATGCATACTACATATTCGCACGCCCTCATACATGCAGTTCACATACTAATACATACAGTGCAAAAAACGCGTGCACGCATACACCCGTATACTCACACAAACATATATATATATACACACCCACGCATAATACATATACGCCATACATATTCGCACTCCAAGCTCCCGTACATACAGCGCGCATATATACATACAATTAATGAGTGGTCTGACTATTCACTCCCACGTATTTTTAAATATTGGCCATATTCAATGGACGCGATATCAACATACGACAGACAGGGACGTGGCTTAATGATGTGTGTTGGTGTACGACATGTCATTTTCAACTATACAGCACCCCTTGACCGAGGCCGAAAATATCGAAATCGAGGAAATCTCATTTCCACTGCCCACCGGTTGTGTTGGACTTTTCCAACTGATACATCAAGCTTTCAAACAGTTATAAGCTTACGACCTAACACCCACTATACGATTGGAAATTGTCCAACCCGTTTTCTGTCCGCAAATTGACCGAAATTAGGAAAATAAAAAAATTTTGGTCTAAATCAACAAATTTCACACTATATATGCTGGTTGGAATATCAAACTATCATGCAGATTAATTTTTATCCAATAATTATCTGTGGCAATGCATGTTGTGTCAAGCATGGACTTTCCAGCTGTTGGGAAGTTTTTGTCCGCTCTAGAGTAAGTACAAATACAAGGCATTTGTAGCGGGTATCGGGTGTCTGTATTTGTGATAATGCGTACTTTTGTACAAACAGCCATTCCAGCAACGGCTACAACACAATATTATGCGTTTGGCATTGCAAATTCACCACGACATCAAATTTCAGTATCAACTTCGTGGCAGGCAAAATATGTTACGTTTCGTGCAATTAGTAATATGATCATACGCAAGCGTAATTAACGAACCAAAGCTAAAACAATCATATAGGGGTTTCTGCATGTAGCGTTTAAAATAATTCTTGTCAAAATCACTTTATAGATTCCCACCAAATAATATTCACATGCATGTTTGGTGGGGTAATTATAAATAGTTATATATGTTGTCGAGAGTGCATGGAACTGAAACTAACCATTATGGGCCTATATTACTTGGCGTGCTGGGGGGATGTTCATTTCAATCATAACATGTCATCATGTCAATTTCAACGATAGTCGACAAACAACGTCATTGTGTAACTGAATGTATCTTCTGCTTTGTTCATAAGTATGTGTATTCATTCAATTCAAGAAAATAGGATATATATATGGATTATCAGATGCATGTAAGTATGCAGACTTATGATAACAATCAAATCCACGTTAAATATTATCTTATTTCCTTTCGCACGGTATAATCTCTACAGAACCATGCAGTATTGATCAACTGCTGTGCATCAGTTGGAAAATAAAGCTTTGAGATACACGTATATCGTGTTGAGTTGTGGTGATTTTAGTTTATTTATGATTTGATCCAGTAGAGTGCCGGAGTAGACCCGTTAGAAATTCATTATGGACCTACTTTCCCTTATAAATAAAAACAAATAAATGATTTTATGACGTTTATATAAATAGGAGAATGTTTGCACATGGACTGATTTGTGTTGGCCTCTTGACAGCCGATTACGGCAATAATGCTTCAGGCCCACCGATCTACTGTGGGACATTCGCGCTCCCAAAATTCAACAATTGGAGTGTCGCATTAGTTAATAATTGGTGACGTCATAAAATCAGATATAGCCTATATACGACCCAAAGCGTCCGGCTTTTGTTCGTTATAACTAATATCCGCATGTCTGACATGTTAATACAACATACCTAGTTGGTAAATATTTTCAAAATTTCAATATAAACTGTCAACCGTTTACAGAAGCCATTCAGTTATTACACAGAGAGAAAACAACTCGGAAAGCTTTGAATGAAAATTGGCCATCTTTTCCACTTCCGGTGGCCATTTCCGTGGCCATATTTCCCCTAGATTTTATCTCTATAAAACGGTGGCCATATTGGACGCCATCTTGTCTCGTGTCTATGCGGCCACTTTTAACGTCTTAACATTGCTTTAAGTTGAAAAAAAATGAGTGGGATAAAGTTAAGTGATGTGATGGGGTGTAGGTGTATCCTGTTAGCTCCCATACTATTATATTTGTGTTTTCATCACATTTTCGTGACCTTTTGACCTCTGTCGACGTCATCAATAACAACAATAATATTGTTTTCTACCTTTGTGTAGAGTATCCAAATACATACAAATTTACACATATCCTGTTAAAATCCAATCAGAATGACATCACGTATATGGGATTAGCGTTCCCCACCCCATCACAATCTGGGGAAATGGTAACTGAGTAAGGCTATACTTTTACCCAGTGGGTACACTAGGATCAAACATATTTGCCGTTAACGTCAATTGTCCTGTAAAATACACATTAGGGTACATTAAATACCAAAGAAGTTAAGTGCATTGTGGGTCCTGTCAGACCGTGTGCTATATATAACAGTGCTCACTACATCATACGTAAGTTGTCCAAATCGTACTAAATTAATTTAATTAATGGAATGGTCATTTAGGTTCTGGGACATGAATAATATCAGTCGTCTCAACTTGTGTTGCCAGTGATATACTGACGATTTTTGTTTGACTATTTCTTTAGCGTCTATATATGACAGATGTTTCTCAGCATAATATCGTTGAATCTTGAATTCATAGTCCCAAATGAGACATGAACGATCCATTGTGGCATGTGGACCTCGACAGCTTGAAAAAAAATTTAAGATTCGTACAATCCTAATGATCATGACCAGAAATAGAACATCGTGCTCATATGGTTTCTTTACTGTTGCAATGTTCCTGGTCATGGACATACCCCTGATGTCTAAAAGATCGTAGTGGGTTTGGAACAGTATGTGCATAAATCCATATACATATACCCAACCTTCAATGTCGGTGGATGTTCTCAGAATAATTAGATATATTACGAGTTCTCAACACAGCTCTGCTACTGTGTAAATGTCAGCTTCATTATTTCGTGAACATTCAGAAGAGAGCCACTTAGTGGCCCAGTCCTGGCCGGTTTGACAGACTGTAATTGCATGGCTATGCTTTGTAGCGTTTTATCAATCACAAATACAGAATTTCTCTTGACATTCGGATCAAAACGAAGAACCAAATACTGAGACCTCAGGCTCTGTCGAACTTAGCAGCTGATAAATGTTACGTTTTTATTTGTTTTGAGTTGCCATATGAAAAGAAGATAATCGACAACTAGCAGAGCAAACGCCTCGGAGTATCCTTCGAACTATGGTCTGGCCAAAGATTGGTACACATATGAAGCGGTGACTGAATATAACAGCATCCCGGTACCTCCCCGCAGTGAGACAGGCGTGAACTTTACAAGACTGAAATATTGAAAGGTCGTGCAGACGAAATACAAGAGACATGATACGAAAGAAACAACATACATGAAAACAGAACACACAACTAGACACCAGAAACAAAATAGAACGGATGGCAGAAATGTAATCTGAAACAATGTGGAGAGGCGTGACTAGTCGGGTCAACTCAAACATCCGTCTTGAAGTAGGACCAAAGAGGACCATGAGCTAAGCCGTATCCGTAATTCGATGCCTCGCGTGATACGGCCGCCCTAATACCCCCAGGAGTCCTACACCACACATCGCGGGATGCACCCACGACAAACCGGTACAACATTTGGGGATTCTGGCCCCTCGTCATGGAGCGGTAGGCCTATTCAACCCCGGGTCCACACCGGGCAAGAGGACCACGAGCTGAGCCGCATCCGCAGGTAGATTCCTCATGTGATGCGGTCGTTCCAGCACCCCCAATATTACCACACCTCACTGGATGCAAACAGGGTGCCACATTAGGGGATTATTACCCCTCGCAGTGGGGCGGTGGGCATATTCTACCCCTGGTCCATACGTGGCATGGGGACCATACATGAGCTGAGCAGCATTCGCAGGTCGATGCCTCACGCGATGCGGTCACCATAGTACCCCCGGGACTACCATACCTCAAGGGATGCATCCTACGGCAAACATGGTGCTACAATAGAAGATTTTTTATTACCACTCGCAGTGGGGCGGTGTGCATATGCTACTCCTGATCCACACGTGGCAAGAGGACCATGAGCTGAGCAGCATTCGCAGATCGATGTCTCGCGTGCTGCGGTCGCCATAGTACCCCTGCGACTACCACACCCAAGGGATGCATCCTACGGCAAACAGGTTGCCACAATAGAGAATTCTTACCTCTCGCAGTGGTGCGGCAGGCATATTATATCCAGGGCCGACACGAGTGCAATATGGAAAGAGTGCGATAAGCAAAACACTCAACATCGTGGCGATTTTTGTTATGGGAGAGTGATTCTTCATGACATACTGAGCACCGAAAGCTTGACGCGAGGATTTGCGAGCGCCCTGGTGTAATGAACATGGTGGTCGAGGTTTTTCCAAACCTGACTAAATGTATATACGTTCATGAATCACAGCGACACAACGTGGATCACGGGTAAACACCGAGAAGCTCCTATATATGCAACGGAAATAGCATTGGATATGTATGCAATTTCCATAAATATTTTGCGGTCATTAAAAAATGAACAACTCAAGAAAAACATATCAAATCTTAGTTACAATAAAGTTATAAAATAAATCGAAATGGCGTAAAAAATTCTAAGTAGCTGTCGGTGTTTTCGGCGATTCTCAGTGACTCGATGTGATTTTTGGTGAGCCCTGACAAGTCATGGGATTCGGCTGAACAGCTGTCCGTTTCAATTTCATTTCTTAGCATGAATCTTGTTAATGTCTCTAGGTACTTAACTGGTGCACTGATGGTTAGCAGTACGGTTATTATCAGGGCAATCCCATGCGGAATTAATTCTGACGCAACAACGAAGTTTCCTTTTAAATCATAGGCATTATCGAATAGTCGTCATATTCATTTTTGGCACGCGGTATATATATGTGGTAATATCACGCGATGCTACTGTCGTATCTGCGACAGAAAGTAGTCGAAACATTTAGGTTATCGAGAAATAACCTAAATAGCTAATGAGTGACAACCGATTGTTGTGTAGTAATCCGTTGATTGACAGGGTATGATTAAATCTACTATATATTTTGGGACTTCTGTCTGTCTGTTTGTTTGTTAGCAATGGCCGGGAAAACTGCCGGACGGATTTCTAGGTACTTTTGTCCGGGGAGTGTTTTGGACGTGTCAAATCGTGACCCCGACCTGACCTTGACCTTCAAAATGGTCAATTCGACGGATGAAAGCAGAAAAAACAGAGAAAACAGCCCGGACGAAGTCGGGTCACCCTGCTAGTTATATATAAAAATCGGATTGCACAATGTTGCTTAAAGTGTTATCCGGGTATAATATAACGATTCGTGCGTTTATGTTCTTACCCGGGCTAAGTCGCATGATTGTGGATGCTATATTTTCGGATTTATTTACGGATAGGATTTCCTGAAGGATTGCGCAAAGAAATTTACTTTCCACTTCGGCGATATGGATTATCACTCAGACTATACAGATGTTTCAGCCCACACAACCTGTCTCTATTTCGACCTCTTCCTGCCATTGAATGTTCTATTGTGTTCATACCTACGTATTCAATACCTACGTATTTCGACCGGCATTCGCTGTATTTTTCATGTTGGCTATCAATAACGACGCGTTCCCACACATATCTGACGTAAACCGAAACATCACTAGTGATTAGTTATAGACATATTTCATATATGCGTTGTTCTCTAATACTTGAAAACGTTACATGAAATTGAGAAAACAGTATGTACAAACGAATTATATATATATATATCTACCCCACCAATGGCCATACAGCCCTTCCATATATATCAATACCCCGCACACTCGTCCATTCAGTGGCATTCACACACTCCAGGCTTGAATATACACCTCACCCATGACAATCAGATATCATATGTATCACCGTACAATTACTCCGTGTATACCTATTCACTCCACAATTTGGCCATACGGTCACTCCCCCGTATACATCTACCTATTCGCCACACCCGTGGTGATACAGCCTTTCAATATATACTTATACCCTGTAAACACGGCCATCCATGCACTCCATACTTGGATTTTCAGATTACCCATGATAATTCAGCCATACACTGTATATTCATACACCACAGTTGTGGACACACAGTCACACCTTGGATACATATTCACTCCACCATTGGCCATATGGATATGGTCACTCCCTGTATACATATTTATCATACACATGGCCATATTGCCACTCACGATATACATATACACCCCACACTTGTCAATAGATTCACTCCAGGTGTACATATACACCCTACAATTGAATGTATATACCAATACCCCTAACACATGGCCATTTGTACACTCCAGATTTGCTTATACACACCACCCATGACAATTCAGCCACTCGCTGTATACTCATAAACACCAGCCGTGATCATTCATCTACTCCCTGTATACATATACACCCACCAATGACAATATATCAGTAACAGAAAAAATCATAGACATGCATGCCATATACATCCATACAACAATGGCACTTCATATATACTCACACGCCAGCCAATGACCAACCAGCGGTACAGGTATGCATATACACATATACAATCATGACCATACAGTCATTCCATGTACACCTTTTCACATTGCCCTATTTATCCATACACACCACCCGTGATCATACAGCCAACATATGTATACATATACCCCAACATGACAATACAACCACCAAAGGTACACATGTGCATCCCAGACATGACCATACAGCCACTCCATATATATATAAACAACACAGATAACTGTGTAGCGACATTGTGTTACACATACACCACTTTAATTACCATATAGCCACTCCATGTATACATATTCACCTCGCACATGACCACTCCTTATACATGCATTCCTATCACATTAACTCACCAGTCACTCCCTGGCTGCCATTTTGATATAAACCATGTATTAAGTCAATCAATGTTGATGCTAATGTACGACAGTAGCCAATTAATATGTCTCGCTCAGTACCGTTTGTGCGCATTTCCGTTCAAAACATGGCCCGAGACGTTTTTGGCAAAATTCCACACTGCATCCTTTAAAAATGAATTTGTCATATCTCATATGAGACAACCAGAATAGATCATTAATGTTAGTTGTAAGTTGATAAAGTAACATGGTTAATAACCAACAGTGTCACAATTTGCTACATTTTCGGAGCAGAGAATAATGTTTGGATATATGAGTAAAATCAACTTTTTTTGTTTGTTTCCATTTTGTAAGCCATCTTGAGTTATTTTGTCTACAAAACACATCAGTTTGACATATTTAAGACAGAATATTATATACAAAACCCGTCGTCTGTGTGTGGCAATGTGTGTGTATAACTCCCCTCACGCTTTTGGTGCGTTTATCACTTTTCAACCATGCGTCCAACTTAGCCCAAATTTGGACCACTGCTTCCATTGTGTCGTAGAAGATGACTCACCAACTTTCACGCCGATTGGTCAACGAACGCACGAGATCGAACATGGTCCACAAACGCCGTATTTGCACTCAAGTAGACACTATTTCTTATGACGTAATATTTGTCGAAATGACGTCATATGAGGTCACACACAAACCCACACTTGCTTTAATGCTACAGATGAAACTTCCAAGCGTACTACCATAACATTGGAAAAGGGCGCAAAATTAATTTGTCATCATGTTGAGTGTCAATATAAGTAAGGGCGTTGATTTTGTCGTGAAATTGCATGGGTTGTAGAGTCGAACGTTCAATCATCGTTAGAACTGGTGCTATTTTAAATATTAATGTTGTGCCCCGAATACCCTCGAACTGAAGAATTGGTAGGCGTCCAGATGACCAGAACCTTTCGTACTAAACTATTGGCATTAATCCACTTAGACAATACCTGCAAAGTATATCAATATGTCGCACACGAACTACCCGTGCAGTGGTTCGATTGTATAACTTAAATAGGGAAATGAAAGTTAATTATTCATACTGTTCGTCATGAGGAATAGTGAAGGTGTTGGTGTGTGAGGCGTCCATGATCAGGGATGTGGCTAGAGGGGGGTGTGGGGGTGTCTCACCCCAGCAGAGAGCTATATTTTCAATAGTTGGAAATTCCTAATTTCAGATAAAAACTATTTATTGGGGGAATTTATTGTTTTTGGACCAATATTTGCATATGTTCCTATTTTTGGTCAAAATTTTTGACAGAAATGGTCATCAGTTGGAAATTTTCCAACCTTAGGGGGGTGACAGGTTGGAAATTTCCAACACTTGGAAAGCTTGTGTCCTGGTCCCTCCCCCGTGGCCAGTCAAAAACTTCTAGTTAATTTAAGAAAACAATATTGTCATACAATTGGTCAACATTGTCATCAGTTGAAAATTTTCCAACCTAAGTGGGGGGTGTCAGGTTTGAAATTTCCAACTCTAAGAAGACTTGAGGCTAGTCTAGATGTTAGGATTTTGCGATTTTCTTGTTCAGATTTCAAAATTTTCGCACACCGGGCCGAACCATGGTCGGCCCGGTGTGTCATTGCCCGATCCACATGGCCAATACGAAAATGCTAATTAGTTTAGCAAAACAATATTTTACTACATTTGGTCAAACTTGTAGACATAAATGGTCATCAGTTGTAGAATTTTCCAACCTGAGGAGGAGCATGAGGTTTGAAATTTCCAACACTAGGAAAGCTTCAGTTGAGGCCAGTCTAGATGCTAGGATTTGGAATTTTCTTGTATAGTTTTCAAAATTTCTCACACCGAGCCGAACAACCATGGTCGGCCCGGTGTTTCCTGGTCTGTTGTCGGTAGCTGTGTGCATTTGTCTGGAATTATACCACTAGTTGTTTTTTTTGGGGCAATTTTCAGGTTAAAGTATCTTAATGTTCTCGTACTGGGAACATAGAAGCATGGCTTGTGAATATATAGGAAATTAGGCCTGAGCATGAGGTACAAGGGGGTGCAAATGGAATTATCAAAAAAGTTGTGTTGGTGTGATTCCGACTCAAGGGGGGAGGTGCAGTTGGAATTTCCCAAGGTGGACACCCCCCCCCCCCCCTCCCCCAGCGGAGACCCTCTAGCCACATCCCTGTCCATGATATTGGATATCCACCCATCTGTTGGGCTCATCGCATCAATTATGCCATTGCTATCAGCTGACGAATCCGCCTTATCGCAAACTGGCTGCGCCCATGCATGCATACCTGCTGGAGCGGGGGTGGTCAATACATTTCTTAGTGAAATACAGTGTTCCCACGCCGCCATGCCGTGACAACAGAAGCATACTATTAGCCATTCCATTTCTAATATAAATAAGAATCTGATCATGCACGCGAATACCAGTAAGTAACAAAGGACATTTATTTACCCGTCATTTTAGACGGGAAATCCCCTAGTGAAACAATAAACACCTTTGATACCAAAGATAGTTCCATTTTACTTGAAAAAATGGTCCAAACCTGAAAAGTTAAATTTTGCTGATTTTGATGTCAAATCTGTGATATAAAAATCCAATAATTATATTATGTCAGTGGTTAAAATAGTAACATTTAATCAAGATGCATCATAAATGTTAGTATTCAATATAAAAGGCAGAGTAGTCTTGCGTTATGATTATTGATGCTTTTGAAATTTAAAAATATGAGTTGGTCTCTTAAGAACGATCGCAATGACACCTTCCAACCGCTAAAACTATCCATCTCTATATAATATACACTATGTGATGTATTAGCATATGTAAAATGTATTTCAGACAAATCTACCATCTATGCTGGTCCCAAAACGCCATCCAGAAGAGTGCGGATTATACATTTTACTGTCTGGGTAGCTGCATAGCAACGGTTGTGATGGACATTATGATAGGAAACAACGTCATAAGTCTGTGTAATTCATCCTATGTCACAAATATACCTCAAATATGGAATTCAAAAGAAATAAAGTTGAATAAAATACTGTACTGCCACCTTTATACTTTCGGGTAGTTGCCTAGCAACCGTTGCTAAGCAGGGCCAAATCTCGATTGGGTCTATATCTGAAAATGATCAGTAAGGTGCAATGAACATATGTTGCAAGTTTCATGCTTTTATCATAATTTGTGTCATTCTTACATTTCAATGCACCAATCGCCTGGACTACACAGAAGCATGATATATTGGGGAAATAACTGATTTTGACCCATTTTGGAAAATGGTCACCAAGTTTAAAGGCCTATATATCATGACTGACATGTCAATTTCAACAATAATGCAGTTCTACATGTAGCACATTCGCTACGGATTATTTAGGAGCAAAGATAACGTATTCAAAACTGATATGTAAAATCAGTGGGTAGAAAATATATGACCCGATATGAAAAATGCTAATATTTTGGTGAATGACCTTGACCTTTGTGTATGACATTGACCTATAGAGATGAAATATCTCATGCCAAAACAAAGCACACCAAGAGTGTCACCCCATAGCTGTGCAAAGATAGAGTTACTGCATTAAACGTTCTAGTTGTAGACCAGTATAAGCATATTTTTTACACTGGCCAAAAACACACTCCGTTGCCATGGAAACACAAATTTTGCACACTAAGCTACACTGCCACAGTGCGCCCCAGCCCTCAGATAAACTTTAGATTAAAAGCTTTAAGAAAAATGTTGATAGAATTTGCCCACCAAAATGGTACCATGCTCGGTCCTGGCTCATGGACTATATGATATATACGATGGCCTCCCGATTTAGTAGAGTCGCTTATGTACTTTCGTGGGAATTATTTGAACAAATGTAGAGACTATGATATTATGATAGGGTATCACTTACTTTGTCGGAAAAAGTTTGTTAGACTTCATGGGTCTGCGACTTGAGAGAATTATAACGTCACAAAGATGACGTCATTGTCAGTTCAGTTAAGATGTAGGGTTGTCCTAAGAACTAACGAATTCAGCGCATATTTCTTAATTGTGATACACTTTTTTCAGTTAGGGTAATTCATCAATAGTAGTTCTCAAAGTACAGTACCCAATTTCGCGAGAAAATGTTATTCCAGTCAAAGATGGCTGCCAAAATGGCACTAGAAAATCAACATTTTAGCGATTTTCAAAAATCTCATGTAAAAGACCTTCCGTTTGGTAGCGACTGCGAATTGTGACAATTCTGTGTTTAATTATTGCTTCAGCAATGTGGTGACCAAATGTATTGTACAAAACATGTTCGATCTGTCAAAAATCCACTTTAGACAACCTAATTATAGCATCTTGTCAAAAATCAATTCCAATATTGTAGCAATAGATTTAAAGAAACGAGCGGCATTCAGTGATGGGAAATAAGTATTCGTGCCACATACGGAATTATTATCACACTTCAACAAAACTGTTCAATTTCATTCAAATTGGCTACCAAAATGGCAGTCAAAATACAAAAGTCAGTGTTCGTTACGGTACATCACCAAATGTCGCCCTGGTATTCCATCATGGGGAATTAGGTTAATCGGCTACTTTTAAGTAAATACGCATAGCTTTAATTTCTTATACACATTAGCGATGTTCTATACGGCATAAGCGTCATTTCTTCAAATTTCCTAATATTAAGTGAGGAGGGTGTTGAAGAGAAAATCCAACTCAGTATGTTAAACTAGAAAGTATCTTAGACCGCCATCTTAGCTTGGGTGGGCAATTGTTACTATTCCAATGTCCAGACTTCTGTGCTATACTCTAAGCCAGAGTATTGGTGGTTACCATATCAAATGGTAATTGATGATGCAGTTAATCGTTAGTGTTAGTTCTTGTCGTGACATATCGGTAGAAAATGCATATATTGTATCATAGAAGGTAGCAATATCCAATTGTTTATTGTGATAGCTATGAAGTGAGATTGTACTTCTCAGCTATACCATAAATATTGGCTGGCAAGAAACAACACATCCTTGTTTATAAAATACAACCAATAGTAGAATTAATTATATGGCTGTCATTTGGCCTGCTTGTCTCACTGTTAGTTGTGCTGTAACACAATTTGAACCTCGTTTAGCTGAACTTAGCATGTTTCAATCGTATTGATAACCACGACAGATCAAAATAGAACAGACACCCATATGTGGGTAATATATCCGTATAAGCGGTAGTGTCCCGTATCAATCTTAAAGTGATATATTGTGGATACCAGGTTCTGAAATCTGGATGACTGTTTTCAACAAAGTAGTCCAACCACTTTCATTGTATATGTGGAGTTTTGGAAAGTTAATACAAGTTAGTGACCCCACAGGACATGTTATTCAGTTAAAATGAACATTGCCATACACCAGGCTAGATCCCCACAAAACGGGCGAAGTGGTGTTCTTGGCTTTCCTCGTGTTCAGTTAATTGGTGGTAGCCAAACAAAGTGATTCGCCCAATATACGAAGGTGGCTTGGCATGAACACGGTAGGCTGGTATGGACCATTGATAGTATACATCAAACTAATATCCCATATTGATTTGTATGATTTAGGCATGTGAAAAGTTTAGGGAGACAATACATTGCGTTTGTACATCAGTTTAATAGGAAAGTGGTTCTGGGCAAGGGTTATGACTGTGCTGCCGGTCGCACTTGATTAGTGATTATTTTGAAGTTTATCGAAATCAACAGGGGCTGCGCAACTGCTTTGCATATCCAACCATGCGGCTTAGATGACGAAATAATGTCAATGGTAAGCGCAATAGATACGAGCAAAAATAGACAGGCGATACTTATTATGATACTAATTCCCGCGTTTTGACAAACTGTACGACCACACGGTGGGAAACGGGTGAAGCATCCATTGGTAGTGATGGGTCTTCCGGTGTCATGTCATTAGTTTGATTTATTATGTCCAATATACTCTGGAATTCAGGTTCTTAATACTGAATGACATTATGGGGCAACGCAGTCCACTAACTTCTTAACTTACAACATAATGTGAAGTAATAGTTGGAGTTAATAACAGCTCATGACGTGCCATGTTGATTCTGGTTATAGTTGAATTAGCACGCGTAACTACGGAGGTGGCCATTGTTCACTATAATAATGGCATCTTTCAGATCATATTATATAGGCCGATCCATATATATACTAATGACTCAAACTGTTCTAATTCTATTCGACTATGAGTTATCAGATCAGTAAGGCTATATCCCATAAATTGAATATATCATGCTGCATTCATGCATCTTGATAATCCCCCCAACCAAGTGGCATATATAGATTAACTTCAGCAGAACACGGTCATGGTGAGGTTATTATACGAAGAGCTCCATACATGTTCACGTGAAAATCAATCCAGTTTGATCAGATAGACTTCAGTTTTAACAGTATTTATTCCATGAATAATACAAAAAGTATAAGTATACGTTTAATCGTGGACCGTGTTCGACATCAACTGTGCAGGCTTATGTGAGTAATTTCCGGGAATCATTTTATATTCACCCCACCCAACGAGAGTGTTATGGTCCAGATACACGTTAGCGCTATTTGTATATGAGACAAACTAATTATGTACATTTGTACATACATGTAGTGATACATAAATATGCTAATATCGCTGTAATACAAGTAAATATATTGCTTGAGTTCTAGTTCAAATTTGTCAAGATCCCATCTTGGTCGTCATAGTAATGCACGTGTGGAAATGTACCGGTACTTAGTATGAACTGGTGACAAGAAGCAGTTTAAGCATGAGGCAATCATCAACATTTCTTCCTGCACATATGTTTGCCAGAATGGTAGTAGGGGGTTTCTGATCATTTTGTGTCGAATTTCCATTCCAATCACCAAGAGTACCCATACAAGGATTTATTTTACGAAGACTAGTATGGATATTATGTCAGAAAACGTCCGTGTAACTTCGAAAGACTATCCAACCTCGTTCATCTACCAAGCCTATACAGGCGGTATACATGTATCATGGCGAAATGGAAAAGAATAAAGTATAGCTAGAATATCCGAACAAGGCCCCGGGCGATCTCCTGGTTTATATTTTCAATTTCAGTCTTCAAAAGCCAGCTACTGTTAGCTATATACAGTAATCTGATTGAGTCGTCGCTAAACCTTTTATTATACGAGTAGATAAACTCAATCGTTATCGATATGCAAGAACGTATGGCGATCACATGCATGATTTGAGCATTGGTAGCTGACATTGCCTGAATAGGCAACTTCACTATTATCTTATTATCTCCACATCGAGTTTGGCACAAGTCCATATACTTAACGTGCATGAACATATATTTCAGTTTTATATATTTCTCACCGAAAGCCCATGTATGATAACGATATGCGTATGTACCTTTCTTACACGCTGTGATATATTTCGGAAATATATGTATTTTAATGTCACATTGGCGGCCATCTCGATTACAATGAAATATTAATAACTCCGGATAATCTAAACCGGAGTACATTCATTCATATATCTAACCGAGATATCGTTCTCCTGTGGTGGACATGTTATACAAATATAATGTTTGGCGAATTTTCACGATGCTTATCTAGACAATAGTTGTCATATGAACTCGCATTTTGAATCATTGCGGTAAGACAACTACTATGAATGTGCCATAACATGGTGAATATTTATTTGGAAGAAGCACCTTAGGTTACTACATTCACCTTCTACATGACAGAAACGTAATTGGATGAAAGAGGGTAAAATTTGCGTATTATCGTATTTTGGCCGCCATCTTGGAAGCCATCTTGGATTAAGTTGACAGTTTCTGGATCCAGTTAGATGTAAATACCTTATGCAGTGATCATACTCATTTCCATCATTGATTAATTCTAAATTTCTATAAGGAAATAGTTAGAAAATATAATAGTATATTTTGGCGAAATTCATACCACTTCCTTTAAATCATCGCATTTGGAGAAGACAATCAAGTTTATGATTAAAGATATCAACTAAAGTGATGCCTAAGTGAGTTGTTATCAAGATTGAAGAGAATTATATTCCCTAATTTTCACCAGTTCGATACAATCGGAAATAATGTAGGTGACATGTATGGAAAATCATCAATTTCCCACTTCCGGTCGCCATTTTGGCGGCCATCTTTGATCGAGAGGAATTTTTTGTTATACAAAAATATAACATGGCGTCACACCATACACGGTACAAAAGGATTGTCAAATATTTTATATCACAATTATATTTTTATCATTTCTAACAATGGTGAACTTAAGAAAATGAGCATGGTGGCCATCTTTGTGACGTCATCAAACTACCCAGTCGCGACCCCAGGGGGGTCTAACAAATTTTTTTCTGAAGTAGAGACCATATACTGGCTCATGAGCATGTTCTCTATATTTGTTCATGAATTTCCCACGGGAGCCCAAAATCGGACATAAGCGACTCTACTAATTGGCGTCTATTCGTCATCATCGTCGTCACATATACATCGCCATCGTCACTGTCATCATCATCGTCGTCATCACTATCATATAGTCATCGTTTTTGCGAACACCGTCATCGTAATCAACAACATCATAATCATCGACATTGTCATCATCACAATCATCGCCATCATCATCACATCATAGCTGTCGTCTTCGCCATCACCCCATCATAATCGTCGGCATGGTCATCGTCATTTTCATCATGATGAAACTGTACCAGCAACACTAGTAGTGAATGGTCCATGTACTTAGGGACCGAATATTATAACAATTAATAAATAATAGCTCAATGTCCATAGCTTTCGGGACACGCCCTTCTTCAATGGAATCATCGCGACGGAGTGAAAATGTCGAGAAATAATGATCCGTGGTGTCGGTGTGGCCGAGGCGCATAAAGTCGACGTTATAACGGACTTCATCATTATTCTGTCGATAATTGTTAGTGACTGCTGCTGCAAAATGTAATTTTCATATACTATGATTCCACTGAAGAAGGGGGTGGCCCGAAAGCTTTGGACATTTAGCTATTATTTATTAATTGTTACCAGCAACAGCTCAACAACAACAGTCAGTTCGTCATCATCACCAAACCTAATTGTCAATAAAGATTTTAATATAATTTGTATCTAAACATAACGACTAGTTATATTCGGAGGAGTGATGCTATATCGGTGATATTATATTAGTCGTCAAGAATAATATGATCATACGCTAGCGTAAGTAACGAACCAAAGCAAAACCACTCATATGAGGGTATCTGTGGCTTCTTTTTTTTACTTCTTTTTTTTTTGGTAAAAAAAATCAGTTTATACATTCTCTGGTATTCCCTCCAAATAAGATTCACATAAGGCTATATTTTCTGGGTTCGTAGAATTAATGGACCCCAATCGTAATTTCGAGTATAAATTTGGCAAATATGTCGTACTTCCGGGTAGTCTTGATCGACAGCTAGACTATTTATGGTTATAAACTACTAGTACCAACATCAAAGTGAAAATAGTTATACCTTGTCGAGAGGGGAACGGGGACATCTTTAATGAATTTAACCAATATATTTCTTTTCTTGACGCTGGGTGAGCACTGCGGCGGAGATACTCTACCGAAGCGTGTCCATTTCATAGCTGTTCATTTCATTCAAAGGTGTCAACGTGTCGATTTCAACGAAAATCGACGAACAACGTCATCGTGTAACTTTCCCCATTGACCGAGTTCGCCTGAATGTATCTTCTAATTTGTTCATAATTATGTGTTTCCTTTCGATTCCAGAAAATAGTATATTTATAGATTATCACATGCATGTATGTACTATATAGTCTTATGATAACAATTAATTCCTTATTAAATATATATTATTTCGTTTCGCACAGTACCGCACCGCCCATCTTCGCACAGTAGAACGGTAAATTCGTGATGACATTCGTATTATATTTCACATCAGGAATTTCGATCACTTCTCACTCTCCCCGATGTGTGTAGACTGTAGTTACTATAGTGTCGTTATTTGTCGTGTCTAATTTTCTCAATAAAAGGTAAACTAACTCTACGAATGAACTTACATTGTAATTCAATGTTCATAATTCTCATATGCAATACCAGTAATCGAAAGACACAGTTACAAGATTTTCCTATTACGACATTAATGCTTTAAGCCCACCGATCTACTGTGCGAAAAAAGCGCTCGCGAAATTCAAAACAGCTGCGTCGTATTAGATAATAATTGGTGACGTCACAAAATCAGATATAGTCTATATACGACCCAAAGCGTCCGGCTTTGGTTCGTTATCAATGGTCACATGTCTCCTGGTAGTGGTACATGTATATTTAACCGGGAGTGGTAGTATATTTAACCGGGAGTGTTAGTATATTTAACCGGGAGTGTTAGTATATTTAACCGGGAGTGTTAGTATATTCCCGTTATGGTAGAAATAAGAGCGTTTATTCACTTATGTGCGAACAATTGAAGACAGCTGGCCATGTCAAGTATTTCCAGAGCAAATGAAGCTGGTATATCAATATTTCGTGTATTTGTCAAATACTCTTATTATTATTATTATTATTCCTCCTTCCAAATTACGTAGACACAATTTGGAAGCTCGAATGAGTCATGTCCTTTAAAACTTGTGCATGAAATGTTTTTTTCAATTGTTCAATTTTGTTATTGCATAACAAAACATACATGCAATATAACACATATAACTTAGCATCAGATATTTCAAAGTAAGGTAGGGGAACTACCACACAATTGTACCCAACAGAAGGGCCCTGTGCCAATGCATTCTCTTATATATGCGAGTCGACCATAGGTCGCCTCGCATATATAAGAGAATGCATTGGCTTAACACATTAAAAATTATAAAATTGTTAAAGAATGTAAGAAAAAATGGTAAAAAGTGTTAAAAAAAGATTTTTTTTAGGCCAATGCATTCTCTTATATATGCGAGGCGACCTATGGTCGACTCGCATATATAAGATAATGCATTGGCACAGGGCATAACTAACCCCACAATATCTCATGCATGCACTTCATTCACACCTGCATCATCAAATAATTATAAGGTATTCTGGACATAGCACATGTGTATTTTTTTAAATGTGCACATAAGATTGGACACAATTAACGCTGGTAAAAATCATGATATGTCAAACAGAAATAATGGTACTATTAGATATGTGTTGTCCCATAATTATATGGGTGGTAGGGCGGCTTATATTAATAGGGTAATTCCTTTTCTACAACATTTCAATTTTTTTTTAATTTGATTACTTACCTGGATCAACGAATCCTCCAGATTTGTCGGTGAGTAAGAAACATGTGCCATTGTAGAAAAACGACATGCATATCCCATTCTGCTGGCAATCCGCGGCACACTGGATATCGGAACTGGACTCTACAGCCGAAATAATTGCAGTTTTGTCCAATAATCCGACTCCTTTGTCGAAGAGCGTACCAGGACCACACCACATGGATGCCACTAGGGGCACTCGCATGCAATAACATGTCAGAAATAATATGATTAATTCCATTGCAAGTCTCCAGAATAACAGCTATATAGTTTTTGAATGGACGATTTCCAAAACTGTCTCTTTTAAGCTGAAGGCTGCTTAAACTTTTGTATTACGCCAGGCGATAAACAGTCTTATGTCGTTAGGCTTCGAGACCCCTTCTGTTGGTCGGTTACATTAGGTTATTACACCCGTTGTCACCCGATCGACCAGACAGTTAAATTGAGGCTTCCTTTAAAGACATCCGATATTGCTTGAAACTAAGGCTTTACGATCGATGAGTAGAAAGCACCGCGAATATACAGTTTGTAAAGAGTCTGCGATACGCAAAATTATCGACAATGGGGAGCACTTTGGATCACCAGGATTCATGCTAATTTTATTATCGGTTATCCACGGTGTACATACATGGAATGGATTAACGCCAATCAACATGGTTGATTGGTTGATTGTTTAATGTCGCTTTCAGCAACTAAGGCGATATCACTACACTGCCAGTGTTAGTGGTGGAGAAAATCAGTACAGATAACAGTGATTTAAATGGCTGATACACTCGTTGACCATGTGGGCAAACCACAGGCCATCGACGGGTAACTGGCAACTCCACCATATTGATTGATTGATTGATTGGGGTTTAATGTCACATTCAGTAACTAAGGCCATAAAAAAGACATTGCCAGTTTTAGTGGTGAGCGAAATCTGCACACTTACGGATAATCTAACAGTGATTTCAATTGCTGATAGACTCGTCCACCATGAGTGGTAGCATACCACCGGCCATCGGCGAGTAATTGGCAACTTCACCAGATTGATTGTTTGATTCATTGATTCATTGGTTTTGGGTTTAATGTCGCTTTCAGCAACTAAGGCCATATCACCACATTGCCAGTTTTAGTGGGGGAGCAAATCAGCACAGGTACGGCTAATATAACAGTGATTTCAATGGCTGATAAACTCGTCGACCATATGGGCAAACCACAGGCCATCGACGGGTAACTGGCAACTCCACCATATTGATTGATTGATTGATTGGGGTTTAATGTCGCTTTCAGTAACTAAGGCGATATCACGACATTGCCAGTTTTAGTGGTGAGCGAAATATGTATACTTACGGATAATCTAACAGTGATTTCAATTGCTGATAGACTCGTCGACCATGAGTGGTAGCAAACCACCGGCCATCGGCGAGTAATTGGCAACTTCACTAGATTGATTTTTTGATTGATTCATTGATTTGGACTTAATGTCGCTTTCAACAGCTAAGGCCATATCCCAACATTGTCAGTCTTAGTGGTGGAGCAAATCCGCAGACGTACATGTTACGTTCGTGCCTTTGATGTCCCCGAACAACATTTCCTCGCATAAATACACACATAATCGACCTATAAAGTGAAATAGGTACATAATGTGAAATAAGCAGATAATGGAGTCATGTCCGTTATTTCGTTTTATGGCGCGGGTTAAAGAGAAAACACATCTGAAAGAGCATACACCTGAAAAGTCGTGATTTGGCTTATATTTGTCATTGTGCGCACATCATCTGCTCAGAGTCTCCTCATTATGAGTAGCTAATGTGACTAAAAAGCTCTCATTGTCAGCACATTATAGACTCAAAATGGGGCGATTCTCAGCAGATTATGATCCTAAAACAATTTCTATTGTAAGCAGATAATGTGGGGATTTTCGGGAGAACAGGCTGCCCCGAAACTAGCTACTAGATATTCTAGGAGTGATCCGGACAAGTTGGACTGTTCTGGATGCGTGGGTATTTATTAAACCGATTGACACCAGCTTCATGCAGAGTTCAGTCCCCTGCTACGCAGGACTTACCGCTGCCAGCACCTACACTTAATGTGAAGAAAAATCAATCATTTATTTATTTGAGACTTTTGTCGGTTAAAATTCATTCTGCATTAACCCTTTACCCAACAGAAGGGCCATGTGCCAATGCATTCTCTTATATATGCGAGTCGACCATAGGTCGCCTCGCATATATAAGACAATGCAATGGCTTAACACATTAAAAATTATAAAATTGTTAAAGAATGTAAGAAAAAATGGTAAAAAGTGTTAAAGTGATGTGAAACACTCCGGTTGGGTGACCAAATAGAAATTGAGAATAATCTTGCTCAAATTAGTTATTTGTTACTAATATTAATCCAAATTGACGGTACACACGGTGTCATTCTTATATATTAATTAAATGCAACTGTTCTCGATGGCGAAATCATTTATGTTAGATTGCAGCCGATAGTTGCGTCCCGAATCGAGATGTAAATATTTACAATTCGGCGTAGTTCAAACGATGTTTTCTATGGAATGATATGGTTGATTTCTTTGAAATTTTGGCGATGTTAGTAGAATGCTACATTCCCCATATTGTCGTAGCGCCTGAGTAATAACTTATACATTTCACGCACACGAACAAGTCCATAATATGTCTTTGAAAAAAGGCCAATGCATTCTCTTATATATGCGAGGCGACCTATGGTCGACTCGCATATATAAGATAATGCATTGGCACAGGGCATAACTGTAACCATCACAATGCGGTCAATGAGCCGGTTCCAATGATATCCATATTTGTATGGTTTTATTGAGACAGACCCAAGATAATTTAGGCTGTTGCAGCTTTATTTGGCCGTTTTTGGCCGGTTTGTTGGGTAAAGGGTTAATCTGAGAAACTGGACTGTCCATGTTCATTTGTCAAAATTGTCTAGATCAAGCCAGAACGAATTGTAACTGAAAAACGCTTCAATAAAAAATATTATATTTAATTAGAGAATACACATGCCTTCAGCGGTCATACATAGTGTAGCGAGGGGACTGAACTCTGTTTTGCAGCATGCGATTGACCATGGCTCGGATAGGATAATTATTGAAATTTAAATTAAATGGTCATTCATTTATTGAGATAATTTCAAATAAGATACAGTAACAAAAGTAAAGTATTTTGATAACAATAAGGCCTCTTCATTATATACCAACAATGTACATGCAAATATATCTAGCATGCTGTGTCGTCTGAGCTTGAAATGACAGCATTTAAAGTTCAACTAGTGATATATTTGACACACAATAATTAAGATTCCCTATGCCAATTTTCCGCTTACCACAGGGGAGGGGCGACAAGCATGTGTTTTCCGGTGGGTGTGTGATCAATGGGTCCCAAAGGCATGTTTCCGCAACTCAAAACTAATATGCAAATATTTTTATCTTTACTTTTTTGGCATTAAAATTTAGGAAAAAAATCAGAGTTGACATCCATACTGCATGCTTGCAGACTGTCGGTACTTATCTTGTTATAAATTGCTGTTACTCCGGGCCAATCTATTATGGAAAGACACGGACAAAATTGCATGCGCAAAAACTATGATATTACAATAAACGAATCACATATAACCACCCAGGCAGAAGAGCATTACAAAAGGTTGTAGTTAACCCTTTACCCAACAAACCGGCCAAATACGGCCAAATAAAGCTGCAACAGCCTAAATTATCTTGGGTCTGTCTCAAAAAAACCATACAAATATGGATATCATTGGAACCGGCTCATTGACCACATTGTGATGGTTAAAGTTATGCCCTGTGCCAATGCATTCTCTTATATATGCGAGTCGACCATAGGTCGCCTCGCAATATAAGAGAATGTATTGGCCTAAAAAAATCTTTTTTTAACACTTTTTACCATTTTTTCTTACATTCTTTAACAATTTTATAATTTGTAATGTGTTAAGCCAATGCATTCTCTTATATATGCGAGGCGACCTATGGTCGACTCGCATATATAAGAGAATGCATTGGCAGAGGGCCCTTCTGTTGGGTAAAGGGTTAAATACGTACATCTGGTTAGTCGTGAGTTGTTTTTTTCGTGTTATTTTTTTCACATAATGAACTTATAATAAGTCATTATGAGTCGGTAATGGCTCTAATACACTCTCATTTTTAGTCCGCTGTGGACTGAAAATGGGGCGATTCTCCACCGATAATGAACCAAAAACAAATCCTATTATAAGCCGATAACGTGCTGATTTTCGGGAGAACAGGCTGCATAAATAGCATAAAACTTAGATGTAAAACTTACTGACCACCCAGACTTATATATAATTATATGTGGATACTCCTCAGACCTCAAACGCTGACAACCCAGACTTAAATATAATTATATGTGGATAATCCTCAGACCTCACTGACCACCCAGACTTAAATATAATTATATGTGGATAATCCTCAGACCTCTCTGACCACCCAGACTTAAATATAATTATATGTGGATAATCCTCAGACCTTACTGACCACCCAGACTTAAATATAATTATATGTGGATAATCCTCTGACCTCAAACGCTGACCACCAGACTTAAATATAATTATATGTGGATAATCCTCTGACCCCACTGACCACCCAGACTTAAATATTAATATATGTGGATAATCCTCAGACCTTACTGACCACCCGTACTTAAATATAATTATATGTGGATAATCCTCAGACCTCACTAACCACACAGACTTAAATATAATTATATGTGGATAATCCTCAGACCTCTCTGACCACCCAGACTTAAATATAATTATATGTGGATAATCCTCAGACCTCAAACGCTGACCACCCAGACTTAAATATAATTATATGTGGATAATCCTCAGACCTCACTGGCCACCCAGACTTAAATATAATTATATGTGGATAATCCTCAGACCTCACTGACCACCCAGACTTAAATATAATTATATGTGGATAATCCTCAGACCTCACTGACCACCCAGACTTAAATATAATTATATGTGGATAATCCTCTGACCTCAATGACCACCCAGACTTAAATATAATTATATGTGGATAATCCTCTGACCTCAAACGCTGACCACCCAGACTTAAATATAATTATATGTGGATAATCATCAGACCTCTCTGACCACCCAGACTTAAATATAATTATATGTGGATAATCCTCAGACCTTACTGACCACCCAGACTTAAATATAATTATATGTGGATAATCCTCTGACCTCACTGACCACCCAGACTTAAATATAATTATATGTGGATAATCCTCAGACCTCTCTGACCACCCAGACTTAAATATAATTATATGTGGATAATCATCTGACCTCACTGACCACCCAGACTTAAATATAATTATATGTGGATAATCCCTCAGACCTCTCTGACCACCCAGACTTAAATATAATTATATGTGGATAATCCTCTGACCTCACTGACCACCCAGACTTAAATATAATTGTATGTCGATAATCCTCAGACCTCTCTGACCACCCAGACTTAAATATAATTATATGTGGATAATCCTCTGACCTCACTGACCACCCAGACTTAAATATAATTATATGTGGATAATCCTCAGACCTCAAACGCATTGCCATGTCCATGTTCAACTTGGTGGGTCCCAAAAATGGAAAAAGACAAAAAGTATCATACGTGTCTGAAAATGTTTTCCGACATCCACCCGCTGCTTACCAGGCAAATTCCGATAAAAATGTTCCTGATCTTTATCTAAAAGCCCAAATTAAATAACTGCTCAACATTTGATGGAGTTTGGCATAACTATGTTTATTGTGACATATCTCCAGATGCCATTTCTGATACCAAAATGCCCGGCTTCAGAGGAATCGGTCTGTTTTGCTGTCGGACTATACTTGACAGAATGTTGTTCACTCTCGATATACCGCAGTGGTTCGCACTAGGAATGTGATTTATTTTTACTCGACAATATAGGCGTTACCTCTACACTGGGTATGATTGGACTGGCGCGAAACCGAAGATGGCGAGTTTGTCACTATGACCTACGGTTTCGCGTTTGAACTCGGCTTTTAGCTGTCGAAAGGTGGCTTGTACCCACGTTGTTTTTAACATGGCTTAATCATATCTATCCCAATGGGATCTCACAGTTACACAGTGTACATGGGAATGGTCTATTGTTGATTTGGATGGATGTTATGGTCATAAAAGCAGACGACAGATAAACGAAATTGTAGAAGGAGTCCTATTTACTGAGGGGAATGAACCACCAGTAAAAACATTCCAGTGTCGCTTTTGCGTAAAGTATTTGATTATATCTTTAGACTCACCAAGTTTAATGCAATAGTACTCATCCATTTATTTACAAATTGAGTTAAATTAGTTAGTACTAGTTTACAACTGGCTTATTATGCCTACTCTCCAGGTATCTAGCTATTCCATTGTTATAAGCCATTGTACAAGTAAAATATCAGTCTTTATCTTACCATATGGCACGTGTCAACTACTAGTATATCATGTTTTAATTTTAGTTTTTCTTTTGTATCAATTAAGGAGTCATTAGTAGATGTATTCCTCGTGTACAAATACTGGTGAGTATTGATATTTATAAATGTTTATTATCTTATTAAACTTTCTTCTCATATATCATTTCACTCATTTCTCGCTTTAAAATTAGATTTTATGTTTCCGCGTGAAGCTTTAATTTTATTGAATAAATCTTGACTCCCCTTTCATGACGGGAACCGCGCTGGTGCAGCATTAAACATCCTGTGTCAGTGCTTTGTCTTATATGGGTGAGTCTCCCATAGCCTTGAATATATAACATAATGCACTCCATTGATGCTAAATAGTGGGGCCTCCGTGGCTCAATCGGTTAGGGGTACAACTTCAAGCCTAGCGATGAGGGTTCAAATCCACACGTTTCCATCTTGGACTTTGTAACTCGAAATCGTTATATTGTGGAGCTGCCAGTTACTCGCCGATGGCCGGTGGTTTGCCGCGCAAGGTCGACGAGTTTATCTATATATATACCACTAGCTGGTGGTCCCGACTTCGTCCGGGCTGTTTCCCCTCTGCTTTTCGGCGAATTGCGCGATTTGACCTTGAATTGACAATTTTGAAGGTCAAGGTCAGGTCGGGGTCACGATTTGACCCGTCCAAAACACTCCCTGGACAAAAGTGCCCGACAAAGGTACCCGTTGAAATTCGTCCGGTTTTACCCGATCTGACCTTGAATTGACAATTTTGAAGGTCAAGGTCAGGTCGGGGTAACGACTTGGCGGTTTTTACCCGTCCAAAACAAAGCAGCACCCTTATGATGTCATACAGATAAAGCCTCTCGGCGATGAGTCAAGAGGTACGATTTAGTGCAAGTTCATTATTTACGCGATGCGTCGAAAACGGAAACATAAGACGATAGATGGAATCAACTAATAAGTATTGTTCCCGGGCAATAAAAAATATCTTATGACTTGCAATAAATCTCTCCTCATAGTCCACACCTTGGGGCATAACTGGGAAGTGAAGACATAATTTTAGAAGGCCTCGCAAGGGATGAATTGACGCCGAAGTGATTTCGAGTGACAAAAATTTAGATGTCGGTAATAATAACATATCTCGAACCCGGTAGTCGTAAAATTCGATTTTTCATGGGAAAATGGACAGACTCCACGCTTTAATTGTATTAGGCAATTATCGAAGAGACCTAAACGCATTTATTAACAATATTGCCAGCCTTGGGAAGATTCGCATAAGCGAGTTCTATGCAATGGAAATGCATGCATATTTCCTATATAACGGTTTAACAGTGTCTAAACGCTCTTTATCAACGACACAGCGGATACGAACGCTCTTTAACTATTCCATCTGGGATTTTACCCTTAGATAGGAAGTTTGGGCTCAATCCGTCCGACAGTTTTCCCGGCCATAGACAAACAACAAACAAACAGAAGTCCCAAAATATATATTAGAATTAGATTAGGCATACGTGTTCAGATTTCCTCCACCACTAAAATTGGCAATGTCGTGATATGATATAAGTTGCTGAAAGCGACATTAAACCCCAATCAATCAATCAATCATGGTAAATATTGTTGGCCAATGTATTTTGTCATGGAAATGTTAAAGATGGTGTATCTTTTCCCTGAACTTTCTGAGGCTATAAAATATTAATATTGAATCATTGATAACCATCAACGGGAGATTCTGTCTCTAGGAAATAATTTGTTCTCCAATTATATACTGTGAACCAGGACAGCCGATGTGGCTATTATTAGAACATTGCCGCTTTTGCTATTAGAACTCTGTCTTAACACTTAACCAATTGGCGGCTAGAACGACATTTATGTCAACGGTTCGCCAGTGGAACGACATGTCGTTTAGTAATGGTTAGAGTACAATAAGTGTTAAAGAACTATGCACGTGCTCTGACCGACTTAGAGCACAATTGATCCCACATAATGCAATCAACTGGAAATGTTCCATTGAGCTTGTTTTGACCACGATGCACAATCCGTGCGCTGGCCGCGATTGGACACAATAGCGGGTTAGCCACGCCCAACAACATGATTATCATGCACTGATCACCGTTGAATGTGAATAGATATGTCAGAAACAACACGGACTGGTCCCACTTTAAGGCACCCGTGCGATTTGTCTGTTATCAGTTGCGTGTGCCTAACAATGGGATAATCACTGAACTATTCCTTCGCCAGCCTTGGGAATTGTTGTGCTTTACCAAAAATCAGGGAACGACTGTGGCAATGGGATTTTGCTCTAACGATAGTTCTAGGGTAATATGATTTTAATCTGTAAATTGGAACTTTTCACAGATGTCATACGGATGGATATTATTTTAATTATTAAGATTAATTTGTGCTTTTAATAAAATGATATGCTTGATTTATTTCTTAGAAAAAGCCAATGTTATAATATTGCTCAGTTGATTTGCGAAACATATTCACCCATGGACCTTCAAGAAAAAATATATTTCCATTTTAAATGGACATGACGTTGTAAATGCCGCACTAGCCAAATGGTTAAGTAAACTATGTGCAACACCAGATATTTATTTTGTGTTAGCGATTATAGTTGAAAAGTGCATTGTATGGAGTTCCACATAATGTTTGTTGTTGTTCTTGAAAGTGCTTCCGAGAAAAGATGGAGCATCTTTTAATCTTATTTCAGTTGCATGTGCAAATGACGCTAGCGTCCTCGTCATGCACACAGTTGTGATTTCCCCATCCCGTGAATGGACAGTCCTGGACACGTGACTCTATTCCTGTGCATTGAACGTCGTGCATCCAGATCGGATCGACCCCCTGACCGAAGCCATTGCTTGCCCCGTGGATGCCAACACCGCCTCTATAACAAAGGATACATGTATATGAAATTAGCATATAAATACAGGTGGAATAAATGACCAACAGGAAATAATATAATTCAGTTCTCGAAGACTTCACATCGAATCGGTAAAGTAGTCCCTAACATCTGATTTGGCATTGCCAAGATATCTATATAAAGGATCTCTAATGAGTCGCAATTCTATACGAAATTTATTAACCCTTTACCCAACAAAACGGCCCTGTGCCAATGGCCCAATGCATTATCTTATATATGCGAGTCGACCATAGGTCGCCTCGCATATATAAGAGAATGCATTGGCTTAACACATATTATATTAAAAATGACAAAATTGTCAAAGAATGTAGAAAAATATTATAAAAATTGTTTAAAAATGTAAGAACAAATTATAAAATTGTTAAAGAATGTAAGAAATTGGTAAAAAGTGTTAACAAATTTTGTTTAGGCCAATGCATTCTCTTATATATGCGAGGCGACCTATGGTCGACTCGCATATATAAGAGAGTGCATTGGCACAGGGCATAACTGTAACTATCACAATGTGGTCAATGAGCCGGTTCCAATGATATCCATATTTGTATGGTTCTATTGAGACAGACCCAAGATAATTTATTAACCGAGTGCACTAAATTCGATTTGAGCCGAGCTTTGGTGTACGAGGTTAATAAATTTAGTATAGAATTCTGACGAATGTGATATCCTTTTTATCACATAATAACCTTTTAGCAAGGAAAAACCACATCGATACAGCTGGGGTTGAAACAAATTAATATTCATTTAAGTATCGCAACTAAAAAGGAATAAAAGACACATTCCAGAAACTATATAGTTCCATTTATTTTAAATGTGTCTTTTCGTCTTGCCAAATTGTTCAACTATCCTTATCACACATGCTTATCTCAGTCAGCAATAAATAACTCAACACAAATTTAATATCATAGTTAATGACCAAAATTAGCTAGATCGTACCAGCAGGTATATTCTTTTCCTGATTAGGCTGCCCTAGAACCACCATGACTCCTACAACTCACCTCACGGAATCCACCCAGTGCCACATTAGATTACTCTTACTTCTCACAGTGTGGCGCTGAACCTAGCACCACAGTGACTCCTACACCTCATCTCACGGAATCCACCCAGTACCATATCAGATTACTCTTACTTCTCACTGTGTGGCGCTGAACCTAGCACCACAGTGACTCTTACACCTCATCTCACGGAATCCATTCGGTGCCACATTAGGGGACTCTTACCCCTCGCAGTGGGGACGATGGACCTAAACCAGCATGACTCCTACACCACACCTCACGGGATCCACCCGGCCCCACATTAAGATGACCTTACCCCTCGCCTTGGGCGGTGAACCAATTCTACTCTGGACCCACGCGGGATGCGAGGGTAAGAATCCCCTAATGTGACACCTTCATTAACGGAAATCCAACCCGCTCTCGCTCAAACACATGCGCTGGTTACATCTCGCAAGTCCGTGACTATATATAGCAGCTGATCTGTGTTAAGAATACAGGATCGAGCTGATTCGTTTGAAACTGATATTTTCTTGGTTGGGCTGGCTTCCCATGGAAGGGTGACATATCTATCTCAATTCTGTACCTAGGTTGCAATAGGGCTGCTAGCCAAAATACTATGGTTGCACCAAGAAGAAAGTAACTTACGACTTTCTTGGAACAAGCCCTCAATATATTTTTGCAAAATGTTTACCATATTTTAAACTTCAATGTCTCAGAAGTCGGCTTCATATTGCTAAGCATGTTCGTTTATATTAAATGGTCCGAAATGCCTGATGATTTTCTGCAACAATTGTTAAATATATAATTATGTGCAGTGAACACCCATAGATAAGTATTGAATATTGGTATCTAACAATCTCCGTTCATGACTTACGTGAATCCCAGCTGTTTACAGACTACTACAGCGTCGATGTTATCCCATAAGTCATCGCAAACTGTCCCCCACACTTCGTTGTGGTAAACTTCGAGACGACCTTCCCATGGTCCGGAGCCCCCAACCAGCCGCAAAGTAGCTGTGGAACAATGACGGAATTATCAGCAATTTAATCAGCATTTAATTAATGCTTTACCCAACAGAAGGGCCCTCTGCCAATGCATTCTCTTATATATGCGAGTCGACCATAGGTCGCCTCGCATATATAAGAGAATGCATTGGCTTAACACATTTTTTTAGGCCGATGCATTCTCTTATATATGCGAGGCGACCTATGGTCGACTCGCATATATAAGAGAATGCATTGGCACAGGGCATAACTGTAACTATCACAATGTGGTCAATGAGCCGGTTCCAATGATATCCATATTTGTATGGTTCTATTGAGACAGACCGAAGATATTTTAGGCTGTTGAAGCTTTATTTGGCCGGTTTTGGCCGGTTTGTTGGGTAAAGGGTTAATGCTTTACGTTGTCCCTTTTTTATTTTTTTTAGCGTCTCCGTTAAAAAAACTCAAACTTTCAAACTGATGGACGTTTCCAACCAGACATTTGCCAACTGGTGATATATTCAGTCCGAACATGTGATTGAAAGTAGACAATATTTTTATTCAGATCAGTGTTAACCCTTTCAATAATAATGGATTATCCCATTCAGCTATAAAGGTATACATGTACATTCGAGTGTTTTTTTATTCATCTGGAGGGGTTTCCAGGAAATATAAGCAGACAATAGACTGAAGTAAGTGCAGTATGAATCCTACTTTTTGGTGGGAAATGTTCAGATTATAAGAAGACTATAAATAAGCTAGTATCTGAACATTTCCTAAGGGATAACTACTCGGCAATGAGTATTTAGTATAGAAAGTGTTAAGTAATTAACTGTCAGAAATTTCCGATTCATGTTGTGTCGGTTGTGAAATTTCTGATTGTTGAAAATATTGTTTTTAATATTTTTTTCAGATTGTTGAAAATCTAATGGTTAGTGATGAGGAATATTTGTTTTTGGACGTTTCGCGGTATAGTACAAAACTTTTGTCTGAAGCGTAACGTGTGAGTCGTTGTTCATTGTCGATCACATGCTAAAGGCAGGTGATTAAGGTTGACGAGTGTAAGCCGTGGTCGGGCGTACTGGGTGAGATAATGTTCTGGTCACTTTAGCCGGTCTGGTCTCACAAGGTGCACATATCAAATGTTAATTTAAATTAAAAGAACATGTGGATATTTCAAATAAATGGATACTCACGTGTATCTCATTGCCGGGACCATGGTATACAAAGCAGAACGTTTCAGACGTTTTTATCATAAGTCGTCATCATATATTATAAGTAACATTTATAATATGTCCGACTGATAAATGACCGAAGTGTATATATTGTATATATTATGTCGAATTGTTTTCATTTTCGAATTCAGTGCATTGCTGGAATCAAATTATTACGAATTGGAATTAATCGCGTATGATGCATAGTGATCATGTTCATACATGCATATAATGTAATTTTGATCAATAGTATATGTTTGATGTCCTACATGTATGTGGGCAAGAGCATTCAAAGCTTTCAGAGTTGTTTTCTCCACAAAGTGGTTTTATCTCTGTTTTAATGCATGAATGCCTTTTGTAAACGGCTGTCAGTTCAATCAAGTTGTTTGAAAATGTTGGTTTGAGAAGATTAAATTTACCAACTACATGCGTATACTTATTAGCACATAAGACAGTAGTTAAAAGCGATACTATTGGCATGAACATGGAAAGGTGTATATGCCACGAAATGTTTCTGAAATCCATTGATGAAATATCTGTTTGCACCATGTCACCAATAAAGCCAGTGTCTATTTGTTACAAATATGTTGTGTTTGTACTTAGTCTAGAGCAGACAAAAGAATTAAATTGAGTTGGCCGGTTTCCTTGTTAGTGTTTCTCCGTATGTGCGCCATATATAGTTCATGTGTAAATACAGCCACATGCGCGCCATAGTTCATGTATAAATACAGTCACATGCTTTGTTTGTCACTTTGTGTGGCAGTACATAAATAAATTTACAATTCATATAACCAAATCACTTATTGTTTATGATGAATTGTAAAATAAAAATATGTATTTGTTTATTACCACCATGGTTGCCCGGCCTTAAAATTAAAATGAACCTAATTTATAAAATATGTTCTCTATCAGCGAACAAGTGCACATAAAACTTATGCTGAATAATTTGGCGTTATTTATCAATGCCAAAGATTCGGCCATAACATTATTATGGTGTCCCTACCCCTGACTCGGATAAGTCGCTTAGGAATATTGAAACATATGATTCAATAAATACGTATACGGCGCATCATGGACATGACTATATATAAGTTGGTTGACTTTCCATTTACCCACATATGCGTCTATAATAATTTGGTTTAATTGTTTGCGCATTCTTTGTAAACTAGATAACTACTAAGATGAGCCCGTCTCCTTAACTTGGATGGTGCCCTACCCCTGACTGAGACTACGGAGTATTTAAACTATACCAGTATACATAAGCGCAGCACGCACCATCGGCGTTGCTACACTATTTTAATCCTTGTATCTTGGACCGCCTATATATATATATATATATATATATATATATATATATATATATATATATATATATATATATATATATATATATATATATATATATATATATTATATATATATATATATATATATAAGCTTGTAGGAAAATCGGCGAACATTACACGCATACGCTCTTTATCAACGACACTGCGGATACGAACGCTCTTTAACTATCAACGCGATTAACCCACAGTGCCAATGACGGTCATTTTTGTGGCTGGGGTGGAGAATGGGTGCTCTGAGCTTCTCCAAAACGGCGGTAAACACTGCCCGTGGTTTTTAAACCTTAGATTGGAAGTTTGAGCTCAATCGGTCCAGCCGTTTTCCCGGCCATAGCTAACAGAAAAACAAACAGAAGTCCCAAAATATATATTAGATATGTATTCGTCTGTCTCACGGGGCGTTCTTGTCGCACAATTTAAATTTGTTTCATTATCTGGTAAATCTGTCCAGTCTCCTGTTTCTATTGGTAAGCGATCATTTCGTGTACTAAATTTGAAAACAAGTAATATAATCGTTCGTTTGCAATTTCGACAAGTATACCTTTTCTCGGTATAGATTGTTTTAAATCGATAGGTAATATACTAATAACGAACCAACGGCGGACGGTTTGGGTCGTATATAGACTATATCTGATTTTGTGACGTCGCCAATTATTATCTAATACGACACTGCTGTTTTAAATTTTCGCGACCACTTTTGTCGCACAGTAGATCGGTGGGGTTAAAGCATTAATGTCATAATCGGCTGTCAAGAGGCCAGCACAAATAATTCGATGTGCAACTTTCTCCTATTTATATAAACGTCATACAATCAGTAATGTGTTTTGTTATATATATGGGCAAGTAGCTAGTCTATAATGAATTTCTAACATGCCTACTCACTCTGTTGGATCAAATTATCGGACCAATATAGCTCTCCGTCAGAGGCGGACAGTTTTGCGAGGTGCCTCATTGTGACACCCACAACACGATCTACGTGTATCTCAAAGCTTTATTTTCCAACTAATGCACGGCAGTTGATCAATACTGCATGGTGCTGTAGAGACTATATACTGTGCGAAGGGAAATAACATAATATTTAATATTGATTTAATTATTATCACAAATCTTTATAGTACGTACATGCTTCTGTTAATCCATATATTTCCCATTTTCTTGAATAGAATGAAATCACATACTTATGAAAAAGCAGAAGGCAAATTCAGTTCCACTCGAATTGGGTCAATGGGGAAAGTTACATGATGATGTTGTTTGTCGACTGTCGTTGAAACTGACATGATGACATGTTATGAATGAAATGAACATTATGAAATGGACACGCTTCTCCATCTAGCCTGAGTAATGAGTAGTGGAGAGCTCCCACAGCACGCCAAGTAATATGGTGGTTAGGTCCAGTTCCACTCTCTCTCGACAACATACATGTATATAACTATTTATAATTACCGACACGAAATATAAGTCTTGTGCATGTGCATCTTATTTGGTGTGAATCTATATAGTGATCTTGATAAGAATTGTTTAAGACGCTACAGATACCCTCATGTGAGTGGTTTAGCTTTTCTTCGTTAATTACGCTAACGTATGATCATATTATGATGAATACAATATGTGCCACCAACTTTGAATACACAGATCTAGAAGTTTCTCTTTTGTAGCCTCGCGGAATAGTTTCCCTGAGTTGGGAGATTGTGTAGCCCACGTGCGCCTGTGCCGTAAGTCGTTAAATAGAAAGTAAATATAATTTATGTATTTAGATTTATTATTAACATCTTTGTCCCTTTGGCTGTACCTACTACACAGCGTCCAGTATAGAGTATATGAGATCTTGTTTCAACTTCAACTCACTAAGTGACCCCAATGATTCAACATCTGATGTCTGATTTTCAACGTGACTGGAAATATGCCAAGATCATCGCATATTATTGTGTTTGGTGTGGACCTTTTTTTCTTTGAGCATATACTTAAAGAGGCATATTTCCAATCGCTGTTTAATGTCATTATTCCAAACCGAACTTCTGATCCATATTAAATCAATATCGGAACAATAATATTTTATGGAGTTCGAGAACGCTTTTAAAGGGAGGTTCGTGGTTCGTATCTTCGATATAAGGCTGAACAGTGCGCCCATTTCATGTTTGCATCGTATTTTGTTTTCTTCCGACAAAAGAGCCGTCATGTCATTCAAAGATATAATGTTTCATTACTTCAATCTGCTCAGCGATTTTTCCCAGTCTCACACACTTCATTTCACTCCTGCAATCGTGTCATCATATATAAGGTTTCATGGACATAGAACATGTGTATTTGAAATTATAGGAATATTGGGAACTATCTGCGCTACAACTAACGCTTGTATCAACAAGGATATGTCAAACAGATAAAATGGCACTATTAGATATTTATTGTTCAGTATTTTTCAAAGCATATGATGGCGGTATATTTGTCAAATAATCTTATTATTCTTATTCTTCCAAATTATGTACACAAAATTTAGAAGCTCGAACGATCCTTGTACGTTTAACACTTGTGCATGAACTGGTTCTTCGTTTGTTTCAATGTTGTTATTGCAAAACAAAACATACAACGAAGATCACACATATAACTTAGCATCAGATATTTCAAAGTAAGTTAGTGGAACAACCACACAATTGCAAGCGCACAGGTTCACACATGTTCTCCGTTCGCACCTCTTGTCACCACATAACTATAAGGTGTCCTGCACATAGAGCATGTGTATTTTAAATAATGTGGCAGATTGGACACAACTAACGCTGGTGACAGCCATGATATGTCAAACAGCAGAAATAATGGCACTATTAGATATTTATTGTTCCATAATTCTATGTTTGATAGGGTGAGGTGATATGGCATCGATGTCAGGGGGACACATACTAATAGAGGTTTCACCATTTGTTAATGGGTCAAAGTAATTCCTTGTCTACAAGATTTCAAAAGTTTAAACATTTGATTACTTACCTGGATCAACAAATCCCCCAGATTTGTCGGTGAGTAAAAAACATGTCCCATTGTAGAAAAACGACATACATATCCCATTCTTCTGGCAAACCGCGGCACACTGGATATCGGAACTGGCCTCAACAGCAGAAATAATTGCAGTTGTGTCCAATGAACCGTCTCCTTTGACGAAGAACGTCCCAGGACCACACCAGATGGCTGCCACTAGGGGCACTCGCATACAATAACAGGTCAGCGGGAAAATTTAATAAACGAGTTCCAAACCTCCCTCTTGTTCAGCTGGATATGTTGATATAGATGTTGATTGAGCAGTGCCCAAACCTCCCTCTTGTTCAGCTTGATATGTTGATATAGATGTTGACTGAGCAGTGTCCAAACCTCCCTCTTGTTCAGCTTGATATGTTGATATAGATGTTGACTGAATAGTGTCAAAACCTCCCTCTTGTTCAGCTTGATATGTTGATATAGATTCTGACTGAATAGTGTCCAAACCTCCCTCTTGTTCAGCTGGATATGTTGATATAGATGTTGACTGAGCAGTGTCCAAACCTCCCTCTTGTTCAGCTGGATATGTTGATATAGATGTTGACTGAACAGTGTCCAAACCTCCCTCTTGTTCAACTGGATATGTTGATATAGATGTTGACTGAGCAGTGTCCAAACCTCCCTCTTGTTCAGCTGGATATGTTGATATAGATGTTGACTGAACAGTGTCCAAACCTCCCTCTTGTTCAGCTGGATATGTTGATATAGATGTTGACTGAACAGTGTCCAAATCTTCCTCTTGTTCAGCTGGATATGTTGATATAGATGTTGACTGAACAGTGTCCAAACCTCCCTCTTGTTCAGCTGGATATGTTGATATAGATGTTGACTGAACAGTGTCCAAACCTCCCTCTTGTTCAGCTGGATATGTTGATATAGATGTTGACTGAGCAGTGTCCAAACCTCCCTCTTGTTCAGCTGGATATGTTGATATAGATGTTGACTGAATAGTGTCCAAACCTCCCTCTTGTTCAGCTGGATATGTTGATATAGATGTTGACTGAATAGTGTCCAAACCTCCCTCTTGTTCAGCTGGATATGTTGATATAGATGTTGACTGAATAGTGTCCAAACCTCCCTCTTGTTCAGCTGGATATGTTGATATAGATGTTGACTGAACAGTGTCCAAACCTCCCTCTTGTTCAGCTGGATATGTTGATATAGATGTTGACTGAGCAGTGTCCAAACCTCCCTCTTGTTCAGCTGGATATGTTGATATAGATGTTGACTGAACAGTGTCCAAACCTCCCTCTTGTTCAGCTGGATATGTTGATATAGATGTTGACTGAGCAGTGTCCAAACCTCCCTCTTGTTCAGCTGGATATGTTGATATAGATGTTGACTGAGCAGTGTCCAAACCTCCCTCTTGTTCAGCTGGATATGTTGATATAGATGTTGACTGAACAGTGTCCAAACCTCCCTCTTGTTCAGCTGGATATGTTGATATAGATGTTGACTGAGCAGTGTCCAAACCTCCCTCTTGTTCAGCTGGATATGTTGATATAGATGTTGACTGAACAGTGTCCAAACCTCCCTCTTGTTCAGCTGGATATGTTGATATAGATGTTGACTGAACAGTGTCCAAACCTCCCTCTTGTTCAGCTGGATATGTTGATATAGATGTTGACTGAGCAGTGTCCAAACCTCCCTCTTGTTCAGCTGGATATGTTGATATAGATGTTGACTGAACAGTGTCCAAACCTCCCTCTTGTTCAGCTGGATATGTTGATATAGATGTTGACTGAACAGTGTCCAAACCTCCCTCTTGTTCAGCTGGATATGTTGATATATATGTTGACTGAATAGTGTCCAAACCTCCCTCTTGTTCAGCTGGATATGTTGATATATATGTTGACTGAACAGTGTCCAAATCTTCCTCTTGTTCAACTGCAGACTGCTTAACATGATGTCGTACACCGGGTTATAAAGATTCTTAGGTTGCCTGACTTTGAAACCCTATCTATTGTTCGGGTATATTCGGATCTTACATCCGTTATCACCGATCGATCAAACCATTCAATTGACGTTTCATTTAAAGACATCTGAAAGTGCTTTAAACTAAAGCTTTATGGTCGATAAGTAGAAAGCACCGCGAATATACAGTATGTGAAGAGTTTCCGAGAAGCAAAACACTCAACAACGGGGACAGGTGACCCCGCTAAGCCCATTGTTGTCACCAGGATTCACAGTAAATTTTTTTATCGCGGTGCATAGTGCACGATGCACATGCGTGGAGCAGATTAATTCGATAAAAACAGAAATCCTGGAGGTTGACCAGGGCTCACCACGAATCACTGCGAACCTCTGAGAATCTCCAAGAAACACCGAGAATCACTGAGAATCACCACTAACCACTGAGAATCTCCACGAAACAACGCGAACCACTGAGAAACGCCGACATCTACTTATATTTATTTTATAACGGGATTTACATGTACTAAATAATTGACAATAGTCTTGCCTTATAATGTACAAACTTATAATGACCGCGAATATACGACAATTTGAAGAATTTGTAGATCTATGCAATACCATCCCAGTTAGATATTTATTATATAGCAGATTCGCGGTGATTCACCGATGGTTCATGGAGTGCCACGTGATCCGGTGATTCATGATCGTATATAATGTTGCGAGACCCAACTTTGGACGAAATTTTCAACGTTGGAAATTTCGTATCTGACTCACATTAGCTTGAAATTGTAAGCAATATTCGGGTTTAATTGTTCTTCCTTGTTTATGTTCTAACCAATTATTCTCTTTAGACCAACATTGACACATTTTTCTACTTGTATTAAATTGTTTCGTCTAATATGGCTATAGCTTGGAAATTTTCTAGCCTTAAAGAAGCATCCAGTGAACAATTCCAACAGTACGATTTAAAGAATATTTATCAAACAAAACAATAGTTTAATAAATAAATGTTATAGTGATTAATGATGGGTGATTTGGAATGGGATTAGACAACAAGCCTATTGTGGCTTTTTTTTTGGTAAGTCCTCTCCTAGATCGCTCAATTTCTGACACGAGGCGAATCGGGCGGGATTTCTTGCTAACTTATTCCACACATGCCATGGCTGATAAAGTTCGATGTGATTTATGTGACGGATTTCGTCCGTTCAACATTTCGGTCCGAATCACATGGAAATAAAATCCGCTTTTACATCTGCCCTGAATGCTGCCTATTTCCGCCAACTGGATGATTGTATGTCACTGGACAATTCTACGTGTCGCGATCCCACCACACTCCCTCCCTTGGAACCCCATGCCTCTATTGTGTGGCGTCGCTGAGTAGCGTGCCTTACATTCCTGATATGTGATGTTCTGCTTATTGTTCATATGTAATATATTGCTTGTTTGCCTCTCGGTGTTGTGTTCTGCTTTAGTGCATTATGCAGTGGCAACTTTTGTCGTTCCCATGGTCACTGTCTGGTGGTGTTATCCATGCTGCGCAGAATCCTTCACTGCTTTTTACTGAGTGTGTCTCCACCATGCTGGTGCTTAGGATACGTTCTCACCCTCGCCTAATTTGCCAGGCAATCTAAAACTCACAAATTCTTAATATAAAATGTTCAAGCTCGACCTTGAGAGTGAGAAACATGTTTTACATAAAAACTAGCTGGAACGTGTTTTAGAAACGAGAAATTGACGGATTTTTTTTTAATTCGAGCTTGTCGGTTCGGTGATCGGTCAAAAGTCTAAAAGTCAAAAATTATCAGTAACAGCCAAGCTCGATTATCAGAGTGATAAATGATAGGCATAATCATTAAACATGTTTCGAATAAGAAAACTTGGTACAACTGGTGTTTTAAAAGGCCAAAAATCGACAAGAAAAAGGCGATGTTTTCATTATGTGACCACGCCCCTATTAACCAACCAATCGGGGATATTACTGCCAATATTGTCGATTAATGTACGAAAATTGGCCATATAAGTAATTGCTATTCCAAAATATTTCAACGAAAACAGCGTTTAAAAGGCTTTTAAAAATCTCAAGCCGCCAAGCTTGTCTTTTAGTCAACTCCCTCAAAAACCGCAGTCATTTCGGTATAGAAAGCTACGATGTGCCTGAAACCGAATGTAAAAATGTTTATATAATGCATCTCTACCACAGCTAACTAACTACATTCTAAGTAACAATATGTAGTTATAGCAACCACCAAGGGTGCTTATACCTAAGGCAGGTGCATGGCGTCATATACTTTTTCTATATCCATCAGTGATTTTTCAAGATCGCGGGTATAGATTCTGGAGAAATTTTCAGTCATTTCCGGTTAGCAACCGTGTTGAGATTGTAAAAAAAACACGGAATTGGAAATGAATGTAACTAGTCCACAATTTACGAAGAATTCACCTGTGATTAAGTCTATTAATTTCATTTAGACCAATTTCGTTGGTCAGCTTAATGAAAATGAAGAAGTCATGACGATAATCCAGACAAGATTTTACAATCCACGACACGTCTTGTCAATTTAGCATGTCGTCTCCGCCGTGACCACTGCATGGTGTTGCGTAAATTATTCTTAGCGTTATGTCGCCGTAAAGATGCAAATTTGAGGCACATCATGATTGTGTGGTTGCTCCACTACGTGTCACGTACGATTCATATTACTAATGGCGATGCAATAGAAATTTGATCTGGAAGTTTCTTTTTTGTAGCTTCGCGGAATAGTTTCATGGAGTTGTGAGAGAGTGTAGCCCATGTGTCACTCAGCCCAAGTTGGTTTAATAAAAAGTCAATATAATTTATCCATTTTGCGTTATTATATATTTGCGATAATTTCCCATAAACACGTGTAATTAAAAACACCTGAGAGACATGTGATATGTTTTAGTAAAAACACGTGTTTTATAATTAAATCACCAGTGCTTATACAAAAACATGTCACAGTGTTTTATAATAAACACTCCATCCAATTATGAATAAACACCAGTGTTTATATCAAAACATGTCATAGTGTTTTTTTAAAAACACTCCATCCAATTATGAATACACACTTAATAAACACAATGACGTGTTTATTATTATGAAAATAAAACGCCCGATGTGTTTATAAATATTTTATTCTCAAAAACAAATTCCGGTACAATTCAACAAATTGTTCAACATCTTCGCCAAGCTTCATATAAAGACACCCGATATTGTCTTAAACTAATGCTTTACGATCGATGAGCAGCAGGCACCGAAAATATGCAGCATGTAAAGCGTCTGCGATACCCAAAACGATGATTCACAGTGGTGGGGAAAATCCGCACACTTACGGCTAATCTAACAGCGATTTCAATGGCTGATAAACTCGTCGACTATGTGCGGCAAACCACCGGCCATCGGTGAATAATTGGCAACTCCACCAAATTGATTGATTGATTGGGATTTAATGTCGGCGGGTAATTGGCAATTCTAACAGATAACAATTTCGAGTTACAGAGTCATGGTTGGAAACATGTGGATTTGAATGCTCACCGCCAGCGCTGGAGTGCGAGACGGCTTGGTGTTGTACCCATAACCGGAATCAACGGGAATCCTGGAGACTGACCAGGGCTTACCAAGAAACACCGCGAACCCACCAAGAAACACCGCGAACCCACCAAGAAACACCGCGAACCCACAAAGAAACACCGCGAACCCACCAAGAACCCACCCAGAAACACCGCGAACCCAGCAAGAAACACCGCGAACCCACCAAGAAACACCGCGAACCCACCAAGAAACACCGCGAACCCACCAAGAAACACCGCCAACCCACCAAGGAACACCGCGAACTCACCAAGAAACACCGCGAACCCACAAAGAAACACCGCGAACCCACCATGAAACACCGCGAACCCACCAAGAAACACCGCGAACCCACCAAGAAACACCAAGAAACACCGCGAACCCACCAAGAAACACCGCGAACCACCGAGAGAAACACAGCGAACCACCGAGAAACACTGGGAACCCACCAAGAAACACCACGAACCACTGAGGATCGCCACAAATCATCGATTACTCAATATATCCTCTTGCAAATAGGTGCATACATGACCTATATATTCACACAGGTTCGTGTGGAACTTATTTTATTCTGAAATAAGCTCATATGTGACTTGCACCCGTTATTCCGTTAAATGGCGATGGCGCAGTCAAAACACGTTATTAAGAGCGTACGTCAGCCTGATCACACGTAAATAAGCTCATATAAAACTGACTTAAAACACTTGAAATAAGCCCATATAGGGATTATTTCGATTAAACGCTATGTGAACCTAAATTGGACTCATGTAGGCACTATTTAATCTACTTTTTTCATCGACACTACGTACCAGATGAACGTCTTTTATGAACGCGCCATTCAACGAAATAACTGACAGAAGTTCTATATGAGCTTATTTCGGAATAAGATAAGTTCCATGTGAACATATGTGAATATTCAGGTCCTATATGAACCTATTCAGGTCCTATATGAACCTATTCAGATCCTATATGAACCTATTTGCACGAGGATATGTTGGGTATAATAATGTATAGCATTTGTAAAGAGCCTTTCCCATGAGGCCCAAAGCGCTCAAAGTTTTACAATTATTACCCTGATGAGCCTGAACATTCAGTAACCATCTACTGCTCCCCGGGGACAGGGGGAGGTACAGCCGGGAGTATGCGAGGATACCATATGGCTAGCATACTGACAAGATCTTTCACTGCTCATTATCAGGTACCCTTGTAATGCATGGGTGGTGCAAAGCAGACACAGTACGAGCGACCTTGCTCAAGGGTCACAACTTGGCGCGAGATTCAAACAGTGTACAATCCAACAATTGCACATCGCTCAAGTCGGCCAAGCCACTGCTGTGTGGAAACTCATAACAGACCACCAGCCAGCCGCGAACTCGCCTCGCTGTGTTGACAGCGAAGACAAGTCCAACGCGCTAACCACTGGACCTATGTCGTATCTGTAAACAAGATTAAATAGTGCCTATATGAAGTTCGAATTTGGTCCAATGATTTTGACGGGGTTATGCGCCTTTGTCCGACTTCGACATAATCTTTGTGTTTCTAAATGATTACGTTATCAAACCTGAATCTCTTGATATATTTGGTGTTCTATCCACGTTTGGGAACACACGTGCCATCGTAAAGTTGGAATCGATTTGAATTTGATTTCTTTGTCATTAAACGAAGCCAGAGACTCAAAAAAGCCACCTCTTTTAAGCGGACGTGGGATCAGCGACATTTTTATTTTCGTAAATGTCATACCCAAATGGGCAACACACAACGTCATTCTTATACATGCATGGATTAAATATGCAGTGGAAAAAATTGGCAGAACATCACACAACGTCATTCCCATACATGGAATATAAGCATTCGTTCTCCTTGCCACAGTTCTATTATACATTTTCTAAAAAAAAAAAAAATATTGATAAAGAATCAGTAAATCCACATATGGAACCTTCTGGTGGGCAGCTGTCAACTTCTGAATGAGAGTGTTGGCAGTTTTACACTCTTTCGTGTTGCTCGACGCCAGAATATTTGAAAAAATCACATTTGATAAAGAGTGTTTTTGGCTTAATTGCCAATTAACGGTGAAAATTGAATAGCGTTTTAGAAAATATGTTTTTATGCTCATTCTGACAGATTCTGAATAAACTATAATTTGGATGCTATTATGGTGTATTGCATAATGATGCATATGTAATGTATAGCCATTGTGGATTGCCATTAATTTTCATGTTTTATTTGCCTGATAAATCATAAATGGAAAAATGTATTATGTAATGTTAGCTATATTTGGTGTCTAAATTCGATGGGATATCTTCAAATTGCGAACTCGGAAGAAAAATAGGACATAAACAAATACAATTGGATAGAAATATAGCCTGGATGGCCAGGCACTCGGATGAAATGACCAACACTAATTTCAATATTATGTACAATCCACCCCACAAAAGGTGACAAATTCTGAGGAAAGATTCAAAGACAGTATTTCATTCATACCAATATGGAATAATTTGATTTTTCTCCGTACTATATAAACTAGATTTATGTTGAAAACAAGTACAAAAATGCATTGTCGACTGCTTTTGGTTGACATAAGTATGGATGCTCTTTATAAGACGATCATTGCAATTACTGCTAGGATGATAAAAATTAAAACTGTTGAAACTACATATTTTGCAAGTCGATATATGACCATCAAATCTGCATGTCAATGGGCTCAAATTTTCAATCTTAATTATTTTCTTGTATATAAAACATACTTATGATGTTTTTTTGGCATCATACAGTAATGCCCTAAGTAATTGACTCCTTAAACACAGCAGTATTATGGGTAACTTTTCAGGATGTATTCGGAAATATGGCTTGTTGCCATTCATCGGAAAGCTCTCCCCAAGAGCTTTCCAATGAATGGCAACAAGCCATATTTCCGACTAAATCCTGAAAAATTACCCATAATTATGCTGTGTTTACTAGTAAGGAGTCGATTACTTAGGGAATTACTGTATCACACTAGTACAGATAATCTTTAAATCATTCTGTTATATGTAGTATGATAGATCATGTCATAATTTATTAAATATTGATTCCAGCTTCATCTGGGTGTATAGTAAGAGTAGATAATCATAGCCATTGATCTATTATATTATAGAATCAACACTTGATATTATTGAGTTGATATCAATGAACAATTATTTTGGAATCAATCTGAAATCTAATTCAGGGATTTCAATTTTTTTGCTAAATATTGACATTTTGTAATACTGGATTGAACCAGGGCCATCCATTCTTTACCATATCACGAAAACAAAATGAGTCTTAATTAGTAAAATGCGATAATCAGTTTGGGAATAATGGAGATTGTAACGTGAATACTCCCATATTAATATCTTTTCAGCTGCATACCAACTACTAATATGACATAGATGCATTTGATCATAAGTTAGTTACCAGAGACTGCAAATTACACAAATTGTGCCCAAATTAAGCCTGAAAAATATTACCTTCGGTTCCGGTAACGCCCCTCCTGTTTTATTCATTAGTTCATTAAGTTTTAAATATCTTATTATTTAAATTCATTTGATAGTGTCAATATTTCATTTTGAAAAATCTCAATTTACCACGCTATTTTTCTCAATTGCATGGGCCATGTACCCTTTCCAAAAATATGCAAAATTGTCCCTGTCAGATCCTCGAGAGTTGGCATACTATGGTTCTGGTACCGGCGAAGTTTATTTTTATGTCCAATGTAGAGAAGGTAGTGGTGTTGTGAAATCTTCCACAAGACAAGATTCATGACAGTCTGACACTCCAATATGCAAGATTTGTACAAAGAGTGGGCTGACTCCTGTTATTGCCAGGCCATATGACAAATACAAACTTAAATAAAAGAATATAAAATACAGCGCCTTGCGAGTTAATTACCAGTACAATATTATATCCATGGTATACCTGTATCTATAATAAATTAAGGGCTGTTATTACCTTGTGCATTGTGGGAATTAAAAACAAAGTAGAAAAGGTTTACCCTCCTCCCTACCCTAATTATTTTTCCTCCGTTACCGGAAACTAAGGTATTATTTATTTGGCCTTACACTAATCCAAGGCGTGCAGAGCCAAAACGATAAATTATCTGGTGGTTGCTTGATGTATGAAATTGTCAATTTGAGGAGATAAAAATAAAATGTTTTGATCACTCAAATGGACTAAAACCTATTGTTGTTTTGTGAAGTTTATTGTCTGAAATATAAATCAAAATTTGTTTATGAACTTCTGGTCAGTTGTCAATTTTGACCAATATAGTTTTAGCCCATCGTTCAGGCAGTCATCTCAATAACCATGTTTTGTAATCATTTTAATCAATAGGATAGAATCTAGATAGTCAAAATAAATGTTTTGCTGCTGTAATTATAAGCGATCACTGTAGTTTTCGATGCATCTCTATGATCTCTGGTTGTATAGAACACCCTAATCAGGTATTATTTCCGGGAAAATGTGGCTACTTGGAAATTGATCAGACACTTTTTCGATAACATTTAGCCTGCATGTAAGAAATCTGACATTTTATGTTTGTTATCATTGCATTTCAATATAATGATCTATGCTAGTTTTTGTAGTTATATCTGGCATATATATGATGGCATTGGTTCTTCATATAACAAACCATGTACTTTGTGTTTTCCAGTTCGTCCAAATTTGTGAACAATTTGCAAAGCACTTTCTCTGATATACGCAAATGCGAGCTAATTAACCCGCATCTGCTTGATGTTGGATCCCAGAATGACAGCTTGATGCATTTCCAAGGGATAGTTATGACGTTGTTGTGGAAATACCTGGCCCTCAATCACTCGACCATTTGAATGATACGCTAACTTTGCAACCAGAGTATAGGTGTGTTTATGATGCAATAAGTAGGAGCACTTTGCTCCTCATTAATGTAAGCATTACATTATATGGTTTGTGTCAAACAATAAAAATTAACAAGTCTTTCACAGAACTAAGTCTTTGTCAATGACATTTGTTAATAGATAAGAGATATGTCTGGTCAGTGCAATTGAACAAAATATGCATTGATGTTGTTATTCGGTGAGAGTTATCTGATAACACTATTTTATTATATGTTCGATGACGTTTGGGAATAGAAATGCAATAAAACTGCCAAAATATATGTGTCTGCGCACCTTTTGGCCTATATGCTATCTGTTATCATTCTTCTATTTGGTTTTGCAAATACTTCACCATGACAAAATGCCAAACAAATTTAAACAAATTTAAACAATGTTTTTCTGGAGCATTGTGACACAAGTGTTTTGTTAACAAACTCAATTTCCTGGAAGCCAAATATTCACAAAGTGGAATATATAGGGTGTGAGAAGGGACAAATGCCAAATGACATAATTGGCATAATATCGCTGATTTGCTTCACAAAATTGTACAATATGTATTTCGGCCTTTTTTATGCATTGAAAACAACTGATTGCATATAGCTCACAAGAGACAAAATGGCTATCACAATTGGCGATCACAAAAGCCTTCAATTGCTTAAACCCATCCATGCTGCTCCAGCATGGCTTGACTAAAATTTTCTTTGGGCTCCCATGTTGTCGTTTTATAGCCAACCCATTTCACCAGATATTGCTCTTTTCCTGGCTTCCCTTTTTTCTTCAAAATGTGTTCGTATACGTATGTCTTATGTGGAATGTTGTCAGCAGCTTCTGAAAGGAAAAACAAAAATATGTTTGTGATTTTTAACAAAGAATTTCTCTGGCAAAAAATTCTTGAGTCTCTCACATCACAATCTTCATTGTATGTAGAATCTGAGTAATTATTAAAGGTACTCAATCCGATCAGAAGCTCCTAAATTACTATTTCTTTGGCTTTGGGGGTAAAAAAACATTTGATTCGAGTCGAGGAACCTACCCATCAAAGCTCAGAGTGATCGGTCTTGCAGATAAATATGGATACATGCAACTCTAAAATCAAGTTACAACATGATTTTAGAGTTCTATATCCATATCTAATCACTCTGCGCTTTGATGGCTAGGTTCTTCGACTTGAAACAAATATTTTTTACCCGCGACTCCAAAGAAATATTAACTTAGAAGCATCTGATCGAATTGAGTACCTTTAAGCGACTACAAAAACAAAGGAGTTTAATTCATTTGAGAGGTCCAAAATATTCATTAATTTTTTTTGTCCCAATTAATTAACTTCTAGATCAGCATCCTGGTGCCTATTCTCATTTTTCGTCTCTGTCATAGCTGAGATCAATACAGAAATGATGAGAATATAGTCAAATGGGAAGAACCATTCAAATAAAAAATGGGCAACACTCTCAATGTAGTATCAGTAAGAGTACTATACAACATGTCTCATTCGTCATTTAGATTGGGATGAACAAGTTAGCTTCAAATATGTAAATGATAGTGTGAGAAGTCTATGTTGATTTATGTTTAAGAAATAATTAAAATATAGACATTGAATATTGATTCTAGGTAAACATAGATAAATATCTTGAACGGGAAATGTGAAGCACTAATACTAAACACAGAACCTGAAAGAAGGGTAAGTTTAAAATAAGAAAAATTTATTAAATTTTAGATGTATGTGAATATATGTATAAGAAGGTTATGGTATATAACACATTATATTCCTTGTTTCCAGTGCAATTTGATATGATTAATCAGAAATCTTACAATAATATGTCAGACAGCACGTTATCTCAAGTTCGATGACAATGTGTTATGCCTGATATATTGCCCGATTGATGACATAAAAACGTGTTTCTCATTGATAAAACATATTAGGTATGTGAATTTTTCAGTAAAAAATACCACACTTGAAGTTATTGTGTTTTTTTTGTTATTATTTCGTCTTGAGTCAAAGGCTTCAAACAAATGAATTAAACCTTGCCCCACTCTACTCCAGAAATGTGCGTATTATGCCTCGCCCCGATGGCGTGCTATTATTTTTTATAATTTTATACTGATTAGAGATTCAGGATTGTTCAAATAATTACTTTTAGAGTTCATAAGAAAAGCAAATGTCTCATAAACTCTCTTTTCCAAGAGATGAGTGGTATTATGGTATAGTAACCTTTGGATACATGAAGCTTCCCCCCCCTCTGTCCTCGACCAGATTGTATGGAAACTGAAATAGAAATTTAGGTAAGTATAACTACACTATTTCTATCAAAATATGGACTACAAGTGATCGGAGGCAGAATTATTTGAATCAGGCCTGTTATTTTGAAGTGAAGAGTCATCTTCGTGCCAAACACTTTGTGGAAAAACAAGCAACATAGTACAAAAGAAAAGATAATCTCATGACTGTTGTCATATTCATGGTAGATTGATTTTATGGTAGGTCATCGCAATTGGTTGCCAGTCTATGACTGCTTTGTTGGGGTTGAATAAAAATGTTGCATATGCAATTTGATGGGGTAATGACCAAGATTATTCCAATCTGCGATAACATTCTTTGGTCATAATTATGGTCTTAGATTTGGATGAATTGAAGCTTTGGTAAATCAACACAATCTACACAACTTCTACAATGATGATGGATGGGATGTGGCGAGTGTAATCACATTGTCTGTGGGAAATTATCTTTGTTTTACCTTCAGTTTCAGGGCACCTTCTTTTTCTCTGTCTTTCTGGACCAGACTCTGTGGCAACTGTGACTAAAATAGGAATTAGGATATTAATCATAATTAAGAAGGGATCAAATTGTAAGTAATTTTGCTGATATGAATAATTGCTCCTCAAAATAACATCAGTGTCTATAATTGAACCTGATAAGCTGCACATAATGATGTGTAACCGTTTATTTTATCTTTGAGGTATTTAGTGACAATCATGTAATTATATGTCAGAATTTTGCAGACAATAAAATATAAATAAATTCATTAAAAAAATTCTGAAATATGAACCCAAACCATATAAACAATATATATATGCCTGAAATGAGTACAGAATATTCTTTCAGAATTTGAGACATAACACCTATTATTATATGGGGTACCAATAGTTATCGTCCTTGAATTTGTGACTGAAAATATAGATTTGTATACAAAACAAATGACCAACATATTGCATTTTCAGACTCAAGTGGCACAAAAACCAGAATGTCTAGAATATGATCATCTATGTTGGTCCAAAGGCCTCTGGCTTCCAACATCGACATGAAAAAAAATTCAAGCTTTTGCTGTTGGCAATTCCATAAAATCAAATTTTAATGCAGATGACAAATTTGGGTGCTTAAAAATTGATAAAGTAATTAGAACCATCGTTTCTAAGAAACAAACCAGTTCTGGACTTCAGCGGACTTATTGGACGACATCACAGGGCTCATTTCCACAAATGTCAAAAGATTTACAAGATGTTTGGTATATTCGTTTCCATGACCAGTACCTAAAATGAGTTCGCAAACCAGGCCTTTTACAAAATTCCACCTCTTGTTTAGCACATACTGAAAACGCAAACATTACAGTACATTCATTCAGTATGAGCTTGTTTAGCACATACTGAAAACGCAAACATTATTGAGAATGCACTTCCCCAACTGCACAATTCGGCCGGGGGATAACGGTGTCTGCGACTGCTGGTTATCACCGGTCGGATATTTTCTGCAGAGTAAGAGTTATTGGACTTTGTTTTGTTTATTATGTTTGGTGACGACATCACAGAGCTAACCTCCTCAGATGTCAACGGATTTAAAAGGTTCCCATGACCAGTACCTAAAATGAGTTCGCGAGCCAGGCTTTTTTTACAAAATCCCACCTCGTGTTAGCACATACTGAGAACGTAAACATTATTGAGAATGCACTTCCCCAACTGCACAATTCGGCGAGGGATGCCGCCGTCTGCTTGTTTAATTTTCAATTGGGATGATCATGTGACCAATGACATGAATCATTTATGGAAGTATCAAAATTCTGCTTGCAGAAATTCAAGCCTAGTTATACTTTTAACATGGAAGTATATTGTAATTATTCTGGCTTTTCTTCTTCTTCTTATTATTTCAATAACATTCTTATATCTCAGAAACGGCTGGCCCGATTCAGCTGATCTTTTCGGTTTCAGTATATAACTTTGGAAGATCTAGTAAAATAGCCTATTGAGAATTTCGTCCGACCATGACCTTCTGAGTTATCGCCATTTTCCTGATTTTTGGGGGGTTTTCGCGCCACCAAAATGACTTGCAAAATCGAGGTTTGATTTCTTATATCTTCGAAACTGCTTGGTCAATTGATTTGAAATTTCCTACCTGCATAGCCATTGAGCATATGCAGTCGATGTACTAATAGGGAATTTCGTATGGCCTTGACCTTGGGAAACGACGCTCTTTATCTGTTTTATTATTGTTAATGAGTGTTCTCCAAAACGGCTTGAGATATCGGGTTCGTACTTGTTTCATTAGTAAGTGTGTTATAAAACATTTTTAAAATGATAGGGGTCGCACTTCCGGTCAAAACGTTCGCCACTGGTCGAAGAATAAAACAACGCTCTTCATACAAAATCCAGAACGGCTTGAGATATTAAGTTGGGATTTTTTTCATTATTTGCATCAGATTCTGCGCTCTATAATGATTAATATCAGGGTTCGCGCTGGCCCAAAATTCACAGGTGCCAACACTGTTGCCAATTGCATTTTTTAGAGCAACTTTATACTTTCTGTTGCCACATACACTATATGTATATATTTATTTTATCAATGATATGCAACAATTAACAAGAAATACAAAGTAATCATAACAGTTCAGAAAAACATTACAAAACAAATAGTAATATATATCCGAATGTCCGAAGAAATCAATAACTTTCTTCATTTTAAACCGATGTTGCGTATCTGATGCATTATTGCTGAAATCTAACTTGCGCTTACGATTCATGTTTGCTGTATGTCACAGTTTGTGAAAGCTGAGTTACGAAGGACATATTTATGATAATTTATCTAACACCTACTATCAATACATAGCTTCCTAAAGACGTAGACTTCATGAAGCTCTTTGTGTGGCTAATGTTTGTCAAATTGGAGTCAATAGCTGTTATTATTGAGTAGAAATTCGACACCCTTTCACCCCAGCGATAAAATAAGTCGATCTGACATACGCCGCGAATCTATTGTACGCTTTCAATTAGAACCCAGTTAGCTATGTCGCGACCTGATATCAATGTATGTTTTGTTTCCGACCGATTGACTGCAAGCTTTATTATATGCCCGATGGGTACCAATTGGCAAATGTCAAAAAGCTAGGTGCCACTTTTTGTAGCCAATCGGGATTTTTTGGAGCCATTTCATTTTGTTTATAGCAATTTGCTAAATTGGCAATGGGCAGCGCGAACCCTGATTTATATAGATTACGGATTCCACTTCCAGTTTGTGAGAACGGGCGTGTGGGTATGTATCTTAACACTTTTTTGGCGCAGATTTTGATGAATGTTGGTGGATATAATATATAGTTGCCACTGATCACTACTCCACTCGAATTTTTAAAATCGGACTTAAACTTCTGGAGTTATGGCTGATTTTGGGGGGTTCGCGCCCCTAGAATGTCTTGCAAAAATGCAAAATCGAGATTTGATTTCTTATATCTTCGAAACAGCTTGGCCAATTGATTTGAGATTTCGTACCTGCATGGTCATTGATGATACGCAGTCGACGTACTAATAGGGAATTTTGTATGACCTTGACCTTAGGAAACAAATATCTTCATCTGTTCTATTAGTGTTAAAGCATCCCCTCCGAAACAGCTTGCGATATCGGGTTCTTACTTTCTTCATTATTTGCGCATTTATATGTGCTATAAAATACTGAAAAAAGATAGGGGTCGCACTTCCGGTTAAAAAGTTGGCTACTGGTCGACGAATAAAATAACGCTCTTTATACAACGTCCAGAACGGCATAAGATATTAAGTTGGGACTTTTTGAATTTTGTGCATCGAACTCTGCCCTCTATGATAATGATATATATAAGTTACGGATTTTACTTCCGGTGTGGGAGCACGGGCTTGTGAGTATGTATCTCAAAACAATTTGGCGCAGATTTTGATGAAATTTGTTGGATACAATCTTTAGTTGCCGCTGATTACTGCTGCACTCGAATTTTTTAAATCGGACTTAAACTTCGGAAGTTATGGCTGCTTAAAAACTTGATTTTTTGGGGGGTTTTGTGCCACCGGAATGACTTGCAAATCGAGGTTTGATTTATCTGTTTATTTGTTTATATCGTCAAAACAGCTCAGCCAATTGATTTGAAGTTTTGTACATGCATAGCCATTGAGCATACGCAGTCGACGGACTAATAACGAATTTCATCTGACCTTGACATCAGGGAACAACGCCCTTTATCTATTTTATTATTTTTAACGTATCTCCTCCAAAACGGCTTGAGATATCGGGTTTGGACATTTTTCATTATTTACGCATGTATATGTGTTATAAAATACTGAAAAACGATAGGGTTGGCGCATCCGGTTTAAATGTGCGCTACTGGTCGAGAGATAAAAGAATGCTGTTTATACGAAATCCAGTACGGCTTGAGATATTGAGTTGAGATTTTTTGCATTATGTGCATCAGATTCTGCGCTGTATAATGATGTATATAGGTTACCGATCTGAATTCCGGTTTGGGAGAAATGGCGTGTTGGTATGTATCTCAAAATGTTTTTGGTGCAGATTTTGATGGAATTTGGTGGATAGAATATGTGGTTGCCGACGAGTATTACTATGATCTATAGTATCATCATACTCACATGTGTCTACTCACAACCTACGCTTTATCAGATGACACAATTTCCGTCATTGGCGAACATGGAAGTATCGAAATTGTGGCGCAATTTCAGTTTCATTCTGGTTTATATTGTTTTTATGTCTTGATTTATATTCCCATCAGCATAGCTGATCGTCGGGTATATAAAAAACAAAAGCAAAACAATTGTTTCTGACAGCCATTTTTTTGGGCCATTTTTTTTTTTGGGCAGGGATTCCGTAAACAAGGTGAACAATTATTTTGTTTTAATCCAGATGAAAGAGAAGAGAAGTCAAAGAGAAGTTCTAAGTAATCATCAGGCTTGAAATGCAGTAAATGGCCTAACTCTACGGCTTTTTGGGTGCTAGGTGGGTGCCCATTTCTGTGGTTGGATCGCCATGGAAGTTTGAGTTGACCTGTTGACAGGTCACCATAACTTTTCCGTTTGCCCCAAATGTCATGCCCTGCTCTCTTTGGTATGGTACCTTGATATTATGAATGTTTTAAAAATACATGTAGCTTTTTGGTCAACTAACTTCGTCTGGTGACTCTCTTAGAAAGATTCTTTCCAGATTCATTTCACTCAGTTCTGAAAAAGATATATCAACTATTGGGAGTGTTCATATAGCTGAAGACAATCTCTTCTGAGGTACATTTACCAATAATAATGTATCGCTAATTATACTAATGTTTCCCCAATATAAATCATATAGTAAAATCAGGTCTAGCGCATGAATTAATTATAGTTGAATTTGACATATAATGTCCTATAGCTATTGCAAAGTCAGAATGTGCATTTTTATACATAGCCACACTAAAGTGTGCACAATAGTGAATAGATAGACAAGCTCCCAGTAATTTGTTTTGTATTATGTTGTGTATGACTATTTTTCAGCTTCTCCGCATTAAACATAATATGCATCTCCAAATTACGTTCCACGTGTCTAGCAGCTACAGTTTGTTCATGAGAACATTCAAATCAAATTAATTATCATACAACTCTCAATGTATGATTCCAGATCAATTGGCTGGGATTAATAAAAACTATGTCCACGTACATGCTTAATATTCTAAACGGGAATACAAAACAAATTGGTGGGATCAGTAAATGCACTGTGACGTAATATTTTAATAAGATTGTTATCCCTCAGCCAATGCAATCAACAAGGATTGTTAACGAAAATTACATTATTTCCCCAGATATGTTCACATTAGCGTATGTTATTCCAAGGGAGATATCTCTGAATATTAGCATTGCACCAATAAAATGACCACGCATCTTTACATTGATTCAATCGGATTAATACATGAACATGTTCAATAAAGTTAAATTCTTGTCCAACAGCGTTGCACTCTTAGAGGTTATTACTTGGTTAGTTGAATATCGACCGAGATATCAGCCCGAGGTAACTTCATATCTGCCTGACCAAAGGTCAAAGGCTGGTGTGAAATTATCGAGGGCTCATATGTCTAGACCGATATCCAGCCAACCGAGTAATAACCTGTTATTAATTAGATCAACAGTTTATGAAATAATACCACCACTATATCCATACCAATGTCAGTTCATCGGTGTAAACATAAAATTGAATGGACAACAGGTATAATATAAACAAACTAACTAAATTTACATCTTAAATACAATGTTGAAGAGTTGTAAATTTGTGTATACCATACACGTTATATGTCCGAGTAGATATTTACAATTTCCATTTAAATTACGGATGAAACGAGAGGGCACTAACCAAAATTTCACAAATTTAGATTTAAATATAGTTATTTTTCTAGCATTCTTACATTCAAATTAAATGCATTGTGAGAGTACTATTTTAAATATATTTCTAGTTAAGAAACTAGGAGATAGGTCATTCTTTTAATCTCATTTGTAGGTTGATGATTCAAGATGCTCAGTTTGATGTCAAGACCTGCTGCATGGAAACTTGAAATCGGGGTTTGTCATGTGAAATAAAATTCAGTAACATCAACTTTCCCAGTCAAAATTGAAATCCGACGGTGTATAGTTCGTTCACTGTCATACTTCGAATCCGAGTTGAACAGGGAGTACCACCAATTATATCTCCATCTGCGAGGGAATCCGAAGCTCTGGCTGGCTAGTGTAAAAAATATGCGCTGCCAAATCATTTGATCATCCTGCCAAATGTGCATATCGTAAGCGATTACTTCTGTGCATGTAATGACCAAATATAGCTTTGAGATAATGGCGTAGGAAGATAAATTAACCTGTGTTATTATATCATCTCTACCATTACGAAAATGTTAAATTACCAGAACTTTATACTATATTTCATTATGTAAACTTGTGAGTTTTAACGCACAGTTAATTGATAAGTGTGAAGACTTTGTTCAATTATCAACATTTAGACAGTGTTTTCACGACACCAATGACTGACTTTTAATTGGTACTTAATGATTCAATAAGTAAATATCTTACTGTCGTCTTCAAATAGCTGACTACTATCTCCATCAGCACCATTCTCAGGGTTCTCATTTTTGATAACTGAAGAGGCACAGAAAGAGATTGGGAGACGAGCAACATACCAATAATTATTGTACTGGTGTATTTTGATGTGTATTGTTTAATTTTTACCTAACATACAGGGTTTCATACAGCCTGTGTGAATTCATGTGCGAATTATTCTCAATAATGTCCAACCTACCACTAGGCTACCAGTGCTCAATATTTTTGTCAGTATATTAATGATATATTCTCATATTAGAAGCTACTATTACAAATTGACAAGTCCATTTTCTAGCATTCTTACATTCAAATAAAATATATTTGTGATTACTATTTTAAATATAAAAAAAAAATCTAGTTAAGACACTAGGAGATATGTCATTCTTTTAATCTCATTTGTAGGTTGATGATTCAAGATGCTCAGTTTGATGTCAAAACCTGCTGCATGGAAACTTTGGAAATCAGGGTTAGTCAAGTCAAATTAAATTCAGTAACATTATCAAATTTCCCAGTCAAATTGAAACCTGACGGTTTATACTTCGTTCACTGTCATACTTCGAATCCGTGTTGAACAGGGAGTACCACCAATTATATCTCCATCAGCGAGTTGAATTCCAAGATCTGGTTGGCTAGTGTAAAAAATATGCGCTGCCAAATCAGCTGATCATCATGCCAAATGTGCGTATCGTAAGCGAATACTTCTGTGCATTGTAATGGCCAAATATAGATTTGAGATAATTGAGTAGGAAAATAAACTAACATGTGTTATTATATCATCTCTACCAATACGAAAATGTTAAATTACCAGAACTATATACTATATTTCATTATGTAAACTTGTGAGTTTTAACGCACAGTTAATTGTTAAGAGTGAAGAGTTTGTTCTGACTTGCGAATCAATTATCAACATTTAGACAGTGTTTTTACGACACAAATGACTGACGTTGGTACTTAATGATTCAATAAGTAAATATCTTACTGTCGTCTTCAAATAGCTGACTATCATTTCCACCAGCACCATTCTCATTGTTCTCATTGTTGATAACTGAAGAAGTACAGAAAGAGATTGGGAGACAAGCAACATGCCAATAATTATTGTAGCCCTTGTGTATTTTTAAGTATATTATTTCATTTCTACCTAACATACAAGCCTGTGTGAATTCCCGTGTAAATTATTAATTTTCAACCTACCAGTGCTGAATATTTTTGTCGGTATATTAACGATATATTCTCATATTAGAAGATACTATTAGAAATGGACAAGTCCATTTTCTAGCATTCTTACATTCAAATCAAATGTATTTGTGAGTACGATTTTAAAATATTTCTAGTTAAGAAACTAGGAGTGAGGTCATTCTTTTAATCTCATTTGCAGGTTAATGATTCAACATTCTTAGTTTGATGTCAAAAAATGCTGAATGGAAACTTTGGAAAGCCGGGTTAGTCAAGTGAAATAAAATTCAGTAACATTGTGAAATTTCCCAGTCGAATTGAAATCTGACAGTTTATTCTTCGTTCACTGTCATAATTCCAATCCCAGTTGAACATGGAGTATACCACCAATTATATCTCCGTCTGTGGTGGAATTCAAAGCTCTGATTTGCCAGTGTAAAAAATATGCGCTGCCAAATCAACTGATCCTCCAGCCAAATGTGTATTTTGTAAGCAATTACTTCTGTGCATGTAATGGCCAAATATAGATTTGAGTTAACTACATAGGAAGATAAACTAATATATATGTATTATATCATCTCTACCACTAAAAAAATGTTCAATTACTAAAACTTCATGCTATATTTCATTATGTAAACTTGTGAGTCTTAACATACATTTAATTGTTACTATACTTAGTGAAGAGTTTGTTCTGACATCTGAATCAATTATCAACATTTAGACAGTGTTTTCACGACACAAATGACTGACTTTTAATTGGTACTTAATGATTCAATAATTAAATATCTCACTGTCGTCTGCAAATAGCTCACTATCATTTCCACCAGCACCATTCTCATGGTTCTCATTGTTGATAAATGAAGAAGTACAGAAAGAGATTGGGAGACAAGCAACATACCAATAATTATTGTAGCCCTTGTGTATTTTTTAAGTGTATTATTTCATTTCTACCTACTATACAAGGTTTCATACAGCCTGTGTGAATTCAAACGCAAATTATTCTCAATGTTCAAACTACCAGTGCTAATAGTTTTGTCAATATTTTAATGATATTAAAAATGGACAAGTTCATTTTCTAGCATTCTTACATTCAAATCAAATGTATTTGTGAGTACGATTTTAAATATATTGCTATAGTTAAGAAACTAGGAGTGAGGTCATTCTTTTAATCTCATTTGCATGTTGATGATTCAAGATCCTCAGTTTGAGGTCAAAACCTGCTGCATGGAAACTTTTGAAATCATGGTTAGTCCAGTCAAATAACTTTCAGTAACATGTCCCAGTCAAAATTGAAATCCGACAGTGTATACTTCGATTACTGTCATACTTCGAATCCCATTTGAACAGGGAGTACCACCAATTCTATCTCCATCTGCGAGGGAATCACAAGCTCTGATTGGCTAGCATAAAAATATGCGCCACCAAATCAACTGATCCTCCAGCATTAATTGTTTTGATAATTGCATAGCTGATGGACCAGAAGCTGGGAGAGCTGTATCCTTAAACAATTTGCATAAGTCGGGGAAAAGTTCATTCAAGGTAGTTCACCCATGTGCCAACCCAAAAAGCCATCTGCATGAAGGAGTGTTAAATATAATAATCAAATACAACACACCAGTTTATGACCCATAGACATTAACAATATTACATACTGTAACATAATTATTCCTACGGTATACTATGTATTCAAAAAAACCTCTCGCCAATGTTTTGATATTGACATACATGAACTATCCATATTGACGTCATGCTGCAGGGAGTTCTTGCATGTCTTGAAGTGTGTATACACGTTTGGCTGAACATTCATTTGAAATAACGGATTTTCGGTTTCAATCTGCCTTGAAATTTTATACCTATCATCTGTATCTGTGTTTGTAGTTTAATTATCTTCTGAAGTTATTTTTTTTCCATAGCAAACTGCATTTTTGATCTGGTATGGGAATCCAGTTACTGTTAGTGATTTGTTCCAGGTTTTATAAGGGAACCTGTCTTCTTTACCCATAGCTTCAGCTGTAATCGAAACATGATTGTAAACAAACAAACACACATCTACCATTCGATTTGCTGCCTCTCTGGCCTGCAAGGCCACATATCTTGCTAAATGATTGTATTCTTGGAAGCTGCAGGTGTTTCACAAAATAAAAAGAGTATGGCTAGATAGGAAACTTAAAAACATTCACCATGTGGTGTGATTATAGCCAGACTGTACATATCCCCCATTACAAAAAAATAGCTTCTAATTAAAACAAATAGGCTTTCAGATGAGTTGGTGTGTCCTTTTTGCATCTACTGTCAGTTTGAAAAACTTTTGTGATGCCTAATTTTTTATCTCAACTAGATATGTGACTATCCCAATAAATAGTATTAGTTCTGTCAGGTATGATATGTGCGGTCAGGCCATAACTGCAGCGCAGGGTAAATGAATTATTTAGCATGTCATCCCTGTTTGTTTATTCTCGTTGTGTCCAATGTATAAACATAGGACCCCCTTAATAAAGATTTTAGCCAGATAGACGGCCTAATGCCGGACTTGCATCCCAGAGCATTCTTGTTGGCCATAGAGGTGGCAAATCAAATGGTATGTGAAAAACGGGAATCACAAACTAGTGATTTATTTTATGAGGCTAAATCACTGGCTATTTATTTTTCATACAATCAGCAGGGAGGGGGGGGGTAAAAAGAAAATTGCAGGAAGGCATGCCTGGGTGGGTGTGTGGCTAGACGACCACAAAATGTGTTTCTTACAACCTCGTGCAATTTTTTTTACTAAAGACCCCATATTTATGTTACTGTCACCTCATATGGGCCTTAGTGGAGATGACATTAAGCTATGTCATGTTGCATATAGGGTGGTGGGGTGAAAAACTTCCTTCCCGAAGAAGCTTCAAGAAATGTAAAACTGAAATAAATAAACCTTATGTAACTAAAGCCTAGATCAACTTAGTATAGTCGGAGAAGGCGAAAAAAATGGTGAACCTAGAAGAAATTGGTAGAGAAGCGATTTTTATGTCATTGGACGCGGGAACATCGCCCGAATAATATATCCAAAATCCGCTCTGAGCAATTTTTTCTACATCACTTTAAAATAGGGGTCTCCTTTCAAATATGTGTGCTGATTTTCTAATGAGCGATTCATTGGCAAACATTGGGTACCAAGATAATATTGCTATATTATTGTAACTCTGATATTTATTACATCCAGTATATATTGAACTTTGTAAATAAGTCAAAATTGGCCAGTTTCCCCCAATATTTTTTTTTTACGAAGATATCATTCACGTTCGCAAAAAAGTGTCGCGTTTTCAAAAATATGTCCGAGTAATTTGTATATTATTTGAAGAGTTGTTAATCGAATGTGTCGCATATGGTCTTAAAATATGCACAATCACGTCCTGAATACGATAATATGGAACATGGATAATGTAATTAAACGTCGAGTACAAATATCTGAAAAATATTAACCCTACCCCCAAAACCTGAAATTTCAGGTTTAAAAAAATGGAAAAAATAAATACTTAAAACTATTTATTGATTAACTATGAGGTATTTGTAATACTTTTAAATCATTTTGGTAACATGTTCATAGAAAATTAGTGGTTAGTTTGTGAAGAATATAACAGAAAACCCCTACGTATATGTGCATTGACCCAATACAAGGCGAGAAATTGTTAACTCAGCTGCTGAACTTGAAAACATATTTTCAGAACCGAGTTTGGGGCAGGTATGTGGTAGATATCTCCTGAATATTCCAAAATCCACATAAATCCGTCTGGGAAATAATGAACCTGAGAACTGTGCAAGGGGGCCACATTTAAGCTATTTTGTTTTGATTCTCCCATGCAATAACAATGAATGGCTATTACACATGGAGTTAATAAAGAGCGTCAACTATGATCTGCATGCGTGATATGGTAAATGCCACACCAAACACTGCAGCATTGTGTACTGAGTATCCAAACCCTCTTTATTAATGTGTCAGGCATCCGTCACGCTCTTTATTAATGTGCCAGGCATCCGCCATCGACACATTTTGTCACTTGCATGCAAGTCAAATTCTCGCTCACATCGCATGGCTACTTCGCAGCGCTATTATCATATCGAAACACGTGTACACGTGTATTAATATCTATATTAAATTGTTTTGTCCAACTTCGTCTCCTGCTGAAACCTAACGGTGTCAACGCACGCTAGAGACGATCTTAATGTGATTCTCTCTGGTGAGGCTATCTCGGTGAGAGTGTTGTAATTCATTGTTTCCCATTTTTTATCATTTGAGTTTAATCATAGTTTATTTGAGTGTCATATTAATAAGTGTATATTAGTATAGCTATGTCAGAGGAATTGGCATCAGTCATTTTTCGGCTGACATATGTGTCATATGTAGTATTGGGTTTGATGAAGAGCAGTCAGTTGCTGTTTCGGAGAAAGGCATATTAACAACCCTCATTAGTTTCGGCGAGAAACGTGGTCGGCTGGACCTCGTGCGTTACTTAAATAGTCGCATTAGTGAACGTCCTATTGGAAATGTGTTGGTACATAGAAAATGCAGACGTGATTTTACAGATTCTAAGATAGGGTTGTGCAGTGCTAGTGACAATGTTGAGATGTCCTCGACAAAAAACTCAGATCTAGCCTGTTACCTTTCAATTACAAAGATGACTGCTTAATATGTGGACAACATGCCCATTTCGATAACAAAAAATCCTCTTAGAACACTAGTTCGAAGTGTCACCACACTTCCACTGCGCAACAAGTTATTAGAGTGTTGCGCGGAAAGGGGGGGATCCGTTGGCTCTTTCTGTCCAAACAAAACGTCATGGTTGTATTGATCTAGTTGCAGCTGAAGCTGTTTACCATGACAGTTGTCTCACTCGTTTCATGTTGAAAAACGATATCACACTACCAAAGGATCGAAAGCCACAGTCCGGTCAGAAAATAGATTATGAAATGCAGCAATGGTTTCAAATGGTCTGTGAGTGGATTGAGTCAGAATCTGGTGCCGAATTATACACCCTCGGTGAACTTCATAGTAAGGTGGTAGAATTCTCTGGTGGGTCCGAAGTATATTCCATAAAATGGCTAAAGGAGAAGTTACTTGACCACTATGGAACCTACATATTTTTTGCTGAGGTGGATGGTCGAAGCAACGTTATTTGTTTCAGAAATATGGCCAACTTCATAATCAATGATAAGTGGTACGCCGAGAAAAACAATGACATTGAGGAAGAAGCAGAGAGGATAGTAATGGCAGCTGCCAAGATTATCAGAGCTCAATTGAGTGAGATGGAGTACAGTGTACATTCTTACCCTAGCATGGATGACATTTCTGATGTTGAGCGAGGTAAACGCTTGATTCCAGCCCATCTGCTAACTGTTGAAAGTTCTGGTTCCTTTAGAATTGAAGCAAATCAATATTGGTCAGTCTATTATTCAAGCAGCACGACCACGATCAGTGATATCACCGATTTTATTCGGCCTTTGTGTCGAGCTGGACCATATATTTGGGTCCAAATGGCTTGTAACCGAACTATCGCGATTAGGCTTCTCGATTAATGACGATGAAGTTGAGTTGTGCAAGCAGTCAGTAATCCAGGCAGAAGATGGCGACAGTGTTCTTGCTTCATATTTCCCAGGGGCGTTCACACAGTGGGTTGCAGATAACGTGGACCATAATGTCGCAACACTAGATGGTCACCAGACATTTAATGGAACGGGCATAATTGCTGTATACTCCACGCGATGATTCCCCACTACAGCCTCGACAACAGTTATTCATAAGACAAAAAAGATCCAATGTTGGTGATATTGTGAAAGGCAAAGGAGTGCCTATTCACCAATACATGCGAACAGCACATTGAACTAGGCTTGTCAACGAGAAGCCAACGTGACTATGAAGACTTTACTGAAGCTGGAGCAGTGGTTCTCTGGTCATGAGCCTTTCGATATAGAAGAACCAAGACTGCGTTCCTTGTCGTCTGGTTTGACCGCTGGTGAAGCTGATGGGGTGAACTGTGACAAAACAGAAGTAATTGGAATGAAAATTCAACTAAAACTGGATAATGTTTGTGTTGCAGGAGCTACCGTTAAAACGAGCGATAAGGTCCGAGCTCTAGACTATCTCCAACCAGGAGTTAAAATAGACAACAAAACAGTCCAAATAAACCCGACAATTCTGTTTTCATGCTTGATCGCTATCGCTCAGCGAGAGGAGGATACAGCAAGATATTTCGAATTTGAGTTGACAGCTATTCCAACGTCTTTGTTTAAAGATAACTTAATGCGGAAACCTAATAAAACGCAGTTAGCAAAAGCTCTAACTGACTGTTGAACATGTCAACCGGCCAAAGGATGGGATGTATGTTGTTGATGGCGGTGCTCTGTTGCACCGTGTCAAGTGGGCCAAAAAGTCGACGTACATCGAGATTGTCAAACAGTACAGTTACTATGTGAGTTCACAATATGGTAGTGCCTGCATTGTATTCGATGGATATGAACATGGCCAATCTACCAAGGACCACGAACACATGAGAAGAGTCGGAAAGACATGCGCAGATATAAAATTATCAGAGACGATGGGAGCACATCCTAATCAGGAGACATTTTTATCCAATGGGAACAACAAAAGTCTGTTCATCAAGATGCTGGGGGGATTGCTCGAATCTGATGGACACATTGTACGCAATAGCACTGGGGATGCAGACACGTTGATTGTATCGTGCGCCCTAGAATTCGCAGCAGACGGAAAAGAGGTCATTGTGGCGGCCGATGACACTGATTTGTTAGTGTTGCTCGTGTACCATTGGAATGAAGACATCTGGAAAATCCAAGATATTGTGCAGAACGCCGGTAAATTGAAAACGACAAACATTCTCTTTATTCATGCCTGAACTGGATGCGACACAACATCAGCGACATACGGGCAGGGTAAAACAAGCATGCTGAAGAAAATAGAGTCGCCCGAAATACAACAAATAGCGAGTGTCATAAGCAACCATACTGCTGACGAAAAACTTGTTGGCGATGTTGGTGTGAAATTGTTCAAGGTGATTTATGCTGGCAAAAAGAATGACACACTGAATGGTTTGAGGTATGCGAAATTCATGGAGATGATTTCCTCGGCCAGAGGATTATTGGATCCGACGGAACGGACAGCATATTTCCATAGTCTAAGAGTGAACATGCAGGTTATGATATGAAACTCTCTGGGGGGGGCACACATATGGACCCTACAGTATGGGGGTGGAAAATCAAGGGACACAATTATTTCCAGTCATGACAGACCTAGAAGCTGCACCCGATTCATTGCTGAAATTTGTCCGTTGCAAATTCAAGCTAGCGAGTAGGAATCCTTGTGGGAATAAGTCATGTTCATGTAGAAAAAGTGAAAAATTCAGAGGAAATTCTCATTGATGAAGGCGAAACTGAGAGCTGAAAGTGGAACACCAATATGACAAATATTACTTTCTCTAAATTGTGGCCCCTATTATGGCACCCATCTTGGATTATGAAGGTCACGTTGTAACACATGTGTGTGTATGAACTGCTATTCTTAATACCAAAATACATCAGATTTTATTCTATGAGTAGTTATATCAGCTTCAATGGTCGATTTGATGTTTTGCCTTTTCCGACTATATACATTGTATATAATATACATATAATATCGGGGTTTCTCTGTCATATTCACAAAATGCTTTTGTATAAACTTGTCACTATAATGACTTAAAAGTATTACGCATACCTCCTAGTTAATCAATAAATAGTTAGTTATATTTTAAGTGGTTCTATATTTTCCATTTTTTTACCTGAAATTTCATTTTTTGGGGGTAGGTTAATATATTTCAAATATTTGTGCTCTATTATTAATTGAATTGTACAAATTTCATACTGTTGAATTCAGGATATGCATATGCACATTTTAAAACCGTTTGCGACACATTCGATTATCCGATTTCAAAATAATATGCAAATTACTCAGAGATATTTTTGAAAAAGAAACACTTTTTTTGCGGAAGTGAATGATAATTTCATAAAAATAGGGCCGAAATTCTCGTCAATATTGACTAATATATAACGGGTAATATAGACTGAAGGTAATTCAAGTAACAATTATAGTTATCCGTCAATGTCATCTTGGTACCAACTGTTTTACAATTTATAGCTAATTTGAAAATCAACACAAAGGGTACCATATTTCAAAGTGATGTGCAAAAATTGCTCAAAACAGATTTTAGCGGATTTTAGATATGTTGTTCTGGAGATGTCCCCGCGTTCAATGACATAAAAATCGCTTCTCTACCAATTTATTCTAGGTCCAACCCTTCTCCGACTATACTAACTGTCTCAAACATTAATGTGACTATCAATGGCTAGAATATAACTGTCATCACACTGTTCATCAGTGCAAGAAGCCAATCAGTGAAATATTTGCAAATCTATCAACTCATATGATATGTTACTCTCACAACACCTAAAATCCTAAATATCCCAAGTCTGGCAAAGTGACTGTCATTAATGATCAGCAATTTATTAAAAAAAAATTCAATTAAAACGGCTTCTGAAACAGGTTAAACTGTTAATTGAATTAATTGAGATCATTTCCAGTCATATGAGTGATATTAGTTGAATTTTATGCGATTGTAGAACAATTTTTTTGAAATTTGGGGTGATGGTGTCAAAAATTGGGCCTAAAAATAATTTATTTTGCAGGTTTGGGGGTGGTTGGTGTGTCCCCGAAAATGCCAGATGCAAAAAAACGGCATACCTTCCTGTGAATTTTTTACTACCCACCCCTGCAATCAGGACATCTTTTTAACAAAATACAATGGTTTGTTGATCGAGTGACTGGTGTCTTATTTCTTGTTTCAGGGTCTTTCTTTGTTTATTTGGAAATAATGATTGTCAATTCACAGATATATCTGACATGGTTCACTACATTTCAGTTAAGTTGAGTATACGTCTTTGGTTCCAGGACGTATTTTCAAAAAAAGGGATTCATTGGTGCTTTTCAGATTTCTTTTCCGAACGTTGCCGTCCTTTGTCTACATATTTTTTTCTTTCAAAATTTGGTTTTGTCCTGTATTCGCATACAACATCATACAGAGTATGCCAGAACTCGTAATACAACCTGTTTTGATTGTGCATTTTTTATGGCATAACCCTTACTAAAGACTCATTGAAGAGTAGTTCCATTGGGACACGTTCAGACACATTGAAACGTAGTTCCATTGCGACATGTTCAGACACTAAGTTCAACATATGTGTGGTCTTAAACTTAATTTTCCCACCAATGTGAAATATTCTGCTCCTGTATTATCTGTTTTTTGGTTGTCTGCTTTTAGTACCTGAACACGCCTCCAAATGAACAATAGGTCATTCCAATTTATACTTTTATAACTAAATGGGAGAATCCATTTAGCATAGAAGTAGCCGGCATAATAAACCTCCGGCTCCGAATCTGTGCTTTTAATTTGCTCGCCCACAACTACGTCATCCGTAGTTTAATCACGGAAATCTCCGAATATCGGTTATGGTATTATTTATTACCTTTTCAGCTTATTTATTATCTGATCGGAATGGGACTTGTGTCAGTTTAATCACAACATGGAGGGCTTTCCGATTGCGTTTGGTAGTTTCTAGACCGAATAAATCCCTTAATGAGAATTAATCGGAACAAAGTGTTAGTTGATAAAGTAAAACGTGATGTATCCAGACAGAATGGGCCATCTAACTTTTAGCGATGTCTGTTTCTTTAAGAATACACCAATAATAACTCAAATAACTTTACTAACAGTATTTCTTGTTTAGGATACTTCTCATTTCTTGCACCATTGTGCCCTTGTCTTCATTGGTTTGTGTCATAATGCCTAGAAATGAGAACAAATGTTTTTGTGTATCATTTTTTAGTTTTGCACACAAGAAATTCTCATTATTTATCAGAAATGTTGCAATTTTGTTATTATAGGAATTCTTTTCAGAGCAATAGTTTAAATGTACAAATTATTAGATTGAAATGAAACAATAACAGTGACCAAAAACAAAACCAATAAAAAAAACATTTTGCCGTACATATCTGCGAGTTATTGGAGGTCATACTCTTGAAATATTTGCCCCAATTTCCCGAAAATGACAATCAGAGCACTCTTAATTCAGTTTGTTTGGCTTCGGCAACCCATATACCATGGCCCAGTTGCTTCAACATTGCTGATTGCGTAGCCAATTATGAAGGCTGCACCCATTACTATGACTTTGAATACAACAGCTTGTAATATCTACTACTAGGCCGCCACCAACATCCTAGCATAAAATGCTTCAGCATCAGTTTGTATATGGGAGCTACATTATGCATATCGGGATGTGTATGCCACGACAGAGGGTGGTAGCATCATAGATTTTTACATGTCGATGGCGTTTTTCATAAACAATGGTGGAGAGGTGTGTAACAATTCTATGGGATAGATTTTCATACCATATCTGTTACATACATAAATAAAATAATCAAATTGAGGTGAGAATGTCCCAGTGGAAATTAGGAACCCCCACCCACAGGGCAATTGAGCTGCATTAAGGCTATCCAAAATAACCCATCTGTTTTCGAAAGAAAAAAAGACGCAATTCAGACTCGTCAAAATGCTGCAAAACAATAAGTAAAAACAAAAACTCCCATTAAAAAAAGTCAAAGGCAAACGTAATCACAAGTGAACAGATTCTTATTTAGTATATACTCCCCTTACATAACTTCATTATTATGGTATGACTATAAACCTGGTATATACCTTTTCTGAGCCTCAGAGGAAATAGGATTTTAAAAATGTTTAAGATATTTAGAAAGATTTTGCAATAGTGCAAAATATAAATTTTTGGGCCAAATTAAAATATGACAATTAAAGTGATGTGAAACAATCCGGTAGAATGATCAAATAGAAATGGAGAATAGTCTTGCTCAATGTGGTAAATTTTACTAATATTATATCCAAATTGACAAAAAACATAGTCATTCTTGTATATTAATTAAATGCAGTGACTCTCAATGGCTAAATCATTTTTGTTAGTTTATCGCCGATAGCTGCGTCCCGAATCGAGAAGTAAATATTTACAATTGAGCCTTGACATTCTTGGCAATGTTAGTAGAATAGAACTTCTCAGTTTGAGCAAGTCCATAATTTGTCTTGGAAAAGTCCTTTTGCGGACACTTTATCAGGTGTCAATGTTTTAGGCATTGGACAATGATGAATTTGTTATATTGTGCAATTTGTATGCTAATGTATTACCATCAGGTTGAGTTTGTTGAAATAGTTGTAACTGCAGCTGTTTCTGGTTGCATAGCATGTTTACCAGTTCCTTTGATCCGAAGCATTCTATTTTATTTCCGGCTATCAGGAATCCTCCCAATTTTGCACCGGTGTCTTCTATTTTGGTTATCTGTAAATAATATCTTAAATCATAGAACTTATTGGCTAGGTCATGACTAGTGTACAATATACAGTGGTCTATAAAACAACTGACTTATGGCAATAGTGTTCATTAGTCCAAGTTTCCAACTAAGTAAACAAGCAAGTGAAATCCATTTTACCCCACAAATCAACACATGTACATATTCCTGTAACTACATATCCTCTGCATTCACACAATTAGCTTCAGCAAGAATCAGTCTGAATCGCGATACGGTTACACGCCAATTTCTGATGTTCATCATAAAATGCGATGAAACATGCATGTCTCTTCAATCCAAGCTGGTATACATTGAAGGAAGCTTCGACTATTGTGTTCCCTAGACATAGAGAGTTTTTGAAGAAATTCACCGACCCTGCACTCAATTGTTTTAGGCACTTGAAACAATTTATTTTGCCAATTTATTACCATCAGGCTGATTTCAAATTTGTATATTGTGCAAGTTGCGTGGTCAAAGCAGGGTTGTGATTAGAGATTAGTTCAATATGTTTCTGTCGTTCATTCAAATTGAATCTAGAATTGAATATATGTGAACATTGCAGGGCCATACTCAATCTAACATGCTAGTTCATAATAATTGCAATGTTCTGAAAGGGTCTCTTGCGTTTTGTATTTACTCACAACTTTCATTAGTGTACACATCAGTTTGGTCCGTAGAGTACGAATATTTTCTTCGTTCGATTCTTCTTTCCTCGGGTCGATTTATTCTGGTATCTTGTCTTGTAGCTACTTTATCTCTTTTGTAAAATCAGAATATTTCTCTGCTGCCAGTTTCATTCTGGTTGCGTTGTCCAACTTGGAATGCTCTAAAGATGGAAATTATTATTCAAAGTCACACAAACTGCTCGCAACTTCAAATTTCAAAGATATTACATATCTGAAATGAAACGTTTGCAGACGAAATAGAAACCTATTTCCAATTAAAATGAAACAAGCTATTTTGAACTTCTCACTTTGATTTGTTTTCTTTTTCAAAGCTATTCACTTCTATCCCCGCCACCAAATTCTAGAAATGTGGGGGTTCTGTCAATTGTCCATTATACCTGATCATTCTCTCAAACTTGGTAAAGAAATTTGGAAAATGTGTTTAGTCGAGTCGAACACTTTGGCCTAATATAAAAGAAAACGTAAAAGGAAACCACTCCAGAATAGCTTCAAAATGCTATCTATACCAGTCTATAGTAATATACTAAATTCAATATTGTTCGTTTGTCTCACTGTGGATGATATACGCTCCTCGAAACTGGTTACGCCCGAGCAAAATTCCCATTCCGATCAGTATAAAATCCGATTCCGTGAAAGTTTTGCTCGATTTTCCACGACCTTATTTACTAATTGATGTATATCGAGGGAGCAACTAATGGGATGACATATTCAAATGATTGGACTTGTCTCTAATGTATTTAACATTTCACTTTCTTATTATTTAGTCCCATATATACCACGCTGAACCAAAGTACAAGGGTTTTCGCACTCAAATCCTCACATACGGAACCGATTGTTACAAATGTGAATTTGAGGCGAAAGCGATAATGATTTGTAGCACAAATTGCTTATGTGCATTTGCAAACAGCACATCGTTACTTACAAAAATAATGCTGATAAAAGTACTCGAATTTAGCTTGACATAATGCCTTCAGAGTAACACTACCATAGGTTCCGATTCTGTTTTTGGAGTGTTCCGATTCACGAAATGCACATTTTCAGCGTTCTGATTCCTGACATTGATAAATGTTCACCGTAATCCAGTTAATTGTTTCATTTTGCTGGCTCCACGGCCTTTCTTCATGACGGTAAATTGTTATGGAATGATTGACTGAGTACAACAAATTAGTATCTTATACTACAACATATCTACATCATCACTGATGTTGATTTTGAAGCAACGTTTTTTTTTTTTCCTATAATATCTTGGGGTACTTTATTGAAAAGACCAAACATAAATTACATGTATATGGGAAGCAAATTTGACATTTAATAAATAATTGAGCTTAAGGGTACTCAATCCAATTCGATGGTCCTCATATCATCATATTCCAACACAACATCATAGTTTTCAAATGCTGCTCCAGTGATCAGAATCGATTAATTGCCCAAAAATAATAGTAACCATTCAACTTTAGTACGAAATTGACCAAAACCTGTATCAGCATTTTGTTCAACGAAATTTTGGCGGTCTTGTCAATTATTTGACACAAAAAGGCATTAAAAAACGACTTAAGAGTTATCCATCTTTTTCCGCAATTTGGTGCGAGACCGTCTTCTCGTCGACCTTTTATTGGGCCACTAATAAATTATCTGTGTTGAATAATAATACATTTGGGCAATTCCATGCAGAACTGGACACAACCACTAAAATTTCATTCTCATGTCATGTAATCTTCATCATAGTATAGGGAATTTACTGTAATTTCATGACATATAATGGACTAAAGCTTGGTTTGAGGCGGAACAAATTCTTGCCTCTCAGTTTGTTAGGGAAAATTCCCCAGATTTTCCCCTATTATCCTATATATAATTTAAGAAGCAGTGAACGTGTTCCATTTTATAATCTTGACCAATAAATTGTTACCAAATCACTTGACACTGTCAGCAGATGTGATATTCGAATGGGTCAGTTGATAAGATAGAAACAATTTGAAAATTGTCAATTTTTATGTAACGTCAGTCACATATTTCATCTATATTCACCTGTCGGGAGAGGATTTTAAAGATAAACGATCACCCCTCTAGTAAAATCATGTCCTTGTAATGTAGAATAGCACATATGGCTGGAATTATCAGATCGATCAATGTAACTGTCAGTGTGTGCATTCAAAGTATGTAGCTTCAGTCACGCGTAACGTCAGTCACATGGGTGTAACTTCAGTCACATGGCATGGGCATATAAATTATTGCAAGCATCAGGCATTTATGCAATGAAAATGCATTCGCACAGAGTTAACCTTGTTGTGTTTGATGATTTGAGGAAGGTATATAAAACTGATTATACTTAGACAAAATGCACATTAATTATGGGTGACATTAGACTTCGCCAGTGCTAGAGAACTGTCAACTTATATGTACCTTCACCAAATCATCAAACACAACAAAATAAACCCTTAATTCCTTCAATAGTTAAATGAGTGTACCATATTGCCATGTTTGTGCTTAATTTTAAATAAGGTACTTTTTGGCAAGGGTCTTGTATTACTTCTGATGAAATAAATTCAATTATCTAATATATCACATGTTGTAGTGCTACTAATACAGAAAGGGTAATATGGTGCCCATATTAACCCTTTGGTGACTGGAGACTCATTGGTGAGTAGTCATTTGTAGGGATAATCAGATATAAGCTCAACAGACAGCCTATAATTTGAACATCCCTATGTGGGAATGGCCTGGGGTTCATGAGTGAGACAGAACATATCCACACACTGCAAAGATTAAGTTACTGGTATACATCTGCTAGGTAGAAACTTAATTTTAAATGAGCTGCCCAATGTTGGTATACAGCATATTAATAGTTAGCTGACTAATGTCAGTTTCGATGTCAGGAACTGATTCAGCATGTTGAAAAACTCCCCATGAAACTTGTTTTGTTACTGACAAGGTTAATGAGATATAATTGCCAATGCACAAGTTTTTTTCACCAAACGTCAAGTCGGCATGTGTTTCCAAATGCAAAAAACAGGACTACGCCGAAGTAACATCGATTCCAAAATATGTGAATCTAGTGCCCTGCGAACCTTAGATTTTAGATCGAACTGAACATGAAACCGAATCATCGTCTTTGTTTCGAATCGAACCGAACATCAAACCCAAATACCGACCGTGCTGTCGTAGACTCATGATGCAGCGGACAATTAGAACACAGTTAGTGCAGGTTAGTGGATATTATTATAGTGAAATCACATACTCTGATGATAGTGTGACGGACACGCATTGTACATTGTTTCACAACACATGTATTAAATTGACTTTTATTGCTATTCGAAGCACTCTTTATTCGTCCACAACTTCCATTTAAAATATACGCATTTTGAGTTCTGAACTTTTCTGGTTTGCATGGGACTTACATTTTTTTTACACTCAGTAACTAGTAACAAAATGGTAGCAAGACATCAAAGCACTCGACCGTCAATCCATAACTATGTGCCAACAGATGACAAATATCCAGGCGTGCAGACGTCACAGTCACAAGACAAATAGCATTGGTTAACATAACCATGTCAATCATCTGTGCTGATAAACAAAGACCACACCCTCTCCTCACTGTGATTGGTTGAATCCAATTGTTGACACAGTAGTGCTACCAAGATAACCCGTTCCTGTTTCAGCCAGTTTACGGAATTCAAGAAAGCGTGTACGTTCTGCATTCATCCATAATAATAACATGTTGTCTTGTTGGTTAGGTATAATCACATGTCTATTAGTAAAATTATATAGGGAATGAAACAAACTTTGACGACAGACTGAGATAGAAAACCAGAAATCTTAAAGTTTTACTAATTAATTATCCGGAATTTGACATGTCCGGACAGAACGTTTAGCGGGAACAGAATAAAGTGGTTGTTTATGTCCAATGTAAACAAAATCATAGTATCATACAAATTTAGCACAGTTGTGTGTAAACCAATTAATATATATAATAAATAAACAATTCCTGGTACCAAAATTAGCTCATTTTGTGGGACTAACGACGATGTTCAATCAAAACGAATCCCTTCTGTTTCGAATCGGACCAAATCATCACGGCGGTTTCGAATCAAACTGAACCTCGAATGGTTTGCAGGGGACTGACTATCTGAATCAGCGGACCGATTCGGTACGGCCTGATATCGACATCGGATCAAATCCTGAATATTCAATGATCCTTCATCTCTATTGTGCTTAAGCACAATAAGGAAATATCTAATTGCGCTTAAGCTCAATAAAAAAAAATTATTGCATTTAAGTGAAATAAGACATAAGTTGTGCTTAAGCGCAAAAAGGAATCTCTACTTGCATTTTAAAAGTGCAATAAGAAATATTGCACTTACGCAATAAGAGCTAATCGGGCTTAAGCAAAATTAAAAATCTTCATTATTGCACTTAAGCACAATTAGCCACATTACATAAACACCGTGTAATTCAAATGGTATAGTCCATAGTGCAATGGGTGGAGTTTATTGGTGACTGTCCAAATGTTGGCCTATGCGGATTCTACTATTTGCACAGAGGGTTGATCTCATAAGGGAGATATTAAGCGCAATAAGGATGAGGAACCAGAGATGTAATTGCGCGTTTTAGTGCAATAAGGAATGTCTTTTTTCACTTGAGCGAAATAAGAAATCTCTCATTGTGCTTAAGCGCAATAGGGGAAAAGCTAATTGAACTTAAGCTTAATTATTTATTAAATGTCAATTTGATTTCCCAAAATAATGTGCGCAGGAAGCAATATTCAGTATAGGTACTATACTACCTTAATCTACAGCATTTTAGTAACTGTCGGGGAATAATATTATGTCAGGGTTATTTCCTTTTCATATTAGGCTTCATTATGTTTCTATCGATGACGTCCTCCGCTTTTAAAATGGCGATAGGTCCGTACTGATCTCTGACGGGAATGCACATTGACAGAGCGATATCGAGCTTCGTGTAGTGTTTTATCTATGAGCCAGAGACGAGTCATTCAGTTGGTGATTCGTTTTCGTCTATAATTAATTCGGCAAAACAATCGCCTGAGAGCATAAATTGTAAATCGAAATCACTCATATAATAAAAAGGAAACACGGCTTTTGACTAAACACATTATAAATACCATTCGTTGGTACATGTACAAGCAAATATCGATTTTCCAATCGCGGCAATCCGCAGGTTGAAAATCAGTATTTGCTTGTATCCGCTCATGATAATTCTCGTTTTCAGTCAAAGGCCATAGTTATTCTCTCGTAGCATCGTTGATTATTTGCCCTGCTTGTCGATTTATCGTACTGACATAGCTGTACGTCGCTCGAAACAATTTCAGAGTAAAATTTGCGACTTCCGGCGCAAAACTGACGTAGGAAAGTTTTCAACGACGAATACTGTTTATATTAGGAACATAAAGATATTGATACATTTCAAGACATTATCTGAAAATGTACTGCATCATTTTGAAGAGAAAAGCTAAGAGCCGTCCCATGAAGACCTTTATCGCTATTAAACTGGATGTCATGTTTCTAGTAGAAATATAAAGAGTATTGATCGGGCGACAATTGAACTTACTTGGGCATCAGGGCATCAATGGAACATACAGAGCAGGAATTGGAGCAAAAATATGAATAGCCAATTACAGCATTTTGCTGGCTTGTTTTGGCAACATTAATATACTATGTTATTAAGCTTATCTTATATCTGTCTCAGTTTTTCAGTAACTTTGAATTTGAAAATTGCTCCGTCGTGAAGCGGAAAAAACCCACAACGGAATTGGCATTTGCTCAGGCAGAATGATATTTCGAGGAGCAGATCCTCGACAGTGGTTTGTCTGGCAAAAGGCGACCAAACAACTCGGACCTTCAAAGCTGACATTTTTTTCACAGGGGTCTATTGACAAGTGCTATTGACGTGGGATGTTTGAAAATGCCACTAAAAATTAATTTTAATAACTAAATAATTAAATACCCAAAATGGTTGGAATCTGGTTTTTTAAGATTATTGACCCAAGGATTGTTATGGGATAGGTGTTATTGATCTTATACAACTTAAAGGGTCACTATAAAAGAGCATTCTTTATTTGCTTAGACGATGTGCAGAAAAATTGGGGTCACCTCTTAAATGTTTTGTAGGTAAGTCGTCAAATATTCAACATGAATTTCATCAACCAGTATAAGATAACCTATTATATCATTATAAAATTATTTTACAACCCCATTTATAACACAATTTTCAGATAATCAATTAATCTGTTCCAGCGTGATCCCCATGAAAGCATGATGGCACATGTTCAAATATACATAAGAATTGGGACATGTACCTGCATGGGATAAAGAATAATATATCATGCATCTGTCTGAAGCAAAAGTCTTCTAAAAGTGAGAGGAGTATTAAATAAATGAATGGCATAGCCTGAATATATAGACACAGTATGACTATAGCTGTTGAAAGAGACCCAAAACCCCAATTAACTTAATAGACCTAGAATACGATCAAATTCCATAAATTTTGTGATCTTTAGATTATAATCTACTGCTCAAGAATAAATTAAATTTCACGACTAGCAGTCTGATAAGTTTCCAGTGGGCAAAGAAACAAAATTCAACATTATTCATGTTAAAATTATCTGGATGACCTCTTCAGAAAAATTCAACAGAAGACTTATAATTACCTTCATTTCGGTAAAATTCGGAAGCAAAAATGTTCCACGTGCTTACTCTGCGCCCCATCAATGGTTGTTTTTTCTTCTTTACTGTCCTGTCTTCCAGGACCTGTCTGTGATTTTTAATCCAGTTCTGTGAAGGGAAAGAGTATAGTCTAAGGTCTATTGTGATATTTGTCTTATTATCAAACCATATAACTGCATATATTATTCACGCCCTCTGATCATCTATGGAATTACAATTTTGCTGATCGAAAGCAGCATCAAGTGTCATTTTCAGACCTTCCAGATACACTTAGAGTCCCATTCTTTGTTTTAATTTAGCTTTGTGATGTTCTGACAGATTGTAATTCATTTGAATGTCAGTTAATCACGATATTGACCGAAAAACATCTTAAATACGTCAAAGAGTTTATTATGATTATCTGGGACTATTTCTTTACATGGCAAACAACACATAGTTAAGTGAAAAACCATCGCAGGCCTTTGAGAAGCTGATGTAAATTTCACATCCCATTTGTTGATTTAAGTATGTTTATCGAGATTTTGGATCATGTAAAAAATAAATAGAATCTGCAACTCGTTCCCTGTTTATAGTGGAATTTACAAACGAGCCCAAGAAATTATGTCTTGACCTAATTTACTGGGCTCATTTTATAAATTCTGCTATAAACTGGGGACGACTTGTAGATCCTTTATATAACACTTATCAGATTTATGGAAGCACGGACTCAGTCTGAGTGTTCATTGCTTCAAATGTGCTTAATTCAGTGAGCGTGAACATATTCTCATTTCTAATCGATCAAAATGGCACATTGAGCTGTATGTACTCAATTTGGAGCAAGCTTGAAATGGACATAATATGTCAATGTATATAAATAAACACATGTATACAATAAAATAGTGAAATAAGCCAATAGTGATGTTAAATTATGAATACATATTCAAATTTTATCTCAAAGAAAATCGATCTAATTTAAATTAGTCTACTTTGATATGGTGCTCTTCCAATCCAGGCGTCTTTTCTGCGATCTCTTGGATTTTATTTTTATTTTCTTCACACTTTGATGAACACAAGCCATTCTCATACTCCTGTATCAGCATAGGAAGAAACTGAGTCATGTTTGTCGTTTTATTTCTGAAGTAATATTCCAAAATTATGGTTCAAGTAAATTTTTATTGGACTAATGAGATGAAAAATAAATAGGATATTGATATTGTATGATTTATAATCCATCTCATCGATATATGATAAAATAAATATTTAGTAAATAATTGTCCATTGTAAATGGATTCTTCTCAAAATAATTAACACTTCACCAGGAAGTTATACTATGATTTATAAACCCGAAACAGTCAAACAAAAGACAATAAATGCATGTGTCATTCATATTCATTAAATGTTTTTGCAATCAGAAATGGAAACAAGTAGTTTTAATTTGTGAAATCGAGCTACTTGAACGTATTATTTGACTTGAGAAATTCCATAATTCAATACCAGAAGGAAAAAATGAGTTTAGATAGCTCTTTAATGAATTGGTGATATGTTCCTATTTGGAAATATCATCACCATCCCTTAGTGAGTAATCACTAATTTCTGAAACTCTTCTAGGAATTTGTAAAGATATATACAGAGGACATTTAGGGTATATGGCCTTGTGCATAATTGTTTTCCTCATCAAATGTCTCTCTTGACGTTGGCTGAATAATTTCGCAATGCCAAAGATTCGGCCATCACACTAACTATTATGGTGTCCATACCCCTGACTCGGACCAGTCAATTAGGAATATTGAAACACTATATGATTCAATAAATACATGTACGTCGAATCATGGACATGACTATATATAAGTTGGTTGACTTTCCATTTACCAACATATGCATCCAATAATTTGGTTGAATGGTTGCGCATTCTTTGTAAATTAGCTAATTACTAAGATGAGTCCGTATACCTAACTTGGATGGTGCCATACCCCTGACTGATACTACGGAATATTTAAACTATACCAGTATACGCATGCACAGCACCATCGACGTTTATATATAACTTTAGTTAAGTCGGCGACACTTTATAGCATTGTTGGTGCACCTTATCTTACCTCCATTCCCGAATTGGACAGCAACAATCTGGGAACTTTAATCTACACTATTTTAATTCTCGTATCTTGAGCCGACTATATATAAGCTTGTGGGAAAATCGGCGAAAATTGGTTATCAATGTTTGTTATCCGAATGGTGCACTTTAAATTTAAACTACACCATTATGTTTCTTATATCTATAAAATGTGACAAAATACTTCATGTTTTTCTATTGTAAATTTCGTTTTGGTGCCGAAACCCATCCCTATTTATAAACTCAAAAGGGTGCCACTTTTAGAATTTTCAAACCACACGTTTAGTCTCCTCGTATCGTGTGGATGCCCAATATCAATTTGAAGGAAATTGCTGAAACACACAAATTTATCAATGCTGATTCCCCTATAATGTTCCACCCCAACGGCCGATCAGCCACCTTTGAACCACGCCAATTATGGTGCCCTCCACTGACCCAATCATTGACTGATGGTGCCACTCTTGAAACCTAACACCACACAACTAATTACTCTTTTCGTGGATATTTCTACTACAGTATATAGATCCATTAAATTTGGAAGACATCGGCGACACATAAATATTGTTTATTAATGCTGTTGCCCTCCTATCAATGTCCCACACGGTGTCACTTGGTCAACTTTATCCACGTTATTATAGATTCCTCGTATTATGGAGAAAATGCGATATTATTATATACATGAATTTTGTTTCCCAGTTCTGTGAAGGGAAAGAGTATAGTCTAAGGTCTATTGTGATATTTGTCTTATTATCAAACCATATAACTGCATATATTATTCACGCCCTCTGATCATCTATGGAATTACAATTTTGCTGATCGAAAGCGGCATCAAGTGTCATTTTCAGACCTTCCAGATACATTTAGAGTCCCATTCTTTGTTTTAATTTAGCTTTGTGATGTTCTGACAGATTGTAATTCATTTCAATGTCAGTTACTCGCGATATTGACCGAAAAACATCTTAAATACGTCAAAGAGTTTATTTATGATTATCTGGGACTATTTCTTTACATGGCAAACAACACATAGTTAAATGAAAAGCCATCGCAGGCCTTTGAGAAGCTGATGTAAATTTCACATCCCAGTTGTTGATTTAAGTATGTTTATCGAGATTTTGGATCATGTAAAAAATAAATAGAATCTGCAACTCGTTCCCTGTTTATAGTGGAATTTACAAACGAGACCAAGAAATTATGTCTTGACCTAATTTACTGGGCTCATTTTATAAATTCTGCTATAATCTGGGGACGACTTGTAGATACTTTATATAACACTTATCAGATTTATGGAAGCACGGACTCAGTATGAGTGTTCATTGCTTCAAATGTGCTTAATTCAGTGAGCGTGAACATATTCTCATTTCTAATCGATCAAAATGGCACATTGAGCTGTATGTACTCAATTTGGAGCAAGCTTGAATGGACATAATATGTCAATGTATATAAATAAACACATGTATACAATAAAATAGTGAAATAAGCCAATAGTGATGTTAAATTATGAATACATATTCAAATTTTATCTCAAAGAAAATCGATCTAATTTAAATTAGTCTACTTTGATATGGTGCTCTTCCAATCTAGGCGTCTTTTCTGCAATCTCTTAGATTTTATTTTTATTTTCTTCACACTTCGATGAACACAAGCCATTCTCATACTCCTGTATCAGCATAGGGAGAAACTGAGTCATGTTTGTCCTTTTCTTTCTGAAGTAATATTCCAAAGTTATTGTCAAAGTAAATTTTTATTGGACTGATGAGATTAAAAATAAATAGGATATTGATATTGTATGATTTATAATCCATCTCATCGATATATGAGAATATAAATAGTTAGTAAATGATTGTCCATTGTAAATGGATTCTTCTCAAAATAATTAACACTTCACCAGGAAGTTATACTATGATTTATAAACCCGAAACAGTCAAACAAAAGACAATAAATGCATGTGTCATTCATATTCATTAAATGTTTTGCAATCAGAAATGGAAACAAGTAGTTTTAATTTGTGAAATCGAGCTACATGAACGTATTATTTGACTTGAGAAATTCCATAATTCAATACCAGAAGGAAAACATGAGTTTAGATAGCTCTTTAATGGATTGGTGAACTATTTGGAAATATCATCACCATCCCTTAGTGAGTAATCACTAATTTCTGAAACTCTTCTAGGAATTTGTAAAGATATATACAGAGGACATTTAGGGTATATGGCCTTGTGCATAATTATTGTTTTCCTCATCAAATGTCTCTTTAAGTTGGCTGAATAATTTCGCAATGCCAAAGATTCGGCCATCACACTAACTATTATGGTGTCCGTACCCCTGACTCGGACCAGTCAATTAGGAATATTGAAACACTATATGATTCAATAAATACATGTACGTCGAATCATGGACATGACTATATATAAGTTGGTTGACTTTCCATTTACCAACATATGCATCTAATAATTTGGTTGAATGGTTGCGCATTCTTTGTAAATTAGCTAATTACTAAGATGAGTCCGTATACCTAACTTGGATGGTGCCATACCCCTGACTGATACTACGGAATATTTAAACTATACCAGTATACGCATGCGCAGCACCATCGACGTTTATATATAACTTTAGTTAAGTCGGTGACACTTTATAGCATTGTTGGTGCACCTTATCTTACCTCCATTCCCGAATTGGACAGCAACAATCTGGGAACTTTAATCTACACTATTTTAATTCTCGTATCTTGAGCCGACTATATATAAGCTTTTGGGAAAATCGGCGAAAATTGGTTATCAATGTTTGTTATCCGAATGGTGCACTTTAAATTTGAACTACACCATTATATTTCTTATATCTATAAAATACTTCATGTTTTTCTATTGGAACTTTCGTTTTGGTGCCGAAACCCATCCCTATTTATAAACTCAAAAGGGTGCCACTTTTAGAATTTTCGAACCACACGTTTAGTCTCCTCGTATCGTGTGGATGCCCAATATCAATTTGAATTAAATTGCTGAAACACACATCTTTATCAATGCTGATTCCACTATAATGTTCCACCCCAACGGCCGATCAGCCACCTTTGAACCACGCCAATTATGGTGCCCTCCACTGACCCAAGCATTGAAACCTAACACCACACAACTAATTACTCTTTTCGTGGATATTTCTACTACAGTATATAGATCCATTTAAGACATCGGCGACACATAAATATTGTTTATTAATCATGTTGCCCTCCTATCACTGTCCTACACGGTGTCACTTGGTCAACTTTATCCACATTATTATAGATTCCTCGTATTATGGAGAAAATGCGATATTATTATATACATGAATTTTGTTTCCCAGTCCCCACCCCATCCCTGACTCGAACGGCACAAATTTGGCAGCTTTAAGCCACACGATTAGCTTCATTGTTGTCGTAGACCAACATCACATTAACTCTTTCAGTGCCATGTGCCGATCTCATCAACCCTAATTTACAGTCTGTAGAGTGCCAGGGCCGATAAAATCAGCCCTAAAAAAATAATTATTATTTTAAGATTTTTTTGGGGGTTGAATTTTGTTTGGGTATGCTTAAGCATGCTATAGCGAATGTAAAAACAAATTGGATAAAACCTTAGGGGCATGTCATAACTCAAAACTATCACCATGTACTCATAGTAATAATTTTGATGCCCATGAAAAACGTAAGATTCCCTGGCACTAAACCTACAAAATAAGTCTTGCACTGAAAGAGTTAAAGAATATAAGAAAAAAATATTAAAATTGTAATAAAAATGTAAAACATAATAACAAAGGATGAAAAATTGTTAGGCCAATGCATTCTCTTACATATGCGAGGCGACCTATGGTCGACTCGCATATACAAGAGAATGCATTGGCACAGGGTATATGGGTTGATAAACAAAATCGGACTTGGCACTGAAAGCGTTAATGTCGGTCCTATTCGAAAAGGTAGCAAAGACATATTTTCGATTTACAGAAGACACACAACAATTATACAAAATCGAAACAGTGGGATTTTATTCATAGGATGAATTAGCAGCTTAGCCCATATGTAGCCATTCTTGTGGTAGCCAAACTGAATTTTATCATGAAGTTCAGCTTATTTTAACCGGGATTTTCGTAACGTTTTCGCAAAACTTTGATTTCCGGTGTCAGTGTTTTCATAGGGAAAGTGGTCTTACTTCACTATTAAAATAATAATGTCGTGGTACGCCCTAGCAACTGACACGATGATCTACCAAATACAAATAAAAATACTTTTATTTCTCCTCACAATTATACAATGGCATTTTAAGAAAAATACAACAATAGTATACACTGGCTGCCCTTCCCAATAATAACAAAACTTGCAAATAGAGCCAAATGTATATTCCATGCCACCTGCCAGGGTGGGGTTGGGGATAAGAGGATGCACCGATAAAATTTGGCATACTTCACAACGGGCACGCACCGCTACAAATCCATCGATTAACGACGTATAACGATGTATTAATTTAGTAAATGCTTCTGGTGAGGGATGTTGTATCGGGGGATGGAGGGGTATGCCGTATGGGGAATGTTTACGGGTAGAGAGGTATTCATTTAGGGTTCATTTCCATACTCGTTGTGTTTATATTATTTATTATAGTACAACTTGTTTTGTTTTTTTGAGAGATTAATTTGCAGATTATACGCATCACCTTCGATTTTGGATTATTAAATAGCTCCGATAATTTCCAGTTGAAGATGTGAGTGTAGTAATATTTTTATATATGTTTTCGTCCTCGCATGGAGCGTCCTTGTCGCAGAACTTGAATTTGTTTAATTATCCGGTAAATCTTTCCAGTCTACTGTTTCTATTGGTAAGCGATGATTTCGTGCACGAAATTTAAAAAAAGTTATAGAATCGTTCGTTTGCAATTTCGACAATAGATTGTTTTGGTGTATCGATACACCAGGTAATATACTTATCTGATGAATACAATGTTTGCCACCAGCTTTGAATATACAGATCTGGAAGTTTCTCTTTTGTAGACTCGCTGAATAGTTCCATGTAGTTGGGAGATTATTTAGCCCTAGTTCGTTTTATTATTAACATATCTGTCACCTTGGTTGTACCTATTACACAGCTTCAGTATAGAGTATATGCGATCTTGTTTCGACTTCCACTCACTAAGTGACCCCAATGATTCAACATCTGATGTCTGATTTCCAACGTGACTGGAAATACTGAACCTTTTTTCTTTGAGCATATATTTATAGAAGCATACTTCCAATCGCTGTATAATGTCTTTCCCAAAACACCGAATTTCTGCTCCATATTAAGTCAATATCGGAGCAATAGATATTTGTTGGAGTTCGAGAACGCATTTTAAAAGGAGGTTCGTCGTTCGCATCTTCGATATAAGGATGAACAGTGCGCGCTTTGCTTGTTGGTATCGTATTTTGTGTTTCTTCGACAAAAGAGTCGTTGCTACTAAATGCCATTCCAAGATATTTAGATAATACTGTTTCGTTATTTTAATCTGCCCAGTGTTCAACATTAAATGTCAGTTTTTTGTCCTTTGGTTTCACAGTCTCAACACATCCGCGTCATTCGCTCCTGGTATCATCATCTATAAGGTGTCATGGACATAGAACATGTGTATTTGAAATAATATGGAAGATTGGGAACGATCCACGATATAATTAACGCTGGTAACAACAACGATATCTCAAACAGATAAAACGGCACAATTAGATATTTATTTTTCAGAGCATATGAAGCTGGTATATCAATATTTCGTGTGTTTGTAAAATAATCTTATTATTCCTATTCCTCCTAAATTATGGAAGCTCGAATGAGCCATGTCCGTTTAAAACTTGAATAAAATGGTTCTTCAATTGTTTCAATTCTGTTATTGCACAACAAAACATACAACGAGTATCACACATATAACTTAGCATCAGATATTTCAAAGTAAGGTAGGAGAACTATACACACAATTGCAAGCGCACAGTCTCACACATGCACTTCATTCGCACACAGTCTCACACATACACTTCATTCGCACAGTCTCACACATACACTTCATTCGCACACAGTCTCGCACATATACTTCATTCGCACACAGTCTCACACATACACTTCATTCGCACACATACACTTCATTCGCACAGTCTCACACATACACTTCATTCGCACAGTCTCACACATACACTTCATTCTCACACACACACATACACTTCATTCGCACACAGTCTCACACATACACTTCATTCGCACACAGTCTCACACATACACTTCATTCTCACACATACACTTCATTCGCACAGTCTCACACATACACTTCATTCGCACACAGTCTCACACATACACTTCATTCAGCACACAGTCTCACACATACAATTCATTCGCACACAGTCTCACACATACACTTCATTCGCACACATACACTTCATTCGCACAGTCTCACACATACACTTCATTCGCACACAGTCTCACACATACACTTCATTCTCACACACACATACACTTCATTCGCACACAGTCTCACACATACACTTCATTCGCACACAGTCTCACACATACACTTCATTCTCACACATACACTTCATTCGCACAGTCTCACACATACACTTCATTCGCACACAGTCTCACACATACACTTCATTCAGCACACAGTCTCACACATACAATTCATTCGCACACAGTCTCACACATACACTTCATTCGCACCTGCTATCATCACATACTTATAAGGTGTCCTGAACATAGAACATGTGCATTTTAAATAATGTGGAAGATTGGAGAAAACTAACGCTGGTGACATCATGATATGTCCAACAGAAATAATGGCACTATTAGATATTTATTGTCTATAATTATATGGGTGATAGGGTGGGATGATAGGGCATCGATGCCCTATGCCATATGTTAATAGAGTGTTCACCCATTGTTAATGGTTCAAAGTAATTCCTTGTCTACAAAATTAACATTTGATTACTTACCTGGATCAACAAATCCCCCAGATTTGTCGGTGATTAAAAACCATGTGCCATTGTAGAAAAACGACATGCATATTCCATTCTGCTGGCAATCCGCGGCACACATGATATCGGAACTGGCCTCAACAGCATAAATAATTGCAGTTGTGTCCAATGATCCGTCTCCTTTTACGAAGAGCGTTCCAGGGCCATACCACATGGCTGCCACTAGGGGCACTCGCATGCAATAACAGGTCAGAAGTAAAATTATTAATTCCATTTGTTTAAATATATTTATTTGTCTAATTTATATAACACATGATATATAACACATACATTTTTTTATACAGACAATGGGATTGGAGGACAAGTGCTGACTCACTTATGTGTACCCCTCTCCCATTAATTCCATTTCATCCCCCAAAACAGATTTAATATACGCGTTCCAGCCACACTCTTGTTCAACTGGATATGTTGATATATTTGTTGACTGAACGATTTCCAAACCTCCCTCTTAAATATATATATATATTGTTCGGGTATATTCGGTTCTTACGTCTGTTTTTACCGATCGATCAGACCATTCAAATGACGTTCCATTTAAAGACATATGATATTGCTTTAAAATAAGGCTTTACGGTCGATGAGTAGAAATCACAGCGAATATACAGTCTGTAAAGAGTCTGCGATACGCCGGGGACCCCGCTAAGCCCGCTGTTGATCACCGGGATTCACAGTGATATTGTTATCGCGGTGCACAGTACACGAAAGCCATAGTCAGAAATGGTAACGCACTCAAGATCATATATTATATACCCACGATTGTAATTATAGACTCTTTTTCATTTCTCTTATTTGTAATTGGCATAGCTTATCACAAACCAAAAATCAACATTATTGACATACTGTAAACGCCAATAAACGAAATTGAAATTCTCGACTACTCCTTTTTACCGGGCTCGGGGTCGCACCACAGATCGGCCTCGGGTCGCACTACAACTTTTAATGCGTTCCAATAATTAACATTCTATAAATATAACCCCCAGCGCTATGGCAGCGCCCAGGAGAAACAAGAAGGTGTACATTAGTATACACGCGGCGCGCGTAATGAACATGCGTGGAGCGGATCGATTAAAGCGAAAAAATATATATCCTGGGGGCTCACCACGAATCATTGCGAACCACTGAGAATCACTGCGAACCACTGAGAATCGCCACAAAATACCGACACTACACAGAATATTGTTCGCCATTTATTCGATTTATTTTATAGCGGTATTTACATGTACTAAATATTGACAACTTCCTTGTCTTGATCTGTTCAAATAAACGACAATTTGAAGAATTTTTAGATCTGTGCAATACCATCCCAGTTACATAATTATTACATACATGTAGAAGGTTTGTTTTAGCAGTCGTCAGGTCATTTTGATGGTTGCGTTTGATCGCATTCCGGTGGGAATAGCCAATGGAAAAATTGTTGTTACTGAAAAGTATACTAATAGGTGTTCAAACTCACGAAGAAAAGTTGGTCGTGTGAGCCAGATTAATATGAATAATTTAGCGCTTCACAATCAACCAACCATCGACAGCAGGGGTCAATACTGAAGAATAAATGGGTATACAACAAATGATATTAATATTTGAACAAGATAATAAAGTTAATACTCGCGAATATCTATTATATATTTTGGAAGATCTGTGTCTGTGTGTGTGTTCGCGATGGACTCGAAAACGGCCGACCCGATTTCGATAAAACTTGGTATGTGGGGGTATTTTCGGCCGTGGTGTGGCATGGGCCTATTAATTTGTCCGTGCGTAGTGACCTTGACCTTGAAATTTCAAGGTCAAACGCCCGAATATCACGGGATTTCGATGAAACTTGGTATGTGGGGATACGTTCGGCCGGGGAGTGACATATGCCTATTAATTTGCCCGTGCGACGTGACCTTGAAATCGGGTCATTTCAAGGTCAAACGCCCGAATATCACGGGATTTCGATGAAACTTGGTATGTGGGTGTCCTTTCGTATGGGGAGTCTCATAAGCATATTCATTTACCCGTGCGACGTGACCTTGACCTTGAAATCGGGTAACTTCAAGGTCAAATCGCCAATTTTGATGGGATTTCGACGAAATTTGATACGTGTGGTTACTTTTGTCCACTGATTGTTTTGGACGGGTCATATCGTGACCCCGACCTGACCTTGACCTTCAAAATGATCAATTCAAGGTCAAATTGGGTAAAACCGGATGGATTTCGACGGGCACGTTTGTCCGGGCAGTGTTTTGGACTGGTCAAATCGTGACCCCACTTGACCTTGACATTCAAAATGGACAATTCAAGGTCAAAGCCCGGACGAAGTCGGGTCACCTTCTAGTCTATTATATATTTTGGAAGATCTGTGTGTGTGTGGCTGTCTAATCGATGGACTCAAAAACGGCCGAGCCGATTTCGACGAAACTTGGTATGTGTGGGTATTTTCGGCCGGGGAGTGACATGGGCCTATTAATTTGCCCGTGCGACTTGACCTTGACATCGGGTCATTTCAAGGTCAAACGCCCGAATATCAAGGGATTTCGATTAAACTTGGTATGTGGGGGTACTTTCGTATGGGGAGTCTCATAAGCATATTAATTTGCCCGTGCGACTTGGCCTTGAAATCGGGTCATTTCAAGGTCAAACGCCCGAATATCACGGGATTTCGATGAAACTTGGTATGTGGGGGTACTTTCGTATGGGGAGTCTCATAAGCATATTCATTTGCACGTGCGACGTGACCTTGAAATCGGGTCAATTCAAGGTCAAATCGCCAATTTTGATGGTATTTCGACGAAATTTTATACATAGGGTTACTTTTGTCCACTGTGTTTTGGACGGGTCAAATCGTGACCCCGGCCTTGACCTTCAAAATGATCAATTCAAGGTCAAATCGGGTAAAACCGGATGGATTTCGACGGGTACTTTTGTCCGGGCAGTGTTTTGGACGGGTCAAATCGTGACCCCACTTGACCTTGGCCTTCAAAATAGACAATTCAAGGTCAAAGCCCGGACGAAGTCGGGTCACCTTCTAGTATATATATATATATATATATATATATTTAGAAACATCACGACTATAATGGATACAATATGGATGGAAATAGCAACAGCAAAATCAATACATCAGATTCCGCTTTAGTTCTGTCTGTTCTCCCGATCTCGTAGTTATTCTCGATCCGAGAGTTCCGGTTCAGTTTCCGGTATAAACCTTTCACCGCCTCTGGTTCCAGTTACTTTAGATTGAATTATTTCGGTTGAATATTTCCCGTTGACCATAAGTCGAATTTCGCAACACTATTCCCCTTAAAATAATTAAGAGTCTACAACAAAGAAACATTCAACATGTTTGTTCGGTGTACAATGAACGAACAATACAATAATATGCTTATACAAGAAAATAATAACATAAAAATACCGAGCCAGGTCGGTTTACAAATATATCGATGAAATGAATGATTGATTACCAAAAATCCACTGTTCAATTTGTTTGAGAATTTAAAATTACCTTTGGAAGGACCGACATTGGTAATTTACGCACCTCTGTCGAATTTTGAACATCTCATGAAAATCTGGACATATAGGTACATATGAATGGTATGTGTGAAAAGTTGATAACAAGAATTGTGGTTACCATTCGTTCACAACGAATTAACAAATACATTGAGTGAACAATCATGCGGTCACCACTGGTATACACTGTTAAAGACAACTGTCGGTTTGACGGTGTCGGACCTTACTAATCCGACGGTCTCATACCATTTCATCAGTCGTACGGTGAATCACAGTTTTATGCACACTGAAAATGGTCTAAGTTAAACAAAACAGTTACATTTCTATACTCAGTTAAATAATGTCTGCTGCTCTGAATATTCTCTGATAATTACTACATGTGTCGTTTTGGTAAATATAATATCATTCATACATGTTTGATCGTATCGCTTTAACCTGGATTGGACGATCGGTCGCGTATATCAATCTGAAACAAACGTTTCTGTACCTGACTAGAAAGACAATTTTAATGTATTAAATTTAACAATGAAGTTCGAGTCGCTGGTATGCCTACTTACTGACTTCCCATTTCCAAATTTATCGTGTTTTTGTTTGTTTGTTTTTTTGCTTGGCCCAAAACCAAGACAATTCCCATTTCTAGGGCCGTCACACATTCGTATATTGGATGTATCTATAGCTTTAGATCCTATATTTCAGCAGAGAAATCTTAATAGTGAGCCCGAAACTGGACAAGTTCTAGACAACTCCTATATATAGGGCTGTCGTACAGCTGATGTGTGGCGTTTCTATACCTAAAGTTCATTTCAGAAGTGAAATCTGAATGATGAACCCGAAACAGGTCAATTCCTAATACTAGGGCTATCGCACAGATTTATATCAGGTGTATATGGATTTTTTTGCACGGGGTATATATGTGGGTTTTTGCTGAAGTTAATATTTTTCAGAAGATATTTCAATCTACACGATGAGCTCGGAACAGGACAATTCCTATTTCAAGAGAACACGTGTGTATGCGTAGACATGGCGCTGTTTTCACAAATAATTTCGGTTTGTTTTATTTTTTGTTATTTCGGGTTTGTCTTCTTTGAGCTCCCCTCTTTATTGTCTTGTTCGGATGGGATTTGTTTCACATTCCTTGTGCCTTTCTTCGGCTTGCACCCTTTACATTTCCATGAGTTTTTAGTAATTATGTTCCTATTAACACACATACACACCTGTCGCATGTGTCACAGCCGACACTCGGTGCAGGTGGCTCCCTGTCGCCTTTGTCGTCCTGTCATATGTTGCTACATATGGGACAGATGAAACTACTCACTGGGATCTCGGTTTCCTCTGTATCGTGTTCTCTTGTGGTGCCGTTATCCCTTTCTCCAATAGCAAACAATTTAGCGTGAAGTGATTTTCTTTTTTATATTGGCATGAACAGATTCCTTGAAGTGGTGAAGAGCACATAACATAGATATTTTAAGAACATGTTCACACACCTTGTCATATAAGTATTCATGAACAGACACGAAGCAGTTTCTGCATCACCAGGAGTGGTCTCAATATCTTTAAAGATATCGAACCATTCTTGTTATATGAAGCTGTCTGTTGAAATTGCTCTCCTGGTCGATATATGGATGTTTGTTATATGCTTTCCCATTACCTCTGGTTTTAACAGCGGAATTATTTTGTTGTGGGGTGCAATAAAGAACATCAATACATTGTTGACAATGAATATGCCCCTTGTATGTCCTTGTTTGTATATAATTTCATCGAGGCTGCAAGGTACTGTATATCGCCGCTTGCCTCATCCTCCCGAAAACGCAAGTATTCCAGTAAAATGAGTTCTTGGCGGTTTACTCTGAACCTCTGGCTTGTTTTTTATATGTTGCCAAATTGTGTATGGATTTTCTTCTGCTGTATAACTGTTTGGAGATAAACCCCATCAAGTTGTCTGATTTACCAGCCTCAGCTCTGTCAATACGAAATTCAATGTTTGTTACTGCTGATGATGTGGATGGCTGTTCCGAATCGTGGGTAGATACTGATGATATGGATGTATAACGAGAGCGCCACTTTACGTTACGTTAAAATGGTACTCTGCACTAAAACGGGCCATTTGTGAGACCATCTCATTTTATATTCAGCAGAATATATGCAACAAATGAATGAATTTGAGTCAAGGATGAGTGCAATATACAATCATGTGATATATGAATGATGCAAAAAACATGGTAGTTATAATGAAAATGAATTTATGGCTGTAGTCATAAATTCATATTCGTTATAATCACCACGTTGTTTGTATCATTTAAACGGTAAATGGGTGTATTTTGCACTCATCCATGGCTCAAATTCATTCATTTGTTGCATATATTCTGTTGAGTATAATAAAATGAGATTGTCCCAAAAATGGCCAGATTTAGTGTAAGTAACCCTCTAAGCGCGTGCTCGGATACTATCTATAAATAAAACACCGTTCTTCAGGTTCATATGTATACAGATCTTATGTGCGTTACCTTGTTGAAAACTTTCAGATTTGATTAAGGTTTCTATGAATAAATTAAACCTATTGTATTTTATGCCGACGTGACTTGCCACGTGGGTGCCCAATCCGGGGTATTTGGGGAGGTCGAGATTGCATGGGTACTTGCAGAAAACTAAAACCTAGTGCTATTGATATATTATTATTATGTTATATATATGCAGCTTTAATATGTATAATAAATATATCATAAATATAGTCCCATCATTCACCATCATCCGTATCATTAAAGGGACAGAAGGCACTCACAGTGGGTAAATATTACCAAAAATATAAATGTCTGTAAAAAACATCACCACAAAGAAAAACGTGGAGAAATATTTACTTTGTTGTAGATCTCCAATAGCGAAATAGCGTGTTGAGACCATTGTTATGTAAACAAAATTGTCACAGTAATTTGTCCAAAAAAAAACATCGTAGTAGTAAGTTCAAATATTTTAGTCTGAATATGATTTTCAGAATATTTTTCAATACTTGACCGTCCATTTTTTATTATACGCCCTTTTGAAAAAAAGGCCGTATTATAGTATTGGTCTGTCCGTCCGGGCGGGCGGGCGTCCGTTAACCTGTTGTCTGGATGATAACTTTAGTTAGAGTCAACCAAATTGAATAAAATTTGGTATGTGGGTTTATTAGCCGAAAAGTAAGTTCAAGTTCGAATTTGGGTTCCGCCCGCCAATTTTCACCGGAGTTATGCCCCTTATTTGACGTTTTTTTACTTAGAAAATCCTTGAAATTTGTTGTCCGGATGATAACTTTAGTATAGTTTATCGGAATGAATCCAAATTTGGTATATTACTTTCACCCACCAAAACACAGGTCAAGTTCGAACTTGGGTTCTGTCCGACCATTTTTGGCAGAGTTATGCCCCATTTTCGACTCAGAAAATTCAGTTTTTCTTATGTTTTTTGGTTTCCGGATGATAACTCGATTTTGGAATGTTTATACGCAAAACCCGTTTGTTTGTGGATTACATATATCGAAATACAGCTCAAGTCCGAATTTCGTTTTAATCCGATAATTTTTGCGAGAGTTATGGCCCCTTTTTTGACGTAATTTGACTTAGAAAATCCCTGAAATTTGTTGTCCGGATGATAACTTTAGTTAGAGTGAACCGATTTCAATCAAATTTGGTATGTGGGTTTAATAGGAGAAAAGACAACTCAAGTTCGAATTTGGGTTCCGTCCGCCAATTTTCACCGGAGTTATGCCCCTTATTTGACGTAATTTGACTGAAATTTGTTGTCCGGATGATACTTTACTAGAGCTTATCGGATTCAATGATAATTTGGTATATTACTTTCTCCCACCAAAACACAGGTCAAGTTCAAATTTGAGTTCCGTCCGCCAATTTTTACCTGAGTTATGCCCCTTTTTTACCAGTTTCCGCCGACCCAAGAGAGGGCGTATATTGCACGCCCAGCGTAGCTCTTGTTAAACTTTGGTATCTTATTGGTCTGATTGGACTTTTACCGGTAATTTTACTTTAACGGTAATGTTAACATAACTATGGTTTTCTCATGCGAACCAGTGTTCTTGACGGTGTACCATCAAGCCCAACTGCAAGGTAAAGTTCAGGCCCTCGCAACGCTAGACTGGCCACCAGTATGCAGAATGTAATTAAATTTAACGGATTTATTCAAGATTATTTTCAGTTACAATTCATTCTGATTTGATCTGGCCAATTTCCAAATGAATACGGAGATTTCAGTTTGCAGAATAATGCTGAGTGAATTGTAACCGCCAAATTTGTAAATAGAAATTATAAGATTGCTTTACGTTCTGTATATTGATGGCAGTGTTCAGACTAGAGTAGCGATGGGACTGAACTCTGCATTGTAGTTTTCACCAAGACGCGGTACAAGTGCGAGGTTTGAAGATCAGAAACAGACCAAACAGACAACCAACACCGTTACTTCGTGACATGGAAAGTGGTAAATTTGTGAGTTTGCTTCACATTTGTCAATTATTGAGAATGTAATGCCAGACACATTATATGGAAATTTCTGACCAAAAATATGTTGATCAGCTTGATTCTCCAGCCAGAATTTAGTATTTTTACACCAAAAATCGAATATGTTCTTATATGCGGTAAATTTATGGACTGAAATGGCCATCAGTGAATGGAAACTGTCCAATTATAAGGCAGTGTGGGGCCTGTCGGATTGGAATTGTCAGTAGTTTGGAAAGCTTGGTGTACCAGAAGGAAAAGGAAACGAAATAATTATGGTCTCTCTGACTCAAAATGATTACGTTTATTATACGCTTGCCTATATAAACACTCTTTGTGCAAATCAAATGGTATCGCCTTGGTCGATACAAGAAAGATTGCAATTCTTGTATCCCTGTCGATGGGCAATAACTCTATGACGAATCTGTTTTGGCCACTGATAAAACAATACATATATAAAACTAAATTTAATCCTGATATGTTAGCACTAACGTCCTTTCTATCAGAACTACAATCTAGATATTTAGAGGAGAAATTGTTGGCACAATGCCAAAGGAAATTACCCTCTTTCAAGAAAAACTGGTTTGTAATCATAGAAGCTCTTAAAAAAAACGTCAGAAGCAAACAAACCATGATGTATCAAAATATCGTTCCCACTGAAACCCAAGTTTTTCTCTCAAACTCACAAGTATTGGCCCGAGGAATAAGTGCCGAGGAACCGTCGATTTGATCCACCAGGAAAGAGAATAAACTTATTTCTACATTAAAGGCACGTGCGGCCTTAATTGTCGAAAATATTCATATTTGTTCCAAACACCGTAAACAGAACAACATTGAAACGCATACAGTTCCGTTCATATATACCATGACCATCGCGTAAACAGCATGTTATCATAAAGACCTACTATATTTTACCTAAGCAAGAGCCTGATTGTGTTACAGAAGACAGCACAATGATACTGGCTAATCACACACAAATGGCATAAACGCTCTTTATTAGTTCCATATCAGGTATTCACCAACAAAGAACGCTCTTTATGTTTACCATCATAATATAAACAAACACCAGAAAAGTAACTTTGTATGCATTTGTTTACATAACAATGGTCAAAGATATGACAATAACATACTGTTTATGCGATATTTCTTATTTGTATACGGACAAAGTCTGTCTACATTTTGTTGTTCTTTCTGTTTGTGGCGGTTTTTGACGGGCGGAAATATTTTCACAGGATACCCACCGCCAAGGCCAACCGTACCTTTAATCAAGATCCCATTATACTTAGCAAAGGGCTATATATACAAGTAATATCTTATAAACATTGGACCAATTAGCTTATGCGAGACCCATAACAGACACTCGTATATTTATAGATATGTCACGATGAGTGAAAGAGCAGGTGAGTGAAAGGATGTGTGCAAGATATTGATAGCCTGGGAAACGAAAGAGCATTTGTGAGATCATCTTCTTGCTATTTTGTTACAATATATATATATATATATATATACATTTAATTTTGATCAATAAAAACTTTAGCGGAAATGTACAGAAAACGTAGATCGTCGTGTATAGCTTATAGCAGCCACGGTGAAATATACGATTTCGTTATTTCACTGTAGCTTTCGTTTGTTTTTGCTTTTTTTACCCTGGCCGGCGGTTTACGCGAATGGGACATTTGAGTCAACCAGTTGTTTCTTTCGTAGTATTGTTCAATTTGTTATACAATTAAAAGCGAACATGCCGCATAATTTAGCAACTTTGAGTATTGATAAGGCGCATATAATAAAAATAAAAACCTTCAGTTTTTTGTTTGCATACATGAAATATATAATTCGTGTATTGAAAGAAACATCGAAATTTCACTCGCCGCTTGCAGCCGCTCGCGATATATATTGTCAGATATTTGTTGAATTACTGTTAACCCTTTACCCAACAAACCGGCCAAAACCGGCCAAATAAAGCTTCAACAGCCTAAAATATCTTCGGTCTGGCTCAATAGAACCATACAAATATGGATATCATTGGAATCGGCTCCTTGACCACATTGTGATAGTTACAGTTATGCCCTGTGCCAATGTATTCTCTTATATATGCGAGTCGACCATAGGTCGCCTCGCATATATAAGAGAATGCATTGGCCTAAAAAAAAATCTGTTTTTAACACTTTTTACCATTTTTTCTTACATTCTTCAACAATTTTATAATTTTTAATGTGTTAAGCCAATGCATTCTCTTATATATGCGAGGCGACCTATGGTCGACTCGCATATATAAGAGAATGCATTGGCACAGGGCCGTTCTGTTGGGTAAAGGGTTAATGTTTTTTTTAATCTCTTTCTATACATTTTGCTATTAATTTTGCACCCCGATTGTTTCCGAACATCAACACTAAACCATCACCAAAGTTTTTAAAACCCAAGTTCCCAAATCTGACAAATAATTAAAACCCCAAAAAGAAAGGAGGAATAGACTATAAGCGGCAAACGTACCCCGTGAAAATCCGATATTTCTTTCCAGACACTCATGAGATATTTCGATATTCAAACAAAAACTGTATTCTCTATATAGCTTTGAATTAATGCTAGGAGTTCAGGAAAGATATATGGAATATCGTTGGCGTGCCAAGTCACAACATATATCTGGTCATCATATATGACACCATGGCATATATATAGTAGAACATTAGTGAATGGTCTTATGCTTCTTCCTCAGCCAAGTACCGGCCACACATCGTTTAGCATGGAAGTGTAGACTCTCCTGACGAGGGGTGCTCCACTTACACTTTGAACAGGTATATTGGTCAAGATCTTTGTGAACATTCCGTAAATGGCGGTTGAGACCACTACTCCATTTGAATTCCTTTGCACACACGTGACATTTATGTGTGGGTCCTTCGCTATGTGATTGCATGTGCGATTTCAGACATCTGAACCTCAGCGAACAAATTTCACACCTGCCTGTTTTTTCTCCGCTATGGGACTTTTGGTGAGATTTCAAGAGACTTGATGAAAGGAATTTCTTCAAACAGATGAAACACTTAAAAGGGCGTTCCCCAGTATGCAGCCTGGAATGGTTCTGCAGGATTCCAAGCTGTCGGAATTTTTTGTCACAAAATTTACAGCTGTACGGCTTCTCGTCCGAATGAATTCTTTTATGGACAACGAGATGACTCATCATTGTGAAACGTTTATCGCACATGACGCATTTGTGTCGCCTCACATCTTCGTGGGTAAATTTGTGGAATATAAGGTCGCGTCGACGTTTGTATGACCGTCCGCATGTGTCGCATTTGTGTGGTCGCATATCAGAATGAGTGGTTTCGTGATAACGAAGACCAACTTTCCTACCGAAACGTTTGCCACAGTGATCACATTTGTGTGTTTTACGTTTCTTGTGTACGATTTTCTTGTGAATAGTTAAATATCCCGCCTGTCGAAAGGCGCTACCACAAATGTCACATACACACGGTCTGGTGTCTGAATGGATTCTGAAATGCACTTTGAGGTTGCTGTGCGTGGAAAACGCTTTTGGGCACCTCTCACATTTGAACGGACGCTCCCCGCTATGTTTCCTCATGTGAACTCTGAGTGTACATGACATTGTGAAACACATTGAACATATATCGCATGCGTATGGCTTTTCCTTGGTATGCACGCGCATGTGTACCTTCAGGGAATAAGGCAAGGCAAATCGTTTCTTACATACACTGCATATATGGTCTTTCTCTTCAGTGTGAACTTTCCCATGTCGACGTAAATGATCCAGTCTACTAAACTGTTTATGGCATATACTACATTCTTGGGACTTTGTTCTGGTGTGAATTAACTCGTGCCTCGCGAGATGTGATGCAAAACTGAATGTCTTGGCGCATGTCGGACATTTGAATTTATCGGTGTGCTTTGATTGGTGCGAATTGAGATCCGATTTTGACAAGAATCGGGATCCACATTCCTTGCACTTGTACTTCTTGCCCTCTCCGTGATCTCGAGTCACGTGCCTCCTTAATTGTAGTAAGTGTGTATACTCCCTGCCACACTCGGTACACTTGTGGTCCATTTTCGTATGCGCCCTCTGGTGTTTGTCCCTGGTTAACTCCCGCGTGAAGCCTTTATCGCAGTGTTTGCAAGAGAATGGCTTATCTCCGGTATGAGAGAGCATGTGATCTTGAAGCCTGTTCCTTGCCGAACATGTTTTCAGGCATATATCGCATTGATGTTTCGCGCCCATGTGATATGATAATTCGCTGGCCCCTGGAATTATAAAATATAAAGCTTAGTCCGGGGAGCCATCTGGCTGGCAGTGCTTTTGTTTTCTTCAAATATATATTTATTTTACTGAAACAGCTTCGCCACATTATTAACCCTTTTAATGCGGGTCATGGCGGGCGATGGGCTAGTGCAGCATTAAAGATTATGTGCCAGGAATTTTCTAATATGAGCGAGTTTTCCCATAGGCCGGGGAGCCTCGCATATATATATAAGATAATGCACTGGCTTACAAGGTCAAGGTCAATATTGTTAGCCCAATATATTCTCTTATATGTGAGGTTCCACACGAAAGACTCGCATATATAAGAGAATGCATTGGCATACGGTGTTCGCATTAATTCAGGAAGCTCCAGTCAGGGGCGCCGGAAGCATCCAAGGGCAGGGGGGCAGAGCCTACAAAAAGGGCACTTTTCCGCAAAAAAAGGGCATTTTCTCCGCAAACTCGGGAAAATAACCATAAATTCATTGTGGCAAAAATCCCTATTTTAATGGTATTTGTCGGTTTTTATGGCCGTTTTGTGATAAAATTGACAAAAAATAATATTCCTGGTGAAATTGGTGGTATTTGGACCAAAAAAGTCACATTTTGCTATAAAAACACGAGATTAAACACACAAAAAGCATTTTCTGTCTCCAGAAAAAGGGCAAGTCCTGCCCCGCTTGCCCCCCCCCCCCCGGTCAAGGACAGGGGGTCAGCTGCCCCCTCTTCCGGCGCCCCTGGCTCCAGTCACGGAAGGGTTAATTCATCCCTTAAACCGCCGTTAACTGACATTTAGTATTCACCCCTCGCTATTATCTTGGATTCCTTATACATATATAGGAGACACCCTCATTGTGAGGATTCCAAACTTATTATGACAAAAATAAATCTTTTAACGGAGTTATATATTTGAAAACAAACCCGTGCAGAAAATAATTCCGACAGACTCAGGGGGTCGGAAAAATAGTTCCAGGCACAGAGAGGTGTGTGTTGGGGGTCAGACACAGAGAGGGGTGTGTGGGGGTCAGGCACATGGAGGGTGTGGGGGGGTCAGATACAGAGAGGGGTGTGTGGGGGGTCAGACACAGAGAGGTGTGTGTTGGGGGTCAGACACAGAGAGGTGTGTGTTGGGGGTCAGACACGTGGGGGGGGGTCAGACACAGAGAGGGGTGTGTGGGGGGGGTCAGACAGAGAGAGGTGTGTGTTGGGGGTCAGGCACATGGAGGGGTGCCAGGCACAGGGAGGGGTGGGTTGGGTCAGGCACAGAGAGTTGTGTCCAGCCACAGGGAGGGGTATATATGGGGGTCATGCACAGGAAGGGGTGTCCAGGCATAGGGAGGGGTGTTCAGGCACACTGTCGTGGAGGGAATTGTTGGGGTGTCAGGCACAGTGAGGGGTGTTCAGGCACAAAGAGGAGTGTCCAGGCACAGGGTGGGGTGTTTTGTCGGAAAACAACATGTGGTGTAATTTGTGTTACGATTGACATAATTATTTGTCAAATATTAATTAGGAAACATCAATGTATCTGAATTATATCACTTAGTTGTGTGCTGTGCTTACTGCATCATTTCATGGTATGATTAATAATTATTGACTATGTCTCTATTTTAGTGACTGAAGGACACGGTATGTAGTCCAGGCACATTAGGCGTGAATGGGGAAAAGTAAGGAAATAAATCCCGGAAAGCTGATTTTTTTTATATTATTTAGGCCATAACATCGCGGATGCGTCACGAAAAGTCCCCTAAAATCGGAGTTGAGCTTTCGGAGTTAACCAATTTTTTTTCATAAAAAAATAAAAACTTTTTTTTCACAATCATAGGAATAATGGGATGTTATAACAATTTTTCAGCCGAAACATATACCAAATGTACTCAGTATTGTTCAATACACAATTCTCGAACCAGAGATACAAATTCAACGGGGGGATTTGAATGAATTTCGCAGATATGGATATAAAATAACATAATGACCCCCAAAAAATTTCGATTTTTCAGACAATCTGTATTATTCGATGACAAATTTCTCGGGCTATTCATTACGTAGGCGCAAGCAATTTGTTTTAAAAACTGCACAGATATCACTCCTCCAACATAATGTGCGGGATTAGCAACTATACCTATGATAAGTGGTCAATACTTGTAAAAACATAACCCTACCCCCTAAACTGGCTCTCGTCACATTTTGCCCTTCCGCTAGTCCAAGTGCTTGTTGTAGAAAACACACCAACTGTGAAAAGGGCGATAAAAGCATGAAACTTGGCACATATGTTCCTTATACGCTACTGCTCATTTTCACATGTGGCGTCATTTGCAACAGGCTCTTCTTAGCAACGGTTGCTAGGCAACTACCCGGCATCGGATTAATGCATATGACTGATATTATACGTGTTCTAACAAACTAAACTACGTCGTGTAGCATGTTTATGGTGAACATATTTGTTGTCAATTTTGACCTGACTGACAAATTGCCATATTACTTACTTACAAGGGGTGACGGTTGCTAGGGACGCACACACAATCTAAAAATGCACATATGACTGATAATATGGTAGCTTTAACAAACTAAACTACACCTAATAGCACTTTTGTGTTGAAAGCAATTAGAATAGTTGTTGTTAGTGTTGAGATGGCTGAACAAAATACCATATAATTCTTACTTATATGAGTGGTAACTGTTGCCAGGCTCATACCCGAAATACAAACATGCACATATGACTGATATGATGGTAGTATTAACGTTTTTATGGTGAAAACAATGGCTGAAAAAAAATACCATATAATTCTTACTTATATGAGTGGTAACTGTTGCCAGGGTCACACCCGAAATACAAACATGCACATATGACTGATATTATGGTAGTATTAACGTTTTTATGGTGAAAACAATTATAAATGTTGTTAGTGTGAGTCTAACCAGAATACGGGTACACTTATCAGTTGTGGTCCATCAGTTTAGATATCGGGAATTCAAAGTGAGAGTTGAAAAGTTGTTGCTTATATTTAATATGAGGCATGGCCATAATAGTTATATAAGCCATAGACCCAGACAGCTAGTTATATAATGTAAGTCATGGACCAACTCTACTATATATGAAGAACATAGCTAGGGTCAGCCACCAATATGTTAGCCATGGCCCTAGCCTACAATAGTTAGGTTAGGAACTCAGGCACATATATACTCACAGGACCCATGTCCATGCATATAGGCTATGTACGTAGGATATGTATAGTCCATGAACCAGACCGCTTCATATAACCATACATGTATGATATCTATGATCATGACCATGATACTGTTACATGGTGCAAATAACCAACTGCCCACAGATATACCATGTACTAAGATACCATATACCAAGTCCGATGCACAATAGATTAGTGCACCATGGATTCAGGAACCTATATATGGTATGAACATATGAGACAGTTTTATGACAGACCAACCTATATATATATATTGGACCGATGCCACATAGACGAAAGTTAAGGATGGGGGGGGGGGCTTATAAATAGCCCATACACATAAGGCACTGTAGGTTGGCCATGGGCACATATCCATACGTGTAGGCCACGGACCAAGGCCGATATATGTATGCCATATTGAATTATACCCATGCATAAGCAGGTGTCTGTCTATATGTAGGATGTGGACCCACCCCTCGTACGTGATATATCTACACCAAAGACCCAGGCAAGTTTAAATAGTGTTAATACACAAGTGACTATAATGATGTATGCAGTGATACAGGTGCCTATATGTAGGACATGGACACATGTCCCTAAATAAAAGCTACGGCACCGGCGTTATCAATCATTTCATAGATTCACATATATGCTGGTAGGCCATGGACTGATCCACATATATAGGAGACACATGGACCCCATGCCTACGGGTAAGTCCATGCATGTGCATGGATCCACGTCTCTATACTATATGAATACCGTATACGTACGTCCGTTTTCAGCCATTCGACCAACGCCCTATAGCATGAAGGTCCCTATGGATTGGTCGTGTGCACCACCATAGCTTGGCTATGGACCCAGGCTCATGTAGGTAGGAAATTGAGACGGGCCACTATGGACAGCCCATGTATCCAGGCTGATTTAGTTATGACTTTATTACAAGACATGTATATGTAAAACATGAACCCATCCCATGAATGTACATGTGCCATGACTATCTATGTTATAACCACAGCCATGCATACGCTATGGACCCATATGAACACCACATGTAGTGCAAATACACAAGTGTCTATAGTTATGTACACATGACATGTACCCAGGCAAATAAATAGAACGAACCCTAAATAGTATATCATCGGCCCAGGCCCTTTCTATGACATGGACACAGTAGTTAAGACACGTCATTGGATGCTGTTCCTTAGTAACTGTGGGTTGGTAATGGGCCCATGGCTGCCCATGTAAATGGGTATTGGTCACCGGTTCAATCTGAAATATATAGGCCACGCTCATGTACGAGCTCCTATAGACTTGTAAATGACTCATGACCATGTATTGACATATATGTAGTTATGGCATGGATATGAAAGAAACACAGTTAGTTCATACCGTATAGCAACTGGTATGCGGATGCTACCACACCGTGATAGAGTGTTCTGCATGGATGCCATTGTCAAATGTAGTGCAAATGTCGGATTCCATGGAGGGGGGTTCAGGTGGTATCGACATAAATGTGGGTCAATATTTTTACATGTCTCATCAAAATGTATTCCAAAAATCGAATCATGGAAGAAACGATAGTAAACTCCACACAGGTATGTGATTCTGATAAAACTAACTGAATAGTCTGTCAGTTTAAAGAAGATTTGTCAATGGTAGGTGGTTACCTAGCAACAATGAAACCTCAATACCAATTTGCCACACGAGAATGCGTCAGTACACAACACAACAACCTTTAGTTATGCATTATTGTCAATATAAGCATACTATGGCATATTGTGAAACAATTATATCATGCAAATTTCCCAAAACTCATACCATATCATGGAACAGTTATATCAGTTAAATTACCAGAAACTCATACATATGGTATGCTTACAAATGTGGGTATGTCCATAGCAACCACAACACACCCGTTAGGTAACGAATGTGGCAACTTTACTGCCATGTTCACTCTAACAACAAATGTAATAATTGTTTTAAATATAAAAATGTTACATGACGTAGTTTAGTTTGTTAAAACTACCATAATATCAGCCATGTGTGCATTTTTCGATGTCTGGTATGTCCCTAGCAACGCAACCGTTACCATAAATATATAGTAATTTTAAAGTCGAAACCACACTAACAATAACTATTACAATTGTTTCACCATAAAATGATAATGACGTAGTTTATATTAGTTTGTCAAAACTATCATAATATCAGTCAGCTCGGCATTTTTCGGTTTCGGGTATGTCCCTAGCAACCGTTACCACCCCTGTAAGTAAGAACTATGGTAATTTTCCAGCCAGATCTGCTCGAACAACAACTAATATTAATTTTACCATAAAAATGCTGCATGACGTAGGTTAGATTGTTAAAACTGCCATAATATCAGTCATATTTGTATTTCTTCGATGTGGGATAGTTGCCTAGCAACCGTTGTCAAAGACGGACCTGCCGCAACGTCTATACATCTGAAAATGATTAATAGTGTATAAGGAACCTATGTGCCAAGTTTCATAGTGTTATCACCATTTGTACAATTGTTACGTCAAACGCCAGGAGCATTATGTGGTATTTTGCCTTTCAGATACTCAAAGCCATGGGGTACGTTTTAGGGGGTAGTGTTATGTTTCCGGCTATAAAATATTAAAGATGGTGATGGTTCGATATATCTCATGACTTTCCTGTTCTGAACTAACCACTCTTCTAGTATAATGGTTCATATTTTAGCTCATTGTCGTCTGAATATCTTTACTCGCCCTCTTTTGTTAGGAAATTTTGAATCACCATGCGATTTATATGCTATCTTCGCCAATAAATGTCATCACAATTATGGAATATCGACTGTTAGTAAGCTCTAGCACCAATTACGCATATCTATCGACACATGCTTCGTGATGGACGGGTATGTGTGAAGTTTGAGTCCATAAATTAGCCTACATACGACCGCATTCGCATATGGTCTAATGGAATTTCGTCAGAAATTGCACCGTTGCGAAAAATCATGATATCTCAAAAAGCTCAACTCGGATTCTAGGGGACTTTTGCCAAGTTGTTCATAAACATGTTCTTATTAATCCCTGAAAAATTCAGCTTTCCGGGATTTTTTGCATTAGTGAAACCTAATGTGCCTGGACTAATGCATCACCAAGTTCGACACTTATATCAGACACGCAGCTGAGCTGTGATGTTTTTTTTTACCCATCGTGTATACATTTGTATTATTTCATTACAGAGGCACCAGGAATGCAAACGTTAATAATTTATTTCACGTTCTAACCACATGGGGCGTGTCGTTAAAACGAACTAAATATAGATTTAAAAATATATAAATTCAAAACGAGCGTGCCACTGTGGCTCAACATGGAAATGGGATCTTGTCATATAACAGTCCATTGAGCGATAGGTTATATGCTTAAGTAATAAAAAGATCATATGATGTTTGGTGACGATCGGATGTGGGATGTGGTATGTAGGACGTTCCAAAAATAATTAGTCATGCAAAGAATAAAATCCAAGATGGTTGCCAGTGGCCATGTTTTACATCGACAATTGTTCAAATTCGATAGCTCCCATCTAGAGGTGATCCTGAACATGCCAGTACATTTTCAAAACAATTCTCCAATAAATGCGGGCTGCATGGTGTGTCGATGGGTTCAAATTTGAAATAATAAATGGCTGCTGGTGCCCATGTTTTTGTTTTTGTTTTTACATTTATCGGGGAGGGGAATCGATGGTTCCCACAAGAACTCTTGTGTTTAACTTGCCATGCGTGTTGTTGTGACAATGTTGTCCATGTGCGTTTAGACTTTTGAATTAATAAAATAATCAGAGACCCAAATATAGTTCTTTTGTTTTATCGGGACTTTTCACTAGAGACCCCTGGAATTAGGTGACCCTGAACATCCAAACGGTTCGTATTTCGCCCAATTTGACCTCGTGGCTGTGTGGCCCGCCCAAAATTCCCAATATAAATACCCACAACCCTGAACCCGGTCGCAAAAATAATTGGACGAAATACTTTGCGTGAGAAGGTGATACATGAGTGGGCCCCAATTGTCACATTGCCCACTTGTGCTATATACAGGTACATATATATCATACCTATATGTTTTGAAAATAAAATGTGTCTAAATCAACATTAATTTATATGTGTGTATTCTTTGCACGAAGCCTTGACTACCAGCACCCCAAAAATAACGGAATTTCACCCAACTCACATTGTGATATGTACGGACGGACGTGCATGCGGTCGGAGCCGTCGACTTTATATTCCCGGAGCCCCCTGGACTTAGTATTAGCGCATTCAGAATGTCATTTAAGAGTAAATAATCCGGTATTAAATGGTATACATGTATCTAATAAGAGTAAATAATCCGGTATTAAATGGTATACATGTATCTAATAAGAGTAAATAATCCGGTATTAAATGGTATACATGTATCTAATAAGAGTAAATAATCCGGTATTAAATGGTATACATGTATCTAATAAGAGTAAATAATCCGGTATTAAATGGTATACATGTATCTAATAAGAGTAAATAATCGGGTGCAAAATGGTATACTTGTATTTAAAATGAGTAAATAAAATTTGATAGTGAGCATGCACTAATGATTGATACGTTATTATGTATATACTTCCTGAGTTTTGTCAAGCATGTGCATGGAAAACATATATCCAACCATCCATTACGTAATACACATTCTCTTCTGGAAATCATATAAACTGAATAAGTCATCCCCCAGTTCAACAGTTCATCTAAAATACACTCATCACTTTTTTGTTCTTGCAGCCATTTCTCCTTTGATGTGAACACCCTACACTTGGACAAATAACTTCAAAAAGTTCACCACTCGCATTCACCGCCCCCCTCCATACCCCCCCCCCCCCATACAACCACATTACCATGTCTCTAAAATACCCATGCTCTACATGCAACAAATCAGTGAGAAAACATCAAGATGCGTTATGTTGTGACCTGTGTGATCAATGGATTCACCGCCGCTGCTCTAAATTACTAAAAACAGATTTCATGAAGCTAGCTAATGATGATAGCCCATGGTTTTGCTACCATTGTAATGAGACGTTATTTCCATTTAATCACATGGAGGAAGAGGCACTGTTTCGACTGGCATTATTTGACATGAAACAAGAATATGCTCACACAAATTCAAATAAATCATTTTAATGAACCCATTCGCTCTAAATGATGACTTCCGTGAAGAACATCAAATGGATGATGATGACTACAATTTAAACCCAGTAAATCCTGAAAACTCCTCTAATTATACCCTCCTTGATGAATTTAACGATAAATTGAAAATAATAAACCACAATGTGTCATCATCAATGATACACTTCAACATACGTTCACTATTAATATGGACCAGTTATCTACTTTCCTGTATACCTGTAGACACAGATTTGATCTAATAGGCGTTACTGAAACTTGGCTTAAGTATGAATCTCCTGTGGATCTAACAAAAATGGGAAGCTATAGCTTATATGAGAAACACAGGAGTGATAGAGGTGGGGTGGAGTTGGACTTAATGTACATGAAAGCATTGAAGCACAGGTACGATCAGACTTGTCTTTGTTCAGTGAGAACTTTGATAGCTTATTTATTGAAATTCTTGACAAAAACAAAAAACAAGTAGTAGGATGTATATAGGATGTATATATCGAAGCCCAAATTCTAATGTCGATGACTTTCTTGAAAAACTTGAAACAGTATTAACCCAGATACATAAAGAGAAAAAAGATTGTTTCCTAATGGGAGACTTTAATATAAACATAAATACTAATAACACCAGCAGAAACAACTTCCTTAACTTACTAAAGTCATTTATGTTCTTGCCATCAATAACGAAACACACTAGAATAACTGAGTTCAGTGCAACCCTTATTGACAACATATTCTCCAACTGTCTCCTCTCCTCATCTATCAATGCTGGTATATTCGTGGAAGACATTACAGACCACATGCCTATCTATCTCCCTTTGAGCAATGGAACTAAAACAATGAATAAGAAAGACGTATTTATATGGCAAAGAGACTATTCAAAAAGAAACAAAGAAAATTTTATAACCGAAATATCCAAAATTGACTGGACTATGGTGTTAGACAACCAGGATTGCAACAAAGCCTACAATTCTTTCCACGAAACATTAACAAACATTTACAATAATAATTTTTCCAAACATCAGAAAGAAAATCAAACCTTCTAATCATTGCAATCCATGGATAACAGCAGGTATACTGAATTCCATTAGAAGAAAGAATAAACTATATAAAATATTCATTAAGAACAGAACATACTATAATAATGATCGATCCAAGAAGTATAGGAATAGACTAAATTCAATTATCCGTACTGCTAAACAACATTATTATCATAGGAAATTCCAACAATATGAAGGTAATATCAATGGCACATGGAAACTGATTAAAAACATTCTCAACAAGAAAAAGGGAAGCAAAAATGTAACAGAGTTCTTTTATGAAAATAAATATATTAATAACAAAGAGGAAATTGCTACCAAATTCAATGTATTCTTCACCAATATTGGACCAACCCTTGCTTCAAAAATTAAATCTAACAAGAATCCAGCAGATTACCTTAATCAACCTAAGTGTTCTTCTGTCTTTATCCAACCAACAGATGAACTTGAAGTCATAGAAATTCTCAAAAATATCAGTGCAAAAAAGGCTGCCGGTATTGATGATCTCAAGTGTTCAATATTGAAACATTGTAGCGAATTTATTATTAAACCCATTACACATATATGCAATCTTTCTCTCGCTAATGGAATATTTCCAGACCTCATGAAGATAGCAAAAGTTGTACCTATTTTCAAAGCTAAAGACCCAACCACATTAAGTAACTACATGCCAGTCTCTGTGCTACCTGTATTTTCCAAAATCCTAGAAAAAATGATGTACAACCGACTGAACAAATACTTAACCAAATACAATATTCTATATAGAAGTCAATATGGCTTCAGAAAGAATCACTCAACTATTCTGGCACTAACTGATCTCTTAGAGAAAATTACCCAAGCCCTAGATAATAGAGAACACACCATTTGGGGTATTCCTTGATCTATCAAAGGCATTTGAAGCAATAAATCATAATATAATGCTAAATAAACTTGAAAACTATGGATGTCGTGGAGTTGCACTGAACTGGTTCCAAAGCTATTTGACTAATAGAAAACAATCTGTACAATATGAAGGCCACTTGTCTTCACAAACAGATATAATATGTGGAGTTCCACAAGAATCTATACTTGGCCCTCTACTCTTTCTGATATATATGAACGATCTTCCAAATATTTGTAAGGACCTGAATCTAATACTATTTGCTGATGATACAAATGCATTTTACTCGAATAAAGATATAAATAAGGCATATGATGTAGTCAACAAAGAAATGGAGACAATGGGTAAATGGTTTCTCGCTAATAAACTATCTCTAAACCTAGAAAAAAAATTTTACATGATATTTACGAATACAGATCTATGCAAAAAAATTACTGTCCTACCCGAGCTCAAGATCAATGAAAGCAGATACAAAGAGTTAAAAACACTAAATTCCTAGGAATTAATATTGAAGAAAATTTATCATGGAATATGCAAGTGGAATCTATTACTAAAAACTGTCAAAAAATTTAGGAGTCATGAGAAAAATCAGTGATTTCATACCCAGAGATACTATGAAAACATTATATTCTTTACTGATTATCCCACATCTCACATATTGTAATGCCATATGGAGTGCAACAACAAAGAAAAACCTTGAAAAAATACAAAACAAAGCTATCCCCACACTATCTTACCAAAAAAAAGCATACCAGAAATATGCAGGGACCACAATTTGCTATTGATGAATGACATTGGAAACATGCAACTAATACAAATTTTACATGATTTCCATCAAATGAAACTCCCCAAATCGCTGTCTTCAATATTTACAATTATACATGATATACATAACCACAATACACGGTTCAAAGCAAATTCAAATATGTATTGTGAATTCAGAAGAACAAAAAAAGCAAGAAGTGTCATATCAACCAGAGCCAGCTGTCTATGGAATGAACTCCCATGTGAGTGTAAGCTTCGCGTAGAAACTAGTGATAAATATCATAAGTACCTAAAAACACATTTCATTAATAAATACACCCCAAATATCAAATAACAATCCAGTTTGTATGTATTCTCTCCCCTATTATATATACTAAGGCAATAATAGCCAGCAGTCCCTTACGGCAGAGACTGTCCAGAAGAGGGGGCAGAACTTAATGAACTTCTCTTTATTCTCATAGTATAATCCTCCCTCTCCTGGCCAGCTCCCCCGATGAGGAACAGGCCAACCAAATTTATGCCACATTTCCTCCATGTGTCACTATTTGTCAACTCATCTGAACAACAGTGCAAAAATAATCAACTTGTCTATAAACTTAACCAATTCCTCAACCAAATCAAGCAGTATTCACACCCATATTTCATTGATCACCTTAAATACTGGTATTCTCCACATTATTGAAAATTGCAAGACAATCGTGTAGGTCTCAGCATAAAGACATCAAGATAATCATATTGGCTACCAGATAAAGCATAACAACTAAAAAAATGACTATAATCACCATCTCACAACCCGACCCGGGGGGGGTCGGGTTGTGAGATGGTGATTATAGTCATTTTTTAGTTAGTCCACTGTGTGTGATTAGCCAGTCGCATTGTGCTGTCTTCCGTAACACAATCAGGCTCTTGCTTAGGTAAAATATAGTAGGTTTTTATGATAACATGCTGTTAAGGCGATGGTCATGGTATATATGAACGAAACTGTATGCGTTTTAATGTTTTTCTGTTTACGGTGATTGGAACAAATATGAATATTTTCGACAACTAAGGCCTCACGTGCCTTTAATACTTACATAATATAATGGCATTAACGCTCCACCCCATGCCCACACCCCTTCTTGCCCATCTCAATACAATAATACACACATTGTAAATACGCACCCGCACTATATACACCCAATATACGTACACATAACACTGTATCATTATACAAGCATAAGGGCCCTGCCCTTGCAAGATAAACTTTTTGTGGGGTCCTGTTGATATATATATATATATATTATAATTATATTGAATACGAAATAAATCTTATTGAATCTTGACATGTATATAAAATATGTAAATAACCTCTATCAGCCGTGTATCAAATGGTATAAAAAATCATTTCCTGGTTCTGGATCAATAGTGCTTCAGTTGAAATGAGATATAAGTACGTGACTGCAGGTTTCATAACTATCATAGAATCGTGATAAAAACCATTCGAATGAATTAAATATACTGCTGTACATGTACAGAAGCCACTTACCGTAAGTTCAATTCGATCCCCAGTGAGTCGAGTTCGACAGATGTGTTATGCGCACCACTAAATTCACACGTTTTGCTGTTTGTTAATATAGAGTTGTCTCTCCTTTGTGTTTGCAGATGAATGGTGCGGGCAAGCCTTGCGATAGTGTGTCTGTCATTTGCAGAATTAGGTCCGCAGAGGGTGAATTTAGTTACGCTTCCCCGCACAGTGGACTAACATCCCCAAATGCACCCTCTGTGTACCTCATTATGCTCAGGCGTCATCTCAGGGAGGTATCTATTGTCTCAAATTGACATCGTTTTAGTTACTTTTTCCCTTCTGTTCAGTTTCTATATCACATAATTTGCAGACGATAAAATGCATAATCGAGGTGACTAATGGGAGAACATCACCAACTTCAAATGGGGAACTTCAATCTGTTCCTAGGTATCCCATAGCAGTTGAGGCCTCAGCAGAATGAGGTTCCCAGAGGGTGAATTTTGTTGACGCTAGCTCACCGTGCGGAATAGCTATACTGAATTCACCTTGTGTGGACCTCATTCTACACATGACAGACACACTATTTCAAGGCTTAGGTTCGGGGAAACTGGTGTAGAGGATATTTATTTGATCACGTAGATAAATACCAAACCACGGTCTTCCCTATGCTACTGTCATGTTCCCTTGGAAATAACCAAAATAACTCAAACACATATTTGGCATTAGTGCGACGCTAGAAAAAAAAAAATCGCAGCCGATTCGCAGTTGTACGTCGACTAGAGTGACAATACTGTCCACAATACGTCATCACATAAAACGAGCGAGTGAGTACCACTTCACGAGCCAATCAGCCTAGCACGACTCAGCGTGCTTGCAAGAACATTAACCCATATCGCACCGCGCAGACAATAATTTCACGCTATGCTGCGTAACGCTAGAAATAATATTTATGCGGTACACACGCCATAATTATGCATTAAATGTGACACAGTGCAGTCTGTGTTTGTCGCTTATTGAAGCGTAAATATATATGAATACTCTAATGTGTTTGGGTCCTGTTGATTCAGCTGCATGTATGGCGTTGGTGTAGAAATCGATGGTGTTAACCGCAAATAATTCAAACGGCCATTGCCGATATATATTATGTAAGTATTAAAGACCACAACAATTAATGGCTACAGTCACAGGCCCCTGGGGAAAATTACTAAAACACCAATATAGACTATACCACTGGTATAGTCTATATGGGTATTTTAGTAATTTCCCCCAGGGGCATGACTGGCTGCAGTGAGCATTCGAGTAAATGTAGGACATCATGCATATATATATCGGAGAAATATTTTAGCGATTCCATCGATAACATCTGCAATGATCAGTAAACCCAAAGCTCTTCTGGTGCTTTTACAATCATTATTAGATTTAAAGGTACTCATTCCGATCAGACGGTCCCCATACCATCAAGATTCAACAACAACAACAACATTTCTTCAAGATAGGCTTTATTTATCAGAATCGATTTATTGCAACAAAATAATGCTAACCAATGTCAACTATGGTATCAACAAAATGTTCAACAAAATATGGCCGTAGTATCACTAACGTATCACGAAATTTGACCGTATTACCACTTGATTTTAGAGTTATCCATCTTCATCCGCAATTTTGTCCCAGACCCTCCATTTGACGACGTGTTTCTGTGCCACATATTATTACACATCTCGAGAAATAACAAACTTCAAAAATCGATATCTGATCACTCTGAGCTTTGATGGGGGACTAACTTTAACCCGGATTCCGGATCCGGATCCGGATTTTGCCGAAAAAGCGTTTTTTCTCGGATTCCGGATCCGGATCCGACCCACTTTTTTAAATTGCTTTAAATCACTATTATGTTACATTTTCGCATTATAACACCGTTGTATATATGATAATATGATCATACGCAAGCGTAATTAACGAACCATGCAAAGCTAAAACAATCACATAGGCCGGGTGTTCTGCATGTAGCGTTTAAACAAATTCTTGTCAAAATCACTTTACAGATTCCCACGAAATAATATTCACATGCAGACTTATGTTTGGTGGGGTAATTATAAATAGTTATATATGTTGTCGAGAGTGCATGGAACTGAAACTAATATTAGGCCTATATTACTTGGCGTGCTGGGGGAGGATGTTCATTTCCAATCATAACATGTCGTCGTGTTAATTTCTACCATAGTCGACAAACGTCATAGTGTAACTTTCACCATTGACCGAATTCGCGTGCAACTGAACGTGTCTTCTGTTTTGTTCATAATTATGTGTTTTCATTCTATTCAAGAAAATAGGATATATATGGATTATCAGATGCATGTAAGTATGCAGACTTATGATAACAATCAAATCCAAATGAAATATTATCTTATTTCCTTTCGCACGGTATAGTCTCTACAGAACCATGCATTATTGATCCACAGCTGTACCAGTTCGAAAATAAATCTTTGAGATACAGGTATATAGCGTTGTGTTGTGGTTGTTTTAGTTTATTTATGATTTGATCCAGTAGAGTACCGGAGTATACCCGTTAGAAATGCATTATGGACCTACTTTCCCTTATAAATAAAAACAAATAAATGAATTTATGACGTTTATATAAATAGGATAATGTTATACATCGACTGATTTGTGTTGGCCTCTTGCCAGCCGATTACGACAATAATGCTTTTGGCCCACCGATCCTATGTGCGACATTCGTGCTTTCCAAAAATCAAAATTCCAGCGTCGTATTACTTAATAATTGGTGACGTCACAAAATCAGATATAGCCTATATACGACCCAAAGCGTCCGGCTTTGGTTCGTTATTATCAGCTAGATAGATGTCCTAGCCACGAATCCGGGCTTCCCATGATTGCAAACAGACGACTGGCTCATACAAGTGAATCCGGATTGTTCTCGCTTGTTATTCGCGGACTCTACGCGCAGTAAACGGAGATCTATAGTACTGGATTTTGTCTGTTCTTGTAAATGACGGGAAATCGCACACACTATTAAATTGCCGGTATCCATAGTATTCGACACGTTCCCCGCAAGTCAGAACATGGCTGTTAGGAATCTATAGTACAGGGCCCTGGTCTGGTTGTAAGATGTCCATGAGATGTTTTATTGGCCAATTTGTGACACATGTTTACATTGAATCTGAAGAAACATGAAATTTCAAAGTCTTAGAATTGGGATACGTTGGTAATTTCGGATGACAAAAGTATCAATTATGATGTTTTATTTAGCTTGTTTGGCAGGCCGGTAGGCACTTGGATACAGCCAACATTTGTTTATTATATATATTTATATATAGAAATTTTAGAACTTTGAGATTCCATATCCCTTAAAGCCGACCGCCATAATTATCTCTTAACACTGTGGCCTAATTCATGTTGATTGCTCCCGCTTGATTGCACCACCCTGCATGTCAACATTTGTTTTCATTTGGGCTGGAGTATTTGTGACTGCTGTATTCTTCATTATAATATATGGGGGCATGATGCTATATTATGCAATTAAAAATCTGACTCAAGATTATGATACAAACGAAGCCTCCTCTCATATATAGAGCCAAGACAATAAGCTATTTGGTTATTGGAGTTTTGCGTGATATTATTAATTATTCTAGCAGTTCTTGGTACCGAAAGGGACAAAAAATAAAATAATATTTTCAACCTCTCAAATGTATCAAAATCCATTCTTTTTGTTGTCGCTTAATAATTGCTCATATTCTACATACAATGAAGATGATGATGATGCGTGAAATTCAAGGTTTTTTGCCAGATAGATCCAGAGAAAATCTCTTGCCATTTTTGGCTGGATTTATGCAAAACGTGCATCTCCCCCTTAAAGCACCAAATTGGCAATTGGCCATATAACATATTGGTACATACAGATGAGGTACTATTATAGTTTCTATAACTGTCCCAAGAGCTAATATCATAGGGTTAATAATTTCCTACATAATGTACAGACTCCTACCAGAAAACAACAAAGAACAGAAATTTTAAATGTTTGACTAGATGGATATTTTCCCTCCAAATCTAGAACCGATGACTGTGATTTAATTAAATCACATGACAAAAACATCCTTACCATTCGAATGTTAAGGATTAATATCTATTAACATTCGAATGCTAAGCAAAAATAAATAATAATAGATAGCATTCGAATAAGCGAGATTATACGAGATCACCGAGTCGCTACCATATTGGATCCACCCAGCCCCCAGTCCGCGGTTTAATTGCTACAGGTCAAAGTTCTGGAGTAGCATTGCATTTATGGCGTTGTGAATATTCATTGTATGGAATTCATGAATATTTAGAAACTCCATGCATGGAATGTATGGAATGCTACTTCAGAACTTTGACAAGCACGACTGAATGCATGGAATATGGCTGGATGGATCCAATATGGTAGCGATTCAGTGATCTGCTTAATCAAAGGCTCGCGGCCCATATCAGTGTAAATAGAGGCATACCAGTGTCCCACACATGCATATCTGTGTCTCACACACATGGTCATCAGTGTCCGATCGAGGAATCACAATCACGAAATGGCGGAATAGTGTTGATATAAAAATCATTATTGGAAGATTTATATAACCCCTCGTGTATTTATTTACCTGTGGCCATTTACATTTCGACTGGAGACAATGAGAGACATGCTACTGGGGTTTAGGTCAACTTTTACGACCATCGACATTCTGCTACGTTTTACACAATTCCTTGGCATAACTTGTATAAATGTTGTTGCAGTCCTGTCAGTGGAATGTATCCACAACACACACAAATCGAAAATATCGGCGTATTTATCAGTTGAAAATACGCGAACATCGGGCGAAACTGGGGTGGTGATAAAAATTTAGCTGATGGCATTTTCAACAAAAAAAATCTCTGGTTCTATCCAACGAAACTCTTGAATTTCACATTTGATCTTGATTTGAGTATCAATACACATTAACATAATCTTATAATTCTATGACGGTAAATTTACTGAATTATTTATCATATTGGTATTTACAGTCCCTAAATTTTCATTTTATGATGAAACCTAAGTGGCAATTAAGGGTTCGTTGTGCCAACGTTGGGTACCATATGCGACCATAGCCATCAATGTTATGACATTGGGCCAACGCTGGCGGAAGATGGACAATTTTCCTTTGTGGCTTTGCCAGTCGGTTGGTGAATTTCTAGGCGACACATACGCTGCCATATTAAAGAACATTATAAACGATTTCACTGTATGGGGTCCAATTAAACACTTTTTCGGGTGTACATACATGTATATATCATTCCGTGAACTGATGAGTCACCCATAACGATGGGCCAATGACTGGTATATGTGTACATCGGGTCATCGGGTCACGAGTCATGAGTGTAACAAATAGGTGGTACACTGTCTAAATTCAATATATACATGTGTTCGAATTCACTTTACTTGTCCAATTTAGTATGAATGATGCCTGCAGTTATATATGAATGCTATATTCATTGCATCAAACTAAAGTCCAAAATGGACGTTGGTCACCATGGTCGTCCCCCATGTTGCCCTATGGCATCCAAGAATGTTGGTCAGGCATAGCATTGCCAATGATGGGCCACTAATCCATATACAAACATTCCCCTGCGACTTCTCTACCGTAGTTGGCTAATCAGTATCAGTTTAATGAATTATATGCATGCGTTGTGCACGACAACTGTGCATTGTATACCGGCGCCGCCAAAGATTATATATATAAAACATGGGCGGAAGATTGTATAACTTTGATAAATTTTATAAAGACGATTCATTGAAATAGATCATTCTAAACTAGTTTGATTCATATTTATAAAGACGATGGTCTTACGATCATCCGACTTATAAAATCGGACTTACTGTGGGTAACTAAAGATGCATTATCCAATTATACACCCCTCAATTACTATCTATTTGGCTTCGGGGATAAACAAATATTTGATTTGAGTCGATGAACCCACTCATCAAAACTGATCAGCTATCGATTTTTGAAATTTGTTATTTCTCGATTGATTGATTGATTGATTGATTGGGGTTTATTGTCGCTTTAGCCACTAAGGCCATATCACGACATTGCCAGTTTTAGTGGTGGGGGAAATCCGCACACTTGCGACTAATCTAACAGTGATTTCAATTTCTCGAGATATGTTCTTTTTATCTTCAATACGGCCACATTTCGTGATAATCAAGTGATTATACGGCCTTATTTCGTTGATCATCATGTTGATAAATAACACGTTTTGGGAATTTTTTTACCATAGTTAACAGTGGTTAGAATTATTTTGTTGTAATAATTCAAACCTGATAACAAAAGCTTATTTTGAACCAATGTAGTAAGGACAATGCCAACAGGAGTTCCTTATCAGATTACATTTTGTGTTTGCTAACATCAGTTGATCTGTACATATGGCTTCCAGGCGGATGATACATACGATGCACATGAAAAGGAAAATTCGTTCCGTGCAAGGATTTATCCATATGGCGGTAAGTGTGATATTTGTTTTAAACTCGTGTTTGAAGCAATTTTCATTGCAAATATAGAAAAAATTCAACGACATGTCCATGATGCATCTCCATGTAAATTAACAAAGCTTAATTTACGACAAACCGTGTAATGTTACTAATAATTTGTTTATTCAAGTACGCCAATGTGAACTGTTCAACTGTAATTTATAGATATACATACACGCAACTAAAATATGCTTGAATCATTTCATATATTGAACTATCGTGATTGACCTTGTCAGTCGTAGCCTCGATTCGGTACTTTTCACAACGTGTTTTTTTTCACAGATTGTGTCTTGATGTTTTATGTGGAGAGATTGAACTGGATCGGGAATCGATCAACCCACATAATACTACGTGTGCGGAGGATCTGTTTGAGACAAGATGCAGCTAAAACGAATGAACAAGGAGAGAATTTCAATAGGGGACTAAGTGCAGCTTGAAATCATACAATCGATGTGTTCGTGGTATATTCCTTCATTCAATTAATAAAATTGTGAGCAATGGCTCATGCGTGATCCAGGAATCAACGACATGTCAATACAGTGGCCCAGCATGAAATATCCAACTTTGGCTCACCTATGATAATCTAAAAACTAAGGGTCAATGATAAAAAAAAAAGCCAACGGGCCAATATTGGCAGCCAACGTTGGCCCAACAAACTGTGAGCCATTGGCCCAACGTTAGGCCAACCATGTCTTGCTACCTGGGAAATACATATGTTTTTGGTCATAAACTGCATTCAATTCCATGCTATTTTAACTCACTTTAACCAGCATTCCTACTTTCTGAGCATAAATATATATTTATTGGTCAGAAAAATAGAACAATATGAAAACATTCAAAGGACCATTACAGTCAAACTTCTTTAGCTCGAACGCAAATGACGTTTAATGACTTCGAGTTATCCATGTGTTCGACTAAACCAGTTCGACTATACTTGGCGACACCATATTCCAACTAGCGAATTAATTTAGACCCGGCAAGTACTATTTTCAACCGTCTGCGCCGCTGTTTACCCACGCTAGATCAGTAGTCATCGGCTATGTTAATCGCAGATAAAAGAACAGATGATATGTGTTATGATTATTTATCACATAATTTGGCCATAAAAGCAGTTTCATAATTATCGGTAATAGACACGTTTAATATCAGCACGTGCGATGACGTCACGGTGTTCTTCAAATAACTTGCGATCGCTGTAGTTTATGATTGTTGTTTTCGATGAATATTTCGCGTTGCTTCGGGTTTATTTGATCATGTGATAAAAGGTATCTCACACTCGTCCTATTTTATACGTAATTTATCAACCTCGTCCTCTAAATTCTATTTGAGCCTCGGTAAACCTCGGCTCAAATCGAATTTAGTGAACTCGGTTGATAAATTCCGTATAAAATAGAAACTCATGTGAGATCCTCTATTTATTGAATACTATAATTAAAACACAGCATGTGTGAATCCCCGTTAGATTGTCCCAAATATGTAAAACAATCTACAAACACAATTTCATTCCCACATATCTTCAGCTTCGGCACAGTCAATACATGGAAGTTCTTTGGAATGAATGACATATAGGAAGTATATTGTAGTTTTATTGCCTCTGATTCATATTGACAACCCTGAGATCGATGGTGCAATCACACAACACTCCACATATCATCAGCATAGCATAGGTGATTTACAAGATTTCCACCAACAGAACACCCAACATTTACATCATTGAGGCGCGTATTATATACACGTTAACCCTTTACCCAACAGAACGGCCCTGTGCCAATGCATTCTCTTATATATGCGAGTCGACCATAGGTCGCCTCGCATATATAAGAAAATGCATTGGCTTAACACATATTAAAAATGATAAAATTGTCAAAGAATGTAGAAAAATATTATAAAAATTGTTAAAAAATGTAAGAAAAAATTATAAAATTGTTAAAGAATGAAAGAAAAAATGGTAAAAAGTGTTAAAAAAAAAGAATTTTTTTAGGCCAATGCATTCTCTTATATATGCGAGGCGACCTATGGTCGACTCACATATATAAGAGAATGCATTGGCACAGGGCATAACTGTAACCATCACAATGTGGGCAATGAACCGGTTCCAATGATATCCATTTTGTGTTATTGCGACAGACCGAAGATATTTTAGGCTGTTGAAGCTTTATTTGGGCGTTTTTGGCCGTTTTGTTGGGTAAAGGGTTAAATAAAGAGGGATGATAATACTTTCTTGCATCACACCACGTGTCAAAACAAAACATGATGAGATACTGTGAGCACAGGAGCTTGGAATTTGGTCAAAATCCCTCTTTTATTGGCAGAACCACCACCCGGGACCATAGGTCACGGAAGGAACGAAACACGAATTTGTTGCCACCCATTTTGAACTCAACTGTATTCCTACAAAAAATATATTTTCACTAAAAACTTGTGGTACCTCTTACACCTTAGATGCCAATCTACAACATTCCATAGGTATATTTTTCCAGTTCTTCGAAAACCTCACTTTATTTCGGTAATGTATTGTAAATTCACCAACGAACACAAATCTGCGACACCTCCATCATCCGTTGTAGAATCTGAGTAGCGGAAATGGTACCGAAATATGCGGAAACTTTAAAACTATGATCCGGAGACGGATAGCATGAAAGTACCGTTTATAATTTCGAACATAGCTGCTGATTACATGTTTATTACATGACCGTACCGATGCACTGATCATCATGAACTTTTTGATGGATGATAACATTGGCGTCTAGATGGGAACGAATCATTTTGGGCTCATTTGCATAAAAACATGGCCGCTGACAGTTTGCCGACAGAGAAAACAATAACTTTGAAATAAAGGGATATAATCATATAACAAGGCCCACGTGCATTTTCGCATAATTGTTTACAGTTATATCCCTTCGACAATAGCGCTCAACACCACACATTAAGGACCACATTCGGTTTCAAATTTCCATTTTATTTATTCATGAGGAATTGGTCATTTGTGAGACTATTTATTAGTGGTAATTGGTAGTTGGTAGCACCGTGAGACTTCAATGCACATAGTATACGGCAGCCCTGGGAATTAGCATCGACAATGGGCAGTGTCGAGGCAAAAGCCGACGCGAAATGAATTTGCGTCAGCATTTTTTAGCCGAGGAAAATAAATATAGACATGTTCAATTAGTTTGTGAATTTGACGTTCGTTGAAGTGATAGTGATGCCATGATCCGTACGGCACATGTCCACAAAATAATTTTACTCGCAATTTGCACACATTGACACGATCAGCTAGTTTGGTCAATAAAAATCTGACATCGTAATCCGCCTCCAAGCAACCGGTTACGGTTGATAGAGCAAGCTGCACCAACTTGAAAGGAGGTCATTGTGCCAGTCGCATACGCGCGACATACCAATCATCTCACAACGTCGCCAACTAATGCTAGCGCTTTGATGTTTCCGACGAAGCATATCCAACTTGACAAGCACGTGCTCCGATGTTTTTTTTAACTTTTTCGACCGCGTATTTCCGGGAAGTTTGGGACTATTATACATTTATACTTGCTCTAACTTCCCTGTTTGTTGGGACCATATGATGGAGAATATTATAACTTGGGACGGTATTACGATATTTTTATTTTAGACGATATTATTGACGATATCAAAATTAAAACCGGATATACCCGATATATCGTCATATCGCCCAGCACTATTCATTGGGGCTCGCCTGAATATGAAAAGCTGGCTACGAATGTGATCGCCATAGAAAAGCTGGCTACGAATGTGATCGCCATAGAAAAGCTGGCTACATTTGTGATCGATTAAAAAACCTGGCTACGAATGTGATCGGATCGCGGAGCCTTGTGACAATGACCCCATCAGCGAAAGTTACATTAAGTAATGTTTTTAATATTGTTTTGGTATTTTTGATTTTGAGAAAAACAATGCCGATGGTGGCTAGCTGTCTTGAATTTAAAAATTGAATTTCCAATTCATGAGCACAGGCTATATAATCATATGCATAAAGCCATTCTTTAAGAGTTTTGGTGCTGATTCGTTACGACACGCGAGTCACGAGTGAGTCGGAGTGACGTATACTATTTATAGATCCTGGTACCGGTGCAGTTAACAATACTTATAGTTGCTCATTACATAAAATTTATGTTAGCGAGTTTATCACTAACACAAATTTATAAACTAGTTATTCAGAGAGAGAGAGAGAGAGAGAGAGAGAGAGAGATAGGGAGAGAGAGAGAGAGAGAGAGAGAGAGAGAGAGAGAGAGAGAGAGAGAGAGAGAGAGAGAGTTTTGGTCCCCTTATGACCAATAATTGCATCCAGTAGCATTACAAAGTCAAGTAGTACATATAGGCCTACCGGTACATAACGAACATAAAACAAGAAGAAAAAAACAATACCACGTGGTCGTGCCATAAATAGAAATAAATTATATATGAAATATTTGTACAAATTACCATTCAGTCAAATGAAGAATATCTTCTTGGGTAGTCGTCATTTTCATGAGATGATAACAGCAGACACAGAAAAATACAGAAATTTTCAGGAAAATGCACAAAACATCAGGATTAGATCTTCAAAAACGAGCATAGTATGACGCAAACATAAACTGATTTAAGTTTTCTGGCGCCTAAGTTCGAAAACCGCACGCACTTTCAAATATTTTTGAATTTCGCGGGCTTTAAATTAGGTTTCGATTTTATTTCGTTCCGACTTTGTTATTCCGGAAAAATGGTTTTGTGCCATTTGTCATTCAGATTCTACAACGGATGATGGAGGTGTCGCAGATTTGTGTTCGTTGGTGAATTTACAATACATTACCGAAATAAAGTGAGGTTTTCGAAGAACTGGAAAAATATACCTATGGAATGTTGTAGATTGGCATCTAAGGTGTAAGAGGTACCAAAAGTTTTTAGTGAAAATATATTTTTTGTAGGAATACAGTTGAGTTCAAAATGGGTGGCAACAAATTCGTGTTTCGTTCCTTCCGTGACCTATGGTCCCGGGTGGTGGTTCTGCCAATAAAAGAGGGATTTTGACCAAATTCCAAGCTCCTGTGCTGTGAGACCAGCAACCTAAATGTCTGCTCTCTAAAACAGTTTTGCAGCAAACGATTAGTCATCATTGATACCCCCTACTCTCGAGGGTGGAATTAGAGTGTCGTGATTGACCCGATCGTGATTGACCCGATCGAAAGCCTTGCTTGCGTTGAGATAAAATGGAGTGAACGATAGTACCGTATATGGTTTCTTATATAAGTGTGAATATACATGAGTCAGTCGAATGTTTTTCTTGAAACCGTCAGAAGTTCCTCAAATTTACTGAACATAATTATTTCAACCACTCTGGCAATTATGTTCGCCGTTGATATCGGGCGGTAGTTTTCTTTTCTGCCAACATCATCAGACTTGCTTTAAGCAACGAAACAATGATTACTTCCAGCATCATACTTGGTAGATGCCAGTGCACGTAAATCGAGTTGAGAAGAACGCTTAAATATATACAGAGAGTATCACCGACATATTTCAAATGATCTCATGTTACACCATCTGAACCACACGCTTTACCCGACACTATATTCTGAATAGCTTGCCTCACGTCATCGTCCGCTATATATCTGAATGTCATTGTATAGGCTTATGAACGGACTCGGTTCTACAGGTGCTTTCCGTCTGTTGTATTAACCGATTACACATGTGTGCTTTTAAAGTGAGCATCCACATGTCAGTTATTTCATTTTCACCAGAAACTCCATCGGTGCATTTAGTGTTAATCGCTCCAGTCTTGTTTTTGGATGTTAGCATCGATGCACTTAGTGTTAATCGCCCAGCCTTGTTTTGGATGTTAACTTCCAGAACTGCCTTGTTGCGTGTCTCAGCTAAGGTACGAGTCAGAAGAAGTGGTATATCGAGGCGCGCCTTTTTGCGATATATTGAGCGTGCTTAATTTCGAAAAAGGCGCGATTATAGCGCAATACCAAAAAAATTTGTCGCGCTTATTATTGCGATATTGACCATTTACAACTATAATTATATACAAATCTAACCATTGTCTCTATATTTATGCAATAAACAATAGAGACGAAGCAATACTTTGCTTTAACTATCACAATTTTAAGCGCGCGATATCGCAATATTAAGCGCCAAATATTGCGATATTAAGCGCAAAATATTGCAATAATATCGCAAGCGGCGCCCTTATAACCTTTTCCAATTATATTATTATTGCAATAATGGGCGCGAAAATAGCGCGCTTAATATACCACTTCTTTTGACTGGTACTGGTACCGGTTCTTGGTGTACATGTTTTCTATATACACTACCATATTGCATACCTGGGGCAGACTTGACTTAAGCCCTAGGGATTGTTGTCTGATCTCCGTTTCCATATATTATCACTTCTATTTTGAATGTATGTCATTTGTATATTATATCATTTGTTTGAAATTGGAAATGCAAATGTGTTTACACTAAGTGATTGTATGGAGTTCGCAGATGTAACGGACGGAAGATCCACAAGGCTCGCTGTAGAACTCGTTATCCCGGCCGTAGATGTAAGCACAGTTATAGGCGGTCCCTCCCGTCGGCATTCTGGGGCCCCATTCCTCCAACATGTCACTCCCATCAGAGAGAACCCAGTGACCCTCCTGAACAGCGTCACTCCCGTCTATCCAGAACTGAGTGGCTGCAAACGAGAAACAAAGAATGAACTGAACTGTATGGCGACCTGCGCAGCATCCGGAGCAGGACACGCGATGTTCAATGTCTATTAGTCCAGGCAAAAATTTACATAATATAGGTGACCTAGACATCATTTTTGTTTATCATAAACAGCTAACTTCCAAAATCCGCACGTTGAACATGTCAGATAGGGGCACAACTACAGGGACGTGATCAGAAGGTCTCCGTTGTGGTTGGTTTTGGGACTTTCCAACTGCATGGTACCTCAAAATTTCCAGCTGTTGGAAATTTCCTATCTAAGGTTTGAAAATGTAACTGACAGCTATTCAGACAAAAATCACATATTCCCCACTCATTATTGGTAGGAGAATCAAAAAATGAGTACAATTTCAACCAATGTGTTGTAAAATTTATCCAATAAAAAAAATCATCACTGAACCATCACAAACCAGCAGTAGAATGATTTCCGGTGTAACAGTCTCTACACAGTGGTCTGGCCGAAGTTCCTTGGAAAAGTTGAGCTGCGTGAAATAAATTTGCGCTTTGGGCAATGCTTTATTGATTGTGCTCAAAATTGTAGTTACAGTAATGCTTTCCGATGAATGGCAACAGGCCGTATTTCCGACTTAATCCTGAAAAGTTACCCATAATTCTGCTGTGGTTAATGAGTCGATTATTTAGGGCATTACTGTACATGGATGGGTGAGGTTCGCTGCGGTCGTTATGATCAGTTAATTCCAATAATCAAAATAATGTTTTCGGGCTGGTAATCGCCCTTGTAGTTACAAGCCATGTATAGGCCGAAACCCAGTTTGGTTCATGGTTACATTCTACATGGATGGATGTCAAAGTGACAGTCCAGTTTGGTGCGCGAAAGGTTGGAGGCGCGGCATTAACCCTTTACCCAACAGAAGGGCCCTGTGCCAATGCATTCTCTTATATATGCGAGTCGACCATAGGTCGCCTCGCATATATAAGAGAATGCATTGGCTTAACACATTAAAAATTATAAAATTGTTAAAGAATGTAAGAAAAAATGGTAAAAAGTGTTAAAAAAAGATGTTTTTTAGGCCAATGCATTCTCTTATATATGCGAGGCGACCTCTGGTCGACTCGCATATATAAGAGAATGCATTGGCACAGGGCATAACTGTAACTATCACAATGTGGTCAAGGAGCCGGTTCCAATGATATCCATATTTGTATGGTTCTATTGAGACAGACCGAAGATATTTTAGGCTGTTGAAGCTTTATTTGGCCGGTTTTGGCCGGTTTGTTGGGTAAAGGGTTAAAAACATCCTCCTAGTTACATTAGGTAGTTTAGAAGTTTGTTTGGTGGCTTCGTGTCGAAACTTCCAAAACGCTGCAGGATTGTATAGCTGTTTATTTCATTTCCCCCGAGGAAATTTCTCACAGGATGTTGTCTATGATATGATATGGATGAGGTTATATGTGACCCGCCATATCAAATCCAGTCGTAAGTCGGGATTTTTTTACCCTGTGCCAATGCATTCTCTTATATATGCGAGTCGTCGACTCATAGGTCGCCTCGCATATATAAGAGAATGCATTGGCCTAACAATATTTTATCATTTTTTTTAAATAAATGTTTCTTACAATTTTTAGGACATAAAATAAAAAACATACATTACCCTGCAGGGGGCCCCACACATATATAGAAGAGTGTCGTCTGCTCATGTTTGTCTGGGGCTCTATATGGGTGAAATTAAAAAATTGTTAAAGAATACAAGAACAAATTATTAAAATTGTAAAAAATTGTTAGGCCAATGCATTCTCTTATATATGCGAGGCGACCTATGGTCGACTCGCACATATAAGAGAATGCATGGCACAGGGTAAAAAAAATCCCGACTTACGACTTGAATTTGATATGGCGGGGTCACATATTATTGGCAGCCAGTTCTTACATATGGCCGTTTGTTCACTACAGGCGGTCTATGTGGTCGCCGTTCGCGCTTTCCCGCTGCAGAACGTGACGGAGTCTTGGGGACTTCGTTAGCTGTGTTGGCGGTGCAAGTGACTTTACTATGATGGTGATGATGATGATGATGATGGACATTGTGGTGGCAATTATGATGATGACGATGGCAATGGCGGCCGGCATTGCATTTGATTTTGATAATGATGACGGTGATGTCCATTGGGAAGATGCTGGTGACAATGCTGATCATATGTATTATGTGAGCATCACATGTGTCTCAGAAAATAGGGGCACTTACGCATCAGTTTCCCTCTAAGGTCACGCAACATGGTCGTACTGGTGATTCTAAGGAGTTGTCCATCTATCCGTCTACATCGCCGGACAGCACTAGCGTGGCTCCTTCTGTCTATGCTGGCATAAACACAGATTAAGGTAGTATCTAGCCAAACTCTGTGGTTCCCAATGCAATTTGCGGCTGAAAAACAGAACACAATAGTATAATCATACTATAATGGTACGTATCCAATTCGTTTTGTGATTGAAAACAACAACAGAAGACCAACCACCAGAAAGTGATACTACAGTATCTAAAGGGTGTGTGGTAAGTAAATCACTCAACACTGGGGGGACCCATTAAGGCTTAAAAATAGGTTAATGTCGCAAGGTTTCGTGCTAAAAGACACCCACGATCTGCTAAACGAGCAAACAGCCACCAGGATCTCACAAAATGTGCACAAAGTCACCCAGCATATCACAATCTCATTTTAAAAAATCGTTTTAAAATAGTCATTGTTAATTATTATGCATAATAATTATATGTTTGTCATTTTAGAGTGAAATGTCAGGGGGTATTGAATTGATATTCCACCACGTTGAGTTTAACAGTCCCGGACGAACGAGGTCCTGTGGGTATGTTTGCACGTGTGAGAGAACCTGAGTGTCTTTTTGCACGTGTGAGAGAACATGGGTGTCTTTTTGCACGTGTGAGAGAACATGGGTGTCTTTTTGCACGTGTGAAATAACCTGGGTGTCTTTTTGCACGTGTGAGAGAACATGGAAGCCTTTTTGCACGCGTGAGATAACCTGTGTGTCTTTTTGCACGTTTGAGATATATCATGGGTATCTTTTTGAACGAAACCATGCTATAATGACCAATTCAGCCCCCTCTAAGCCCATCGAGATTAAGATGAATCAACAAATTTCATGGTGACTGACCAGAGCTCACCGGGAAAACAACTACAACTACTTCGCAATGTATTTAGCTTTTTTTTTTTAAACATGTGCTGTACAGTGACAAGTGTGAAGTAGAAATTCTATGTTAAAGTTTTTTTCTCTACGGATTGTGATTCTGGGTGGTGTGTACATCAATTTATATGTGGGTGTGGAGTTCTCACCCTTGAGCATTTCAGAAAACTGTAGATTTCCTCAATTTCACACACACGACCAATCGTGTGTAGCCCGATTACCGAACAAAACATTTTAAAGAGAGGCGTGATTAAGGAAATCCTTAATCACACGGGTAAACTGTGATCGCGATTGGCGTATTGGTTTGGCACCACGTCACGCACATGAGTCGCACGAATCAGTATTTACTTCCGTCAACATGAAGGCTATTTTATTTATATTTGTGTATATTTATATATATGTATCTACTATATATTTTGGGACTTCTGTCTGTTTGTTTGTTGTTTGTCTGTTAGCTATGGCCGGGAAAACTGCCGGACGGATTTTGACGAAATTTGATACCTAGGGTTACTTTTCTCCAGGGAGTGTTTTGGACGGGTCAAATCGTGACTCCGACCTGACCTTGACCTTCAAAAAGGTCAATTCAAGGTCAAATCGGGTAAAACGGGACGGATTTCGACGAAATTTGATACCTACAGATACTTTTGTCTTTTGGACGGGTCAAATCGTTACCCCGATCTGACCTTCAAAAAGGTCAATTCAAGGTCAAATCGGATAAAACTGACGGATTTCGACGAAATTTGATACCCACGGGTACTTTTGTCCTTGGAGTGTTTTTGACGGGTCAAATCGTGACCTCGACCTGACCTTGACCTTCAAAATGGTCAATTCACCAGCTAGTATATATATAGTTTGGTTGAACTGGCAAAATAAAGCTGGACCTCTGACGAAATCTCAACCCGAACGAAACAAGTTACGCAATCCTGGTATATCATTCACAAAGTCCCTAAATGCATGGTAAGAGACAAAGAGTTTCCCCGACCTTTTTATGAAGCTACTACCGAGGTCCGAATCGGCATCTCCAGTTTAGCTAGACCTCTAGTTTAAACTACTTGTTACGCCACCTAGTGTGGTGTTTCTAGCGTTTGTTTTTTTTATATCGCATGGAGTACAGGGCGAATGTATTCTTGGAGATTGTTTGTACCTTACTCAATCGTACCGATATAATCACGTAGATGCCGAAATTGTAAAGTTAACGTCAGCGGTGTATAATACGTTTATGAAAATATGATAAATCCTATCGATAGAGTCAGGACAGGCTCAAATTGTAAACTTAAAGTCACCGGTGTAATAATATGTTGTTGAAAATATAAATAATCTGATAGCCTGAAAATATTGTATAACCTATTGGGAGCCCATAATAAATGGGAATAACCTATTGGGAGCCCCTGCATGTAGTGAACTGAATTGTGGGTATTTTATGGAGATTGTTTGTACCTTACTAAATCGTACCGATATAATCACGTAGATGCCGAAGTTGTAAAGTTAACGCCACTGGTGTATAATATGTTTATGATAAATCGTATCGATAGAGTGAGGACAGGCTCAAATTGTAAACTTAAAGTCGAAAATATAAATAATCTGATAGCCTGAAAATATTGTATAACCTGTTGGGAGCCCCTGGTGTAGTGAACTGAATTATGGGTAATTTTAATTGGAGTGCGCATGTCTGTTTTTTTTGTAGTAACGGCCATCTTTTATTTTCTGTAATTATGGTAAGAGTTTATGGTTTAATTTATTTATTATTACGCCACCATGTGTGGTGTTCCTAGTGTGGCTGTTTTTCATATTCAGTGGTAGTCTCCAATTCTGTGGTCGAGTGGGCGAAGATTTCTTTTTTTTGTACCTTACTCAAATCGTACCGATAGAATCACATAGATGCTGAAATTGTAAAGTTAACGCCACCGGTGTATAATATGTTTTTGAAAATATGACTCAATCGTATCGATAGTCAGGACAGGCTGAAATTGTAATCTTAATGTCACCGGTGTAATAATATGTTGTTGAAAATATAAATAATCTGATAGCCTGAAAATAATATATAACCCATTGGGAGCCTCCTGGTATAGTGAGGTGAATTATGGGTAAGCCCCCTGGTGTTGTGAGGTGAATTATGGGTAATATTATGCCTGTTCTATAAGCCTTTTTGCTGGGTCGCGATTTTCAAGATGGCCGATGGTTCTATATGGTCCGATTCCTAGCTTTTTATCCAACCCACCGGTAAAAGCCGGTAAAAGGTCAAAGTTGAGAAGTAGCATCCATTTGTTTACATTCGACAGCTGAGTGGGAGAATTTTTTATCAACATTTTATGGCTTAATTTCATTTATTCTGAGTGCAACTACGTGTTTAAGAATTGTTTTGTGGCCATGTCATCTATAGAGTTAGGATCTGGTGACGATGCAGACATTCAGACGCCCTTGTTTTGTCAACGAACTTCCCACAAGTAAAGTTACTGATAAATAGCGAGTTCTTGCGTTAAAAAAATATTACCCAAAAACATACGTGATACATCCAATTCATCTACTGTGCGAAACCTACGTATTGTATGTATCCAGGGTGAGTGTTTAATTAGTTTTATGAAGTTCTCGCACCTGCGATTCGGTAACGACCTGTTGCTATTTTATTTTGGGAATTCCCAGACTGGAGCCGTATGCTAAAAATAGATGCTACTTGTTAACTTTGACCTCCGGAGACCAAATGGCGGATTCACCGCGACTAAGTGAAGTCACTTATTGGGAAAAGACTGACGGACACACCTTATACGACGGAAGTAAAATTTACGTTTCGCGCATGCGCTATAATCACTTTTGCGTACTTATAAAAAATAACGCGAACAAAGTTTTTTCTCTAGCTGAATTCAAACTTAATTGGTTAGAACACGCATTTGAATACGATTATCGGAGTTTAGGGAAAATGGATGTGGTGTTGAGTGGGAACGTTACATCCTTCCATATGAATTCAACGACTATTGCCTGGAAAAACTGGTTAAAAACTCGATTTGAATCGAAGTTCGGGTGACACTGACGGTGAATCGTGAGTGGTGAAGGTGATGTTGACATTCACGTTGTTGTCATTGTTTTGTCAGCGGCAACACTCGGTTCTCAACGAGAGGATTTTGGAACATCGGAGATTAAACACACACACATACTGATTATACGCCAGGAACATTCTCACAAGAAGAAAACCACAACACAAGTGATATAGTAATATTGTCAACTGCAAGTGACTACGAGGACACAACAACAACAGTGTGGATAGGTCTGGATAGCAACAGCATGAAATGTAGTATTGTACCAATCACAGTGGAATTGCACAGTACAATTAGGATTTTGGACTGAATTGGACTTAACTTAATAAGTCTAACTGGAGTACAGATTAAATTTCAATGGAATTATGAATTTATGCCAATTATGGATGCACAAGCGACACAACACTCAACAGTTACTACCACTACTGCCAAATTGGTTCCTACTTATTTAAAATGACTAATTTGAATTTGTTCAAGTATCATGTGGCATGAAATAAATAACCCTAATGTGGAAGGTGTATTCAAGTAATTTATTAATTCATATATGTAGCTCAAGGCTGTTACTAGTATTAGCGGCTTAGCCAAACATTCGACAATAAATCTAGTTCAGTCATGAAGGCCGGTAGTGCCTACCCTTCTAAGTTCTAGTACTACAACAACCTGTGAAAGCTGTCATATTGACTTACAATAAATCCTGTCAGAAGCTGAGGTTTGGCACACAGCAATATATAAATTGGCCATTAAATTGATTTCATTCCATTTAAAAATAAAAAATTCCATAAAAATTGCTATTGAGATTTGAGAATATACCTGTGCGATTGACTTCAGATTCAAATTGTCAGTTCTCATTCCCATGATTTCCATCATAGTAGTCTCAATCCAGGATCCAGGATTCAATTTCAAGTCTGCCACAGCTAGTAAGAGTCAATTGTTGTGATCAGTTATAGACATATTTTGAATTCATATTTCATTTTATTACATACTACTTGAAAAATTATTCAAAAGTATGTACATGTACTAACCAACTGACTATAGTATGATTCATTTAGTAAAAATTCATAGTAGGTACCACAATAAATCAATTTGAAAATCAGTCTTCTTGAATCAATCTCTCCACGAGGCCATCGACTCATCGGTGGTGCTATCCCTACCCCTCCCTCTCCCTCACCTGACCCCAGGCTCCAATTCAATTAATTTATTTCTCATTTCCTTAACAAAAGCATTGAGATAAGTATATATAATTGAATTTAATTTGATGCTGAATACTAGTACTAATTATAACTACATGTGTAGTACTAATTATAGATATCTGAAGGTGATTTCTGTGTACCAGATATTCTGGAACTGTAAGATATATCTAATTGAGAATGATGTCTGGTAGTGAGGGTGTTATCCCCCCCCCCCACATTCTGGTATGCACAGCTTGTATAGCATCAAATTGTTAAAACAAATTATGATCTACTAGTCAAAATAAGATATTTTGATGTAATTCATTTGCATACATCTTGATGTGTTTGAAGTTTATGAACAGTACTGCAACAATTCTGCGAAAATTATCACATTTCGTAGTGTGAAATAACCTTGACTTGTATACTATATATTCTTAACCAGTACTCAGGAGTCACTGTCACCCCTCTCTGTTAATTGTTATTCCGAATTCATGTGGGTAACAGCAGGGATGTGGCTAGAGGGTCTCCGTTGGGGGTCTCCTCCTTGGGAAATTCCATCTGCACCCCTCCCCTTGAATCAGAATCATACCAAACACAAGTTTTGCATAATTCCATTTGCATTCCTAGCATCTAGACTGGCCTCAACTGACACTTTCCTATAGTGTTGGTAATTTCAAACCTCATAGACCCCCTCAGTTTGGGAAATTCCCAAATTGATGACCATTTCGAAATAATCCACAAGGGCGCGGCGTGTGAAAATTTTGAAATCTGAACAAGAAAATTGCAAATCTTAGCATCTAGACTAGCCTCAAGCCTTCCTAGAGTTGGAAATTTCAAACCTGACACTGCCACTTAGGTTGGAAAATTTCCAACTGATGACAATTCCAATGACAATGTTGACCAAATGTATGACAATATTGTTTTCTTAAATTAACTAGCAGTTTTTGACTGGCCACGGGAGAGGGACCAGGACACAAGCTTTCCAAGTGTTGGGAATTTCCAACCTGTCACCCCCCCCCCCCTAGGTTGGAATATTTCCAACTAATGACAGTTTCAGTCCAAAATCTTGACCAAAAATAGTAAAATATTCAAATATTGGTCCAAAAACAATTAATTCCCCGAATAAATTGTTTGAAAATCAAAATACAAGAACATATTCAACCTAGTGTTGGTGTGAAATTTTCACCTAATGTTTTGGCAGGTATGAAATTTCCAACTGTTGAAAATATTGACACCCCCCCCCCCCCCCCCCCCCCCCCCGTGTCAGAAATAAGTATATAAATCTAATATAAACAACATACTAAAAATCAACAAGAATCAAATTCACAAATCCTTCCAATTGCAAGTCTGTTTTGTAGATCTTACTTTTACTGATTACAGAACAAAACTTTGCAATGTTCAAGTATTCCACGAACTAGATAAAATGAAGGGCTAATCATTGTTCTAGTAATTTTCTGACTAGATTGTGCAAACACATGAAGGGCTAATTTGTTGTTTTAGTAATTTTCTGACCAGATTGTGCAAAAACATGAAGACAAAATGTGTGTTCCATGGTATGGACTTAGCCCAATTTGCCACTGAAATAGAACTTGTGTGATGAAATGCCATATTTCATTTGAGATCATGTAAATCAATAAATGATATCCATATGCCCTGCTTTTCTTGTAACATTTTAAGTATACTAGATTAAACAAAGTGAGGGAATTTCCAAACACATTGTGATGATATTTTTTCAAACTAAAGTGTTGTTATGAGGAAAGTTCAAATAATTTTGCACATTAAACACCTGTTGTTTTTTTCTATTTCATGTGCACCAAAACTTTTAAAATAGATAAAAATGCCCAAATTTTCTTCAACAATTTTTTGCAATTATTTTACAATTTGTTCAATCTAGTATACTAACAGTTAATATGAGAAAATTAGAGCATACATATTTCAATTTATTTCATATTTCTATAGCTTTTAAAATACTTGACCAGAAAATATGGAATTTAGCACATTCCCTTAGTTTCTCACTTTAAGTTGATAATAAACGCTCTTTATTGGTAATCATTAGTGCCCCTTTAATTCATCTGAGGTCAATGACACCTATCTCATGGCACTCCCTCAACTTACATCTGTGTGCAAATTTTCCCATATATCTTCTGAGCTGATAACAAGCGCTCTTCGTTTATTGTTATCCCGCATAACAGCCCAGTATAACTAAATTCATAACCTCATTCTGATTAGGCCTCATTCTTCTGTGGAAATTTCTTTATTATCAAATTTGTATAGAAATTTCTTCACATAGATTCTATTTCTTTTTGGTTTAGTTTCTCTATATCCCCAAATTGGGAACTTCAATTTGAGTCTATGTCTCCCATAGCAGATGAGGCCATGTATAACAAGAGATGGACTGTCGTCTGGTGCATACCCCCTTGTGGATACTGCCTAGTGTGGGCATATCTATAACGTATGACTACTATACTCAGACAGATGGACCCAAAAATCAGCATTTTCATATAAACAAAGATGAATAACTATAGAACAAAAAACCAAAACAAAACAGTTGAATGTGCCATTAAATGTCATCATAGTGGTGAACATCCATACAAAATTTCATTGAGATATGAGCATTACTGTTCAAGTTATGACCTGAACAGACATCGGATGGACCAAACAGCCAACATTTCCAGATAAACAAAGATCAATAACTCCAGAATGTAAAGCCAAACAGAACAATGGAACCCTCTATTGAATGTCCTCATAGTAGTAAACATCCATACCAAATTTCATTGAGATCCCAAAACAACTGTTGAAGTTTCGACATGAACAGACACCAGACGGACCGAAAAGCCAACATTTCCAGATAAACAAAGATCAATAACTCTAGAATGGAAAATCCGAACAAAACGATGGAACCATCTATTTAATGTCCTCATAGTTGTGAACATCCATACCTAATTTCATTGAGATTCGAGCACTACTGTTCAAGTTATGACATGAACAGACATCGTACTGACGTACGGACGGACGCACAGACAGGTGCAAAACAGTATACCCCATTTTTTTTTTAAAGGGGGTATAATGAGATCCCCAGAGGGTGAATTTGATTACAGGCACAATAAACACAGGCTTGTGTGTTAATATAATTTATTAGCCCCCTCCCTTTAAGTCATCTGAGAACAAAGGCACCTATCCCGTGATATTTCCCTAGTTAGTTGACCGATGTGTCAATTTTTCTTCATATCGTCTAAGTTGATAAGGAACGGTCTTCTAAGCTGATAACTTGATAAGGATTGCTCTATATATTCATGTATGATCACATATGATAATATGATATATATATATTATGTCCCCCTTTAGGGTCAACGAAACTTATCCAATGGTATCTCCCGGATCAATTTACCCCTGTATATGAATTTCCAGTGACCAGGGTCCAACCATTTTTGGTATATGATTAATTATTTAATTATAATTGTTTATTAGTGCCCCTTTAAGTAATCTCAGATCAACGGCATCTATCCCATGATACTATTTGGGTCAATATAACCCTGTGCAATGTGCATAAATTTTCAATGACCAGATTCCAACCCTTTTGTGTATATAATTACCAGTATTTTGTTAAATTATCAAAGGGTTAATTCCAATGGAGTATTTACCGAAAATAAACAAGTCATTCACATTATTTACCCAACATTCAGTCAGGTTTGGAAACAAGTGAAACAGATATGTACAAAACTACAATACAATATTGCTATTTAAATTTGCTATTATATTCCCAATAATGAGCCAATATATTGGTATTTGGAATTTTTTTTCTTCTATTATACTCCCAATAATGAGCCAATATCTTGGTATTTGGAATTTGTGTGGCAATTTCCACAATCCACTGTTTCGACTATGACTGTGAGTGGGTGTGGGAGCGATTTTGAGAAGTTTAGTATATATATATATATATATTAACAAAAAATAAATACATCTGGAGCGGGCCAACATAACTATGGGAGGCCAAATTCACATTTAATAATGAATTGCGCTTAAGCGTAATTGTGACTACTGTCTAACCTACCCATAAACTATTGGCATGACCTGGTGTATCACCTAGCAACACCAGAGGAGCATTGGGCTAATTTTAACCTATTTTAAGTGCTCAACAGTCAACTGTGAGTATGTGTTCAACAATGATAATCCCTAATTACATATTATCAGCATCCCTATATCCAAAGAATTGATGTCTCCTTCCCGGAACTCTAGTAATATATACTGAAGATAATATAATGCTATCACGAGTCACTCCAACTAAAACAGAAGGTGATACTATTGCGAGTCAGCCATTTTGATAAAGAAGTTGGGCTAGCTCCCTACCCATCCAAATCAATGAAAACAAGATGCGATATGTCAATAGGAGTTAAGTTGTGGATAAACCTATTTATTCACCAGGGGTGTTTAGTTACATGTACATATAACCATGAATTGCACTTAAGCGCAATGAATTGCGCTTGTGCTTAAGCACAATTAATTACGCTTAAGCGCAATTAAGTATTGAATGTGAATTTGGCCTCCCATACATATCGGGGTGGGGCTATGATAATCTAGATATTTATTTTGCATGGCCTAACTACAGGAAAAGTAAAAAAAAAGATGTCAGGTGTAAAATGAAGATATTCTAATAGTAGTATTACTATACATCACCAAAGTGAACACAAACATTTGTATGGATCAATCTATCCTCTGATCAGATAGTTCATGCAGTAATGTGCCAGTCACCCTACACTGTGGCTGTGAACTTGTGGTATAGATGAGTATATCTGCTTTCCACTACATGTAGAACTTTGACAATCACACACTATATCATATTATAGTATATGCATGTACAGTCAGTATGCATGGTAATAGGTACCTATATATCCTCACACATCAACTATGATTCAAAGTTGTTGGAGAACATCCAGAATGATTTAAAGTAGAGTCGGTCAAATTTTTAGTTGTTCTGATGTGAAATTTTTCATGGCATGTCAATCGTCTGAAGAGTGAAGTCAACTCGATTAGTTTTTGCTCCGAATCGGTGTTAAATAAAGCCAAAGGATCCGATGCTGTCATAATCCACCACAAAGTTTGTACACATTTGTGAAATTCAACCGAATAGTCAAATATGTGGCATATGGTGTTGTGTTGGTTAAAATCATCAAAATACACACAACTTGAAGTTGCCGCAAGTTCATGTCATCTGGCATCTGTATGACCTTGTCAATCTACTCCAGTCTCCACATACACTTTTGTCTTGAGTTGAGTCCAGTTTAATGAATACAATCCACCACTCAGAACACAATTATGTCCGAATCGCCAAAGCTGTTTGTGTCTGGCCTGAGTTGACCGATCAAATCACTTTCTGATCACGTTCATTTTCAGTGGGTTTTTTTCTGAAGTTGATTTAACTTTTTTGAGATTGCGTTTATATGAGTATTTTTACTCAATTTCGGGGGGTTTTTTGGATTAAATGAGCAGAGTTTTCTAAAAACATGGATATTTAACAGTTATTCGCACGAAAAACTAAATCGGCTGTTCATTCATTCGTGGAATGCACAAACATCGTCTATACATTCGAAAGAAACTGCATAAAACACTTATTTAAACTCCGGAAACAATTTACTTTCGACATCGCTAAACGCACCTGACTATAAGAACGTACTAGCGCATGCGCAAAACTTAAAACAATTACTTCCGTCGTATAAGGTGTGTCCGTCAGTCTTCTCCGTTCTATTGTGATAACCGCCATCTTTTATCTTTGGAATTATCGGCGTGTTTTATGAAAATGTCACCAAGATTTCTCCACTCGATTCTTTTAAAATGCACCCTAATCGGTCAAATTCTTTTGATAATTCTATCTAAATACATCTTAGCTACTATTCGGATCTGCTTTCCCGGTCGAAAAAGGTTTAGTTTGACCAAAACGGCTATTGACAAAAGTTTGTTTATAAAATAGCGTACTCGATAAACCCGTCGTACGGCCGTAGATGGTTATCGAAAACAAATTCAATTTCTTCCATCTAAAACATAATTACGCGCTGGACTCTGTCATTTTAAGAATATATAAGTATTACACACAGACACACGAATTCTCAACTCAAAATTTTGAAAAATGACAGTTTTGTCAACATAAATCGATTTTATTTGCAAATCCCACCCATGTTATTATTATATAATATTAACTTATTGTTAAATTTTATCATCGAAAAAAATTCATTTCTTCCACCTAAAACATAATTATGTGCTGTATCCTATCATTTTAGGAATATATACCTATCCCACTCAGACACACCAAGTCTCAGCTTAAAATTTTGAAAAATAAGAGATTTATCAACATAAATCGATTTGTATGGCAGATCCCATGTTAAATAAATTTTAGGCCCCTTCAAATGTTTTCTGAGCTGTTCCATATTGGCACCAGAGTCCATATTTGACTGGTTCTACATGATAATTGTGCAACAGTACAGTCGCGTTACTTTATACGTCAACATTGGTCTTTATCGCTCCACTAATTTGTATCATTTCATCGGTATGAATTCCATATCCAATTATCCACATATAACCAACCCAATCTCTAATCCCAGTCCAATTTATTTATTTTTTTCATCGCTATAGTCACGTTACGAAATATTTTATTGCGTGATACTTGTACTTATATGTCTATGGTATTACTATAGTATACCGTATACGTATATCAATTGCTATTCCTTTCTATATAATTCTGGTGCCATCTATAGAGATAGAGATAATTTCCGACCCCCCCGGGGCCCCCCCAATTTTATATCATTGCTGCTTTAGTACAGTCGCGATGCATTACATGGCAACATCGCTCCACTAATTTATGTCAGTTCATCGGTACGAACCCCTTTTTCTCCGAGTCCATATAACCAAACCAACATCTTATCCCGGCCTAAATTATTATTTTTATTTTCATCGGTATAGTTGTGTTACATACATATTTTTTTTCATTTGATTCTAATTTGTATTGTACCACTATAGAAGTCCATAAATTACTATTCTGGCACTATATAGAGATGACTAAAATTCTGACACCCCCCCCTATTTTATAACCTTGTTGCAACAGTAGAGTTGAGATGCATAATATGTCAACATTGGTCGTTATCGCTCTACAGATTTATATCGGTTCAACCCTTAGTTCCCTGTAATGCCCACCCCTCCCTCAATTTATTTTTTCATTTGTATTATAGTCTCGTTACGTACACATTTTTCTTTTATAACTTTTGCTTCAACGCGCCGAGTTCTAGCTGCTGCAGAGAATACAAAACTGACAACATATTGAAATGTAAGCAGGCTTCAAACTAATATTATCCAATAAAAACTCTGGCTACATCAGAAATTTGTGTATAAGGTGTACTCGCATTTGTTGCGTTAAAAAAAAAAGGTCCCAAGTCAAGGTCCAAATCCCCAACAAACTGATGTGAGGTTTAACTCCATCTACATACAGTAATGTCCAAAGTAATTGATCACTTAACCACAGCAGAATTATGGGTAATTTTTCAAGATTTTAAATCCTGAAAAATTACCCTTAATTCTGCTGTGGTTAATTGGTCAATTACTTTAGGCATTACTGTAGCCCATATAAGGATGTGAGGTCTAATGATAACTCCATCCACATACAGTAATGTCCAAAGTAATTGACCACTTAAGCACAGCAGATTGTGGGTAATTTTTCCGGATTTTAAATCCTGAAAAATTACCCATAATTCTGCTGTGGTTAAGTGGTCAATTACTTCGGGCATTACTGTATCCCATATAAGGATGTGAGGTCTAATGATAACTCCATCTACATACAGTAATGTCCAAAGTAATTGACCACTTAACCACAGCAGAATTATGTCGTTCAATATGGTCTACCTAATTCTGCTCCAAAAACATGTATATTGAATATATGGATGTTTATTGGGGGGAAACCGATTATTTCAATGATATTTTCATTAACTGGCATCCAAAAACCGACCTACGGGAGCGCGCTTCGCACGCGACTGTTTCTTAAGTATATGTGCATATTTAATAAGTCAACAATTGGAAGCACAACAAATAAGATTGGCGGGGTCCCTTGCGTTTGCGCGATCTGTCCATCAAAACATATTTAGACATCTCAAGACACGTAAGACCCAATAACTTAATATACAGAATAGATACATATCTATTGCCTGAGTGACTAATATTTATATTTGTTACAATGGGGTCAAATAGTTACGAAGCCAGCACCACAATTCTTTCCCTCCATAGTAAATATTAAAACAACTTATAAAGAATTATTTATTTACCTTATATTTGGTATGGAGCGTCCTTGGTTTACTGGAGTTCAGATTGTTAACATCACGTCACCAAGTCAATTACTCGCGAAGCCACAGCCATAACTATGTCCCTCCATAGTAATTCTCAAAACAACTTCTTAAGAACAATTGACCAGGTCAGTCGCGTAATTATTGGAAGAGCCACGGTCAATCATTTTTTTTAAAACCAAATTTTACATTTAAATTATTCCTTTATTTAACCAAAAAAATAAATTAAATGATAAAATTAACTTTTACTACTTGCTAAATTTTATCTTTTAATTATTTCATTTAAATTTTAGACTAAAATTTAAAAATATACAGTCCCAGTATTTACAGTATACTAAGTCCAAGTCTTTATAATCTGTTGAGTGACCCCACAGTCATTTACTTGCTTTGTTAGTAATAATTTGAAGGATTACTTGTTTAAACGCAATTGTTATCAAAATATTTTATGTATTTTTTATAATTTCTATTTATATGTAATACTATAATCTTGGTGGCGTTACCATTTCTGACTATGGTTTTCTTGTTTTAAGTGGGCTTTAGTCGTAAAACTAAGTTTTACTCGACCGCGGGGACGACATGGTCGATTGCATTACCTGTGGGCCACAATTGTTCAATTGCAAGGATAGGAGGCGTGGTCTGTCTGTTTATTATGGCTAATTGTCAATGAATTGTCGGGTCACGCGCCCGGTTGTCACTATTTAATCTCCTAATCAGGTGAATAACCTGTGCTCACTGCTCTCTGATATAAATCACGACGAATTCACGGTTTGTTGTATAGCGGTTAATTATACTTCCATGGTGTAACCAAGGAAGTATATTGTTTTTGTACTGAGGTCGTTTTCCGTTTATTTTGAAATACTCAGAAACTAATTGCAGTAGGAACGCGAAATCTCTAGCGAATGTAGGCATCTAAGGTCTACTACAAATAAAGGTATCCGCATACCGGTCCAAAGTTTCTAGACAGAGTTATGGCCCTTTTTCGATTATTTTTCATTATTATTATTATTATACTCCACGATTTTGCGAAGCCCTAATATCTGAAAGTATGAGGAGTAGCAAACTAAAAGTTGGTACGTATGTTGGGGCTAATGAGTTCTAACTTTTTTTCATATAACAAATATTGTCCGCGTTTCCCCGAGGAGTTATCTCCCTTTATATGAAAAAATGTCATTTTATTATCTCGGAAATTATAAGGAGCAGAGCATCGAAAATTGGACCGTATGCACACCTCGATATGCCCTACTGCCCACGGGCATCAAAACTTGTGTCCGCGCTTTCCCTGAGGAGTTACCGCACATAAATAGGCAAACCTCGAATTCATTGTACTCAGCTGTTCTCTCGTATAATTCCAGATAACTGAATTTGATTTTCACAGTCCTCTTGTTCATTGACTGTTCAGTGCCAAAACGAAAACTGGACAGGGTCGATCTCATATTTTTACAATGGGGTGGGGGGTTGCCAAATTAAAAAAAAAATTCGTTACGAAATTCACCTATCTACGTGTATGGCTTCACTGCGTAAAGCTAATCATATATTACGAAAGATTTTTGAAATCTGAGTAGAAATACCAGAGTTGTGGCCCCTCAAAAACTATATTTTTGGGGCAATCGGCTTGTCGCCGTATCTCCTTTAAAACGGACAAACATTGGAGATAGTGACACACTTCTAAGTATCCAGAATAACTAGTGCTCGGTGTGTGCCAAATTTTGCCAGTGTCTGTTCATTATTGTGGTTCTGGGGAGGGGTGATTTATGGTGCCAGAATATTATTCGCCTCCGAATCAGATGAAACTTGGAATATAACATCCACAGCAACAGCCGATCTAGAAACTGAAAGAATTTCGAAAACCATTAAAAACTGACAGAGTTGCGGGCCTTCAAAATATGCAAGTCTGGGCCCATGTGCTTGATAACACATCTCCTCCGAAGATGTCGAACTTTGAATGTCATCTGATACGCCAATGCGTGCAGGCTGAAGAGAGCACGCGGTGTGCCAAATTTTGCCAGTGTCGGTTTAGTGTTGTGGGTCACGGGAGGGGTGGTCAACAATACCAAAATTTATTTCGTCTCCGAATCATATGAAACTTGGCATATAGCATCTACCATACACGTTGAACACAAAACTGAAAACAGATCGTAAATCCGTTAAAAAAGGCGGAGATTTGGGCCCTCAAAGTTTTAATTTGGCCCCATATTTTTTCCAATAAACAGAATGCTATTCGTCTCCGAATCAGATGACATTTATAACATACAATCTAGGTAAGTAGGAGATTACAAAACTAAAAACAATTTTAAAATCCATTGGAAAATAACGGAGTTACAGGCCCTCAAACTTCGCAGTTTGGGCCACTGTTGACAATTTCCCAATCCCGTCACCCAATTTCGCGGCAGGGGTGGGGACACTTTCACACATTTGAGATCAACCCACACATGTTAGGACAACATATAACCATCCTAATTCATATTTTCCGCCCCTAAACTGCAATTATTTCAGCTCGTGATGTTCCCTATTATTATACTTCCATGGTGTAACCAAGGAAGTATATTGTTTTTGTACTGAGGTCGTTTTCCGTTTATTTTGAAATACTCAGAAACTAATTGCAGTAGGAACGCGAAATCTATAGCGAATGTAGGCATCTAAGGTCTACTACAAATAAAGGTATCCGCATACCGGTCCAAAGTTTCTAGACAGAGTTATGGCCCTTTTTCGATTATTTTTCATTATTATTATTATTATACTCCACGATTTTGCGAAGCCCTAATATCTGAAAGTATGAGGAGTAGCAAACTAAAAGTTGGTACGTATGTTGGGGCTAATGAGTTCTAACTTTTTTTCATATAACAAATATTGTCCGCGTTTCCCCGCGGAGTTATCTCCCTTTATATGAAAAAATGTCATTTTATTATCTCGGAAATTATAAGGAGCAGAGCATCGAAAATTGGACCGTATGCACACCTCGATATGCCCTACTGCCCACGGGCATCAAAACTTGTGTCCGTGCTTTCCCTGAGGAGTTACCGCACATAAATAGAGACACATTTTACACCAGAATGAATAAACCGAGGTTTTATTTTTTATTTATTTTTTTTATATAATTGCAGAGCTCTAAATTTTTTATCGCATATTCCGAATTGGACGAGTAATCCTGACCCGAATATACCGGTTAAAAATGTTTTTTCCCAGCACTTTCCGCGTTACGAGGTACGTAAATATTGCACTAATTTTCCCGCCAAATCCAAACCGGCTAATTAAAGAACAATATAATGTCGCAGCAGGTACGTTGACATACTGTATGTACGTGCCAAAAGTTTGATCGCTATAATTTAAAAGTAACCTGTCCAACGGAGAATGCGAGTCGGGGTGGGTTGGGACTTTTGGAAAATTTCACGAAATTGCAAAGGGGGGGGGGGATTCAAACATCAAGATAAATTTTTTTTACGAGTACATCTGATAGGTAGTGTTCACGCGCATCTACAGTGCGATTTTCTAAATTTCAGAACCAACGGTTTACTCGTAAAAACGCTATATAACATAAATATGTATACTGAAGTAGTCTATCACTAACCTATTTTTAGCCCCAAATCTAAATAGGCTAATAAAGGAGCGAGTTTAATGCGGTGGTACTTAAGCCGGTATACTGTAGGTATCCCTCCAAAATTTGACCTCTCTAATATAAACGCAACCTGCTCAAGGGAGTGTTTGTGTCGGTGAGTTCAGATTTGGCAAATTCCACCGAAGATCAAATGGGGAAAATTACTCCGAAAATCAGATATTGAGATAAAAACTTTTCGATCAGTGGATGTGATAAGTAGTATCTTAACGCAAGATTATTACACTTTTTAATGATTTAGATTGGACGGTTTAACCCTGGTAGAGTATAACGTTGTAACGGGTGATATATATTACTCAAATTCAAACCCTCTCTTCATGACGCAAATTCAAACGGCCTTTTCAAGAAGCAAGGCAAATGCACGAATATGCTCATCGATATACTATATAGGTATGTCCGCTCTACTATAAAGGTAACCTAGTGTCACGATTTGACCTGTCCAAAACACTCCCCGGGCAAAAGTTTTCCTAGGTATCAAATTTCGTCGAAATCCGTTCGTTTTACCCGATTTGACATTGAACTTATCATGTCGAAGGTCAATGTCAGGTCGGAGTCACGACTTGACCCGCCGAAAAGACTCCCCGGACAAAAGTAACCCTAGGTATCAAATTTCGTGGAAATCCGTCTGTTTTACCCGATTTGACCTTCGATTGACCTTTTTGAAGGCCAAGGACAGGTCGGGGGTCACGATTCGACCCGTCCAAAACACTCCCTGGACAAAAGTACCCACACTGATCAAATTTCGTCAAAATCCGTCCAGCAGTTTTCCCGGCCATAGCTAACAGACAAACAAACAGACAGACAGAAGTCCCAAAATATATATTAAATTTAGAAATGTCAATGCAAGTCCACCATCGGATCGTAAGGCACCAATATGCATTCGCATGAAGAGGAACACACATATACGCATAACACTCACATGGGATGGGATGGAATACCATGGAAGTATATCTGATTCCATGGAATCTGACCTCTAGTTATTATCTAATATCATGGACGAACATGACTTTTGGAACTTATTCCATATTACTTATTCACAAATATATATCTTTGGTCAGTTTGACGGCATGGGTGGTGACCCGCCCTAAATACCCACTAAAAACACCACACCTCAACCGGGGTACCACCTGGAGGGGGTGAATATGGGGTATGGAACATTTTCGTAAACGGTAAGGATTTCGGAGAATTTGATGTCTTGGTGGGTGGCCTTCCCCAAATACCCAATAGAAACGCCAACACCCCTCAGCGGGGGGTACCACCAAGGGGTGAACTATGTATTGGCCATTTTCGATAACGGTAAGGATTTAGGCTAATTTGACGACAGGAGTGGGTGGCCCGACCAAAATACACCATAGAACCCCCACCCTCTCTTTCGGTCAATTTTACGGCATGGGTTTTTGGCCCGCCCCAAAAACCCAATAGAAACATCACACCCCTCACCCGAGGGGGTCGAAATTGGTGTGGACCATTTTCGAGAAATGTTAGGATTTCGGCCAATTTGACGGCATAGGTGGGTGGCCCGCCCCAATTACCCCATACCCCAGAAACACCCCCATCCCCACCCTCACCCACGGTGGTACCACTCGAGCGGTTGAAAATGTGAAAATACCCTATATGTGCGACTCACATATATAAGAGAATGCATTGGCACAGTATTTTCGCAAAAAATTAGGAAGCTCCATTCATCAAAGAAGCTCCAAAGTCATCTAACGAACATACAGAACACCATATACATACACTTTAAAGGCAGTCTCAGGACCAGTCAGAATGTTAAAATAATATGTGACCCGCCATATCAAATCCAGTCGTAAGTCGGGATTTTTTTTACCCTGTGCCAATGCATTCTCTTATATATGCGAGTCGACCATAGGTCGCCTCGCATATATAAGAGAATGCATTGGCCTAACAATGTTTTATTTTTTTTTCTTAAATAATTTTTTCTTACAATTTTTAGGACATAAAATAAAAAAACATCCATTACCCTGCAGGGAGCCCCACACATATATAGAAGCATATAGAAGAGTGTCGTCTGCTCATGTTTGTCTGGGGCTCTGTATGAGTGAAATTATAAAATTGTTAAAGAATACAAGAACAAATTATTAAAATTGTAAAACATTGTTAGGCCAATGCATTCTCTTATATATGCGAGGCGACCCTATGGTCGACTCGCATATATAAGAGAATGCATTGGCACATGGTAAAAAAAATCCCGACTTACGACTGGATTTGATATGGCGGGTCACATATGAGGAAAAAAGTGCCACATCCTTCCGTTTATTGGGTCTCGCGTTTACGTGTATTATATTGCCACATTAATTAAAGATTCACACCATTTATATATAATCTATAATTATTTTAAATTGTATCTCCTTATCTATATGTTTACGTTTCTATGGCGTATAAACTACACGTTTATATATGTGTTCCCACAGATAAGGTATATATATATAATTGAATTCAAGGTCATTTTACAACAGTTTTCTTCTGTTCTAAAATTAAAGGATATTGAAGGCCATTTATATCAGTAATTGTCAAGTTTGTTTTTCAAGCAAGATCTCCAATTATGCAAGTATTACATATACATGTATACCATAGAAACCAATTTTACCCAACGCACCATATGGTATATTAACAATTTCTATACTAAATACTCATTAATTGAATTTGCTTCTCATGATTATAGTTGCTGTAATATAAAATAATATAGTTCACTGCAAGGCAATTGCAAATAACATAAAGTAGAAGATAAGTTAACAGTAAATAAAATATATACAAAATAGACATGCATATAACAGGCAACAAGCGTATAACTACCCTACAAATGATTCTTGATTAAATTTAAAATATTAACAGTTGTTTTCCTTTGAAAGTTGATTTCATTATGAAAATTAATTAAACATTATCATAAAATAATGTTCTTTCTCTCAGTGTATGTTAAATATGTTTGAAGTCACACGCAGCTACTTACTTGGTCCCGGTAAGTAACTTTCACTATATACGCTGTCAAGTTCCCGAGCTCAAGTACATGTATGATGTGGCGTTATTAAATATTTTTGTGGCGGTATGTCTGATCTTTGATTGAGCTGTTTGTTGTTTGTGACTGATGAAATGGTATAACCTGTCGGTTCGGTTCGCTATGCGAACTCGCATCGCTCGTGTTGTACCTACCTACAGGTATGTCGCCCTGGACGAGTCCACCATATAGCAATATGCAGACTGTCGATATAAATAGTTGCTTCAGCATCTTATAACTAAAATATAGAGAGTATCGGTCAGACCGCAATAACATATCGAAGACAGTGAGAATAGCGATCCACATATCATCGATGATAATTAATCACGATGCATCGGGTGCTTCGCGACGCACAGGACACCGCGGTGACTGTTTGAATCGCGAAGACACCGACCGGACTGCGATGCATCGGTTAAACCACAATGACACCGCGATGTCAGAGCCGATATCTAGAAGACATCTGTGAGACCACAATGACACATTGATTGATCCTGGTGGATCTCATAAAATGCGGAAAATCTGTTGTTGTATTAAAAGATGATCTAGCTCTTCCGGACCAAAATTAAAACAACATAATTTTTATAAATCCCGATTTTAAGACTACAGATAGCTATTTTGTAATTAAAATACAGATAGAACTGAAGACTGTGTATAGTATTTGTCTAAAAGGGCACAATAAAGTGGCTTATATCGATCGTAAGTTCGTGGTACATCTACAATTGAACATTTGAAATACAAGTTGTCGTGATTGAGGCAGCAATGAGGCTGCTACCAAGACATAATTATTTGTCCTTCTTGATACCGTTTTGGGATTCTTCGATCTTTTCGCAAGGATTTCTGTTCTAAAGATAGTCCATAAAACTGTCCCGCGGAAGTAATAAGAAATTCTAAATAATATTTATGTTAACCCTTTACCCAACAGAAGGGCCCTGTGCCAATGCATTATCTTATATATGCGAGTCGACCATTGGTCGCCTCGCATATATAAGAGAATGCATTGGCTTAACACATTAAAAATTATAAAATTGTTAAAGAATGTAAGAAAAAATGGTAAAAAGTGTTAAAAAAAGATTTTTTTTAGGCCAATGCATTCTCTTATATATGCGAGGCGACCTATGGTCGACTCGCATATATAAGAGAATGCATTGGCACAGGGCTAACTGTAACTATCACAATGTGGCCAAGGAGCCGGTTCCAATGATATCCATATTTGTAGGGTTCTATTGAGACAGACCGAAGATATTTTAGGCTGTTGAAGCTTTATTTGGCCGGTTTTGGCCGGTTTGTTGGGTAAAGGGTTAATTGATAGAAACTTTTCCGCATAGGTGTTCTCGATTCATATCTATTGTGCTACATGTATATCCCTAAATCTATATAAGCATTCTGGGAAGAGATAGACCATTTTAATGGATAAGATAACACACCTGAGTGATCCTGTTAATTTGATGGCATGTTGACCTATAGGTCTTGCTGAGTTTCTGTGAAATCGTTACGGGCAGACCGATGTTGTTAAGAAATGAGTAGCATATGGTTATTTTTTTCTAAAGTTGTCTTTTGCACAGCCTTTGTCTATTCTGAATGAACCGAAGAAAACCCGTTATCTGTATAAGACATCCCAGAACATATTGAAATATTTAAATAATGAATATGTATTTCACCTGTTCGATACTAAATACTCATTCGCGAGTATTTCCCTCCAATAAATAGGAATCCTGATACACCAGTATTATCTACACTGTTAGAAATATGCCCGTCGCTGTATAACGGTGTCATACCGCGAAACACCGCTGTCCACCTTGGACCGTTAAACACGGTAATAAACTTTTTAAGTAACTGGCAGGCTGTAACCAGTAACAGTCGGACCGTTGTAATTTTTACTGTTCAACACCGTTTAATTAATATCAAGACCGTAACTAATAACGGTCAGACGACTCAGGCGAATAGTATTCTTCATAGGTCACCACCAATTTTTTGCTTTTAATGTCGTAATTTACCGTAGAATTAGCCCGTGGCGACAATATGATTTCTCGATAGCCATTACGATTCATGTTTTAGAATGGTCGAAATTGGTATTATTCATAACTGAAAAATACATCTTAGTTCTTCTATTACGATCATAGTTTTGATGAAACTTAAATCCTCAATGCTTAATGTGTCAGACAATACTTATGAAACTTTGAAGTTTGAAGATGATCTGCCTCGTGGGATTGAATACAAAATAACACTATGTGATGTGTTCACTTTTCACTGACCACTGTATAACTATGGCTGTAAATAAATAACGATAATACAACATGTATCCTTCAGTTACGAGCAATACTAATTGTGACCATTCTAACATATGAATCGGGTATGCCCTTTTAAGACATACAGGAAGAAAGGTATATGTATCACAGTTAAAACTCAAATTTATGTACATGTAAAATTAAAACATCTTAATGGCATATATTTTGGTAACATGTAAGGTGTGAAATTGTCCAGTCATTTGAAAACACAGTTTTAACATGTGGATGCGTACATTACGACAATATATCAGTAACTCGAACAGCTAATTGGGATTGAAACCTATAAGACAACAGCAAAGCACATAATAACTTTGTGTGATGACAACGTTCTTCTATAGTCCAACATTATTCGATGAAATTTGATAGCGTGGTACATCAAACTGTGTATACTAGTTTCACAACAGTAGTATCCATCTCAGTGAGTCAGACAAAGATAGTTTGACAAGAACATCCAACCAGTACTGGACTCCCGGTCCGTAAATTGCCATAATAACTGGCGATAACATGGCGAATGGCGACAATGTCTCATATCCACACGCTTAACCCTTTACCCAACAAAACGGCCAAAACCGGCCAAATAAAGCTTCAACAGCCTAAAATATCTTCGGTCTGTCTCAATAGAACCATACAAATATGGATATCATTGGAACCGGCTCCTTGACCACATTGTGATGGTTACAGTTATGCCCTGTGCCAATTCATTCTCTTATATATGCGAGTCGACCATAGGTCGCCTCGCATATATAAGAGAATGCATTGCCCTTTCTTACATTCTTTAACAATTTTATAATTTTTAATGTGTTAAGCCAATGCATTCTCTTATATATGCGAAGAGAATGCATTGGCACAGGGCCCTTCTGTTGGGTAAAGGGTTAAACGAAAATTGACGAACGTGATAAATCGGTCCGTGTAATAGTAATAATTGTACTCGTAAGTTGGAATTGTATAGATATATTATCATCAATAACTGTGCGGAATCAGTTCATTGTTTACCATGTACCTGTATGTGCTTCAAAACTATCAGAACACTGTCAATTTAACTGGATTTAATGGTAGTAATAGTATTATATTATAGTAATAGCTGCTACCGTGTACCTGCATCATGGTGTGTCAGTAAATGTATCTCTATCAATGTCAATATGAACACTGCGACGAATGAAGACATGTCATATAGCCGAATTATACTCGTGTCCTCGACAGCTCGAAATGGCAGCATCGAAGACAACCCAATTGTCACAATTTAGTGGAAAAATATCAATGATTAAGCCGGATTTCGTAGATTTAGAACTTGTCCGTTCACATAGGAACCGAAGTCAGACAGTTTTAACATTTTCCCCAAAAAACAATTGTGCGTTCAGCGAAGCGATGACATTGAAAAAGAAATTCGTGAGGTGATAAAGATAACCGCTCCAGCTCCGCTCACGAAAATAACGTAATTTAATTACGGACGCAAGACAAGACGGATATGTGAATTGCACAGAATGAATACCCGATCATTGTACCGAATACAGACAATTAATAATAAATATTAGCGAGTTTGCAATTTCAAACCGGTACGGGTACGGGTACGTATAGGGATAGCTACCATTAACGGTACACGTTTTGTAATCGCAAACTGTTTTACGGGTAGAATTCTTCACATCGACTGGTAATGTATGGTGAGCCAACTGCAACAAAAAAGGGTATTATGATATAGATTGATTGTTAATCGTATTCGCTTTATTGGCCGATGTTATATTTAATAATATCAGCTGGTTATCGATTTTTATTTAGATTAGATGGGCCTCAGGATAATCAGTTGCTTTCGTCGAGGCGGCAGTTGGAAGGGGTTTGTGCTTTTGTTTCACTCATCTTGGTAACATTTTCAACAATTGGATTCTACAAGTCATAGACCGATCGAGTGTTGACTATAAATCGGTTGGAATTTTCAGTTTTAGAACATAGATTATGATATCTCAAATATACAATTACGTTATATTTAAATTTAAATGTATTAGACCCAGGGTCTAATATTAATTTCATATGGGGTCACTGACCTAATTTGGGTTCATATACCGTCACTATTTATCGACGCTGTCAGCTGCCATTTTGACGGCCATCTTGGACGGGGAGATCCAATTTTACCATAAACATGTGGTATTATATCTAGCAGAGTCATACTTACTGTATATGTCTAATTTTAAATCGCATATTTCATGGTAAGATTAATTGCGACATTTAATAAATTATATAATCACGAAACGCTCTTTAAATTCGGAAAATTAAAGTGAAATTTCAGAGTGGCTCCATATCTAATATCAATAAGTTAGTTAATCTGTTCATATGGGCAAATGTTCATGCTTTATTCACAATTTGAACAATTGCCTTGAAAACTGCACTTAATCTTCTCCACTAAAAGAACCCGGAACTCGATGAGAGCCTGGGCGGACCCAGAAAGCAGATCACACTCTATGTTGATGACTAATGGCAGTGATGCACTTGCAAAATTTTAACGATGAAGATTGACTCGCCATCTCGTTCATGGGCGGGTTCATTAACCCCTTAAATGGCGATATAGGTTAGAAGATCACGAGAGATCTCGGACAGGCGCGGGTGGCCCCATGGACCCGTGGGCAGTATAACATGATGCCTTATGGCAGTAGGATGCACAGGCTGTGAAAATTTCGTAAACGAGATGACGAGTCAATCTTCACAGTTTACGTTTAGTAAGTGTCTCGCTACCATTAGCCATCGATATACAGTATGATGCGGTCTTTGGGTGTGACCGGGCTCTCCCTGATTCCGTTAGCCAATATCGGCATTCATAGGGTTAATAAAACCGCCGGTGGATGACACATCAAGTCAATTTTCACAATATATTCTTAGTGTGTATCCTACTACCATAAGGCATCATAATATACGGTATGTTGGTCCATGGAGCCGCCCGGGTTCTCCCGTACTCGCGTCTGGCCCATATCGTCATTTAAGGTGTTAATGAACCAGGTCTTGAACGAGACGGTGAGTCAATCTTCTTCCTTTACGTTTAATATGTATCTGGTTACAATTATTCATCAATATATAGTACGATCGAGTTTATGGGTCTGCCCGGCCTCTCTCTCGAATTCTTTTAGCCAATATCGGCATTTAAATGGTTAATAAAACCGGCAGTGGGTGAAACAGCAAGTAATCGTTTACCACCTATGCTTTGTATGTATATATCGTACTACCACGAGGCATAATATTATAGTGTCCATCGGCCCATTTGGGCCGCCCGGGCCTGCCCGGGCTTACACTGGCTCGCATGTGCTCTTCTGGCCCATATCGTCATTTAAGGTTGTTAATTAACCCGTCCGTGAACGAGACGCGAGTCAATCTTCGACGTTTACATTTAATAGGTGTATGGATACAGTCAGTCATCGATATATAGCGTAATCGGGTCTCTGGGTCTGCCCGGGCTCTCCCTGGTTCTTTTAGTCAATATCGGCATTTAGGGGGTTAATAACCCGCCGGCGGACGATGCTTTGCATCTATAACATTTATCACGAGGGATGACCGATGTGGATGTAAACTGGTGTGGCAACGACGCACACTGGTTACTTGTACAAATCTATAGATCATGATATGGAACTCTACACTGTCTATATGGTTTAAACATTGTTTATTTATTTTTATCCACCAAATATATAATTATTTGAATATTATTTGAATTATTTGAAATAACTATTTGAATGCAGGTATCCACAAAATATTGGGATAACAATGCACATTGGCTATTGGGTTCCTGCGTGCATCCGTATATGTCTTTATTGCCTCCTTCTAAGGAGATACTGAATATATTACAATAATATATACAGACGACAGTATAAATAGTGATGTGGGTTTTGAGAAAAAATAACGGGAATATTGAATGTGATGGAAGCTCAGAATGCTTTGCGATTGGTATGTCGAAGTGAGTGATAACTTGACTAAACGACAAATTTTCACTTGTGAAAAACTTTCCAGAAATGGTAAATGGAATCTATGTTGCGAATTTCACACTTGTCATACGGACATTAGGATTGCATGAAGAGATTTAGAAATGATTTGTCTTTACATATTATGCATAAAATATGCATAAAATAAAGTGGCCTCTAGTTTCAGTACTTTCGTGCGATTTGAGAGAACTCGTTCGGAAATCTAGCAATAAAAATATTATCAAGGTGAAATTTGATGAAAACTCAACGCTGTCCTCTTCTACCGACATCGCTTCTGAAGAACTTGGAAAAGTCGCCATGTTCTATAATCAACATATAATGCACTAAATTACCAAGCAATGCGTTCGACAAATAACCAGTGTTAATCGTTACTGTCATCCGCATCAGTCATTCCCGCCATGGTTATATTGAACACATTCTATTATATTCTAACATTTTTCTCATTCTAACATTTTTCTCGAAAGACCGATTTGATCGTGCGCATGCAAAAGAGTTAAAATATAATTCTTTTACAATTATTTCATCGCCAAAGAGTTTCTGATGTTATACATTCCATTATGATATGCGTTGGAATTTCATTTATATCGCTTATTTACGTGTTCATTGTTGCTGACGATCTAAGCACCCTCTGTCGTCATAATTACCAAAATGAGACATGCGTCAAATGGTCCAGTATAACTTTTTAATTCTTATTTTCTTGTTCTTTTGATTTCATCAATTAATGTTTTCAATCTGTAATATGCAGCTGTTGTTTGATTTCTGTGAATTCTCAAAAATGCTTGTCATTCTTTAATTCCTAATTTTTTTTAAATTAGATGTCGTTTAAAATGAACAAACCACAATTTCTAAAATGGGATTAAAATAGCAAGATAAAAATAAAAAACTATTGGGTTATGTATAGAAAATTTAACTGCATAAGAGTGAAATGCCCATGCATATATAAGTACACTAACCTGAGTTCTCAGCCGACGAGAGATGGTTTGTGAAATACAATTCCTTCAAAGACGCGCACCAGCGAATATTTATACCAGAGGAATTGTCCAATTATATACGACGTTTACAATATCACTGATTTCACCAATGTAAGCATTATTTTACACAAGTGTATCACGTCCAATCACATGGGAGACGAAATTCCACGATAATGTATGCACCAATCATTTGAGAGGAATGACTGCTATGCGGATATTGTAAACAGGATGCTTTGCAGAAAGTTTGTCGATTCCTGGAAATGTTGTAATATTACTCTTGAATATCGATAGATCTTAGAACAATCTTGTAAATTGTAAACAATCGGCTGCGGGCGAAAATGTGGCACTTAACACCTTTCGCGGCGCACAACAAGTTTTTTTTTTTTTTTTTTTTTTTAAGTTTTTATTGATCAAGATTAAATGTATATAAATATTGTAACAAGATTTGCAAAAAAAGATCACACACTAACTCTTTCATCCCCAGTCTATCAGTAACTTTCATACCTCCTTTCGCTCACATGCTCTTTCACTCATCGCGACAAGTTTATAATTATACACGTTTCTGGTATGGGTCCCGCAAGCTATGTTAGACATATGTTTAGTCAAAGAGCTAATATCGGTAGGTTCAAGGCTTATAAGATATTAATTGTGTATATATAGCTCTTTGCTAAGTATAATGGGATTTTGATTGATGTTGAAATAAGTTTTTTCCCTTTCTGATGGGTCAACTCGGCGGTTTTTCGGCACTTATTCCTCGGGAACGATATTTTGATACATCATGGTTTGTTTGCTTCTGACGTTTTGTTAAGAGCTTCAATGATTAAAAACCAGTTTTTCTCAAAAGAGGGTAATTTCATTTGGCACTGTGCCAACAATTTCTCCTGTAAATATCTAGATTGTAGTTCTGATAGAAAGGATTTTAGTGATAACATATCAGGATTAAATTTAGTTTTGTATATGTATTGTTTTATCAGTAGCCAAAACAGATTCATCATAGAGTTACCGCCCATTGATAGGGATCCAAGAATTGCAATCTTTCTTGTGGCTAACAAGGCGATACCATTTGATTTGCACCAAATAGTAACATCATTTATAAAGTTTTTCACAAGCGGACAGTCCCAAAAAATATGGGATATATCTTCAGATGTTGTGCCGCAGCGATTACATAAATCATTTTGTTCTAGGTTGACCATTTTAAGAAATTTCTTTGTGGAAAGTATTCTATGATTAATTCTATATTGTAACCACCACATTTTCGTGTCAGGCGTCGTGGTGAAAGCAAGCCGGTTGTAGTTTTCCCATTGAATGTCATTATCCTCAAATTCAGCCTGCCATTTTGTATGGGATTTTGGTACGATATTCATTGAATTTAAAATTTTGTAGAAGTCCTGTCCACCATGAGTATTGTTCAATGGGATAACAAAATTACTTGGAAGGAAAGGGCTTTCAATACGAAATAAGGGTTGGTTGAGCTTTTGTGACATAGCTATTATTTGTTGGCGGATGCTGTTCATTGTCAGAAAATCTGTACGTATATGATAACATTCGAATAAAGATTGTTCTGTGTGTAATATGCCACCTCTTTGAAACAAGTCATTTACATATATAATTCCTTTTTTTCGCCATGAAAAAAAATTAATGGTATGTCCTTCCAGTTTTATATCGGGGTTGTTCCAAACAGTGCATGCCTGAAATCGATTTTGTTTCTTATTTTTTTCTAACATATTTGCAAAAGCCAGTAGTACGTCATGCCAGAAAGGATTGTTCACGACATTAGCTTTTTTTTTTAGAAAAGCATGGTTGTATGTCAGAAATAGGTGGTCTTTGGTGATAGGAAGGTCGGTTAGGGGTGTCCATTTTGAACTTTTCAATAACAATCGTCTCACCCAAGTTATTTTCATTGACATGAGGAAATTGTTTACATCTACCATTTTCATTCCACCGTGAGAGTGGTCTTGACAGACGAGTTTTCTTTTTACTCGGTCCCGCTTGGAATTCCAGAGAAAATTGAATAGTATTTTTTCGAGTTTGGTCATGAAATTGTTGTTGGGGTTAGGTAATGCGATGAATAGGTGAGTTAATTTGGGGATAATGATGGATTTTATAACTGTTATACGACCAAATGGGGTAAGTAGTCGATGATTCCATGTTTCTGTTAATCGTTTAATTTCATTCAGCTTATTTTCAAAATTAATCGACATTTTGTTTAAAGTAGTATTAAAGTTGATTCCAAGAAGATTAAATGAGTCAGCAAATGTGAGATGCAGGTCCGGACATATATTTTCTTGCCGCCCCACCATTGATCCAATCCACGACGCCTGACACTTACTCGCATTGAGATTGAGTCCCGATATTTTAGCAAAGGCATTTAGGGTGGAATAAGCCTCACTCAGACTACTTTCGGAACCGTCTAGAATAAGTGTCGTGTCGTCTGCGTACTGCGTTAACTTAAATTCAAAACCATCGAGGGTAATTCCTTTGATTTTTTTATTATTTCTAATCATGAGACCTAGGATTTCTGCGCAAATCAAAAAAATGTACGGAGATATAGGATCGCCCTGCCGACAGCCTCGACCTAGTGTGAAACATTGTGATATGTGCCCATTTATGAGTAAGGAAGAGTTAATATTCGTATAAAATATTGAAATCCATTTTTTTATCGTTTCTCCAAAGTTGAAAAATTCAAGACATTTGTGCATGAATTTCCACGATACAGAGTCAAATGCTTTCTCAAAATCTAAAAGTAGTAAGAGGCCAGGAATTTTCTTCAAGTTAGTTTGGTATATAAGATCATAAATCAGTCGTGTATTGTCTCCTATGTATCGGCCCTTCAAGAAACCCGTTTGGTCCTCGTTAATGATATGGGGGAGAACTTGTTTCATCCGCTGAGCTATACATGCAGATGCCAGCTTATATGAGCTGTTCAATAAGGTAATCGGTCTCCAATTTTTTAGAAGATGTCTGTCTTTGTCTTTTTTGGGGAGAAGAGTTATAATTCCTTGTTTTTGTGTAATGGAGAGCTCTCCTGATTTATAGGACTCATTGAGTGATTCACATAAAATAGGCCCAAGCTTTCGCCAGAAAAATTTCCAAAATTCATACGGAAATCCATCCAATCCACATGTCTTACCATTCTTTGTTTGTTTTAATACTGCAGACAGTTCATGTATGGTGATTGGCCCTTCTATACTATCTGAAATATCTTTATTTAGTTTCAAAACGTTATTGTCGAAAGTGGCAAAATGTGTCTCGGATTGAGTAGTGCATTTTGAAGCGTATAAAGTTTGATAAAAGTTACGAGCTTCTTTAATAATGTCATTTTGGTAGGTTAATAATTTCCCATTTGAGTCTATCAGATTGGTCAGGGTTTTGGATATATAATTACGCTTTTCCAAATTTAAGAAATATTTTGTTGGTTTTTCGCCATCCTCGATCCATTTTGCTCTAGATCTTATCATTGCACCCATTGTAGCTTCCTTTCTCATATCCATTAACTCGTTATCGACTTTTTGTATCTCATCCAGAAGTTTCACCTTCTGTTCAATGTCCGACCCATTCCTATCAACCAATTCGGTAAGATCATATTTAGCTTTCTGTAGAGATTCTTCTTTTGATTTACGATCTCGTTTTCTGTTTGAAGAGTAAGCAATGGTAGCCCCTCTTATATCCAATAAAAGTGAATCTAGAAAAAGTCTTTTGCTGATATCACATTTACAAGTATGATGAGGGGAACTATCTAATTCGTCTGTAGTGTAGTTGTATCGAATCTTATTGGTTTCAATGAGCTCATTCATCATATCGATATATGTTTTGTCTCGTAGAAGTGAAAGATTAAATTTCCAAAAACCGTGACCCTTCTGGTGAGTATTTAATGTTAGTGATAATGTTATAATCGAGTGATCGGATCTATATCCCGGCAGTATGTTTGGTTTCTCTCCAATTAGGCTTAAAATATCATCTGATACGAGGAAATAGTCCAGCCTCGCCATTTTTATAGGTGACTTTCTTCTCCAAGTGAAACGCTTAAGTTCTTTATTATTGGATCTCCATACATCAATTAGTTCGAGCCTATCGACAAGACTATGCACCGCCTCTTGTGCGCGTGGACTGTTTGTATGTTTATAGTTAAAAGTATCGGACGTTTGATTTTGAACCAAATTCCAATCACCACATATTACGATTTGAGTATTGCCTATTTTAGTAATTGCTTTTTGCAGGTTATGGTAAAATTCTGGGTTATCGTTATTTGGCCCATAAATATTAGCCAAACTAATTCTCACATTTTCAATGGTGATATCCAAGATGATATAATTTCCGCCAGTATCTTTCAGAGATTCGTGTATGTGGAAATCTAAATTTGTATTGAACAGAATTGCTACTCCACGAGAATTTGATTTAAAAGATGCTATTTCTGTTTTGGAGCCCCATTCGGCTGAAATAATTTTTTCCATATCTTTTGTAAAATGTGTGTCTTGTAGACATACGATAGACGGTTTCAAATCTTTCAAGTGTCGAAAAACATCGCGACGCTTAGTAGTTTCGTTCAGCCCTCGACAGTTTGAAGAAATAATTTTTACAGACATGAGCAGACGTTAGTACGCAGACGTCCGACCGATCGACCACCAAGGGCGGAAAATACTTCAACTGAAATTCGTAATGTGGAAGTTATACAGGAGTATACCGAAACGTGTAAAAAATAACCAATGTCACTTGCACTCACACTCTCCTTACATACCATGCTGAAAGAAAAACACATACATATAATAATAATAAAGATGATCGATACAAATATCATTTCTGTATTCCGGTGTTCGGTTATCATCGTGCCTCGATGTGCCGAGGCCACCCTGGTGTGGCATGCCAACATATAAGCAGTCGGTTAATCATTTAAGTAGTACATCGTATAAGTATGTTCCCTATTCTGTATTTGTGTATTTGTACACAAATATATTTTTGCACATTAAATGAGTAACGATGTGAAGACAGATAGACAAACGAACAAGTGAACAGACATATGTCGATTGTGTAAAAACAACTCGGCCTTGTTTTGTAACTCACCAAAAATCGATAATTGCTGAAATTCCTATGTACAACACGTGACATGTAATGCTATTGACCCTAATAAGTGATGTCAGACCAAGATAGTTGACCCATTTTGCGGCCAAGCAGTTCAAAGGAAATTTCACTGACCACACGTAATCCTCGTGTTTAGTCTGTTTGTTGACCATAATATCGCTGTGTTGTTTCGTAATGGATGTGGAAATTATCAGTGCAATTTCTATGGAATTTAATCTTATATATCAGGATTATTCCAAATGGACATTAAGTTTTCTGCAATGTGTGGTGAGTTTGTCTTTCATATTAACACTGATTAAGAGCTTGGCAAACCGACTATACACATATCAGCATATATAGGTAATTTCAACATCTATGTAAACAAGAAAAGTGAAACTTGTAGATTGCCAGTCAATGCAAAGTTTTGAGTTGACAAGTAATGAATATCTATACATAATATGTCTATAACTGTATCTGGCAACTCAGAATTTTAATGTACCAGTCTTAGTATGTGTCCACATGTATGCAATTTTGGACAACTCAAATATATACTCTTTCATTGACACCATTATTGTCGGTGTGGTCGAGATGTGCATGATTTTTGGGTAACATTCTCACATAAGTTGCACAATAATCTGGTCATCTGCGTTATCCATTGTGATATATTAGATAATTATTAGTTTAATCCATTCAAATCGATTGGAGGTTCATGTGGCAGGTACTGAGTACACATTCCCATGCAGATCCCTGAAGCAAAAGTTTGATATGGTATTTTGAGATTACCCCATTCTTCATCATTTGCTCCAGAGATCAGCAAGACAATCCATATTTATAGCCTGTCACGTGACACCCTGGTTAGGCGAGTTATATATATAAAGCCACATTGATAAATATGTCATTGTACATGCTAATTATAATTAAACACAATTATCCCAACAAAAAGCCCAAGTATTTACATGGTGCACAAAGAAAGTGTACATTTTTATGAATCAATAACAATGCACATGAAGTTCACCATCCTCTGACAGTTCATATTTATATGTTTTGCATGGAACACAAAACAAATTTCATGTAAAGTTACACCTTAACAGTTTTAACACTTGATTGATACCTATTTCTGCTCTAAATTTGACTTGTTTGTCATACAACAAATTTCTCAAAGGTCTGCTCAGATTCAATTGTTATGAAAATGTCTTTGCGAAATAGTAAGTTAGTCCATTCAGAGATTATAGAGGGATGAGTCGAGTAGTAAATCTCGAATTTGGATGCCCATGCAAATCCCTGGAGAAAAAGCTGTTTATGATGCAGACTGACAGTACTTGTATGCCATTATTCAGCTATTGCTCCTGAGATCAGCCTGGGAACCCCCATTCGAATTTGGTAGAGTGACAGCCAGTATCATCATTTTTAAAATAGACTGAATATTTACATGATGTACTTGGAATGTTTACATGAAGCATTATTATATTACTAGAGACTTTCCAACCTAATGACAATTCATATTTTCATGAACAAAATTAGACAACCCCTGTAGTTTTGCAAATTAACCTGTTTGACCCTTGATTATGTTCTCAAGGTCCAATGCTGTTTGAAATCTCACAATGTCACCATTAATCTTCTTGGCATACAGTTTGCCATTGGTTATCCATGAGTTCATAATGTTATCAGATTTGTATGCTGTTCTCAGCAGCTGATAGTTAGTATAGGTTGCATCCTCGATAATGGAGTAGCCTGTATTTTTCAGCTGCTTTCTGGCTTCAATAACAAGAAGTTTTGGTTCTCTGGCATAGAACTTTACAAGGATGGGGCGAGGTTTATTATATTTCGCACCCTGTTGATTGTTCCCATTTCTATCTGCATTTAGCTCCATAATTTCGGTTTGATTGTTTGTATGTTTTTTCCCAACTCGGTGGGCTATTGAAATGTCTCCACGAAACATATTTAGCTTTAATTTATCGTTGAAAATTTGCATCACTTTATTTGCACAATCGTGACGTGTCTCCCTATCTTTAGCCTCAGGAATTCCAAAGATTCGGACACTGTCTTTCCGTCCTTGTTGTTCAATGTCATTTAATGATTGTTTTAGGAGTTCGTGTTCTTCGTTCCATTTCTCTTGTTTTTCTTTTGTTTCTTTTATCATTTTAAATTTTTCAGTTTCAAGAATTGTTATTCGATTCTCTAGTACTTGTAATTTATCGTTAAAGGATTTCACAATTTCAGTTTTGAATTGACTTATCATCTTACCGAATTCAGAAAGATGTGTCTTCTGTTCTGTCGAATATTTATCATGATTTTTCTGAGATGCTTCTGTCAGACTATCTACACGTTTTATGAGTTCTGTTAATTGCTCGGGGATGTTTCCAAGAATAGGCGAGGGTGGTTCTTGGCCTGGTTTTGACATGAAATTTTCCATCGTGAGCTGTTTTTTGGGTGACGGATTTATACTGTCCTCACTTTCTAAAGTGGAATTTCTTTGGTCATCCGAATCTCCCTTATTGTGCTTTTTCTGATTCTTGCGCTTCCTCATTGAACTAATGGAGGGTTTGATGCCGAAAAACTGTTTGTTTATATTTGGCCCGATCAACTTTCAAAATGGCTGCCACAGGGCGGCTACGTCAGCAGAAATTCATCAACATAATATCTTCAAATTTCCAACTAAATCATTGAAAAAAAGTTCAATATACCGTTTCATATTGTGTTCAAACATCGATATATTCTTCTTCTTCTGCAATCATAGTTTTGTGTTTCTTCTATTGGGTGAAAATTTGAATTTTCTTAAACGATTTCGTAAAACCTGCTGACTGTTATAACATCTAACCGGAACAAGTTTTGATCGATTTATTTCTAACCATCTATACACAATAAGCGCATGGAAATAGTATGATATATTGATAGGTACTTATCATAAAAGAAATTTTCGGCATGACAATATTTTTAAAGATGCACCACCGAATCCGATTTTGACGTAACCATTATGGTGCGTTCATATGAAGCTGCAAGAAAACATCTGCAAGAAAATATCAGGTACAGTTGCACCCTGTTATTTTCTTGCTGCAAAGATTACGCTCGTGCAAACGCGGCGGTTTTGGATAGCGTTGATTGAGCTCAATCATAACAGTGTTAGTCGTGGTGGTTCAAGTTAATTGCGCCCGGTAAACAACCAATAGTCCATATTGGCAATTCATTACATTATGAAATTTCCAACTCAACATATATTACCGTAGTCGGGTGGGATGAGGCACCCACCGACATGAAGCCACGTTGCTGGCTCTCGTGCATAGAAACCTTCGATATATGATAAAATTGTCACATCATTTGGAAATAGGTTCGCCTGTTATAATTTCAAGTACATGCATATATATGTGGGATGACAAAACTTATTATGGTTTTGTGGCAATCGGATGACCCCATCCCCACATAGACCACATATGAAGTTTTCTAGAGTTGTCGGTTTGGCTTGGTTCGTGGGGTTGTGGTGTATATTACATTACCAAATATACAGGGGTGCATGTGTGGACATGGGACCCCCCTCTCACTATGGTCAAAGTTTTCACTAGTTGGAAATTTCAAACCTAACAAAATATTAGTTGGAAATTTCACACCTAACAATGAGTTGAGATTGTTCTGGTAGTTTGATTTTCCAACCAGTAATGCATGTGGAATTTGTTGTTTTAGACCAACATTTCTATTTCTATTACTTTTGATCAAAATAGTGGCTTGAAATATCCTGGAGGTCCCCCCTCCCCGGTGTTCAGTCAAAATTTCACGTTAAAAATAAGGCATGTGAGGAAAGGTGGGAAATTCAAAGCCGAGGGGAGGGGTGCAAATTTAATTATGCGATCTTGGTATTTGGGCCTGGTTCAAGGGGGGATTGCAGTTGGAAATCCAACATGAACATCCTCTATATATATACGTCCCTACACACATCCATATAATACTTCAGCGATTATGTCAACTCATCTAAAAGTCAGTTGTTGAAACAGACGATACTGTGATATTGATCATAAATCGAGTGCGTGAACCATCGTATTCCTTTGAGATTATTTAACGGATACCGATAACCACCAATCATGGTGAACTAATATCACCAACAGGCGACAACATATCAGTGCACTGCCTCCATCGGGTATTTTCCTGTATTATTGTTTTGCATTGGTCAAGTAAGTCACATGGGGCGTATACCTGATATTTTCTTTCCCGCCAGGTGAACACACCATTACTATATAATTTATACTGTTTGTTCGTACTATAAACGAAAATCGTCGCAGTATAGAAACCGTTTGTTGCTCCAATGATAATTTGAATATCATTTGGCAGAATTTTGTGAATTAAATGCCGAATTGTGATATATGATATATGCCCGGTTAAGTACCAGTTTGGAACTTTTCTGACCGTTTTTGGGTGGAATTTGTCCATTCTATCAATATCCGGATGGTAACATAAATACGACCCCATGTGACATAACTACACATGCCCCATTATATTCCCATAACTTGATTCAAACTATATGACTGTCCCAATATATAGAACCCCAATCTCAAATATTCGTGTTCGGTTCCTTAATGAAACCTCACACAATTTACTCCCAGCGAAGACATACACACAATGAAAATGGCTGCCAAATATGGTCATGGGAAATGACCATATATAACCGTTTATATAGTACTTGAGCGTAGAGTTGTATATATGATCCAAAAGAATGGAGACATGACTTATAAAACGATCATTTAATACATTTGTAAGTATATATATATGTGTGTGTGTGTGTGTGTGTCCAATACCTCACACCCATCCGATCTGACAAAAAAAAACACAATTTGTACGTTTTCTTTACCAGAAAATAATTAGATCGGATCAACGCGCCTATTAATATGAGGTTTTGTTCACAGGCCCCTGGGGAAAATACCAGCTAAACCAATATATACACTATGCTAGTGACAATGTTCAAAAATCCGATTTTTGGAAAAACCACACCATCTATCATATTCCTCATAGATTCTCTAAATCGTTCATCTCAGTTACAATATATCTCACTGTGTCTTATTTACCATGAAATTTCCATTCTTTGGCTGTATAATTCGATAGTATTAAACGAAGGGAAGTCGAGATATCGTACCGACAACTTGCAAATTTCAGTTTCCCTGTCTGCCTATATATTAAATTCATAAATATAAGTTTGAAAATCACCGAAAAAAATCGGTTAAATTCATAAATATAAGTTTGAAAATCACCAAAAAAATCACATAAATTCTCAATTAATACAGATACATGTGTGAAAAGACAATCATAATAATATATTAAATTCATAAATATAAGTTTGCAAATTGCATAATTTAATTGAGGTCCGTATGAGCCGGGGTCCGTATAAGCCAGGGTCCGTATCAGCCGGTGGTCCGTAAAAGCCAGGGTCCGTAAGAGCCAGGGTCCGTAAGAGCCAGGGTCCGTATAAGCCGCATACCGTCTGCCTAATATCTTCAGTAATTCTAAAAAGCTGCCAACTCAGCCAAAATATGCATATATGGCAAGAAACGTGGCCAACTTTTTGTCCCAGTGATAAGTCCTGGGACAAGGTGAGACAGAACAAAATATAGTACATAGTCTGTCTCGCTCCTGTCCCAGTAGATTCAGTTTGGTCCCTGTTTTCTGAGCAAAACTACTCGATGTTTTTTTTTCTGACTGCGACAGATTAATTTTCAAGCAGTTCTTATTTGGGAACCATGGGACAAACTGATTTGACTGGTACAGGCCGCGACAAACCAATTTCGAATCTTTTCATATTAAAAATATTATTTATCTTTGATATTTTCCTGTCCCAGTAGAAAGGTCTGGAACAGACCGAGACAGGGTAATTTTGAAGCACTACTTATTTGGGAACCATGGGACAAACTAATTTGACTGGTACAGGCCGAGACAAACCAAGTTCTAATCTTTTCATATTAAAAATATTATTTAACTTTGATATTTTCCTGTCCCAGTAAACAGGTCTGGGACAGACCGAGATAGGATAATTTTGAATCACTTCTTATTTGGGAACCATGGGACAAACTGATTTGATTGGTACAGGCCGAGACAAACCAATTTCTAATCTTTTCATATTAAAAATAATATTTACCTTTGATATTTTCCTGTCCCAGTAGAAAGGTCTGGGACAGACCGAGACAGGATAATTTTGAAGCACTTCTTATTTGGGAGAGACAGACAGACAGACAGACAGACAGACAGACAGAGGGAGATAGAGTGGGAAAGAGAGAGAGAGAGAGACAGGAGTCCATATTATCAATCGAGAATAACCCGGATTCGATTCCCGGATTTGAACCAAGTCGATTGGACCGAGGGAGACAGACATAGAGTGAGAGAATGGGAAAGTGAGAGAGAGTGGGAGAGAGGGAGGGACATAGACACGAGTTCCAGATTATCTATCAAGAATAAGTCGGATTCGATTCCCGGAATTGAACCAAGTCGATTTGTATGTACAGGGGTCGACTCACGAAAGAACGAGAGAGAGAGAATGAGATAGAGAAAGAGAGAGATAGAGAGACAGAGAGAGAGAAATAGGGGGAGACAGACAGACAGTTTGAGTGAGAGACAGAGGAGTCGGGAGAGAGAGAGAGAGAGGGAGAGAGAGAGAGCAACGAGCTCACCCCAATATGCTATGTTCAACAATAAGTACCTTGACATTAGATGACACGAATCCAAGATTATCAATCGGTAATAACCCGGAGTTGCTTCCCGGAACTGAACCAAGGCGATCTGTTCGTACACCTGCATTCTGAAAGATCGGGGGTTAATGAACGAATTGGAGAGAGGGAGACGGGGAGTGAGTAACAGACATACAGACAGACAGAGGGAGAGAGAGAGTGGCGGAGAGAGAGAGAGAGACACACAGACCCGAGTTTTAGATTATCGATCAAGAATAACCCGGATTTGCGTTCCGGAACTGAATCAAGACGACATGTATGCACACGCGCCGCCGTTCGAATGGCATTTCGAATGACCAGGAGCTAACGAATAAACGAGATATATATATATATATATATTTCGACGAAATTTGATACCTAGGGGTACTTTTGTCCGGGGAGTGTTTTGGACTGGTCATATCGTGACCCCGACCTGACATTGACCTTCAAAATGGTCAATTCAAGGTCAAATCGCGACTTTCGACGGGATTTCGACGATATTTGATACCTAGGGGTACATTTGTCCGGGGAGTGTTTTGGACGGGTCATATCGTGACCCCGACCTGACATTGACCTTCAAATGAGAGAGAGAGAGAGAGAGAGAGAGAGAGAGAGAGAGAGAGAGAGAGAGAGAGAGAGAGGAGATGAGAGAGAGAGAGAGAGAGAGAGAGAGAGAGAGAGAGAGAGAGAGAGAGAGAGAGAGAGAGAGAGTAGCGAGAGCGAGAGCGCGAGCGCGAGCGAGAGAGCGAGAGCGAGATACAAATGACCCAGTCCGGGATTAACAAGCGAGAACAATCCGGATTCACTTGTATGAGCCAGTCGTCTGTTTGCAACCATGGGAAGCCCGGATTCGTGGCTAGGACCTCTATTTAGCTGATAATGTCACATACAACGGTGATATAATGCGAAAATGTCACATAATAGTGATTTAAAGCAATTTAAAAAAGTGGGTCGGATCCGGATCCGGAATCCGGGAAAAAAAACTTTTTCCGCCAAATCCGGATCCGGAATCCGGGTTAAAGTTACTCCCTTTGATGGGTGGGTTCCTCGACTCGAATCAAATATTTTTTACCCCCGAAGCCAAAGAAATAGTAATTTATCTGTTTTGGCTTATTTATTTTATTTATATATGTCAGAGTTATGGAGGCACGGACTCAGTATGAATGTTCATTGCTTTATATTTGCTTAACTCAGTGAGCGTGAACAAATTCTCTCATTTCTTATCAAAATGGCCATGTGTCGATCGGAATGGTACATCGAAATGTCCCTCAAACCAAATCAAGCTTGAAAATCGGTCCCGATTTTCATCCATGCATGCCGGGGTAAGAACCCGCGCCAACCTCGTCTAGCCCAGACTGTGGTGATCGTATCCACTACCTAACCACCTCGGCTACGGGGACATCCTTTAAAAGGAAGCCATTTCACCGATAGTTAGGAAGCGTATCAGTCTGAACATGGGTTAGAACCAACTAATTTCGAAATTCTTGATCTGCCATTGTGGAAATTTGCTATCTGTTTTGGTTTATTTATTTATTTATTTATTTATTTATTTATTTATTTATTTATTTATTTATATAGGTAAAAAACGGCGAGTACTCACTTGGATGTGAGACATCTTGATGACATGTACAAACATGTATATTGGTGATCGCAACGCTTTGTATGCACTTTAAAAAATGACAACTAGTCATTACCTCGACTTTGAAAACGATGCAAATGAGATGAGTGAGATACCAGCATATATAACCGTTTTCTGATACCATTGGAGGAGAAATTGTTTAATACATGGGATAGTTCTGCAGTAAAAATTAGCCAGATAAGCTATCGCAGGGTAGAATTCTGCATTCGACTGGTAGACACTGACATAGTCGGCATTATTAAGAGGGTTAATGGGGTCAATATCACATGTGAACCAAGACAGTGGTTATCCAAAATTGTTTTAGGTGGATTGTACTACTCATGAATATATGATTTGGATATTAAGGTTAATCCATATTCTATAAAATGAGAGAAAATTGAAGTTGTGAGTCTGAAAATACATATTTGGAAAAAAATTACATGCAAATTTTTTCCGACAACCCCCCCCCCCCCCCCCCCCCCCTAAATGAATACGGAAAAAAATTTACGTGTAAATTTTTGACGCCTAGGTAACCCCCCCCCCCCCCCACCCCCCGGTACGTTGTGTCCCGCAGTTTTTTCCGCCCCCCCCCCCTGTAAAAAGGGCTAATTGGTGCAAACAAACACACAATAATAATTAAAGGGGTACTGTACATTAAATCCGGCCATTTATGGGACCATCTCCTTTTATACTCAACATAATATATGCAACAAATGGATGAATTTGAGCCATAGATTAGTGCAAAATACACTCATTTACTTTATGAATTATGTAAAACAACATGGTAATTATAAAGGAAATGAATTAATGGCTGGAGTCATAAATTCATTTTCATTATAATTACTATGTTTTTTGCATCGTCAATAGAGCACAGGAGTGAATTTTGAATTCATCCATGGCTCAAATTCATTCACTTGTTGCATATATTATGTTGAGTATAAAAAGGGATGGTCCCATAAATGACCGGATTTAGTGTAAAGTACCCCTTTAAGAGAGCAGTAAGATAACGGTTGTAATTATCGTTTACGAAACCTAACTGTATTTAAAGGTACTCAATCCGACTAGACGCTCCTAAATTACTATTTATTTGGCTTCGGTGGTAAAAAATAATTTATTCGAGTCGAGGAACCCACCCATCAAAGCTCAGAGTGATACCAGATATCGATTTTTGAAGTTTGTTATTTCTCGAGATGTGTAATATGTAGCCCAGAAACACGTGGTCAAATGGAGGGTCTCGGACAAAATTGCGGATGAAGGTGGGTAACTCTGAAATCAAGTGGTATTACGGTCAAATTTCGTGATACTTTTAGTGATAATACGGCCATATTTTGTTGAACAAAATGTTGAGAAATAACAAGTTTTTGAGAAATTTGATACGATAGTTGACGGTTAGCATTATTTTGTTGCAATTAATCGATTCTGATAACTAAAGCGTATTTTGAAGAAATGTTGTTGTTGTTGTTGTTGTTGTTGTTGTATCTTGATGGTATGAGGACCGTCCGATCGGATTGAGTACCTTTAATATACGGACCTTATGTATAAAGAAAACATTACAATTGATAGCCGAATATAATTATGGTATACACATATACACATATATGTTGGTACATTGTTTCACATTGGAAAACGTCTATGAAAAGACTTTTTTTCGTTACGTTCGTCCTATGATGTGCACATTTATTCTGAACCACCATTGTGAGTCTTATAATGTTTCTTCAGCTCCGAAATTGTACGGAATTGTCGCAGACATATTTCACATTTTTGTTTCCGTTCCCCGCTGTGTGTTTTCATGTGAGAATCCAAACCCAATGGAGAGTTGAACCCCTTCAAGCAGAGGGTACACTTAAAGGGGAGCTCTCCTGAGTGAACTCTGGTGTGAACACGCAAACTCTCTTTGTTTCGATACTGTTTGCCACAGATGTCGCAACTGTACGGCTTTTCATCAGAATGTGTTCGTTGATGGACTTTCATTGCGCTCCGCTTTTTGAAACCTTTGCCACACGTTTCACATCTGTGCAGCCTCTCGTCGCTGTGCGAGACCATGTGGTCCTTCAAGGAACCACGAATTTCTTTTGAACAAACTTCGCATTTGTTTGTCTGTCCTCCTCCACTGTGACTCTTCAAATGATATCTCAATCCGGAGGAAGTGATGAATTTCTTCAAGCAAATAGAACACTTAAAAGGTCGTTCTCCAGTATGTAGTCGCATGTGGGATTGTAAGATTCCCATCTGCCTGCACGTTTTGTCACAATATTTACAACTGTACGGCTTTTCGTCGAGATGAATTCTTTTGTGATTGTCCAAATGACCCGTTGTCTTAAAGCGTTTGGTGCAAAATGGACATTTGTGCCGTCTCACGTCACTATGTGTCGTGCGCTTGTGCATGGCGAGATTCTGTGGTACTTGGAATGTCCGTTTACATAGATCGCATGCATATGGTCGTAAGTCAGAATGTGCTACCTTTTTATGTGTCCGAATATAAGTTTTGCTTTTGAACTTCTTGTTGCATAAGTCACATGGATATCGATTTAAATCGTTATGATATCGTTTGTGGATTGCTACATAACCGGCCTGGCTGAACGATTTGCCGCACAAGTCACACGAATACGGCCGCGCGCCCGTATGAGATCTGAAATGTACTTTGAGAGCACTTGATGTGGCGAACGCATTCGAGCACAATTCACACTTATAAGGGCATTCTCCTGTGTGTTTTCTCATATGAATTCTCAATCTGCCTGAAATGATAAACCTCATTTGGCATATGTCACACGCGTATGGCTTTTCCTTCGTGTGAATCCTCATATGATATTGCAGATAATTTGAGAATGCGAACGTTTTATCGCATACTTTGCACTTATAATTTTTCTCCTCCTTTGTTTTGTGAGTCTCTTGGTGGCTGCGCAAAGTATCTGTCCTTGTGAATTTCTTGTGACAGACATCGCATTCGTATGATCTTTTACCTGTGTGGACAGTTTCATGCCTCGATAAATGTGACGAATACCTGAATGCTTTTCCACATGTTTCACATTGATATTTACTTGTGTGAGTCCTCTTATGTGCTGTTAACTCCGGTTTCAGTGCGAAGCTGGCGTCACATTTATCACATTCATACTTCTTTCCGTCTCCGTGATCGCGTGCAATATGTACCTGCAATAAAACACGTGTATAAATTATTTCCGACAGTTCGTCAATATCCGTAAGAAAATCAGCAATGTGCGAGTTTTACCGAATAACCGAACAACAATTTGGGACGATATATAGAGTTACTCCGCTTCCTCAACATATCTAACGAGTTGACGAATTTGTTTTATACCGGTGAGCAGAATCTCATACACCTCAAAGCATCAGTAATATGCAATGTTTGTTGTATTATTGTTGTTTGTATTTAGCATTGTTAAACTGACATGGCTTATTCAAGCTTCCCAATTTTGTCTACGTAATTTGGAAGGAGGCATAAGATAGGATGACAGATACATGAAATATTGATACACCCGCTCCATGTGCTCTTCTCTGAAAAAAATCTTTCCATGGTCACAGCCATTTTCCAGATGTTTTCAATTTTTCGCACAGAAGTGGAAAAAACGCTCTTTATTTCTACCATATCATGATTAGACTACAACGGAACGCTCTTTTCTGTTCCAATTTATTTGGGACCCAAACATTGTGCTCAAAGTTGTAATTTTATGACTTCAATGCGCCTTCCAGTGACATAAATAATATTCGTATATAGGTATAGATTTCACGTATTTATCGACCTATTTGAAATATTCAAAAGCGACTATTATGGAGAGACATAAAGCTCGAGCTCGGATGGTGGTTCGGCTCTTGTCTGGAGCATTCTCTATTAGGCTTAGTGGCTTTAAAATGTTTCATAATAATACAAAATAATAGCAAATGTGTACCTGCAATCCGCGTTCAAGTGAGTATTTGTTACCACAGTCTTTGCATTCATGTTTGTTCCCCTTGTGAACTTTCTCGTGCTTTTCTCTGGCGTCCTCTGAAGAAAAAGCCTTCTCGCAGAAATTACAATCGAATGGGCGTTCTCCGCTATGTACTCTAAGATGTATCGATAGTGCCTTTGGTCCTTTACAGAGCTTGTTGCAGATGTCGCACTTGTTCACAATGTAAACATAATCCTTGGGATACGGCATACTTCACGCCGTACAGATGTTATAGAAGAGACCTTTCTTAACTGTACTGTAACTGAAATGATATATAGATACAAAAGAATGAACTATAAAGTCAATAGGACTCTTCGCTCGTTAAACCGATTCGACGAGTGACGATTGCTATAAAGTGGCATCAATACGGCACATTGAAGGGATTCAGAGTGAGTAAATGTGCAAAAATATCAAAGTTTGTAAAACATCACCACTAAGAAAAAGATAGATAAATAAGTAAAATAAAATTATCCTATTCATAATGTGTTGTCCTCCAATTGTTGAATCAGTGTTATGTAAACAAAAGGGTTACAGCGATTTGTCCAAAAAAACATCGCTAATCGTGTACTACGTTAAATATTTTAGTCTGAATATGATATTCAACGTTCCTCGACTCGGTTGACTGCATCCTATAACATGGATTTGTCATGTCGGCCGAAAAACAATAATATAATCTAACACAAATAAGAGCCCATTTGATCATTCTTTAACCCTTTACCCAACAGAACGGCCCTGTGCCAATGCATTCTCTTATATATGCTTAACACATTAAAAATTATAAAATTGTTAAAGAAAAAATGGTAAAAAGTGTTTTTTTTAGGCCAATGCGTTCTCTGATATATATTCGAGGCGACCTATGGTCGACTCGCATATATAAGAGAATGCATTGGCACAGGGCATAACTGTAACCATCACAATGGACAAATCGCCGATTCAAACGTAGCTTGCATTCTGAGCCAATTCAGTCGCATACCACGTTTGGTGATGATCGACCAACCCGTCATGTGACTGTAGTTATCAACAGGAAACCAATATATCCGAATTCCAAAGTCGAAAAAGGTCCGTGACTGGTAAACATTGGCGGACGGACCCGGGGATCGAACTCGAGCTGTACTTTATGTTTTCATACCAAAGTCATTGCATTCAGTCAAAAATAACTGAAGTTATCACCAGGAAACCAAGAAAGCACGAATTGCATAGTCGAAAAGGGGTCGCAACTCTGCATGGTGAAAATGGGTGGACAGAACCCAAAATGGGTGGACAGAACCCAAAATGGGTGGACAGAACCCAAAATGGACCATGACCCGAATTGTATTGTTGTAAACCTGCATACAAAATCGTACAATCGAACTTAACCTGTATTTAATTGTGGGAGTGATCCTATAGATATTCCAAATTTCATTTCAGTCAGCTCAGTAGAACTAGACGGACGGACGTACAAAAAGATTAACTCAAAATTATGACACATTTTGTGAAATTATTAAGTACTCTAGTATTGTTTTAATTGTTTCATGTTGAGATGGATGTAACGCAATATACCTTTTCCGGAATCCGCGTATTATTCAGTTCCCGTTATCAAGTGTTCTATGAACCGGGACAGAAAATATGGCTATTTTTAGAATGTTACCACATTGTTTATTAGAATTCTATCGTTTAAGAAACTTTAAAATGAATTGTTGTAGTGTGTATTTTTGGTAGTCATAGTTGAAATGTGACTTGAAAAGGAGTTACATAGAAATTGTGTTGCTTTTGGAAGCGCTATCGGGAAGAGATGTTGAATCTTTGATAAAATAGTCACCGGGTGCCGGGCATTTCATGATACAAACGTGTTATTTATTCACTAGAATCTAAACTAAAAGCGAAATATATTTCGACAAAATAGCCTGGAAACCTGAATACATACGTATAGCGTCTTTTTGACTGAGAACGTCATATCTAAACAGCAGTCTCTGTGCACTGGAGTTAAACCAGTCACAATCGATTGTAATGCAGATCTTGGTCTAACTTGGTTGAGACTGTGAGAATTTCTTAAATGTAGATTATACATACCCAAATGGAGATTTTGAGGACGATTGTATGAGCAATCTTGGTGTGTGTGTTATCCATGTATGTAGTAGCTAATGGTTGTATCCATGCCCTCGGTTTGTCCCCTGCGTGTATACAGTAAATCCTTGCGGCCATCTCCTTTATTTGTGAATCGTGTTTGCTTAGAAAAGCACGTGATTATTCTACTATTGAAAAATCTTCGAACCCACGACAGGACGATAAGAGCAAACAAACCTCAAGGCAGAAATCAGTCACCTGCTACACTCGACTGAACAGGTTACAGGCAACTAATTGCATTGAGGGAAAATGCCATCAGCGGGAACAGAAAATCATATATAGTCTATACGTAAATATGGCGATTGTTTTTGTTTATATGGTCAGGAAGAGTCTGGAAGGGTCCCGAAGTTATGGAAGTAAACTGGGTAGTGCAAGATTGTCCATTTTTTGTTAATACCGAAAAGGTCGTGTTTGTTTTCACCGACTAATGTATCGGTTGACGTTTTAAGTGAAAATTGACCACTTGAAGTTCAAACAGGCTTAACCCATCGACGGCGGGACTTATAGTTAACATTGTCGCCTATGGGAAATAACTAGTTGTGTGTAACCAACACTGCATGCCATCTCGCGCATATAATGAGAGGATATCACTCATGCATCACGCGCATATAATGAGAGGATATCACTCATACATCTCGCGTATATAATGAGAGGATATCACTCATACATCTCGCGCAATTAATGAGAGGATATCACTCATACATCTCGCGCATATAATGAGAGGGTATCACTCATGCATCTCGCGTATATAATGAGAGGGTATCACTCATGCATCTCGCGCATATAATGAGAGGGTATCACTCATGCATCTCGCGTATATAATGAGAGGGTATCACTCATGCATCTCGCGTATATAATGAGAGGATATCACTCATGCATCTCGCGCATATAATGAGAGGATATCACTCATACATCTCGCGTATATAATGAGAGGGTATCACTCATGCATCTCGCGCATATAATGAGAGGATATCACTCATACATCTCGCGTATATAATGAGAGGGTATCACTCATGCATCTCGCGCATATAATGAGAGGATATCACCCATGCATTTCGCGCATATAATGAGGATATCACTCATACATCTCGCGTATATAATGAGAGGATATCACTCATGCATCTCGCGCATATAATGAGAGGATATCACTCATGCATCTCGCGCATATAATGAGAGGATATCACTCATGCATCTCGCGTATATAATGAGATGATATCACTCATGCATCTCGCGCATATAATGAGAGGATATCACTCATGCATCTCGCGCATATAATGAGAGGGTATCACTCATGCATCTCGCGCATATAATGAGAGGGTATCACTCATGCATCTCGCGTATATAATGAGAGGGTATCACTCATGCATCTCGCGCATATAATGAGAGGGTATCACTCATGCATCTAGCGCATATAATGAGAGGGTATCACTCATGCATCTCGCGCATATAATGAGAGGGTATCACTCATGCATCTCGCGCATATAATGAGAGGGTATCACTCATGCATCTCGCGTATATAATGAGAGGGTATCACTCATGCATCTCGCGCATATAATGAGAGGATATCACTCATGCATCTCGCACATATAATGAGAGGATATCACTCATACATCTCGCGCATATAATGAGAGGGTATCACTCATACATCTCGCGCATATAATGAGAGGATATCACTCATATATCTCGCGCATATAATGAGAGGATATCACTCATACATCTCGCGCATATAATGAGAGGATATCACTCATACATCTCGCGCATATAATGAGAGGATATCAATCATGCATCTCGCGCATATAATGAGAGGGTATCACTCATGCATCTCGCGTATATAATGAGAGGATATCACTCATACATCTCGCGCATATAATGAGAGGGTATCACTCATACATCTCGCGTATATAATGAGAGGGTATCACTCATGCATCTCGCGCATATAATGAGAGGATATCACTCATGCATCTCGCGAATATAATGAGAGGGTATCACGCATACATCTCGCGCATATAATGAGAGGATATCACTCATACATCTCGCGTATATAATGAGAGGGTATCACTCATACATCTCGCGTATATAATGAGAGGATATCACTCATGCATATCGCGCATATAATGAGAGGGTATCACTCATGCATCTCGCGCATATAATGAGAGGGTATCACTCATACATCTCGCGCATATAATGAGAGGATATCACTCATACATCTTGCGCATATAATGAGAGGGTATCACTCATACACCTCGCGCATATAATGAGAGGGTATCACTCATGCATCTTGCGCATATAATGAGAGGGTATCACTCATACATTTCGCGCATATAATGAGAGGGTATCACTCATGCATCTTGCTCATATAATGAGAGGGTATCACTCATACATCTCGCGCATATAATGAGAGGGTATCACTCATGCATCTTGCGCATATAATGAGAGGGTATCACTCATGCATCTCGCGCATATAATGAGAGGATATCACTCATACATCTCGCGCATATAATGAGAGGGTATCACTCATGCATCTCGCGCATATAATGAGAGGATATCACTCATACATCTTGCGCATATAATGAGAGGGTATCACTCATACATCTCGCGCATATAATGAGAGGATATCACTCATACATCTCGCGCATATAATGAGAGGGTATCACTCATGCATCTCGCGCATATAATGAGAGGGTATCACTCATGCATCTTGCGCATATAATGAGAGGGTATCACTCATGCATCTCGCGCATATAATGAGAGGGCATCACTCATACATCTCGCGCATATAATGAGAGGGTATCACTCATGCATCTCGCGCATATAATGAGAGGGTATCACTCATGCATCTCGCGTATATAATGAGAGGATATCACTCATACATCTCGCGCATATAATGAGAGGATATCACTCATGCATCTCGCGCATATAATGAGAGGATATCACTCATGCATCTCGCGTATATAAGAGAGGGTATCACTCATACATCTCGCGCATATAATGAGAGGGTATCACTCATACATCTCGCGCATATAATGAGAGGATATCACTCATGCATCTCGCGCATATAATGAGAGGATATCACTCATACATCTCGCGCATATAATGAGAGGGTATCACTCATACATCTCGCGTGTATAATGAGAGGGTATCACTCATGCATCTCGCGCATATAATGAGAGGATATAACTCATACATCTCGCGCATATAATGAGATGATATCACTCATGCATCTCGCGCATATAATGAGAGGATATCACTCATGCATCTCGCGCATATAATGAGAGGGTATCACTCATGCATCTCGCGCATATAATGAGAGGGTATCACTCATGCATCTCGCGTATATAATGAGAGGGTATCACTCATGCATCTCGCGTATATAATGAGAGGGTATCACTCATGCATCTAGCGCATATAATGAGAGGGTATCACTCATGCATCTCGCGCATATAATGAGAGGGTATCACTCATGCATCTCGCGCATATAATGAGAGGGTATCACTCATGCATCTCGCGTATATAATGAGAGGGTATCACTCATGCATCTCGCGCATATAATGAGAGGATATCACTCATGCATCTCGCGCATATAATGAGAGGATATCACTCATACATCTCGCGCATATAATGAGAGGATATCACTCATATATCTCGCGCATATAATGAGAGGATATCACTCATACATCTCGCGCATATAATGAGAGGATATCACTCATACATCTCGCGCATATAATGAGAGGATATCACTCATACATCTCGCGCATATAATGAGAGGATATCAATCATGCATCTCGCGCATATAATGAGAGGGTATCACTCATGCATCTCGCGTATATAATGAGAGGATATCACTCATACATCTCGCGCATATAATGAGAGGGTATCACTCATACATCTCGCGTATATAATGAGAGGGTATCACTCATGCATCTCGCGCATATAATGAGAGGATATCACTCATGCATCTCGCGAATATAATGAGAGGGTATCACGCATACATCTCGCGCATATAATGAGAGGATATCACTCATACATCTCGCGTATATAATGAGAGGGTATCACTCATACATCTCGCGTATATAATGAGAGGATATCACTCATGCATATCGCGCATATAATGAGAGGGTATCACTCATGCATCTCGCGCATATAATGAGAGGGTATCACTCATACATCTCGCGCATATAATGAGAGGATATCACTCATACATCTTGCGCATATAATGAGAGGGTATCACTCATACACCTCGCGCATATAATGAGAGGGTATCACTCATGCATCTTGCGCATATAATGAGAGGGTATCACTCATACATTTCGCGCATATAATGAGAGGGTATCACTCATGCATCTTGCGCATATAATGAGAGGGTATCACTCATACATCTCGCGCATATAATGAGAGGGTATCACTCATGCATCTTGCGCATATAATGAGAGGGTATCACTCATGCATCTCGCGCATATAATGAGAGGATATCACTCATACATCTCGCGCATATAATGAGAGGGTATCACTCATGCATCTCGCGCATATAATGAGAGGATATCACTCATACATCTTGCGCATATAATGAGAGGGTATCACTCATACATCTCGCGCATATAATGAGAGGATATCACTCATACATCTCGCGCATATAATGAGAGGGTATCACTCATGCATCTCGCGCATATAATGAGAGGATATCACTCATGCATCTTGCGCATATAATGAGAGGGTATCACTCATGCATCTCGCGCATATAATGAGAGGATATCACTCATACATCTCGCGCATATAATGAGAGGGTATCACTCATGCATCTCGCGCATATAATGAGAGGGTATCACTCATGCATCTCGCGTATATAATGAGAGGATATCACTCATACATCTCGCGCATATAATGAGAGGATATCACTCATGCATCTCGCGCATATAATGAGAGGATATCACTCATGCATCTCGCGTATATAAGAGAGGGTATCACTCATACATCTCGCGCATATAATGAGAGGGTATCACTCATACATCTCGCGCATATAATGAGAGGATATCACTCATGCATCTCGCGCATATAATGAGAGGATATCACTCATACATCTCGCGCATATAATGAGAGGGTATCACTCATACATCTCGCGTGTATAATGAGAGGGTATCACTCATGCATCTCGCGCATATAATGAGAGGATATAACTCATGCATCTCGCGTATATAATGAGAGGATATCACTCATACATCTCGCGTATATAATGAGAGGGTATCACTCATACATCTCGCGTATATAATGAGAGGATATCACTCATGCATATCGCGCATATAATGAGAGGGTATCACTCATGCATCTCGCGCATATAATGAGAGGGTATCACTCATACATCTCGCGCATATAATGAGAGGATATCACTCATACATCTTGCGCATATAATGAGAGGGTATCACTCATACACCTCGCGCATATAATGAGAGGGTATCACTCATGCATCTTGCGCATATAATGAGAGGGTATCACTCATATATTTCGCGCATATAATGAGAGGGTATCACTCATGCATCTTGCGCATATAATGAGAGGGTATCACTCATACATCTCGCGCATATAATGAGAGGGTATCACTCATGCATCTTGCGCATATAATGAGAGGGTATCACTCATGCATCTCGCGCATATAATGAGAGGATATCACTCATACATCTCGCGCATATAATGAGAGGGTATCACTCATGCATCTCGCGCATATAATGAGAGGATATCACTCATACATCTTGCGCATATAATGAGAGGGTATCACTCATACATCTCGCGCATATAATGAGAGGGTATCACTCATGCATCTTGCGCATATAATGAGAGGGTATCACTCATGCATCTCGCGCATATAATGAGAGGATATCACTCATACATCTCGCGCATATAATGAGAGGGTATCACTCATGCATCTCGCGCATATAATGAGAGGATATCACTCATGCATCTTGCGCATATAATGAGAGGGTATCACTCATGCATCTCGCGCATATAATGAGAGGATATCACTCATACATCTCGCGCATATAATGAGAGGGTATCACTCATGCATCTCGCGCATATAATGAGAGGGTATCACTAATGCATCTCGCGTATATAATGAGAGGATATCACTCATACATCTCGCGCATATAATGAGAGGATATCACTCATGCATCTCGCGCATATAATGAGAGGATATCACTCATGCATCTCGCGTATATAAGAGAGGGTATCACTCATACATCTCGCGCATATAATGAGAGGGTATCACTCATACATCTCGCGCATATAATGAGAGGATATCACTCATGCATCTCGCGCTTATAATGAGAGGATATCACTCATACATCTCGCGCATATAATGAGAGGGTATCACTCATACATCTCGCGTGTATAATGAGAGGGTATCACTCATGCATCTCGCGCATATAATGAGAGGATATAACTCATGCATCTCGCGTATATAATGAGAGGATATCACTCATACATTTCGCGCATATAATGAGGATATCACTCATACATCTCGCGTATATAATGAGAGGATATCACTCATGCATCTCGCGCATATAATGAGAGGATATCACTCATGCATCTCGCGCATATAATGAGAGGATATCACTCATGCATCTCGCGTATATAATGAGATGATATCACTCATGCATCTCGCGCATATAATGAGAGGATATCACTCATGCATCTCGCGCATATAATGAGGGTATCACTCATGCATCTCGCGCATATAATGAGAGGGTATCACTCATGCATCTCGCGTATATAATGAGAGGGTATCACTCATGCATCTCGCGCATATAATGAGAGGGTATCACTCATGCATCTAGCGCATATAATGAGAGGGTATCACTCATGCATCTCGCGCATATAATGAGAGGGTATCACTCATGCATCTCGCGCATATAATGAGAGGGTATCACTCATGCATCTCGCGTATATAATGAGAGGGTATCACTCATGCATCTCGAGCATATAATGAAAGGATATCACTCATGCATCTCGCGCATATAATGAGAGGATATCACTCATACATCTCGCGCATATAATGAGAGGGTATCACTCATACATCTCGCGCATATAATGAGAGGATATCACTCATATATCTCGCGCATATAATGAGAGGATATCACTCATACATCTCGCGCATATAATGAGAGGATATCACTCATACATCTCGCGCATATAATGAGAGGATATCAATCATGCATCTCGCGCATATAATGAGAGGGTATCACTCATGCATCTCGCGTATATAATGAGAGGATATCACTCATACATCTCGCGCATATAATGAGAGGGTATCACTCATACATCTCGCGTATATAATGAGAGGGTATCACTCATGCATCTCGCGCATATAATGAGAGGATATCACTCATGCATCTCGCGAATATAATGAGAGGGTATCACGCATACATCTCGCGCATATAATGAGAGGATATCACTCATACATCTCGCGTATATAATGAGAGGGTATCACTCATACATCTCGCGTATATAATGAGAGGATATCACTCATGCATATCGCGCATATAATGAGAGGGTATCACTCATGCATCTCGCGCATATAATGAGAGGGTATCACTCATACATCTCGCGCATATAATGAGAGGATATCACTCATACATCTTGCGCATATAATGAGAGGGTATCACTCATACACCTCGCGCATATAATGAGAGGGTATCACTCATGCATCTTGCGCATATAATGAGAGGGTATCACTCATACATTTCGCGCATATAATGAGAGGGTATCACTCATGCATCTTGCGCATATAATGAGAGGGTATCACTCATACATCTCGCGCATATAATGAGAGGGTATCACTCATGCATCTTGCGCATATAATGAGAGGGTATCACTCATGCATCTCGCGCATATAATGAGAGGATATCACTCATACATCTCGCGCATATAATGAGAGGGTATCACTCATGCATCTCGCGCATATAATGAGAGGATATCACTCATACATCTTGCGCATATAATGAGAGGGTATCACTCATACATCTCGCGCATATAATGAGAGGATATCACTCATACATCTCGCGCATATAATGAGAGGGTATCACTCATGCATCTCGCGCATATAATGAGAGGATATCACTCATGCATCTTGCGCATATAATGAGAGGGTATCACTCATGCATCTCGCGCATATAATGAGAGGATATCACTCATACATCTCGCGCATATAATGAGAGGGTATCACTCATGCATCTCGCGCATATAATGAGAGGGTATCACTCATGCATCTCGCGTATATAATGAGAGGATATCACTCATACATCTCGCGCATATAATGAGAGGATATCACTCATGCATCTCGCGCATATAATGAGAGGATATCACTCATGCATCTCGCGTATATAAGAGAGGGTATCACTCATACATCTCGCGCATATAATGAGAGGGTATCACTCATACATCTCGCGCATATAATGAGAGGATATCACTCATGCATCTCGCGCATATAATGAGAGGATATCACTCATACATCTCGCGCATATAATGAGAGGGTATCACTCATACATCTCGCGTGTATAATGAGAGGGTATCACTCATGCATCTCGCGCATATAATGAGAGGATATAACTCATGCATCTCGCGTATATAATGAGAGGATATCACTCATACATCTCGCGTATATAATGAGAGGGTATCACTCATACATCTCGCGTATATAATGAGAGGATATCACTCATGCATATCGCGCATATAATGAGAGGGTATCACTCATGCATCTCGCGCATATAATGAGAGGGTATCACTCATACATCTCGCGCATATAATGAGAGGATATCACTCATACATCTTGCGCATATAATGAGAGGGTATCACTCATACACCTCGCGCATATAATGAGAGGGTATCACTCATGCATCTTGCGCATATAATGAGAGGGTATCACTCATATATTTCGCGCATATAATGAGAGGGTATCACTCATGCATCTTGCGCATATAATGAGAGGGTATCACTCATACATCTCGCGCATATAATGAGAGGGTATCACTCATGCATCTTGCGCATATAATGAGAGGGTATCACTCATGCATCTCGCGCATATAATGAGAGGATATCACTCATACATCTCGCGCATATAATGAGAGGGTATCACTCATGCATCTCGCGCATATAATGAGAGGATATCACTCATACATCTTGCGCATATAATGAGAGGGTATCACTCATACATCTCGCGCATATAATGAGAGGGTATCACTCATGCATCTCGCGCATATAATGAGATGGTATCACTCATGCATCTCGCGCATATAATGAGAGGATATCACTCATACATGTCGCGCATATAATGAGAGGGTATCACTCATGCATCTCGCGCATATAATGAGAGGATATCACTCATGCATCTTGCGCATATAATGAGAGGGTATCACTCATGCATCTCGCGCATATAATGAGAGGATATCACTCATACATCTCGCGCATATAATGAGAGGGTATCACTCATGCATCTCGCGCATATAATGAGAGGGTATCACTAATGCATCTCGCGTATATAATGAGAGGATATCACTCATACATCTCGCGCATATAATGAGAGGATATCACTCATGCATCTCGCGCATATAATGAGAGGATATCACTCATGCATCTCGCGTATATAAGAGAGGGTATCACTCATACATCTCGCGCATATAATGAGAGGGTATCACTCATACATCTCGCGCATATAATGAGAGGATATCACTCATGCATCTCGCGCTTATAATGAGAGGATATCACTCATACATCTCGCGCATATAATGAGAGGGTATCACTCATACATCTCGCGTGTATAATGAGAGGGTATCACTCATGCATCTCGCGCATATAATGAGAGGATATAACTCATGCATCTCGCGTATATAATGAGAGGATATCACTCATACATCTCGCGCATATAATGAGAGGGTATCACTCATACATCTCGCGCATATAATGAGAGGGTATCACTCATGCATCTCGCGTATATAATGAGAGGGTATCACTAATGCATCTCGCGCATATAATGAGAGGATATAACTCATGCATCTCGCGCATATAATGAGAGGGTATCACTCATACATCTCGCGCATATAATGAGAGGATTTAACTCATGCATCTCGCGCATATAATGAGAGGATATCACTCATACATCTCGCGCATATAATGAGAGGATATAACTCATGCATCTCGCGCATATAATGAGAGGATATCACTCATACATCTCGCGCATATAATGAGAGGATATCACTCATACATCTCGCGCATATAATGAGAGGATATCACTCATACATCTCGCGCATATAATGAGAGGATATCACTCATACATCTCGCGCATATAATGAGAGGGTATCACTCATGCATCTCGCGTATATAATGAGAGGATATCACTCATACATCTCGCGCATATAATGATAGGATATCACTCATACATCTCTCGCATATAATGAGAGGGTATCACTCATACATCTCGCGCATATAATGAGAGGGTATCACTCATACACCTCGCGCATATAATGAGAGGGTATCACTCATACATCTCGCGCATATAATGAGAGGGTATCACTCATACATCTCGCGCATATAATGAGAGGGTATCACTCATACATCTCGCGCATATAATGAGAGGGTATCACTCATACATCTCGCGCATATAATGAGAGGGTATCACTCATACATCTCGCGCATATAATGAGAGGGTATCACTCATACATCTCGCGCGTATAATGAGAAGATATCACTCATGCATCTCGCGCATATAATGAGAGGGTATCACTCATACATCTCGCGCATATAATGAGAGGATATCACTCATGCATCTCGCGCATATAATGAGAGGGTATCACTCATGCATCTCGCGTATATAATGAGAGGATATCACTCATGCATCTCGCGCATATAATGAGAGGATATCACTCATGCATCTCGCGCATATAATGAGAGGATATCACTCATACATCTCGCGCATATAATGAGAGGATATCACTCATGCATCTCGCGCATATAATGAGAGGGAATCACTCATGCATCTCGCTCATATAATGAGAGGGTATCACTCATGCATCTCGCGTATATAATGAGAGATATCACTCATGCATCTCGCGCATATAATGAGAGGGAATCACTCATGCATCTCGCGCATATAATGAGAGGGTATCACTCATGCATCTCGCGTATATAATGAGAGGATATAACTCATACATCTCGCGCATATAATAAGAGGGTATCACTCATGCATCTCGCGCATATAATGAGAGGATATCACTCATACATCTCGCGCATATAATGAGAGGGTATCACTCATGCATCTCGCGCATATAATGAGAGGGTATGACTATTGCATCTCGCGTATATAATGAGAGGATATCACTCATACATCTCACTCATATAATGAGAGGGTATCACTCATGCATCTCGCGTATATAATGAGAGGATATCACTCATGCATCTCGCGCATATAATGGGAGGATATCACTCATGCATCTCGCGCATATAATGAGAGGATATCACTCATGCATCTCGCGTATATAAGAGAGGGTATCACTCATACATCTCGCGCATATAATGAGAGGGTATCACTCATACATCTCGCGCATATAATGAGAGGATATCACTCATGCATCTCGCGCATATAATGAGAGGGTATCACTCATACATCTCGCGCATATAATGAGAGGGTATCACTCATACATCTCGCGCATATAATGAGAGGATATCACTCATGCATCTCGCGCATATAATGAGAGGGTATCACTCATACATCTCGCGCATATAATGAGAGGGTATCACTCATGCATCTCGCGCATATAATGAGAGGATATCACTCATACATCTCGCGCATATAATGAGAGGGTATCACTCATGCATCTCGCGTATATAATGAGAGGGTATCACTCATGCATCTCGCGCATATAATGAGAGGATATAACTCATACATCTCGCGCATATAACGAGAGGATATCACTCATACATCTCGCGCATATAATGAGAGGGTATCACTCATACATCTCGCGCATATAATGAGAGGGTATCACTCATACATCTCGCGCATATAATGAGAGGGTATCACTCATACATCTCGCGCATATAATGAGAAGATATCACTCATGCATCTTGCGCATATAATGAGAGGGTATCACTCATGCATCTCGCGCATATAATGAGAGGATATCACTCATGCATCTCGCGCATATAATGAGAGGGTATCACTCATGCATCTCGCGCATATAATGAGAGGGTATCACTAATGCATCTCGCGTATATAATGAGAGGATATCACTCATACATCTCGCGCATATAATGAGAGGATATCACTCATGCATCTCGCGCATATAATGAGAGGATATCACTCATGCATCTCGCGTATATAAGAGAGGGTATCACTCATACATCTCGCGCATATAATGAGAGGGTATCACTCATACATCTCGCGCATATAATGAGAGGATATCACTCATGCATCTCGCGCTTATAATGAGAGGATATCACTCATACATCTCGCGCATATAATGAGAGGGTATCACTCATACATCTCGCGTGTATAATGAGAGGGTATCACTCATGCATCTCGCGCATATAATGAGAGGATATAACTCATGCATCTCGCGTATATAATGAGAGGATATCACTCATACATCTCGCGCATATAATGAGAGGGTATCACTCATACATCTCGCGCATATAATGAGAGGGTATCACTCATGCATCTCGCGTATATAATGAGAGGGTATCACTAATGCATCTCGCGCATATAATGAGAGGATATAACTCATGCATCTCGCGCATATAATGAGAGGGTATCACTCATACATCTCGCGCATATAATGAGAGGATATAACTCATGCTTCTCGCGCATATAATGAGAGGATATCACTCATACATCTCGCGCATATAATGAGAGGATATAACTCATGCATCTCGCGCATATAATGAGAGGATATCACTCATACATCTCGCGCATATAATGAGAGGATATCACTCATACATCTCGCGCATATAATGAGAGGATATCACTCATACATCTCGCGCATATAATGAGAGGATATCACTCATACATCTCGCGCATATAATGAGAGGGTATCACTCATGCATCTCGCGTATATAATGAGAGGATATCACTCATACATCTCGCGCATATAATGATAGGATATCACTCATACATCTCTCGCATATAATGAGAGGGTATCACTCATACATCTCGCGCATATAATGAGAGGGTATCACTCATACACCTCGCGCATATAATGAGAGGGTATCACTCATACATCTCGCGCATATAATGAGAGGGTATCACTCATACATCTCGCGCATATAATGAGAGGGTATCACTCATACATCTCGCGCATATAATGAGAGGGTATCACTCATACATCTCGCGCATATAATGAGAGGGTATCACTCATACATCTCGCGCATATAATGAGAGGGTATCACTCATACATCTCGCGCGTATAATGAGAAGATATCACTCATGCATCTCGCGCATATAATGAGAGGGTATCACTCATACATCTCGCGCATATAATGAGAGGATATCACTCATGCATCTCGCGCATATAATGAGAGGGTATCACTCATGCATCTCGCGTATATAATGAGAGGATATCACTCATGCATCTCGCGCATATAATGAGAGGATATCACTCATGCATCTCGCGCATATAATGAGAGGATATCACTCATACATCTCGCGCATATAATGAGAGGATATCACTCATGCATCTCGCGCATATAATGAGAGGGAATCACTCATGCATCTCGCTCATATAATGAGAGGGTATCACTCATGCATCTCGCGTATATAATGAGAGATATCACTCATGCATCTCGCGCATATAATGAGAGGGAATCACTCATGCATCTCGCGCATATAATGAGAGGGTATCACTCATGCATCTCGCGTATATAATGAGAGGATATAACTCATACATCTCGCGCATATAATAAGAGGGTATCACTCATGCATCTCGCGCATATAATGAGAGGATATCACTCATACATCTCGCGCATATAATGAGAAGGTATCACTCATGCATCTCGCGCATATAATGAGAGGGTATGACTATTGCATCTCGCGTATATAATGAGAGGATATCACTCATACATCTCACTCATATAATGAGAGGGTATCACTCATGCATCTCGCGTATATAATGAGAGGATATCACTCATGCATCTCGCGCATATAATGAGAGGATATCACGCATGCATCTCGCGCATATAATGAGAGGATATCACTCATGCATCTCGCGTATATAAGAGAGGGTATCACTCATACATCTCGCGCATATAATGAGAGGGTATCACTCATACATCTCGCGCATATAATGAGAGGATATCACTCATGCATCTCGCGCATATAATGAGAGGGTATCACTCATACATCTCGCGCATATAATGAGAGGGTATCACTCATACATCTCGCGCATATAATGAGAGGATATCACTCATGCATCTCGCGCATATAATGAGAGGGTATCACTCATACATCTCGCGCATATAATGAGAGGGTATCACTCATGCATCTCGCGCATATAATGAGAGGATATCACTCATACATCTCGCGCATATAATGAGAGGGTATCACTCATGCATCTCGCGTATATAATGAGAGGGTATCGCTCATGCATCTCGCGCATATAATGAGAGGATATAACTCATACATCTCGCGCATATAATGAGAGGATATCGCTCATACATCTCGCGCATATAATGAGAGGGTATCACTCATACATCTCGCGCATATAATGAGAGGGTATCACTCATACATCTCGCGCATATAATGAGAGGGTATCACTCATACATCTCGCGCATATAATGAGAAGATATCACTCATGCATCTCGCGCATATAATGAGAGGGTATCACTCATACATCTCGCGCATATAATGAGAGGATATCACTCATGCATCTCGCGCATATAATGAGAGGGTATCACTCATGCATCTCGCGTATATAATGAGAGGATATCACTCATGCATCTCGCGCATATAATGAGAGGATATCACTCATGCATCTCGCGCATATAATGAGAGGATATCACTCATACATCTCGCGCATATAATGAGAGGATATCACTCATGCATCTCGCTCATATAATGAGAGGGAATCACTCATGCATCTCGCGCATATAATGAGAGGGTATCACTCATGCATCTCGCGTATATAATGAGAGATATCACTCATGCATCTCGCGCATATAATGAGATGGAATCACTCATGCATCTCGCGCATATAATGAGAGGGTATCACTCATGCATCTCGCGTATATAATGAGAGGATATAACTCATACATCTCGCGCATATAATGAGAGGGTATCACTCATGCATCTCGCGCATATAATGAGAGGATATCACTCATACATCTCGCGCATATAATGAGAGGGTATCACTCATGCATCTCGCGCATATAATGAGAGGGTATCACTATTGCATCTCGCGTATATAATGAGAGGATATCACTCATACATCTCACTCATATAATGAGAGGGTATCACTCATGCATCTCGCGTATATAATGAGAGGATATCACTCATGCATCTCGCGCATATAATGAGAGGATATCACTCATGCATCTCGCGCATATAATGAGAGGATATCACTCATGCATCTCGCGTATATAAGAGAGGGTATCACTCATACATCTCGCGCATATAATGAGAGGGTATCACTCATACATCTCGCGCATATAATGAGAGGATATCACTCATGCATCTCGCGCATATAATGAGAGGGTATCACTCATACATCTCGCGCATATAATGAAAGGGTATCACTCATACATCTCGCGCATATAATGAGAGGATATCACTCATGCATCTCGCGCATATAATGAGAGGGTATCACTCATACATCTCGCGCATATAATGAGAGGGTATCACTCATGCATCTCGCGCATATAATGAGAGGATATCACTCATACATCTCGCGCATATAATGAGAGGGTATCACTCATGCATCTCGCGTATATAATGAGAGGGTATCACTCATGCATCTCGCGCATATAATGAGAGGATATAACTCATACATCTCGCGCATATAATGAGAGGATATCACTCATACATCTCGCGCATATAATGAGAGTGTATCACTCATACATCTCGCGCATATAATGAGAGGGTATCACTCATGCATCTCGCGTATATAATGAGAGGGTATCACTAATGCATCTCGCGTATATAATGAGAGGGTATCACTCATGCATCTCGTGCATATAATGAGAGGGTATCACTCATACATCTCGCGCATATAATGAGAGGATATAACTCATGCATCTCGCGCATATAATGAGAGGATATCACTCATACATCTCGAGCATATAATGAGAGGATATCATTCATGCATCTCGCGTATATAATGAGAGGATATCACTCATACATCTCGCGCATATAATGAGAGGATATATCTCATGCATCTCGCGCATATAATGAGAGGATATCACTCATACATCTCGCGCATATAATGAGAGGATATCACTCATACATCTCGCGCATATAATGAGAGGATGTCACTCATACATCTCGCGCATATAATGAGAGGATATCACTCATACATCTCGCGCATATAATGAGAGGATATCACTCATACATCTCGCGCATATAATGAGAGGGTATCACTCATGCATCTCGCGTATATAATGAGAGGATATCACTCATACATCTCGCGCTTATAATGAGAGGGTATCACTATTGCATCTCGCGTATATAATGAGAGGATATCACTCATACATCTCACTCATATAATGAGAGGATATCACTCATACATCTCGCGCATATAATGATAGGATATCACTCATACATCTCTCGCATATAATGAGAGGGTATCACTCATACATCTCTCGCATATAATGAGAGGGTATCACTCATACATCTCGCGCATATAATGAGAGGGTATCACTCATACATCTCGCGCATATAATGAGAGGGTATCACTCATACATCTCGCGCATATAATGAGAGGGTATCACTCATACATCTCGCGCATATAATGAGAGGGTATCACTCATACATCTCGCGCATATAATGAGAGGGTATCACTCATACATCTCGCGCATATAATGAGAGGGTATCACTCAGCATACATCTCGCGCATATAAAGAGAGGGTATCACTCATACATCTCGCGCATATAATGAGAAGATATCACTCATGCATCTCGCGCATATAATGAGAGGGTATCACTCATACATCTCGCGCATATAATGAGAGGATATCACTCATGCATCTCGCGCATATAATGAGAGGGTATCACTCATGCATCTCGCGTATATAATGAGAGGATATCACTCATGCATCTCGCGCATATAATGAGAGGATATCACTCATGCATCTCGCGCATATAATGAGAGGATATCACTCATACATCTCGCGCATATAATGAGAGGATATCACTCATGCATCTCGCGCATATAATGAGAGGGTATCACTCATGCATCTCGCGTATATAATGAGAGGATATAACTCATACATCTCGCGCATATAATGAGAGGGTATCACTCATGCATCTCGCGCATATAATGAGAGGATATCACTCATACATCTCGCGCATATAATGAGAGGGTATCACTCATGCATCTCGCGCATATAATGAGAGGGTATCACTATTGCATCTCGCGTATATAATGAGAGGATATCACTCATACATCTCGCTCATATAATGAGAGGGTATCACTCATGCATCTCGCGCATATAATGAGAGGGTATCACTCATGCATCTCGCGCATATAATGAGAGGATATCACTCATACATTTCGCGCATATAATGAGGATATCACTCATACATCTCGCGTATATAATGAGAGGATATCACTCATGCATCTCGCGCATATAATGAGAGGATATCACTCATGCATCTCGCGCATATAATGAGAGGATATCACTCATGCATCTCGCGTATATAATGAGATGATATCACTCATGCATCTCGCGCATATAATGAGAGGATATCACTCATGCATCTCGCGCATATAATGAGGGTATCACTTATGCATCTCGCGCATTTAATGAGAGGGTATCACTCATGCATCTCGCGTATATAATGAGAGGGTATCACTCATGCATCTCGCGCATATAATGAGAGGGTATCACTCATGCATCTAGCGCATATAATGAGAGGGTATCACTCATGCATCTCGCGCATATAATGAGAGGGTATCACTCATGCATCTCGCGCATATAATGAGAGGGTATCACTCATGCATCTCGCGTATATAATGAGAGGGTATCACTCATGCATCTCGCGCATATAATGAAAGGATATCACTCATGCATCTCGCGCATATAATGAGAGGATATCACTCATACATCTCGCGCATATAATGAGAGGGTATCACTCATACATCTCGCGCATATAATGAGAGGATATCACTCATATATCTCGCGCATATAATGAGAGGATATCACTCATACATCTCGCGCATATAATGAGAGGATATCACTCATACATCTCGCGCATATAATGAGAGGATATCAATCATGCATCTCGCGCATATAATGAGAGGGTATCACTCATGCATCTCGCGTATATAATGAGAGGATATCACTCATACATCTCGCGCATATAATGAGAGGGTATCACTCATACATCTCGCGTATATAATGAGAGGGTATCACTCATGCATCTCGCGCATATAATGAGAGGATATCACTCATGCATCTCGCGAATATAATGAGAGGGTATCACGCATACATCTCGCGCATATAATGAGAGGATATCACTCATACATCTCGCGTATATAATGAGAGGGTATCACTCATACATCTCGCGTATATAATGAGAGGATATCACTCATGCATATCGCGCATATAATGAGAGGGTATCACTCATGCATCTCGCGCATATAATGAGAGGGTATCACTCATACATCTCGCGCATATAATGAGAGGATATCACTCATACATCTTGCGCATATAATGAGAGGGTATCACTCATACACCTCGCGCATATAATGAGAGGGTATCACTCATGCATCTTGCGCATATAATGAGAGGGTATCACTCATACATTTCGCGCATATAATGAGAGGGTATCACTCATGCATCTTGCGCATATAATGAGAGGGTATCACTCATACATCTCGCGCATATAATGAGAGGGTATCACTCATGCATCTTGCGCATATAATGAGAGGGTATCACTCATGCATCTCGCGCATATAATGAGAGGATATCACTCATACATCTCGCGCATATAATGAGAGGGTATCACTCATGCATCTCGCGCATATAATGAGAGGATATCACTCATACATCTTGCGCATATAATGAGAGGGTATCACTCATACATCTCGCGCATATAATGAGAGGATATCACTCATACATCTCGCGCATATAATGAGAGGGTATCACTCATGCATCTCGCGCATATAATGAGAGGATATCACTCATGCATCTTGCGCATATAATGAGAGGGTATCACTCATGCATCTCGCGCATATAATGAGAGGATATCACTCATACATCTCGCGCATATAATGAGAGGGTATCACTCATGCATCTCGCGCATATAATGAGAGGGTATCACTCATGCATCTCGCGTATATAATGAGAGGATATCACTCATACATCTCGCGCATATAATGAGAGGATATCACTCATGCATCTCGCGCATATAATGAGAGGATATCACTCATGCATCTCGCGTATATAAGAGAGGGTATCACTCATACATCTCGCGCATATAATGAGAGGGTATCACTCATACATCTCGCGCATATAATGAGAGGATATCACTCATGCATCTCGCGCATATAATGAGAGGATATCACTCATACATCTCGCGCATATAATGAGAGGGTATCACTCATACATCTCGCGTGTATAATGAGAGGGTATCACTCATGCATCTCGCGCATATAATGAGAGGATATAACTCATGCATCTCGCGTATATAATGAGAGGATATCACTCATACATCTCGCGTATATAATGAGAGGGTATCACTCATACATCTCGCGTATATAATGAGAGGATATCACTCATGCATATCGCGCATATAATGAGAGGGTATCACTCATGCATCTCGCGCATATAATGAGAGGGTATCACTCATACATCTCGCGCATATAATGAGAGGATATCACTCCTACATCTTGCGCATATAATGAGAGGGTATCACTCATACACCTCGCGCATATAATGAGAGGGTATCACTCATGCATCTTGCGCATATAATGAGAGGGTATCACTCATATATTTCGCGCATATAATGAGAGGGTATCACTCATGCATCTTGCGCATATAATGAGAGGGTATCACTCATACATCTCGCGCATATAATGAGAGGGTATCACTCATGCATCTTGCGCATATAATGAGAGGGTATCACTCATGCATCTCGCGCATATAATGAGAGGATATCACTCATACATCTCGCGCATATAATGAGAGGGTATCACTCATGCATCTCGCGCATATAATGAGAGGATATCACTCATACATCTTGCGCATATAATGAGAGGGTATCACTCATACATCTCGCGCATATAATGAGAGGGTATCACTCATGCATCTCGCGCATATAATGAGATGGTATCACTCATGCATCTCGCGCATATAATGAGAGGATATCACTCATACATGTCGCGCATATAATGAGAGGGTATCACTCATGCATCTCGCGCATATAATGAGAGGATATCACTCATGCATCTTGCGCATATAATGAGAGGGTATCACTCATGCATCTCGCGCATATAATGAGAGGATATCACTCATACATCTCGCGCATATAATGAGAGGGTATCACTCATGCATCTCGCGCATATAATGAGAGGGTATCACTAATGCATCTCGCGTATATAATGAGAGGATATCACTCATACATCTCGCGCATATAATGAGAGGATATCACTCATGCATCTCGCGCATATAATGAGAGGATATCACTCATGCATCTCGCGTATATAAGAGAGGGTATCACTCATACATCTCGCGCATATAATGAGAGGGTATCACTCATACATCTCGCGCATATAATGAGAGGATATCACTCATGCATCTCGCGCTTATAATGAGAGGATATCACTCATACATCTCGCGCATATAATGAGAGGGTATCACTCATACATCTCGCGTGTATAATGAGAGGGTATCACTCATGCATCTCGCGCATATAATGAGAGGATATAACTCATGCATCTCGCGTATATAATGAGAGGATATCACTCATACATCTCGCGCATATAATGAGAGGGTATCACTCATACATCTCGCGCATATAATGAGAGGGTATCACTCATGCATCTCGCGTATATAATGAGAGGGTATCACTAATGCATCTCGCGCATATAATGAGAGGATATAACTCATGCATCTCGCGCATATAATGAGAGGGTATCACTCATACATCTCGCGCATATAATGAGAGGATTTAACTCATGCATCTCGCGCATATAATGAGAGGATATCACTCATACATCTCGCGCATATAATGAGAGGATATAACTCATGCATCTCGCGCATATAATGAGAGGATATCACTCATACATCTCGCGCATATAATGAGAGGGTATCACTCATGCATCTCGCGTATATAATGAGAGGATATCACTCATACATCTCGCGCATATAATGATAGGATATCACTCATACATCTCTCGCATATAATGAGAGGGTATCACTCATACATCTCGCGCATATAATGAGAGGGTATCACTCATACACCTCGCGCATATAATGAGAGGGTATCACTCATACATCTCGCGCATATAATGAGAGGGTATCACTCATACATCTCGCGCATATAATGAGAGGGTATCACTCATACATCTCGCGCATATAATGAGAGGGTATCACTCATACATCTCGCGCATATAATGAGAGGGTATCACTCATACATCTCGCGCATATAATGAGAGGGTATCACTCATACATCTCGCGCGTATAATGAGAAGATATCACTCATGCATCTCGCGCATATAATGAGAGGGTTTCACTCATACATCTCGCGCATATAATGAGAGGATATCACTCATGCATCTCGCGCATATAATGAGAGGGTATCACTCATGCATCTCGCGTATATAATGAGAGGATATCACTCATGCATCTCGCGCATATAATGAGAGGATATCACTCATGCATCTCGCGCATATAATGAGAGGATATCACTCATACATCTCGCGCATATAATGAGAGGATATCACTCATGCATCTCGCGCATATAATGAGAGGGAATCACTCATGCATCTCGCTCATATAATGAGAGGGTATCACTCATGCATCTCGCGTATATAATGAGAGATATCACTCATGCATCTCGCGCATATAATGAGAGGGAATCACTCATGCATCTCGCGCATATAATGAGAGGGTATCACTCATGCATCTCGCGTATATAATGAGAGGATATAACTCATACATCTCGCGCATATAATAAGAGGGTATCACTCATGCATCTCGCGCATATAATGAGAGGATATCACTCATACATCTCGCGCATATAATGAGAGGGTATCACTCATGCATCTCGCGCATATAATGAGAGGGTATGACTATTGCATCTCGCGTATATAATGAGAGGATATCACTCATACATCTCACTCATATAATGAGAGGGTATCACTCATGCATCTCGCGTATATAATGAGAGGATATCACTCATGCATCTCGCGCATATAATGAGAGGATATCACTCATGCATCTCGCGCATATAATGAGAGGATATCACTCATGCATCTCGCGTATATAAGAGAGGGTATCACTCATACATCTCGCGCATATAATGAGAGGGTATCACTCATACATCTCGCGCATATAATGAGAGGATATCAATCATGCATCTCGCGCATATAATGAGAGGGTATCACTCATACATCTCGCGCATATAATGACAGGGTATCACTCATACATCTCGCGCATATAATGAGAGGATATCACTCATGCATCTCGCGCATATAATGAGAGGGTATCACTCATACATCTCGCGCATATAATGAGAGGGTATCACTCATGCATCTCGCGCATATAATGAGAGGATATCACTCATACATCTCGCGCATATAATGAGAGGGTATCACTCATGCATCTCGCGTATATAATGAGAGGGTATCACTCATGCATCTCGCGCATATAATGAGAGGATATAACTCATACATCTCGCGCATATAATGAGAGGATATCACTCATACATCTCGCGCATATAATGAGAGGGTATCACTCATACATCTCGCGCATATAATGAGAGGGTATCACTCATACATCTCGCGCATATAATGAGAGGGTATCACTCATACATCTCGCGCATATAATGAGAAGATATCACTCATGCATCTTGCGCATATAATGAGAGGGTATCACTCATGCATCTCGCGCATATAATGAGAGGATATCACTCATGCATCTCGCGCATATAATGAGAGGGTATCACTCATGCATCTCGCGCATATAATGAGAGGGTATCACTAATGCATCTCGCGTATATAATGAGAGGATATCACTCATACATCTCGCGCATATAATGAGAGGGTATCACTCATACATCTCGCGCATATAATGAGAGGGTATCACTCATACATCTCGCGCATATAATGAGAGGGTATCACTCATACATCTCGCGCATATAATGAGAGGGTATCACTCATACATCTCGCGCGTATAATGAGAAGATATCACTCATGCATCTCGCGCATATAATGAGAGGGTATCACTCATACATCTCGCGCATATAATGAGAGGATATCACTCATGCATCTCGCGCATATAATGAGAGGGTATCACTCATGCATCTCGCGTATATAATGAGAGGATATCACTCATGCATCTCGCGCATATAATGAGAGGATATCACTCATGCATCTCGCGCATATAATGAGAGGATATCACTCATACATCTCGCGCATATAATGAGAGGATATCACTCATGCATCTCGCGCATATAATGAGAGGGAATCACTCATGCATCTCGCTCATATAATGAGAGGGTATCACTCATGCATCTCGCGTATATAATGAGAGATATCACTCATGCATCTCGCGCATATAATGAGAGGATATCAATCATGCATCTCGCGCATATAATGAGAGGGTATCACTCATACATCTCGCGCATATAATGACAGGGTATCACTCATACATCTCGCGCATATAATGAGAGGATATCACTCATGCATCTCGCGCATATAATGAGAGGGTATCACTCATACATCTCGCGCATATAATGAGAGGGTATCACTCATGCATCTCGCGCATATAATGAGAGGATATCACTCATACATCTCGCGCATATAATGAGAGGGTATCACTCATGCATCTCGCGTATATAATGAGAGGGTATCACTCATGCATCTCGCGCATATAATGAGAGGATATAACTCATACATCTCGCGCATATAATGAGAGGATATCACTCATACATCTCGCGCATATAATGAGAGGGTATCACTCATACATCTCGCGCATATAATGAGAGGGTATCACTCATACATCTCGCGCATATAATGAGAGGGTATCACTCATACATCTCGCGCATATAATGAGAAGATATCACTCATGCATCTTGCGCATATAATGAGAGGGTATCACTCATGCATCTCGCGCATATAATGAGAGGATATCACTCATGCATCTCGCGCATATAATGAGAGGGTATCACTCATGCATCTCGCGCATATAATGAGAGGGTATCACTAATGCATCTCGCGTATATAATGAGAGGATATCACTCATACATCTCGCGCATATAATGAGAGGGTATCACTCATACATCTCGCGCATATAATGAGAGGGTATCACTCATACATCTCGCGCATATAATGAGAGGGTATCACTCATACATCTCGCGCATATAATGAGAGGGTATCACTCATACATCTCGCGCGTATAATGAGAAGATATCACTCATGCATCTCGCGCATATAATGAGAGGGTATCACTCATACATCTCGCGCATATAATGAGAGGATATCACTCATGCATCTCGCGCATATAATGAGAGGGTATCACTCATGCATCTCGCGTATATAATGAGAGGATATCACTCATGCATCTCGCGCATATAATGAGAGGATATCACTCATGCATCTCGCGCATATAATGAGAGGATATCACTCATACATCTCGCGCATATAATGAGAGGATATCACTCATGCATCTCGCGCATATAATGAGAGGGAATCACTCATGCATCTCGCTCATATAATGAGAGGGTATCACTCATGCATCTCGCGTATATAATGAGAGATATCACTCATGCATCTCGCGCATATAATGAGAGGGAATCACTCATGCATCTCGCGCATATAATGAGAGGGTATCACTCATGCATCTCGCGTATATAATGAGAGGATATAACTCATACATCTCGCGCATATAATAAGAGGGTATCACTCATGCATCTCGCGCATATAATGAGAGGATATCACTCATACATCTCGCGCATATAATGAGAGGGTATCACTCATGCATCTCGCGCATATAATGAGAGGGTATGACTATTGCATCTCGCGTATATAATGAGAGGATATCACTCATACATCTCACTCATATAATGAGAGGGTATCACTCATGCATCTCGCGTATATAATGAGAGGATATCACTCATGCATCTCGCGCATATAATGAGAGGATATCACTCATGCATCTCGCGCATATAATGAGAGGATATCACTCATGCATCTCGCGTATATAAGAGAGGGTATCACTAATACATCTCGCGCATATAATGAGAGGGTATCACTCATACATCTCGCGCATATAATGAGAGGATATCACTCATGCATCTCGCGCATATAATGAGAGGGTATCACTCATACATCTCGCGCATATAATGACAGGGTATCACTCATACATCTCGCGCATATAATGAGAGGATATCACTCATGCATCTCGCGCATATAATGAGAGGGTATCACTCATACATCTCGCGCATATAATGAGAGGGTATCACTCATGCATCTCGCGCATATAATGAGAGGATATCACTCATACATCTCGCGCATATAATGAGAGGGTATCACTCATGCATCTCGCGTATATAATGAGAGGGTATCACTCATGCATCTCGCGCATATAATGAGAGGATATAACTCATACATCTCGCGCATATAATGAGAGGATATCACTCATACATCTCGCGCATATAATGAGAGGGTATCACTCATACATCTCGCGCATATAATGAGAGGGTATCACTCATACATCTCGCGCATATAATGAGAGGGTATCACTCATACATCTCGCGCATATAATGAGAAGATATCACTCATGCATCTTGCGCATATAATGAGAGGGTATCACTCATGCATCTCGCGCATATAATGAGAGGATATCACTCATGCATCTCGCGCATATAATGAGAGGGTATCACTCATGCATCTCGCGCATATAATGAGAGGGTATCACTAATGCATCTCGCGTATATAATGAGAGGATATCACTCATACATCTCGCGCATATAATGAGAGGATATCACTCATGCATCTCGCGCATATAATGAGAGGATATCACTCATGCATCTCGCGTATATTAGAGAGGGTATCACTCATACATCTCGCGCATATAATGAGAGGGTATCACTCATACATCTCGCGCATATAATGAGAGGATATCACTCATGCATCTCGCGCTTATAATGAGAGGATATCACTCATACATCTCGCGCATATAATGAGAGGGTATCACTCATACATCTCGCGTGTATAATGAGAGGGTATCACTCATGCATCTCGCGCATATAATGAGAGGATATAACTCATGCATCTCGCGTATATAATGAGAGGATATCACTCATACATCTCGCGCATATAATGAGAGGGTATCACTCATACATCTCGCGCATATAATGAGAGGGTATCACTCATGCATCTCGCGTATATAATGAGAGGGTATCACTAATGCATCTCGCGCATATAATGAGAGGATATAACTCATGCATCTCGCGCATATAATGAGAGGGTATCACTCATACATCTCGCGCATATAATGAGAGGATATAACTCATGCATCTCGCGCATATAATGAGAGGATATCACTCATACATCTCGCGCATATAATGAGAGGATATAACTCATGCATCTCGCGCATATAATGAGAGGATATCACTCATACATCTCGCGCATATAATGAGAGGATATCACTCATACATCTCGCGCATATAATGAGAGGATATCACTCATACATCTCGCGCATATAATGAGAGGATATCACTCATACATCTCGCGCATATAATGAGAGGGTATCACTCATGCATCTCGCGTATATAATGAGAGGATATCACTCATACATCTCGCGCATATAATGATAGGATATCACTCATACATCTCTCGCATATAATGAGAGGGTATCACTCATACATCTCGCGCATATAATGAGAGGGTATCACTCATACACCTCGCGCATATAATGAGAGGGTATCACTCATACATCTCGCGCATATAATGAGAGGGTATCACTCATACATCTCGCGCATATAATGAGAGGGTATCACTCATACATCTCGCGCATATAATGAGAGGGTATCACTCATACATCTCGCGCATATAATGAGAGGGTATCACTCATACATCTCGCGCATATAATGAGAGGGTATCACTCATACATCTCGCGCGTATAATGAGAAGATATCACTCATGCATCTCGCGCATATAATGAGAGGGTATCACTCATACATCTCGCGCATATAATGAGAGGATATCACTCATGCATCTCGCGCATATAATGAGAGGGTATCACTCATGCATCTCGCGTATATAATGAGAGGATATCACTCATGCATCTCGCGCATATAATGAGAGGATATCACTCATGCATCTCGCGCATATAATGAGAGGATATCACTCATACATCTCGCGCATATAATGAGAGGATATCACTCATGCATCTCGCGCATATAATGAGAGGGAATCACTCATGCATCTCGCTCATATAATGAGAGGGTATCACTCATGCATCTCGCGTATATAATGAGAGATATCACTCATGCATCTCGCGCATATAATGAGAGGGAATCACTCATGCATCTCGCGCATATAATGAGAGGGTATCACTCATGCATCTCGCGTATATAATGAGAGGATATAACTCATACATCTCGCGCATATAATAAGAGGGTATCACTCATGCATCTCGCGCATATAATGAGAGGATATCACTCATACATCTCGCGCATATAATGAGAGGGTATCACTCATGCATCTCGCGCATATAATGAGAGGGTATGACTATTGCATCTCGCGTATATAATGAGAGGATATCACTCATACATCTCACTCATATAATGAGAGGGTATCACTCATGCATCTCGCGTATATAATGAGAGGATATCACTCATGCATCTCGCGCATATAATGAGAGGATATCACTCATGCATCTCGCGCATATAATGAGAGGATATCACTCATGCATCTCGCGTATATAAGAGAGGGTATCACTCATACATCTCGCGCATATAATGAGAGGGTATCACTCATACATCTCGCGCATATAATGAGAGGATATCACTCATGCATCTCGCGCATATAATGAGAGGGTATCACTCATACATCTCGCGCATATAATGAGAGGGTATCACTCATACATCTCGCGCATATAATGAGAGGATATCACTCATGCATCTCGCGCATATAATGAGAGGGTATCACTCATACATCTCGCGCATATAATGAGAGGGTATCACTCATGCATCTCGCGCATATAATGAGAGGATATCACTCATACATCTCGCGCATATAATGAGAGGGTATCACTCATGCATCTCGCGTATATAATGAGAGGGTATCACTCATGCATCTCGCGCATATAATGAGAGGATATAACTCATACATCTCGCGCATATAATGAGAGGATATCGCTCATACATCTCGCGCATATAATGAGAGGGTATCACTCATACATCTCGCGCATATAATGAGAGGGTATCACTCATACATCTCGCGCATATAATGAGAGGGTATCACTCATACATCTCGCGCATATAATGAGAAGATATCACTCATGCATCTCGCGCATATAATGAGAGGGTATCACTCATACATCTCGCGCATATAATGAGAGGATATCACTCATGCATCTCGCGCATATAATGAGAGGGTATCACTCATGCATCTCGCGTATATAATGAGAGGATATCACTCATGCATCTCGCGCATATAATGAGAGGATATCACTCATGCATCTCGCGCATATAATGAGAGGATATCACTCATACATCTCGCGCATATAATGAGAGGATATCACTCATGCATCTCGCTCATATAATGAGAGGGAATCACTCATGCATCTCGCGCATATAATGAGAGGGTATCACTCATGCATCTCGCGTATATAATGAGAGATATCACTCATGCATCTCGCGCATATAATGAGATGGAATCACTCATGCATCTCGCGCATATAATGAGAGGGTATCACTCATGCATCTCGCGTATATAATGAGAGGATATAACTCATACATCTCGCGCATATAATGAGAGGGTATCACTCATGCATCTCGCGCATATAATGAGAGGATATCACTCATACATCTCGCGCATATAATGAGAGGGTATCACTCATGCATCTCGCGCATATAATGAGAGGGTATCACTATTGCATCTCGCGTATATAATGAGAGGATATCACTCATACATCTCACTCATATAATGAGAGGGTATCACTCATGCATCTCGCGTATATAATGAGAGGATATCACTCATGCATCTCGCGCATATAATGAGAGGATATCACTCATGCATCTCGCGCATATAATGAGAGGATATCACTCATGCATCTCGCGTATATAAGAGAGGGTATCACTCATACATCTCGCGCATATAATGAGAGGGTATCACTCATACATCTCGCGCATATAATGAGAGGATATCACTCATGCATCTCGCGCATATAATGAGAGGGTATCACTCATACATCTCGCGCATATAATGAAAGGGTATCACTCATACATCTCGCGCATATAATGAGAGGATATCACTCATGCATCTCGCGCATATAATGAGAGGGTATCACTCATACATCTCGCGCATATAATGAGAGGGTATCACTCATGCATCTCGCGCATATAATGAGAGGATATCACTCATACATCTCGCGCATATAATGAGAGGGTATCACTCATGCATCTCGCGTATATAATGAGAGGGTATCACTCATGCATCTCGCGCATATAATGAGAGGATATAACTCATACATCTCGCGCATATAATGAGAGGATATCACTCATACATCTCGCGCATATAATGAGAGTGTATCACTCATACATCTCGCGCATATAATGAGAGGGTATCACTCATGCATCTCGCGTATATAATGAGAGGGTATCACTAATGCATCTCGCGTATATAATGAGAGGGTATCACTCATGCATCTCGTGCATATAATGAGAGGGTATCACTCATACATCTCGCGCATATAATGAGAGGATATAACTCATGCATCTCGCGCATATAATGAGAGGATATCACTCATACATCTCGAGCATATAATGAGAGGATATCACTCATGCATCTCGTGTATATAATGAGAGGATATCACTCATACATCTCGCGCATATAATGAGAGGATATATCTCATGCATCTCGCGCATATAATGAGAGGATATCACTCATACATCTCGCGCATATAATGAGAGGATATCACTCATACATCTCGCGCATATAATGAGAGGATGTCACTCATACATCTCGCGCATATAATGAGAGGATATCACTCATACATCTCGCGCATATAATGAGAGGATATCACTCATACATCTCGCGCATATAATGAGAGGGTATCACTCATGCATCTCGCGTATATAATGAGAGGATATCACTCATACATCTCGCGCTTATAATGAGAGGGTATCACTATTGCATCTCGCGTATATAATGAGAGGATATCACTCATACATCTCACTCATATAATGAGAGGATATCACTCATACATCTCGCGCATATAATGATAGGATATCACTCATACATCTCTCGCATATAATGAGAGGGTATCACTCATACATCTCTCGCATATAATGAGAGGGTATCAATCATACATCTCGCGCATATAATGAGAGGGTATCACTCATACATCTCGCGCATATAATGAGAGGGTATCACTCATACATCTCGCGCATATAATGAGAGGGTATCACTCATACATCTCGCGCATATAATGAGAGGGTATCACTCATACATCTCGCGCATATAATGAGAGGGTATCACTCATACATCTCGAGCATATAATGAGAGGGTATCACTCATACATCTCGCGCATATAATGAGAGGGTATCACTCATACATCTCGCGCATATAATGAGAAGATATCACTCATGCATCTCGCGCATATAATGAGAGGGTATCACTCATACATCTCGCGCATATAATGAGAGGATATCACTCATGCATCTCGCGCATATAATGAGAGGGTATCACTCATGCATCTCGCGTATATAATGAGAGGATATCACTCATGCATCTCGCGCATATAATGAGAGGATATCACTCATGCATCTCGCGCATATAATGAGAGGATATCACTCATACATCTCGCGCATATAATGAGAGGATATCACTCATGCATCTCGCGCATATAATGAGAGGGTATCACTCATGCATCTCGCGTATATAATGAGAGGATATAACTCATACATCTCGCGCATATAATGAGAGGGTATCACTCATGCATCTCGCGCATATAATGAGAGGATATCACTCATACATCTCGCGCATATAATGAGAGGGTATCACTCATGCATCTCGCGCATATAATGAGAGGGTATCACTATTGCATCTCGCGTATATAATGAGAGGATATCACTCATACATCTCGCTCATATAATGAGAGGGTATCACTCATGCATCTCGCGCATATAATGAGAGGGTATCACTCATGCATCTCGCGCATATAATGAGAGGATATCACTCATACATCTCGCGCATATAATGAGAGGATATCACTCATACATCTCGCGCATATAATGAGAGGGTATCACTCATGCATCTCGCGTATATAATGAGAGGGTATCACTCATACATCTCGCGTATATAATGAGAGGATATCACTCATGCATCTCGCGTATATAATGAGAGGGTATCACTAATGCATCTCGCGTATATAATGAGAGGGTATCACTCATGCATCTCGTGCATATAATGAGAGGGTATCACTCATACATCTCGCGCATATACTGAGAGGATATAACTCATGCATCTCGCGCATATAATGAGAGGATATCACTCATACATCTCGCGCATATAATGAGAGGATATCACTCATGCATCTCGCGTATATAATGAGAGGATATCACTCATACATCTCGCGCATATAATGAGAGGATATAACTCATGCATCTCGCGCATATAATGAGAGGATATCACTCATACATCTCGCGCATATAATGAGAGGATATCACTCATACATCTCGCGCATATAATGAGAGGATATCACTCATACATCTCGCGCATATAATGAGAGGATATCACTCATACATCTCGAGCATATAATGAGAGGATATCACTCATACATCTCGCGCATATAATGAGAGGGTATCACTCATGCATCTCGCGTATATAATGAGAGGATATCACTCATACATCTCGCGCATATAATGAGAGGGTATCACTATTGCATCTCGCGTATATAATGAGAGGATATCACTCATACATCTCACTCATATAATGAGAGGATATCACTCATTCATCTCGCGCATATAATGATAGGATATCACTCATACATCTCTCGCATATAATGAGAGGGTATCACTCATACATCTCGCGCATATAATGAGAGGGTATCACTCATACATCTCGCGCATATAATTAGAAGATATCACTCATGCATCTCGCGCATATAATGAGAGGGTATCACTCATACATCTCGCGCATATAATGAGAGGATATCACTCATGCATCTCGCGCATATAATGAGAGGGTATCACTCATGCATCTCGCGTATATAATGAGAGGATATCACTCATGCATCTCGCGCATATAATGAGAGGATATCACTCATGCATCTCGCGCATATAATGAGAGGATATCACTCATACATCTCGCGCATATAATGAGAGGATATCACCCATGCATCTCGCGCATATAATGAGAGGGTATCACTCATGCATCTCGCGCATATAATGAGAGGGTATCACTCATGCATCTCGCGTATATAATGAGAGGATATAACTCATACATCTCGCGCATATAATGAGAGGGTATCACTCATGCATCTCGCGCATATAATGAGAGGATATCACTCATACATCTCGCGCATATAATGAGAGGATATCACTCATACATCTCGCGCATATAATGAGAGGGTATCACTCATGCATCTCGCGTATATAATGAGAGGGTATCACTCATACATCTCGCTCATATAATGAGAGGGTATCACTCATGCATCTCGCGCATATAATGAGAGGATATCACTCATGCATCTCGCGCATATAATGAGAGGGTATCACTCATACATCTCGCGCATATAATGAGAGGGTATCACTCATACATCTCGCGCATATAATGAGAGGATAACACTCATGCATCTCGCGCATATAATGAGAGGGTATCACTCATACATCTCGCGCATATAATGAGAGGGTATCACTCATGCATCTCGCGCATATAATTAGAGGATATCACTCATACATCTCGCGCATATAATGAGAGGGTATCACTCATGCATCTCGCGTATATAATGAGAGGGTATCACTCATGCATCTCGCGCATATAATGAGAGAATATAACTCATACATCTCGCGCATATAATGAGAGGATATCACTCATACATCTCGCGCATATAATGAGAGGGTATCACTCATACATCTCGCGCATATAATGAGAGGGTATCACTCATGCATCTCGCGTATATAATGAGAGGGTATCACTAATGCATCTCGCGTATATAATGAGAGGGTATCACTCATGCATCTCGTGCATATAATGAGAGGGTATCACTCATACATCTCGCGCATATAATGAGAGGATATAACTCATGCATCTCGCGCATATAATGATAGGATATCACTCATACATCTCGCGCATATAATGAGAGCATATCACTCATGCATCTCGCGTATATAATGAGAGGATATCACTCATACATCTCGCGCATATAATGAGAGGATATAACTCATGCATCTCGCGCATATAATGAGAGGATATCACTCATACATCTCGCGCATATAATGAGAGGATATCACTCATACATCTCGCGCATATAATGAGAGGATATCACTCATACATCTCGCGCATATAATGAGAGGATATCACTCATACATCTCGCGCATATAATGAGAGGATATCACTCATACATCTCGCGCATATAATGAGAGGGTATCACTCATGCATCTCGCGTATATAATGAGAGGATATCACTCATACATCTCGCGCATATAATGAGAGGGTATCACTCATGCATCTCGCGTATATAATGAGAGGATATCACTCATACATCTCGCGCATATAATGATAGGATATCACTCATACATCTCTCGCATATAATGAGAGGGTATCACTCATACATCTCGGGCATATAATGAGAGGGTATCACTCATACATCTCGCTCATATAATGAGAGGGTATCACTCATACATCTCGCGCATATAATGAGGGTATCACTCATACATCTCGCCCATATAATGAGAGGGTATCACTCATACATCTCGCGCATATAATGAGAGGGTATCACTCATACATCTCGCGCATATAATGAGAGGGTATCACTCATACATCTCGCGCATATAATGAGAGGGTATCACTCATACATCTCGCGCATATAATGAGAAGATATCACTCATGCATCTCGCGCATATAATGAGAGGATATCACTCATACATCTCGCGCATATAATGAGAGGGTATCACTCATGCATCTCGCGTATATAATGAGAGGGTATCACTCATGCATCTCGCGCATATAATGAGAGAATATAACTCATACATCTCGCGCATATAATGAGAGGATATCACTCATACATCTCGCGCATATAATGAGAGGGTATCACTCATACATCTCGCGCATATAATGAGAGGGTATCACTCATGCATCTCGCGTATATAATGAGAGGGTATCACTAATGCCTCTCGCGTATATAATGAGAGGGTATCACTCATGCATCTCGTGCATATAATGAGAGGGTATCACTCATACATCTCGCGCATATAATGAATGGATATAACTCATGCATCTCGCGCATATAATGATAGGATATCACTCATACATCTCGCGCATATAATGAGAGCATATCACTCATGCATCTCGCGTATATAATGAGAGGATATCACTCATACATCTCGCGCATATAATGAGAGGATATAACTCATGCATCTCGCGCATATAATGAGAGGATATCACTCATACATCTCGCGCATATAATGAGAGGATATCACTCATACATCTCGCGCATATAATGAGAGGATATCACTCATACATCTCGCGCATATAATGAGAGGATATCACTCATACATCTCGCGCATATAATGAGAGGATATCACTCATACATCTCGCGCATATAATGAGAGGGTATCACTCATGCATCTCGCGTATATAATGAGAGGATATCACTCATACATCTCGCGCATATAATGAGAGGGTATCACTCATGCATCTCGCGTATATAATGAGAGGATATCACTCATACATCTCGCGCATATAATGATAGGATATCACTCATACATCTCTCGCATATAATGAGAGGGTATCACTCATACATCTCGCGCATATAATGAGAGGGTATCACTCATACATCTCGCTCATATAATGAGAGGGTATCACTCATACATCTCGCGCATATAATGAGGGTATCACTCATACATCTCGCCCATATAATGAGAGGGTATCACTCATACATCTCGCGCATATAATGAGAGGGTATCACTCATACATCTCGCGCATATAATGAGAGGGTATCACTCATACATCTCGCGCATATAATGAGAGGGTATCACTCATACATCTCGCGCATATAATGAGAAGATATCACTCATGCATCTCGCGCATATAATGAGAGGGTATCACTCATACATCTCGCGCATATAATGAGAGGATATCACTCATGCATCTCGCGCATATAATGAGAGGGTATCACTCATGCATCTCGCGTATATAATGAGAGGATATCACTCATGCATCTCGCGCATATAATGAGAGGGTATCACTCATGCATCTCGCGCATATAATGAGAGGGTATCACTCATGCATCTCGCGCATATAATGAGAGGATATCACTCATACATCTCGCGCATATAATGAGAGGATATCACTCATACATCTCGCACATATAATGAGAGGGTATCACTCATGCATCTCGCGTATATAATGAGAGGTTATCACTCATACATCTCGCGTATATAATGAGAGGATATCACTCATGCCTCTCGCGTATATAATGAGAGGGTATCACTCATACATCTCGCGCATATAATGAGAGGATATCACTCATACATCTCGTGTATATAATGAGAGGGTATCACTCATACATCTCGCGCATATAATGAGAGGGTATCACTCATGCATCTCGCGCATATAATGAGAGGGTATCACTCATGCATCTCGCGTATATAATGAGAGGATATCACTCATACATCTCGCGTATATAATGAGAGGGTATCACTCATACATCTCGCGCATATAATGAGAGGGTATCACTCATGCATCTCGCGCATATAATGAGAGGATATCACTCATACATCTCGCGCATATAATGAGAGGGTATCACTCATACATCTCGCGCATATAATGAGAGGGTATCACTCATGCATCTCGCGCATAAAATGAGAGGATATCACTCATACATCTCGCGCATATAATGAGTGGATATCACTTATACATCTCGCGCATATAATGAGAGGATATCACTCATACATCTCGCGCATATAATGAGAGGATATCACTCATACATCTCGCGCATATAATGAGAGGGTATCACTCATACATCTCGCGCATATAATGAGAGGATATCACTCATACATCTCGAGCATATAATGAGAGGATATCACTCATACATCTCGCGCATATAATGAGAGGGTATCACTCATGCATCTCGCGTATATAATGAGAGGATATCACTCATACATCTCGCGCATATAATGAGAGGGTATCACTATTGCATCTCGCGTATATAATGAGAGGATATCACTCATACATCTCACTCATATAATGAGAGGATATCACTCATTCATCTCGCGCATATAATGATAGGATATCACTCATACATCTCTCGCATATAATGAGAGGGTATCACTCATACATCTCGCGCATATAATGAGAGGGTATCACTCATACATCTCGCGCATATAATTAGAAGATATCACTCATGCATCTCGCGCATATAATGAGAGGGTATCACTCATACATCTCGCGCATATAATGAGAGGATATCACTCATGCATCTCGCGCATATAATGAGAGGGTATCACTCATGCATCTCGCGTATATAATGAGAGGATATCACTCATGCATCTCGCGCATATAATGAGAGGATATCACTCATGCATCTCGCGCATATAATGAGAGGATATCACTCATACATCTCGCGCATATAATGAGAGGATATCACCCATGCATCTCGCGCATATAATGAGAGGGTATCACTCATGCATCTCGCGCATATAATGAGAGGGTATCACTCATGCATCTCGCGTATATAATGAGAGGATATAACTCATACATCTCGCGCATATAATGAGAGGGTATCACTCATGCATCTCGCGCATATAATGAGAGGATATCACTCATACATCTCGCGCATATAATGAGAGGATATCACTCATACATCTCGCGCATATAATGAGAGGGTATCACTCATGCATCTCGCGTATATAATGAGAGGGTATCACTCATACATCTCGCTCATATAATGAGAGGGTATCACTCATGCATCTCGCGCATATAATGAGAGGATATCACTCATGCATCTCGCGCATATAATGAGAGGGTATCACTCATACATCTCGCGCATATAATGAGAGGGTATCACTCATACATCTCGCGCATATAATGAGAGGATAACACTCATGCATCTCGCGCATATAATGAGAGGGTATCACTCATACATCTCGCGCATATAATGAGAGGGTATCACTCATGCATCTCGCGCATATAATTAGAGGATATCACTCATACATCTCGCGCATATAATGAGAGGGTATCACTCATGCATCTCGCGTATATAATGAGAGGGTATCACTCATGCATCTCGCGCATATAATGAGAGAATATAACTCATACATCTCGCGCATATAATGAGAGGATATCACTCATACATCTCGCGCATATAATGAGAGGGTATCACTCATACATCTCGCGCATATAATGAGAGGGTATCACTCATGCATCTCGCGTATATAATGAGAGGGTATCACTAATGCATCTCGCGTATATAATGAGAGGGTATCACTCATGCATCTCGTGCATATAATGAGAGGGTATCACTCATACATCTCGCGCATATAATGAGAGGATATAACTCATGCATCTCGCGCATATAATGATAGGATATCACTCATACATCTCGCGCATATAATGAGAGCATATCACTCATGCATCTCGCGTATATAATGAGAGGATATCACTCATACATCTCGCGCATATAATGAGAGGATATAACTCATGCATCTCGCGCATATAATGAGAGGATATCACTCATACATCTCGCGCATATAATGAGAGGATATCACTCATACATCTCGCGCATATAATGAGAGGATATCACTCATACATCTCGCGCATATAATGAGAGGATATCACTCATACATCTCGCGCATATAATGAGAGGATATCACTCATGCATCTCGCGCATATAATGAGAGGGTATCACTCATGCATCTCGCGTATATAATGAGAGGATATCACTCATACATCTCGCGCATATAATGAGAGGGTATCACTCATGCATCTCGCGTATATAATGAGAGGATATCACTCATACATCTCGCGCATATAATGATAGGATATCACTCATACATCTCTCGCATATAATGAGAGGGTATCACTCATACATCTCGGGCATATAATGAGAGGGTATCACTCATACATCTCGCTCATATAATGAGAGGGTATCACTCATACATCTCGCGCATATAATGAGGGTATCACTCATACATCTCGCCCATATAATGAGAGGGTATCACTCATACATCTCGCGCATATAATGAGAGGGTATCACTCATACATCTCGCGCATATAATGAGAGGGTATCACTCATACATCTCGCGCATATAATGAGAGGGTATCACTCATACATCTCGCGCATATAATGAGAAGATATCACTCATGCATCTCGCGCATATAATGAGAGGATATCACTCATACATCTCGCGCATATAATGAGAGGGTATCACTCATGCATCTCGCGTATATAATGAGAGGGTATCACTCATGCATCTCGCGCATATAATGAGAGAATATAACTCATACATCTCGCGCATATAATGAGAGGATATCACTCATACATCTCGCGCATATAATGAGAGGGTATCACTCATACATCTCGCGCATATAATGAGAGGGTATCACTCATGCATCTCGCGTATATAATGAGAGGGTATCACTAATGCCTCTCGCGTATATAATGAGAGGGTATCACTCATGCATCTCGTGCATATAATGAGAGGGTATCACTCATACATCTCGCGCATATAATGAATGGATATAACTCATGCATCTCGCGCATATAATGATAGGATATCACTCATACATCTCGCGCATATAATGAGAGCATATCACTCATGCATCTCGCGTATATAATGAGAGGATATCACTCATACATCTCGCGCATATAATGAGAGGATATAACTCATGCATCTCGCGCATATAATGAGAGGATATCACTCATACATCTCGCGCATATAATGAGAGGATATCACTCATACATCTCGCGCATATAATGAGAGGATATCACTCATACATCTCGCGCATATAATGAGAGGATATCACTCATACATCTCGCGCATATAATGAGAGGATATCACTCATACATCTCGCGCATATAATGAGAGGGTATCACTCATGCATCTCGCGTATATAATGAGAGGATATCACTCATACATCTCGCGCATATAATGAGAGGGTATCACTCATGCATCTCGCGTATATAATGAGAGGATATCACTCATACATCTCGCGCATATAATGTTAGGATATCACTCATACATCTCTCGCATATAATGAGAGGGTATCACTCATACATCTCGCGCATATAATGAGAGGGTATCACTCATACATCTCGCTCATATAATGAGAGGGTATCACTCATACATCTCGCGCATATAATGAGGGTATCACTCATACATCTCGCCCATATAATGAGAGGGTATCACTCATACATCTCGCGCATATAATGAGAGGGTATCACTCATACATCTCGCGCATATAATGAGAGGGTATCACTCATACATCTCGCGCATATAATGAGAGGGTATCACTCATACATCTCGCGCATATAATGAGAAGATATCACTCATGCATCTCGCGCATATAATGAGAGGGTATCACTCATACATCTCGCGCATATAATGAGAGGATATCACTCATGCATCTCGCGCATATAATGAGAGGGTATCACTCATGCATCTCGCGTATATAATGAGAGGATATCACTCATGCATCTCGCGCATATAATGAGAGGGTATCACTCATGCATCTCGCGCATATAATGAGAGGGTATCACTCATGCATCTCGCGCATATAATGAGAGGATATCACTCATACATCTCGCGCATATAATGAGAGGATATCACTCATACATCTCGCACATATAATGAGAGGGTATCACTCATGCATCTCGCGTATATAATGAGAGGTTATCACTCATACATCTCGCGTATATAATGAGAGGATATCACTCATGCCTCTCGCGTATATAATGAGAGGGTATCACTCATACATCTCGCGCATATAATGAGAGGATATCACTCATACATCTCGTGTATATAATGAGAGGGTATCACTCATACATCTCGCGCATATAATGAGAGGGTATCACTCATGCATCTCGCGCATATAATGAGAGGGTATCACTCATGCATCTCGCGTATATAATGAGAGGATATCACTCATACATCTCGCGTATATAATGAGAGGGTATCACTCATACATCTCGCGCATATAATGAGAGGGTATCACTCATGCATCTCGCGCATATAATGAGAGGATATCACTCATACATCTCGCGCATATAATGAGAGGGTATCACTCATACATCTCGCGCATATAATGAGAGGGTATCACTCATGCATCTCGCGCATAAAATGAGAGGATATCACTCATACATCTCGCGCATATAATGAGTGGATATCACTTATACATCTCGCGCATATAATGAGAGGATATCACTCATACATCTCGCGCATATAATGAGAGGATATCACTCATACATCTCGCGCATATAATGAGAGGGTATCACTCATACATCTCGCGCATATAATGAGAGGGTATCTCTCATGCATCTCGCGCATATAATGAGAGGGTATCACTCATGCATCTCGCGCATATAATGAGAGGGTATCACTCATACATCTCGCGCATATACTCAGAGGATATCACTCATGCATCTCGCGCATATAATGAGAGGATATCACTCATACATCTCGCGCATATAATGAGAGGGTATCACTCATGCATCTCGCGCATATAATGAGAGGGTATCACTCAAGCATCTCGCGCATATAATGAGAGGGTATCACTCATACATCTCGCGCATATACTCAGAGGATATCACTCATGCATCTCGCGCATATAATGAGAGGATATCACTCATACATCTCGCGCATATAATGAGAGGGTAATACTCATACATCTCGCGCATATAATGAGAGGATATCACTCAAGCATCTCGCGTATATAATGAGAGGGTATCACTCATACATCTCGCGCATATAATGAGAGGATATCACTCATACATCTCGCGTATATAATGAGAGGATATCACTCATACATCTCGCGCATATAATGAGAGGATATCACTCATACATCTCGCGCATATAATGAGAGGATATCACTCATACATCTCGCGCATATAATGAGAGGATATCACTCATACATCTCGCGCATATAATGAGAGGGTATCACTCATACATCTCGCGCATATAATGAGAGGGTATCACTCATGCATCTCGCGCATATAATGAGAGGGTATCACTCATACATCTCGCGCATATAATGAGAGGGTATCACTCATACATCTCGCGCATATAATGAGAGGATATCACTCATACATCTCGCGCATATAATGAGAGGATATCACTCATACATCTCGCGTATATAATGAGAGGATATCACTCATACATCTCGCGCATATAATGAGAGGATATCACTCATACATCTCGCGCATATAATGAGAGGATATCACTCATACATCTCGCGTATATAATGAGAGGATATCACTCATACATCTCGTGTATATAATGAGAGGATATCACTCATACATCTCGCGCATATAATGAGAGGGTATCACTCATACATCTCGCGCATATAATGAGAGGGTATCACTCATACATCTCGCGCATATAATGAGAGGGTATCAATCATGCATCTCGCGTATATAATGAGAGGGTATCACTCATGCATCTCGCGCATATAATGAGAGGATATCACTCATGCATCTCGCGCATATAATGAGAGGGTGTCACTCATGCATCTCGCGTATATAATGAGAGGATATCACTCATACATCTCGCGCATATAATGAGAGGGTATCACTCATACATCTCGCGCATATAATGAGAGGGTATCACTCATATATCTCGCGCATATAATGAGAGGATATCACTCATGCATCTCGCGCATATAATGAGAGGGTATCACTCATACATCTCGCGCATATAATGAGAGGATATCACTCATACATCTCGCGCATATAATGAGAGGATATCACTCATGCATGTTTTTTTTAAGACTTTTGTCGGTTACATTTCATTCTGCATTATTCTGAGAAACCGAACTGTTCATATTCATTTGAAAATTGGCCAGATCAAGCCAGACTGAATTGTAACTGATAAACACTTCACTCAAAAATGTTAGATTTAACGGTACTCAATCCGAATTAACGCTCGCAAATTACTTTTTCCTTGGCTTCGGGTGTTAAAAATATTTGATTAGAGTCGAGGAACAAAGCTCAGAGTGATCAGATATCGATGTTTGAAATCTATTATTTTAATTTCAAGTGGCCCAGTAAACAGTCAACGAGAAAACTAAATTGCAGATGAAGATGGATAACTCTAAAATCAAGTGGCTTTTTTGTGTCAGATACTTGACAAACCGGCAAAATTTCTTTGAATAAAAAGTTTATAAATAACAGGTGTTTGTCAATTTTATGCTAATGTTGACAGTGGTTATCATTATTTTGGTCAATTAATCGATTCTGACAACTGAAGGGGCATTTCAAAAAATGTTGTTGGAATTTGATGATATGGCGACCATAAAATCGGATTGAGTACCTTTAATTATGAAAATATATTTACATGTGCATATGATTATACCCACACAATCACAAATATGAAACAGCATTTGCAATGACGTGTATATTTAACCTACATTTGACGACCCACATAATATTCGAAGGTCAACGATAAAATAAGGTTTACCAACTGATCAGCATAAGTGTCGCCAAGTCACAGACTTAGCGTATGTAATTCTTTGAAAATATGAACTGTCCATAGATCTATGTTTTTAAATATCGCGCAAGAATTTATCAAACCCATCGTTAACACTTTCTGTACTAAATAGTTTCTCCCATTCAGTTATAAAGGTTTGGAGGGGTGTTCATGATATTTTAGCAGACGACAGCCAGGCGAAAAGATAATAGAAGTGCAGAAGAATTCGAATTAATTGCATGGGAAATGTTCAGATAATAAGTTCAACAACGTTCGTTCAACATATTATCTGAACATTTCCTAATGTTCGCTATAGATTCGCTCACCACTCGCATATCATGTTATAACTGCTCACAGTCATGTTTTAATAACTACTATGGAGCGAAAGAGTTATGTCTTATTGTGCATGAGTCACACCAAATGTGAACCCATTCGGTCTTATGGTTCCGGAGAAGATGTTTAAAGAATTGTTGACGGACGGACGGCTATATGGATGGACGACGGATGAGGAGTGATAACTATAGTTCCACCGAAGATTTCGTCTCAGGTGAGCTAAAAACTGTTCTCTTTCGCCGAATAATGCAGAATGAATAATAACGGACATAAGCCTTCAATTTATACACAAACGCCTCTCGTTATATCCTTCCGCGACAGCACGAGTGCCGTATCGACAAACCCATTTACACATCGTGTCGTTCTGTGTTTATTACACGCTTCGCGTCCTAGAATCCGTGCATTAAACATACAGACTTAGAAGGTTTATTGGGGCTCATACAGGGCGTGTTCTGTCATGTGTGATGATGCTTTTATTTTATAGTTCCGGTTTCATGGTTGATGCGAACGTCATGTACGTCATTTTACGTCAACGAGATGCGTTTGGAACGCTCTCACTAGAGCGTACTTGTGGGGTGCAATGAAATTAACATATTTTTTTTCCTAACTGTTTTATTCCACAAACATCTCCGTTATTTCGTTAATATAACATTTCTCAGATTATGTGTTTTTTTCTGAAATACGTATTTAGAGAAAAAAAATATTTAGAAAAACGTAATATTAACGAACTAACGGATATGTTTGTAAAACAGTTTATAACACCACTATTGACCGGTTTGGTCCCGTATAAGTCCCCACAAGTCATGCAAACAAAAGATCGCACCTCACAAGTAACCTGTGGTGCGTATGGGCGTACATTCCATACGGATTTGTAAATATGGAACAGCAATAACACTGTACTTCTGGGAACAAGCGTGTAATAAAAAATAGATGATGAAAACAATGCTCTGTTAAAGAAGCTGTCGGTCGCTGGCCTTCTTCAGTAAGTATGCATTCCCGGAATATTACACCTTCTGTAGACATATATAAACACATAAACACTAATTATATCAGTTAACTCGGCCGACGACTTTTTAAAAAGAGCGTTGTTTTCATTATATATTTACATGACGTCCCTGTATTAAAGATGGAATGTACAATTTGTATAATAATTATAAAATATAAGATTTCCTTATACGCTGGAAATAAGCATGATGTCAGTGTTCAGACTAGCATGGCGAGGGGACTGAACTCTCCCATGCAGACGTGCTCCAGGCGTGACGGTTTAAAGACCAGAAACAGACCCCCCCCCCCCAAACGAAAGGAAGTCACGATCGGCGATATCGGCGAATGTAAATCGCATCCCTTGGCGATGGCAAATTGCTATGATCACAAATTATAATCTAGAGTTTTGATATTGAGTTATAGAGTAGGCTATACTGTTATGATCTAAAGTGGTACACACAAATGTACATAATGACACAAACTATTCGAATTCATGGGTCAAAGTGGAAGGATTAATTAAACATCTAAGCTATAGAATGTGTCACCACTGGCATAGCGTAAGCAGTTCTATTTATTTTGTTGCAAATTGCCATGTGGGATATCAAAATAATGTAGTTATTTAATAATGAAAAAGATTAAAAGTCATGGAATGGTTAAAATGGGTTAAACCACCTATCTCGGCTCTATTTGATCCAATATAAGTCTAGCATCCAAGGACCTAGAGCTTCGTTGGTCTAGTTAAATAGATTAACATGGCTAAGTGGTGGGTAACAAAAAAGAGCCGTATCTCCGTCAAAATCGGATCAAACCCGTATTCGAACTGGATCTGTATTTGGGCTAACAAACTCATATACCAAATTTGGTTCCAATCAGATAAAAAATGTTTTAGTTATCGCAGCATGTGTGTATTCTAAGTTGAACTGAGAAACTCATATACAAAATTCGGTTCCGATCGGATATAAAAAATTTCAATTATCGCACCATGCGTAAAGTGTCTACAGACAAACGGACGGACAAACGACGAGTGGTCAATCCGCCCGTCGACAATATGTGTACCATACTATGCTATCAGTACACAACCATTAAACATGTGCTTTATTGAGTGTTCGTTGATAAACCTGGTTCAAAAGTAAAATGGGTAGTTAATCAAAACCAAATGTTTTCTAACAGATCTATGGAGATACCAAACCATAAGAATTTGAAAAAACTTTGAATAGGATGCATGCCCCTTGTTACAAATTGAATCATCATTAAATTTATATAAACAAGAAGAGAGCCACGTGTCAAGAGGTGATTAATTACTTTCCATGATAGATAGCCTATTGATCTTTATTGCACGGCCACAACTAGTACAATGAAATACGCTTAGGTATATAGTGACCACTATGAAAATATATACAATGCATATTACAATTACACATTAGATGTAAATTTCTTACCAAACATAATATTGATCAGCTTGATTCTCCAGGCACAATTTGTTTTAAATAGTTTTGTTTACACCAAAAATCGAATATTTTCTTAAATGCAGTCCATTCATAGACTGAAATAACCATCAATAAATGAAAAATTCCAGCCATAAGGCAGTGTTAGCTCTGGTTAGATTGGAATTTCCCCAACAGTTGGAAAGCTTGGGATACCAGATGGAAAAGGGAAACAAATCTGGTTTCGCTGACTACAAATTATTACGTTATATCTCTGATATAGTGCGGGAGTTAATGATAGCATGCCAAATCACAAAATATGTGGTAATTATAGCACACCATGGGATATAAAGTATAATACTGGTTACTGGCTATATTCTTCTGCCTCAGACAAGTACCGGCGGCCACACATCCATTAGCATGCAATACAAGTGTAGACTCTCCTGACGAGGGAAGGTCTTCTTGCACTTTGAACAGGTATATTGGTCAATTGGTATATAAGTGGAAATCTCCACGAGTGCCATTTGAATACCACTGAACACGAGTGACATTTGAATACCATTGAACACGAGTGACATTTGAATACCATTGAACACGAGTGACATTTGAATGCCATTGATCACGAGTGACATTTGAATACCATTGAACACGAGTGACATTTAAATACCACTGAACACGAGTGACATTTGAATACCATTGAACACGAGTGACATTTGAATGCCATTGATCACGAGTGACATTTGAATACCACTGAACACGAGTGACATTTGGATACCACTGTAACACGAGTGACATTTGAATACCATTGAACAGGAGTAACATTTGAATACCATTGAACACGAGTGGCATTTGAATACCACTGGACACGAGTGACATTTGAATACCATTGAACACGAGTGACATTTGAATACCACTGAACACGAGTGACATTTGAATACCATTGAACACGAGTGACATTTAAATACCACTGAACACGTGTGACATTTGAATACCATTGATCACGAGTGACATTTGAATACCACTGAACACAAGTGACATTTGAATACCACTGAACACGAGTGACATTTGGATACCACTGTAACACGAGTGACATTTGAATACCATTGAACACGAGTGACATTTAAATGCCATTGATCACGAGTGACATTTGAATACCATTGAACACGAGTGACATTTTAATACCATTGAACACGGGTGACATTTGAATACCACGGAACACGAGTGACATTCGAATACAATTGAACATGAGTGACATTTGAATACCACTGAACACGAGTGACATTTGATATTTATGGGCAAGTCTGGAAATAGTGTGTATACATTTGCAGAATGAGGCCCACAGAGGGTTAATCTAGTGACGCTGGGAACTTCATCATCCTGCTTATGCCTCAACTGCTATGGTAAACCCTTGATCAGATTGAAGTTTACAAGTTTAAATTGGTGATGTTCACCAGTTAGTCACCTAGAGTGTGGATTATTTTCTGCAAATTAGCGAATATAGAAACTGAATAGAAGGGGAAAAGGATTAATAATAATGTTAACTTGAGAAGTATAGATACTTCCCAGAAGATGTGAGGCTTAAAGCAGAATGAGATCCCCCGAGGGTGGATTTTGTGAGTCTAGCCTGCTGTGCGGGGTAGCATCACGAAAATCATCATCTGGGGACCTAATTCTGAACATATCATACGCACTGTTTCCAGGGTCGCAATGAATACCATGGATGGGTCATTCTTTGTGTGATTGCATACGTGTTCTCAGGTGTCTGAACTTCAGAGAACAAATTTCCCATTTACATGCCTTTCTCCGCTATGGGATTTTAGTTGATATTACAGGAATTGAATTGAATTTCTTCAAACAGATCAAACACACAATAGGATGATCGTCAGTATGCAGTCGCTTTAATCACGATTAATCGCCCGACAATATGCCTTCAGATATATACCATAAGTATAACTATTAGACGTCCTGGTCCGTCCTCATTTCATATGCATCCAGAGAGACGGTTGGCAATTAGCACACTCAGTCCACACTCTTACCATTATAACGTTTATCTTCTTTATTTTCAGTTATGTATTACACCACAATTATAAATACTCTGTATATATGCTTTATAAACAACTGTGGTGTAATACATAACATATGCATGGCTGTCATCTTGTAAACAAATACTGTAATTTCAACTTTGTATCGGGAGAGGGGTCTCCTGTAAGTTTCTGTAACTTGTACCCCAATCCATTTGTAAATTGAATAATTCACAATAAAATATGTTTAATGTAGTCTCGAATGGGTCCGCATGATTCGACTTCTCGTCGGAATGAACTACCTTATGGACAACGAGATGACTCAGAATTTTGACACGTTTATCGCACACATGACGCATTTGTGTCGCCGCACATCTCGTGAGAATGTTTGTGTATTGTAAGTTCGCGTCGACGTGTGTATGAGCGTCCACATGTATCGCATTGGTATGGTCGCACATCAGAACGACGGATTTCGTGATAACGAACACTAATTTTCCAACCTAAACGCTTGACACAGTGCTCACATTTGTGTATTTAAACGTTGCTGAACGTGAATTGCTTTATTTCACTCAATCATATAATTTGTATGGAATACAGAGTGAAAAACGTATATACAGAGCTATATCCACAATGTTAGTATGGCCGTTGCGTTTGGCAGTCGAGGTCCGTAAGTGTCATCCGTCGTGTTCTTCGCCATCATCATCATCATCGTCATCATCGTCGTCATCATCATCAGCATCATCATCATCATCATCGTCGTCGTCTTCGTCGTAATCATCATCCTCATTGTCATCATCATCGTCGTCGCCGTCGACGTGTATGACACTCTCGTGCGTAGTTAAATGTGACGGCCGCCAAAAGCCACAGCCGCAAATAGCACACACAAATGGTCTCTTATCCATGTGGATTCTAAAATGCACTTGGCGGAGGTCGTGCGTGGCAAACGCTTTCGGGCACTTCTCACATTTGAACGGAAGTTCCCCGCTATGTTTTCTCGTATGAACTCTGAGTGTAGATGATGCGGGGAAACGCATTAAACATATGTCGCATTGGTATGGCTTTTCATTTGTATGAACGCGCATGTGTGACGTCAGGGAATAAAGAAAGGAAAATCGTTTCTTACACACACTGCATACATGCTCTTTCTCTTCAGTGTGAACTTTCCCATGTCGACGTAAATGATCCAGTCTATTAAACTGTTTATGGCATATACTACATTCGTGAGACTTTGTTCTGTTGTGAATAACCTCGTGCCTCGTGAGATGTGATGCAAAACTGAATGTCTTTGCGCATGTCGGACATTTGAATTTATCGGTGTGCTTTGATTGGTGCGAATTGAGATCTCCTTTTGACACGAATCGGGATCCACATTCCTTGCACTTGAACTTCTTCCCCTCTCCGTGCTCTCGAGTCACGTGTCTCCTTAATTGTAGTAAGTGTGCATACTCCTTATCACACTCGGTACACTTGTGGTCCTTTTTCGTATGCGCCCTCTGGTGTTTATCCCTGGTTAACTCCCTTGTGAAGCCTTTACCGCAGTGCTTGCACGTAAATGACTTCTCTCCAATATGCGATCGCACATGCTCTTGGAGCTTCATCTTTGACGAAAGTTTTTTCATGCATATATCACATTTATACTCAGCGCGCATTATGTAATATTAGAATTCACTGGTCACTGAAATGATGAAATATAATGAATAAGTGCATGTTCAAATTTTTTTCAGATACCTAGGATTCCCTATTGCGCTTAACGAAATTACATCCCCATTGCGCAAAAGTGCAATTAATATCTCCCTTGTGAGATCGCCCCTCTGCAAATAGTATAGAATCCGAATTTAGACCTACATGTAGTTAGTCATCAGGTCACCAATAAAATCAACCCATTGCACTATGGACTACACCATTTGTATTATAGGGAGTTTATGTAATGTGGCTAATTGCGCTTTAGCGCGATAAGGAAGATTTTTAGTTGCACTTAAGGCAATTAGCTCATATTGCGATTAAGCGCAATAAGTATATTCATTATTGTGTTTAATCGCTATTAGAGATTCCTTGTTGCTCTTAAGCACAATAATATATTTCCTTATTGCGTTAACGCAATTAGAGATTACTTATTACACTTAAGCTCGATTATTTATTAAATGTCAAGTTCGTTTCACATATATATGCTGGCCGTGCAATTTTACAATTATATATTTTTAACTGAAACACATTCGTTCTAAACTTGTGTTAGTGTAAACAATATTTATTTGAACAAAAGAACAGAACATCACATTGACAATTATACATATTGAGCAAAAAAAACATAGTTCAAATGAGGATTAGATAACAAGCCATGAGCCTATGGCTTTTATAAAAATCTTTTCCTCCAAAAATGTTACCCCGAGTGTCAATACAGACAGCTACAGGGTAAAGAGGACGGGAATTTGAATATTGTTCTGTGTTTTCAAATAAATGTTGGGAAGTTAGTTAAGCGATTGCAGGGATCAGAAAGATGGAGGAGTGATAGAAGGGAGAAGATTATGAAATAGACAAGACAGATAATAAAGTAGGTAGAAAAGAAGTGTGATAAATGCTGTATACAATAATCCCTCAGTCATAATCTAAATTTTACATTATGGCGTTAAATCATGGTGTATTGTCCAATATAAAAACGGAATTAGACCCCAAATATGTCTCGGCACCCAGGAGAGATGATGCATGAAAATAAGTATATATTAGAAACTTGTGTTCGATATTAACATGTTCTCTCTCCCATTCTCTGTTAACTGGTACTCAGTATTCACCTCCTCGAGGGTTCCAAACTTCTTATCACAAAAATTAATATTTTAAGGAACAACTTCGGAAAACAAAACACGCGTAGATAGATGTTCCGCGTCTAGTGATGAGCGTGCATGTGATTTTAACTTTAACACAACATGTCACGTGATGTTGTCCATAAGTGAACAAAATGACCCCAGAACAAAATTTACCCCCACCAAATATACTTAATACTAGTACGGGCCTAATTTTTTATAATGTTTTCAAATTCCATAAAAAAACAGGTTGGTTAAAAATAAACAAACATAATTGTTGTCACATAAATGCTTCATATATAGGAAAAAGATATTTTATTACTTTTCAATTTGATGTATCCCCGTTTAAAAATTGGTTCAGAAAAACTCCATTTATGAGCACCGGATGTTAAAATCTCTCGTTCGAGATGGTGTCCGCTAAACTGGGTGAAAGAGTCGAATTTTTACAACGACTTGCGCTTCAAAACCACAATCAACGGTAAGTAGTACATATATCAACGGAATAGGTTACTGATCGAACCAAACAATCACGTCACAAGACGGCCTCGTATTTATTGAGAAAAATCAGTTTCATAAACCCGGAAGCGCAAGTCGGTGTAAAAACTCGAATCTTGGACCCAGTTTACATTAGTCCAATGCATGCATTTATGGTTTCACTTCAAACTGTCGCAACACGAAGTTTTTCAGTGGGAATAGGTACTTTAACCCAGAACAAACAACATACTAAAAATAAAAAAGAATCAAGAAAGGCGGGAATTGATTAATTTTGTGAAATAAATTTGTCATAATTTGGTAAAATACTCTATTTAAGGCTTTTCAAGAATGTTTATAAAAAACTTTATTTCACAAGGCCTTTCATTTATATATCCATGTTGTAGAGTGCACAACCCTGATTATAGAACATAAAACCTTTCCCAGATTCGTTGAGTATTTTTTGAGTTATGTGACTCCAAAATTTGGAGTTTATCTAATTTCGGAGCCTCAATTTATAAAAATCATTAAAATCCATTTTTTATGGTCTTGTATTTTAAAAACTAAAGAAAAATGAATGGATTTCTTGGTGGTTTAATCATTTCCTCCCTAGGTCTTGCACAACATATGATTTATGTATGCATCTACGATTGAAAGGACAAAAATATTCTTAAACAAATTGTGTGTATGGACTTAGCAAAATTTGCCTGTGGTCCGGAACCAGCATGATGAATTAGCATATTTGGGGTCATACAACTCAATAAATATATATCCATTTTCCCTGTATTTTGCATAATCACTTTAGTATATATTGTTAAAACACTGTGCTCAGACCTGGTACACTGTGGAATCACCATTGCTCATTCTGTATATGGGCCCCATAAAACCTGGCAGCCTATTCATGAACCATGCTTCTATTTATCCAGTATGTGAACATTAATATTATTTTGAACCTGAAAATTGCATAAATCCTAACATTTAGTGGTCTAGCTCCAGAGAAATGCACACGACTACGTATGAGAGACCATGGTTCTGCCCGGTGTTAGAATTTTTGTTAATCTATAGAACAAGAAAATCGCAAAATCCTAGCATCTAGACTGGCCTCAAGCCTTCATAGTGTTGGAAATTTCAAAGCCCATACTCACCCTTATAGGTTGCAAATTTTCAAACTGATGACAATTTAGTCCAGGAGATATTGGTATACTTCTACACCCCCCCCCCCCCCCATGACTCAACTTCACCCCACTAATTTTTTTTTCTTAATGACTCTGAATGACTCTTCTAATTTTGTTCGGTTGTTAACAAGAAAATAAAGTGGCCGCAGAGACTCCAGACAAGATGGCGTCCATCATGGCGGCCATTTTTTGTTATATGCACCAGGTCTCTTTAATCGCCGTTACAGTAAAGATGATGTCACATGCGGTCCTGTTTTCCGTTCGATACGTTATGGTAATATACAACCCTTACAAATTAGCCAAAAATCCGACACAAAAATCCAATATGGCGGCCAAGATGGCCGCCGAAATGTGAAACATTTGCTATTTTCGGACATTTCACCACCTTTCGTTTGTCTCTGTTGAAAAATACTGGCTCCTTGACGCGATTTTATACATTTATCGTATAGAAAAGTCATTGACGAACACATGCGGACCATAATATACATTCCTTGTTGGATATTTTTGTCCGTTATCACGTTTTCCCAAATGCCGGTATAATCCGGTCAAAGCCAAAACTACGCTAATAACGCAATGTCTGTTTCGAATCAATTAATGTTATTGCTATCACAACAAACCCACGCGTATATATGTGCAGGAGATACTCGAGCTAGGATTCCTCTTATACCTGAATCAAGAAATATTCACCCAAATCCAAGATGTGGGCCAAAATGGCCACCTGAAATAGAAAAATTGCCGAAAATCGCTGATTTTAACATCAGTGACAGCTATTGTGACGACAACTCCACACTTGCTTACTATTGTGAGTTGGGAACACTCAGTCGAAGAACTGTGCTTATATTGCATCCAAATAAAAGTAGCCCAAATCCAAAATGGCTCCCACAATGGCGGACAGATTTAGAAAATCACCGAAAATCTCTCATATTCACATCATTGGGCATTATTGTCGAGACAACTCTACCCATGCTTACAGCTGAGTTGGAAATAATGTGGAGTAATTATCTTACATCCCACGCAAGACATGGTTTCCCAAATCTAAGATGGCGGCCAAAATGGCGACCGATATTTGAAAACACGCCCTACATTCCTTTACTTTCTTACGATGGGCGTTATTGTTTCGCGAATTCTACCCACCATTACATGTTGATATGGAAAATTTATATGATGTATTCATTTGAGTTTGGCAATTGATACTCAAGGTCAAGATGGCAGCTAAACTTGAGACCAGAAATTGAAAAGAAATCGATATTTCCCCATACAAATTTATACTTTTTGTCATAATATCGATATGTATGGACGAAACTGTACACAAACCACCTCTTAGTTCAACTTAAAACGTATAAAAACACATAACATTACTCGCATCCTTCTGGAAGTACGAAAACCCACAATTAATATCGCGATGTGGCATTTCGAAATCCATTCGACACTTCGTGCCGATAATGGCCGTAACAGTAGGTGCACCGAATAGCCATATTAGAACAATCACCTGATAACAGATTCTGATTTGCCACGTTATTAATGATCTGGACCAGTTTCCATTTCTTTGCCTGATAAATCTAGGTCACTCACACGGGCAAAGTATTTAACCCTTTACCCAACAAACCGGCCAAAACCGGCCAAATAAAGCTTCAACAGCCTAAAATATCTTCGGTCTGTCTCAATAGAACCATACAAATATGGATATCATTGGAACCGGCTCATTGACCACATTGTGATGGTTACAGTTATGCCCTGTGCCAATGCATTCTCTTATATATGCGAGTCGACCATAGGTCGCCTCGCATATATAAGAGAATGCATTGGCCTAAAAAAAATCTTTTTTTAACACTTTTTACCATTTTTTCTTACATTCTTTAACAATTTTATAATTTTTAATGTGTTAAGCCAATGCATTCTCTTATATATGCGAGGCGACCTATGGTCGACTCGCATATATAAGAGAATGCATTAGCACAGGGCCCTTCTGTTGGGTAAAGGGTTAATACTTCCTGGGAGTAGGGTCCCTCTCGTCATATCGTTTCAAACAGTTAATTTTCCGGTGTCAAGCTTAAGATTTTAAATACTTGCTAAATATGGGATTTGTTCGTCATCTTGAACTAGAACGGCATATGGTCTATAAGTATACAAACTTACAGGTCATCTTTATGTTTGTCTTTCTCATACCCCATGTGGATAGCCACGTGTACACCTGGCGAACTTCCCAGTTAACTAGTCATTTCTCAATTGATGGTTCAACTCACAAATTTATCGAACGTATTGGCATACGTGGACAACTTCGGTAGTGTTTCGAAGGTAGCTAGCTGTCTAATTCCCTTGGGCAGATGCATATCTGCTACAGAGAAGACCATAATGTACCGACTACCCACACTTCTTGACCATGATCCTAAGCAAACTGTGTAACGTCCCGCATTCGTCTTGTCGAATATCTCCCAGCAGAGAAGAACAATACTCGCGGTGCCAGTTTGTGGACATGCACCATGACAGTGGGAATGAAATGATCCACGGCATACACCCCCACACCAGGTCCATGTTTCAGATATAGAATGTCATGCGGGTTGGTGTTTTTGGTGTGGTAAGATTGTGTTTCCACATCCGTTTCAAGGCCGTTCTTAATAAACTTAACCAGACGTATAATTTTGTCTGGGTGATACTATCCTAGCCTCCACAGTCGGGTGGGCTAATGGATAATGTCTTTATGGAATGAAGGTATGCGTTGTTGTTATCCTCTCTCAAGGTTAGTGGCAGTATGTGGGTTAGGAAGGCGACGACCTATGTTGGAACTAATAGTTGGCTTATGTGCCGTTTCGTTCAATCCATACCTCGGGCTTGTTGTCTGGTCCTCATTTCCATACATTATCTCTTCTATTTATGCATATTTGTATCATCTGTATATTATGTTATGTTGGATTTGGAAATAAAAATATGTTTACACTAATCCATACATATTGATATTATGACAAAAAGTTAAAATTCGTATGTGACAATTTAGACTTCTTTTCAATTTCTGGCCACCGGTTTGGCAGCAATCTTGATTGTGAGAGTTGGCCAGACTCAAATGAATACTTCATATCAATTTTCCATATGAACATGTAATTGTGAGTAGAATTATCGTAACAATGACGCCCATAGTAAGAAAGTAAAGGAATGTAAGCTTGTTTTCAGCTTCGGACGCCAATTTGGCCGCCATCTTCGATTTGGAAAAAAATACCTTCAACAGATGCAAGGTAATTACTTCACGTCAGTATTTCCAATTCAACTGTCAGCAAGTGTGGAGTTGTCTCGACAATAATGCCCAATGATGTGAAAATAGGGGAATTTCGGTGATTTTTTCAAAATTTGTCCGCCATTGTGGGCGCCATTTTGGATTTGGGCGACTTTTATTTGGATGCAATATAAGGACAGTTCTTCGCCTCAGTGCTCCTATCTCACAATAGTTAGCAGGTGTGGAGTTGACTTTAAAATAACTCTCACTGATGTTAAACTCTATTTTCTATTTCAGGTGGCCATTTTGGCCGCCATCTTCGAATTGGGTGGACATTCCTCTACTCAGTTATAAGAGGGATCCTAGCTCGAGTATCTCCTGCACATATATACGCGTGGGTTGTGTTATAATAGCAATAACAGTCATTGGTTCGAAACAATCATTGCGTTATTAGCGTCGTTTTGGCTTTGACCGGATTATACCGGTATTTGGGAAAACGTGATATCGGACACAAATATCCAGCAAGGAATGTATATTATGGTCCCCATGTGTTCGCCAATGACTCTTCTATACGATAATTGTATAAAATCACGTCAAGGAGCCAATATTTCCAACAGAGACAAACGAAAGGTGGTCAAATGTCCGAAAAATAGCAATTTTTCATATTTTGGTGGCCATCTTAGCCGCCATATTGGATTTTTGTGTCAGATTTTTGGCTCATTTGTAAGGGTTGTATATTACCATAACGTATCGAACGGAAACAGGACCGCATGTGACATTATCTTTACTATAACGGCGATCAAAGAGACCTGGTGCACATAACAAAAATGGCCGCCATCATGGACGCCATCTTGTCTGGAGTCTCTGCGGCCACATTTTTTCTTGTTAACAACCGAAAACAATTAGAGGAGTCATTAAGAAAAAAAACTAGTGGGGTGAAGTAGAGTCCTGGGGGATGCAGAGGTCTACCAATATCTCCTGGACTTATTTCAGTCCACAATTTTGACCACTAGTTACGAAGTACACCAAAGTAACTAACGACCGAAACTATCCGTACTCAAGATAAACAGGCAGACTAACATATATACACCACTAGTCACGAAGTATACTAAATTAAATAAAATAACTAAAATGACCATACACAAAATATACAGACAGACTCATTTATAGACACCACTATATAGTCACGGACAATAAACTAAATAACAGAACCAAATGATCATAATCAAATCATACAGACAGACTAGTGTATAGACACCACTATAGTCACGCAGTATACTATATTAACACCGAAAAAATTAGCAGTTAGCTCAGTTTTCTGAATTTCCCGACAATTTAGTCGCATAAAGTCAATAAAATACGCGGAGGAATCAAAAAAAGATATTATACACTCTGAAGAGTATATACAAATATATATGTCCCTCCCGGGTGTGACTAAACACCACCCGGACCAGCTCAGACCAGTAGACTATAGGAGTGATATTAATGGCAATATAAGTACAGGGGTGTCTCGGGGTAAATTTAGTGTCCATATATGTGCGAGAGTATTAATGAAACCCAAATACGCACGGAGGTGGACAAGTTCGAACAGAAGTGCCGATATTAACCGCTAAACTTGCCAGCTTATTCGGCGATGGCGGCATTTTGGGGTTTAATTGCCAGGCTTTCGTGTGTGACTCGCCCTTGTTTCTTCGTGATTGTAGTCGAGGGTAGTTCCGCAACACATATGTACAGTCTACCGTACAGTGCCATATAATTGCCTCAGATCTGTGGAGAAACAGTGCAAGACCATTAAAATTATTCCTTCCACAACACAGTTCCTGGGCATATACGCTATACTGTGTAAGGAGTTATTAGAAGTACGAGGACATTACGGGGGTCCGGGCTGTGATTGTTTTATTGCGGGCGCAATATTGTAATTATGGCTGAATCTGGCAAGTTTAGGGGTTAATATCGGTCCTTCTGTTTGGTCGTGACCATCGTCCGTGCGTATGTGGGTTTCATTGACACCCGTGTAGAGATAGGGACACTAAAATCACGACTAGACACCACAGGGGCGGACCGGCTCTTAGCTTCGTTATCGGTAAACATATTCGCCGATGGCGGCATTTTGGGGGGTTAATTGCCAGGCTTTCGTGGGCGACTCGCCCTTGTTTCTCCGTGAGTATAGTCGAGGGTAGTTCCACAAGACATTAAAGGAGTTATTGGAAGTACGCGGGCTATACGGGGTTCGTGCTGTGAGTTTGTTATTGGTGGAACACATTTGTAATTATGGCTGAATCTGGCAAGTTTAGGGGTTAATATCTGCACTTCTGTTTGGCTGTGACCGTCGTATGTGCGTATGTGGGTTTCCGTGACACCCGTGTACATATAGGGACACTAAAATCTCCACTAGACGCCACGGGGGCGGTCCGGGCTGTTAGCTTCGTTATCGGTAAACATATTCGGCGATAGCGGCATTTTGGGGGTTAATTGCCAGGCTTTCGTGGGCGACTCGCCCTTGTTTCTTCGTGAGTGTAGTCGAGGGTAGATCTGCAACACATATGTAAGGAATTATTAGAATTACGAGGACATTACGGGGGTCGGGGATGTGAGTTTTTTTTATTGGGGGCACAATTTTGTAATTCTGACTGAATCTGGCAAGTTTAGGGGTTAATATCGGCACTTCTGTTTGGCCGTGACCATCGTCCGTGTGTTTGTGAGTTTCCATGATACCCGTGTACAGATAGGGCCATTAAAATCACCACTATACGCCACAGGGGTGGTCCGGGCTATTAGCTTCGTTATCGGTAAACATATTCGCCGATGGCGGCATTTGGGGGTTAATTGCCCGGCCTTGGTTGGCGAATCGCCCTTGTTTTTTCGTGAATGTAGTCGAGGATAGTTCCGCAACATATATGTCAGGAGTTCTTAGCCGTATACGAGGGCGAAACGGGGGTCCGGGCTGTGATTGTTTTTATTGGGGACACAATTTTGTAATTTTGACTGAATCTGGCAAGTCTAGGGGTTAATATCGGCACTTCTGTTTGACCTTGACCACCTTCCGTGCGTATTTGGGTTTTATTGACACCCTCGCACAGATATGGACACTAAAATCACCCCTAGACGCAGCAGGGGCGGTTGGGGCTGTTAGCTTCATTCGCGGCGAACATATTCGCCGATGCCGACATTTTGAGGGTTAATAGCGACCCTGAGTGTGTTTCGATGACACCCTGCACTTATATTGCCCTTAAAATCACTCCTATAGTCCACATGGGCGGTCCGGGCTGGTCCGAATTGTGTTTAGTCACACCGTCCCTGACACATGTTTAAAATTTCAATCGAAAACTACGTAAAATAACAACTTAAAATTTAAAACTCCCATAGTAAATGCATGGCTCAAACCACGTGGCTTAAGGTTTGGATTCATTTCATCCCAATGTGCAACAGTGAAACTGATTATCCGTAAATGGTCTATGGTACACATGGGTGTATCTATAATAGTATGTTGACTATATTCCTGGTCCTAGCCTAATATAGATAATGCCAAGAATCTCTACTCTGGCTAATTCCATGCAGGAGAGATCATATTCCACCTATAACAAACCTGGTGAACTTCCTGGCGTTTGGGTAGGGAATCTTATAAATTCGAAAAAATAACGCGGGAATATATCTCTTTGTTATTATCTGTTCTTTAGTATAATGTACTTCGATGCAGGTTAAGGTCCCAACTCAAAATAGCATGATTTTATGTGACTTCTGTTAGCCGATATCGCAATAAACATTGAAATAATTACCTAGGAGAAATTCCATAATTGCAAGCGACGCAAAGCTAAATCCCTCAGAGTCACTTAAATCGTGAAATTTCGAATTGGGACCCTCACCTACAGTGAATTACCTTATTAAGCAAACGATAATAACAAAGACATATATTTCCCGCGTTATTTTTTCGATTTTTTTAAGATTCCCTGTCAAAACTTCAAAAAGTTCCCAGGTTTTATACTGGTGGAATATGATCTTTACGGGCCTTAGTAGAGATTCATGACATGACCTAGGGCCAATAATACTATAGTTGAAATGAGATCTATAAGTACACGTACGTTTCGTAAGAACACAGAACTCGCTAATCCTGCTATAAATCATGCGAAATAGTGAAGTATTCGGTGTTACACATACACAGAAGTCACTTACCGTCCAATTCGATCCTCACGCACTAAACCATTAACATTCACAACCATTAATTTAATATTTCAATAGCTGTGTCTCATCAGTTACCCACATTGCAGCGATATTAGTCGGCGTCGATGAATGGTTATCACGCACTAAACCATTAACATTCACAACCATTAATTTAATATTTCAATAGCTGTGTCTCATCAGTTACCCACATTGCAGCGATATTAGTCGGCGTCGATGAATGGTTATCACGCACTAAACCATTAACATTCACAACCATTAATTTAATATTTCAATAGCTGTGTCTCATCAGTTACCCACATTGCAGCGATATTAGTCGGCGTCGATGAATGGTTATCACGCACTAAACCATTAACATTCACAACCATTAATTTAATATTTCAATAGCTGTGTCTCATCAGTTACCCACATTGCAGCGATATTAGTCGGCGTCGATGAATGGTTATCACGCACTAAACCATTAACATTCACAACAATAAATTTAATATTTCAATAGCTGTGTCTCATCAGTTACCCACATTGCAGCGATATTAGTCGGCGTCGATGAATGGTTATCACGCACTAAACCATTAACATTCACAACAATAAATTTAATATTTCAATAGCTGTGTCTCATCAGTTACCCACGTTGCAGCGATATTAGTCGGCGTCGATGAATGGTTATCACGCACTAAACCATTAACATTCACAACAATAAATTTAATATTTCAATAGCTGTGTCTCATCAGTTACCCACATTGCAGCGATATTACGGTCGGCGTCGATGAATGGTTATGAGAACTGGGGGAAATAACTACTTCATTGTGGATACATCTGCGCATGCCGTAAACACAAGAGGTGTGACACAGTTTCCCTCCAGTGGTGATGTGGAGATCGATGATCTTAACAAAATGTATTTAAATGGACAATGCATTTCGATATTTATTTTGTATGTCTCAAATAGAGGTTGAGCTGTCCCAGTGGGACCAAGGATACCCCCACTGCACATGATATAACTATATATGACCCGCCATATCAAATCCAGTCGTAAGTCGGGATTTTTACCCTGTGCCAATGCATTCTCTTATATAAGAGAATGCATTGGCCTAACAATTTTTTACAATTTTAATAATTGTTTCTTGTATTCTTTAACAATTTTATAATTTCACCCATACAGAGCCCGAGACAAACATGAGCAGACGACACTCTTCTATATGCTTCTATATATGTGTGGGGCTCCCCGCAGGGTAATGGATGTTTTTTTATTTTATGTCCTAAAAATTGTAAGAAACATTTATTTTTAAAAAATGATAAAAAAATTGTTAGGCCAATGCATTCTCTTATATATGCGAGGCGACCTATGGTCGACTCGCATATATAAGAGAATGCATTGGTACAGGGTCACATATATAAAGGTGAGACTGTCCCAGTGGGACTAAGGATCTAAAAAAAATAATGAATACAAGCTCCGACAGAATTATGCATTTCGCGAAAAAATATCTAAGTCGAAAAAGTGGGATAACTCCACTCAAAACGTCAATTCGAGCTCATAATCGCAGGGGCACAGGTTAATCGCATGAGCACAGGTTAATCGCAGAGGCACAGGTTCCCAAGTTCATAATCGCAGGGGCACAGGTTCCCAAGTTTTTCGCGATGGATAAATAAAATATGAAACTAATGCTGTCGCTTAAACGGTTTATGTCCTCGGTTTGGCATCTATTGGATTCGACAGAGCCTCGCCCAATATATATCCACCTCACGCACATAAACCGCTTATATGCGACGGCACTAGCTACATATTCTATATATATAATCAGTTTAGGGTCATAAATTGGTTATTCGTGTGGTCTGGTGAACACTATTATACGATAGAGCTTTGATTCAATGCACCCGAAACTTACATTCAGCAGATGTGTTTCAATCGCAACCCCCTGGAGAAAATACCACATATATATGTCATGCATTATTGGCTGTCCGGTTACCATAGTGATAAATATCGCCGAGTTTCAAAGCAGAGAAAACGAAAGAGTACACGCTCGGGCAGCATATATGTACGTCAAAAACAATAAATAAATTCGAAGTCGACCATGGGATATCCGATAATTTCATTTAAAGGTACTCAATCCGATCAGAGGGTCCTATATTACTATTTCTTTGGCTTTGGGGGTAAAAAATATTTGATTCGAGTCGAGGAACCCACCCATCAAAGCTCAGAGTTATTAGATATTGATTTTTGAAATTTGTAATTTTCTCGAGATGTGTACTAATAATTGCCCATAAGTTTGTAAATTTCTCGAGATATGTACTAATAATATCCGCAGAAGCCCTCAAAGAGATAACTCTGCCTGGAGTTTGAGAAGCCCTTATTCAAACAGACAAAGATGAATAACTCTAAAACAAGAAAACCATAGTCAGAAATGGTAACGCCACCAAGATCATATTATTGGCCATAAATAGAAATTATAATATTATGATATAAACTAGCTTTCAAATTCTATGTGGTATTTGGGGCGGGCCACCCACCCATGCAGTCAAATCGGTCGAAATCCTGACAGTTCTGGAAAATGGTCCATACCCCATGTTCACCCCCTCAAATATCAAGTTTTCCCGTTTCTCTTGTTATACATTACATTCTTCAAGCTGTCTTTTTTATTACACTAGCTGGTGGGCCCGACTTCGTCCAGGCTGTTTCCCATCTGATTTCCGGCGAAAGGCACGATTTTACCTTGAGTTGACTATTTTGAAAGTCAAGGTAAGGTCGGGGTCATGATTTGACCCGTCCAAAACACTCCCCGGAGAAAAGTATCCCTAGGTATCAAATTTCGTCGAAATCCGACCGTTTTACCCAATTTGACCTTGAATTGACTGTTTAAAGGTCAAGGTCAGGTCGGGGTCACGATTTGACCCGTCCAAAACATGCCCCGGACAAAGGTACCTCTAGGTATCAAATTTCGTCGAAATCCGTCCGTTTTACCCGATTTGACCTTGATTTGGCCATTTTGAAGGTCAAACGTCAGGTCGAGGTCACGATTTGACCCGTCCAAAACACTCCCCGGACAAAAGTAGCCCTAGGTATCAAATTTCGTCGAAATCCATCCGTTTTATCTGATTTGACCTTTGATTTACCATATTGAAGGTCAAGATCTCGCCGGGGTCACGATGTGACCGATCCAAAACACTCCCCGGATAAAAGTAGCCATAGGTATCAAATTTCGTCGAAATCCGTCCGTTTTACCCAATTTGACCTTGTCAATTGTTTTAACGGTCAAGGTCAGGTCGGGGGTCACGATTTGACCCGTCCAAAACACTCCCCTAAGTATCAAATTTTGTCGAAATCCATCTTTGATTACCACACGATCGCATACTTTCCAAATGGTGTGGTAATATCAATATCAGCACATGTGCTAATCTGTGTCGGACTATTTTATTCAGCGGGGTAAGACTACAGCTTTTAAAGCGACCCATTTTTACTTTTATATCGACCTAATTACTAGCCTAGTAACCAGGCCAACAAAAAAGGACAGAATCTCTTGGGATATGCATTGACTGAAGCGCGTGATGAAATTGCAAAGGAAAGTAATGACGGCGATTCCAAATGTGAAAGCGAAGAGAACCCAACACATGACTCTGCTGTGGGGTATGTAATGACTGAGGCGTGTGTTGAAATTTCAAAGGAAAGTAATTTACGTGACTCTATCGGTACGATTGAGTCAGGTACGAGAATACCTAATTACCCATAATCCAATCCCCCATTGGACAAGAACATATTACACAGGTGGCTTTAAGTTTACAATTTCAGCCTGTACGTGACTCTATCGGTACGATTGGGTCAGGTACGAAACTACATAATTACCCAGAATTACCCATAAACCAATCGCCCATTGGACCAGGTGATATTATATTTTCGAGAACATATTACACCGGTGGCGTAAATCAAGTGTATTAATAACGCAATTTTGACTGAGACCATCCTTTTGACGGTGTTTTTCTGGGCCAGAAAAATAGAAATAACAAAACTTCAAAAATTGATATCTGATCATTCTGAGCGTTGATAAGTAGGTTCCTCGACTCGAATCAATTATTTTTATCCCCGACGCCAAAGAAATAGTAATTTATGAGGGCCTGGTCGGATTGAGTACCTTTTTTAAAAAATCGTAATCTGAGTGCATCTCATAAGATTTCGGAGCGTGTACGTGTTCTTGGGGTGGTAAATATCGGTACCAAGTTTCAAAAACAAAATAATTAAACGGGAACATGTAGGAAAACAAGCTCGGACAAAGTTGCACCCCTTCATGAGTGTATCACCCCCCTTTTCGGTACGCGGGATTCAGGGTGTTTTGAAGCCGTACGCGGGATTCATACCCCCGAATTAACTGGTATTCGGGTTCAAGCAAAACAAGCAAAATTTTCACCAAAGTTGGGGTTGAGACGCCCCCCCCCCCCTTACCCCCCTATTTTAGATAGTGGCCGTTTTCCCATAGATCACTTCAGGTGACGCGGCTAGATTCCATTTGCATGAACCGCTCCTTCTCCTCCGTGGTCGTGACGCATTCATGCAAGTGATTCCCCCACTGAACAGATGTTGTTGTGCTACTTAGTATCGAATGTACATGTATGTTGTGTCAAACCTCTCTCTCTCATTCACTCTCTCTCTCTCTTTCATTCTCTCTCTTGTCCAATCCTCTTCACAAATCTCTGTCTATCTACATGTATATTGTGTCTGTGTTATATCTTTGATTTTTTTAAATAAATATTGTTTACACCAATACAATAGCGGCCTTGAAATGTCTGTCAAAATGGCCGCAACTCTAAGTCATGCGACGCCGAAAGCAACATATTGTATAACGACCTAGGAGTGATACTGCGTAATGGTAGTACCATAATGGAACCATACAAGTATGCTGTTAAATATACTTAAAGGTACACAGACCATTAAACAGATCAATTTGAATGAGTGATCGGTCACTGCAATGCAAGTCAAACCCAAGTTCTGGTTGTCCGCTTAGAAATTCAGCATTTTCAGAGAGCAGCTGCCATTTGGACACCATGTTGATTTGAGAATTTTCCCCAAAGCGGATTTTTAGCGGATTTTGTATAATTATGTTGTTCTGCAAACCAGTCCACACATTTTGAGAACAAATTGGCTTCCTTGCAAATTTCTTTCGGGTCTAACTCTAACCACCTAACAACCATATTAGGCCTACATCTAGCGTTTATGAAACAAATTTATTTAACATATATGAACCGTATTTATAAAGAATATTACAAATGAAGTGATAACCGAATATCTTCCTTTTATGGTGTACACATTTATTCCGAACCACCATTGTGTGTCTTATAATGTTTCTTGAGCCCCGAAATAGTACGGAATTTTCGCAGACATATTTCACATTTGTGTTTCTGTTCTCCGCTGTGTGTTTTCGTGTGATAATTCAAACACGGCGAAGAGATGAACTCCTTCAAGCAGATGGTACACTTAAACGGAAGCTCTCCTGAGTGAACTCTGGTGTGAACACGCAGACTCACTTTGTTTCGATACTGTTTGCCACAGATATCGCAACTGTACGGCTTTTCGTCTGAATGTGTTCGTTGATGGACTTTCATTGTGCTCAGCAATTTGAAACCTTTGCCACACGTTTCACATCTGTGTAGCCTCTCGTCGCTGTGTGACGTCATATGGTTCCTTAAAGAACCACGAATTTCTTTTGAACAAATTTCACACTTGCTTATCTTTCCTTCCCCGCTGTGACTCTTCAAATGAGATCTCAATTCAGAGGAACTGATGAATTTCTTCAAGCATATAGAACACTTAAAGGGGCGTTCTCCGGTATGTAGTCGTGTGTGGGATTGTAAGATTCCCAACTGTCTGTACTTTTTGTCACAATATTTACAACTGTACGGCTTTTCGTCGAGATGAATTCTTTTGTGTACTTTCAAATGACTTGTTGTTTTAAAGCGTTTGGTGCAAAATGGACATTTGTGCCGTCTTACGTCACTATGTGTCGTCCGCTTGTGTGTGGCGAGATTCTGTGGTACTTGGAATGTCCGTTTACATAGATCGCATGCATATGGTCGTAAGTCAGAATGTGCTACCTTTTTATGTGTCCGAATATAAGTTTTGCTTTTGAACTTCTTGTTGCATAAGTCGCATGGATATCTATTTAAATCGTTATGATATCGTTTGTGGATTGCTACATAACCAGCCTGGCTGAACGATTTGCCGCACAAGTCACACGAATACGGCCGAGCACCCGTATGAGATCTGAAATGTACTTTGAGAGCACTTGATGTAGCGAACGCATTCGGACACAATTCACACTTATACGGACACTCCCCTGTGTGTTTTCTCATATGAATTCTCAATCTGCCTGAAATGATAAACCTCATTTGGCAGATGTCACACGCGTATGGCTTTTCATTCGTGTGAATCCTCATATGATATTGCAGATAATTTGAGAATGCAAACGTTTTATCGCATACTTTGCACTTATAATTTTTCTCCTCCTTTGTTTTGTGAGTCTCTTGGTGGCTGCGCAAAGTGTCTGTCCTTGTAAATTTCTTGTGACAGACATCGCATTCGTATGATCTTTTACCTGTGTGTACAGTTTCATGCCTCGATAAATGTGACGAGAACTTGAATGCTTTTCCACATGTTCCACATTGATATTGACTTGTGTGCGTCCTCTTATGTGCTGTTAATTCCGGTTTCAATGCGAAGATGGTGTCACATTTATCACATTCATACTTCTTTCCGTCTCCGTGATCGCGTGCAATATGTACCTGCAATAAAACACGTGTATAAATTACTTTCGACAGTTCGTCAATATATCCGTAAGAAAATTAACAATTTACGAGTTTTACCGACTGAACAAAAGGTTGGGACAATATATAGAGTTACCCCGCTTCCTCTAGATAACGAGTCGACGAACTTGTTTCACACATGGTCAAGTAAACTGAATCGCATAAATCTCACATGCATCCGGAATATAATTTATGCAATTTCTTGTTCTATTTTTGTTGTTTTGTTTTTGCTTTTTCCCCCAGCATTGTTAAACGGACATGGCCCATTAAAGCCTCCAAATTATGTCGAAGTAATTTGGAAGGGGTAGAAGATGGGTTGACAAATACACGAAATATTGATTTTCGAGCTGTTTTAAACTTTTCGCACAGAAGTTAAGCAAATGTTTTTATTGCTACAATATCAGGAATAGACTATAACACGGATCGCCCTTTTCTGTACCCTGTCGTGTATTTTGTTTGGGAACCACACATCATGTTCAAAGTTGTATTTTTTATGACTTCAATACGCCTTTCTCGGACATAAAAATGCTCGTAGAAAGGTATTCAGTTCAAGTATTTAGCGAACTATTTCGATACCAGGGGAAATTTAAAAATCTAATGTTATTACGTGTATTTTGGAGCGCAAACTGCCAAGTGGCTTTAAAATGTTTTATAACCATAAACAATAAAAACAAATGTGTACCTGCAATGCGCGTTCATGAGAGTATTTTTTACCACAGTCTTTGCAGACATGTCTTTTCCCCTTGTGAACATTCTCGTGCTTTTCTCTGGCGTCCTCTGAAGAAAAAGCCTTCTCGCAGAAATTACAATCGAATGGACGTTCTCCGCTATGTACTCTAAGATGTATCGATAGTGCCTTTGGTCCTTTACAGAGCTTGTTGCAGATATCGCACTTGTTTACAATGTAAACATAATCCTTGGAATACGGCATTCTTCACTTCGTTCAGATGTTACAGAAGAGATCTTTCATCGAAGTGCCGTCACTGAAATGATATATTAGTCCAGTCAAAATAAGAGAACTGTAGCTTAACCTAGACAAAATTTGCAGAGAATTGAAATTATGTTCATGGTGTGCGGGGACCCATATTAAAAGTCATCGTTTCTTGTAGTACCCATGTGAATTTTCGGTAGATTCTGCTTATGTGGGTACACTGTGAATAAATCCCGTAAACATTTACGACAAAAAGTACCGGCAGCTACGATGCCGTTGGAATCACCCGTAAATTGTACGGTAAAATACGTATGTATAATTGTGCGGTAAATTCCTACAGTAAATTGTACAACTAGTTTGCCATTAAATTTATTTCGGCACAATCTCCAATATACAAAAGCGGTGTTTCTGTTAAAGATGTAAATTTTCTGTAATTATCAAAATCCCCCATAATCGTGGTTGAGGTTAATTATCTCATAAAATTCATTAACCCTTTCAGTGCCAGGGGCCGATCTCATCGGCCCTAATTTACGGTCTGTAGTGTGCCTCGCAAAATTTAGTTTTTGTTTTTTTTTAGAAATTTTTTTTGGGTATGCTTAATCATGCTATAGCGAATTTAAAAACAAACTAGATAAAACCTTAGGGGCATGTTATAACTCACAACTATCACCAAGTATTCATAGTAATAATTGTGATGCCCATGAAAAACGTAAGATTCCCTGGCACTAAACCTACAAAATAAGTCTGGCACTGAAAGAGTTGTTAAAGAATATAAGAAAAAATTATTAAAATAGTAAAAAATTGTAAAAAATAATAACAAATGATGAAAAATTGTTAGGCCAATGCATTCTCTATATGCGAGGCGACCTATGGTCGACTCGCATATATAAGAGAATGCATTGGCACATGGTATATGGGTTGATACAAAAATCGGACTTGGCACTGAAAGGGTTAAACAGTTTATGTCAGTGATGGGGGCTTAAACATATATTGGGCGAGGTTCTGTCCCCTGGTCGGACATAACCGTATTAAATACAGACATTGACGCAAACTTCCAATTGATGAACGTTGAAATTGCGCATGTTTGCAATTGTACAGGTATGCTGAATGATGGGGCATACCTTATAGCAGAGTACAGAGTGAAAATTCAATCAATATCCAGAGATATTAAGAGATCAATTTAACGCCTGCGTGAACTAGAACATGTATATCAAAGATCAAGTTCAAAAGCTTTATTTATAAAGTCAGGCATTTTAAATTACAAACATGAGCATTAAGCTCTTAACTGACTTGTAAAACAATGAATATGTACATAAACAGTAACGTGAATAAAACACAACCTATCTGAAAAATAAATTACATGTATATTAGCTAAAACTTTGTAAAAGACGAGTAAAATCCCTGAGGAGAGGTAAAATCCCTGAGGACAGGTAGCCCTGACTGGATCAAAAGCGTAAGACACAAATTTGTATATTCATATACGGCACAGTAATGTGCACAACGAGTCCATATTTCATTCCCGAATAACACGTTTTGTTCCATTCAGAGATACCTGACCAGAGAGTGCGGATTAAAATACAAAACATATGCATATAATTAGGATATCCTACAGGCACTGCATTTACATTTAAAACCATTCCAGGTTTGTAACATACATTCAAAGTCTTTCATCGTCTCTGCGGTTCTGCATGACTCTGGAAGAGAATTCCACACTTTAGGTGCCATGAATCTAAACGAGCTTAAACCGAAAGTAGTAGTATCAGGTGATGGCAGTTCCAGAGTCTCAGAATTTCTAAAAGAGTATGAACTATGCTTACGTTTCACCAGGCAGTCCAAATAGGAAGGAGTGCTAATGTCCTTCTTTAGTATTTTGAAAACTGTGAGTGCCATTAGTCTGAGTCTTTGAAGATGTAGATGCTCACAGTTTGCAATCTTTAGGAGAAAGTCATAATCAGATGTGTAGTCATTATAGATAAAACGAAAGGCTCTCTCCTGAATTTTCTCCAGCCTGTCCGTAGAGGACACACTGCAGAAATGCCAGGTAAGAGGGCAGTAATTAAAATTTGAGAGGATGAAAGATTTGAAGATACATTTTTTGCCTGAGAGGGTCAGCATATGTCCAAGTCTCTTTAAGACATTTAGTTGCCTTGATGCCTTTGAACATAGCGAATCAATGTGAGTGTTAAACGTCAATTTACTGTCCAGAGTTATACCGAGTAATTTCACTTCCTCGATACATGGGATAAGATGTGAATCATTTATGCCAGTTATAGATTTACTTTTGGGACCCATTGATATTGCTTGGAACTTCTCTGGATTTGCCTTCATGCCATTTAGTGCGAACCACTCAATGAGATGAAGGCTATCAGATTCCAGAGTGCTCCGAACTACATCAGGGTCCTTGTGAGAGAAGGAAATTGTGTTATCGTCTGCATAATTATAAAGGGAGCAGTCCTTCACAAAGCCGAAAATGTCATTCAGAAAGATGTTAAACATGGTTGGGCCCAGTATTTATCACTGTGGTACACCCTTGGTGGTGCACCTCCAGGAACTCACACTGGAGCCAAGTTTAACGCATTGTCTGCGACCAGAAAGATAGCTCCCCATATAAGACACCGACTTTTCACAAAGATTATATGCACGTAGTTTCTCTAACATAAGATCATGAGGTAGGCAATCAAAAGCCTTTGAAAGGTCCATCATTACAGCGGCAACACGTTCATGCTTGTCAAGTGCCCTGCGCCAGTCTTCAATGGCACTTAACATTACATCACTACATCCATGATGCTTCCTAAAAGCTGAGAGAGCGGGGTTAAAAATAGATTCAAAACGCATTTGTAGCTGTGAATTTATCGCTTTCTCAAATAATTTTGATATAGTAGGTAAAATACTAACAGGCCTGTAGTTTTCCTTACTCAAAATATCATTTTTCTTGTGTATAGGTGTCACTTGAGCAACTTTAAGGCTATCCGGGAAAGCAACGACAGACAGAGAGTGGTTAAAAAGATTACTCAAAGGCACGTGGATTGCTGAGTTACATATTTTCAGCATTTTTGCTGATATACCATCAATGCCAGTAGCCTTTTTTGAGTTTAGCTTACATATCTCTTTGGAGAAGAACTCTTCAGAGATTGGTTTCAGGCTAAAAGTCTCTGGCGAAATACATACATCTATAAGAGTTAAATGGAAACACAGATGTAATTGTGATACATGATTGAATGATGAATTGACCATGCATATATACATACTAACTGCATCTATATTCTTATATATCTATTCATGTGTCATGGTGTGATTTTTCAATTACGAGTAATACTATTTTCGACCAATGACCACGAATCGAGCCTTTATTTTATTTTATGTAAAACACTTTGAAGTCCTTTAATTTTTCAATTCCATCTAATAAATGTCCAATTCCTCGGATTGCTGATCATCGATATTAACATTTCCCAATTTTTCCCGGCAGCGCCCGAAGTTTCTGTGATTGCGATCATAGTGTCGGTTATGTCCAATTGATTTTCAGCACGGTATCGGCCGGTCATGTGGTCGGTCCTCTGACATGCAAATTTTATGAAAATGGTTTAAACCCGCACACGCCGTACACGGTTTACCATGTGCAGGACAAGCTGTTCTATCACATTTGTGTGGTTAATTGGCACCGCATAAACCACAGCGTTGATGTTTTTGATACTTTCGATGGAGGTTGGTGTTCATTTTTGGAATTTGGTTGATTTTTTTTCTGATTTTGTGACACGTAGTTGACATCTTGTGAAGATTCAATGTCTTTGGTATGTTTGATATCAATTTTCTCGGTTCTCGCTTTGTCGAGCAACTGTTATTAATGTCATATACCTTTGCCAATTGCACGAAGTGCATATATCCGTGCTAGATATACGCCTTGACAATGAGTCGCGACAATATCGAATCTATCCAGCCATGTTTAGTGCTTTAGTGCCACAGGTCAAAGTTATGAATAGCATTCAAAAGATCCATATATTGAATGCTACGGAACGGGGTTGGGTGGAGCTCCGTGGTCCAGTGGTTAGCGCGTTGGACTTGTCTTCGCTGTCAACACAGCGAGGCGAGTTCGCGGCTGGCTGGTGGTCTGTTGTGAGTTTCCACACAGCAGTGGCTTGGCCGACTTGAGCGATGTGCAATTGTTGGATTGTACACTGTTTGAATCTCGCGCCAAGTTGTGACCCTTGAGCAAGGTCGCTCGTACTGTGTCTGCTTTGCACCACCCATGCATTACAAGGGTACCTGATAATGAGCAGTGAAAGATCTTGTCAGTATGCTAGCCATATGGTATCCTCGCATACTCCCGGCTGTACCTCCCCCTGTCCCCGGGGAGCAGTAGATGGTTACTGAATGTTCAGGCTCATCAGGGTAATAATTGTAAAACTTTGAGCGCTTTGGGCCTCATGGGAAAGGCGCTTTACAAATGCTATACATTATTATCCAATATCGCCACGACTCAGTGACAAGGCTTATTATGATAATATGTGGTCTTATCGCGCGACTTCCCCATCGCATATACCAACACGTGCATCAGGATTCAGATGAAACAATGGACAATCTGGTATCATGCCTCCATTTCGATATTTGTTAAACCTTGTCGCCAATGTGATGTATTGGAGATAATTTAAAGATGATTTACAATCGAACACGTTTAAGAGTTCGTAAGATACTGGTGCAGACATATGTGGTTGATATAAAAGCCGATTAGACACGCCCGGACATTTACCGGACCGAAATAACTGGTAACACTATTTTGTAATTGCTTGAATGTAACTGTACCCACCACCTTATGTTATAATGTTGTATCGGCCCCAGAAAACAGACGAAAATCAAATAAAAAACTAACAGCAACTTCTTAGCACGAGCTATCGTCTGTGGAATCGAGCATATAGTGCTTAAAGGTACTCAATCCGAATTAACGCTCGCAAATTACTATTTCCTTGGCTTCGGGGGTAAATAATATTTGATTCGAGTCGAGGAACCAACCTATCAAAGTTAGGAGTGATCAGACTGTCGACGAGAAGAGCTTATCTGACCAGATAGCGGATGAAGATCGATAAATCTAAAATACAGTGGCTTTTTATGTCGGATATTTGACAACTGGCAAAATTTCGTTGCCCAAAACGTTGATAAATAACAGGTTTTGGGCAATTTTATACCATAGTTGACTGTGGTTAGCATTGTTTTTGGGCAATTAATCGATTCTGATTGACTGAAGCGGCATTTCAAATAAATTTGTTGTTGTTGGAATATGATGATATGCCATGGGGACCGTCCAATCGGATTGAGTACCTTTAAATTGTGGTGGTTTAAGATCACGGTAAAATTCCATCGTAATGGCCGCGTCTGAGAATTTAGACCAATTATACGGTTGATTTCCTCGTAATATTTACGGCATTTTCTGACAGTGTAGGGATTAAAAAACGCACCAACATGACGTATGCTTGGAGTATGGGGCCATGCATTTCCTTTAGATCAAAATGATGTGATGAATTGCTAACCACACCGTGATATGGCATGAAGTTGACATCATTGTGCTATAGAGTCCACAGTGGTCAAAGGATCACAGAGTGCAAAACATGCGATAGTATGGTCTCTGTACGCGAAGAGAGGGTTTATACCCGGAAGATATTGATAAGAAAGCGATTTGCAGGAGGGGGCTTCAGTGTAACATATTTAAAATCCTCTTTGTGGAAACGTGTTATCCAAGATGGCGTCCAATATGGTTATATTACATCAGTTCTTGAAAGAAGTCATTATACGATATACTGTGATATATGAATTGCGCGGTTAAATACCAGTCTGTCTGTAATTAGACTATGGGAGCGAATAGAGTGAACCCGATTGTGTTGTCGGTGGACACATATTACATCGTCTGTATGATCCATGTAAAACGCCAAATACACGATAATTACATAGATTACATGCATGTGTGTATCCACCCTTAGGGTTTATCATCAAATCCTTCTATACAGATAACATTTCATCCGATAACCCCATGAACAGTAACAAGCGGGCGCAAATTACGTTTACGTACATTATCATATTACTTATATATTCTATGAATATATCGCATACTGTTCTATATATAACAGTGGATTTTGAAAGGTTTGATGTTGTAGATATCGAACAAATAATGATCAGTCATACATGTATTCGTGATACTATTCTGAGCACATAGATTTCTGCTTCTATAGAACAGGTCACAGAATCAATACACCCCTATTAAACCCCATGTAATTGTTTAATTACACATGATTATATCACACGATTCAAGATAAATAGTAGAGATAAAACTGCGTTATTTTTTCCGTTTCTATAAGCCCAAAATTCACATTTATCCGTCGCACAAGACCCTTTTTTCGCTTGTTCTATCGTGAGATACATCAGAGCTTGGGGAATGCATACATCTATGATCAAAAATTTCTATTATATATACACTGTAATTATTCGTCCTCGCATAATTCGAGCGTTTATCCGCTCTTATATAGGAACATATATAGCTATTCAATCTTGTCCGAAATTTAATTCGAATTTGGATGCAATTTTCATTTTGAGTGCAATGATATTCCACGACTGTGGCAAGAGTAATCATTTGCGGTCAGTTTACTCCTGTCACGAAATACGCCCGAACTTAACCCTATAGTCGGATTCCTTATGTCGAAAAAAAGGGTCGCGCGTTTTCGGAATGTTAAAAGCGATATGACAACGGTTTCTATACTATGAGTGTGTCTATTTTCAGAATCTACCTATTTCCAGCTTGATATTTTAGTGGAAACAGGTTTGTGTGAGGCTTTTGTTTGTGTACCCCTCTATTTTTGTCCCCGTCCACCTGGTAATAAAAACATGCTATTACCCATGCATATCATGTTCGGTAAGTGGCTTTCTTTGTTCCTGGAAATCGAAAAACATGAAGAGATCTTACCACAAATTGCATATTTACATAATTAATGCGGAAATTTACCATAAAATCATCAGATGAATTGTATTTATGACTGCATTTTCAATTTTCTTTCCCAAATATTAAGGTATTGTATATTCTTAAAATCAGCTACATCACTTATAGACGAACATAAACAATCTACAAGGATAAGTTGATCATATGTCACAAACAAAACTTCGATACATCGATTTTTGATAAATATATCGCAGAAAAGCTAACCCTACCCCCACCCTCGCTGATTTCACAAATCAGATTCCTTTGGTCGAAAAAAAACGGTCGCGCAATTTCGGAATGTCAAAGACGACATGCGAACGGTTAATTTATCAATAGCGTGTCTAATTTCAGAGTTTACCTCTGTCCAGTTGAAATTTTATTGGAAAAAAAGTGTTTTTGGACTGTTTTAATAATTTAAAGAGCGTTTACTTATTATACAAATATTAATCCTCATAACTAACATTCTGGTGGACTGTGCGAGTTGAAATTAACAAAAGTATCAAATATGGAAGTATCCTTTCCTAGTCTACTTGTTTCCAGTCTGACATTTCAGTGAAAACAAATTGTTTGGACGGTTTTTTTAAATTTAAAGAGCGTTTCCTAATTATACGAATATTAACTAACACGATTAGCCTTATCATGAATTGTGCGAGTTGAAATTATGTACATATAAGTCTCCGCGGGTACAGTAATACAGTTGCGATCAAAATTAACGTTGAGCCCTATAGAGAGTTTGAAAATTTACTCAAATGTTCACAGTGATGGAACATAATGGCTATGATATATGCACGGCTCTTACATGTGATCTACCGTAACTACGTGTGATTTTACGAAATTAACTTGCAATATAGTCAGGCCACCAGATACAGTAGTTGATAAAAAATGTGGTTCACATCAATCATATACATCACAATCACGTGTTTCAGTGATAATGTCCACTATTCTACAAATGTAATGTTTATCAAGACTAAAGTTTCAGGATGTCGTTGTAAATTGATTGATGGTGTTTTTCATCAATTGACAAAATTAATGTTTATTGCCAGCATAATACGGAGTTGTGTGCTAACAAATCTGCGAGTCATATTTATGTAAGTGTCAGTCACTGCTTGTTAAAATTGTTCGGTCATGTAGAATTTTTTATATTTTCATGCCAAGCTATGGTGCTTATGGATCATTCTGTTTAGTATTACATTTGGAGAAACCAGACCAACATCGATGTAACAACTACAACAACTCATATATGCCAATGAAATAGGGTGGTATTGTTTCAAATTTTAAACAATGTTATCATGTCCATATGTATTGCTAAATATTACTGGGCATAGATGATTGTTGTTCTGTATAATTCATGGTCGGGTTTAGCCAAATTGGGAGTTTAAATTATGTTCATCTGACTATAAAGAAGACACTTTCTCTGTCCACCCCGGGATACATGTTTCACATACTAAATTAACATCTTAGTCAACATAACAAATCACTCCCTCAAATCCTTTGCCATATAAGAATTAAAATAAATTGTCAGTATAAATAGGCAAGACATCTCTGGACACGTTCCAAGAGAGAATATATTTATAAGAAACATATATGTGCATTATGTGCTTGGTCTTATATATATGGTACAAAACATTAAGGTGTAAGTGACACAGTGCGAGGACAATACTGTGTCGAAGAACATAGTTGAGGGGACCCTTCTATCATCCTTCATAAGGTATTATGATCCCATCTGTTGTGAACAAACCATTGACTTAGACTTAATGGATCGTTCTCCCCCAATCATATACTTGGCTTTGAACCGATAAACACTCTGGACCGTGGTATTTTCCCGTAAATTAGATAGTGTCTATAGTCGGACGGATGGTATTGGTTATGTTCAAATTGTGACACACATATGAAACTGTACATGTTTGTCCCCATGGGCCATTGAGCATTATAAGATCGAGAAACTTAGTCTATGCAACTACCGGAAATTCAGTGGAAATTGCAATTATAGCTCAGGGTCGTAATTCAACGTCAGTGTTTGCGTTTCCGATGCAGTTAACACCCAAATGTGAAATTTGAGATATACATGGCCGTCAGAGTGAACCAAATGTCTTATTTAAGATTAGCAACGGTTGCCAATCAAATACCACAATGGTGTACTAATCATTCATTGGTATTGCCTTAATTTAGTCAGTGTCTAATCACATGGTGCTGGTTTTGTTCAAAGTTGGTCACATGTATGTCTAAAACCATGCAGCCATGTTCTGCATAGGCCACTGATCATTATAAGATCGGGAGACTTTGCCACCCGATAGAACCTTAGCAACGGTTACTAAGCACCGCCTGCTCGGAATTTGCAGGAAAATGCAGCTATAGTTGATATCTATTTACCCATTAAGCTCTACTTTAGTGGAAATTCGAATTTACTTGATTTTCACAGCTATACACGAAGCGTGGAGATTAATTGTGGTCAGAATATTGATGGTGAATGTTGGGTTTCAGTCGCTGTACTGAAGTTCGCCAAATGTAACTGGCGTGGAAAGTGTGTAAGCAAAGCCTATACCGCTATAGTAAAGATATAAGCTGCACCGAAATGTCCATTTATCAGTAGCACAAATCCTGCAAAAACACAAATTCTCCCAGTGTACGTTGGATAGACTTCGATGACAACGATTGAGTTGATGACAACGAACAACTACCATCTATACCTGTGTATGTGTGACACTACATCCCGTTATGATCAACGATGTGGCTTCAAAACTAGTCAGTGGACAACAAGACAGACAAGTATCAAACAAAACAATAATTTAATATGTAATCACATCGTGAAACTTCAGTCTTGTTGGGAATATTTTCGTTTGATTCAACAGACTGCATATTATCGAAATTACAAAACCATTCGACACTTACTTTTGCCAATTACTGTATCTTGAGGCATAACTATATCATATATTGCATCTATTAAATCACGGATAGTTACAGTGGGTCAAACACGAGTGTTAATCTTCATATATAGTTGCGCACGATTGCCAATAAGTGATATTACAACCAATGTTTGAGCATAACACGAAACACAGTGTTAAATTTTGATTGCAACTGTAGCGAGCAAGAATCACCTGACCACACCCATTTGTTTTAAAACTACGTCTGTGTTCATACTTAGTATTTTTTTAGGAATATCAGTACGCGCATATCATCATACGCAAAATGGCGCCATTTATCCAAAGTACTAGAATCTCCATAGGGCTCAGTGTTAAATTTTGATCACAACTGTAGCCAACAAGAATCAACCGATCACATCAAAATTTTCAAAAATACATATAAGGGTCATATCTAGTAGTTTGAACAAGTTTCAAATCGCACCGATCACCATACGCCAGATGGCACCATTTATCATTTTCTGTAAATACGAAACGCTCTCTAAATTATGTTGACCCCGATTTAGGCCGACCCGCCAAAATTCAAGAATGGAAACAAGTCAATCCTGAAAACACACCTACTAGGCATACAGAATCCATTTTCAGATCGCTTTTAACAAACCAAAAATGCAAAATGACATAAGGAATCAGACTACCACATAACGAATACCGCCGAATTTGCGGATATCAGGTACCCCCAGTATATGCTCGATTATGAAACATCGCGCACATATCTCGTATTTAGAGGATTTTTTATATGTACTAATTCGAAAAATGATAAAACCATTTTTGTACAAATTTTGTCTAGGTTAAGCACTAAGTTGACTGGACTAAGTGCATTTAGTATAGAATTAGTTAATATCCATATAAGTTATACATTCTACAGGCCATGTACAATCCACAAGTGGTATCTCTATAATAATATTACTTGCACATACCCGATGGCTGTGTGTGTACAATCCAGATATGGCCGGTCTCCCCGAATGTTGAGTTCTTGCTTTTCACCACGCGGCTTATCTGACTATATGTAGATTCGTGCTGTGTGTGTGTGTATATAGGGGTCACTGATGTGTGGCTTATTAAGTACGTCTATCGCATAATTATTGTAGTCATGACACGCTAATCGTTATGTAATGTAAGATCAGCTGTTACCAGAGTATCACGATCTCTGGTTTAGAAGCTATTGTCATCTATTTGCACACCTGTTGGTTTTATGCGATAAGGATGCTTGTCGATCGATGGCAAGGATGTTATTTGGGACAACTCAGCAATGTCATATCTATGGATAACATAATTATTTGAAAGGAGTTTTAGTCAGCATGTCTCATTCAAGGGCCAGACGCGTGTTTTCGCATAAATTCATGGAGGCAAAAATATTTGTAAGAGATTTTCACCAACGAATTTCTCTGGATCTATCCTGATCTATCCGGCGAAAAATCTTGAATTGCACATATCGTCATCTCCATTGTATTTGAGAGGATATATTGTTATTGTCGCTTATTTGTCTTGGCTCTATGAGATGAAGCTTCGCTGTGCGTCACACTGATGAGTTAAATTTTTTAATGAATATGATATAAGAGCATATAAATATACCCCCATATATTACAATGAAGATTAAAGCAGCCATACATATTTCAACCCAATTAAATGAAAATAAAATTTTAATGTTGATAAAACGTGATACTAACGATTAATCCATGTTGTGAGTTCTATAGCACCACACGGACGTTTGGTAAGTTTTTACTTTTTTTGTTGGGTAAAACATGTTACCAAAATTGGACCAATTTTACCCATGGATGTTGGGTAATGTTTTTACCCAAAGCATGCAAGGTAACATGCAGTTTACCAGATATTAATTCCTCTTCTGTGTTGGGCGATTTTTGTACCCAATATTGAGTGAATAATTACTTAATTATTGGAATAAAATCAACTAATTTTGGGGAATTTATTACCACTAACACTACATGGGGTAACAATACAATTTCGCGACAGTATATTCAGGTCTATCTGGGCAAAAGTATGGGGATTTGCTCTGTGTTTGTACATTATTGTTAGTGCATGAAATGTTTGTGTAATTCCTTGTTTATATTCTGTGGATTTTGTTTGATTATATATTGAATCTTCAGAAATGGAGGAATTAAAGATATACCCGGTATATTAAAGGTACTCAACCCGTAAAGAGGGTCCCCATCTCAACAGATTCCAACAACAACAATCCGATCAGAGGGTCCTATATTACTATTTCTTTGGCTTTGGGGGTAAAAAATATTTGATTCGAGTCGAGGAACCCATCAAACAAAGCTCAGAGTTATTAGATATTGATTTTTGAAAATTCTTATGTTCTCGAGATGAGTACTAATAACTGCCGTCAATTTGGTAACCTGCTCGAGATATTACGCCAAAATTCTATTCAAACAGACAAGTGGGTAAAAATAACGAATTTTTGACATTCTTCTGGGCCAGAAAGAATTCCCGATAATGAAAAATAATAGATTTCTAAAATCGATATCTAACAAATCTGAGCTTTGATGGGTGACTTCCTCGACTCGAATCAAATATTTTTGACCCCCGAAGCCATTGAAATAGTAATTGAGAGGAGTTTTATCGGGTTGAGTACCTTTAAGTTAAAAATAAACGCTCTGTATATACGCCCTGCCACTAAACTCGTGGCCATATTGGATTCACCATGCAGGCCCGGTTCTGTCGTTTTAATGCGACATTTCTAAGTTCTGGAGTAGCTATAACACTTCCATATTGAATTCATGAATATTTAAAAGCTCCTTCCTTGTGTAAAAGTACGTCTGTACACGTGCCAATTTCCCCACATATCTTCTGAGCTGATAATAAACGCTCTTCGTCGATCACGTACAATAATTAGTCCCCCTTTAAGCATCTGAGATCAAAGGCACATTATCCAATTTTTAAATTCCACCATCTGAATGTCGATTCCCGCGCGGTCAGTGGACTGTTCGATACATGACTCCTCGGTCGACACTTTGACATCTCAGGAAAACGGGAACGGAGAATGACGAGGTTTGTCGAATGAGCATTGGGTAAACTTAACAAACGATCGGCCAAGGAATATATTGGTCCAGCGAGGTCAGGGAGAGAACTCTAAATTTTAGTTTGACAAACTCGATCGCAGCCTGATTTGTCTCTCCTGCACCAAAAGACAACTTGCAGTCCCGGGTTGAAATTGTCCAACTGACAACTCCAGCTCTCCGACCTTCGAAATATCCCATGCATGTGGTTGGAAATTTCCTTGATCATGCCTTGAATCTCTACTCTGACTAACGCACGCATTGAGGGATCACATTCCACCAGTACAAAACCTTGGACTTTTTGAAGTTTTGACAAGGAACCTTATAAAGTCTGTATGTTACATGTCTGTCTGTTACAATTGTGGAATTTCTCCCGGGTGATTAATTTAATGTTTATTGCGACATCGGCTCACAAAAGTCACAGAAAAGCATGCAATTTCCAATTTTGACCTTCACCTACAGGAACAGATTAATGACTACGAAATATATTTTCCGCGTTATTTTTTCGACTTTAAATGGTTCCCTGTCAAAACTTCTAAAAGTTCCAAGGTTGTGTGTGCTGTGGAATATGATCACCACGGGCGTATAGCTAAGAGTATAGAGATTCATGGCATGATCTAGAAAATTTCCAACTGATGGACATATTTCAATCCTAATGATGAATATTTTCAACAATGGTTTTGAGTCATCTTGACCCACCATCTCATTCATCATACGTGCTCGGAATTTTTCTTGCAACTTTCTTACCAAAGTTGGCCTTGGTTAATTTTCCAGCTTTATGACACAAATTCAAGTTTTCAACAAATGTGGTTTTGACTACCGGTACCAGGAATAAATTGGCTGGAAATATGAGGAGGATTGCCCTCCTACAGCCCTCGCAAAATTGACTCTTGGAGGGCTATTTTCAGCCCCCCTCCTAAAGTTCACCAACATGAAACTCACCAACAAGAAATTTACTTTGTGAAACCTGTTAGGACATATAACAAAACATTCTGCTAATCTCTGACATCTATAGCCCGCCAGGGAAAATCTAGGAGGGCCCTCCTGGATTTTCTAGACCGCGAATAATCGGGGTCACGTACCTGAACTGCCGGTTATTACTTTCAACTGAATTGGGTGAGTATATCGACATGATTGTGGAGAACGCGGGGCCGGGTGGCGCCTTTTCAAGTTCGCGGGGAAAAGTGTGGTTCACTCCGAGTCAAATAGACCATGGACGTAAATGAGATATACATCGCTGAATAGACTCTTCCCTTCGATTTCGAGACTGCAGCCAATCACGTCATCATACAATGATGAAGAGAACCAGGTCATTTTCTCAAATGGTTTACAATGTACGTATTGACTATTCAGTCATTTTAAGTACACCTTTGACTATTGTATAAATTAAGGGTGTTATGGTGACAATTAATATGATATTGCATTTAATATATATCAAATCTTACATTTTTTTTTAAGTAGACTAAAACATCACATGTATGTATCAAATCACGATTCTACGCATTTTTAATTTAAACCATGGTTTTTAAATTGTGCGGAACTGGGACCGGAACATGCAGTTCTCATAAAAGTTGCAGACAAACCTTTTTTTTGAGCGTCCTACTATTTTCATTCCATTTGTGACGTTTTCTTCATATTTAGATATATTTGGATTTTTAATTCTTCCAAATTCCATCAGGTCAGGGAGAACCCAAAATCGATGTACTAAACCTCGATTTGTGTAAACAACCTCGATCGAGGTTCTTCGAGAACATGTGACCACTGGTGATATAGTGTGGAGTATTTTATCTTACACATATGAGAGGCCAAATTCACATTTAATAATTAATTGTGCTTGATTGCGCTCTAGTCCAACAAATTAGACTTTCGGATTAATTGGAATTTTAATATTTGGACATTTATGGAACATTTAATCCTTCATAAGGAGTAATACAATCGTAAATGTCCAAATATAAAAATATGTATTAATCCGAATAGTCTAATTTGTTGGACTAATTGCGCTCAAGCACAATTTATTATTAAATGTGAATTTGGCCTCCCATAGGTGTAAGATGAAACACTGTGAAATACTCCACACTACCGTAACCTATATTACTTTCACTACATTACTTCCATTAGTATCATATTTGGTTTAGAGTGTTTCCCCTTATATCATGGGTGTATGTTTTGACCAGTGGTCACATGGTCTCGAAGAACCTCGATTGAGGTTTTTAACACAAATCGAGGTTTAGTACATAAATTTTGGGTTCTCCCTGACCTGTCCATGGCTGGACCTTCCTGAAATTTTGCGAGAAAACCTGTGCTAATGCATTCTCTTATATATGCAAGTCATAGTGAGGCTGAAGGGGTCACTCTCACCAAAAAAAGTGCTGAAGGGTACACAGGGTTTGAAAATGTGCTGAAGGGTACACAGGGTTTGTGATCGGAACGAACACCATTACTTAAATTGTATTTATGAAAGTCTGGCACCCATTAGCAGTTTGTTTTCAGTACACTTTATTATTCATTGGAACGTAAACAATTATTCTCTAACAGAAATCATGACAGATACGAAAATTGAATGTCATTTAGAACGACATTTCAAACCCTGTGTACCCTTCAGCACATTTTGAAAATCCTGTGTACCCTTCAGCACTTTTTTTGGTGAGAGTGACCCCTTCAGCCATAGTGAGCCTCTCATATATAAGAGAATACATTACCTTGGCCTTGTAAGTCAGTGCATTCTCTTATACATTGTATATCAAGGCTCCCTATTGGAGACTCACATACATGTATATAATATAATGCACTGGAACAGGTTCTTTAATGGTGCACCAGCACAGCTCCCATCATGAAAGGTTAAAAGTGCAATTCAATTTCGCTTTTAACCCTTTACCCAACAGAACGGCCCTGTGTCAATGCATTCTCTTATATATGCGAGTCGACCATAGGTCGCCTCGCATATATAAGAGAATGCATTGGCTTAACACATATTAATTGTTAACAAATGTAAGAACAAATTATAATGTTTTTTTAGGCCAATGCATTCTCTTATATATGCGAGGCGACCTATGGTCGACTCGCATAGATAAGAGAATGCATTGGCACAGGGCATAACTGTAACTATCACAATGTGGTCAAGGAGCCGGTTCCAATGATATCCATATTTGTATGGTTCTATTGAGACAGACCGAAGATATTTTAGGCTGTTGAAGCTTTATTTGGCCGGTTTTGGCCGTTTTGTTGGATAGGTCGCCTCGCATATATAAGAGAATGCATTGGCCTAAAAAAAATCTTTTTTTTAACACTTTCTACAATTTTTTCTTACATTCTTTAACAATTTTATAATATTTAATGTGTTAAGCCAATGCATTCTCTTATATATGCGAGGCGACCTATGGTCGACTCGCATATATAAAAGAATGCATTGGCACAGGGCCCTTCTGTTGGGTAAAGGGTTAACCACAGCAGAATTATGGGTAACTTTTCAGGATTTAGTCGGAAATATGGCTTGTTGCCATTCATCGGAAAGCTTACCCATAATTCTGCTGTGGTTAAAGGAGTCGATTAATTAGGGCATTACTGTACATAGATATAAGGAGAATCACTGAACTTGGTGTTCATGCCTGCATGTGTAAAGTCAATAAATGTGGCCTGACACCAGGTGATGGGTGGAGTTTATAATTTGACAGCCAAAACAAAGACTGCAACTTAAAAGTCATGTAAAGTTTATGGCGTGCAGCATGCAGTGCTACAATGTTGGCCACTCAGCTGGAAGATTACAATAAGACCAATAAAAAAAAGTGCATGCAATTTTTTAGTAATGCTTTTACTGTTGTAACTCTTTGAAGAGTTGCTTTTAATTACTTTAAATCCTGCATGCATCGCTGTTTTAAAGCGGTAACCTTACCGTGGTTGTGGTAACCTTACCGCTGTGTTAATGGTTACAGCGGTGTTAGTGGTTACAGCAATGCCAGTATGTTATCATGATATTACCAGGGTGAAACCACATTGATGGTCGTCAATTTCTATCAGGATAGCTGATACGTACATGCCAACACCTGACTGAAAAAGTGTCCTTTTCTGGAAGTTGTGGCCCCCTTGCCCTCCGTTTGCTTCCAGCGCCCCTGCAGTCACACCTACTATAGTACTGTGGAATCTCCACACACCTGTATATCTGCCTAGTTCAGACAGACCTGATAGTACTGTAGTGTAGAAGAGATCAAATAGGCCAACCTGTTATATAACCCAGTACCAGCATTAATAGTTAGTGATGCCCAGCTTCCCTGTAATGAATTCCAGCAGTTAATTGTTCATATTATTTGCTGAGTACATTAAGTTGTTTAAAATACCTGTCAGGTGGGATAAATGAATTGGATGGTTAACGAGGAGATAACCTTCTGGTTCGACATGGTTCACTGATTGGCTCTTGACTTAGATTTCTATCACTATTCTACAGTGCAAAAAAGTCATCCATTTTTTCTGTAATGTAGCTGTGTTTATCTTGGTTAAGAAATATCTAGAATATCTGGGTTATCTCCCTCAGTTGTCATCACAATATTAACCCATTTACTTCTGATTCTGAATGGTTTCTTCCAGTTTTGAAACCATATAAAGTCAACTTGAATTTGAGTTAATTGTATATTGGTTAATTGAATATTTAAGTTAATTGTATATCGGTTAATCGTATATTTTCGGTATTTGCATAAAATTCACCTTCTGTTGCCTACCTGTTTATTTGTATAGAGAAAATTCACTCTATTCTTCTTTATTGCTTACCAAAAATATTCCTAGGACTGGCCAAAAATTTGCCCCAATGGGGATAAATTGGTTGTTTTTTTTTTGGTAACTTTTAGAATTTAATATCATTGATTCCATGTGTTCAGTAATCATGTTCATGCTCACAGAAGCAAATTCATAACATACATTGCATTAGATGTGATAATTTTATTGATATGGATGAGAATTTTAATTGTCCACTCTCTATTTTATGGGATATTCTGATAATGTAAGCAGATTACAGCCAGACAAATACCATTATTACTGTCTGGAGATTCCAATGCATTAAGTTTTACTCTAGTGTTCCAAATAAACATGCAGACCCAAATAAACGAGCATGGTGGAAGTTAGTGCTGTGAGTCGGATCTGATAATCCGAATCCGATCCGATCCGAATCCGATCGGATTCGGATCGGATTTACAATGTTTAAAAAATCGGATTTGGATCCGGATCGGATTCAGAATTGTCGTCTGATTCGGATTCGGAGTCGGATTTTCAAAAATGCTGTCGGATTCGGATTCGGATTGTCTGGATCGGACCGTACAATCCGATCTCCATCATGTTACATTTATGGGGTGGATAACTTGGATTCTAAGTTTCTAACACAGTCTCAGAGTCTCAGATTAAGCGTAGGGCCTATATAAATGTAGGCTACTCTTACTGCCATCTTAGTGTGTCAAGGTCAGACGAAATTTCTAGGAAATCTGACGTCACGTTTCCGCGAAAACACATTTTCTCAGAAGGTACAGACTACATACTCCAATCCGTCCAGTCGGTTCAGCCTCCATCAACTTAAATTACAGAGTAGTACAGACTACAGAGTACAGATGTTTCGTTAGTTCGTAACTTCGTACCACCATGTCACTTACACTGTACGTACTACGTAGTGTCTTACACTTACAGTACTGTCACTTAGGTAAGTTAGGACAAAGTTCCGGATTCCCGAATCCCCAATTCCTGATCATCCCGTTAAATTCTCTAATTTTCTTATATGCGTCTACCACCCCATGCATCCGGATATGCTCGTAGCGGAAGACATGCTCGTTGCGGAATAACCACATGGCCTGCGATTTGCACACCGTTCACGGTTAGACACATGTTGCACCGAAACCAACACATACCAGTGGTTGGCGGTGGCGGTACTATTTGTGGCTATAATTTACCCAACTGTACATCAAACTTCTTTAAACATGGATGCAGTTTAATCCTATTTTACCGGGAAGTTAGGCCAAAAATTGTGGCAAAATTTGCATTTCTTACATAAAATTACGATTTCCGTGGTAACAGCCCAGATAATATAGTCTTTGCATACATTGCTATTTCCGCGGATATTCCCTTAATATAATAGACAACATTTTCAGTCATGTTTCTACATTTTCCATTGTAAAAAATTACAATATATGCAGGTCATAGCAAGAACATATGGCATGTCTATAGCAGTGGTTTTACGTTTGCTAGAGACATGCCCCAAAATCAAGTGAGTGCCTCCATGGAAACTAATTTTTCGGGCACTAATATGATTGACATCGCTAACATGTCCAGTTCATTTTGAAGCTAAGATATCATACTTTGAGAGACTGTATGTTATATAATGTATCAATGCAAAGATTCATTAAAATTTGATAAAACTTATATCGAGTAAGTATTTCAGGTCATAATTTTCGTATAAAACCCGATTATCGAACAGTAACATGCAAATTGCGAAACCACAACCGCTCATTTCTGTAGACCGATTATCGCTGTTAACGTTTAAAAAAGAATCAAGGTAAAATAAACCGTGTTTTTATGAAATAACTTACGACAACTAAAGACGATGTGCAAATCGCGGGCCATGTGGTTATTCCGCTACGAGCATGTCTTCCACTACGAGCATATCCGGATGCATGGGGTGTCCACACTGAGTAGTACACTCTACAGTCCCCCTTCACCCCAATGACCCATCCCTTGACCTCAGCAACAAAAGTTTGATGTTGAGACACACATTTTACACAATGTTGTCACACTATTTACAATTTATATGTTGCGGATTTGGGTCGGATTTCGGATTGGATTTCGGATCGGATTTAGCGATACACATCGGATTCGGATTCGTGTTCAGATTCAAAATTGACATCGGATTCGGATCGGATTCAAAATAGCCATCGGATTCGGATTCGGATTCGGATTTTCAAAAATGCTGTCGGATCGGATTTTGGGTTCATGTCGGATCCGACGCACAGCACTAGTGGATGTCCTGATAAAATTTAATACACATGCGGGGTTGAAATCCTGATAAAATTTAATAAACGTGCAGACCCGAATAAACATGCGGGGTGCAAATCCTGATAAAATTTAATAAACAGGGCATAAATCCTGATAAAAGTCAATAAACGTGCTTACCTGAATAAACGTGCAGGGAAGCACAGTTGGAGACAATTTTAACTTTTGGCATTTGTTATTATGGGATAGAGAATATCTTTACTCGAAAGAGATCTGCCATTTTGATTCATGTGACTGCAGGGTTTCCATCCATTTCACGTCCTACTGCCAGTATTACGTTTGACGTCATACGTTTGGTATCAACAACACACATGTAGTTAATAAAATGGTGCAGCTAGCATCACATGTACATGTCGGGCATCAATGAAGAAATAAGAAACCACTCCCCATGATTTTTGTTAACAAAACGTACTAAAGTTTCCAACGAAGGCAAGGAAGCATATAAAATAAATGTGTGCATGGACCCAAAAAGCAACATGCAGGGTGCAAATTTTTAATGGAATTAATAAACATATGCATGTATAGTGATCTTCGTATAAGTATAACAACCAGCCTACGGCCTCATGGTGAACAGTCTTTCCATTTTGATAGGACTGACAAAGCCCCATACCTGGCAAATGCAGGGCCTTTTTATCAGCCCCGTAAAACCCAGGGCCCCAGTAAGGAGGGCAGGAGGCAAGCCGACTAACGAGAGATTAGAGTTCAAAATGGGAACATGCGAACAGTAAACAGAAATAAGTTCCACTCAGCAAACTTCTTAAAAAACATGTGGGTACAAAATATGATTAAATCATTCATGAAAACATGTGGGTACAAAATATGATTAAATCATTCATGAAAACATGTGGGTACAAAATATGATTAAATCATTCATGAAAACATGTGGGTACAAAATATGATTAAATCATTCATGAAAACATGTGGGTACAAAATATGATTAAATCATTCATGAAAACATGTGGGTACAAAATATGATTAAATCATTCATGAAAACATGTGGGTACAAAATATGATTAAATCATTCATGAAGACATGAACTTGTTCAATGGTCAACATTCAACAAGTAGTTGAAATGTGCTTGAGTTATATTTTAATATCAGTTTAAACCTTATGCGATTCTGTTTATTATTTTTGAATATTCTGTGAAAAAGATATTGTTTATACATAATACAAAAACCCAATACAGAGACATAACAAAACATGCCATTGCATGGTTACTGACAGTTTACAGAGACATAACAAAACATTGCCATTGGTTACTGACAGTTTACAGAGCAACATTAAGATATATTTACATACACCTGATATCTCTTCCGATTTCCCCATAGCGTTACGGTAGACACGCCCCCTTATTCAATGCGTTCATAAACCTATGAACATAACGTGACGTCACTTCCAATGTCGTTCATAGGTTTATGAACACATTGGTCCCGGAAATCACCGGGGATTGTCGGACATTACCGACTGCTTGAGTATATAGTACGTCCGGATTTGGCAAGAAATTTGTTTCGGTCTATAATCAGTGTTGCTGCTCTGTGTTACGGAGCGTTGATGTTCAAAAATCCCGCTAATTAATAACGTTTTATCATATTCATTACCGCTACAAATATCCCCCGAACCTCACAAATATATCATTATGGTAGAACGGCCTGTTGTCGATTTCTTATTCACAGCCGAAACTTAATTGTTAGTTTCAGTTATCATTCTTGAAATCAACACGTCTACATGCATTAGTTACTAGCTAAACAATACAGTTTGTCATATGTGTATACTAAACTGTGAAATTGCGTTTTTTTTCCGTTCTTCAAGAACGGATTCTCAAAATGTTTGGTTTTCCAAAAAACGAGGATTCGCACTTTCTGAACTGAACTCTAATGCGTTCATTTAAATAGATGAATAAATAGTGGGAAAGACAGACAATCCTAGTTCATAATGAATTTAAGTATATAAATATAAATAATTAACAGCGGATTCAACATGGTCATGGGTTTTGACCGCGATAAAAAATCAGCAAACTCCGCATGAACCCCTTCGGGGTTCATGCAGTTTGCTGATTTTTTCTCGCGGTCAAAATCCCATGACCACATTGAAACCGCCGTTTATTTCTTATATGATTTAAGTTTTTATTACAAATCTATAACATTAAAATACATGTAGCATTGTAGCTTCTTAAAATCAGCCTCATATAGGCCACGTCATAGAAAAAACAAGGCTGTCGTTTAGGCCCCGATCAATTTACAAACTGCGAAGACTAGTGGTGAACTTGTTATACCCCCCCCCCCTGCAATGAATCAACTTGTCCATCTGTCCATATAGCCAGCCATCTGTCGTACCGTCCATGGACACAATTTTGTCCGAGCTTTTATTCCCACATTTTTTGGTAAATCTTTTTAAACTTAATTGGCACCGATATTTAGTACCATGGGAACGTGCTATTATGAGGTCTGTTTTACTGTTTGTTTTGTGTGTGGAGACATCCCCCTTTCTCGACTTAGAAAATGTTCAATACAGGGGTATATACCTTTGTCCGAGCTTTTGATTCCTATATTTTTTGGTCAATTGTTTTAAAACTTGGCACAGTTATTTAGTATTGTGGGAATGTATGCACCTGCGATTATGAGGTCTGTCCGACATTTTTTGTGTTCAGTTATCCCCCTTTTTTGAATAAGAACATTTTCAGTATGGGAATACCTTTGTCCCACCTGGGACAGGCCTATCCCTAGTTAACTGAGCATCCCTGCAAATCAATTAATAGGGATCAATTAACTACCTGTTGGCAAGTATTACCTTGTCAACAGGATAACCTTGAGAATATCCAACTGCAGATGTGATCTATATATAAAACCAAATCACAAATGCCAAATTAATTAAGTATTAATTAAGTATTAATCTCTCAGTCAATCATTTTATATCTGCTTCAACAAAGTGAGCCAAGGTTCATCAGAGATAATATCCTGCTTAATTATGACACGAATCTTCAAATTAATATGGCTTTAATCCTTTACCCAACAGAAGGGCCCTGTGCCAATGCATTCTCTTATATATGCGAGTCGACCATAGGTCGCCTCGCATATATAAGAGAATGCATTGGCTTAACACATTAAAAATTATATAATTGTTAAAGAATGTAAGAAAAAATGGTAAAAAGTGTTAAAAAAAGATTTTTTTAGACCAATGCATTCTCTTATATATGCGAGGCGACCTATGGTCGACTCGCATATATAAGATAATGCATTGGTACAGGGCATAACTGTAACTATCACAATGTGGTCAAGGAGCCGGTTCCAATGATATCCATATTTGTATGGTTCTATTGAGACAGACCGAAGATATTTTAGGCTGTTGAAGCTTTATTTGGCCGGTTTGTTGGGTAAAGGGTTAATAGTCAGGGGTGTCTGAGGCAACCAGGGGCAAGTCTGAAAAGTCTGACATTTGTAGAATGAGGTTCCCATAGGGCAGGGACCATGCAGCCTAGATGTTTTAAATTGGGAGAAGTCTCTTCTCCCTGTTTGGTTTTTAGGGAGACGTGGACTGTTATCAGGGAGAAGTTTCAGTAGCTGAAGTTCAGTTTACACCACATAACCCTTCTATGATCCAGTTTTATGCAACATACAGTAATGCCCTATGTAATCAACCCCTTAACCACAGCATAAATATGGGTAACTATTTTGTCGGAAATATGGCTTGTTGCCATTCATTGGAAAGCTCTCATTGAGAGCTTTCCGATGAATGGCAACAAGCCATATTTCCGACTAAATCCGGAAAAGTTACCCATAATTATGCTGTGGTTAAGGGGTCGATTACTTAGGGCATTACTGTAAGAGTCCATTCATAAAACTATTATAGTGAGTAATTACACCATTGTAATCAGTAAATATACTTCAAATATGCAGGTGGAAAATATGCATGCTGGTACATGTATTTGAGAGAGACGTCACTTGTCTGTGGGACCAAAAAAAATGGGAGCAGTGGCACATTTTAGGGAGGGGATATCTCTCAAATCACCTTCTAGGCTGGTCACATGAGGGTGAATTTAGTGACGTTATCCCGCACTGTGAGCTAACATCACTAAATTCACCCTCTAGGGGACCTCATTCTGCTGAGTACTCATCTTCTAGGAAGTATTTATAGTATCAAATTAACATTGTTTTTAGTTACTCTTTCCATTCTCTTCAGTTTCTACATCCCCTAATTTGTAGAAGATTAAATGCATAATCGTGGTGACTAATGGGTGAACATCACTAGCTTCAACTGGAGAACTTCAATCTGATTCTAAGTCTCCCATAGCAGTTGAGGCCAAAGCAGAATGAAGTCCCCACAGGGTGAATTTGGTGATGCTAGCCCACTGTGTGGGATAGCGTCATTTAACTCACCCTCTGGGGACCTCATTCTGTAAATGTCAGACACACTAAATTCAAGCTTGCAAGGGGGCACAACTTCCAAAAAGGGCACTTATTCAGTCAGTCTAAGATACTGGCATATCAAGAAAATTGTGAGAAGCCATATCCATGAACTTACATCCATGAACTAGCCCAATGTTGGTAGGCAGGTCAGTCCACTCAAACTGGGAGCAATCAAATGTATGTAGGACACAGTGTTAGAGATAGCTGGTAAGCTGGGAAGTTGGCTATGGACATATGACCTAAAAGTGAGGCTAAAACCCATCGCAGCCCAAAGTTTTATATAAATTCTTGCAAAAGGGATGTTCACCATTTTCCAGCACACGCCTAACATAATGTTGAGATTCTTGAAGCAGTATTGAACTCACTTAAATTGCCATTGCATGGAGCCAAGCCTTGAAATAGTGTGTCTGTCATTTGCAGAATGAGGTTCCCAGAGGGTGAATTTAGTGATGCTACCCCGCTTAGCGGACTAGCATCACTAAATTCACCCTCTGGGAACCTCATTCTGCAAATGACAGACACACTATGTCAAGGCTTGATTGGAGCCTTTTACTTGTTCAGATCATGTACATTGTACTTTATATGGCAGCTATGCATTTCCACTCAATTTGTATACTTTCTTAGAATCCTCTTCCCAAAATGTCCCTTTTAAAGACACCTTTTTGACATTTGTATTGTTATGTAATATGATTGATTTGTTTTGTTATGTAATATTATTGATTTGTATTGTTATGTAATATGATTGATGTGGTCTTCAGATAGCATAGATTCTGTCATGTGGTGTACTATCTTAGCAATTAAAGTGACACACCCCAGTTGAGTGATCAAATAGAAGTTATTTCTACAAATATTAATCCAAATTGACAACACATTCTTATATATTAATTAAATGCAATGACTCTCAATGTCGAACTTATTTGAGTTTATCGCTGATAGTTGCGTCCCGAATCATGATGTAAATATTTACAATTGAGTGTAGTTCAGACAATGTTTTCTAGGGTATGGTATGATCGATTTCTTTGAAATTTTTAGCGATGTTAGTACAATGCTACATTCACCAGGTTGATATAGCGCCTAGTGCTAACTCATCAGTTTCATGAACTCGAACAAGTCCATAATATTTCTTTAAGTAGTTTTCTGTGTAGGTCCATCCTCCTGACATAGCTCAGTTGTGGAAACCCCTTAACCCTTTACCCAACAGTTATGCCCTGTGCCAATGCATTCTCTTATATATGCGAGTCGACCATAGGTCGCCTCGCATATATAAGAGAATGCATTGGCTTAACACATTAAAAATTATAAAATTGTTAAAGAATGTAAGAAAAAATGGTAAAAAGTGTTAAAAAAAGATTTTGTTTAGGCCAATGCATTCTCTTATATATGCGAGGAGACCTATGGTCGACTCGCATATATAAGAGAATGCATTGGCACAGGGCATAACTGTAACCATCACAATGTGGTCAATGAGCCGGTTCCAATGATATCCATATTTATATGGTTCTATTGAGACAGACCGAAGATATTTTAGGCTGTTGAAGCTTTATTTGGCCGGTTTGTTGGGTAAAGGGTTAAATTTAAATCATGAGTTTTTTGATTTTCTTGCATTCCTAGAATTGAAGTACATGTAGGCTGATAAATTTGTATTATATTCATATATTCATGCTTCATATTCTCTGAAACTATTGACAAAAATTATAGACGTCTATAAATTGCTTTCCAGGTGCTTAATAAAGTGGAATACCATCTGACCCTCATAGAAGTAGACATTTAAAGTCGGTCTTAAATATTTAGCTGCAAATGAATTTCAAATGCCAATATCTGGAATATGCAATTGAGCGATATGGAACTACAGTAAATGCTCTAATTAATCGACTCCATAACCACAGCAGAATTATGGGTAACTTTTCAGGATTTAGTCGGAAATATGGCTTGTTGCCATTACTCGGAAATCTCTCGCCGAGAGCTTTCCGATGAATGGCAACAAGCCATATTTCCGAATAAATCCTGAAAAGTTACCCATAATTCTGCTGTGGTTATGGAGTCGATTAATTAGAGCATTACTGTAATTTAAATTAGCAAAATGAAATTTGTATATGGTTAAAAATATGAATTTTCATTTAAAGCTACATGTTTTGTGCTCTAAAATACACCTAATAATATTTGCTTTTTAATTTTTTCCGGTATCGTAATAGGGCATATATACCAGAACCTTCTATGAGCATTATATGTCCCAGAAAGATGCATTGAAGTCATAAAAAATACAAGTTCAAGTTCAAATTTGAGCCCCAAACAAAAAATGCCATTTGTATTCATCGGAATTCTGCTATCTGAAATGGAATGTCCAGAAAAGATGTTTTGCAATATTTTAACATGGAACTATTTTAAAACTTATAACGCACTGCTTTTTCGTAATTTTAATCATCATAATTATTTAATACCATAAACGTTTCAGTGTTACGACAGCTCTAGATTTTAATCCCATCGTCTACAGTTGAATGCGCTATTAATTGTCTGCATAATGTTTTTTCTTGTATAATTTCAGGTCCAATTTATATTTGGTCAGGTTTAACAAATTCAGGCCAAAGCTAGGAAAAGTAGCATATATTTGCAAAGTACTGGTAAGTTCAGCACCTGAAATTATAACCCTTCCTTACAAATTGTTATTGAATCAAATGTGATTTCTGTGTTGTATAGCATGCACAAACAGTATATTTTTACTGAATTATATAGGTATTTTCTATTTTCCATCATCATATTTTTTTGCTCTAAATATGAACACCAGGGCTTGTACAGTAATGCCCTAAATAATCGACTCCTTAACCACAGCATAATTGTGGGTAATGTTTCAGGATTTAGTCGGAAATATGGCTTGTTTCCATTCATCAGAAAGCTCTCAGTGAGAGCTTTCCGATGAATGGCAACAAGCCATATTTCCGACTAAATCCTGAAAAATTACCCATAATTATGTTGTGGCTAAGGAGTCGATTATTTAGGGCATTACTGTATTAACTAGCTGGATTGATATATATATAGTCCAAGTAGTTTTATTCCAGTGATGATCAAGGCAAATGTATCTATGGAGACTATGGTCGTCAATTTCATAAACATTGCCACGGCATAGGATTTTTCAATCAAGAGGATTTGATGGCGCTCATTGATTGACCAGTATTATTGATCGCCTGGCCACAGTGTGTGTCGTAAACACTATCGAGGTACATTGTGCATTCAGCCACTACCATATAGACTACCCTGTTTATAAAAAAATCTCAGTTTGTGATGCAAGACCTAATCATCTCAAACAACGTTAATATTTCCAACCAACTCGAACTATACATGTACAGTAATGCCCTAAATAATCGACTCCTTAACCACAGCAGAATTATGGGTAACTTTTCAGGATTTAGTCAGAAATATGGCTTAATTTGTTGCAATTCATCGGAAAGCTCTCAGCTCTCGATTATATAGGGCATTACTGTGGATTCCATGCATAAAAGACAGCTGTAAAAGTCATAAAATATTATACAACAGCTACGGATATTTGTACTATTTTGGAATTCCTAAATCTGAAACGGAATGTCCAGAAAAGTTATATTGCGTTATCATAATACAAAACTATTTGAAAATGTCATGCTGTGCTTTCTCTTCATTTTAATGATCAAAATTATGCAGTACATGTACCATAAACGTTTCAGAGCGACGGCAGCTCTATATTTTAGTCTCATTGTCCTCAGTTGCAATTTTTTACATGACCTCTGACAAAAATTAAGCTGGCACTTGAATGAAACCATCTAAAATTTATAAAAAATATAGGAAACAAAACACGTATTTTCAGCAATTGAGCAAGGAGTTAAAAAATAAAATTATTTGTGCAGGGGCCCCAACACCTCTGATTAATCAAGGCTACCAAAGTGAGCCTGTTCTGGCTATTATTCTATATGACTTAGCTGACCAATTGTTGCCTGATTGTTAAAAAGTATATATCTTCACTCACACTTGATATTTTTTAAATGCTACAGAAAACACTCGTACCTTGTTTTGTTATGGCCTTAGTGTTTAACCCTTTACCCAACAAACCGGCCAAAACCGGCCAAATAAAGCTTCAACAGCCTAATATATCTTCGGTCTGTCTCAATAGAACCATACAAATATGGATATCATTGGAACCGGCTCATTGACCACATTGTGATGGTTACAGTTATGCCCTGTGCCAATGCATTCTCTTATATATGCGAGTCGACCATAGGTCGCCTCGCATATATAAGAGAATGCATTGGCCTAAAAAAAATCTTTTTTTATCATTTTTTCTTACATTCTTTAACAATTTTATAATTTTTAATGTGTTAAGCCAATGCGTTCTCTTATATATGCGAGGCGACCTATGGTCGACTCGCATATATAAGAGAATGCATTGGCACAGGCCCCTTCTGTTGGGTAAAGGGTTAAAGACATATTGTGGACTTATTTCAAGGATTAATACTGGTAATTTAGTACCCAAATGTGATCTCTACAGGAAGAATGTACAGATAACTATTAATCAAGTTTATCGAGAATTCCAATAACATCGACTGTGCCATTTTAAAGAAAAACACGATGTCTGAACTATGTATAAATATTGACTGAAATTTTACTCCTTTATTCAAGAGAATTAAAACCAATGATTGACTGCATGTACAGTAATGCCCTAAATAATCGACTTATTAACCACAGCAGAATTATGGGTAACTTTTCAGGATTTAGTCGGAAATATGGCTTGTTGCCATTCATCGGAAAGCTCTCACTGAGAGCTTTCCGATGAATGGCAACAAGCCATATTTCCAACTAAATTCTGAAAAGTTACCCAAGTGAGAGCTTTCCGATGAATGGCAAGAAGCCTTATTTCCGACTAAATTGAGAAAAGTTACCCATAATTCTGCTGTGATTAAGGAGTCGATTATTTAGGGCATTACTGTACATTGTTTTTAACAAGTTCTGCCTATTTGGATTCCAGTATTAAGTTATGAAAAGAATTGAGATTATTTGCTGCTCCATTGTGTAGCAGAGTATTCCCCACCACTTAATTAATTTGCTAGTTTATGGACCAATCATGTCGGAGCATAATTTTTCAGTCACAGACAGGGTTGGGCTGGACCAAAAATTCTCTTGCCAAATTTCAAAACTATATGCCAAATTAAATTCAGGCTATAATTGGGGAATTTGAAACAAATCCTTGTTTGTTTTTATCTTTGATTAACCCTTTACCCAACAAACCGGCCAAAAATGGCCAAATAAAGCTGCAACAGCCTAAATTATCTTGGGTCTGTCTCAATAAAACCATACAAATATGGATATCATTGGAACCGGCTCATTGACCACATTGTGATAGTTACAGTTAGCCCTGTGCCAATGCATTCTCTTATATATGCGAGTCGACCATAGGTCGCCTCGCATATTTATGAGAATGCATTGGCCTAAAAAAATCTTTTTTTAACACTTTTTACCATTTTTTCTTACATTCTTTAACAATTTTATAATTTTTAATGTGTTAAGCCAATGCATTCTCTTATATATGCGAGGCGACCTATGGTCGACTCGCATATATAAGAGAATGCATTGGCACAGGGCCCTTCTGTTGGGTAAAGGGTTAATAATATATACTGTAAAAACTAACCACAGACACTGGTAAAATGAGCTAGTAAAGAAGTTAGTATTATTAATGAATATCAAAGTAGCAATAAATATTTAAGGGACACCAGTGATATTGTAAATGGGATCAAGTGATACAGCACTCTGGTAATTACTTTTTAGCAGCACCACCTGCCTTTCAAGACAGTTGATCTGATAGCAGGTACTGCTAGCACTGTATAATTATAGGATCAAATCCAGCTATTTGCCTGTTCTACATTGATATTACTAACACATAATCAATTTAGTATTGACTATCACGCATGGGTGTTATTGGAATATGAATAAAAATGGCTGATTTTCAAGATTTTTCTATTCTCACATTTGCGTTTGATTGATTTAATGTCCTGATTTAGGAATTTCAGTGCTGCATATATTCTTAATATCAGAAAAATATCAATGATCTTTCTTATGTTATTTGGAATATGAATAAAAATGGCTGATTTTCAGGAGTTTTCTGTTCTTACGTTTGCCTTTGATTGATTTAATGTCCTGATTTAGGAATTTCAGTGCTGCATATATATATATTCTTAATATCAGAAAAATGTCAATGATCTTTCTATTTAAAGATGAAGAACATGTAAGTTTGAGTTCGTCTGCGCCGCTCATTATCTATCTATCTATGTCTGCGCCACTCATGGCATTTGTTTATTAATTGCAAACGTATTTTCCCTTGATATAATACATTTGGAAATATATATGGCTTGTTGGCATTCATCGGAAAGCTCTCACCGAGTGCCCGATGAATGGTAACAAGCGATATTTCTGACTAAATCCTGAAAAATTACCCATTATTCTGCTGTGGTTAAGGAGTCAATTATTTAAGGCATTACGTATCGCATCAAGAGAATGCACGATTACATGAGATATTTCGTATATGAAATATGTCTGTGTTAATTTACCTTAATCACCATTTGAGTAGATTACGCGTACATATTGTATGTTACATATTGCAAGTAATACTACATGTAATACAAATGCAGTGATATTTACTTCAAAATACATTCAAATAAGTCGACCACCCTAATTTCAGAGAAGCTATGGACAAATAGTACTCAGAAACATATTATTTATGCAGAATGGGTTACTATGATATTTCTAACTCCTGTATATATATAGTTCTGTCAATATGAGATTACTCGTTCCATTAGTCGATTATACTACAGTAATGCCCTAAATAATCAACTCCTTAACCACAGCAGAATAATGGGTAATTTTTCAGGATTTAGTCGGAAATATGGCTTGTTGCCGACTAAAGCCATATATTTCAGACTAAATCCTGAAAAATTACCCATAATTCTGCTGTCGTTAAGGAGTCGATTATTTAGGGCATTACTGTATATAGGAGATAAATTGTATCACATTGTATGTATCGCTGTCAGCACAATGACTTTTGTACATAAATGTAGTTATATTTACCTCGCCTTCTCTTTTGGAAACAGGAAAAATTAGCACTCCCCACCATCACAGTCATTTTCTTTCTTTGCATGTACCTGGCATTGAAGCAGTTGATTGCTGCACAATGAGTTTTTGACATTTTTGTGACATTTTCTGAATCTGCTTTTACAAAATCAGACGGATTCATATTGAACAAAATGATGTCTCTATGAATACATCCAGCTCGCCAGTATATTCTAGCATAACTGAGACTTGTGGGCAGTTTGAAATTTAGTGTCATGTAGACACCAACATGAATTGGAGATCTTAATGTATTTTCACATTTAATTAATAGAACAAGCCAGTGGGTGGCAACATGTATATGTTAATTGTAATTGAAGTCCAATATTTCCTGCCTTATCCTTGATATTTTTGTTATTAATTCATAGAGAGTTCTGATATAACTGCTGAGTCCACCAACAAATTTCCATTTTAACAGATTTTTTAGATTGAAACCATACATTGATCAGGTTGATCATGCCAACACTGGATAATGTCTCGATTATTTATTGTATAACTGTGGTTTTATGATGCCCTTACTGTGTTAACCCTTTACCCAACAAAACGGCCAAAAACGCCCAAATAAAGCTTCAACAGCCTAAAATACCCTGTGCCAATGCATTCTCTTATATATGCGAGTCGACCATAGGTCGCCTCGCATATATAAGAGAATGCATTGGCCTAACAATTTTTTATCATGTTTTTTGAATAAATGTTTCTTACAATTTTTAGGACATAAAATAAAAAAACATCCATTACCCTGCAGGGAGCCCCACACATATATAGAAGCATATAGAAGAGTGTAAAAAATTGTCAGGCCAATGCATTTTCTTATATATGCGAGGCGACCTATGGTCGACTCGCATATATAAGAGAATGCATTGGCACAGGGCCCTTCTGTTGGGTAAAGGGTTAATTATTCTAATTTAAAAATCTGGTTTATTTGGCATTTTGTTTCAATTGGCCCAAATATTCCAATGCATTCACTGTAGAAGCTAACAGCAGTTTACAGCACCTACATGTACCCTCCCAAGCCATAAGTGCTTGATTACATACAATGCCATGATTGAATGTCTTATCCCCTCTACAATATCACTGGCAACACCCAGAATCTACATTTAATATTGCTACACAATCATCAAAGTATCTGTCATCAAAACATACATAGTATTTCGCCCAGTATCCTTGCTGACTATGGGGACGTGGCTAGAGGGGTCTCTGTTGGGGGGGGGGGGGGGTGTCTACCTTGGGGAATTCCAATTGCACCCCCCTTGTTGAATTAGACCAAACACAAGTTTTTCATAATTATACCCCCCCCCGCACAACGAGTTGTGGGGGGTATACTGGTATCAGCTTGTCTGTCTGTCTGTCCGTCTATCCGTGGACACAAATTTGTTTTTCTCAGTCGTTTTTTGTTATCAATTTCAGTGAAACATGGCGCAGACATCAACCACGATGGGAACCTGTGCACCTGCCATTATGACGTCTGTCAGACTTTTTTTGGAGGAGTTATCCCCCCTTTTTCGACTTAGAAACTTTTTTGCAACATGCATAATTTTGTCCGAGCTTTTATTTCTACATTTTTAGGTCAATGTTTTTTAATCTTGGCACAGATATTTAGTACCATGGGAACCTGTGCACCTGCGATTATGATGTCTGTCCGACTTTTTTTTGTGGAGTTATGATTAGGGTTGGGGGTTAGAGTTAGGGGGTTTAGGGTTAGGGATACCTGTTGACATAATTTCAGTGCCCAATATATGATAATGGCTACTTCAATCAAATAACATTTTGAATACGGGGGGGGGGGGGGGGGGGGGGGGGGGGTATTACTTAGTCCCATCTGGGACAAGCCCATCTCTAGTTCCATTTGCACCTCAGTGCTCAGGCCTAATAGCCTATATATTCATAAACCATGGTTCTATATACCCGGTATGAGAACATTCAGATATTTTTGAACCTGAAAATTGCATAAAACCTAACATCTAGTGGTCTAACACCAGACAAATGCACACGGCTACTACGGGCAAGTGACTGGGCCAACATGATAGTTGTTTTACCCAGTGTGAGCAAAATTTTGGAAAATAAACAAGAAAATCGCAAAATCCTAGCATCAAGACTGGCCTCAAGCTTCTCTCGTGTTGGAAATTTCAAACCTCATACTCACCCTTAGGTCTGAAAATTCTCCAACTGATGACCATTTCAGTCGACAATTTTGAGCAAATGTAGTAAAATATTGCTTTCTTAAACTAACTAGCAGTCTATTGGCCATGGAGGAAGGACCAAGACACACCGGGCCGACCATGGTTGGGTCTGGTGTGCGAAATTTTTTAAATCTGTACAAGAAAATCGCAAAATCCCAGCATCTAGACTAGCCTCAAGCCTTCCTAGAGTTGGAAATTTCAAACCTGACACTCCCGCTTAGGTTGGAAAATTTCCAACTGATTAATTCCAATAACAATGTTGACCACATGTAGGACAATATTGTTTTCTTAAATTAACTAGCAGTTTATGACTGGCCACGTGGGAGGGACCAGGACACAAGCTTTCCAAGTGTTGGAAATTTACAACCTGACACCCCCCCCCCCTTACAGTTGGAAAATTTCCAACATCCAAAATTTTGACCGAAATAGCAAACATTGGTCCAAAAACATTAAATTCCCCCCAATAAATTGTTTGAAAATCAAACTACAAGAACATTTTCAACCTTGTGTTGGTGTGAAATTTCCAACTAATGTTGTGTCAAGTATGAAATTTCCAACTGTTGAATATTTTTACCAACCCCCCCCCCCCCTTTCGCCACTTCTCTGTTGCTGACAACATCGAGCCTCAAATAAATCCGTGGCCGTTCATATTTGGCTGATTATAATATAACCTATTGTCTTATATATAGTCACTGGTCATAAAACACTGGCATCATAAATTCATGGTATACTCTCGGGCTCCAAATAAACGTGCAGACCCAAATAATAGGGGAGCTCATAAAAGCCGAACACAACCGAACATAACCGAACACAAGTCCAAATAATGGGAAATTTCACGAATAAAGTTCATAGGCATATGTATTCATGTTCACACTATTACTATACGAACTTTGGTGGAGTTCGGGCCAATAATAAGTGTTTTATTCGATATTTTGTAAAATGCGTTTAGTGTTCGGCATAGAAAAGCCGAACACAAGTTTATGTTCGACACTCAGTCACCGGTAATTAATTAACACATAGATATGCATAGATGTGGCGTTAGCTGGCGTTTGAGATATATAACTCTATATACAGTCTACTAAATATAAGACCACCTTGTAAAGTTCATAGGCATATGTATTCACGTTCATACTATTACAGTTACTATACGAAGTTTGGTGGAGTTTGGTTCAATAATGAGTGTTTTGTTGGGTGTTTTGTATAACGCGTTTGTGTTTGGCATAGAAAAGCCGAACACAAACTTCTGTCTCATGGATTAGATTATCCGCTGATAGGTGATAATTAATATCTGCCAGAAGGGATTTGGCAGGTTTAATTCGCGAGAAAAAACGTGTTTTGTTGTCTATTTTCGTCTGCATTCTCACTAAAATGTTACCCCCCCCACCCCGTTATTATTACAAGTCATTTCGTACAATGTGGTAGTTTAGATGGATCATACTGGACAAATGCGAACATATCAGCACGCCCCGGACTTCTAAGAAGTAGTAAATCGGTTGTCGAGTTAAGATACTCATGCGGAAATGGTTCGGAGAATATAATACTAACCACAAAACAAATAGTTTATTGCAATCATAAGTAAACATTGTAAAATTATATATAATAGTGTTCTTGTTGGCGACATAACATCTCTTGGTGATGGTGCAGGGAATTCTGGTGGAATTGATGTCAATCATAGTATATGTTCAAAGTACTATACAATATACTATACAATATACTTATATGCAAATTCTGTCCTCGGCGGAACGGATTTGGGCAGAGTTTGTTCTCCTTGAAGTCAGTGGATGGAAATGGCTCTGATGCGTGCCTAACTTTTGTGTATATATCATGCTGTATGGTGGAAGCCGATATAAAGCCAGTGTTCAACTTATCGTAGAAACACATGCATCGAATACCGATTGAATTGAAATGAATTGTCTGAATACGAATAAAGAGCGTTTCGTATTGTATCTTTTTAAAAGTCTGATATGCAGGAATTTAAGATCGTTTTCAAAAATGTGCCTGATATGACAGGAATGTGATATGAAAGGAATAATTATTTTGCGCCAAGATACCTTTTGACGCTTGCTAGGGTTGATTGATCTAGTTTTGCATGCCTTTACTCTTTTAGTCTGACATGGCTTCTTGGCAATAGCCGCGGTTTTCGGTATCGTCAAACGTCCGTCAGTCGAAATTTGCCGAAGATTCTGGCATAAATTAAATTGGTCACCAAGCGATGACTTAGTAAAAAGTCATTGATTTTCAATTGCTGGCACTCTACATGAAACCATCGGTCACACATATCGCAGCCGATGCTGCGTATCTCGTGACATTCCTGGGAACAAACACCACATGGGTAAATCAATTTGGAATTTGGCATTGTAGAGTTTTCAGACCTGTTATCAGAATGCCAAATACTGCTGAGATTGTGATTTGCCAAATAATATCATACCACATTCTTATATAGAACTTCTCGGATATTGCACCATGAACTCAATTTCTTGTCACTCAAATATTGTTTTTACAATCGTACGTTGTCTTTCATGGCGGGGCCCACCAAAAGCATGTTGTTTCTATAATAGACCATTTTACAGATAACCATTTTGACTGTTGCATTGTGGGCCAGAAAGTATCCAAACAAAGCCACGTGCTTTACGGCCGCATGCATTTACTATGGGGGATTTAGGGTGGGTCTAGAAAACTAATTATAACTTTGGTATCTGTCATAGTTTACGCGAGAAATTTTAAACATATATCAGGGACATGTACCCCTTCTAGAATGTTCAAAAACATTTCCAGTTGCTTGTCGTATTTTAATTGATTTTATGCGATGAAATAATGCGAAAATTCAGAAAATTGCACTAATTTCTCAATATTTTGCGGTTTTAGTAAACGCCTGATAAAAGTCGTTCTATTGGGAATTTTTACACTAAATTTTCAGAGAATATAGAGTAAACACAGTACTATCGGAATATTGTAAAGGAGTTATGTGCATTTGGTATTAATTAACCCTCAGACTGCCGAAGCTGCCGTCAATAAATTCGCCTTTTCGTGTTCGACGAAAATGAAACTTGTCTGTTTAAAGGTCCCATTTTCGTGTCGAATGGTGATAGAATCTCCATTTGTCAAGTTCTTGGATAAATTACATCACACTTAATCGGCTTATGTCCGCGGCCATAAACCTGTGTTTTTATAAAAATTTATTTGAGACAAACTGTTGCGCGCGTAGCAGTCGGCGCTTATCAGTTGAAGTTAATAATTGTGAAGCCTGTGTAACAAATGTTCAAATACAACAGAAAAAAACTACGTAAAATAAATAGCGTGACCAATGAGCATTCACAAAACAATATACATCAGTTTTGAAAACGAGTAAAAACGATTATAAATGAAAACGCTCTTTATCGTGTACCGGCGCTTTTGCGCAAAAAGGTTTTTAATATTCTCAATATTTTGCGGTTTTAGTAAACGCCTGATAAAAGTCGTTCTATTGGGAATTTTTACACCAAATGTTTAGAGAATATAGAGTAAACACAGTACTATCGGAATATCGTAAAGGAGTTCCGTGCCTTTGGGATTAATTAACCCTCAGACTGCCGAAGCTGCCGTCAATAAATTCTCTCTTCGCACATCTGGCTTCGCATGCGTTTCACGAAAATGAAACTGTTTTATGAAAAACTTCATGTTTCAACTGACAACTGAAGCACGTGAGAGGGCGAGGTCATACTCTTTCATGGCTATTGTGACGGTTGCACATCAGGTCGAATAAGTATTGTTTTCACAACAGTTATCAACACATATAGTGGAGGTCTTGCCGTCGTTTGTTTAACTGTATGAAACGAAGCCCTTGCTATGATTAGGTTGAACCTAATCCATATGCTAGGGTTTCTTCAAAAGTTGTCTGAAAATGCTATATATGCGACTTGGTTTGGAGAACAAAATCACATCAACCTTACGAAACATCCAAAGAAAGTGATCAACAACAAAAAAAGAGTACTAAAATTGCTATCTTTTTTACTTCTTTTTTTCTGTATTACTAATAAAGCTACAAAATGAGGGATGAAGGAATAGACCTCTCGGGCTTGTGTTCGGCTTTTCTGTGCCGAACACTGAACACGTTTTACAAAATATCGAATAAAACACTTATTATTGGCCCGAACTCCACCAAACTTCGTATATTAATAGTGTGAACATGAATACACACGCCTATGAACTTTATTCGTTATATTTCCCATTATTTGGACTTGTGTTCGTGTTGTGTTCGGTTGTGTTCGGTTGTGTTCGGCTTTTATACGCACCGAATAATAGTGCAGGGGGGAACTTTTATTGAAAATTAATAAACGTGCAGACCCAAATAATAGTGCAGGGGGGATTTCCAGTAAAATTAACAGTGAGGACGTGAAACTTTTATATTTTATACATAACTCAGCAAGCTTTTTCTTCTCCGCAAGATTATATATTTATTTTTTTTGACAAAAAGTGCCAGCCATGTTTAAATTCTCAAGGGGAAACAACAACAATTTTTACAGAAATTCCCTAAAGACAGAGTGCGTAAAGTGGCCCCCGAAGTTTTATTCTACATCCATTTTTAATTATAGACCAAGCTTCCCAACTATAAAGTAACATTTTATTACATTTCAATGATCAAAATATTTTATAAACCTCTCATAAAATTGTTGGATTATAAATGGCAGTATTGAGTGTTTTATTGAGATCATAAAAACGAAAATATCTGGTGCCTAAATGGAGTCCCACACTAAAAAATGTGTATTCCGGTAAGCACGTGGTGTGTCTCCCCTAATAATGAGATAATCCTAATGAAAACGTGCGCAAACGTCATGGATACACGGCTCAATCGGAAATCGATGGGAGGAGAAATGTGTATTCTGGAAGAACATGGTGCGTCCCCCTGATAATGATATAATCCTAACAATCACGTGCGCGAAAGTAATGGATACACGGCTTACTAGTCGGATGCGACCACTTTCAAATGAATGCGGGGAGGTAAACACCTGGCTCGCCCTGCTATTTTCATTTTTGGGAATTCCTCTCGGCGAGTGACGTATTGACTATAGTAACTGTCAAACTGTTTCCCTAAATTTGAAGTGAAAACATGTTTTACGGTGGTATAACTTTCACTTTGTTGATGAATTAGACGGTTCACTTTTGGTACAAATTATTTTACTGAAATATAAATAAACGTGCAGACCCAAAAAAGCAGCGTACAGGGGGGAATTTTCCGCCTGAAATAATAAACGTGCATGCACGTTTATTTGGAGCCCGAGAGTACAATGTCACAATTAATATGCACTGTTAAAATGACTCCATGCGTCCATAATCCAAACAGACAAAGGGGCGATTAATTGTAAAAACAATTTAATAATTACCATTTGCTGTTTCGTGCATAGTGATGATATCCACATTAATATTGAGAGCATGTTTTAATTACTTATACCAGCGTCAATGAAAACTACACAGAACAGCATTGTTTCCAACTCATATTTTGACTTAACAAGCCTTGAAATAGTGTGTCTGTCATTTGCAGAATGAGGTTCCCAGTGGGTGAATTTAGTGATGCTACCCTGCATAGTGGGCTAGCATCACCAAATTCACCCTCTGGGAACCTCATTCTGCTGAGGTGTAAGCAGAATGAGGTCCCCAGAGGCTGCATTTGGTGATGCTAGCCTGCTATGCGGGGTAGCATCACTAAATTCACCCTCTGGGGACCTCATTCTGCAAATGACAGACACACTATTTCAAGGCTTGGGCGACTAGCTTTTTGATGAAAATCTTATTATGACAGAAAGAAGGGATTGCCGTTTTGTGAAAACTAAAGAAGTTTATATATATAGGAAATATGGCACAGTAGCATGTTATATTTACGCCTTCAAAACATGCCGAGCATAGCTCTTTGAACATGCTTGGGACTATACAACACACAATTTTTTTGGGGATTAGGTGGGATTCGAACCCCGGCCCATGACGGCGAGCACGCCTTGCGACTCAAAGTCCGATGTCAATACCACACGGTCACCGAAGTGACCCCAAAAAAGGAAGCTCAAATGGCCGCTGTATTCTGACGTCGGACTTGGGACACTATATGCACATTTTAGGTCTCTATTGTATGTAACCATAGGAGAATGGCACAGTAGCATGTTATATTTACGCCTCCGAAACATGCCGAGCATTGCTCTTTGAACATGCTTGAGACTATACAACACACAAGGCACCTATTTTTAGTGTTTCATGACCACAACAAAAAAATTTGCACTGTCTCAATAATTAAATTTGCTTCAAAAAGAAATTTACATTTACTTTCGACACATCACTGCTGACCGTGCTAAATTGATAGATTTCTTGATCGGGTTTACCTTTTTATAATCTAATTGGGCACACGTAATGAATAACCCACTTTTGATGATGTTTTATGACTAGATAGTTCACATCCCATAATTATTAACCCACTCCCCGAAATGTTTGCTAAATGAAATTTGTTTTTGCCAAATGGAAATATTTTTTGCCATTGGCAAATTTGGCAAGAGGCAGCGTGAACGCTGGTCACATAGTCAGAAATAATACAAGTTTGGCCGCATTCTCTTATTATTTCACCAGATTTGAATTTGAATTTGCTTATTTGATTAACCCTTTGAGTGCCAGGGGCTGATCTCATCGGCCCTAAACATACAAAATAAGTCTGTTAAAGAATATAAGAATAAATTATTAAAATTGTAAAAAATTGTAAAAAAAAAAAGAAAGAAGAATTGTTAGGCCAATGCATTCTCTTATATGTGCGAGGCGACCTATGGTCGACTCGCATATATAAGAGAATGCATTGGCACAGGGTATATGGGTTGATACAAAAATCGACCTGGCACTCAAAGGGTTAAAGAAAGTGAGTGAATTAACTCCCTTGTATTCAATCGATGTGTCTCGGCTGGCTGTCTGACACGTATCTGCAGGCGACGCATATATCTCCTGTGTCGCCCTGACTCGCCCATACCTCATTTTGTATTCATAGCCCCCATCAAAGGGTACATGTCCTGTAGCTCCGACAGTACTACAAAAGAGTCTGAAAAACATTTAGTTGTATGACATCTTATGAATTATGAATAACGACAAGCCTTATTTGCAGCTATTCCTCTGAGGCAATGTATTGATTCGGAAATATAACAGTTCAGATGAGAGAGACCTGTGTGGTTTCAGCTTTTTGGCTTCTCGTCACAACGTTCAGATCGACTTGCGGTTTCCTCGCCCCAGAGTCTCCTTATACTATTATTCAATACCGCCGAGACGTAGTTCATATTGATCACTTGCTACTAATTTCGTATAATATGTATTCCCTTGTGGTTGAATGGTATATAGTAATTTGATCTTTTCTCGAATTTTTCTCCTTTGAGTGACATTTAGGCAATAACTTTTGGTTGGTTGAAATGCTATGTTCAGCTAATGTTTGATGCTTATGAAATAGATACATACTCAGTAGATAATGTGAATACTTTCTAACCGACAGTACAGTAACAAATAATTGGGGTCCTTTTATTTCTTTTTTATATGACAAATTCAATGATTTCAATGAGGCTTTCCAAGAAATATAGAGTGTGTATAAGTATTTCATAAGTATAATAACTAACTTTGTTTAATATGAAACCTGTAGATTATGAAGCCTAACTAATTTCCTTCACTGATAGCAGTTTATCACATAATTAGCCCCTAAACCCAGCCTCATATTTTTAGTAAGATACATGTGTATTAATGGCACGCACAGTGACTTAAGAGCTTATAGTGCAATGATGTTGATATCAATGCCTGAACTTTATTATAATGTTAATTAGAATATAATTATGATATTCGACTTGCATTGGGTTAATTATTTAGTGTTTACTGTGAGATAAACATGGGCGATAAGGGTGGTTGAACAATGTTGTCAACATGAAAAAGCACATTTAAAATGGAACAGTATTTTTTCATGAAGTTCTTTACTTCCTCTTTGGTTGTGATAGGGAAATAAATATTAATTTGCCTTAAACCCAGCCATTTTTCTTTGCTAAAATGTGATTATGTGATCAAATGTGTCTCAAATTCGTCACAATTCTTTACAAAATTTATAAACCTCGTCCACTAAATTCGATTCGAGCCTCGCTAAAGCTCTGTTAATAAATTTTGGATAGCATTGTGACTTATTAGAGATCCTATATAATGTGATAGTGACATTTCGTCATAAAATCATCGTTAAAATAATCACAACCTTCAAATAACACATAGAAATAGTGATGTTCCGATAATGAAAAAGCCCATCGGACCGATTTCCGATAACTGGAGGCACAATTGGCCGATTTCCGATTCCGATTATGATGTGTATATATACTGTGTGTTTGCTCCCATAATGGACCTTTATATACACTCATTGCACTGCTATTCTGGTATAGTTTCAAAGCCAAATACCTCAAAGAAATATATACCACTGTCGCGAAAGTATTTCCACCGAGGTCAGTTGTGCGCTGCCTTTGATGTATACTGGTAGTTGTTTTGACAAAGAGATCAAAGGTACCGACTCAGAGTAATGTTATGACCTTGTGTGCAACACTTGCACGCGGTGTAAAAGTCTTGATTGAATACTTGTAAGTTGCAACAATGTATGGAATGGCGATGATTATTAACTAAATTTAGATTGATCGATAATAATGCTGTCATATTTGTCTGAGATTTCCCAAGTTCCCATTGCATGGTCACACTTTTTGTCTTTTAACAACTGGGAAGCTTTTATAGTTCCGCCAACTCAATTTTTTTTCGCGAGACCGCCTCCAAGTTCAGCATGGAGCTAAGCGTATTTCATAGTATACGCTGTACAGACGAAAAAGCTAATTATGCCCCTCCTCACGTTGGTCGTTATTGAAGACCGTTCTGATCGTGACTGTACTAATTCATTCAGTGTGTGCTTCAAATTAGTGACATAGCATGTGATGTCACATGCTCAACAGGAAGCTACACTGTAATGAGGTCAGCTGTTTAAAGCTTTCTTTGAATCTATTTCCTGTCAACGCGATTGAACCAATAACTTCATATTACACGGGATGACAGGCATGTGTATAGCCATTCTTATAATATATAATCATATCAGACTGTTAATATATAATCATATCAGACTGTTAATATATAATCATATAAGACTGTTTGGATGATGCTTATAATATATAATCATATAAGACTGTTTGGATGATGCTTATAATATATAATCATATAAGACTGTTAATATATAATCATATAAGACTGTTTGGATGATGCTTATAATATATAATCATATAAGACTGTTTGGATGATGCTTATAATATATAATCATATAAGACTGTTTGGATGATGCCAATGGCTTCTTTTTAGGCTGTTACAACTGCGTTTTACATTCAATACTATATGGTTGTATTGCGTACGTTTATTAAATTGTGCATATTGCGCTTAGATACTAGAACGTTTTTATTTGTTTTGACAATCGGTAAAAACCGATGTTCAACTGCGAGGTACAATTAATATGCGATGGGCTATTATTGGCCGATTCCGATTCCGATTATCGGAACATCACTACATAGAAATCATAAGAAGTATGTTGCTTTTGTCACATCCATGCATTTCAGGTATCAAATAGTTAGATAATTATATGAATTTTATAGCTACATGTATACTTTGCAGAAGTGATAGAAATTGTTGCCTCAAAGAGATAAAATGGTCCTTTTATTCCAAATAAAGAGCATTCTTTGGTACTCTGATATGGTAAATACAGTAATGCCCTAAATAATCGACTCCTTAACCACAGCAGAATTATGGGTAACTTTTCAGGATTTAGTCGGAAATATGGCTTGTTGCCATTCATCGGAAAGCTCTCAGTGACCCATTCAACACCAAAATGTTGAGTGGTGAGGAATAGCGAGCGCTATATCGGTAGGTTGTAAACAATTTGTTGTTGGCAATTTAATCAAAGTTCACTTTAGTGGGATCTTCCCGGTGTTAAGTGTTTTGTGTATTGCACACACTTTATGTACTGTATTGTATCATAATATGGCTTTTGTTTACTAACAAGGTGTATGATCTTGACAATAACATGCTATTTATGCGACATTTATGATTGGTATAAGAACAAAATATGTCTATATTTTAATATTATTTCTGTTTATGGCGGATAGAAATGGAGAATAATATTGTTCAAGGTAGTAATTTTTACAAATAGTATATCCAAATGGACAACACATACCATCATTCTTATATATGAATTAAATGCAGTGACTCTCGATGGCGAAATCGTTTTTGTTAGTTTATCGCTGATAGATGCGTCCCGAATCGAGTAGTAAATATATACGATTGAGCGTAGTTCTGACGATATTTTCTTTGGAGTGGTATGGTACCTCCATATCATGTATCTTATCTATATTTGCTAACATCTGTCTGTCTGCTATAGAAAATATTGGGCAAGGGGAGTAGGGGGAACTATATAGAGGGCTCCAAAGCTCACAAGAATGATTAGGACAAAGAAAAAAATATTTGTGGTTTGAGTTTCCCTGCCGACCCTATTTTAAACCCCCCTACCCTAAAGTTTTTCATGGAGAAGAACTGTTTATTGGGAAATCGTACCACACATAGATAAATCCTGGGCTATTATATAGCAGGTTGCATGTCTGTCTCTACAATTTCGACAAAAACATACAAAAGTCAAATTACAAAAGAAATAAATACACTGCGAGTCAGCGTCAAATTTGACTACTGATACAATGTACTGATTGTACTCCGCTTCGCCTCATCCTACAATCAGTTTCTTTGTGGTCAAATTCTACTATACACACCGATGCGATTTGCAGTGTATTTATTTCCTAAATAAAGTATTTATAAAAGTATTGCACATGTTTATCAATTTTGATTCCATGAAGGTGATAAAATTAGCATCAAGCCTTGAAATAGTGTGTCTGTCATTTGCAGAATTGAAAATCCCCAGAGGGTGAACAGGCTAGCATCACTAAATTCACCTTCTGACCTCATTCTGAGAAGTATCTATAGTCTCAAAATAACATATTTTTTGTTACTTTTCCCCTTCTATTCAGTTTCTATATCCTCTAATTTGCAGAAGATAGCATGCAAACTCGATTTGAAAGTTTGACAACCTGGTTTTCGTATATGTCTGCTTTATTTTCACCTTATGTTGTTTTCATTTTATCCTTGTAAACGGACAACTAATCTGTTTTCATTGTCTTGCTTTAAATGTCAGTATTATTCTTGTAATTCGTTGACATGTGTTTGGAGATAGAACACTTTGTTGAACAATTTAGTTTCTTTTTTTTCGTGAGTGCTAAAGTGGTTTTTAACCCTTTACCCAACAGAACAGCCCTGTGCCAATGCATTCTCTTATATATGCGATTCGACCATAGGTCGCCTCGCATATATAAGAGAATGCATTGGCTTAACACATATTAAAAATTCTAAAATTGTCAAAGAATGTAGAAAAATATTATAAAAATTGTTAAAAAATGTAAGAAAAAATTCTAAAATTGTTAAAGAATGTAAGAAAAAATGGTAAAAAGTGTTAAAAAAAAGAATATTTTTAGGCCAATGCATTCTCTTATATATGCGAGGCGACCTGTGGTCGACTCGCATATATAAGAGAATGCATTGGCACAGGGCATAACTGTAACCATCACAATGTGGTCAATGAACCTATTCCAATGATATCCATATTTGTATGGTGTTATTGAGACAGAACGAAGATATTTTAGGCTGTTGAAGCTTTATTTGGGCGTTTTTGGCCGGTTTGTTGGGTAAAGGGTTAAATCATTTCAATGTACAAAACTTGCATATTATGTCATTTTGTTAGATCATGCCATGAATCTCTACTAACGCACGTAGAGATCATATTCCACCAGTACAAAACAGGGGACAGTCGAAAAAATAACGCGGGGGAATATATTCCTTAGTTATTGTTGTGTCCTTAACCCTTTGAGTGCCAGGGGCCGATCTCATCGGCTCTAAACCTACAGAATAAGTCTGTTAAAGAATATAAGAATAATTTATTAAAATTGTAAAAAATTGTAAAAAAAAATAAAACAAAAAAATTGTTAGGCCAATGCATTCTCTTATATATGCGAGGCGACCTATGGTCGACTCGCATATATAAGAGAATGCATTGGCACAGGGTATATGGGTTGATACAAAAATCGACCTGGCACTCAAAGGGTTAATAATGTACTTCACTGTTGGTGAATGAATGAATTGAGCGCCCAAAATTGCCAAATCAAGTATTTTCAAGCCGCCCAAATTCACTCGACCGACACGCCCAAATTAGCTCTTGATTACTCCCTGCTATTTCCATACATGTGCAGAATAGTTTCCGTTTACAATGACTCGAATCAGACTCCATTGACTTCAAGCTGCTTACTTTTCACATAGCGGCAGTGGTTCAAAAATATAAACTGATGTCATGCCATAGAGGCAGTGGCTCAAAAATATAAACTGATGTCATGCCATTCTCATATATTAAACTGTTTTAAACTATGACTAAATGTTATTCATATGTCATAGAAATGAAGTTTAATGAGCCTTCTTCGTAAACTTTGATTTATCTCACTGACCTTATAAAATCATCCGAGATTTGCTTCCATTTTGACCAGTGGCGTTGGAGCGGGAACGGCCGGACGGTTTTGGCCGTACCAATATTCGCACCAGTGAAGTTTTTTGTTGTTACACACATGGGAATGGTGCGATTGGGGATAGTCATAAAACACGGAATGTGGAACTTCTACGATGCCATGCTGCTTAATTTATAGTTCTTATCGAAGACACGTTGTTGACTATATCATGTTATCCGTCTGTATTGATGCACGTTTCATTCTTTTCTCCCAGCATGTGTAATGTAACATTGGTTACGCCAAAATGCATCAGAAAGCGCCATTTCAATGTTGAATATTAAAAAATTTCCCAAATTTGGAAGGGGGGACCCCACCTTCCATACTATCCCCCCTTCTCGGCGCTCCACGCGCCTCGGTGCCGCGCAAGCGCAGCTATGGAATGATACCTATGGGCCGTAGGAATAATTATAACCTTCCTACGCCACTGTTGACTGATACCTCCCACTGATATGTACTGCTAATCCACTGTTAAAGTGATGTGAAACACTCCAGTACCTAGGGTGATCAAATAGAAATTTGAGAATAATCTTGTTCAGAGTAGTTATTTTTTATACTAATTCCAAATTGACAAGACACACCATCATTCTTATATATTAATTAAATGCAATGACTCTCGACAGCGAAATAATTTGTGTCAGTTTATCGCCAATAGTTGCGTCCCGAATCAAGATGTAAATATTTACAATTGAGCGTCACAGTTCAGACGATGTTTTCTATGGAGTCATGTGGTCTATTTCTTTGAAACTGTCTGTGATGTTAGTAGAATGCTACATTCCTCCAGTTGGGCTGGCATAGCACCTGAGTACTAACTTATCAATTTCACGCACCAGAACAAGTCCATAATATGTCTTTAAAAGTGTCATAGAAAGATTTGATTAAATTTTGATGTTGAAATTACCCATTCGTTGGGCCCTAAATCAGTCTGTGGTGCTACCAAGGATAAACCCTGACATACAATTACAGTAATGTCCTAAATAATTGACTCCTTAACCACAGAAGAATTATGGGTAACTTTTTAGGATTTAATAAGAAATATGGCTTGTTGCCATTCATCGGAAAGCTTTCCGATGAATTGCAACTAGCCATTTTTCCGACTAATTCTTGAAAAGTTACCCACAATTCCGCTGTGGTTAAGGAGTCGAATATTTAGGGCATTACTGTACTATTAAAAGAGTCATAGAAAGTTTTGATTCAATTTTGATGTCGAAATTACCCATTCGTTGGGCCCTAAGTCAGTCTGCATTGCTGCCAGGGATAAACCCTGACATACAATTACATGTACATTTATTTTTTTCTGAGACAATTGGTAGTCTAGTTAGTTGAAAAAGCAAATTGCCGTTCTTACCATGAAGCCTTGAGTCAAAAAACACCTCTTCGATCACTATGTTCATCATTTTCTTGCATGACTAAAATAGATTCTGAGATCTCATCTTACGTTAGTCTAAAGCAAGCCTGAATTTAGTGCGTCTGACATTTGCAGAATGAGGTCCCCAGAGGGTAAATTTAGTTATGGTGGACTAGCATCACCAATTTCACCATCTGGGGACCTCATTCTGCTTAGTACTCATATTCTGGAAAGTATCTATAGTCTCAAATTAACATTGTTTTAATTACATTTTCCCTTCTGTTGAATTAATTTCTATATCCCCTAATTTACAGGAGTTAAAATGCATAATCGACATGACTAATGGGTGAACATCACCAACTTCAACTTGGAAACTTCAGTATGATTCTATAGTCTCCCATATCAGTTGAGTCCAAAGCAGCATGAGGTCCCGGGCAGAGAGTGAATTTGGTGATGCTAGCCCACTTTGCACGATAGCATAACTAAATTCACCCTCTGGGGAACTCATTCTGCAAATGTCAGACACACTGAATTCAGGATTGGTCTAAAGTACCCCATTCATTATCTCAGTAACTTTTTACAATCACCCAAGCCTGAGTTTATAGTGTGTCTGTCATTTGCAGAATGAGGTCTCCAGAGTGTGGAGCAGGCTAGCATCACTAAATTCACCCTCTGGGTACCTCATTCTGCTTAGGTCTCATCTTTGGAAAGTTTCTTTATTATCAATTTCTATAGAAACTTCTTCACATAGATTCTATTACTTTTTTAGTTTAATTTCTCTTTATCCTCAAATTGGCAGATGACACATTGTATAATCGAGGTTCCCACGTGGTGTACATCACAATATTCACCATTTGGGAACTTCGATCTGAGTCTATATATGTCTCCCATAGCAGATGAGGCCATGCAGAATGAGGTCCCCAGAGGGTGAATTTGGTGATGCTATCCCGCTGTGTGGGATGGCATCACTAAATTCACCCTCTGGGGACCTCATTCTGCAAATGACAGGCACACTAAACTCAAGCTTGCAATCACGGTGGGTAAAAAAGGAACAGCCAATCCCACACTCATCATCACTATTGTATAGATGACCCTGTTTCTCTACAGCAGAGCCTGTCAATTTGTTAATTTCAACATAAATTATAGGTACATATATAATGCCCTAACTAATCGACTCCTTAACCACGGCAGAATTATGGGTAACTTTTCAGGATTTAGTCAGAAATATGGCTTGTTGCCATTCATCGGAAAGCTCTCACTTAGGGCATTACTGTACATATTTAACACCTCATACAGAGCCGTACCTCCCAATTCTGGATATATTGTGTCAGTTATTTACAGAATGAGGTCCCCATATGGTGAATTTAGTGATGCAATCTGCATGGTGGGCTATTATATATAGCATAACCAAATTCAGCCTCTGGGTATATAACCTCATTCTGCTTAAGCCTGAACTGCTGTGGTTAAGGAGTCGATTATTTAGGGCATTACCGTAGGTACTATTTTATTTGTCTGATGAGCCTGTTGATTTTTTTCTCAACATACCCAAGATATTTATAATTGACATCACCATCACTTCCTTGAGTGGTTGACTTGGTTTGTTCTCTTCATATCCTTGGTGGTTTTGGTTACCATGACTCATGGTCCATGAGTGTATAATTGCTTACCTAATACTCATATTTAAATACGTGCAGGACTATTTTTCGTGCATTTGTTGGTGCGCGAATTTAAAACTGAGCGAAAATAATACGACTTTGAATTTAAAAATTACCACGGGAATTCAAAACCATTACTCAATGCCAAGCGACATACAAATCATGGTAACATAATCTATGTTGAAATGCTTGTAAGAAATGCACATATTCTAGTTGCTAGTTCTTGAAAGCATGTCCCCCAGTGACATTGAGTGACCATACTGTCTGAGTTAGCCATGTCATCACACCCCCACAGCCAAGTGTAGATTTTTCTGAAATCAGTTGCCTTCACAGTTGTGCATGGTTTTCTGTTTTCAAGTTCATTGTATTGATGTCCAGTCCATAACAATTTCAACATCAAAATCATTATATTTATAAGCATGTAAATATCCATCATCGCAATAAATTGATGATATAGTTTTGTTTTACACGATGTAAATCCACTGTTATCGTGTTTAATATACATATGTATCTTCAGAAACGACTGAGAACTGAAACTGTCATCAGATCCATTTATACGATTATAGTTTTGTCAGTTTTGAATTCGTGTAGATAGGTGCGAGAATTTAAACAGTGCGAATATAAAACTGAGCGAAAAATAGTACTGTGCAAATTTCAATTTGAGAAAGGTACGTGACGCTTATTTAAATTCGTGCAGTAGTATATTTTTTCACATACACATCAGTGCAAGAATTTAAAACTGAATGAAAAATCAAAGCAAATCATAGATTTCTGTGAAAAAATTAAGGGTTTGTGTATTAAATTAATCCATATATAGTAATGCCCTAAATAATCGACTCATTAACCACAGCAGAATTATGGGTAATTTTTCAGGATTTAGTCGGAAATATGGCTTGTTACCATTCATCGGAAAGCTCTCGCTAAATCCTGAAAAGTTACCCAAAATACTGCTGTGCATGGTTAAAGATTTAGGCCATTACTGTACATGTAAACTACAAATTGGCATTTCTTAATTCAGTCCGGATTGTCAGTGATGCCCATAACTGTCAAAATATCATAATTATTATTGGACCAGGTGCAGAAGAATTCCCTATATTTTCACAGCTAAATAATCAACAGTTACGTTCTGCACACAGTGTGTCATTTACATAATGGTGGTCTTTAATAATTTACATACAGGAAAAATGGGAGAGGAAAGTTGGGAAAAGATATTATACATTAATGCCCTAAATAATCGACTCCTTAACCACAGCAGAATTATGGGTAATTTTTCAGGATTTAGTCGGAAATATGGCTTGTTGCCATTCATCAAAAGCTCTGTGAGAGCTTTCCGATGAATGGCAACAAGCCATATTTCCGACTAAATCCTGAAATATTACCCATAATTCTGCTGTGGTTATGGAGTCGATTATTTAGGGCATTACTGTAGTTGAGATCACAATGAACAATATTCCTTGGAGGGAGGGTGACGATAGAGGGAGTAAGAGGGAGAGCCAGTAAGAGAGAAATAGTTACATTGACATATCTCAATGCCTTACAGGAACAAACTTGTGACTGACTTTGATAATCTATTCTTTATGCACCATGCAGTGGCTAGACGATTAGATTCACGATTTGGTTCAATATCAGCCTCCGGATTTTATATCTGATTTTAAATAGGCGGAATAGTGGTGATTTGCAGGGCCCTATGACCTACACGTCTACCAAACCCCCACATGAGATGGACCAATAACTTTAGTGACCACTAAATATCTGCTATGACATTCTTCTACACTGTATGGCTGCAAATCGTGATCAAATACGGCTTTGCCGTCATGTGCTAATTATACCACATCGATTCTAATATGAGGTTTTGTGAGTGTATTTAGTTCAGCGGAGATATGTTATGTTGGACTTCCATGACTGGAGCTTCCTGAAATTTTTCAAAAACCAATGTGCCAATGCATTCTCTTTTATATGCTAGTGTTCCATAGGGATCGAGCCTCGCATATATAAGAGAATACATTTGCCTAACAATATTTACCTAAAACTTGTAAGCCAGTGCATTCTCTTATATATGTGAGGCTCCCTATGGGAGACTCGCATATATAAGAGAATGCACTGGCACATGATCTTTAATGCTGTACCAGCACAACTCCCGTCTTGAAAGGGTTAATTACTAAAACTGAATCTTAATGTAGGTATATTATACAAACGGGGAATTACAAATGCGATGTTATTTCCTTTCAGAATACTTACATTGACATTTCTCAATGCCTTACAGGAACAAACTCACGACGGGATTTGTGAATCTGTACTTTATGCACCAGCAGCTAGAGGATTCGATTCACAATTTGATTCAATATCTACATCAGCCTCCTGATTCGATATCTGATTTTGATTCTGCGGAAAAGTGGTGATTTGCAGGGCACTAACCTTCACGTCTACCAAACCGGCCCCACTAAAACTAAATATCTGCCGTGACATTCTTCTACACTGTATGGCTGCATTTCGTGATCACATAGGGCTTTGCCACCATGTGCTAGTTTTATCGCATGGATTATAATGTCTGGTTTTGTGAGTGTGTTTAGTTCAGGGGAGATATGTTAATACTGTCTTCAAATAAGGTTACTTTCCATAATTGCACGTCCCTAAAACAGCACTGATGCCATGTATTCGGGAGTGTAAATACATATAACCTCGGCATGAGAAAAAACATTTTGTTCATACATGGAAATTGATGTACATGTATACATAGTATATTGGTAAGTGTCAGAATAAACCAAGGCACAAATTTACAGACTGTCTCACCCCCCTCCCTTTCCCCCACCAACATCGTTTTTCATGCCTGACAACATTAGATGGAAATTTAAAAAAATGGATTTTAATTTTTTTTAAACTTTTATTTGGATTGGGATAATTTAAACCAAGGTTTCCGTGTAAATAGAATAGAATATAGAATAGAACACTTTATTGACTGATCACTATCCAGTGATATTTGTCATGACATATAACAAAATACTGACAATAACAAACAGCTATAAATACTGACAATAACAAACAGGTATAAATACTGACAATAACAAACAGGTATAAATACTGACAATAACAAACAGGTATAAATACTGACAACAACAAACAGGTATAAATACTGACAACAACAAACAGGTATAAATACTGACAATAACAAACAGGTATAAATACTGACAATAACAAACAGGTATAAATACTGACAATAACAAACAGGTATAATTTAAATACCGAATATTAGTATTTGAATTTAGGAATTATTAGATGACCTGATATTCAGTGATTGTTCGATAAAATTACATGTATGTCTTGTATCACTAGGTGATTCTGGACAAAGAATACTTTGAAAAAGTTGCAAATGATGTATCTGTATTTGGGACCAAGCCCTGAAAATCCAATTCTACACCCATTTTATGTATCAGATTTGTTCTGTGTTTAGCGTTTTTCTTGGAAAATAAAAAGAAATGTTCTTTGTTTTCTACTGTCTTACGTTCTTTACAAATGCGATATTTAATATCTGGTTTGGATCGTTTTGTCTATGCTTCTCAATTGCTAGTGAATGAGCACTTAATTATCTTGTATTTGGTTTTGATATGGAAATTTTGAACATTCAATATAAAAATGACTAATGAATATAGGGCTGATATTGGAGCCGGTATCGAGCGACCTTAATTGTTGTATCGGTGTCGAGATTTGACACGCCTTTGCATGCCTGGCTAAGCTGATTGCTGTTCACCTCAGAAATAATTCGTGCGCGAAGCCTTGTTGATTGGTGAACCATCCAATGTTAATATTCATTTTCGGAACAGCGCGTCCACTGAACGGACTCAATTTATTTGAGGTAAGAAGTAACCTATCTTTATTCGATAGCTTCTGTTGGTTAACGAATTTAATATTCATTGTTGGCCTTAAACAATGCCAACGGGAGTCCGTTTAGCGTGGATAAATGGGACGTGGTGGACACTTCTTCGTTAAGATAGCCAGTGTATTCCGTTATGCAGTTATTGTTTTCCTGGATGTAGTAGCTGGTTACAGCGAATGGTTGTAGTTCCCGCGTAACTGTTGGTGACCTTTGGTGTACCGAAAATCGGCCGTGGACGGTTGTGATTCGTGTTGTGGTCGGTGCAGAGATTGGTGTATTTGGTTAATAAGTTAGCAGTATAGCTAACAGTGGTGCAGTGTATTAATCTGCGTGGTGGTTTATCCGACAGTTGTAATTCGGGTTGTGGTTGCAGGTGCTGAGATTGGTGCATATGGTTGATCAGTTAGCAGTATAGCTGACAGTGGTGCAGTGTAATAATCTGCGTGGTGGTTATAGCAGTGGTACAGTGTCATCTGCATGTGTTTGTGGTTGTCAGTATAATTGACAGTGGTGCAGTGTAATAATTTGGTGCTTTGTGATTCATGTCGTGGTTGACGGTTAGCAGTACAGCTGACATTTATACAGGTGTGTTCATTTCAATCAAAAGATGGAAAATACACGAAGCTTGAGAAATAAGGAAAAAGTGAACTATTCAACACTTCACAATCACGGTAAATACGAGAGTTATTCACCAGTAAAGTCGCATGGAGACGTTATTGACCCTATGAATTCTTATTTTAACTCCCATGTTAAAGCAGAGAGTATGGCTGGGAGTGTTACAGGAGACGTTATGCCCCATCTGGAGAGTGATCTCGAAGAGTCGGACGACCCGGAGATGGCTCAAATGGAGGAAGAGTTGAATAACATTAAAAAGCAGAAAGCAGAGGCGTTAAAAATGGTAAAGAAACGAGAAATGAAAAAGAAATTAAACAACGAAATCCGTGAACTAAAGGAAATTAGGAGAAATGGAACGTGCGAAGGTAAACATTCGAAATCAAGTAAAATAAAAGAGCATGACAGTACTAATGATGAATTAACCATTGACATTCTCAGACGGAATAAACAGCTTCATCGACAGGTTAACAAACAAATGAAGCAGTTAAATTTGAAAGGTTTATTGAATAATAGAAACGGGTCCAGTACTGATTCATATAGTTCATCCGATGACGAAACAAAAGATATAAAATTTTCACATGCGCTATCGGGTTTGGCGACGGCTGCGGCTTCGTCTGGATTGTCTGCGAAACAAAAAGACAAGGTGACGAATCCGCAGTTATGTCCTCAAGCCATGCTACAGCTGGAATTTGTTTCCCGAGAAATTCAGTTTACAGATCTTTCATTTAATCAGTTTGTTGCAGGAGAAACCGAAATAATCAAAAGCTCGCGAATTAATAGCACGGAAAGATCTGGCAGAATAAACTTATTGAATAAAATAGCATATCTTTATGAAACTTACGAGTGGAAGGCCTTATTAAATTATTATGCGGCCTTCATTAGGCGCATAGAACACAGGCAAAATTCTTGGTCGGATGACCCCCGGTTTCTTGGAAACTCCGCTATTAGCGAGCCATGTTAAGAGTAAACCCAGAATAAAATCATTAACTGGACCGGTTTCCTCGAGCGAAAAAAGCTGGTTTTGTGCCGATTTCCAGCGACAAAGATGTTCACTTGCTTCGGTTCACAATAAGATAATAAATGGGATTTCCCGACAAGTCAATCACATTTGCGCAACGTGTCTGATCAGAGTTAAAGTTAGACTCGAGCATCCAGAAGGCTCGGGCGCATGTCCATATTTTGGATATAATGGAAACAGGGGGAATAACTCATGACTCATTATCAACACTTATTTAGATCAAAAACCCAAAAGATTGTCCAAACATGATATAATAAGAGCGCACAATTCTATCAGAGCTTCTCGACTTCCAAATTTCAAAGGATGTCGAATTTCCATATATTCACATCTGAACATAACATATTTCAGATCGATCTTATCAAAATTTAATTACGATGATCAGCAGCTTTGTGATTTGCTCGAGTACGGATTTCCTATTGGTTACATTGGTGAGCACGAGGAAAACACAACGGTTCGAAACCACACGGGGGCAACGCAGTTCCGTCGAGAGGTTTCAGAGTACATAGACAATGAAGTTTACTTAAATAGAATATTGGGGCCTTTTGAATACTGTCCATTTGAATCCATGTTCTTATCACCTCTCAATACTGTTGAAAAGAAAAATTCGTCTGAGAGACGCATCATTTTAGATCTAAGTCTTCCAAATGACACTTCAGTAAATTCGCACATTAATAAAGATAAATATTTAGACGAAGTCCAAAAATTAGCATATCCGTCAGTAGATAGCCTAGTTTCATTAGTAAAGTTGCACGGAATGCATTGTTTGTTATTTAAACGAGACCTTCGAAAAGCTTACCGTCTTTTCTTCATAGATCCGGGGGACATTGATTTGTTAGGGTATAAATGGAACGGTTTCATTTATTTTGATCTTGTTCTAAGCATGGGACTTTGTTCGGCTGCACATATTTGTCAGAGGGCGACCAATTCAGTCAGTTACATCATGAAAAAACTTGGTTTCGACACTATTAATTACTTGGATGATATAGCAGGGGTAAGGGGGCCAAATTTGGCACAAGCAGGCTTTGACTGTTTAAAATGGGTTCTAAATAATTGTGGTCTAGAAGAATCTGAGGGAAAAGCTTGCCCTCCTAACACTCAAATGATTTTTCTGGGAATTTTATTCAACACTGACAATTTGACGTTGTCTATAACTAAAGATAGATTGTCAGAAATTTCAAATGTCTTAAAAGACTGGATGAAAAAGCGTACGGCTACCCGCAGAGAGTTGGAATCGCTCCTTGGGAAATTACATTTTCTAGCTTCCTGTATTAAACCGGGCCGCATTTTCGTATCGCGGTTATTGTGTTGGCTACGAACACTACCCCTGGATCGAGGGGTATCTCACCAATTACCTATATACATTAAGAAAGACCTCAAGTGGTGGTTAAAATTTATGCACAATTATAACGGGGTTTCCATGATGGATGTTGAGGAATGGTCGTCGCCTGACGAAATTTTGTCATGCGATTCTACTCTTACTTCTTGTGGAGGATTATGTATGAACGAATACATGCACGAGATCTTTCCCGAAAGCATACTTTCGCTGTCATTTCATATTAACTGTCTAGAGCTTTTGACTATTTGCGTTTGTTTAAAAATTTGGGGAAGTAAGTTTCAACACAAAAAACTGTTAGTCTATTGTGACAACTTGGTGTCCGTGACAGTCTTGAATTCTGGAAAGTCTCGTGATGAATTTCTCCAGGAATGTCTGAGAGAAATTTTATTTATTGCTGCAACTAATGAATTCCAAATAAGAGCTGTTCACATAAGTGGGCGAGACAACAGAGCTTCTGATCTGTTGTCTCGATGGTCAGTGCAGTCGTCGAAAGAGTTCTTTCGTATGTATAATCCTAGAATAATGAATCGTATTCGTGTTACGAATACACAATTTTCATTTTCACATTCATGGTAGAAGAATTTAGTATTGATTGATTTCAGATGATCTGGAATTTCTAAAGAAAGATGTATTAAAATCTACCAGGGCAGCATTCGCCGATGGCACATTGAGAAATCTCAAGACACAGTTCGAATCATATCTTCTCTTTTGTGAGTTTTTCAAGTTTCAAGCTCTTCCAGCCTCCGTAGAAGTATTGTCACTTTATGTTCAGTTTCTCAGCCGTTCCTTTCGGGCTACTGAAACTGTTCGTAATTATATAGCTGGTGTTAAAACATTACATTTGCTATCCAATTATACCTTTCCCTCAGACATATATCACATGAATCTTGTATATCGGGGTATTCATAGATTAAATCCGCGAGAAACGCACAGAGCTTCTCCAATCACATGCGACATTTTGAGGAGTATTTATTATACCATGGACACGGGAAAAGCCGAGCACGCCACATATTGGTGTCTTTTCATTCTTATGTTTTTCACCTTTGGACGCAAATCAAATTTCATGCCGATCAGTGTAAGCAAATTCGATAATTCTCAACAGCTCTGTAGGCGGGATATTTCAATAACAGCTGGCATGATTGTCGTTACCTTTTCGTGGAGTAAAACTAATCAATTCGGAGCCCGAAAATTGGAAATACCATTAGTAGAAATTCCGTCATCGCCATTTTGTCCCGTTTCAGCCTATAAAAACATGAAAAAGTTAAATCCTGCAGATGATTCTTCCCCGGCCTTCATCATTAATAAAAATCCGGTGACCTATCACAAATTTCAAAAATTCTTGCGGAATAGAATAGAGGTAATCGGGTTGGAAGCTTCAGCCTTTTCCTCTCATAGTTTTCGCAGAGGAGATTGCACCTTCGCGTTTCAATGCGGAGTTCCAGTAGAAATAATAAAAATGCACGGAGACTGGAAGAGCGATTGTTACAAAATATACTTGGAATTCTCACGGGAAGATCGATGTAGAGTTGGTGCGGTTTTTCAAGAAAGTATAGTGTCGCACAGTAAGAAATGAATTCTTCTACTTTAAAGAATGTGATGTGACACATGGTTGTTTTTTGTATATCAGTCCACTGACTCAACCCATTGTTGAACTCTGTACATATTTAAAGATATTTTGTTGCAGGAAAGGGTTCGCCAAAACTGATTTCAATCATTGGGGACTCCATTATTCGGGGTGTTAGCGGAATACATTGGACGGATGTCCCACTGTTTTCCTGGATGCACTTACAGTAGGATTTCTAAAAAGATACAAGACAGGGAAGTAAATTTAGAGTGTGACTGTATTATCCTACATGTAGGAACCAATGATATTTGGCGATACGAGGTCAAGGAAATGGAAGCTGCCGCCGCCGGCCTAATTGCCAAAATTAAAGCATCGTCCGATTGTAAAATTATAATATCGGCTATCTTGCCTCGTCCAGTGGATTTTCAATTTTCGCAAGAACATGTTATAGCATGCAATCGGGCTGTTCGTGGAGAGTGCGCACGACAGGGTGTGCAATTTGTACGCACATATAGAGCCTTCATGGATTTTCGTGAAGGAGTTCCTTTCAGAAGATTATTTGCAAATTGGGATGGGGGGTTACATTTGAACTATGAGGGTACAAGAGTTTTGAAGAATTTTTTCATCCAAGTTGTCAAGCGCCTGTAAATCTGATCGTGTACCGTTTTCCTTTCAGAGTAGACTGTCCTTATGATTGACAGCTCTCCGGGAAAAAATTGTGTGGGCCTTAATTATGCCCTTTCTTGTTGGATAACAGTACACTGACTTGGTTTGGAGGCCTTGCGGCTTGGCGGATATATATGTGAGTAGATATCTATATCATTATACATGTATGTGATATTGTACAACATCTATTGTTTGAATGTATATGCACTTATAGTATGTATAAATATTACATTGATGTAAAATCAGCAGCCACGTAGAAATTTTATGATTTGAATGCTTTGAGTAGAATTACGGCCAAAATAAATATTTAAAAAACATATTGGCATGTTATAGTTTATATAGACCCTGAGAATTCATTTGGAAATTTTGAACATTCAATATAAAAATGACTAATGAATATAGGGCTGATATTGGAGCCGGTATCGAGCGACCTTAATTGTTGTATCGGTGTCGAGATTTGACACGCCTTTGCATGCCTGGCTAAGCTGATTGCTGTTCACCTCAGAAATAATTCGTGCGCGAAGCCTTGTTGATTGGTGAACCATCCAATGTTAATATTCATTTTCGGAACAGCGCGTCCACTGAACGGACTCAATTTATTTCCCATCCCACCCGCCCTTATAATAATATATACATTAAATTCTGTTATATTTTAGTTATGTGTAATGGCATTTTTACCTTAGGCAGAATCGGTGGTATGCCCTATAACGGTGGCAGATGATTAGTGAGTACTGAGTATACTGTAGCGGATATATATGTGAGTAGATATCTATATCATTATACATGTATGTGATATTGTACAACATCTATTGTTTGAATGTATATGCACTTATAGTATGTATAAATATTACATTGATGTAAAATCAGCAGCCACGTAGAAATTTTATGATTTGAATGCTTTGAGTAGAATTACGGCCAAAATAAATATTTAAAAAACATATTGGCATGTTATAGTTTATATAGACCCTGAGAATTCATTTTCTAACATACCATCTGTCCCAATTTTACTTATAGGGGTTTCTCTCTATATCATCATATTACAAAAATATAATGTCCAAATGATATATGTGCCTTTAAACATGACATCAATAAAATCAATGACTTCCAAATAAAATTTCATAACCGCTAAAATTGACAAGTGGAAATATTTTTGAACCAGCCATTTTGTATGTGCAAGTTAGTTAATGAGATGGGCAGATTATGGGCTTTACGGACCTTTAATACTAGTGGAGTCATATACATCATATATATATACATGTATGGAACATTCCGTTTCCTCATCCATGCTATTCCTTAGTACTATGCTAGCCATATATTTCCTGGCTTGTGGGTAGATATCCTGTTTAATTGTGAATAGAAAATATGAACTCTATATGTTGCTTTAAACAGGTCAAGAATTCAATAAAAAAAAAACACATAAAATTTTGAAACTTCGGGAGTGGATTATGGCACTTTAACACTGGATTTGTGAGGGACGAGTGGATTATGGCACTTTAACACTGGATTTGTGAGGGACGAGTGGATTATGGCACTTTAACACTGGATTTGTGAGGGATGCGTGGATTATGGCCATTTAACACTGGATTTATGAGGGATGAATGGATTTCCATTGAAAATGGCTTTAATTAAAAATGGTAATTCACAAGTGAATTATGTCATTTCTTATGATGTCATTGACGTTATGTTGCTTACTGATCTAGACTGAATTTTCGATGGTAATAATTCTCCACATCGAGAATTTCATGCATTAATTCTGGGGTGTTTTTATCATATTTGCCGAACCAAATTGATGCAGAAGTGTAATAAATAGAGTAATCAATTAGTTCCGAGAATTACTAAATAATTCATTTGAGGCGAGAGACGTTTATGTAAGAAACTTGTGCGCTAATGCGCACTCGATATTTCTGACCGAAGTCTCTCGCCTCTCGTGAATTATTTAACATAATTCTCGAAACCAATTGATTACTATCTAATTAATTTTAAAACTGGATTTGTGAGGGATGAATTGATTATGGCACTTTAACACTGGATTTGTGAAAAATGGGTTGAGTGTGGCACTTTAACACTGGATTTGTGAGAGATGAGTGGATTGTGGCACTTTAACACTGGATTTGTGAGGGATGAGTTGATTATGGCACTTTAACACTGGATTTGTGAGAGATGAGTTGATTATGGCACTTTAACACTGACTGTGAATGGAGCAAATTGGATGAGCGGCAACAATAAAAGATGATTCCTTGGGGACACTCAGTAACAAAGTAATTGGCTGGTGTTTTAGTTCTTTTATGTCTGTTGGAATGGAACAATGCTGAACTTCCTGTAATTGATTTCTGGTGAAGGGAGAAACCACTGTAACTTCCCATAAAATGATAAAATAATAGTGCAATATACCACAGTGAGTTGATCTAATCTATTTACAGCCCCATCAGTTGAGATGTATGGGTGTTTGTGATTCCATCAAAGATAGGAGATGAGATGCCCTGGATTAGCTGGCCAGGATAACACCAGGTAGAGAGAGAGCTTTCTGTGGAGGCATGTAACAAGGAAATACTCCTACACACTGTTCTGTGTATTGGATTGGATTGGAAGTGGTGGTTAGTATCTATATCTTATTTATGGGGCGTACATGTGTGTGTGTCTGTGCTTATTGTGTATAGATGTACAGTAATGCTCTAAATAATCGACTGCTTAACCACAGCAGAATTATGGGTAACTTTTCAGGATTTAGTCGGAAATATGGCTTGTTGCCATTCATCGGAAAGCACCCAGATGAAGCTGGAATCAATATTTAATAAATTATGACATGATCTATCATACTACATATAACAGAATGATTTAAAGATTATCTGTACTAGTGTGATACAGTAATTCCCTAAGTAATCGACTCCTTACTAGTAAACACAGCAGAATTATGGGTAATTTTTCAGGATTTAGTCGGAAATATGGCTTGTTGCCATTCATTGGAAAGCTCTTGGGGAGAGCTTTCCGATGAATGGCAACAAGCCATATTTCCGACTAAATCCTGAAAAGTTACCCATAATTCTGCTGTGGTTAAGCAGTCGATTATTTAGAGCATTACTGTAGGATATGGGAGATACTTATTGCATATAGATGTAGGGTTTGGGAGATGCTGATTGTGTATAGATGTAGGGTATGGGAGATGCTGATTGTGTATAGATGTAGGGTATGGGAGATGCTGATTGTGTATAGATGTAGGGTATGGGAGATTATTAACCCTTTGGCATTTTTGTCACCCGACTGTTGGCGGGAGGGAGGGAGCGACATATATCTCATTTAGGGTAGTTCTGGGTTTAAATATCAGTAACTCTGTATATAACTTTGAAAAATCTTCTGATAATAACCGTTCCGTGACTGGAGCTTTAAGTGAAATTTTGCGAAAACCCTGTGCCAATGCATTCTCTTATATATGCAAATCTCCCATAGGGAGCCTCGCATATATAAGAGAATAAATTTGCCTAACAACATTTACCTTGACCTTGTATGCCAGTGCATTCTCTTATATATGCAAGGCTCCTATGGAAGACTCGCATATATAAGAGAATGCACTGGCACATGATCTTTAATGATGCACCAGCGCAGCTCCCATCATGAAAGGGTTAACCCTTTGGCAGGTAGAATGACATTTATGTCGCCCTACGGTTGGCAGGAGGGAGCGACATATATGTCGTTTAGAGTAGTTCTGGGTTTAAATATCATGTTACTGTGTAAATAAACTTTGAAAAATCTTCTCCCAATAACCCTTCAATGACTGGAGCTTACTGAAATTTTGCGAAAACCCTGTGCCAATGCATTCTCTTATATATGCGAGTCTGCCATGGGGAGCCTTTCATATATTGGCCTAACAATATTTACCTTGTAAGCCACTACATTCTCTTATATATTCAAGGTATAAAATGGGAGCCTCGCATATATAAGAGAACCCACTGGCACAGGATCTGCAATGCTGCACCAGCACAGCTTCCATCATGAAAGGGTTAAAATTGGAATTTTTCATTTATATCATTCAGATGGATATTATTTTTATTATTTACATGTAATGCCCTAAATAATCGACTTCTTAACCACAGCAGAATTATGGGTAACTTAATTTTCAGGATTTAGTCGGAAATATGGCTTGTTGCCATTCATCGGAAAGCTCTCACTGTTTCTTACAATAGGCCGATGTTACAATATTATTCAGTTTATTTGCAACAATACATTCACCCATGGATATGCCGTCATTTATGGCATAATCACTCGCCAAAGGGTATGAATCTGGGGACCCAAACTTTTTGCTGGACGTCCACTCATGCAATATTCATCTTATTTTGCACCTAATCACTGTTGACTGGAGATATTTGCCAAAAATATGACATTCACAACACGAAGTAATCACAAGATTCTTGTAAAATAATTGCCCTGTGGTCTAAATATTTACCAAAATCCTTAACCCTTACAATCCTTACAAAGCGGCCAAAAACGCCCAAATAAAGCTTCAACAGCCTAAAATATCTTCGGTCTGTCTCAATAGAACCATACAAATATGGATATCATTGGAATCGGCTCCTTGACCACATTGTGATAGTTACAGTTATGCCCCTGTGCCAATGCATTCTCTTATATATGCGAGTCGACCATAGGTCGCCTCGCATATATAAGAGAATGCATCGGCCTAAAAAAATCATTTTTAACACTTTTTACCATTTTTTCTTACATTCTTTAACAATTTTATAATTTTTTCTTACATTTTTTAACATTTTTTATAATATTTTTCTACATTCTTTGACAATTTTATCATTTTTAATATGTGTTAAGCCAATGCATTCTCTTATATATGCGAGGCGACCTATGGTCGACTCGCATATATAAGAGAATGCATTGGCACAGGGCCGTTCTGTTGGGTAAAGGGTTAACCCTTTCTTATCTGAATGGATTCTCCCATTCATTTATAAACATATACCATGGAATGGTCTATTATTCATCTAAATGTGTGTTCAGAAAATATACCAGACAACACATAATAAAAGTTCAGAGAATTCCTATTCATCATAATAAATTAAAAAATAGTCGTTTGGTGAATTTATTTTCTGAACATTTCCTAAAGGAACTACTCGTCAATGAGTATTTAGTATAGAAAGGGTTAATAGTACAGTGAACAGGAATTTTATTGTTTATTGAAGGCATGTACCATAGAATTACAGTAATGCCCTAAATAATTGACTTCTTAACCACAGCAGAATGATGGGTAATTTTTCAGGATTTAGTCAGAAATATGGCTTGTTGCCATTCATCGGAAAGTTCTCAGCCATATTTCCTGAAAAATTACCCATAATTCTGCTGTGGTTAAGGAGTCAATTATTTAGGGCATTACTGTATCTATTATTCATCTAGATGGATGTTCACAAAATATAATTCGACGACACATAATAGAATGTCAGAAATATTCCTATATATATTCATTGGTGAGAAATGTTCAGATAATAAGTTCAACAATGGCCGTTTCTTGAACTTATTATCTGAACATTTCCTAAGGAACCTCTCAACAATGAGAACATTTCTGGAATTTGTATAGATTGGCTCTTTTCCATGCATTTTTATATAGACTCCAGGCTAGAAAACAATAATTCTGGTTTGTTGACTCGATCTAGTCAGCTGGGGATGTGTGCTTACAGAAAACTGCTTTTCATGATCACATTCAACATAGGAATATTCCATCATAAAGTAGCATCGTGAAGGTAGACGGAGATATTTGCCAGGGTCGAATCGAATATCATTTCGAATACTGGCTATATGCAGGACCCTACCTGGAATGTTAATGTTTATTTATGGTCTCTCTCTCTTCTGTGCATTTGTAAATAAAATAATAATTCTGGTTTGTTGATTCTGGTCAAGCTTCTGGAACTAGTTATCGAGTTTCTTTCAATTTTTTTCTCACACACCCAACAAATACTGTCCAACGACAGATGTTTACTCTTACTATTTTTAGTAGTCTTCCTTGTGTGTGTTCTGTCGTTTGAAATTCATAACAACAAAATTTGTTTCACGGTGTTTTTCAGGGACACTAAATAATATTGTAAGACAAATTGTTTCACAGAGTGTAATTACATAAACAAAATATGTTGTTGTTGGAATCTTCATCTTCATGTCAGGTCTGCACGCATTAACAGTTGCATACTCCTTCACTCAGTTAATTATCAATCCATACATTTAGTAAGTGGACTGCAAACAAATTTCCAATTTTGATCATTGACACAACCCCCCCCCCCCCTGGATAATAATATTGGACATAATTTTATGAAATAATGTATATGGTCTAAATTTCTTGGTATAAAAAAAATATCTAGCTTCCCAAATAGTTGTCCATAAAATAAGTTATTTATGAGCTACCATTATTTGTCTTTAACCCAATAATGATGGGAGCTGAGCTGGTGCAGCATTAAAGATTCTGTGCCACTGCATTATCTTATAAATGTAAGTCTCCAATTGGGAGGCTCGCATATTTTAGAAAAAACACTGGCTTACAAGATCGAAGTAAATATTGTTAGGCCAATGTATTCTCTTATATATGCGAGGCTTCCTATCAGAGGCTCACAAAAATAAGAGAATGCATTGGCCTAACAATATTTACTTCGATCTTGTAAGCCAAGGTATTCGCGAAATTTCAGGAAGCTCTTAATTATGCATCCAATTGTAGAGGTATTTTACATTATCATCTGGCCTGGGAATAAGGTGCCTGTCATTTGCAGATTGAGGTCCCCAGAGTGTGAATTTAGTGACGCTATCCCGCACAGTGGGCTAGCATCACCATATTAACCCTCTGGGGACCTCATTCTGCATGGCCTCAACTGCTATGGGAGACATAAGACTCAGATTGAAGTTCCCAAATGGTGAATTTGGAGATATAGAGAAACTAAACTAAAAATGAAATGGAATCTATGTGAAGAAGTTTCTATAGAAATTTGATAATAAAGAAACTTTCGAGAGAAGATGAGGCCTAAGCAGAATGAGGTCCCCAGTTGGTGAATAGTGATGCAAGCCCGCTATTTGTTATAGCGTCACTAAATTCACCCTCTGCAGACCTCATTCTGCAAATGACAGTCACACTAAACTCAGGTTTAGTATTATAATGGTTTATAGATAGGCTCTTGTATTTAATACTTATTGGATCATAGAAGGGCGCTGTGGGGATGGACAGTAATGCCCTAAATAATCGACTCCTTAACCACAGCAGAATTATGGGTAATTTTTCAGGATTTAGTCGCAAATATGGCTTGTTGCCATTCATCGGAAAGCTCTCACTGAGTCATATTTCCAACTAAATCCTGAAAAATTACCCATAGTTCTGCTGTGGTTAAGGAGTCGATTATTTAGGGCATTACTGTATAATATCCTTTCCCAACTTTTCCTCGCCCATTTTTCCTGCATGTAAATTATTAAAGACCACCATGATGTAAATGACACACTGTGTGCAGAACGTAACTGTTGATTATTTAGCTGTGAAAATATAGGGAATTCTTCTGCACCTGGTCCAATAATAATTATGATATTTTGACAGTTATGGGCATCACTGACAATCCCGACTGAATTAAGAAATGCCAATTTGTAGTTTACACGTACAGTAATGGCCTAAATAATTGACTCTTTAACCACAGCAGTATTATCGGTAACTTAATTTTCAGAATTTAGTGAGCGCTTTCCGATGAATGGCAACAAGCCATATTTCCGACTAAATCCTGAAAAATTACCCATAATTCTGCTGTGGTTAATGAGTCGATTATTTAAGGCATTACTGTACTTATTGGATCATACATCGACGTAAATATAGATCGATGGTTCATAGAAGGTCCCTGTGGGGATGTACAGTAATGCTCTAATTAATTGACTCCTTAAACACAGCAGAATTATGGGTAACTTTTCAGGATTTAGTCGGAAATATGGCTTGTTGCCATTCATCGGAAAGCTCTCCCCAAGAGCTTTCTGATGAATGGCAACAAGCCATATTTCCGACTAAATCCTGAAAAATTACCCATAATTCTGCTGTGTTTAAGGAGTCGATTAATTAGAGCATTATACTGTAAGTTGAACTTAGCCATTATGACGTCTCTCTGATAACAGTCCACTTCTCCCTAATAAGCAATTAGAAAGGAGTGACATTTCTCAATTTTAAACCTCTAGGCTGGTCCCTGATTTAGGGCTGGGCGGTATTTCAATATATTGACTATAGTCTGTTTGGAAAAGAAAAACCGTATTGAAACCGTGTGTCAAATACAGATTCAATATATCGTAATTTTATCACCTCAAAAGACGGTTTCAAATTACAATCCAATACTGAGTTGAATACTTTAGCGGACCGCTGATTGAAAGCAATTTGATTTTACGTGATATTTTTCAATAGTAAATGGGGACCTCATTCTGCTTACACCTCAGCAGAATGAGGTTCCCAGAGGGTGAATTTGGTGATGCTAGCCAGCTATGCGGGGTAGCATCACTAAATTCACCCTCTGGGGACCTCATTCTGCAAATGACAGACACACTATTTCAAGGCTTGTATCTGATTGCTTCAAAATTATAGGTGTGCTGGATATACAGGTAAAGTTTGAATATGGGTTCAGTTTTATGCCCTTTTTTCATGACACTGAATGTTTATATAATTTATCACTCATAAAATTTCTCAATTACAGTAATGCCCTAAATAATCGACTCCTTAACCACAGCAGAATTATGGGTAATATTTCAGGATTTAGTCAGAAATATGGCTCAATGTTACCATTCATCAGAAAGTTCTCACTGAGAGCTTTCCGATGAATGGCAATAAGCATTACTGTACAAGCCTCAGGCACACATTTTACCAATGCAAAGAACCCAGTAATCTTTCACAAAAAGGGTAGAAAAGACCTGATAAAATCGGAAAAAATTATTTCATGACAAATCAGCATGTAAATTAGCCATCTAAATTAGCATACGGGAAAAGGCAATACCATAGAAAAAAGCTTTAGAAGCAATATAGAATTTCATGCAGTTCTAAAAAAATGCTGTTGGATAAATATGCCAATTTCTAGGGCTGCACAAAATATTTAATAAGAGAAATGAGATTACACCCAGGTGAAATGAACTTATCAGGTCGTCTTTCTGCCATCACCAATATTATAGTAACGCCCTAAATAATCAACAAGCCATATTTCCGACTAAATCCTGAAAAATTACCCATTATTCTGCTGTGGTTAACCCTTTACCCAACAGAAGGGCCCTGGGCCAATGCATTCTCTTATATATGCGAGTCGACCATAGGTCGCCTCGCATATATAAGAGAATGCATTGGCTTAACACATTAAAAATTATAAAATTGTTAAAGAATGTAAGAAAAAATGGTAAAAAGTGTTAAAAAAAGATTTTTTTTAGGCCAATGCATTCTCTTATATATGCGAGGCGACCTATGGTCGACTCGCATATATAAGAGAATGCATTGGCACAGGGCATAACTGTAACTATTACAATGTGGTCAAGGAGCCGGTTCCAATGATATCCATATTTGTATGGTTCTATTGAGACAGACCCAAGATATTTTAGGCTGTTGAAGCTTTATTTGGCCGGTTATGGCCTGTTTGTTGGGTAAAGGGTTAAGGAGTTGATTAATTAGGGCATTACTGTATAGTTGTTTATTGATTCTTTCAATGTTTCCGGCCATATGACATGTGTGAGCTGGTTAAATCTTCTAGCTGTTCAAGTAAAAATATAGACATTAATGATAGAATATCTTAGTAAATTATGATCTGTTGAATCGAATGTATTGACTAAGCAATGTGAAGAGTAGGCAATTTGAGAAGTCATGAAGATAAATGAATCTTATTCCAATTAGTGTTTTTTTTCCTCCACAGTATTAATGTGGAAAGATTATACTATTCAATGACTATATCCACACACATGATTTCAAATATATAAATATATCTTCAATAGAATTATCACTAAATAAGCATTGAATCTTGGCACCTGGCAGTGACAGAGACATCAATGGACTACTATCTTGCATTCCAAAGTTAGCATGATAATTATATAACCAGTGACTTAGATAGAATTAGAAAAAAATGTGGTATCATGCAGCCCTTGGAATTGAGGAAAAGATGCCAAGACATTATGTAATGGACTAGTATGTTGCATTCCAAAGATAGCATGATTAGGGGCCCGGAAGCAACCAAAGGCAAGGGGGCACAACTTCCAGACAAGTCACTTTTTTCAGTCAGATGTAAATTGGGCAAACTATTGGTAATATCATACAACATTGTTAAAGCACTTCCCAGGTTCAAGCTCTGGGTTGATACAAAAATCGCACTTGGCACTGAAAGGGTTAAAGATACGGTGAGTGTTGGCAGTGGGTATTGCTGTTAAAATAGTCACATCAGTTAACCCTTTACCCAACAAACCGGCCAAAACCGGCCAAATAAAGCTTCAACAGCCTAAAATATCTTCGGTCTGTCTCAATAGAACCATACAAATATGGATATCATTGGAACCGGCTCCTTGACCACATTGTGATAGTTACAGTTATGCCCTGTGCCAATGCATTCTCTTATATATGCGAGTCGACCATAGGTCGCCTCGCATATATAAGAGAATGCATTGGCCTAAAAACAATCTTTTTTTAACACTTTTTACCATTTTTTCTTACATTCTTTAACAATTTTATAATTTTTAATGTGTTAAGCCAATGCATTCTCTTATATATACGAGGCGACCTATGGTCGACTCGCATATATAAGAGAATGCATTGGCACAGGGCCCTTCTGTTGGGTAAAGGGTTAAAACAGCCATAAACAGAAAGATTATTATATTATAGTGAAATTTTGTTCTTAGACCAATCATAAATTTTGTGTAATTTGCATGCTATTGTCATGTTAGTACTCTGTGTTATGTAAACAAACACCATGTTATGTAAACAAACAGTATGTAAAGAGTATGCAATAAGAAAAACACTCGTCACTGGGGAGACCCCTCCCTCTAAGGGAACTTTGGTTAGAAATGCCACCAAGTTGTTTACAATATAACAGTATATAAAAGTGTGTTTTTTGTTTATACTATCAGATTTGTTCTATCGTACTATACACTATTGGTATATTCTTGAGGAAATTTTCATAATTTGGTAACTGTTATTTCAAAATTATAACCTACTAGAAGGTGACCCGACTTCATCCGGGCTTTAACCTTGAATTGTCCATTTTGAAGGTCAAGGTCAAGTGGGGTCCAAAACACTACCCGGACAAACGTGTCCGTTGAAAGCCATCCGGTTTTACCCGATTTGACCTTGAATTGATCATTTTGAAGGTCAAGGTCAGGTCGGGGTCACGACTCGACCCGTCCAAAACACTCAGTGGACAAAAGTAACCCCACGTATCAAATTTCGTCGAAATCCCATCAAAATTGGCGATATGACCTTGAATTGACCCGATTTCAAGGTCAAGGTCACGACGCACGGGCAAATGAATATGCTTATGAGACTCCCCATACGAAAGTACCACCACATACCAAGTTTCATCGAAATCCCATGATATTCGGGCGTTTGACCTTGAAATGACCCGATTTCAAGGTCAAGGTCACATCGCACGGGCAAATTAATAGGTTTATGCCACTCCCCGGCCTTATGTACCCCCACATACCAAGTTTCATCGAAATGCCATGATATTCGGGCGTTTGACCTTGAAATTACCCGATGTCAAGGTCACGTCGCACGGACAAATTAATAGGCCCATGCCACCCCGGCCGAAAATACCCCCACATACCAAGTTTCATCGAAATCGGGTCGGCCGTTTTCGAGTTCATCGCGAACACACAGACAGACACACAGACAGACAGATCTTCCAAAATATATAATAGACTAGAAGGTGACCCGACTTCGTCAGGGCTTTGACCTTGAATTGACCATTTTGAAGGTCAAGGTCAGGTTGGGTCAAACACCAACACCCCAAAAATGGTGGAAATCGGCCCAGCGGATACCGGCAAATCGGCCCAGCGGATACCGAGATACCCTATGCATCAAATTTCGTCCGTACCCTATGCATCAAATTTCGTCCGTAAAAATCCGCCAGTTTAACCCGATTTGATTTCCACTCAAGTATATAAACGCGCCTCATATACACACGCTCATTAATTATCAAGTTTCAACGTAAAGATAAATTACCATCGGTGCCCGAGATATCGCCAAGACGTCTGAAACAGTCAAATGCATCGGCCGGTTAAGCGTTAACGTGATCTAACGTTATGACCTCTAACGACGTCATAGAAGTTACGCATTGTTTTTATCCTGATGGAAGATAGTACCACTTCTTCTTGATAATTGAGGCAGATAACTAAAACAGATACATATGCATTATATATCGTTGGAAAGAGGAAACACGAAAGATTCTCACAGTGTCATTATTATGACTGGCATTTTATTATTCGCGCTGTTTCGAATCGATTTGTAAGCACCGAACTCAAATGAAAGTCCCGTAACACAGCGTAAAAACAGATTTGACCTTGGCACGTGAAAAGTTGACCTCGGATCTGAAAATCAATAGGCCCATGACGTTCGTTCCCGGGTCGAATTACGTGTCCGTACCAAGTTTGGTCGAAATCGGTCCAGCCGTGTTCGAGTCCATCGCGAACACACACACACACAAACACACAGATCTTCCAAAATATATAACCTATAATGAAGGCCGCCTTTGCCTTTAACCCTTTACCCAACAAACCGGCCAAAACCGGCCAAATAAAGCTTCAACAGCCTAAAATATCTTCGGTCTGTCTCAATAGAACCATACAAATATGGATATCATTGGAACCGGCTCCTTGACCACATTGTGATAGTTACAGTTATGCCCTGTGCCAATGCATTCTCTTATATATGCGAGTCGACCATAGGTCGCCTCGCATATATAAGAGAATGCATTGGCCTAAAAAAAATCTTTTTTTTACCATTTTTTCTTACATTCTTTAACAATTTTATAATTCTTAATGTGTTAAGCCAATGCATTCTCTTATATATGCGAGGCGACCTATGGTCGACTCACATATATAAGAGAATGCATTGGCACAGGGCCGTTCTGTTGGGTAAAGGGTTAACTACATGTACTAGAATGGGAATATTTGTCTCTTCTGACATATTACAACATTACTGTTTTAGCTGATATCTGAGGTATTTATTATATAAAGTTTGAAACTGAACTTTGTGGCCCCCTTGGTGTAGGGCAGGGTGGGTGTCATATGCTCCCATCTTCCCCTTGCTTCGAGACCCCTGAGCATGATACGATATGATTTGGTAATCAATCATATCCAATCTGCCTGCAAACAAATTAGAACGTTGTTTTTCTTTATCTTATTAAGTCTTTGATAGTAAATTACATACATATGGTTAACATATATTACATACTTTCAAAGAAACAACACATTTCTTGATAATTTCAAGTTCAAGCTAGCCCACTCCCCTCAATATGAGACAATGATGCTTTAATTAATTTAGTCTAACAAGTTTATTGTGATAATGTATCCATAATGTGTACTGTATAAAAATATATAAAAAAAAAAAAAAAAATGATTTGGTAATCAAATTGATGAATAGACCTTCAAATTGTGTAGAAATATCCCTCTCATTACAGAACTATCAACCAAATAAATAGAAAACCACGACCTCTACCACATACAACCCAACTAAAATACCGACATAAGAACACCCGATTATTATGAGAATAACTCTCTCATCAGTAAGTTAGTTAATCATGTCTGTAATCGGAAAGTACACAGGCGGCAACATAATGGTGGAATGCCCTGATGCCATTGCTCAAAATAGCTCTACACACCTGGATTAATTACCAAATCAACATCAGGTAAAATATTCACTATTTGAGGCCACCTCACACAGTGAGTGTGTACACCCAGCTGATAGCATCACGGGCCACCTCACACAGTGAGTGTGTACACCCAGCTGATAGCATCACGGGCCACCTCACACAGTGAGTGTACACCCAGCTGATAGCATCACGGGCCACCTCACACAGTGAGTGTGTACACCCAGCTGATAGCATCATGGGCCACCTCACACAGTGAGTGTGTACACCCAGCTGATAGCATCACAGGCCACCTCACACAGTGAGTGTACACCCAGCTGATAGCATCACGGGCCACCTCACACAGTGAGTGTGTACACCCAGCTGATAGCATCACGGCCACCTCACACAGTGAGTGTGTACACCCAGCTGATAGCATCACGGGCCACCTCACACAGTGAGTGTGTACACCCAGCTGAGAGCATCACAGGCCACCTCACACAGTGAGTGTGTACACCCAGCTGATAGCATCACGGTTCCTGTGATGTGAGGCCACCTCACACAGTGAGTGTACACCCAGCTGATAGCATCACGGTTCCTGTGATGTATTGAGGCCACCTCACAGAGTGAGTGTGTACACCCAGCTGATAGCATCACGGTTCCTGTGATGTATTGAGGCCACCTCACACAGTGAGTGTGTACACCCAGCTGATAGCATCACGGGCCACCTCACACAGTGAGTGTGTACACCCAGCTGATAGCATCATGGGCCACCTCACACAGTGAGTGTACACCCAGCTGATAGCATCACGGTTCCTGTGATGTGAGGCCACCTCACACAGTGAGTGTGTACACCCAGCTGATAGCATCACGGGCCACCTCACACAGTGAGTGTACACCCAGCTGATAGCATCACGGTTCCTGTGATGTATTGTGAGGCCACCTCACACAGTGAGTGTACACCCAGCTGATAGCATCACGGGCCACCTCACACAGTGAGTGTGTACACCCAGCTGATAGCATCACGGGCCACCTCACACAGTGAGTGTGTACACCCAGCTGATAGCATCACGGGCCACCTCACACAGTGAGTGTACACCCAGCTGATAGCATCACGGTTCCTGTGATGTATTGTGAGGCCACCTCACACAGTGAGTGTACACCCAGCTGATAGCATCACGAGGCCACCTCACACAGTGAGTGTGTACACCCAGCTGATAGCATCACGGGCCACCTCACACAGTGAGTGTACACCCAGCTGATAGCATCACGGGCCACCTCACACAGTGAGTGTACACCCAGCTGATAGCATCACGGGCCACCTCACACAGTGAGTGTACACCCAGTTGATAGCATCACGGGCCACCTCACACAGTGAGTGTACACCCAGCTTATAGCATCACGGGCCACCTCACACAGTGAGTGTACACCCAGCTGATAGCATCACGGGCCACCTCACACAGTGAGTGTGTACACCCAGCTGATAGCATCACGGGCCACCTCACACAGTGAGTGTGTACACCCAGCTGATAGCATCACGGGCCACCTCACACAGTGAGTGTACACCCAGCTGATAGCATCATGGGCCACCTCACACAGTGAGTGTGTACACCCAGCTGATAGCATCACGGGCCACCTCACACAGTGAGTGTGTACACCCAGCTGATAGCATCACGGGCCACCTCACACAGTGAGTGTGTACACCCAGCTTATAGCATCACAGGCCACCTCACACAGTGAGTGTGTACACCCAGCTGATAGCATCACGGTTCCTGTGATGTGAGGCCACCTCACACAGTGAGTGTACACCCAGCTGATAGCATCACGGTTCCTGTGATGTATTGAGGCCACCTCACACAGTGAGTGTGTACACCCAGCTGATAGCATCACGGTTCCTGTGATGTATTGAGGCCACCTCACACAGTGAGTGTGTACACCCAGCTGATAGCATCACGGGCCACCTCACACAGTGAGTGTGTACACCCAGCTGATAGCATCACGGGCCACCTCACACAGTGAGTGTACACCCAGCTGATAGCATCACGGTTCCTGTGATGTGAGGCCACCTCACACAGTGAGTGTGTACACCCAGCTGATAGCATCACGGGCCACCTCACACAGTGAGTGTACACCCAGCTGATAGCATCACGGTTCCTGTGATGTATTGTGAGGCCACCTCACACAGTGAGTGTACACCCAGCTGATAGCATCACGGGCCACCTCACACAGTGAGTGTGTACACCCAGCTGATAGCATCACGGGCCACCTCACACAGTGAGTGTGTACACCCAGCTGATAGCATCACGGGCCACCTCACACAGTGAGTGTACACCCAGCTGATAGCATCACGGGCCACCTCACACAGTGAGTGTACACCCAGCTGATAGCATCATGGGCCACCTCACACAGTGAGTGTACACCCAGCTGATAGCATCACGGGCCACCTCACACAGTGAGTGTACACCCAGCTGATAGCATCACGGGCCACCTCACACAGTGAGTGTACACCCAGCTGATAGCATCACGGGCCACCTCACACAGTGAGTGTGTACACCCAGCTGATAGCATCACGGGCCACCTCACACAGTGAGTGTGTACACCCAGCTGATAGCATCACGGGCCACCTCACACAGTGAGTGTGTACACCCAACTGATAGCATCACGGGCCACCTCACACAGTGAGTGTACACCCAGCTGATAGCATCTCGGGCCACCTCACACAGTGAGTGTGTACACCCAGCTGATAGCATCACGGGCCACCTCACACAGTGAGTGTGTACACCCAGCTGATAGCATCACGGGCCACCTCATACAGTGAGTGTGTACACCCAGCTGATAGCATCACAGGCCACCTCACACAGTGAGTGTGTACACCCAGCTGATAGCATCACAGTTCCTGTGATGTGAGGCCACCTCACACAGTGAGTGTACACCCAGCTGATAGCATCACGGTTCCTGTGATGTATTGAGGCCACCTCACACAGTGAGTGTGTACACCCAGCTGATAGCATCACGGTTCCTGTGATGTATTGAGGCCACCTCACACAGTGAGTGTGTACACCCAGCTGATAGCATCACGGGCCACCTCACACAGTGAGTGTGTACACCCAGCTGATAGCATCACGGGCCACCTCACACAGTGAGTGTACACCCAGCTGATAGCATCACGGTTCCTGTGATGTGAGGCCACCTCACACAGTGAGTGTGTACACCCAGCTGATAGCATCACGGGCCACCTCACACAGTGAGTGTACACCCAGCTGATAGCATCACGGTTCCTGTGATGTATTGTGAGGCCACCTCACACAGTGAGTGTACACCCAGCTGATAGCATCACGGGCCACCTCACACAGTGAGTGTGTACACCCAGCTGATAGCATCACGGGCCACCTCACACAGTGAGTGTACACCCAGCTGATAGCATCACGGGCCACCCCACACAGTGAGTGTACACCCAGCTGATAGCATCACGGGCCACCTCACACAGTGAGTGTACACCCAGTTGATAGCATCACGGGCCACCTCACACAGTGAGTGTACACCCAGCTTATAGCATCACAGGCCACCTCACACAGTGAGTGTACACCCAGCTGATAGCATCACGGGCCACCTCACACAGTGAGTGTGTACACCCAGCTGATAGCATCACGGGCCACCTCACACAGTGAGTGTGTACACCCAGCTGATAGCATCACGGGCCACCTCACACAGTGAGTGTACACCCAGCTGATAGCATCATGGGCCACCTCACACAGTGAGTGTGTACACCCAGCTGATAGCATCACGGGCCACCTCACACAGTGAGTGTGTACACCCAGCTGATAGCATCACGGGCCACCTCACACAGTGAGTGTGTACACCCAGCTGATAGCATCACAGGCCACCTCACACAGTGAGTGTGTACACCCAGCTGATAGCATCACGGTTCCTGTGATGTGAGGCCACCTCACACAGTGAGTGTACACCCAGCTGATAGCATCACGGTTCCTGTGATGTATTGAGGCCACCTCACACAGTGAGTGTGTACACCCAGCTGATAGCATCACGGTTCCTGTGATTATTGAGGCCACCTCACACAGTGAGTGTGTACATCCAGCTGATAGCATCACGGGCCACCTCACACAGTGAGTGTGTACACCCAGCTGATAGCATCACGGGCCACCTCACACAGTGAGTGTACACCCAGCTGATAGCATCACGGTTCCTGTGATGTGAGGCCACCTCACACAGTGAGTGTGTACACCCAGCTGATAGCATCACGGGCCACCTCACACAGTGAGTGTACACCCAGCTGATAGCATCACGGTTCCTGTGATGTATTGTGAGGCCACCTCACACAGTGAGTGTACACCCAGCTGATAGCATCACGGGCCACCTCACACAGTGAGTGTGTACACCCAGCTGATAGCATCACGGGCCACCTCACACAGTGAGTGTGTACACCCAGCTGATAGCATCACGGGCAACCTCACACAGTGAGTGTACACCCAGCTGATAGCATCACGGGCCACCTCACACAGTGAGTGTACACCCAGCTGATAGCATCATGGGCCACCTCACACAGTGAGTGTACACCCAGCTGATAGCATCACGGGCCACCTCACACAGTGAGTGTACACCCAGCTGATAGCATCACGGGCCACCTCACACAGTGAGTGTACACCCAGCTGATAGCATCACGGGCCACCTCACACAGTGAGTGTGTACACCCAGCTGATAGCATCACGGGCCACCTCACACAGTGAGTGTGTACACCCAGCTGATAGCATCACGGGCCACCTCACACAGTGAGTGTGTACACCCAGCTGATAGCATCACGGGCCACCTCACACAGTGAGTGTACACCCAGCTGATAGCATCACGGGCCACCTCACACAGTGAGTGTGTACACCCAGCTGATAGCATCACGGGCCACCTCACACAGTGAGTGTGTACACCCAGCTGATAGCATCACGGGCCACCTCATACAGTGAGTGTGTACACCCAGCTGATAGCATCACAGGCCACCTCACACAGTGAGTGTGTACACCCAGCTGATAGCATCACGGTTCCTGTGATGTGAGGCCACCTCACACAGTGAGTGTACACCCAGCTGATAGCATCACGGTTCCTGTGATGTATTGAGGCCACCTCACACAGTGAGTGTGTACACCCTGCTGATAGCATCACGGGCCACCTCACACAGTGAGTGTGTACACCCAGCTGATAGCATCACGGGCCACCTCACACAGTGAGTGTACACCCAGCTGATAGCATCACGGTTCCTGTGATGTGAGGCCACCTCACACAGTGAGTGTGTACACCCAGCTGATAGCATCACGGGCCACCTCACACAGTGAGTGTACACCCAGCTGATAGCATCACGGTTCCTGTGATGTATTGTGAGGCCACCTCACACAGTGAGTGTACACCCAGCTGATAGCATCACGGTTCCTGTGATGTATTGAGGCCACCTCACACAGTGAGTGTGTACACCCAGCTGATAGCATCACCGTTCCTGTGATGTATTGAGGCCACCTCACACAGTGAGTGTACACCTAGCTGATAGCATCACGGTTCCTGTGATGTATTGTGAGGCCACCTCACACAGTGAGTGTACACCCAGCTGATAGCATCACGGTTCCTGTGATGTGAGGCCACCTCACACAGTGAGTGTACACCCAGCTGATAGCATCACGGTTCCTGTGATGTATTGAGGTCACCTCACACAGTGAGTGTGTACACCCAGCTGATAGCATCACGGGCCACCTCACACAGTGAGTGTGTACACCCAGCTGATAGCATCACGGGCCACCTCACACAGTGAGTGTACACCCAGCTGATAGCATCACGGTTCCTGTGATGTGAGGCCACCTCACACAGTGAGTGTGTACACCCAGCTGATAGCATCACGGGCCACCTCACACAGTGAGTGTACACCCAGCTGATAGCATCACGGTTCCTGTGATGTGAGGCCACCTCACACAGTGAGTGTACACCCAGCTGATAGCATCACGGTTCCTGTGATGTATTGAGGCCACCTCACACAGTGAGTGTGTACACCCAGCTGATAGCATCACGGGCCACCTCACACAGTGAGTGTGTACACCCAGCTGATAGCATCACGGGCCACCTCACACAGTGAGTGTACACCCAGCTGATAGCATCACGGTTCCTGTGATGTATTGAGGCCACCTCACACAGTGAGTGTTCACCCAGCTGATAGCATCACGGTTCCTGACACCCAGCTGATAGCATCACGGTTCCTGTGATGTATTGAGGCCACCTCACACAGTGAGTGTGTACACCCAGCTGATAGCATCACGGTTCCTGACACCCAGCTGATAGCATCACGGTTCCTGACACCCAGCTGATAGCATCACGGTTCCTGTGATGTGAGGCCACCTCACACAGTGAGTGTACACCCAGCTGATAGCATCACGGTTCCTGTGATGTGAGGCCACCTTACACAGTGAATGTGTACACCCAGCTGATAGCATCACGGTTCCTGTGATGTATTGAGGCCACCTCACACAGTGAGTGTGTACACCCTGCTGATAGCATCACCGTTCCTGTGATGTATTGATAAGTATTAGACAAAGTACATTCTCATTTATTATTGTATTCTCAATTCCCCAATAATAATAACAGTATAATTGCCATCAAGCCATGCCAGAGTCCACTAGGAGTCGATGTCAGTGTTTATTGGTATACATGCTTACAAGTTCAGGGACGGGCATGTGTTCGCATACAGGTTAATTACATCCTAATTTGTCTGCATTGGTGGTCAGGAAAAACAAACGAAAAACCTCTTTGGAGAAAAACTATGGAAACCTGCTTTCCGAAACCAACATCTCTAACGCAGCTCGATTGTTCGGAAATTCATTCTAATTGATCAATAGTGCAACACAAACCTGTGCACACATTATATATCTGAAATGTTCAAATACACTATGATCGTGATTGAATGACACATTATATGTGATTACTATAAATGACTATAAAACCATTTCTTCATAAATAAGGTGTGATACACACATTTCAAAGTTGCAGTTAACTTATATTAATGATTGTTCGACAAAATTATGATACACATAAATTTTCTATAATCTGCATGATTACACGCGTTATATGAATATCTGCTTCTCAGATATATTTTCAACATATTAAAGCTTATTCTTACATTATTCAACCATCAATCCATAACATTACTCAAATGTTTGAAACAAAAATTTGGAGCTGACCTGACTGACAACACGCTTTGGCTAGAAATGACAACACACGTAGGCACTATAATAGCATGACCTCTTTTACTGGTAATTGGTCATGCACAGAGCGATAATACATTTGCTCACTCATTAATCCCAAAAGGCGAATACAATATTTTCCGCTAATCTGCTTTGCAGTAAACTCTGAAAAATTATCATTGTGCTAATGTCACGATCAAGCCTTGAAATAGTGGTTCTGTGATTTGCAGAATGATGTCAGCCGGCTAGCATCACCAAATTCACCCTCTGGGGACCTCATTCTGCTTTGGTCTCATCTTCTCTGGAAAGTTTCTTTATTATCAAATTTCTATAGAAACTTCTTCACATAGATTCTATTTCTTTTTTAGTTTCTCTATATCCCCAAAGTGGCAGACGACACATTGCATAATCGAGGTTCCAAATGGGTGTACATCATATAAAAATTTTATACACCAGTTTTTTTTTTAAAGCAGGACATGTTACGTTATTGGTCCATCCCTACATGTCCATCCATCAGTTCGCTTTTGGTTTCCAGATGATAACTTTTGATAGTCTCAACTGAATGAAATTAAATTTGGTGTGTGGGTTTACTAGCACAAAATACAGGTCTAATTTGAATTTGGGTTCTGCCCGCCAAATTTCACCAGAGTTTTGGCCCTTTTTGTTGGAATTACTTGTTGGAAGTATTTTGCCACGCCATAGCGATCGATGCCCTTGTTGGTATTTACACTTCATGATCATCCCTGACTCAAAAACATATCATTTTCTGGACATTGCCACACCTTGCTTTTGGACGATTTTTACATCATAGATTTTCTATTTCTATCTTTGTTTGCCCATTTAAAAAAAAAGAGGACCTAGTCTGTCCGTCCGTCCACCATACTCTCTGTCCATTCGCTTTTGGTTTCCGGATGATAACTTGAGATAGTCTCAACTGAATGGAATGAAATTTGATATGTATGTATACTAGCATAAAATACAGATCAGTTTCAAATTTGGATTCCGCCCACCATTTTTCTCCAGAGTTACGGCCCTTTCTGTTGAAATTTGCGCTAAATTTTTGTTTCGAGCTGATAACTTTGGTAAGTCTGAACTGATTGAAATGAAATTTGGTATGTGAGTTTACTAGCCAAACATACAGGTCACTTTAGAATTTGGGTTTCGACCGCCAATTTTCACCAGAGATATGGCTGTTAGAATTACCACGGATGTATATCTCCACGCCCTAGTGATCGATGCTCTTGTTCATTCCTATATCCATTAATCTTTTTTGACAGCTGCGGACAGATGTTGCTTATTTAAGATAAACTAGATTCATTGAGGTAACTAAACTGGGATGTTATGTGTTCACAAAATTAGACAACGCCAACGCACAATCAACTTGTTCTGAGCACATCTGGCTCTGAGCAGAAAACTCATCATAGAAGGAGAGTAGGGATCACAATCATTATGTAATAACTGCAAGCCTTGAAATAGTGTGTCTGTCATTTGCAGAATGAGGTCCCCAGAGGGTGAATTTAGTGATGCTACCCCACATAGCGGGCTAGCATCACCAAATTCACCCTCTGGGGACCTCATTCTGCTTCCACCTCAGCAGAATGAGGTTCCCAGAGGGTGAATTTGGTGATGCTAGCCCGCTATGCGGGGTAGCATCACTAATTTCACCCTCTGGGGACCTCATTCTGCAAATGACGGACACACTATTTCAAGGCTTGAATAACTGCCAATTACCAAGGTAACATCAAAGTATGGCCAAGCATTCAGCAAAGCCAACAAGGTTGGATGATGAGTGCTTCCCCATGTTTAATAGCACCAGGCACATAGGATGCAAAACCATAAAGTGTCACACTTCATACCCAACAAAACGGCCCTGTGCCAATGCATTCTCTTATATATGCGAGTCGACCATAGGTCGCCTCGCATATATAAGAGAATGCATTGGCTTAACACATTAAAAATTATAGAATTGTTAAAGAATGTAAGAAAAAATGGTAAAAAGTGTTTTTTTTAGGCCAATGCATTCTCTTATATATGCGAGGCGACCTATGGTCGACTCGCATATATAAGAGAATGCATTGGCACAGGGCATAACTGTAACTATCACAATGTGGTCAAGGAGCCGGTTCCAATGATATTCATATTTGTATGGTTCTATTGAGACAGACCGAAGATATTTTAGGCTGATGAAGCTTTATTTGGCCGGTTTTGGCCGGTTTGTTGGGTAAAGGGTTAATAGCACCAGGCACATAGGATGCAAAACCATAAAGTGTCACGCTTCATAATTAAGGGAGCTGAGCAATTTATGACAATGTACAGACTTATTGGTATGTCTGAATAATCCCATATTGTAATGAACTGTCCGGTTTATGATAACAGAACCATCTGTATAGATCTGAAGAATTCTATATTGTCATGAACGTCCTGGTGATTGGTATATCTGAAGAATTCTATATTGTCATGAACGTCCTGGTGATTGGTATATCTGAAGAGTTCTATATTGTCATGAACGTCCTGGTGATTGGTATATCTGAAGAATTCTATATTGTCATGAACGTCCTGGTGATTGGTATATCTGAAGAGTTCTATATTGTCATGAACGTCCTGGTGATTGGTATATCTGAAGAGTTCTATATTGTCATGAACGTCCTGGTGATTGGTATATCGGACGAATTCCTTATTGTCATGAACTGCATTCCTGGTGATCTTCTGGCTCTGTCAATTTATGCCAATGTTCAGACTTACTGGTACGTCTCAATTATTCTGTATTGTCATGAACCATCCCGGTTATCTCTGTTAATTTATGACAATGTTCAGACTTACTGGTACGTCTCAATTATTCTGTATTGTCATGAACCGTCCCGGTTAAATTATCTCTGTTAATTTATGACAATGTTCAGACTTACTGGTATTCTGTATTGTCATGAACCGTCCCGGTTATCTTGGTCAATTTACAACAATGTTCATTCAGACACTCTGGTATGTCTGAATAATCTCATATTGTCATGAACATGCAGTCTCGGTTATCTTGGTCAATTTATGACAATGTTCAGACTTACTGGTAATTTTGAATAATCCCGCATTGTCATGAACCATCCCTGTTATCTCGGTCAATTTATGACAATGTTCAGACTTACTGGTATGTATGAAGAATTCCATATTGTCATGAACTGCCTCGGTGATGTCGGTAAATTTACAACATACTTATGATGGGTCGTCCAGTTTCCGATAACTTAACGGTTAAAACACCTCCTACTAGTCAAAAAAAAATTAATAGTTACATTTTTTTCCAAGTATGTGTAAATTGACACTAGTTCTATTCAATTGCGCTTCAGTCCAATTGAATTGTGCTTCTTCAGCGCAATTGAAAATTAATTGTGCTTCAGCGCAATTGAATTGCGGTTTAACAGCGCAATTATTTTTATTTTTATGGCTAAACCCCCCAGTTAATTAATGAATAAATCCAATAGAAAATTATTGCTCTTCAGATTGCTCTTCTTATTACTCTTAGGACTTACTGTTCTGTCTGAAGAATTGCGTATTATGGACATCAGTTTAGAGCGAGGGTCTGGAACCCCTGCATGCCCCGGAACCCCTGCATGCCCCCCATGATTTTCTGCCTCCGAACCAATGAACCCCTGCATGCCCCCCATGATTTTCTGCCTCCGAACCAATGAACCCCTGCATGCCCCCCATGATGTTCTGCCTCCGAACCAATGAACCCCTGCATGACCCCCATGATTTTCTGCCTCCGAACCAAAGTTGGATGAAGTGTACATGTATTTATCTACTATTCCCTGTGAAATTCCTTGCTAAAATTGGCGATAACGAATTGGTGATAAGAACATCTTTATCATGATTGCAGTTGCGGTACAACTTACAAGGCGCGCATGACATCATTGGCTGTTTCAAAATAATGAATGAACTGACGTCACATCAATTGCGTGAACAATCAAACATTCCAACGTATATATTCTTGCCCCCTTCAAACAAACAGTTCCTCGGTTTTAACAGTATTTGATTGCCTTCCATCATGGGTATTATGGTAAAACATATCACAAAGTAACTAATACATATTTGTTGAGTATATCTATTATATATTTTGGAAGATCTGTCTGTGTGTGTTCGCGATGAACTCGAAAACGGCCGACCCGATTTCGATGAAACTTGGTATGTGGGGGTATTTTCGGCCGAGGGGTGGCATGGGCCTATTAATTTGTCCGTGCGACGTGACCTTGAAATCGGGTAATTTCAAGGTCAAACGCCCGAATATCACGGGATTTCGATGAAACTTGGTATGTGGGGGTACTTTCGTATCGGGAGTCTCATAAGCATATTCATTTGCCCATGCGACGTGACCTTGACCTTGAAATCGGGTCAATTCAAGGTCATATCGCCAATTTTGATGGGATTTCGACGAAATTTGATACGTGGGGTTACTTTTGTCCACTGAGTGTTTTGGACGGGTCGAGTCGTGACCCCGACCTGACCTTGACCTTCAAAATGATCAATTCAAGGTCAAATCGGGTAAAACCGGATGGATTTCGACGGGCACGTTTGTCAGGTACTTTTGTCCGGGCAGTGTTTTGGACTGGTCAAATCGTTACCCCACTTGACCTTGACCTTCAAAATGGACAATTCAAGGTCAAAGCCCGGACGAAGTCGGGTCACCTTCTAGTATTATATAATTAAATAAAAATACAGGTGTCCATTGAATTAAATTTCCAATAGGTATATTCGGATGAACTTGCAGGTTCGGAGAATTTAGCAAATCGAGCTATTCGTGTGACTGATATATTTGCAGGTTGGGAGAAATCCCATGATTTTGGCATTTAAAAAACTCCTAAAATCTAATTGTTGTAACGATTCAATGTATCGCGACTCGGCTAGTTTTCATAGCCACATAGTAAGTTAGCGGTATAGCATGGTTAACCATGCAGGTATTTTCCCTGCTAATGATAATGTTATGCTTACAATCAAATTCTCTTTGGCGGCCAAATCTACTGTTGTCACTGTTTATCATTCTTTTGTATGTAAAACAAAATTTGAGAGAATCCTCTGAAATGGTTTGCAATTTTTTGGATTAATTTTATCTTTGTAAATTTGAGATAAAGTATAAACATGTACATCAATCATGCACATACAACAGCATGTGCATGTCAGAATTTCGGAATATAAAGCATGAACATCACGCATTTACACCAGCATGTGTTTGTCGGAATGAGGCATTATGACAAAAAGTGATTGGCAATACAATCAATAATTATCTTATTCTCCAGGGTGTCTGACCCGGAATGTAAGCTTGTTGTCATATAAACACCTCACACGTTCTGCTCGGTTAACTGGGCTGGCTCGCCAAGTCTGAGTTTAGTATGCCTGTCATTTGCAGAATTAGGTCCCCAGAGGGTGAATTTAGTGATGCTATCCCGCATAGCAGGCTAGCATCAGTAAATTCACCCTCTGGGGGCCTCATTCTGCTTATGCCTTATCTTCACATAGATTCTATTTCTTTCTTAGTTTAGTTTCTCTATATCCCCAAATTGGCAGACGACATATTGCATAATCGAGGTTCCCAATGGGTGTACATAACAATATTAAACATTTGGGAACTTCAATCTGAGTCTATGTCTCCCATAGCAGATGAGGCCATGCAGAATGAGGTCCCCGGAGGGTAAATTTGGTGATGCTAGCCCACTATGCGGGATGACATCACTAAATTCACCCTCTGGGGACATCATTCTGCAAATGACAGGCACACTAAAATAATGCTAGCCCGGTCTCATATAAACAGGCATTAAATGTCAATAAATCGCCATGGTATACCACGACCCACCCAAGCCTGGATATACATGTAGTAGGTCTGACATTTGCAGAATGTATACAATGTGTTAGCATCACCAAGTTCACCCTCTGGGGACCTCACCTTGCTTAGGCCTCATCTTCTGGGAAGTATCTATGGTCTTAAATTAACATTGTTTTTAGTTACTTTTTCCGTGACTAATGGGTGAACATGCATCACCAACGTCAACTGGGGAATCAATCTCCTAGGTCTCCCATATCAGTTGAGGCCTAAGTAGAATGAGGTTCCCAGAGGGTGAATTTGGTGATGTTAGTGCGCTGTTCGTGATAGCGTCACTAAATTCGTCCTGTGGGGACCTCATTCTGCAAATGTCAGACTTACAATATCCAGACTTGGACGCACCCTAACCAATGTACAGTAATGCCCTAAATAATCAACTCCTTAACCACAGTAGAATTATGTGTAATTTTTCAGGATTTAGTCGGACATATGGCTTGTTGCCATTTCCGACTAAATACCACAAATACCCATAATTCTGCTGTGGTTAAGGGGTGGATTATTTAGGGCATTACTGCAGGTGAGGGTGTAATAAAACAATGACATCAATAAAAGATAGAGCTATCAGAAGTCATGAAAAAGGCACCTCAAGAGAATAGTAAGAGTTGGAATCCATTAGTAATTCCCTGTGGGTATGAGCAGGAATATGCCTGCCTCCACTCATGTCAGTTTATCATTCTGTCAGAGACAGTTACAGACTGTACAGTCTCTTTGAAAAGACAACAGAAATCCCAAACTCCAGGCAGAGTTATCTCCCATCGCTCCGCTGAGATACCACTGCCATAATGACATTAATTGGTAAGGAATTCTTACCTGTTTTTAGTTCTTATGTTTTAGGATTAAAATTGTCGATGTCTTGCTCAGTTCATATTGTTCTTATCAATACCGAAAGAATTACCATTATTGCAAACTTTAAAAAAAATTTGGTTGTCAAAACAAGATAATAAGTGACTAAATAGTAGTAAATACAGTTCTGCGACGATATGTAAAAATAGATTTATCGTCTGCAAAGTACACTCATTGTGGCAGTGATATATCGCAGCGATAGCGTAGAGGGCGCTGTATGAATTTTGCAGAAATCCTAACAGATCTGCCTTGCCTCTCTGGCTAATGGCTGCAGAGATCATATTCCATCAGTACAAAACCTTGGAACTTTTTGAAGTTTTGACAGGGAACTTTATTAAGTTGACGAAATAATGCGGGGAATATATTTCTTAGTTATTTTCTGTTCCTTAATAATGTAATTCACAGTAAGTGAAAGTCCTAACTCAAAATTTCATGATTTAAATGGGAACTGTTAATAAACTTAGTTGCTCAGTAAAATAAACTATACCAGTGTCATAACATAGATTAAGGTTACTAAAAACGAATCATATTAGAAAAACACCAATTTATGGCGTAAAAATCAAGTTTTTAATGCCTTTTTGACGTCGAAAATTCGCAAGCTAAAATTTCACGAATAAAGTGACTTTGTGAGCGATTTTGCTTTGCGTCGCTTACAATTATGGAATTTCTCATGGGTAATTAATTCAATGTTAATTGCGATATCGGTTCAGAAAAGTTACAGTAAAGCATGCAATTTCGAGATGGGACCTTCACCTACAGTGAAGTACATTAAGGAACAGAAAATAACTAAGAAATATATTCCCTGCGTTGCTGTTTCGACTTTATAAGGTTCCCTGTCAAAATTTCAAAAAGTTCCAAGGTTTTGTATTGGTAGAATATGATCTCTACGGGCGTTAGCCAGAATAGAGATTCATGACATGGTCTACCCCTCTAGATCTGTGATTCACTTCTGTTTTCTGTATTGATGGGAATCCCTCCATTCCATTGGAACATGTGCGAGTTCATTGGTTAGTGGCATAACAGATCACATCAATTTTCTATAAAAAGCTTACAGCAATGTCACACACCGACAGCTTTGTGGTTGGTTATGTTTAAATTGTGAGATAGGAGGTCAATGAAATTTGACAATTTGCTCACAAGAGCAAAACACAACAAATAGTGTAATGTAGAATACAGGTGACAAATTCATAATGCATTATACTCATCGCATCTAGTACCAGTAGACTTCATCTTTTGAGTTTTTTAATATCAGTCAAAGGTATTTATTACTGTTTATTCTTTCGGATTTTGTTGCTTTTATAATTACTACTAAATACTATGATAATTATCACAAAATATTTACGGCCCCAGACATGCACTCCATATTTGGAAACAATTTATTTTGTCACATTTGGGAAAGCCGCGTCCTAGAAAATGAAAAGTGAATCAGAGATCGAGAGACGTCGGTCGGTTAGGATTTGCTTCGCTTTTCAAAGAGATTGTACTGCTGTTTCTCAGACAGTCATATAATACCCACTTGATTTTTATCCCTAAAGTTTTGGGATGTTATAAAGTCTTGTGTTGGTTTTGATTCATATTTTGAGTCAAGTATTTTTCAAAAACTGGATTTATGATTTGATGAGGGATGGTTGGCTGGCAGGTAGGTGGCCCTATAGACGAGGGATGGTTGGCTGGTAGGTGGTTTTCCAGATGGGCGCCCCTATAGACGAGGGATGGTTGGCTGGTAGGTGGTTTTCCAGATGGGCGCCCTTATAGATGAGGGATGGTTGGCTGGCAGGTGGTTGTCCAGATGGGTGGCCTTATATATGAGGGATGGTTGGCTGGTAGGTGGTTGTCCAGGTGGGTGGCCCTGTCGATGAGGGATGGTTGGCTGGCAGGTTATTGTCCAGGTGCATGGCCCTATAGATGAGGGATGGTTGGCTGGCAGATGGTTGTCCAGGTGCACGGCCCTATAGATGAGGGATGGTTGGCTGGCAGATGGTTGTCCAGGTGGGCGGCCCTATAGACAAGGGATGGTTGGTTGGATGGCAGGTGGTTGTCCAGATGGGCCCCCCTATAGATGAGGGATGGTTGGCTGGCAGATGGTTGTCCAGGTGTGCGGCCCTATAGATGAGGGATGATTGGCTGGCAGGTGGGAGCAGCCCTTTAATCCTCTTTATCTGATTATGAATTGGTTATGAGAATTTTGATATGTGAGGTTATAATCATATACGGCTACTACAATAGCTACAGTGAGAAAATCAGAACCACCCCAACTTTATATGAGAATAATAATATTTAGAATCCATTATTAATTCTCGGCAGATCTGAGCAGGAATTATAATGTCTGCCTCCACTAATATGAGTTTACTATTCAGTCCCAATACAGAGACAGTTACAGACAGTTCTGTTATAAATCTGACAATCATACAAGCCTTGAAATAGGGTGTCTGTCATTTTGCAGAATAAGGTCCCCAGAGGGTGAATTTAGTGATGCTACCCTGCATAGCGGGCTAGCATCACCAAATTCACCCTCTGGGGACCTCATTCTGCAAATGACAGACACCCTATTTCAAGGCTTGCAATCATATAATACCCACTGATCGTTATCCCTAAAGTTTGGTGATATTATAAAGCCTCTCGTTGCCATATATATTCAATATTTTTATCTTGTGACAAGTCTGGATATAGTGTGTCTGATATTTGCAGAATGAGGTCTCCAGAGGGTGAATTTAGTGACGCTATCTGGCACTGTGGGCTAGCATAACCAAACACACCATCTGGGGACCTCTGCAGTTATTTTTGCAGAGTTTCAAAATATCTCTCCGACTCAAGCTCGAGACAACTAACTAGTACTAGACGAAGTGACAATGTTGGTGGAAATGGTTTGGAATGCATGCAAAGAGCAACTACATGTAACTTGATCCAGTTATTTTAACAATATAATGTGGGTAGCAACATGTCATAGCCTAGAGGAAATATTAAAGGGACATAAGGCACTCGCAGTTGGTAAATGTGAAAAAATTAACAAGTTTTTTAAAACAATCTATCATTAAGAAAAATACCAGTTGATAGACTTTGTTCATATTTTTATTATTAATAACTATCCAATAATGAGATTTCACGTATCAAAACCATAGTTATATAAATATTACTGTTACAGTGGAATTAACAATAAAAGTATAAATTAGTGCAATAAAATACCAAGGTTTTACCCTTTCTATACTAAATACTCATTGGTGAGTTATTTCCCTTATGTTATGTTATGGCTTGTTGCCATTCACCAGAAAGCTCTCAGGGGAGAGCTTTCCGGTGAATGGCAACAAGCCATATTTCCGACTAAATCCTGAAAAGTTACCCATAATTCTGCTGTGGTTATGGAGTCGATTAATTAGGGCTTTACTGTATGGTCATTTGTTGAACTTATTATCTGAACATTTCCCTTCAATGAATATGAATCATTCTGCTCTTGTATTATCTTTTTCGCATTTCTCGTCTGCTTTTACTACCTGAACACCCTCCAAATGAACAATAAGACTGTTCCAATGCATGCCTTTATATAACCGAGTGGGAGAATCCATTCAGTATTGGAAGGGTTAATTAAATTTGACCTTAAACATTGGAAGCATTTATAACATTATTCATTAATCTCATGCTGGTAACAGGAAGTAATCAGGATGCAAATCACTGGTGATAACAAACTACAGTAGAAGCCATGGCTGGAAATAGTGTGTCTGACATTTGCAGAATGAGGTCTCCAGAGGGTGATTTATAGTGACGCTATCCCACACAGGCTAGCATCAATGAATTCACCCTCTGGGGACCTCATTCTGCTGAGGCCTCAACTACAGTACTATCAGAGACCTAGGATCAGACTGAAGTTACCAGTTGAAGTTGGTGATGTTTTCCCATTAATAATCACCATTTTTTATTATGCATTTTATCTTCTTCATATTAGGTGATATAAAAACTTCCCAGAATGGAAAAAGTAACTAAAAACAATGTTAAGGATCAGGGGACCTCACTCGACATGACCAAGCCTTGAAATAGTGTGTCTGTCATTTGCAGAATGAGGTCCCCAGAGGGTGAATTTAGCGGGGTAGCATCACTAAATTCACCCTCTGGGAACCTCATTCTGCAAATGACAGACACCCTATTTCGAGGCTTGATGGGTAGACTTGTGTGCAATTAATTGTAAATTTTAGACGTACACAAACTTTTTTCCAGTTGAGGTTCCCTGACTCTTAATTTGAGGCCAAAGCAGAATGTCGAGGTTCCCAGAGGGTAAATTTGGTAATGCTAGCCTGCTGTGCAGTGTAGCATCACTAAATTCACCCTCTGGGAACCTCATTCTTCAAATGTCAGACACACTATTTCCAGGATTGGTAGAAACAGTTCCTTACTCCCCCTCATCATAGCCTGAAATCAGTCAAATTACAGGATGCCCAATATCATCCTGGCTGTGGTCAAGCCTGCAAATAGCGTGTCTGTCATTTTCAGAATGAGGTCCCCAGAGGGTGAAATGCCTAGCATCACTAAATTCACCCTCTGGGGACCTCATTCTGCTTAGGCCCTCAACTGCTATGGTAGATCTAGGATCAGATTGAAGTTCCCCAGTTGAAGTTGGTGATGATCACCCATTGGGCACCTCGATTATGGATTTTACCTTCTGCAAATTAGGGGATATAGAAACTTCCCAGATGGGAAAACATAACTAAAAACAATGTTAATTTGATACTATAGATACTTCCCAGAAGATGAGGCCTAAGCAGAATGAGGTCTCCAGAAGGTGAATTTAGTGATGCTAGCCCGCTGTGTGGGATAGCATCACTAAATTCACCCTCTGGGGACCTCATTCTGCAAATGACAGACACGCTATTTGCAGGCTTGGCTGTGGTCTGACCAGATAAATCAATCCCCATGCAATCTATTCACTCAGACAGCAAATGGCTATTCAATAATTCAACAGGGTTTTAAAACGTGTAATTTGGTCAGCTGTGTGCTTGTCATGTTAATCTGCAGGCTGCTGTGATGGGATTAGTGCTGTATCCATGAGTTAATGAACTATCAATAATGAAGTTTAGGAGTTATCAAGTATCACAATTAGATGGTCCACCATTGACCACCAATACTGAATCCTACCATTAACCCTTTGAGTGCCAGGTCGATTTTAGTATCAACCCATATACCCTGTGCCAATGCATTCTCTTATATATGCGAGTCGACCAGATATATTTTTGAGAATTTTTTTCTGGAATTACATCATTTGACCTATGTTTGAAAAATCAATATAAAATTAAAAAATAAATACACCAACATTATAAAGGAACAAGTTCCAAGCGGACCCGCCAGATAAATACCTGTTGTTTCCGATACCACATCAAGTCACGCTCAGAAGTATGTGCAACTCTGTAACTTTTGCTCCACAGATTTGCATGGCTGAAAACTCTGTTAACTCTTTCGCTGCCACCCGCCACCACAGACGTAGCCCCCAGTGCCACGCATCCTGTACATATATTCATGTATTTCAGGTATATATGGGTAATACATTATATCTCAAGCAGTTTCTAATATAATTAGTTGAAACTTCACATGTATATAGACATAGGTATACCCTGTCGAATGCTGCTGTGGACACGCCCACCAAGGTCACGTGACATTGGCGGCCATCTTGGATTAGTGGCTATTTGCCTGTATATGTACAGTTTGTGTGGGTATGAATGGGTGTGTTGTTTGTTTTCTAATATTTAACCCAATTATACGATGTCCAACAGTAAGGTACACGGGAGTAACCCATATGAACCCACTTTGGACATAAAATAGGTCACGTGACCTTGGCGTCCATCTTGGATTTATGCAAGTTGCCACCTATTTGTAGCAAAATGGGATACAATGGCGCACTTTGTTGAGTTCGTGCTTTGGTTGCTTGAATATTCCCCGATAGGTACAATTCCAAATATAGATATATATAATATAACCATACCCATATGTATATATACCTGCAGGGGGACATATGACCGTGCTTTGCCCCTTATAAGTCACGTGATCTTTCAGGAAAATTGTGTTTTACGATGATTTATGTGAATTGTATGGGTCACGCGGGCGTACGCATGGTCAACTCACCAGCATAATTAATTTAGTGGCCTGTTATCACCACTGGAAAATAACACAATAGACAAGGGTTGTTCAAAACCAGTAAAGGTGTATTATAAATAATAGGTATAAGTATCTTATGCGCCACAGGCGCCCCTCGATCATTAGAGTATAGAGGTTAGTTATCCACCCAACACCCCATCCCGCCACCCATAGTATCTTATGCGCCGCAGGCGCCCCTTTAGAGGCTACTGCCCACATACATAATACTGATAATAGGTATAAGTATCTTATGCTCCTCAAGCGCCCCTCGATCATTAGAGTATAGAGGTTAGTTACCCACCCACCACCCCATCCCGCCACCCATAGTATCTTATGCGCCGCATGCGCCCCTATAATAGAGGCTACTGCCCACACACATAATATGTATAAGTAACTTATGCGCCACAGGCCCCCCTCGATCATTAGAGTATAGAGGTAATAACAATAACTTCTTCAGTCCTGAGTCTTTTGCGAGCAGCCATTTTCGACTGATAACCACGTGCTAATAACAATGACGCAATATTCCGGCTCTGATTGTACCTCCATAACGTCAGAAATAGCATGACCTTGAGGACATTGTCGCTTTAAATTGTTCGCACGGAACAGTACTACAGATAAATACATTGTTCACTGTCAAACATGCCGGAAATAATAGAGTTATATCCCATACATTAGACTACATACCAAATTCGCAAAAATGCGCGATTGGCAGCGTCTACGAAGTTCGCATTTATGCGCGTTTGGCAGGGAAAGAGTTAAGAAACATTAAATTTTGAAGATACGTGTATTATATATTAGAAATCTTGAGCAGTTATTCATATAGGACATATAGAACCAAATAGAAAAGAACGATTATTGTGATATTCATTTTATCTGCTAATTTGAAGTGAAGATTGAAACATATTCAATCGAACTTCAATATATAATACTCTATTTATAGAAGGAATTAAGATCTTGAGAATGAGTATTGAGAACAAATTTTCCATATTTTTCATATTTTGTTACTAAATGTAACTTGTCAGCGAGATTCTGTTTCAAAGTGAGGGTGAACAAACAATCGGCATAATTTATATAATAAATATAGGATATGTAGCTAGTGTCGTCGCTTAAAACTGTTTATTTGATCATCTATTGGGCGAGGCTCTGCCGGACATAAACAGTTTAAGCGACAACATTAGCTACATATGTTATTTATCCATCACACAAAACTTGCCTTTTGAGAAGTAAAGCTGTCATTTTCCTCAGATTTACATTTGTTACTCCGATGACGCCCTTACATTTATTAGGTCAAGCAAACTAATTAGCATTCAAAATTGCAAAAACCGGAGTGAAGCTTAGAGCAAAATGGTTTGTTAGATTTTTTTATAGCTATTCTAAGCTGGCCTTGTACTGAAGGTTTATAGATGTTTTAGAACCAAAACACATATCCGTTTACAAATTTTGTATTAATTGCGGTGAATTATATATGGACGATAAAAACATCCCAAAATCACAATGACGTCATTTAGGTTTGTTGACATCCCTAGTTACCTGTGCAATTTGCATATGCAATTACATCATGAAAGTAGTACTAACCTAATAAAGCTATGTTTACCTAATAATGCTACATTGACGTAATAAATGTAATGTTTACTAGGCAGGCTTTATGTAGGCAATAGAGGTAGTGAGCGGTGGATAAATAATAATTTTGAGGATTAAATAGCGCTTATCCAGGCCTGAGTTTAGTGTGCCTGTCATCTCTGACAGTGAAGTACATTATTAAGGAACAGGAAATAACTAAGAAATATATTCCCCGCATTATTTTTTCAATTTTATAAGGTTCCCTGTCATAAGTTCAAAACGTTCCCAGGTTTTGTACTGGTAGAATATGATATATACAGGTGTTAGCCAGAGTAGAGATTCAAGCCTTGCAATAGTGTCTGTCATTTGCAGAATGAGGTCCCCAGAGGGTGAATTTAGTGATGCTACCCTGCATAGTGGGCTAGCATCACCAAATTCACCCTCTGGGGACCTCATTCTGCAATACACCTCAGTAGAATGAGGTTCCCAGAGGGTGAATTTGGTGATGCTAGCCCACTATGCGGGGTAGCATCACTAAATTCACCCTCTGGGGACCTCATTCTGCAAATGACAGACACACTATTTCAAGGCTTGGTAGAGATTCATGGCATGATCTACATAAGTTAGTGTAAAGATGGTAGCTGTGGGCTAGACCAGTAACTACCTAATAATCGTATTTAAATTCACGCAGTACTATCGCTCAGTTTTAAATTCGCGCACCCACGAAAAATGGTACGACTGCTTAATTTATACCAAAACCACGTTGGGAAATAAGATGTTTATATGTGTTTGTGAGTTACATATAAATGTATTACGGAAGATTGGACTGATTTCATTCATGCATGTGCGGACATTACCCTTACCAAAATATCCTAGGAATAAAACCTTAGAATAGTTAGGAAAATTTCTTGGAATTCCTAGCATATCCTAGGATCGGAGACCTTGGAAAAGCTTGGAAATCCTTGGGGCAGTATTGGGAACGTTTCAAGTTTGGAAAACCTCGAAATACTTTGAATTCAACCGAGCTCGTCCAAGGATTTCCAAGCTTTGAAATATCTTAATCATAACTTTTCCGAGCTTTACCAAGGTTGCAGCCTAGCTTTACCAAGCTTTACCAAGGTTTCCAACCTAGCTTTACTGAGCTTTACTAAGGTTACCAAGCTTTACCAAGCTTTACCAAGGTTTCCAACCTAGCTTTACCAAGGTTGCAGCCTAGCTTTACCAAGGTTTCCATCCTAGCTTTACCAAGCGTTACCAAGGTTTCCAACCTAGCTTTACCGAGCTTTACCAAGGTTGCAACCTTGCTTTACCAAGGTTGCGATTGTTTTGTATTTAAAAGGTGAAAATCTCTAATGGCACTGCAAAGACTTCAACTTTGACAATATCATCATCCTTAATGATACAATCTCTTGAAATTTACAACAGTCTTGAACATGCCATATAATCATTCATGCTATTATTCATTCAAAGTTCACTTTTCAGTCAGAATTTTTTAGTTCTATTTAGATTGAGATAAAAGGTACCTTATGAAGTTATACCATCTACAATGTATAGGATAATACTCACAGGTATATTTTTATGGATCTGAGGTATTTGGAGTGTGATAAAACAGTTAAATTAGATAAATTAGTAATGAATAAATAATGATAGAGACAATCCTTTGGAATGAAAAGGTAGATACTAGTGGTCCTTAACCCTTTGAGTGCCAGGTCGATTTTTGTATCAACCCATATACCCTGTGCCAATGCATTCTCTTATATATATGCGAGTCGACCATAGGTCGCCTCGCATATATAAGAGAATGCATTGGCCTAACATTTTTTTTTTTTTTTTTTACAATTTTTTACAATTTTTTACAATTTTAATAATTTATTCTTATATTCTTATAGACTTATTTTGTAGGTTTAGGGCCGATGAGATCGGCCCCTGGCACTCAAAGGGTTAATGTCATTCTTGGAAATGGTAAAACAATTGTTAAAATAATATCATAAATAAAAATATCACTACAACCATATTCTATGAGTCAAATTGAAAACATTAGGGCCACACAAGCGATAACTTACCTGAAGATTGTTGTGATAAAACATGGATTTAAACTCACTGCAACAGTTGATTCAAAATGTCTGCCACAGACAACAGTGATGTCTGCATAGTCATGTGACCCAGTCATGTGACTTGCGACTAAGCTTTTCCAAGGATTTCCAAGCTTTTCCAAGGTTCCACTTCATGTGACAACCTTGGTAAACCTTGGTAAAGTTAAGATCCAAGCTTTACTTAGCTTTACCAAGGTTTGGTCAACACTGAGACAAGGATTTCCGAGCTTTTCCAAGGTTTCACTTTATGTGACAACCTTGGTAAAGCTTGGTAAAGCTTGGTAAAATTTAGATCCAAGCTTAAATTACTTATCTTTACCAAGGTTTGGTCAACACTGAGTCAAGGATTTCCAAGGTTTCACTTTATGTGACAACCTTGGTAAACATTAGATCCAAGCTTTACTTATCTTTACCAAGGTTTGGTCAACACTGAGTCAAGGATTTCCAAGGTTTCACTTTATGTGACAACCTTATTATGTAATTACGTTCTACTCGATGTAAATTTCCGTCGTGATGGTCTTTCATACACGCACGTATACCCCCTCAGCCTAAGTATAATTGGAATTTAGCTCGAGCCAGCTCATTCATATTAACACCCCTATCAAGCCTCATCCTAAGTTTATGTGTAATCGGGCTAGCTGGGCTCCCTCATGTAAACACCCCCTCAGGCTTCAGCCTAAGTTTATATGTAATCGCTCTAGCCGGGCTCCATCATGTAAACACCCCCTCAGGTTTCAGCCTAAGTTTATATGTGATCGGGCTAGCCGGGCTCCCTCATGTAAACACCCCCTCAGGTTTCAGCCTAAGTTTATATGTGATCGGGCTAGCCGGCTCCCTCATATAACACCCCCTCAGCCTAAGCGTAATCAGGAAATAATAGCTGGCAAATACGTGTTGTAAATCAAGCAGGAACAACTCGCTTGTCTTTTAAAATCTCATCCCAATAATTCTATCCATCACAGGCTTCCGCCTAATTCAACCAGAGACATTACTCCCAGATATTTATTGGATACACAAAAAAAACCAATAGGGGGAGCTTGCTATTAGGGAAGTCTGTGCGCAGAATAAATCTAGTTGTAACAGAATAAAGTCTAATTTCAACAGAAGACTTTTTTGTGGCAGACATGATATAGTGAATTAAGCCATTCTTTATGACTTCAAATAAATCTCTTGCTTTTATATAGGACATAAATTGCCAGGCCCAGTTTATATATCCCAAATGGATAAAAATTTATATTGTGCAATAGGTATGAGGGATCTTATTATACCACCACCACCCCCTCCCCATTCCAAGCTTGTATACCTACATGTTCCATGTCAATGTTTTTAAAACTTAATTGCAGAGGCTAACACTGGCTGCCATGATGGGTATCCTAAGTTCCATTGTGATAGCCCACCTCTAGTTTGAATTGCATTCTATGATTATACGATTATTAGATGAGAAATTATTTTTATTATTTAAACCGGCATGCTTATTTGAAGCTTTGCATAAGAAACAATATGTTATATGGGGAGAGTTGTAATTAAATTGCACCTTTGGTAAAGAATTTCAACTGATTTTGTCAGTGTTTTGCTGTACTAAGTAAAATATAATTTGCCGTATATAGTTTCTTTATTACTGTGGGTTCAAAAATTGACTTAAGTTTTAACCTCTTGGCTGCTATACATCAGTACAGTAATAAGTACAGACCAAAAATGTCACGCTGTGTGCGCTATACATCTGTACTCAGTATGGACCTACAGTAATGCTCTAAGTAATCGACTCCTTAAACACAGCAGAATTATGGGTAACTTTTCAGGATTTAGTCGGAAATATGGCTTGTTGCCATTCATCGGAAAGCTCTCCCCGAGAGTTTTTGTGACAATCACATTATATTTTTCCACTGCTAAATTGGCCAAATTAACTGCCGAGCACACGACATTATGACATTCAGCAGTGAAGAGGTTAATAAGGGACTGATTTTTAAGCTTGTTCTGAGTTGATTGAGCGACAACTCACTGTGCCAATTCAATCGTAACATATTTCTAATTTTATTAGAAATGAGATTTTTGTCCATGGTGCTGGAAGCAATGGAGGGTAAAGGGGGCAGAACTATCAGAAAATGGCACTTTTTCAGTCCAAGATAATTTGCATAAATGCCGAAATGGCAAACTTTTGATATTAATCATGACACATTTCCAGGACCAAGCTCATATTAACATTTCATGACTGGAGCTTCCTGAATTTTTGCAAAATTAAATCTTGTGCCTATGCATTCTCTTATATATGCAAGTCGACCATAAGAGAATGCATTGGCCTAACAAATTTTATATTATTTTTTATAATTGTTAAAAAATGTAAGAAAAAATGATTTTTTTTTTTTTTTAAAGAATGTAAGAAATAATGATAAAAAATTATCAAAATTGTTAAAGAATGTAAGATAAATGATCAAAATTGACAAAGAATGTAAGAATATATGATAAAAAAATATGATAAAATTGTTAATGAATGTAACAAAAAATTATAAATTTGTTGGAGAATAAAAAAAAAAATGATAAAAAATTGTTAGGCCAATGCATTCTCTTATATATGCGAGGCAACCTATGGTGCACTCGCATATTTAAGAGAATGTATTGGCACATGGTCTTTAATGTTGCGCCAGAACAGCTCCCATCATGAAAGGGTTAAGCGACCAGAATCATGGGTATATACACTTCTCTTACTATAATATAACAATGCTCATGTTGTAGGTTATATCCGAGGTATTTCTTGCCATTCTGGGATGCTTGGGAGAGGGCTTGAGGTACATGTGACTCTTAATTTTGTCCACATACAGTAATGCCCTAAATAATCGGCTCCTTAACCACAGCAGGATTTAGTTGGAAATATGGCTTGTTGCCATTCATCGGAAAGCTCTATGTGAGAACTTTCCGATGAATGGCAACAACTAAATCCTTAAAAATTACCCATAATTATGCTGTGGTTAAGAAGTCGATTATTTAGGGCATTACTGGACATATTTAACCCTTTACCCAACAGAACGACCCTGTGCCAATGCATTCTCTTATATATGCGAGTCGACCATAGGTCGACTCGCATATATAAGAGAATGCATTGGCTTAACACATTAAATATTATAAAATTGTTAAAGAATGTAAGAAAAAATGGTAAAAAGTGTTAAAAAAAGATTTTTTTTTAGGCCAATGCATTCTCTTATATATGCGAGGCGACCTATGGTCGACTCGCATATATAAGAGAATGCATTGGCACAGGGCATAACTGTAACTATCACAATGTGGTCAATGAGCCGGTTCCAATGATATCCATATTTGTATGGTTCTATTGAGACAGACCGAAGATATTTTAGGCTGTTGAAGCTTTATTTGGCCGGTTTATTGGGTAAAGGGTTAACACCTCATACAGAGCCGTACCTCCCAAGTCTGGATATATTGTGTCTGTTATTTACAGAATGAAGTCCCCCCATATGGTGAATTTAGTGATGCAATCCTGCATGGTGGGCTATTATCCCTTTGAGTGCCAGGGGCCGATATTATCGGCCCTAAACCTACACAATAAGTCTGTTAAAGAATATAATAAAATATATTAAAATTGGAAAAATTGGAGAAAAAAAAAAAAAAAAAAAAAATGTTAAGCCAATGCATTCTCTTATATATGCGAGGCGACCTATGGTCGACTCGCATATATAAGAGAATGCATTGGCACAGGGTATATGGGTTGATACAAAAATCGGACCTTGCACTCAAAGGGTTATATATAGCATAACCAAATTCAGCCTCTGGGTATATATAACCTCATTCTGCTTAGGCGTCAACTGCTATGAGAGACCTAGGATCAGATTGAAGATCCCCAGTTGAAATTGGTGATGTTCACACACTAATTCACCTCGATTATGCAATTTATCATCTGCAAATTAGGGAATTTAGAAACTGACAGAAAGGAAAAAGTACTTGAAACAACAGCTAATTTTATCTGAAATATTCCTTTTAAATGAGTCTGAGCATCTTTTAGCAGCTAATCTATATTTTAGTAGAGATAGCTTTGAGTGTTCAGATGAATAACTCTACAGTAATGCTCTAAATAATCCACTCCTTAACCACAGCAGAATTATGGGTAATTTTTCAGGATTTAGTCGGAAATATGGCTTGTTGCCATTCATCGGAAAGCTCTCACCGAGAGCTTTCCGATGAATGGCAACAAGCCATATTTCCGACTAAATCCTGAAAAGTTACCCATAATTCTGCTGTGGTTAAGGAGTGGATTATTTAGAGCATTACTGTATTTCCTTCTCTGCTGACAGATCTATCAGATCATTGTGTTCCGCAGGTGTGTGGTGTGTTCCAGACCAATTTACATTGTGTAATATTCAGAGAGCACTCCAGAGAGTGTGAAAAAGATGTATGTGCTTTGGCAGCTCTATGATGGAGGTATTGGTGATATTTTAGATAATTTCGCTCTTCCACCCGCTGGCTTGACTGTGGAAGTAATTAGTTCTACAGAAGTGATACCTGATAAGAGAAGAAATATGTATTGAGCTGGTGCAGCTCCAATAGAAACGCACTGCAAACAATCGGCAAATGTCATCCAAGAATAGACCCTCATAAATATCAGGGTAACATAACAAGTTGGAGGATTATCTAGAACCCATGCTATCTACCTGTATGCCAGCATCACTAGGTTCAAACCAGTAAAGTTTCCACTGTGTGTATCCAATGCCAAAACATATCCCATGGAGATCAACATCATGAAACATGTAGAGGTTCTAGTACTAATAAATTATATATTGTGCCAAGATACGGTAATGCCCTAAGTAATAGACTCCTTAACCACAGCAGAATTATGGGTAACTTTTCAGGATTTAGTCGGCTTGTTGCCATTCATCGGAAAGCTCTCACTGAGAGCTTTCTCAGAATTTCAGAAAGCTCCAGCTGTGGAAGGGTTATTATGTGTTACTGCCATTGTATAGTTCATGTGTGTATTGTAAATAAATTACCCTGTCCTGTATGCTCAGGAAGCTCCAGTCTCCCCGAGAGCTTTCCAATGAATGGCAACAAGCCATATTTCCGACTAAATCCTGAAAAGTTACCCATAATTCAGCTTTGGTTAAGAGGTCGATTACTTAGGGCATTACTGTATATCCAGTAGTGGATTTTTTAACTTGAGCATACAGGACAGGGTAATTTATTTACAATACACACATGAATTATACTATGACAGTAACACATAATAACTGTTCCATGGCTGGAGCTTCCCGAAATTTTGTGAAAATCCTGTGTCAATACATTCTCTTACATATGCGAGCCTCACATATATAAAGGAATATTTTCATTACATTGGTCTAACAATATTTACCTTGACCTGGTAAGTCAGTGCATTCTCTTATATATGTGATCCTCCCTATGGGAGACTCGCATATATAACATAATGCACTGGCACATGATCTTTAATCCTGCACCAGCGCAGCTCCCTTCATGAACGGGTCCAGTGGTGACCATGACACTCTGACCTGAGTGAACTGATCTGGACACATTGCTGACACCTGTGACTTTTACTTCACTTTTGGCATTCACTCATGTACACCATCTCATTCACATATATCCCCTCTCTATGTGATAAACAGACACTTAACTCTTTCATGATGGGAGCTTCCTGAATTTTTGCTAAAACCCTGTGCCAATTCATTCTCTTATATATGCGAGTCGACCATAGGTCGCCTCGCATATATAAGAGAATGCATTGGCCTAACAAATTTTATATTATTTTTTGTTAAAAATTGTAAGTGATTAAATTTGTTTAAAGAATGTAAGAAATGATGATAAAAATTGATAAAAATTGTAAGAAAAAATGATAAAAATTGATAAAGAATGTAAGAAAAAAATGATAAAAAATGATAAAATTGTTAAGAATATAAGACAAAATAATAAAAATTAATATAGAATGTAAGAAAAAATGATAAAAAATTGTTAGGCCAATGCATTCTCTTATATATGCAAGGCAACCTATGGTCGACTCGCATTTCTAAGATAATGCGCTGGCACAGGGTCTTTAATTTTGCGCCAGCACAGCTCTGGTCATGAAAGGGTGACACTCTGACCTGAGTGAACTGATCTGGACACATTGCTGACATCTGTGACTTTTACTTCACTCTTGGCATTCACTCATGTACACCATCTCATTCACATATATCCCCTCTCTATGTGATAAACAGACACTTAACTCTTTCATGATGGGAGCTTCCTGAATTTTTGCTAAAACCCTGTGCCAATTCATTCTCTTATATATGCGAGTCGACCATAGGTCGCCTCGCATATATAAGAGAATGCATTGGCCTAACAAATTTTATATTATTAGCTCAACTTACTTTTGTAAGTTTGAGCTATTGCCATGGTTTGGCGTCCGTCGTCCGTGTGTCTGTGTGTCCGTCAACAATTTCCTTTGGCGCGGGCTACAGGTTGTACCTTTGGTCTGATCTTCATGAAATTTGTCATGAATGTTGACATTGACATGTAGATGGGAACGAGTCATTTTGGGGTCATTCGGCCAAAAAACATGGCCGCTGGCAGCCATCTTGGATTTCAAGATTCAATCCATTGGCGCGGCCTACAGGTCGTACTGTTTATCTGATCATCATGAAATTTGTCATTGATGTTAATAATGACATGTAGATGGGAACGAGTGATTTTGGGGTCGTTCGGCCAAAAAACATGGCTGCCAGCAGCCATCTTGGATTTTACTCTTTGCATGACTAAATCCTTTGGCGCGGGCTACAGGTCGTTGTTTTGGTCGGAAGTTTATGAAATTTGTCATGGATGTTAACACTGTCATGTAGATGGGAACGAGTGATTTTGGAGTTGTTCGGCCAAAAAACATGGCCGCCAGCAGCCATCTTGGATTTTACTCTTTGCATGACTAAATCTTTTGGCACGGGCTACAGGTTGTACCTTTGGTCTAATCTTTATGAAATTTGTCATGAATGTTGACATTGACATGTAGATGGGAACGAATCATTGTGGGGTCATTCGGCCAAAAAACATTGCTGCCAGCGGCCATCTTGGATTTCAAAATTCAATCCATTGGCGCGGTCTACAGGTCGTACTGTTCGTCTGATCATCATGAAATTTGTAGGTCGTAGCTTTGGTCAGATCTTCATAAAATTTGTCATGGATGTTAACAATTATACGTAGATGGGAACGAGTCCTTTTGGGGTCAATTGGCCAAAAAAAATGGCTACCAGCAGCCATCTTGTATTTTACTCTTTGCATCACTAAATCCTTTGGCGCAGGTTAGACATTTCAATTAGCACCTTTCCTATTCCTCCATTTACTGTCAACCATTAAATTATTCCCCTACCTAAGTTGAGCTATAGTGTCATTGACACTTTCATTTTTTTTTTTAAATTGTAAGTGATTAAATTTGTTTAAAGAATGTAAGAAATGATGATAAAAAATGATAAAAATTGTAAGAAAAAATGATAAAAATTGATAAATAATGTAAGAAAAAAATGATAAAAAATGATAAAATTGTTAAGAATATAAGACAAAATAATAAAAATTAACATAGAATGTAAGAAAAAATGATAAAAAATTGTTAGGCCAATGCATTCTCTTATATATGCAAGGCAACCTATGGTCGACTTGCATTTCTAAGATAATGCACTGGCACAGGGTCTTTAATTTTGCGCCAGTGCAGCTCTGGTCATGAAAGGGTGACACTCTGACCTGAGTGAACTGATCTGGACACATTGCTGACACCTGTGACTTTTACTTCACTCTTGGCATTCACTCATGTACACCATCTCATTCACATATATCCCCTCTCTATGTGATAAACAGACACTTAAACTGTACAGCTAATTAGTTGTGATGAGTGACTGGTACTTTCATCATTCGGCTAGTATCTGGAAATCAAGCCTGCAAATAGTCTGTCTGTCATTTGCAGAATGAGGTCCCCAGAGGGTGAGTTTAGTGAGGCTATCCTGCATGGCGGGCTTGCATCACAAAATTCAACTTCTGGGACCTCATTTTGCTTAAGCCTCATCTGGTATGGGAGACCTAAGATCAGATTGAAGTTCCCCAGTTGAAGTTTGTGATGTTCACCCATTAGTCACCTTGATTATGCATTTTATCTTCTGCAAATTAGGGGATATAGAAACTTCCCAGAAAGGATAAAGTGACTATATTTGAGACTATAGCTAGATACTACCCAGAAGATGAGGCCTAAGCAGAATGAGTTCCCCAGAGGGTGAATTTGTTGGGCTAGCCCGCTCTGTGGGACAGCATCACTAAATTCACCCTCTGGGGACCGCATTCTGCAAATGACAGACACACTATTTGCAGGCTTGCTGGAAATACAGTAGATAGAAGAGCTTTCTTAATAGACAAACCTTCTAAAAATGTATACTAATAAACAGTTAATTTTTTTAACCACTATATCCTGACTAGTGACGTTGCCATCACCTAGCTATACTGTCATACTGTGTACCAGGGGTGGTGCCAGGATTTCACCAACACAAGGGCTATGATCCCTCAACAGGTGGGGGCTACAGCTACTGGGCTGGCCATAGCAAATCTTCCTTGGGGGGGGCTATCTTTCCCTGACAAGGGCCTGTAGCCCCCTCCCCAACCCCTCTCCTGGTGCCACCCTGTCTGTGTACACAGTGGTGGTGGCCCTTTGCCTATATAGAAAAATTAAATAATGAACTATGAATTACATGCATGTTCAAATACTATGTACATCATAGAATCACAATACAGAACCATATTACCTAATAAGTCCGTTTAAAAAGTTACCAGCAGTTATAATTTCGTAAATTGCATTTATAAATTACAACATATATTTTTTACGGTAATCTAGATTTTCCCTGCCTAAATTTTGAGACATCAGGGGATCTCCTGCATCAAATCTTCACCATCATTTATCCAAGAAAACAACACGGTTTACTGCCAGAGTTCGCAGCCAATTGCATGTAGATTCCATGACTCAGTGTTCAGTATTTTCTCGTGTGATGACCACATTTTTGTCAATATATGTGTATTTGTTCATGCGCCACTGTAAGATGAACTGTTTAATAAGTGTGTGCTGCACACTATTCTTAGTGGAATGTGTTTACGCCAGTTTGCATTTTCATAAATTGTTAATTGTAGAGGTATTAGAATTAAAAGGAGCAAATAAAACACAAGAAGAAAATCAGTGACCATGATGGAGTTGTGATCGTTACATTTTCAATTCTGGTAAAATTTCAGAGTTATCCCCCTTTTGCGCATGTTCGTCTGACTTAATAAAACACTCATACTGATTATTGGATCTCGAAGGAATTTGCTATGAAAATTGCATAATATATTATCTTTCAAATGTGGCTCAATTTGTTCATTTCATATCACATTTTTGAATTATCCCCCTTCTATGACTGGAGCTTCTTGAAATTTTGTGAAAACCCTATGCCAATGTATTCTCAAGTATATGCGAGTGTCCCACAGGGAGCCTTGACCTTGTATTAAGCCAGTGCATTCTCTTATATATGCGAGGCTCCATATATATAATATATATAATACTAGCTGATGTGCCCGACTTCGTCCGGGCTATCTAGGGATTTCTTTGTGAAAAGTCAATGTTAGATCGGTCCAGAAACATGCCTATATGAGCATATATAAGCGAGGTCAAGGACATGGTCGCACATGAAATTGGATCCACCTGTATTGTGCCTGGGATCAAAGTAGGCCTATACATACCAAATTTGAGTCGGATCAGTCGAGGTCCACAAACATGCCTATATGAGCGAGGTCAAGGACATGGTCGCACATTAAATTGGACCCACCCATATTCTACCCGGGATCAAAGTATGCCTACATACCAAATTTGAGTCGGATAGGTCGAGGTCCAGAAACATGCTTATATGAACGTATATGAGTAACGGTAACTATATATAATGCCCTAAATAATTGACTCCTTAACCACAGCAGAATTACCCTTGGAACAAATGTCGCACTACCGACGACTCGAATTCAATTATTTGAATTCTCCTGAAAAGTGCGACGTTTGTTTCAAATAAATGCGAGTACACGCACTACCGACGAAGTATGCGTGTTGGCAACACGAATCTAATTGCTGATGCGTCTGAGATCCGTGTTTGAAACAAACGTCGCATCACCGTCGACTTGAATTTATATCGGAGAAATGCAAACGAGCTGCATAATGATATGCTAATGAGGGAATTCCTATTTAAACTGGAAAACACCAACGAACGTGACGTAATTTGGTGGTATTTGAATTCGAGTCGACGAAAGTGCAACATTTGTTTCAAATTAAATGCGAGTAGACGCACTAAATAAATATTTATTCTGTTTGGATATACCCGCTACTATGCATGGATGTGTGCAAATTTCACATCAACGATGGGTTGAAATTGTTCTTGTAGATTTGATTTTCCAACAATGAATTATTGGGGAATTTGTTGTTTTTATACCACATTTGCATATTTTCCTACTTTTTGGTCCAACATTTTGACTGAAATGGCCATCAGTCGGGAAGCTTGTGTCCTGGTCCTGAGAGAAAGTCCACAATCTACTCCATCAGCTAAAGCCAGAGCCTCCCCTGCTAGTGTACTCCTAACAACCCTCTTTACCTTCCTAGATTGCCATGTTAAAGGGTTAACCTTGCCACCTTTACCTCCCAGTAATATTACATACCCACCTTGACTACCGCCATCAGCAAGATTCCCAAAAGAGGAATCAGTGAATACAAGCACTTCCAGATGTTGCCCGAGATCTTGGAAACTTAAAGTAACCATCTCTGATTGAACTCTCTTGATAATTCTGTTTAACGTCTTCAGATCATCAACTGTGCTCTTCGTCACTCTTGAAGCTAAAGTGACAACGTCAAAAGCAATATCTGGTCGTGTTTGGGTGACAAGCCAGAGTAACTGACCAATTTTTGACCTCAACATGGTTTGTTCCTCGGATGTCAATGATGAAGTCTTCTCTCGATTTCTTTCTAACTTTACTGGTGTCAAGTTGATGGCATAGTCGTTTTGGCTCAGCATAATAGTGTTCTCATCTTGAGATAACTGCAGACCAATATACTTGAAGGAGTCTTGACGATTCTTTACCAACATGCAACTGCTGTCTGATCCTGTTAATCACTGTATTTCAAATGTTGTTGTTCCTGACCACAGGAAGTCATCTACATGTACAGCAACTAAGCCAGCAAGCCCGGTTTTATCGTGCCAGTAAAATACTGCAGGGTCCACTGTTGACATCTTTGCACCACATGCTAGAAGCGTTTTCTTGACTTTTTCATACCACATCAGTGACGCATCTGTAAGCCCATAGACACATTTGTTAAGAAGCCAATGATGAAGTCTTCTCTCGATTTCTTTCTAACTTTACTGGTGTCAAGTTGATGGCATAGTCGTTTTGGCTCAGCATAATAGTGTTCTCATCTTGAGATAACTGCAGACCAATATACTTGAAGGAGTCTTGACGATTCTTTACCAACATGCAACTGCTGTCTGATCCTGTTAATCACTGTATTTCAAATGTTGTTGTTCCTGACCACAGGAAGTCATCTACATGTACAGCAACTAAGCCAGCAAGCCCGGTTTTATCGTGCCAGTAAAATACTGCAGGGTCCACTGTTGACATCTTTGCACCACATGCTAGAAGCGTTTTCTTGACTTTTTCATACCACATCAGTGACGCATCTGTAAGCCCATAGACACATTTGTTAAGAAGCCAGATCTTCCCTGATGCATTAGCTTCTTTTGGTGGTCGAAGATACACTTCCCTTTGCAGTTTCTCTCCTTGCAGAAATGCTCTCTTTATATCCATTGTATGAATCCTCCATTTCTTGTTCGAGACAATTGAGAATATGAGTCTAAGTGATTGCTTTTCACATGTAGGAGAGTTTTTCTGGATATCAGCCAAGCAATCCTCTTCAAAGCCCCTTGCGACGAGCCTGGACTTCATGTTCATGACACCATCACTTTCCTTTATTGTGTTGACCCATCGAGTTGAGATACATTTTTGTCCACTGTCTATGATTTCTTGGAATACATTGTGGTCCTTCCAATTCTTCAACTCTGTTTTCTTCGTATCATCGAAATATACATTGACATTAAGAATCTCTTCTTGCAATCCTTCAGTGGGGACATTCATAACCATCAAATCTTCTACAGTACTGAGATCAATAGACCGGCAATCTCCTTTCTTCTGATGGGGTTTTTGGTATTCTATGTTGTACCAGTATTTTGTAGCTGTGTTGGCCTTTCCAGCTCGTCCAATAATAACTGCTTCGTGGGTACCTTCATTTGGAACACTGAAACTAATTACTTGATCCTTCTTTAATCTTATATCAGGTGCTGCTGTTCGACTGCCACTGGGAGGAACTACCATACCTTGCTGTGCGTTTGCAGCAGCCTCTTCATCCAAATTCACATCATCGGGTAGCTGATCATCTGTTGAGTTATACTCTTCATCTTGTGAATCTTGATGAATGGAGTGTTCATCATTTATATGATCTCTTGGCATGATGTCATTGTCTTTGTCTTCGTCTTCATCGCTACTATCTGCTTCACTGTCAGCTCTAGTTTCTGTATCTTGTGTAACTGGATCTGAAATTTCAGAAATTAACTCACCTGATAATGCTGAATCCTGGTTACTTTGTACACTTCCATGGTTACCTGTAGGCATTTGAAGATCCCTTAAAAGCCTACTCTCATGCATGCGTACATAAGTCCCACCATAACGTACGAAAACCACAACATTATCCTGCCCAATTACACAACCAGGACCCTTCCATTTATTGTCCCTCAAAAAATATACCTTATCTCCAGTTTTAAATTTCTCACCAGATGGGCGAACCTGTTTGCGCAATGCTCGTCTTACCTTTTCAGAGGACTCTGCTGCTATAAAAGCTTTACGAGCCTCGTGCAAACCAGTAAGATGGGTACCCATAGTTTGACTAATAGTACATCCCTCTAATGCAGGTGGCTTGCTGACAATGGCTGATGGGAGATTTGGATTTCTTCCATATACAATTTGATATGGGCTGTAACCATAAACATTAAGGAGCGAATTTTTAGCATTGACAGCCCAACTGATAGCAGTTTCCCATGACAGTTTTGAGTTTTGTCTGATTTTAGATATTGTTTCTGTCAAAGTAGCGTTGTGTCTTTCCACAACCCCATTTGACCAAGGACTGTATGCAGCTGTGGATTTTACAGACATGTTTAAGTTTTCTGCCATATCCCTGAAAATTAAATTCTCCACCATTGTCCGTAAATACACCAATCTCTGGGGCACCATAAATGCCCACCCAAATCTGCATAAATTTGTCAACAATTGTCTGTGAATCCTTTTTCCTTATGATAACAGCGGCACTCAATCGACTGAACAAATCTATAATGTGCAGATACCAAAAGTTCTTGTCGATCTCATGCAAATCCATAGCAACGACCTGGTTGAAGTCATTCGCCATAGAGAATGCTACGATTGGTTCGGCATGAGGACGTTTGAATCTATGGTATATTTCGCACTTTGAACAAACATTGGACACTATTTGCTTCACATCTGATTCTACAGTCCCAGCAGTCTTCAAGAGAGTGAGAAGTTTTTCTGATGATGCGTGGCCAAACTGTTTGTGCAACTTAGATATGATCGACCTCTTTTTGTGCTTTGGCATATTAGTATCTACAACAAGAACTTCTTCAATGTCACTCGTGGATTTTCTGTTATCAACAGGCTGTTGACCAGCTTTGTCCTTCTTAATGCTAACACAATAGTGCCCACTTGATGTAAAGTGAACATCTACAGGTCGACCAAACATTGAAACTTTGTCCTTACTCAAGTCTAATATGGTTCCCGCTCTCTTTAGTGAGTCCCTACTTAACAAAAGTGGAATGTCATATTTGACCACTTCGCTGTCAATGAAAAAGTTGACAGTACCAATTTTTACAGGGAACTTAACACACTCTTCTGAGTAAACAGATGCACCATCTCCAAATCTGAATGGAGTATGACTTTTTCGCCGTTCGGTTTGTGACAAGGAAACCTCATCCATGGAGTTCATAAAGTTGTTTAACCATTTCAACCCACACACTGTCTTAGTGCAGGCTGTATCAATCACAGCAGAATTATAAGCTTCAGTTACGAACACTTCTATTGGACCTATCTGCGGCCGAGAGTTAAACAGTGTGATATTTACAGTCTCATCATGCTGAAACTCCTCTTCCTCAGTGAACTTTACATCCTGCGACTTATGTGGGCAACTTTTAAGCCAATGAAACTTGGAATCGCAGAATCTACATCGTGTTACTACCCCATTAAATGCTGGATTCATCTTAACAACACTATTATTCTGTGATCTGTCCATGCGATTACGAGGGAATCCTCTTCTGCTGGAACGACCTCTATCTGAGAACGATCTCCTCTCAGTGAAATTCACTGACTCTTCTTTCACTTGTATCACATCATTCGAAACAATACTCGGAAGTCTGCTTCCAAATATACGGTTTAAACACGATTTCATCGTTTCAAACTTGAGGTCTGAACAAGCTGTGAGTGCTAGCTGGCGGTCAGTGTTGTTGAGACCAGCACTGTCCAACAGTTTGAACGCGAGAATAGCATCAGGGAGAGGCATTTCAAACCTTTTTGCTCGATTGTAGTTTTGCTCAAAATCAACTATATAATCTGATTTGTTCATTGTCGAGGATCTACGAAATTGATCAAAGGACGTATACGCAGCATACGCTTGATCTATTTTGTCCTTTTCAAATAACTTATCTAATTCTGTGATGAGTATCGCAACACCACCATCAACATTCAGGGCAGCGGCATTCAATTCAGAAGCAACTTCTCTTGCCTTTCCCTGCAGAGTAAGCGCCAGTGCAAGCCCTTGTTTGTTTTTATCCAGGTTTGTGACTCTCTCCCACATGTCTACTTCATTCTTCCATTGATGGTAGTTCTTTTCACCATCCAAACTCGGTGGGTTCCTGTAGTTGGCAGCAGCCATTGTCATCCGACTTTTAGCTCTGGTACCATTAACAAGACAACTGAATCCTCAGTAAGTATTTATTACTAGAACCCACCAAGTGGTTACAACTGAAAGTATACACAACAAACATTACATATATATACACAACAAACATTACATATATAATAACATTCGTACACACACAATAAACACATAGTTAACATTTTCTTCTACTGGCAGAACCATGGTCCGCCCAGTGCATGATCACAAGTCTACTGATCCACTCAGAATAGGCTATCATCCAGGCATGTGAAGGAACAGCCAAGCGGGTTGCAAATTGAATTACGCAAATTTATTAGCCCCCCTCCCCAACGGAGACCCTCCAGCTATACGTCCCTGCCCGCCATGTAAATTTTACCACGTGGTTTTAGATAGGCATACTAACGCAATATAGTGTTATATACGGCGTTGACCTCAACTTGCTATTGAATTGTTAAAAAGGTACAACGTTTTCGTATAATAAGTAAACTGGACCTGATTTCTTTCAGACAAGTTCAGAGCAAAATAACATCTAAAGAATCATGTCCGACCTAAAATATGTGTCAAATACCTACGAAATAGCGATATAAAACCAATATTTTCCACTCCTCAGAATATTAACATTAATTTCGTCGCTTGGAAGTCAAAAGCCACATTTTCTCACTAAATTTTACATTTTAAATTGATATATAACTTCATATTTTAGCCATTGTGACCAAAACCATCATGAACGCTTTATGCCATTTTAAGAAATCATTTAGATTCGTCTTGAATTAAATGCGACGTTTGTTTCAACAGACGAATTTTGAATTAAACTTGAGTCTAATTCTAATTGAATTTGAGTCGTCGGTAGTGCGACGTTTGTTCCAAGGGTTATGGGTAACTGTTTAGGATTTAGTCGGAAATATGGCTTGTTGACAATGAATGGCAACAAGCCATATTTCTGACTAAATCCTGAAAAGTTACCCATAATTCTGCTGTGGTTAAGGAGTCGATTATTTAGGGCATTAATATAACCTTGCAACCTAAGGCTCGTCCAAAATTTACTTCTGCCGAATGAATGTATTTTTTACCAAATGATATCGGGCCAAAATTAAGGATTTATGGTACATTGATGCTTACAATTGACAATGAATGGGCACTTGTAAGAATTCCGATGTTTTAGACATTCCACAAAAGGACCATTAATAAATCCCTCCCAGCAGAAAACGTCATTCTGAATAATTCCCGTCTCTCCGGTGGATTATCATAAGACAATAAACCAATCTCCCATCAATATAAGGTTCTTAAGTTCAATGTAAGGTCTGCTTCAACTCGGGGAATCCCATGCATAAAGAAATGGGAATCGTTGTGATAAAATCAACATTAATCTTAACCCTTTCATGATGGGAGCTGCACTGGAATATGCCAAACAAAGAGCATTTAATTTGACGAGTCGGGCATGGTTACGAATACATAACATTGCAGTTAAAGTGGGGAGTATATTGATGTAATTAGTAAATATCCACGGTGTCAACTATTCTATACTAAGTCGAGTCCCGACTTTCCTTTACCATGACTCAATAAAGACTGTTCCCTGTTAAAAGCATGTATATAGAAAGTTCTGTACAGGTATTTACATGTATTGATGTAATTAGTAAATATTCATGATGACAACTATTCTAAGTCGTGTCCTGACTTTCCTTCACCATGACTCAATATTGTTTCTCACTTGCCAAGACTTTTACCATGACTCAATAAAGAGCGTTTCATGTATATCAAAAGTTCATTTATATGCATTTACATGTATTAATGCAATTAGTAAGTATTCACGATGACAACTATCCTAAGTCGTGTCCCGACTTTCATTCACCATGACTCAATATTGTTTCTCACTTGCCAAGACTTTTACCAAATGAAAATATTTTTTACCAAATATGATTTATTTTTCATTTGGCGAGCGGTAGCGCAAACCCTGCTTGCAACGAATGGTTATCATTTTCATGACGTTGCTGGTGCATCATTAAATATCCTGCGCCAGTGCATTCTCTTATATATGCATATCTGCCACAGGGAGCTTCCATATATAAGAGAATGCACTGGCTTACAAGGTCACGGTAAATATTGTTAGGCTAATGCATTCTCTTATATGTGAGAGGCTCCCATCGCATATACAGTAATGTTCTAATTAATCTATTAATTAGAGCATTACTGTATTATAAGTTATTGTGGTGGATTGACAGTAACATGGTGTGCCATTGACGGCTTGGAGTTTATATTCAACCGAGTCGCTTCGCAATGAGGTTGAACATACGCTCCAAGCCGTCAATGTCACACCATGTTACCGTCAATCCACCACAATAACGTATATGTTCTGCCGACAGTCCTGGTCATTCTTAGAAATTTTACATTTATTCCGAAGAATGATCAGCAGAAAATGTCAAAATCTCCTATCGCTCTCACCATAACCTAGTTCAACGTAAATGACGTCATGAAAAAAGCAGGCCAGCGAGAGACGATGAAACGGTTGCCTTGGTTTCCTTATGTTGACGTCTCGAGACGTAAACATAGGATATGTTGCCCGGCTCTCTGACCAATCAACGACGCTGTTTCTTGCTGGAGGTGGAACATAAGAGATTGTATTGGCACATGGTTTTCGCAAAATTTCAGGAAGCTCCAGTCATGAAGGGTTAACTTTTGAATGTTATTAAACCTGTGATGGAGTGTCACATGAGAATGTTATTATGCCCCCGATCTCCGATGGAGATTTGGGGGTATATAGTGGAGCCCTCCGTCCGTCCGTCCGTCCTTCCGTCCGTCCTTCCGTCCGTCCTTCCGTCCGTCCGTCCGTACGAACGTTTCAACTCGTAACTTTGGTTTCGCTAACTCAATTCAGTTGATCTTTGGTATGCTAATAGACCAGCCGGGGGGACAAGATTTTCCCATAACTGCGGTTTCGTCCGCCCATTTTTTCCAGAGTTATGCCCCTTTTTGGACTTAGAAAATTCAGGTTTTCTGCTAATTTTTTTGGTTTCCAGATGATAACTTGATTTTGGATTGTTTATTTGCAAAACCCGTATTTTTGTGTATTACCAATATCGCAATACAGGTCAAGGTAAAATTTCGGTTCAATCGGATAATTTTTGTGAGAGTTATGACCCTTTTTCGACTTAAAAAATTCAGTTTTTTTTTTAGAAAATTCAGTTTTCCTTCTATTTTTGTGGCACCAGACCAAATTTGAAGCTAATATAGAACAACATCTGGCATTTTTATAGCGCTTAACCAGAAAGTTTCTCTGATTGTACAGTCGGGGGCGTTACCTCCGCCCAGCGGTGCACTTGTTAAACATGTGATGGAGTGTCACATGAGAATGTTATTAAACCTGTGATGGAGTGTCACATGAGAATGATATTAAACCTGTGATGGAGTGTCACATGAGAATGATATTAAACCTGTGATGGAGTGTCACATGAGAATGTTATTAAACCTGTGATGGAGTGTCACATGAGAATGTTATTAAACCTGTGATGGAGTGTCACATGAGAATGTTATTAAACCTGTGATGGAGTGTCACATGAGAATGATATTAAACCTGTGATGGAGTGTCACATGAGAATGATATTAAACCTGTGATGGAGTGTCACATGAGAATGATATTCCATGTTATTAAACCTGTGATGGAGTGTCACATGAGAATGTTATTAAACCTGTGATGGAGTGTCACATGAGAATGATATTCCATGTTATTAAACCTGTGATGGAGTGTCACATGAGAATGATATTCCATGTTATTAAACCTGTGATGGAGTGTCACATGAGAATGATATTCCATGTTATTAAACCTGTGATGGAGTGTCACATGAGAATGTTATTAAACCTGTGATGGAGTGTCACATGAGAATGTTATTAAACCTGTGATGGAGTGTCACATGAGAATGATATTAAACCTGTGATGGAGTGTCACATGAGAATGATATTAAACCTGTGATGGAGTGTCACATGAGAATGTTATTAAACCTGTGATGGAGTGTCACATGAGAATGATATTCCATGTTATTAAACCTGTGATGGAGTGTCACATGAGAATGATATTCCATGTTATTAAACCTGTGATGGAGTGTCACATGAGAATGATATTCCATGTTATTAAACCTGTGATGGAGTGTCACATGAGAATGATATTCCATGTTATTAAACCTGTGATGGAGTGTCACATGAGAATGTTATTAAACCTGTGATGGAGTGTCACATGAGAATGTTATTAAACCTGTGATGGAGTGTCACATGAGAATGATATTAAACCTGTGATGGAGTGTCACATGAGAATGATATTAAACCTGTGATGGAGTGTCACATGAGAATGATATTCCATGTTATTAAACCTGTGATGGAGTGTCACATGAGAATGATATTCCATGTTATTAAACCTGTGATGGAGTGTCACATGAGAATGATATTCCATGTTATTAAACCTGTGATGGAGTGTCACATGAGAATGATATTCCATGTTATTAAACCTGTGATGGAGTGTCACATGAGAATGATATTCCATGTTATTAAACCTGTGATGGAGTGTCACATGAGAATGATATTCCATGTTATTAAACCTGTGATGGAGTGTCACATGAGAATGATATTCCATGTTATTAAACCTGTGATGGAGTGTCACATGAGAATGTTATTAAACCTGTGATGGAGTGTCACATGAGAATGTTATTAAACCTGTGATGGAGTGTCACATGAGAATGATATTAAACCTGTGATGGAGTGTCACATGAGAATGATATTAAACCTGTGATGGAGTGTCACATGAGAATGATATTCCATGTTATTAAACCTGTGATGGAGTGTCACATGAGAATGATATTCCATGTTATTAAACCTGTGATGGAGTGTCACATGAGAATGATATTCCATGTTATTAAACCTGTGATGGAGTGTCACATGAGAATGATATTCCATGTTATTAAACCTGTGATGGAGTGTCACATGAGAATGATATTCCATGTTATTAAACCTGTGATGGAGTGTCACATGAGAATGATATTCCATGTTATTAAACCTGTGATGGAGTGTCACATGAGAATGATATTCCATGTTATTAATTTGGACATAAAATTTGTCAAATCTTCATATATTAAAGACATATTATGTACTTGTTCATGTGCGTGAAACTGATAAGTTAGTATGCAGGTGCTATGTCAAATGGAGGAATGTAGCATTCTACTATCATGGCCAAAAATATGAAGCAAATCAACTGTACTGCTCCATAGAAAACATCGTCTGAACTACGCTCATTTTTAAATATTTACTTCTCGATTCGGGACTCATCTATCGGCGACAAACTAACGAAAATGATTTCGTCATCGAGAGTCACTGCATTGAATTAATATATAAGAATGACTGTGTGTGTAGTCAATTTGGATATTATATTTGTAAAAATAACTACTTAAGTGAGCAAGGTTTTTCTCCATTTCTATTTGATCACCCTACTGGAGTGTTTCACATCACTTTAAGAAAAAACAATTGTCAGTCACATCTCAACTCTCCAGTAGATTGTTTCAGAACACTGTAATAAATGTGGAATTACCCTCACATACAAAATATTACTGTTAATGGAAACATGGTATATCCTTCATGTAAGAATACAGGAAACCACACACCCCTCCATTCCCCATTATGTATTGGGGTCAGGGTATTCTTACATGAAGGACATACTGAAAACATACAACAGAACTAAATTAACAATGTCTAAAAATCACATATTTCTTATTTATTTAACCCTTCCATGACTGCAGCTTCCTGAAATTATTTGCGAAAACCATGTGCCAATGTATTCTCTTATATATGGGAGTCTCCCATAGGGAGCCTCACATATATAAGAGATTACATTGGCTTAACAATATTTTTTTTGACCTTGTTCATTCTCTTATATACACGAGGCTCCCTATGGGAGACTCGCATACATAAGAGAATCCACTGGCACATGATCTTTAATGCTGTACCCAGCGCAGCTCCCATCATGAAAGGGTTAAGCAACTGTAGATATTTTTTATTTTGCACCAATTTACTTTGATTGATTTCCTCCATGGAATCAATGGAAAATTGTGCAACATTCACTGGACATCATGCAATCACGGGTGTCCTCGTGGAGCTGACTGTGATTCTCAATGGTTCGGTAATAATAGGCCCCTCATGAAGCTGCTATTGAAGGAGACAATCCGGGACATCTATCATTGATCACTCTGTTAGTTATGAGATAACTCCATTTTGTTACATCATGATCCTCGTTCTCCCCATCATGATCCTCGTTCTCCCCATCATGATCCTCATTCTTCCCATCATGATCCTCATTCTCCCCATCATGATCCTCATTCTTCTCCCCATCATGATCCTCGTTCTCCCCATCATGATCCTCATTCTCCCCATCATGATCCTCATTCTCCCCATCATGATCCTCATTCTCCCCATCATGATCCTCATTCTCCCCATCATGATCCTCGTTCTCCCCATCACGATCCTCATTCTCCCCATTATGATTCTCATTCTCCGGCTAGTGGGTTACCAGTTTTCAACAGACAAAAATTTCAATCAAGACCTTTTCCAATGTTTACCATAGTTTTTATTGTCCCCCGACGTTTCCGTCGGAGGACTATAGAAATGACCCTCGTCCGTCCGTCCGTGCATCCGTGCGTGCGTCTGTGCATCCGTGCGTCCGAGATTGGGTACCTTCATGGTGTAATCAACTCCTCCTACAGTTTTAAACGTAGAGATTTGAAACTCTGGGATATTGTTCCTAACATGTTGGTGATTTGCAACATCTATATAGCTAATAAAAAATATCATTTTTTCCATATTTTCGGGGGGTTTTTCGACTTAGAAAATTTGGAACATTTTTGCCTTTTGGATGAGATTGGGTACATTCATGGTGTAATCAACTCCTCCTATAGTTTTAAATAAACAGATTTGAAACTCTGGGATATTGTTCCTAACATGTTGGTGATTTGCAACATCTATATAGCTAATATTTTTTTTATGGAGTTATTAACCCTTTTCGACTTAGAAAATTTCAACATTTTTTTTTAATTTCTTTAACAAAGCGGCATCGACTTGCCATGTTGTCAGGGGACACTGTGGTCTGCTGACCTTTTATTAAATTTGGTATCTAGTTGGACTTATTTAAATAGGACTTTTATCAGTAATTGTACTGCAACAGTATTGTTTACATAACAATTGTTTAATTAATCAAGAGTTATTAACCCTTTCATGACGGGAGCTGCGCTAGTGCAGCATTAAAGATCCTGTGACAATGTATTCTCTTATAGATGCGAGTCCTTGTTGATGATAGTGGTTTTACAGACTTTTATCAAATTTATTTCGCATGAACCCATTTCGAACGCCTTATGTGCCTTTAACCCTTTACCCAACAGAACGGCCCTGTGCCAATGCATTCTCTTATATATGCGAGTCGACCATAGGTCGCCTCGCATATATAAGAGAATGCATTGGCTTAACACATTAAAAAAAAAATTAGGCCAATGCATTCTCTTATATATGCGAGGCGACCTATGGTGGACTCGCATATATAAGAGAATGCATTGGCACATGGCATAACTGTAACCATCACAATGTGGTCAATGAGCCGGTTCCAATGATATCCATATTTGTATGGTTTTATTGAGACAGACCGAAGATAATTTAGGCTGTTGCAGCTTTATTTGGCCGTTTTTGGCCGGTTTGTTGGGTAAAGGGTTAATGGGGATTCCAGTCTTAATGAGAATGAGAAAAGGATCTGTATTCGATATGAGTTCCTCGATCACCGCTGAACCTTTGAAATACTTCAGTCCACTGATTTGCATGTATGGTAATCTGATCATCCCTTAAAAGGAGATATTCAAATACTTCAGAATTAGATGGTGTGTTCTTAAAGATCCGATAAGCATTGGTGGTGTGTATTGCTGTTAAAATAGTCGCATCCCGATCCATTCAAATTACCATAAACGGAAATAATATTAAAATGTTGACAGATTTTTTTCTTATTCAATCATAAATATCGCATAAATAGCATGTTACAGTATAGTATGTAAAGCGTGAACAGAAGGCAAAACACTCAACACCGGGGACATCCCAATGTGTGAACTTTGGTTAACCCTTTGAGTGCCAGGTCCGATTTTTGTATCAACCCATATACCCTGTGCCAATGCATTCTCTTATATATGCGAGTCGACCATAGGTCGCCTCGCATATATAAGAGAATGCATTGGCCTAACAATTTTTTTTTTTTTTTTTTTTTTTCAACAATTTTTTACAATTTTAATAATTCATTCTTATATTCTTAACAGACTTATTTTGTAGGTTTAGGGCCGATGAGATCGGCCCCTGGCACTCAAAGGGTTAAAGCCATACGATGTTGTTTACAGCACTTGCTATAATCATCGCCACTCAATATTTCTGTGTTGAATGGGTCACCGTGAATCAATCTCCTGAAAAATTCACCACGGTGTTGAGTGTTTTGCTCATCGCACACTATTTATGTGCTGTATATAAACAAACGCTCGGCTCGAACAAGTGTGTTTTGAGGATAATATCCTATTCATACTATCAATATACTGTACTATTAGTATATTCTTGAGGAAAATTTCATAATTTGGGAACTTTATATCTAAATTATAACCTAGCTATACAACCAAGGCCATCCATCGCAGCCTTTAAATAGAAACAATAGTTTTAACAATTAAATGAAATAAAAATGGAAAGCTGGTATTTTTTTATCCAGTACACTCAATGGTTTCAACTAAACAGTCCAATTGGTTTCTTTTTGTTTGGAAAAATATCAATTAATTACTCAGTTGATAGTTTTTGTTCACCAAAGTAAAATAATGTTTCTTGCTGTGGTTGACAAAAGTCTTTCATAAATAAAGTTCAGCAGTTATCTTTTTGCCCACCGAACAAATAAATTTTACTTATATTACTTAATATGTGTCCAATTTATTTAATTTAATAGAAAAGGCAGATTCCAAATACGAAAAAAATATGAACTTGAAAAAATTGTCTTTTGTTCCAAAACATGATTTGACCTCAATCAGCAAATACCAAGCTGACCAGCAAAATCTTAACTGTTTTATAACTATTAATGTTCAGCATCATGCAGTAGCATTTACATATCAAATGTAATTAATGCAACCCAATGAATGCAAGGCCATTACGTCAATATAAAAAAATCGTGTGATGTGTCCCTTCTGACATTTTTTTAGTCCCCTCCTCAATTTTTGTATTATTTGGATATATTTACATACACCTAATATCTCATCCGATTTCACCATAGCGTTCCGGTAGACACGCCCCCGTATTCAATGCTTTCATAAACCTATGAACGCAACGTGACGTCACTTCCAATGTCGTTCATATGTTTATGAACACATTGGTCCCGGAAATGACCGGGGATTGTCGGACATTGCCGACTGCTTGAGTATCTATATAGTACGTCCGGATTTGGCAAGAATTGTTTTTGGTCTATAATCAGTGTTGTTGCCCGGTGTTACTGAACGTTGATGTTCGAAAATCCCGCTAATTAATAATGTTTTATCATATTCCTTACCGCTACAAATATCCCCCGAACCCAGGGGGGGGGTGAACACAAAATTTCCGGCACGTATGCCGGGGTGGGTGGGTGGTCAAAGCCACCAACAAGCAATTTTTTCCGCAACTAAAAAAAAAATTTCCTGCTTGTTTTTTAGTGTTTTGGCAATGAGTTGGGCTTCAAAACCACTTTGAATAAGAGAAATAATGTAATTCTAACTGTAAACTGACTGCAGGCAGTTATCGTCTTGTATTTTGTTGCAAATTTTGAAATCCAAGATGGCCGCTGGCAGCCATGTTTTTTTGGCCGAATGACATCAAAATGACTCATTCCTATTTACATGTCCATGTTAACATCCATGATAAATAGTATGCACAGAAATTCATATACAGCTGTTTACAGTGAATTTCCCCCCGCAAATCTCTGTTTTAGTGTTAAAAGGGGGGGGGTGGGTGTCAAAAAATGGTCGGAAAAAACTGCCGAAAACGAAAAAAAATTTAGCGGTGGGTGGGTACAAAAAATGATCAAAAGGGAAAAAATGCCATACGTGCCTGAAATTTTTTTTCGACCCCCCCCCCCTGCCGAACCTCACAAATATATCATTATGGTAGAACGGCGTGTTGTCGAATTCTTATCCACAGCCGAAACTTAATTGTTAGTTTCAGTTATCATTCTTGAAATCAACACGTCTACATTAGTTACCGTACTAGCTAAACAAGACAGTTTGTCATATGTGTATATTAAACTGTGAAATTGCGTTTTTTTTCCGTTCTTCAAGAACGGATTCTCAAAATGTTTGGTTTTCCAAAAAACGAGGATTCGCACTTTCTGAACTGAACTCCATGCGTTCATTTAAATAGATGAATAAATAGTGGGAAAGACAGACAATCCTAGTTCATAATGAATTTAAGTATATATTAAATATAAATAATAAACGGCGGATTCAACGTGGTCATGGGTTTTGACCGCGATAAAAAATCAGCAAACTCCGCATGAACCCCTTCGGGGTTCATGCAGTTTGCTGATTTTTTCTCGCGGTCAAAATCCCATGACCACATTGAAACCGCCGTTTATTTCTTATATATTTTATGTAAACTTTTTTTTCATGCATCAATCCTCAAATTACATTCAATGACCCATTAATCAGTATATTTTTTTTTTTGTCAAATTTGACAATCTAAATCACCTTGTATTGTATATTAGATAGGATACTGCTTCAATATCTAGAAGACTAGAACTGTCCATGACCATTTATGTTAGGAAGAAATAAAATATAAAAAATAAAAAATCGCCCTTCAGCCCCATTTTTCTGAAAAAGTTGGATGTAAATCTAGCAATTTATGTATATTGGCCTTAGGGGTTAACACTTTACCCAACAGAACGGCCCTGTGCCAATGCATTCTCTTATATATGCGAGTCGACCATAGGTCGCCTCGCATATATAAGAGAATTCATTGGCTTAACACATATTAAAATTGTCAAAGAATGTAGAAAAATATTATAAAAATTGTTAAAAAATGTAAGAAAAAATGGTAAAAAGTGTTAAAATGTTAGGCCAATGCATTCTCTTATATATGCGAGGCGACCTATGGTCGACTCGCATATATAAGGGAATGCATTGGCACAGGGCATAACTGTAACCATCACAATGTGGTCAATGAACCGGTTCCAATGATATCCATATTTGTATGGTGTTATTGAGACAGACCGAAGATATTTTAGGCTGTTGAAGCTTTATTTGGGCGTTTTTGACTGGTTTGTTGGGTAAAGGGTTAATAACCTGCCAAAATTGCATCATGTAATTGTGTGTTGTTTACTTACATCCTCCTAACCTACATTCTGATATAAACATAACCGAAGTCAGCATATTATTGTGGGTGTTGGTGCATGCTGGCTGCCTGAACAAGCCTTGAAATAGTGTGTCTGTCATTTGCAGAATGAGGTCCCCAGAGGGTGAATTTAGTGATGCTACCCTGCATAGCGGGCTAGCATCACCAAATTCACCCTCTGGGGACCTCATTCTGCTTACACCTCAGCAGAATGAGGTCCCCAGAGGGTGACCATCACTAAATTCACCCTCTGGGGACCTCATTCTGCAAATGACAGAAACACTATTTCAAGGCTTGTGCCTGAAGCCAATCATCTCATCCCAGCGAATGCTACTTCAATAATTAGCAATCAGTATAGCTCCCTTCTAAGTGCACAGGTATCAGTACTGGCACCTGTGTATGAGATTTGGCCCAGTCTGATACCTCTTAAGCTAGGAGGACGAAATCTTCTGATTATCTCGAGGAATAGAGGTGCTCATTTGCTTTCTCTTTGCCAAGTTTACCTTAGATTTGCAAAGTCAACCTGGATAATTTGTATTGGCAACTTGTTGTATGTAATACAGGTAAATGAGCTCTATATATATATGTTGATCAGGGAATATGCTATCAAGAGATTTTAGCCTCATTTTAGTTATATTGAATATCATAGGGCTGTCCTTCAGCTGAAACAAATTATAATGGGTAAATGACTGCAGTGGGTAAGATTAAACTAGGAACAGTTATCATTCCCCCCCCCCCCCCGCAACGAAGTTAGGGGGATATACTGGAATCAGCTTGTTCATCCGTCCGCCTGTCGTCCATCCGTCCATGGACACAAATATTTCCGGAGTTTTATAAAAATTTATAACATGTATAATTTTGTCCGAGCTTTTATTCCTACATTTTTAGGTCAATTTTTTAAAAACTTGGCACAGATATTTATTACCATGTGGACCTGTGCACCTGCAATTATGACGTCTGTCCGACATTATTTGGTGGAGTTATCCCCCTTTTTCGACTTAGAAATTTTTTTGCAACATGCATAATTTGTCCGAGCTTTTATTCCTACATTTTTAGGTCAATATTTTTTAATCTTGGCACAGATACTTAGTACCATGGGAAGATGTGCACCTGCGATTATGATATCTGTCCGTCTTTTTTGTGTGGAGTTATCCCCCTTTTTCAACTTAAGAAAATTTTCGCAACATGCATAATTTTGTCCAAGCTTTTATTCCTACATTTTTAGGTCAATTTTTTAAAACTTGGCACAGATATTTAGTACCATGTGATCCTGTGCACCTGCAATTATGACGTCTGTCTGACATTATTTGGTGGAGTTATCCCCCTTTTTCGACTTAGAAATGTTTTTGCAACATGGATAATTTTGTCCGAGCTTTTATTATTACATTTTTTAGGTCAATATTTTTTAATCTTGGCACAGATATTTAGTACCATGTGAACCTGTGCACCTGCAATTATGACGTCTGTCCGACATTATTTGGTGGAGTTATCCCCCTTTTTCGACTTAGAAATTTTTTTGCAACATGCATAATTTTGTCCAAGCTTTTATTCCTACATTTTTCGGTCAATAGGTTTAAGATTAGGGTTAGGGTTGTGCACATGCAATGGGAACTGTTATTTTATTATTTTAACTAAATGTCTACTGACATGTGAAACATCTTAATATTTTAAAAACACGGGGGGGGGGGGGGGTATCCTTAGTCCCATTGGGACAGTCACACCTCTACTTTGATTTATGGTTTGGTGGTTAGCATGCTTGACTGGTAACCTCATAATATATAGACCTCATGCATTCCAATCCCTCTTGTTGCCACTGTGTTAGTCGGTCACCTTCGTTCCACAAGTGGCTTTGTGCTGCAATTGTTGCTGGGGACTTGCTCATAAACCGAGTACCCAGTCTGGAGCAGAAATGCTCAATTGGAAGTTGTGCCCATGCTGGAAGCATTTTAGTTCCATGATAATAATTACTCCATGCATTATAATGAATTACTAGAGAATTCATGTTAATTAATTACTGTATAATTATTTACTGCTCAGTTCTAGGTACACTGGTATCAGCACCTGTATATGAGATTTGGCCCAGTCTGATATTTCTTAATCCTTTCATGATGGGAGCTGCGCTGGTGCAATATTAAAGATCTTGTGCAAGTGCATTCTCTTATATATGCGAGTCTCCCATAGGGAGCCTTGCATATATAAGGTAATGCACTGGCTGTCAAGGTAAATATTGTTAGGACAATGCATTCTCTTATAGGGAGACTCGCATATATAAGAGAATGTAATGGCACATGTTTTCCCCAACATTTCAGGAAGCTCGAGTCATGAATTCTATGAGGACTAAATCTTATGATTATCTCGAGGTATGGTACTTGGTCCTCATTTGCTTTCTCTTTGCCAAGTGTACCTGTTATTAGATAATTTGTGTTGGTAACTTGTTGTATATCTTACAGGCAACTGGGGCTATAATATGTACATGTATAATGTATATCGCGGAATAAGCTGTAAGCCTCATTTGAGTTATAATAAATATCATAGGGCCATAAGCTAAAACAAATTCCAAATGGGTAATTACCATAGCCATTCAGTAAGATGAAACAAGAACAATTATTTGATCATTTTAATCCTTTCTATACAATATATAGATTCTCCCAGTCAGCTAAAAATGTGTACATTGTAATGATCTATTAATGATTTGGAGGTATATTAAGGTGATAAAAGCAGACGGCAGATAAATAAAAGTGCAGAAGGAGCCCTATTATTGAGGGAAATGTTGGGAAATGTTTAGAACTTATTATCTGAATATTTCCTAAGGGATAACTACTCATCAATGATGCTTTAGTTTAGAAAGGTTTAACTTATTATCTGAACATTCCATATGGAATAACTACTTATCAATGATACTTTAGTATAGAAAGGGTTAAACTTATTATGTGAACATTTCTTATGGGATAACTACTCATCAATGATGCTTTAGTATAGAAAGGGTTAAACTTATTATCTGAACATTTCTTATGGGATAACTACTCATCAATGATGCTTTAGTATATAGAAAGGGTTAAACTTATTATCTGAACATTTCATATAGGATAACTACTCATCAATGGTGCTTTAGTATAGAAAGGGTTAAATTTATTATCTGAACATTTCATATAGGATAACTACACATCAATGATGCTTTGGTATAGAAAGGGTTAAACTTATTATCTGAACATTTCTTATAGGATAACTACCCATCAATGATGCTTTAGTATAGATAGGGTCAACCCATATACCCTGTGCCAATGCATTCTCTTATATATGTCACCATTGGTCTTCTCGCATATATAAGAGAAAGCATTGGCCTAACAGTTTTTCATCATTTGTTATTATTTTTTTTACAATTTTTTTCAATTTTAATAATTTTTTCTTATATTCCTTAACAGACTTATTTTGTAGGTTTAGTGCCAGGGAATCTTACGTTTTTCATGGGCATCAAAATTATTAATATGACTACTTGGTGATAGTTTTGAGTTATAACATGCCCCTAAGGTTTATTCAGTTTGTTTTTTAAATTCGCTATAGCATGCTTAAAGGATTTATTCGCTCTAGAAACTACAAAACGCAATCGGAAAGCCCTCCCTGTTGTTATTAAAATGATCCAAGTCCCATTCCGATCGCATAATAAATAACCCGTAAAATAAATAAATAATACCAGCACCGGTATTCGGAGATTTCCGTAACTAAACTACGAGTGACGTACTTGTGGGGAGCGAATTAAAAACACAGATTTGGAGCCGGAGTTTATTATGCAGACTACGAGGACGTAATCGTAAGTCAGCCGATACTAAAATGCGGAGTCGTATGTGCGCGTGTGGTGTATAGCTTACGTTACGCTTTGGCCGTTTATCTGGAATAGAAGACAATAGCTATGTGAATAAAGTAATTAATAGCCCCTAGAATGATTGTTGTTTTTGTAGCCATTAATAATTAACATGCCGGCACATGTCTGTTTTGGTAAATAGATGGCTGTAATAGTGCTTTGATTGTCTCGCGTATTCACTCGGTGATTTGCAATCGCTCAGTGACTATTCATCAGTGTCAGTCGCGAACTTGTTTGCACTCTATATGCCCCAAAGTGAATAGAAAGAATTCGAACATTATCTCTCTGATCATACATATATAAGAAGTGCCCAAATTTATATAATCACTGGGCTGAATAATGTTAACTCTATTTATGCGCCTTTGTTTTGTGTTTGTTTATTGTTTTACTTTCGATATAAATATCGCGAGTATCTGTCATCTCCACATATTCCAAGATGGCTAGTAGATGTAGTGTGTTCAGTTGTGGGCGGGCTAGCGATCCATTATTTAGTACCTCCAAAAAGACAACACAGTGCGCTCTTTATTGTCTACCGCTTTTGGGAGACGGAAACATGGACGCTCTTTATATTTAATTTTCACAATACCACATACAAAATCACCCATGACATTGAAATAGAGCACGTTCATAATTGAGAACGCTCTTTATTGTCTACACCGCGACGAAAACATGGACGATCTTTATAAGAGGCAATCATTGGAGTTTTTCTATGCTAACAATTCAAAAAAAATCCTCTCTAGAAAGTCAATATGTGCCATCAAAACGTAAAATAAAACAAACAACAAACTGAAAAACAATGCCAGGCTAGCCTTCAATTAAAAAAAATATCGTTATGCCAAACTGCAGCCTAACTAATAATTATTGTAGTTTCAACAGTCTGTTGTGTATTCGAGTGAATTATTTTGTTTACTCACTTATCGATCTTGACTGGAAGGATTTTAGCAAGCTGTTCACAGTCGTGCACTTCTCCACACAAAATGTTTCGTGTGAAGAAACAGACAGGAACATTATTATGACGAATTCAAGCCATCATGATATACACGTACTAGTACAATAACTACCACCTTTTTAATCACACCCATTTGTAATTAATTGTACGCATATAGCGCACAACGGGGTGACACTAATGTGTAAACTAGCTTCCGAAATTGGTACCATACAACGAAGAATGAAGTACCGGTATATGCCAAACTTGTATTCTTTCAGAAACAGTTAAATTAGTTTTGCACGAAATTCCGCTCGCTCATTGCATTTCTGCATAAATTAATCTCATTTCAAATAACTTTTATCGCATCAAAGTGCATTTTAGCCATCATTATTCGTTATATAATCCACATTCTAGTAAAGCCAGTTCATAATTCAGCGCATTCAAACAGTTTTATTCCGTGAGCGCTATTTATCGTAAAGGCTTAGGTAATTATCCAGCGTAATTTATCAACTCGTTATGCAATTGGCGGAATTATTTCAAGCTCCACCCACCGCTGTCATCGGTAAGCGTCGATGCAGATGATCGGTCATGTGACCGCGTTGTGGTCATGTGATCGCACTCATTGACTGACTTCGGATATTTCCGCGATTTTTTTAATATCATAATAATATAAATACTATCTGCTCGATTTTGAATTTTCTTGGCGAAATGGGTCTGTTAGATATATATTATTATTATTATGACGATAAAAAAAATGTTTTTTTGAGAGACTAATTCCTTTAAGCATACCCAAACAAAATTCAACCAAAAAAAAAAAAAAGAAGATTTTACAGACCGTAAATTAGGGCCGATGAGATCGGTCCGTGGCACTCAAAGAGTTAAGGCGATAAGCAATAATTACCTAGATTATCATTAGATATTTTGTGTAATTGGATTGGGATTTTATTTTCTGTGCATCATTCAGTGACCAAGGAAATACCCTCCTAATATACATGTGTACAGTAATGCCCTAAATAATCGACTCCTTAACCACAGAAGAATTATGGGTAACTTCTCGGTGAGAGCTTTCCAATTAATGTCAACAAGCCATATTTCCGACTAAATCCTGGAAAGTTACCCATAATTCTACTGTGGTTAAGGAGCCGATTATTTAGGGCATTACTGTACCTTATACAAATAATTACACTTGTCATTAAAGTATATTTACATACACCTAATATCTCTTCCGATTTCCCCATAGCGTTACGGTAGACACGCCCATTATCCAATGTGTTCATAAAGCTATGAACGCAACGTGACGTCACTTCCAATGTCGTTCATAGGTTTATGAACACATTGGTCTCGGAAATGACCGGATATTGTCGGACATTGCCCACTGCTTGAGTATATAGTAGGCCTACGTCCGGATTTGGCAAGAAATTTATGTTGGTCTATAATCAGTGTTGTTGCCCGGTGTTACTGAGGGTTGATGTTAAAAAAGCCCGCTATATATACCCAATAGCGTTTTATCATTTTCCTTACCGCTACAAATATCCCCCCGAACCTCACAAATATATCATTATGGTAGAACAATGTGTTGTCGATTTCTTATCCACAGCCGAAACTTAATTGTTAGTTTCAGATATCATTCTTGAAATCAACACATCTACATTAGTTACTAGCTAAACAAGACAGTTTGTCATATGTGTATACTTAACTGTGAAATTGCGGTTTTTTTCCGTTCTCCATGAACGGATTCTCAAAATGTTTGGTTTTCCAAAAAAACAGGATTCAAACTTTCTTAACTGCATGAACTCCATGCATTCATTTAAATAGATGAATAAATAGTGGGAAGGACAGACAATCCTAGTTCATAATGAATTTAAGTATATAAATATAAATAATAAACGGCGGATTCATTTCTTATGTAATAGCTATTAATAAACATTAATAAATTATATTTTTGTTGTCTTTAAAGACATATTGTGGACTTATTTCACTAAAAAAAAAGTTAAATCTGCACCCGAACACTATCTCCACTAGTCCGAGTCTGCTGGTAGGTAAACCAGCTAAGATATTGGGATAGACAGATGCTGTGTTTACGTCCCAGAACGCCCTGATAACCTTTCTATGATAGCATTTACGGGCTAGTCACCAGCTCACATAAAACCACAAATAAAAATGTAATCAAATATCACAATTGCGACAATAAACAGTTTATTCCATACAAGTTATGATATTTGTTCTGAACACTACATCAATTGAAAGCGTAATTTAATGTGAAAAAATAAAAATATCACACATGTTTGCATATTATGCAAACTCAATTGACCTCACGGAGTGACATCGGCATATTCCGGCACTCATAAGGTAAATATAAACATTGACTTGTGGTCGTAAATTGATCTGTTTATGGGTGATTTTTGGTTTTACTAGATTGTTGGCAGAGCTGAGCCGAACATTGCAAATTAAACTTCAGAACACTTTGGCTCTCAGTTAAAACATAAACAAATCGATGTGTGTCTTAATAAACCGGAATATTCTATGTGTAATTTAACAATTTATTTTTAGATTATTATACATCATTATGAGCATAAGATGTCACTCTTTCCGAAATATATAGCATCATGTAATGATTTGTTGGGTAACATCGAGTAAAAGAGCTGACCAATCCCACCACCATGTGTGAGCGTAAAGTCTGCTATAATAAGGATGCCAATGGCAGTGGTCTGGGACGTAAACACAGCATCTGTCTATCTATCCCAATATCTTAGCTGGTTTAGGTACCATCAGACTGGGACTATATCTCCACTGGATGAACGTAACAATCAACTAAGATTGTTCAAAAATTCAAGCCACATGGAATCTTATCATTTCATAGAATGCACCATTGAAATTACGCAGAAATGTAAATATTTACTAATTTAATCGGGACATATATTTGGGTGATCAACATACGGCAATGATTCTACAACAATAATCACTTCATTTAATTTGTTTATAATAATTATGCTGTTTTCTGACCATTTGGATATCAAATTTATAAAAATAAATTATTTTGGCATGATTATTTGCTATTCTATTCTGAGAACCTCGGACTCGGAGGAGTGATCCATGTCACTTTAGTCTCGTTGTTTACTCGCACAAAATACAGGTCAAGTTGAAATTTGGGTTTCCACCCTCCATTTTCACCAGAGTTATGGCCCTTTTGTTGGAATTTTCACACAATTTTCATCTCCGGATGATAACTTTAGTAAGTCTGCACTGAATGGAATGAAATTTATGTGAGTTTACTAACCCAAATGTTTGTTGGCAACACCACAGGTCTATTTTGCCACTCCCTAGCTATGCTCTTGTTTATTAATTAAAACTTCACAAAATAATTATTATTGTCCCGCTAAAGTGGTGAAATTATATGAAATGAATGTATAACAAATCGGTATGAAACAAGATTATGTCTTTCATGTTAAAATTCTTGTTCCAAATGTGTTTTTTTATACACTATAGTATCTGAATAATAAGCAAAACATGACTTGTTATAATTGGTCTGGAACCCTGAATTCATCTTTATTAAAGTCATGTTAAACACTCCATTGAAGTTTTCACAACTGAATAGAAAATATTCAGCCGAAATTTCATAAATTTGATAATCAAATATGCAGAAAACAGCACCATTGTTATAAACAAATTACACGCAGTGTCTATTGTTGGTGGAATCATTGGTGTATGTTTATCGTTCAATAATTCGTCCAAATAAAATAATAAATATTTACATTTGTGCTTTGTTCAAACGTATTATCTGATATTGTACAGTCAATATGTTTGAAATTTTCGACAATATTAGTTGTTGCTACATTCTTCAAGTGGAGATAGTGTTTGGATACTAACTTGCCAATTTTATTCACCAACAAGTCCACAATATGTCTTTAAACACACACCATTATAGAAGACCAAGCAGGCCACCTCCCCAATATAAACACCCCCCCCCCCCAAAGCTGGTAAACAAGCAGACCACCTCTTCCATATAAAATCCCCCAAAGATCATAAACAAGAAATCTGATATACCCCCCCCCCCCCCATTAAGCCACATCAATATTATAACCTGGTTTACAAACATTTGGGAAGAAAAAAAGTAGCTGCAGGAAGGAAATATAATTATACCCCCCGCAACGAAGTTAGGGGGGGGGGATATACTGGAATCGGCTTGTCCGCCCGTCCGTCCGTGGACACAAATTTGTCCAGAGTTTTTCTCAGTCGTTTTTTTTATCAATTTCCGTGAAACTTGGCACAAACATCAACCACCATGGGAACCTGTGCACCTGCGATTATGATGTCTGTCGGACTTTTTTTGGTGGAGTTATCCCCCCTTTTTCGACTTAGAACATTTTCGCAACATGCATAATGTTGTCCGAGCTTTTATTCCTTAGTCCCATTGGGACAGTCACACCTCTAGTTTTAATATCTATCGCTACCCTAACTAATAAGGGACAAAGATCACAAATGTACAGGAATTTCACAAGATTTTTGAACATTTTTTTTTAAATTATAAAAATAAGCATTATTAAAAAAGTTATTTATGCTCATAACCCTTTACCCAACAGAAGGGCCCTGTGCCAATGCATTCTCTTATATATGCGAGTCGACTATAGGTCGCCTCGCATATATAAGAGAATGCATTGGCTTAACACATTAAAAATTATTAAATTGTTAAAGAATGTAAGAAAAATTGGTAAAAAGTGTTAAAAAAAGATTTTTTTTAGGCCAATGCATTCTCTTATTTATGCGAGGCGACCTATGGTCGACTCGCATATATAAGAGAATGCATTGGCACAGGGCATAACTGTAACTATCACAATGTGGTCAAGGAGCCGGTTCCAATGATATCCATATTTGTATGGTTCTATTGAGACAGACCGAAGATATTTTAGGCTGTTGAAGCTTTATTTGGACGGTTTTGGCCGGTTTGTTGGGTAAAGGGTTAATAATGGAAAAAGAGAAACCAAAAGAATGACTGCCATAAACTATTTTCTTCACTACCAGTACATGCTTCATTTATTAGTGAACTACCTTTTTATTAGCTCAACTTACTTTTGTAAGTTTGAGCTATTGCCGTGGCTTGGCGTCCATCGTCCGTATGTCCGTGTGTCCGTCAACAATTTCCTTTGGCGCGGGCTACAGGTTGTACCTTTGGTCTGATCTTTATGAAATTTTGCATGAATGTTGACATTGACATGTAGATGGGAACGAGTCATTTTGGGGTCATTCGGCCAAAAAACATGGCCGCTGGTGGCCATCTTGGATTTCAAAATTCAATCCATTGGCACGGGCTACAGGTCGTACTGTTCGTTTGATCATCATGAAATTTGTCATGGATGTTAACAATGACATGTAGATGGGAACGAGTGATTTTGGGGTTGTTCGGCCAAAAAACATGGCCGCCAGCAGCCATCTTGGATTTTACTCTTTGCATGACTAAATCCTTTGGCGCGGGCTACAGGTCGTACCTTTGGTCTGATCTTTATGAAATTTGTCATGAATGTTGACACTGACATGTAGATGGGAACGAGTCATTTTGGGGTCATTCGGCCAAAAAACATGGCCGCTGGTGGCCATTTTGGATTTCAAAATTCAATCCATTGGCGCGGGCTACAGGTCGTGCTGTTCGTCTGATCATCATGAAATTTGTCATGGATGTTAATATTGACATGTAGATGGGAACGAGTGATTTTGGGGTCGTTCAGCCAAAAAACATGGCCGCCAGCAGCCATCTTGGATTTTACTCTTTGCATGACTAAATTCTTTGGCGCGGGCTACAGGTTGTAGCTTTGGTCAGAACTTCATAAAATTTGTCATGGATGTTAACAATGACATGTAGATGGGAACGAGTAATTTTGGGGTTGTTCGGCCAAAAAACATGGCCACCAGCAGCCATCTTGGATTTTACTCTTTGCATGACTAAATCCTTTGGCGCGGGCTACAGGTTGTAGCTTTGGTCAGAACGTCATGAAATTTGTCATGGATGTTAACAATGACATGTAGATGGGAACGAGTGATTTTGGGGTCGTTCGGCCAAAAAACATGGCCGCTGGCAGCCATCTTGGATTTTACTCTTTGCATGACTAAATCCTTTGGCGCAGGCTACAGGTCGTAGTTTTGATCAGAACTTCGTGAAATTTGTCATGGATGTTAACAATGACATGTAGATGGGAACGAGTGATTTTGGGGTTGTTCGGCCAAAAAACATGGCCGCCAGCAGCCATCATGGATTTTACTCTTTGCATGACTAAATCCTTTGGTGCGGGCTACAGGTCGTACCTATGGTCTGATCTTTATGAATTTCGTCATGAATGTTGACATTGACATGTAGATGGGAACGAGTCATTTTGGGGTCATTCGGCAAAAAAACATGGCCGCTGGTGGCCATTTTGGATTTCAAATTTCAATCCATTGGCGCGGGCTACAGGTCGTGCTGTTCGTCTGATCATCATGAAATTTGTCATGGATGTTAATATTGACATGTAGATGGGAACGAGTGATTTTGGGGTCGTTCAGCCAAAAAACATGGCCGCCAGCAGCCATCTTGGATTTTACTCTTTGCATGACTAAATTCTTTGGCGCGGGCTACAGGTTGTAGCTTTGGTCAGAACTTCATGAAATTTGTCATGGATGTTAACAATGGCATGTAGATGGGAACGAGTGATTTTGGGGTCGTTCGGCCAAAAAACATGGCCGCCAGCAGCCATCTTGGATTTTACTCTTTCAATGACTAAATCCTTTGGCGCAGGTTACAGGTCGTACCTTTGGTCTGACCTTTATGAAATTTGTCATGAATATTGATATTGACATGTATATGGGAACGAGTCATTTTGGCCATTTTTGGGGTCACACGGCCAAAAAACATGGCCGCTGGCAGCCATCTTGGATTTTAAAATTCAATCCATTGGCACGGGCTACAGGTCGTACTGTTTGTCTGATCATCATGATATTTATCATGGATGTTAATATTAACATGTAGATGGGAACGAGTCATTTTGGGGTCGTTTGGCTAAAAACATATTGGATTTTACTCTTTGCATGAATAAATCCTTTGGTGCGGGCTACAGGTCGTAGCTTTGGTCGGAACTTCAAGAAATTTGTCATGTATGTTAACAATGACATGTAGATGGGAAACGAGTCATTTTGGGGTCGTTCAGCCGAAAAACATGGTCGCCAGCAGCCATCTTGGATTTTACTCTTTGCATGACTAAATCCATTGGCACAGGCTACAGGTCATACCTTTGATCAGATCATTATGAGATTTGTAAAGGCTGTAGATGGGAACAAGTCATTTTGGGGTAATTCGGAAAAAAACATTGCTGCCGGTGGCCATTTTAGAATTTACTCTTTGCATCAATAAATCCTTTGGCACACCATAATCACCACATCCCAAATCCGATCATTATGAAACCTGTTATGAATGTTGATATTGACATGTACATCTAGTCTTACTTAGACATTTCAATTAGCACTTTTCCTATTCCTCCATTTACTGTCGACCATTAAATTATTCCCCTACCTAAGTTGAGCTACAGTGTCATTGACACTTTCATTATTTATTTTTTTACAATATGGAAAAAAATGTAGGATGTGTTTGTAAACCTGCAGTCAGATGCTCGTAGCCCGTTTATATATAACCATGGGTATATGCCAGATATAACGTACAAAAAAAAACGCCGTTCTTTTTACCGTGTATTTATCCATGGTGTGCGTGCCTGTGGTTGTCCGTAACCTGGTGCCCGGTGTTATTGCTTTGAAAGGTAATCATGTTCGACTGGTGTTGTCAGATTGGTAATATGAGATTAGCGGTTTCTATGTCTTGTCTGTCACATTTACTGTTTGAACTTTGTCTGAAATAGACGCACTTTTTATACTAGAATTTGCTCAACAGGAGCGCAGGGAAATCGCACGTCGAGTTGGTTTAAGGGTTTTTAGAAAAAGTATTTATATGATATAGAAAGAGACTTGGCGACAGGGGGGTTGGGGTGTCTCACCCCCCCCCCCCCCTATTTTGGACTGAAATGGTCATCAGTCGGAAATTTCCAACCTTAGGAGGGTGACAGGTTGGAAATTTCCAACATCTGGACAGTTTGTGTCCTGGTCCCTCCCCCGTGGCCAGTCAAAAAACTGCTAGTTAATTTAAGAAAACAATATTGTCATGCATTTGGTCAACATTGTCATTTGAATTGTCATCAGTTGAAAATTTCCAACCTAAGTGGGGGTGTCACTATACCACAAACTACAGTTACGATAAGATCGAAAGACAAAATTTGGTTCAATAGCGACATCCGACGTGAGATTCGACGTCGAGATAGATTGCGTTCGGTCGCCATCAAGTCTGGCACTGAAAATAATTGGACAAAATACAAAAAATCGAGGAACAAAGTCAACAACATGAAAAAGTATGCGAAAGCCAAATTTGAAAACAATATCGAAGATAGGGTAAATGACAGTTCTTCGCCCCGTGAATTCTGGCATCTCATCAACTTTCTTTTGAACAAAAAGAAGATAACAAAAATACCACCTATTTATTCTACGGATGGAGATATTAAAGTCAATGGTGTATCTTTTGTCTCAAACGATTTGGGAAAAGCCGAGTGCCTGAATAAAAAATTCCTCTCAAATTCCACGATTGACCAGAAAGATCACAAACTACCTGATTTCAGTTCACGATGCAATAAAGAATTATCAGAACTTAAATTTTCAGTCGATGATGTCATATCTGCGATCAGATCACATAAAAAGGAACAAAGCCTATGGCTATGACGGAGTTAGTCCAAAAATGCTCCACGGCACGGCTAACGCTATAGCCCACCCTCTTTTCTTAATTTTTAAAAAATCTCTACAAACGGGGAAGTTCCCATCACAGTGGAAGAAAGCCAATGTGATTCCTATCTTTAAAAATGGAGATTCCGCAGATAGCGCTAATTACCGACCAATTTCCCTTCTACCATGCCTGGGTAAAATTCTTGAAAAGTTAGTTCTAAAGAGAATCTCGTCCTTTTTCGATGAGAATAAACTCCTATTTCAAAATCAGTCGGGTTTCGTTCCGAAACACAGCACTACGTTCCAAATGATTGATCTTTATCACCAGCTGTGTCAGACACTCGACAAAGGCTTATACACTTGTTCAGTATTTTGTGATATCTCTAAAGCCTTCGAGAGAGTCTGGCACAGAGGGTTGATTGCCAAAACTACCGCGTATGGGATAACAGGGTCGCTTTCTAAATGGCTGGAGGACTATCTCACTAACAGGAAGCAAAGGGTCCGAATCAATAACACTTATTCTGATTTTGAAACCATCACAGCGGGTGTTCCCCAAGGATAAATCCTTGGGCCTTTCCTATTTTTAATATACATTAATGACATACCAGATAACCTCACATCAACTGTTAGAATGTATGCTGATGACACATGTCTCACAGCTTCTCACTTCAATCTTAACATCCTACAATCAGAACTAAACGAGGACCTCAAAAGGGTCAGTCTATGGGCAGACAACTGGTTAGTTTCGTTCAATCCCAAGAAAACCAAGGCAATATCCTTCTCATTCGTGCCTCAAGATAATTCCCCAGATTTAATATTCCAGGACGAAACTATTTCATTTAACGAATCGCATAAGCACCTTGGCCTTGAATTTCAATCAAATTTAAAATGGAACAAACAAATAGAATACACAGCCAACAAAGCTGCTTCTAGACTATCACAATTGAGGAAATTTAAAAACGATCTCGATAGAAAGACACTCGAAAAAATTTACAATGCGTATATCCTTCCTATTTTGGATTATGCTGACGTCGTATGGGATTCAGCACCCGATTACTTATTGGAAAAACTCGACCGAATACATAAAGACGCCGCTAGAATCGTAACCGGCCTAAATCGTTCAGTATCACTTAACAAGTTATGGCTTGAGGTAGGTTGGCGGACACTACACAGGCGTAGGCAACATCGCCATTTGCAAGCAATTTTACAGAATTATCAATGAAGACGCCCCTTTGTATCTGACATATCTCCTACCGGCACGCTCCAGAGAACGATCGGATTATAATCTTAGATTTCCAAATAAATTTTATTCCTATTTCGCTAACACTGAGCATTTTAAACAGTCATTTCTCCCATCTGTTGTTCTGGAATGGAACAAATTACCTGTGTATGTAATCAATGCAACCTCCATTTCCGATTTCAAAGCCAATTTAGGGATTATAGACCCAATAATAAAACCACCCTCTTATTTTTATACAGGAAAAAGGAAAATTAATACAATACACTGTAAAATTCGGAATCAGTGTAGTGATCTCCGTTCGGATATGTTTGATAATCACATATCAGATTCGCCTATATGCCCCTGTAACTTAGACATTGAAGACGCCAATCACTATTTTCATGTTTGCCCTTTATTTGTAGATCAGAGAATTGACTTTTACCGAAATTTAAGTATTAATGGCTTTCAATCATTAGAAGCAAATCATTTCTTATATGGGGTAAAATGTATATCAAATCAAAAGAACACTACTCTTTTCCGCATTACTCAATCTTTTATAGCTAAAACAGAGCGTTTTGAACAAACCCATGTATGGTAAATTTCACTGAGTTCTAGCGTTTTCTTCATAACCGAGATTGGAATACAGATGGAAACCCGACATCCGCAGCACACACACTCTGCACTCTTCTTTATAAACAGTTTGCTATATCTGCTATGTATTTTTATGTATGTTCCATGATTGTATTAGGAGAGGGGCAAGTTTGTAAGTTTTGTAACTTGTGCCCTGATCCCTATGTATATTTTTTCTAAATACATTAAAATATGTTTAAAGTAAAGTAAAGTGTCAGGTTTGAAATGTCCAACTCTAGGAAGGTTTGAGGCTAGTCTAGATGCTAGGATTTTGAGATTTTCTTGTTCAGATTAAAAAAAAATTGCACACCGGGCCGACTATCGTTGTCATTGTCCCTTCCCGGTGGCCAATACAAAACTGCTAATTTTACTTCATTTGGTCAAACTTGTGGACTGAAATAGTCATCAGTTGGCGAGTTTCCAACCTGATGGGGAGTATGAGGTTTGAAATGTCCAAAACCAGGAAAGGTTCAGTTGAGGCCAGTCTAGATGCATGCTAGGATTTAATATTTTCTTTTATAGTTTTAAAATTTTTCTCACACCGGGCCGAAGAACTATGCTCAACCAGGTGTGTCCCCCGCCTCTTGCCCGTAGTCGTGGGCATTTGTCTGGAGTTAGACCATTAGATGTTATGATTTATGCAATTGTTCAGGTTAAACTATCTGAATTTTCAAACCTGGATAATTGATCCATGTTTAAAAAAAATATATATAGGATATATATAGGATAGTTGGCGTGAGCACTGATGTACAAGGGGGTGGTGCAAATGAAATTTGTGTTTGGGGTGATTCTGATTCAAGGGGGTGCAGTTGGAATTTGCCATGGTGGACACCCCCTAACGGAAACCATATAGCCACGTCCCTGGATATAGAGAGGCAAACAGAACAATACCATATATATACAATATGCGGTTGCATCTAATTTGGATTTATTGGGATGTCTTTAGTGCACTTTTGTGGTTACGAGAGCTCATTTCCCCCTGATTTCTGCTCAATTTGTGGTCTTCTTCTTTAAATGTTTTATATGATTTCAAACAGGGGTGGCACCGGGATATCCCCAACAGGGGGGGGGGGGGGCTTTAGCTGCCGGGATGACCATTACATAACTCACCGACGGGGGATGTCTATGACTCCCCGACAGGGCTGGGATGTAGCCCCTGACTCCCCCTGGGTGCCAGTATCGATTATTTAGCATGGGGTGTCAAGTAGGGACTTGTTGACAGGGGTGGTTATGCAGGGGTCTTACCCCCCCCCCCCCCCCCCCCCCCCCCACAATTGTAGTCATACCTAATACCCCGAGCAAAATTAATTGGAAAATTCACACCAAAATTAGGTTGAAATTGTTCTCGTAGTATGATTTTCCAACACTTTCTTAGTGACGAATTTGTTGTTTTTAGACCAACATTTGCATATTTCCCTTTCATTTGCAAAATTATGGACTCAAATGGCCATCAGTTGGCAATTTTGAAACCTATGGGTGAGTGTCAGGTTAATAATTTCCCAGAATTGGAAAACTTGAGGCCGGTCTATGCTATAGGGTTGTCAAATGTTCATGTTCATATTTCAAAAATGTTCTCACATCGGGCCTAACCATCGGCCGACCCGTGTGTTCTGTGTCCTTGCCAGTAGTTACTCGCTAATTAATTTAAGAAAAAATAGATCGGGGTGTAAATTTGTGTGGTGTTATACCACTAGATGTTAAGATGTTTTAATCTCATACTGGGCCGAACCATCTTTTTCACCCCCCCCCCCCCCCCCCCCCGCACGACAAGTGGCCACAATATTACGCGTTCATTTTGAATAGTCTACCATCTGGTAGTCTGTGAGGGAACATTTGGGAAAAATCAAAGGGGGAGGGGTGCAAATTGATTTACGCAAACTTATGAGTTTGGTGTGGTTCAATGGGGTGGGTGCAGTTGGAAATTCCAAGGTGGAGACCACCCCAGCGAAAACCCTCTAACCAAGTCTCGAGTGCCAAATATCCCACACTCAACCAGGGGTGCCTCTCGCAACTTTAGTTTCTGCCCTCGGCATAGGCCTATTTGTTTCTTATCCGAGAATACACTTCACCGGCAGCAATGTATTAACCATACTCTGAAAGAAAACGCTTCCGTACCGATCACACGATAAAGTCGTGATGTAAGTTAGACGATAATTGTGTTGTAGAAATGATACGGAAGACCGATTGTCAAATAATTCAACATCAAAATACACAGGGCAAGACTTATCGATCCAAACTGTGGAGTGTGTTTTCGTTGTGTATTTTTCGCATATACCCATGGTTATATATAAACGGGCTACGAGCATCTGACTGCAGGTTATTAAATTGCTGCTGCCTGAAAGATGGAGATACAGGTTGTAAGAAAGTCTAACCCAGATCATTGATTCAGTATACACCTTAATTATAGCTTACTCTTTTATTGTTGTACATTCCAGGTGAGAGAGCATGTTATCCAGGAAAAACTATGTATTCATTAGACACTTTTATTTGATGTTGATATCACTGCATTTAATTGCTGCCTATTCCTTTTGACAGGCTAATCCTATAAAAGATGTTATCTCTCAGAAGCCAGAAATCTTAACACTTTTATGATGGGAGCCATGCTGGTGCAGCATTAAAGATCCTGTGCCAGTGCATTCTATTATATATGCAAGTCTCCCATGTATATAAGAGAATGCACTGGAACACGGTCAAGTTAGATATTGTTAGACCAATGTGTTCTCTTATATGTGTGAGGCTCACTATGGGAGACTCGCATATAAGGGAATGCATTGGCACAGGGTCCGCAAAATATTAGGAAGCTCCAGTCGTGGAAGTGTTAAACCTTTGAATACTCTATGATAAGCCTGATAAATATAGTTTCTTGATTTTTTTGTCAAAATATTGGTCCTTACCTTTATGTATTCACATAGTGAATACCATTCTTCCTGCGGGTTATATCTCGCAGTTTTGTTTCGTTTATACGGTTCGAAGATTTGTATACAACCCAAATTCTGTAACGATAACTCCATGTGAGTAACCTTCATTCAATCCATTTTTATGTTTACCCATACCATAGTATGGTAAACATAGTGTCGTTGCCCGGATTGACCACTCGTCGTTAGTCCGTCCGTCCGTCCGTCCGTCTGTCTGTCTGTCTGTCTGTCTGTAGACACTTTACGCATGGTGCGATAACTCGAACATTTTATATCTGATCGGAACCAAATTTTGTATATGAATTTGTCAGCACCAAATACAGATTTTTTTCACGGAGTTATGGCCCTTTTTCGACTTAGAATTCATGCATGCTACCATAACTCAAAAAAATTTTATCTGATCAGAATCAAATTTGGTATGCAAGTTTCTCGGACCAAAATACAGATCGAGTTCGAATATGGGTTTGATCCGATATTTTTCAATGGAGTTATGGCCCTTTTTCGACTTAGAATTCATGCATGCTGCCATAACTCAATTTTTTTTTTATCTGATCGGAACCAAATTTGGTATGCGAGTTTCTCAACTCAAAACACAGATCGAGTTTGAATATGGGTTATATCCAACATTTTATACCAGAGTTATGGCCCTTTTTCAACTAAGAATTGAACAGATAACCATAGCAGTCTACAATTAATTACCAGTGGTATCAGTTTAGCTCTGAGAGCAGTAAATCTGTATTATGGGAATTAGAGTTATTTTTTACTCCCATGTTTATGATGACACACTCCTCACCTGTATAGTTTTTGGTATCGATCGGTTGATCGGTTTAGAAATTATTAACACTTTGCATCCGCACATAGGCATGAGCTATCCAATGCTGTAACCAAATTATTTTTTGTCCGATTGTTTTCATATTTGATATGTAGGTTTATAATGACACACCCCTCACCTGTATAGTTTTTGGTATCGATCGGTTGATCGGTTTAGAAAATAATTAACCCTGCACACAAATGCTATCTGATCCATCTAAGTCAAACTGTTTTCTTCTGATATGCCTCATATTTCTTACCAAGGTTTTTCTTAGCACGTTCTTTATCTGTATGGTTTTTGGTATCGTTTAATTAACCCTTTTCAAACTTATTTTTACTTAGAACTCAAAACATTTTTCATCTGATCTACACCAAATTTGGTACATGTGGTCCTCACCCCAAATACAGATCAAGTTCAAATTTGGGTTTGATCTGATATATTTTAACAGAGTTATGGCCCTTTATAATTCAAGTAATTTACTACCTATTGTATATGCCCTGTGAGAATTTAAGACAAACAACTTTACACAGTAATCTGCTTTATTGGGATCAGAAAATGACACTGGATACTCTTTGCTAAACCACTGCTGCACCCAGAGCTGTCAAATTTAAGTGATTGATGATACTTTACTCCAGTTTGTGTGCAATAGTAATTTAACCCAACCTGTTGAAACATGTTCATGGCATTAATACAAATAGTCCATTGTCCATGTGAAGGATGTTCTGGAGCATGGCTGTTTAGAGAATTGTTGTTTACAGAGACACTGTTGTCTTATCTTGAGAAAACAATTTATCCACACATCAGTTCCATCATATGATGTCATTGAAAATGATTAACACTCTCCACACATCATATGTTCATTCTCCTATTCTATGTCCAGGTTGATCGTGATCCACTTTTCACTTGCATGTATTTCAGGATTAAAATTAACCTATTCCATAGACACATAATATCTGATACGCAGATTTTAAATTATCTCTTTCGCCTTAGGCCAGGTTCACTAAGAATTTCTATTAATTATAAGCCACCAATTGAATATTCATCATTTGAGGATATATCTTATTTTGAAATTCCCTCTATTGCATTTGGGCTGCAGGATAATAATAATGGTTCTGGTATTCTTGAAGCTGACTTTTTGGTCAAATATTTTTCACCCAATCACTTTTATAATCTCATTCAGGTTGATTGTGATACATTCTTCATGCGTATAGATTTTGGTATTGATTGAATGGTTTTGAGAATATTAACCCAATATTTAATAATATTTCTGCTGTTACAGACATTGTATCTTTCCAATGATCAGCTTAGAATAAAATTAACCATAGGTACATGTATACTGTACGCGATCCAATGTTATGACTCTAATATTTTCAATTTGACCCTCTCATATCTCTCCTTTAGTTATCTGATAATTCTGTATTAAAATATTTTATATCCAACCATTATCAATCATATTTAATATCAAGGTCTATACACCCCTCACTTATATAGATGTTCAGGTGTTTGTTGGTCTCTAATCTCAATCATCCCATAACTTTTACTATGCAGCTAACACAACAACATAATCTGTTATGACTCAGGTTCCATTGTAAGAATTAAATAAATAGAGTTATTATGATGTTAATATTGTAACTATTATATCTTTAACAGCTATGGTGCATCTGTCTGACTGTGTTTGGGTATAATTATCTTTATCAATCTATCACACATACATGTATCTCTGTTGGAGTGACCGAATAGGTTGAAATCGAATGTCATATCCATCTTCCTATTGTGTTTAAATGAGCAAGTTGCTCAATATGTCTGATTCCACTATGAAACTAATAAATAATAGTACGCTGTGAATTGTTGAAATTCTTGCACTCATAAAAAGATCGCTATCGCCAAGGTATGGGTTAAACATCTGCAGATCGTGATCGGCCTCTCGTTCTGCAGTGTTTAACTAATATGATCGCAGGGACCAACCAGCCTGGAGGTTTCATAATTAAAGTAACTTTTCCCTGTTTGGTTATTAGGGAGAAGCCGACTGTATCAGGTAGAATTAAGTAACAATGGCTGAAGTTCAATTTACTCCCAACATGCTCTAATTAATCGACTCCTTAAACACAGCAGAATTATGGGTAACTTTTCAGGATTTAGTCGGAAATATGGCTTGTTGCCATTCATCGGAAAGCTCTCCCCGAGAGCTTACCGATGAATGTCAACAAGCCATATTTCCGACTAAATCCTGAAAAGTTACCCATAATTCTGCTGTGTTTAAGGAGTCGATTTATTAGAGCATTACTGTAACAGCTTTTCTGTCAATCATTCAGATTAGCCAAACCCCACAAAGATGAAGATTCTAGAAAAATAATGGTACTTAATAAAAACCAATGGTTTGCCGCCCCACCGACATCATAGCAAATTAGCAGGACGAATTAACCATGGGTGATCGATTGCAGAAGATTGAGCTGAATGCAGGAAATTTATATTTTATATTCATAATTTTGACATACCTGAGACATATTCACTCCAACACATGTTGGTATTTTTGTATAGAGTATAAGATCTATAGAGTGGAATTTCAGTGACATATTAAACTGATGTGAAACACTCCGGTGATCAAATAGAAATGGAGAATAATCTTGCTCATAGTAGTTATTTTTACGAATATTAATCCAAATTGACAACACACACCGTCATTCTGATATATTAATTAAATTCAATGACTCTCGATGGCGAAATAATTTGTGAGTGTTTATCATCAATGGTTGCGTCCCGAATCGAGATGTAAATATTTAAGACGATGTTTTCCATGAAGTGTTATGGGCAATTTCATTGAAATTTTCGGCAATGTTAGTAGAAGGCTACATTCCACAGGTTGGCACAACACCTGGGGATTAACTTATCAGTGTCACACATCCAAACAAGTCCATAATATGTCTTTAAAGTGTCAGAGTAAATAATCAGACCCGTTTTATCTAGCTGATATAAAGGAAAAAAATAATTGTGACACTTTTGTGGCCACTTTAATCTTCTGGGAGTCTTTAATCTAATGAAATCTGACAATTCTGATCTCACAGAGACGTCATAAATAGTTCTCCAGGTTATTACCAATCAACTGGAACCTTCACTAACAGGTTCTAGGGTAATAAAAATATAGTCTGCCTCCTACCTGCATACCCAGTATATATTGTCCCCTGAACAATTATAATACAACTAAATCAGTTGGTTCTTTGGGTCTGGAACCAAGCCTGAGTTTAGGGTGTTTGTCATTTGCAGAATGAGGTCCCCAGAGGGTGAATTTAGTGACGATATCCCGCACAGTGGACAAGCATCACCAAATTCACGTTCTGGGGACCTCATTCTGCATGGACTCATCTGCTATGGGAGACATAGACTCAGTTCCCAAATGGTGAAAATTGTGATGTACACCCATTGGGAACCTCGATTATGGAATGTGTCATCTGCCAATTTGGGGATATAGAGAAACTATACTAAAAAAGAAATAGAATCTATGTGAAGAAGTTTCTATAGAAATTTGATAATAAAGAAACTTTCCAGAGAAGATGAGGCCTAAGCAGAATGAGGTCCCCAGAGGTTTAATTTGATGATGCTAGTCCTCTATGCAGGATAGCATCACTAAATTCACCCTCTGTGGACCTCATTCTGCAATGACAGGCACACTAAACTCGGGTTTGTCTGGAACCTCGACTTAGAATTAAAAATTTCTGGGTTGTCCAGATTATAACTTAAGCAATATTCAACCGAATTTCCTGATATTTGGTATTTATCATCTTTTTTAAACCTGTGCCCATTCGCCCAGAAGAATATCCAGGAAAGAATTTTAAAAAGTTACATTAATGGTTGCAAACATAAAAGAGCATTCTTGAAAATATGTTTATCTCATCATATTAAATATAATAGTTTATTTCAGGCAATGTTGCCCATATGTATGTATACAATATAATATATAACAACAATCAATCACAAATTTTAGCAATAACGTATTTTGATTTGCATTATGTGTATAATATAGAATTCCAATTTAAAAATAGTTTTGATCTATACTTAATATCTGAAGAATGTATACTAGAAATTATTGTATTCGAACATTGACATACTCTCTTTCTGAAGTTATACACAAACTTGCGCAGTAACATAGGAAATGATAACATACAATCAGTAACATACATAGCGCTAGCACTACAATATTTAGAATATCGCATCAACATCCTATATGAGTTATTATAACAGATAGACAATTTGCTGTACGTTTTCTTTGAGTAATTAGCCCACAAATGGGCACAATATAATGGTGAAATATAACGAAGAAATAAGAATTTCTTGACATCAAAAGAACAAAAAGAGAATTTCCGGATTATAACATTCGCTCGAATACATATGACACGATATTGACGTTGAATGTCATCGTTGGATCTTGGATGTTTTGTCTTATCCAGTTTATGCCTGTATAGGTGTTATACAGTAATGCCTGAAGTATATTACCCTTTAACCCTTTACCCAACAGAAGGGCCCTGTGCCAATGCATTCTCTTATATATGCGAGTCGACCATAGGTCGCCTCGCATATATAAGAGAATGCATTGGCTTAACATATTAAAAATGATAAAATTGTTAAAGAATGTAAGAAAAAATGGTAAAAAGTGTTTAAAAAAGATTTTGTTTAGGCCAATGCATTCTCTTATATATGCGAGGCGACCTATGGTGGACTTTCTGATGAATGGCATCAAGCCATATTTCCGACTAAATTATGAAAAATTTCCCATAATTCTGCTGTGGTTTAGGAGTCGATTATTTAGGACATTACTGTATATCGACCAAATGATTGCATGCAATTTTCATGGTTGATTCGTATATCAAGTTGAAATCTGCTTATGACATTTTGACTAATTTGATGTAAAATCTGATGATGCATCATTACGGAGATATCAATATCACTATAATTTATATAGTAATCGACTCCTTAATCAGAGCAGAATTATGGGTAACTTTTCAGGATATAGTCGGAAATATGGCTTGTTGCCATTCATTGGAAAGCTCTCACATCAATGTTCTTATCTCATTATTACTTGAAGGCCGGTTCCTGGTCTTGCGAATTTGAAGTATGTATAGACATTTCCAACTTATATGGGGATTGCATGTTGTAGAATAAAATTTTTTATAGCATTTTCACAACACGATATTGACTGAAGCCTCAAGAAGCTATCGTGTAAAATACCCGATGGAAGTATTAGAATAAACTGATTTACGTCATTCACGTCAATATATAATTAAGAACGATGCCCCAGGAAAAGTTTGCAATTGCCTGTAGTATATTTGCTCTAATGGCATTAATCCAGACATCTAACGCACCATGGGTAGTAAACTCTGTCTTTATAGTTAAAATCATAGGAGGTCGATGAGCCATCATGTTGACATGTAACTGTCTCTGAGGGGGGGGGGGGGGTGCCCACAAATATCAAATGACCATAACACCCTACAGCAAACAGGATGTTTGATCGTTATGTTTTACTCTGGTTGGACCGTAATAGTCAGAGCTCCATCTGGACAGGAGATCATCTCTCATTAGGAAATTATTCAACTCTTGCTCGGACTCACTAAAAGTTGTAGTCCGATTTGGGGAAAAGTTGTAGTTGCAATGGGGATTTCAATTTTGTTTATTGTCGTTAATATATACCAAAAAATGTTGATTTTTGGTTTGTGATAAGCTATATGCCAATTACAAATAAAATAAATTTAAAAGATAGTTTGTAAGTCTTATATTTCAACTTTTATCAACATTTTTCTTTCGGAAATCCACGTTCTGAACTGCATGGCGGCTAACTCGGCTGGCTCGGACTACAACTTTGTGTGGGTTTCATAACGATAAATGTCTATAAAATTTTAAATGTAAGACTTACAAATTATTTATTAATTTTATTTGCATAGCTTATCAACAAACCAAAAATCACAATTTTTGGGTATGATTTTAAGGACAACAACCAAAAGTGAAATCTCCAACTACAACTTTTTGCCGAATCGGACTCGGACTACAACTTTTAGTGCTCTGCAAATAATGCGTTTTGCCCTAAATATTGGCTGAAAAAAACTTATTAGAACAATTCAACTCATTTTTGGTCTGGAATTTCCCACTGCTGTTTTGTGTCCAACAGCCCCTTACCCAAAGCCCACCCACCCCTGATAACAGTGCTCTTTATAGCATCTCCTTATCCCCCAAGAGAAGCCCACATGTGCTTAATTTCCCCAGGTGTCCCAGTGAACATGATCCTCCATGCTGAATGAAGCGCACATTGCACCAATACATAAATACTCCTCATATGCGAACACCCCCTAACTTATTATTACAAATATCTTGTGGTCATGGAACCATGCCAAACCTATATAACTATGTATATTTTGGCTGGCGAGTACCCACTCTCTGAGTACAGGTAATGTCATGCCGAGAACACTATCATCAAAACCAGGAGATTAACACCTTAGCTCATCTTGCCAGCATCGACTAGTAATTGAAAGAATTTTAAAACAATTCGAACTTCTTATAGCAATTACGTGCAGAGTACGCACTCAATTTACTTTGGTGATTAAGTGCCAACATGAATTCTGTGAGCTGATAACTGCATGAGGTTTAGAATCGAGATCTCTGTGTAGTTTTCAAGGTGGATATCTTTTTTATTTCTAAGTCTCGCCTACTACCTGTGTTGTGTCTTCACTGATTGTTAGTTCCACAGCAGATGATCATTTCTTATATTATGTTGCTTAATAACCGAGAAATAGCCATGTTATGTAATTGAATGGTTCTCTGGATTTTATATTTACTTCTACATGTTTCTCAATACATGGATTGGATTTTATGATTCACTGAGTGAAGTATTACATACAGCGTTACAGGTATTCTATAGGTCTCACAGAGAATAGTATTGGATTAAATACTATATCTCCGAATGCTAAAATTTCCCACAGCACTGTTATTGCATATTCTTCTCAATTATCTTTAGCAGAAATTTAAGTTTATATGAGAGTTATGACATTTGTTGAAATTTGGACTCATTTTTAGTCTCCGGAATGTAATACGGTACTAATAACTACATCACGTTCAGATCATGCCATGAATTTCTACACTGGTTAACACCCATAGAGATCATTTTCCACCAGTTCAAAACCTGGAAACTTTTTGAAGTTTGGACATGGAGCCTTACAAAGTCAAACAAATAACACGGGGAATTTAGTTTTTGTTAACTCTTTACCCAAACAGAACGGCCCTGTGCCAATGCATTCTCTTATATATGCGAGTCGACCATAGGTCGCCTCGCATATATAAGAGAATACATCGGCTTAACACATTAAAAATTATAAAATTGTTAAAGAATGTAAGAAAAAATGGTAAAAAGTGTTTAAAAAAGATTTTTTTTAGGCCAATGCATTCTCTTATATATGCGAGGCGACCTATGGTCGACTCGCATATATAAGAGAATGCATTGGCACAGGGCATAACTGTAACCATCACAATGTGGTCTATGAACCGGTTCCAATGGTATCCATATTTGTATGGTGTTATTGAGACAGACCGAAGATATTTTAGGCTGTTGAAGCTTTATTTGGGCGTTTTTGGCCGGTTTGTTGGGTAAAGGGTTAATACATGTTGATTAATAGTTTATTCATCATAGGTGAAGGTCCCAGCTCGAGATTACATTATTTAAGGGACTTTGTGGGCGATTTTGCTTCATGCCACTGACAATCATGGAATTTCTCAAGAGTAATTAACTTAAAGTTTGTTGTGAAATCGTCTCTCTAATGTCACTAAAAAGTATGCAATTTCGAGCTGGTACCACCACCATACTTTGAAGTAGATTATTGTGGAACAAATATAAATAATGATATATATTCCCTGTCAGAAGGGGTCAGAATATGAAAAGTTCCCAGGTTTTGTACTGGTGGGATATGGTCTCTATGGGCTTAGTCAGAGCAGAGATTCATGACATGATCGACATGAGGTTTTGAATCCAGACAAGCCTGCAAATAGCGTGTCTGTCATTTGTAGAATGAAGTCCCCAGAGGGGAATTTAGTGACTCTATCCCGCATAGCAGGCTAGCATCACTAAATTCACCCTCTGGGGACCTCATTCTGCTTTATAGGCCCTCAACTGCTATGGTAGATCTAGGATCAGATTGAAGTTCCCCAGTTGAAGTTGGTGATGCTCACCCATTGGGCACCTCAATTATGGATTTTACCTTCTGCAAATTAGGGGATATAGAAACTTCCAGAAGGGAAAACGTAACTAAAAACAATGTTAATTTGATACTATAGATACTTCCCAGAAGATGAGGCCTCAGCAGAATGAGGTCTCCAGAGGGTGAATCTGGTGATGCTAGCATGGGATAGCATCACTAAATTCACCCTCTGGGAACCTCATTCTGCAAATGACAGGCACGCTATTTGCAGGCTTGAATCCAGATCCCTGTTTAGTTTTAAAGGTAGATATCTTTTTATGTCTGTTTCCATTACTGTCTGTGTTGAGTATTGTTCCACGGCAGATGATCATTTGTTATCCCTTTACCCAACAAACCGGCCAAAACCGGCCAAATAAAGCTTCAACAGCCTAAAATATCTTGGGTCTGTCTCAATAAAACCATACAAATATGGATATCATTGGAACCGGCTCATTGACCACATTGTGATGGTTATAGTTATGCCCTGTGCCAATGCATTCTCTTATATATGCGAGTCGACCATAGGTCGCCTCGCATATATAAGAGAATGCATTGGCCTAAAAAAAATCTTTTTTTACCATTTTTTCTTACATTCTTTAACAATTTTATAATTTTTAATGTGTTAAGCCAATGCATTCTCTTATATATGCGAGGCGACCTATGGTCGACTCGCATATATAAGAGAATGCATTGGCACAGGGCCGTTCTGTTGGGTAAAGGGTTAAAGTGATGTGAAACACTCCGGTAGGGTGATCAAATAGAAATGGAGAATAATCTTGCTCAATGTGGTTATTTTTACAAATATTTATCCAAATTCAGAACACACATCGTCATTCTTATATATTAATTAAAAGCAGTGACTCCTGATGGCGAAATTGTTTTCATTAGTTTATCGCTAATATTTGCATCCCGAATCGAAAAGTAAATATTTACAATTGAGCGTAGTTCAGACGATGTTTTCTATGGAGTGGTACGGTCGATTTGCTAGAGATTTTCAGCAATATTAGTAGAATGCATAGTTCTACTTGTTTCTCATTACATGGATTGGATTTTGTGATTCACTGAGTGAAGTATTATACACAACTGTATTCTACAGTAATGCCCTAAATAATCGACTCGGAGCTTTCCAATGAATGGCAACAAGCCATATATCCGACTAAATCCTGAAAAGTTACCCATAATTCTGCTGTGGTTAGAGAGTCGATTAATTAGGGCATTACTGTAGAACCTATCTAATAACTCTTGCAACACTTGATACCCATTACAATGGAAACACCTTCACTTACTCCATGTGCTGGAATAGTTGGAATTCCCTCACACTATTGGCTAATCAATTGTTTTCGCAGTCTCAGTATTTGCCAAGAAAAATTTCAGTGATGCATTATCATAGCTATATTCTACCACACATCTCGCAAAGCTGTCAGGTGAACAAAAAAACCTGTTTTAACAGCAGTGAAAATATTCGGATTGGGCCAATTCTATTTTCTCTCCCCAAACTAGCTTTATCACTCACTAAGTGTTTAGCGATGTGAGGATGATTTCTCACGTTTAATACTTTGTGTTCCAAATCGCGGTTGTTCCTTTTCTGTTGTCTGATGAATTTTTGCGATAGTTTGGATTCTAATAGATAAAGCTGCACCATCCAAGTTTACACCATTTACAGGTCTGGATATAGTGTGTCTGTCATTTGCAGAATGAGATCCCCAGAGGGTGAATTTAGTTATGCTACCCCGCATAGCGGCCTAACATCACTAAATTAACCCTCTGGAGGACTTCGTTCTGCTTATGCCTCATCTTCTGGGAAGAAGTCTCAAATTAACATTGTTTTTTAATTTTATTTGGGGGGTAATTGTGGTGCATGATTAAAGGGGCTTAATATTGACAAAAGGCCACACATGGATTAAATGGGTACTGCATGTATACTAAATCCGAGATAAAGGAGATAGTCCCATAAATGGCTGGATTTAGTGTACTGTACCCCTTTAAAAAAGTCATAATAATTCTAACAGAATTTGTTATAAATACAAATAAAATAACTCATAATTTTTTTTGTATTATATAGTCATCCACTTGAGACACGTCACTCCAGACACGTAAGACAAGTAGCCCGAAATCACCATCGGGGCGAGTTGTCTTCCATTATTGGATCCATCAGCCACGAGGGTCATACAGATTTGTACTAGTAAATACGACCCGTGAGCAAGAACGCTGTAATTCTAGGTACCAGAGTGTAATCAATCGCTTCAGCGGGAATAAATTTGACTATATTGAGTGATTCTATTTTTCAGGTTGTCTGTTTTGAAACATGAGTCAGTGATGGTATGGTACCCAGATGGAAAAGACCGGCTCGTCAAATCATGGAAAAAAGTCTGCCAAAAGTCGACAGAATTCTATTACACGACAATTCAGCAGATCATCGGAGATTGGTCATACATTGCCACGCCAGGAAAACCAGTCGCAGGAAGCTGATAACACGCTCCCAAAACAAGATATCAGATCTCATGAGAAGGGCCACTCACTACCACGCAGTAAATCTCAAGAAAAAAACAATACGCTTTCCCGACAAGACAGCCGGTCTCAAGATGGCTCCCGCACATTTCCGCGACAAGATAGCAGATCTCAAGATGCCACTCACACACTTCCTCGACGAGACAGCCGATCTCACGAAGCCAGCCGATCACTTCAGCGACAAGACAGTAAGTCCCAAGAAAATTCACAAGCGTATTCGTATCAAAACAGAGTGCCGGAAAGCAGTCAGACACTTCCGCATCAAGACAGGAGGTCACATGCTAAAGGACAGCCACTCCCAGATGTCAGGCCTCAAGAAACAGTATATACCATGCCTCGCCGAGCATCACGATCGTCTGAATCAGGTGTCGCTATGCGATACGAGGCAGAGAGATTTCAACAACGACAAGACAATAGAATGCCGGAACAAGGATTCTCTCATCACCGACAGGATCGATCTCAAAGGGGACGCTCACTCCCGAAACAAGATGCCCGAAATGAGCAAGTGCAAATGCATGCACCTCCACGACAAAATTTGCAGCTTGATTTGGAGAAAAATTTTAGACCTGAAATGTCGCAGGGACAGTTTGATAGTCGTACTGCTTCACTGCCTCGGCCACGACGTCACCAAGTTCAAACAGAGCAAGTACATATGCCGAATTATCAAAGCCGAAGTAATGCTGTCACACCTGATCAACGTGCTGCTGAGAATTACGTCTCGACGATGCCTCTGTCAAGTCGTCAAGAAAGTGCCCCGGAACACCACCTCGCATTACATCGTCAAAAAATGGCTTCTCGTCTCGAAGAGCAAGGTCATCCAACACAGCAAACTCCGCCTACTCACCGATTACATCCTGCCAATCAAAACTCATATAAACCACTCAAATCGCACCACGAACGGTCATATCATGACACAAGTACCATGCAAAATGATTACTTATCGAATAACATTCAAAAACACAAGCATCAAACTAACCATGACTTCAGACACAACGAAGTTTTTCCAGAAAAAGGTGAAATTAAAATCGATATGGAAAAGGCAACTCTATCGGAAGATGTTTCAAGAGAAATTCTCCATAAAGCCGCATCTAAATACAGTAATTTAAGATTTCCAAGTGCCCCACATAAACGAATACGTCATCCCGTGGATAGGGGATTTTGTTCGTTGTTTTGCCCAGAATTGATGTACACAGTGTGTGCGATGCTTGCCTTCATTCCACTGCTCGCTTTGTTGATAGTTCTACTTCCGATATCTTTGACAATTAAAATGCTGTGGCGTGTGTGCTTTGGTTGCGTTTCTTGTGACGGAGGATGCTGCACATGCTGTGGATCTTACATGACCTACACCGAGCGAATGTGGCTTCATGGCGACCTATTTTCACCAATGGTTGTTCAATGCCTCATGTTTATCGAATCCGGTCTTGACACAACGAGAATTCGCGATCTAATCAATGCAAAAATTGTGTCCGCAGAAGATTACAATGGACGAAAACAATTTCCACGATTTACGCAAAAAATTGTTTCCAATTGTTCGGGTTATGTTTGGATATGTGATAAAGAATTTATTATAAATAATCACGTCTTTCATGTTCCTGTTACTATAAATAACCAGGAGGAATTACAAGATTACCTTTCTGAATCAGCATCAGTTTCTTTGAACCTGGACCGCCCATTATGGGAGCTGCAGGTATTGGAGCAATTTGGATTTGAGAATAAATCTGTGTTAATTCTGAGAACACATCCTTGTTTTTCGGATGCAGCTTCATTGTTGAAGATTTTCAACTTGGCTTTATTCAATGACGAAACACATCTACCGTATCTCAACTTTGGTCAACGAAGAAATTGTGGTATGTCAATAATTGGTTTCATCTTAGGGCCTTTTAGTTTCTTAACACAGTATTTCTGTACACCGCCGGACTTCAATCTTATTCATGGAAAACATGTTCATGCTTCTGATAAAAAAACAGTCGCATGGTCCGAAGGTCTTAGTTTGTCCGTGGCAACACGAATACGGCAGGTTGTTAGGTGCAGCATGAATGACCTCCTCATTTCGGTTGCAGCTGGAACGTTACGGACATACTTCCAAAATAGTGGTGTTAGGAATCCACACAAGTTAAAGTGCATCATTCCATCGGTTTGTAAATCCGATGAATCGCTACACGCGACGAACGTTTACACGTTTATGTGCCTAAACATTCCGACTCATATCGAAGGAGCTGTGCCACGTCTTTGGCATGTTAAGGAGTTCATGGATTCGCTTAAAAGCACGTCGCAGTTGGAGATGACTCGACAAGCGATGGGATTCACACACTCTATATTTCCCGACTGTGTTAGTCAGAGTATATGGAAACGGATATTTTCAAAATGCACTAGTATGTTGTCAAATATCCAAGGTCCGGATGATAGAGTTAGACTGGCGCAGAAGGAAGTGCAAGGAATTATTTGTTTCATTCCATCCATTAGCCACAAGTCGATATCTATTACATTCTACACCTACAATAACTGTATTCGGATGGGCATCGTTGCTGACCGTGTTGTGTTGCATAACCCTGAGGTGATCACTAGAGAATTTATAAACCAGGTCAGTTTACTCCTTATACATTTATAGAATGAGGTCCCAAGAGGGTGAATTTAGCGACGCTATGATGTCGCTATCCCGTATGATGGGATAGCATCACCAAATTCACTCTCGGGGAACCTCATTTTGCTTATTATACAGGCCCAGGGGCGCCGGAAGCATCCAAGGGCAGGGGGGGGCAGAGCCTACAAAAAGGACACTTTTCTGCAAAAAAGGGAATTTTCTCCGCAAACTCGGGGAAAATAACCATAAATTCATTGTGGCAAAAATCCCTATTTTAATGGTATTTGTTGGTTTTTATGGCCGTTTTGTGATAAAATTGACAAAAAAATTATATTCCTTGTGAAATTGGTGGTATTTGGACCAAAAAAGTTACATTTTGCTATAAAAACACGAGATTAAACACACAAAAATCATTTTCTGTCTCCAGAAAAAGGGCAAGTCCTGCCCCCGCTCGCCCCCTTGGTCCAGGGCAGGGGGGTCAGCTGCCCCCCTCTTCTGGCGCCCCTGTACAGGCCTCAACTGCTATGAGAGTGATGTTAATTCACCCATTAGTTAACTCGAGTTTGCAATTTATCTTCTGCAAATTAGGGATATAGAAACTGAACGGAAGGGAAAAAGTAACTAAAAACAATGTTAATTTGAAACTAGGTACTTTCCAGAAGATAAGGCCTAAGCAGAATAAGGTCCCCAGAGGGTGGGTTTGGTGATGCTAGCCCACTGTGTGGGGTAGTGTCACTAAATTCACCCTTTGGGGACCTCATAAAGCAAGTGTCAGACACAGTAAATCCAGGCTTGTATATCATTTTTATCATAAATTGTTTTTTTTCTTTTCTCTAAACACATGAAGAATTGACTGCATACAACCACCTCATACATACTAAAGGATGCATCAGTCTCACTTAACCCTTTCATGATGGGAGCTGCGCTGGTGCAGCATTAAAGATCATGTGCCAGTGCATTCTCTTATATATGAGTCTCCCATAGGGAGCCTCGTATATATAAGAGAATGCATTGGCACAGGGTTTTCTCAAAATTTGAGGAAGCTCCAGTCATGGAAGGGTTAGACAAGCCTGATTTTATTCATTTGCAGAATGAGGTCCCCAGAGGGTGAATTCAGTGATGCTAGCATCACTAAATTCACTCTCTGGGAACCTCATTCTGCATGGCCTCATCTGTTATTCGAGACATTAGACTCAGATTGAAGTTCCCAAATGATGAATATTGTGATGCACACCCATTGGGAACCTCGATTATGCAAAGTCATCTGCCAATTTGGGGATATAGAGAAACTAAACTAAAAAAGAAATAGAATCTATGTGAAGAAGTTTCTATAGAAATTTGATAATAAAGAAACTTTCCAGAGATTTGAGGCCTAAGCAGAATGAGGTCCCCAGAGGGTGAATTTAATTATACTAGCCCTCTATGTGGGATAACATCGCTAAATTCACCCTCTGGGGACCTCATTCTGCAAATGACAGGCACACTAAACTCAGACTTGGTTAACGAATGCTTGCCAAGCTCGATCCAGTCATCATGTAGGGTTAATGAATGTATTCCAATGTAAAATTTTGAAAACTAGAATTTCCTACATACCCCCACTTCATAAATACCTGCTTATTGAACAATTACCTTATGGGAAACATTGGAATGTTATCTGGAATGAGAATGCTTCCATTCATTAAACACAGATTGTAAATACTTTCACACTAATTATTAATATGAATGATAGCGTTGATGGTAGCAATTTTGAACATCTTGGTAATAGACGCGATTAATTTATGATAGGTAACATACCCATCTCATAGACTTCCCCGTCTCATCAAGACGTAATGAATAGCGTCTGTGATATGTACAAAACTTGGCAGGATATTAGAATTAGTGCTGGAGTGAATAACTCGTACAACCATGCTTCCTACAATTTACGTTTAAAAAAAAGAAGTTGAAATTAAATGCATTTGAGGTACATTCAAGTGTGATGTGTTGACTCCAGTTTTCACACTTTCTGATAGGATTTCCTTGTTAGCAATTCATGAATGATTTCTTTATTGGCTCAACATTATCCAATTAGCAAAACAGGTTTAATTTACTCACCCCCACTGAGCTCTAACTGGAATCCTGTTGATTGTAAGCTTCAGTGAGCCAAGTAAACTTCAGGTTTTATTTGGATGCTGACATTAACTGCAATTTAAAGTTCTGTCACAGCTCTAAACCATATTATTCATGATTTTATTTTGGAATGGAAATACAGTAATGCCCTAAATAATTGACTTGGAATGGAAATACAGTAATGCCCTAAATAATTGACTCCTTAACCACAGCAGAATTATGGGTACCGTAAATTTTGGTGTATAAGTCGCATCTTTTTTACCTGAATATATAGCCCAGAATATTGGTGCGCCTTATACAACGGTAACTCAAAATGGGGGTGAAATCTTGACTCATTTTCGGAGAGTTTGAGCCAAGACCGGTAAGTACACAAGTGTCGGGAAGACAAGGAGATATTCACAGCAAATATCGGCGGAGATTCAGCCACAAAACTCTCCATAAAGAAGGATAATATTCATTGAATTAAAATCCTTTGTTCTTTCTCACTTCATTGAGTTTTTGCAAGGCCTAACGTAAAGTAATGCCCTAAATAATCGACTCCTTAACCGCAGCAGAATTATGGGTAACTTTTCAGGATTTAGTCGGAAATATGGCTTGTTGCCATTCATCGGAAAGCTCTCAGTGAATGGCAACAAGCCATATTTCCGACTAAATCCTGAAAAGTTACCCATAATTCTACTGTGGTTAAGGAGTCGATTATTTAGGGCATTACTGTAGAAAACAACATATACAGGTGTACCACACCATATTCCCCTGGATAAACACCACCTATCCTAGATACCCCCACCAACTCATGACAAACAACAATTCACTTTGACATTAGTATGTCATACTTCAGCCAATGTTCAAATGTTGCAATGTTATCTAGACTTGAACCCAATATCAGGGTCTGCACTGGTCCAAGATTTACTTTTGGCAATTTTTGTGCAAAATGAAAATAATTTTCTGCCAGATTCTCTTGTATGTTGTCAAATGATATATCCATCCCACATTAACCCTTTCATGACTGGAACTTCCTGAAATTTTGTGAAAACCCTTTGCCAATGCATTTTCTTATATATGCAAGTCTCCCACAGGGAGCCTTCCATAGAAGAGAATACATTGGCCTTACATTATTTACCTTGACCGTGTAAGCCAGTGCATTCTCTTATATGTAAGAGAATTCACTGGCACAGGATATTTGATGCTGCACCAGCGTGTTATACCCCAATAAAATGAATCAACATCACATATTGTGGACCTAAAGCCTTGGGAGAATAACTGAGCATAGATATTTAGAAGTGAAACCATGGACTAATTGATAGATATTTCAGATATAAATTATTGGGATAACTTACTTTGCTTTATCACATAATTTGCCCATAAAAGCAGTTTCATAATTATCGATAAGAGACACGTTTAATATCAGCGCGTGCGATGACGTCACATCGTTCTTCAAATGACTTGAGATCGCTGCGGTTTTTATCGTTGTTTTCGATGGATATTTCGCATTGCTTCGCGTTTATTTGATCATGTGATAAAAAGTATCTCACACTCGTCCTATTTTATACGTAATTTATCAACCTCGTCCACTAAATTCTATTTGAGCCTCGGTAAACCTCGGCTCAAATCGAATTTAGTGAACTCGGTTGATAAATTCCGTATAAAATAGAAACTCATGTGAGATCCTCTATTTATGGTATAATCTCCATCAGTGATATCACTGTCTCCATGCTATAGACTTTCAAATTAAAATTAAAAAATATTAATAATTTAAGCTGAAATAAATAAGAAAAAGCTTCATAAATATAAGAAATGAATGCTGTTTGGTGTGTTTTATTGAGGGATATTCTGCTGTGGCCATAGGAGCACATTAAAGGGGTACTGTACGCCATTTTCATTAAATTTTCGGTGACAACAACGATCTAATATCGATAATATATAGAAACATAAGTAATTTGAGTCGAAGATGTATTCTGTAAACGCTCAGGTTAATAGGCTATCTTAAAATTTAATAATTTAAAAGTTAATAATTTGATATAAATTGAATTTATGACTGGAGCCATAAAATGGCGTCAATTAAATTACGAATTTGCGTAATCAAATAAAGTAAATGAGGGATACTGGCTTGTTAAACCGATCGCACACACGATCGCTTAAATTATTATGATGATACGAGGAGAACACTCAAGCCACTCACTGACTAGCGACGATACAATAACTTAAATGATTATATGGGACTAGTATGCCTATAATATAACTTTTATTTGATTCATTTGGTTGAAAACTGTACAAAAATTACTCGACAACGACAATTTGTATTTTTGCATTCCGGTAAATTTGTCATCCGTAACACTACTTCGTACTCAACAGACTTTCAAATAATGAAAAAAGTGTTACCTTATTCTCAGACTCGGAGACTATAGAAACCAACAACAACATTTGGCGTACAGTACCCCTTTAAGTGTAAACCGCCCAGAGTTCATCATCCCTCAATAAAACAAACCAAATTTCATTCGTTTCTTAAAAGTACACAATCCGATTTGATGGTCCCCATATCAGATTTTAACAGCAACAACATTTCTTAAAATTCCACTTCAGATATCAGAATTGATTAATTGCCAAAAATAATGATAATAACTGTCAACTATAGTAGAAAATTGCCCAAAAAGTGTGATATATCAACATTTTGTTCAATGCAAATTGGTATCGGGAGTACTAGTATGTCGGTCGGCATTTGTCGAATATTTGCGAGGCCGCCAAATATTCGAGGTGGTGAAAAATAACAGTTTTCAAAACTCGAAATCTGATAACTATGGGCTTTGATGGGTGGATTCCGAAGCTGAAGAAAGAGTAATTTAGAGACGTTAAATCGGATTATATATATTTAACTAAGTTTGTAAAGAGGAACACTCTTTATTAGTAGCTGATGAAAAGTTATCCCCTACTCGGTGAGATTATCCCCTACCACTGTCTCCAAGTCAAGAAGGCATTCAGCAGGAAATTAAATCCACAGCTTTGATTATTTGATTGCATCGTAATTCAAAGCAGATGTTCCGAGACTCTGTTCACAAATTTAATTCACAGACACCCTGATTAGATTGAGCTCAAGCCTTGAAATAGGGTGTCATTTGCAGAATGAGGTCCCCAGAGGGTGAATTTAGTGATGCTACCCCGCATAGCGGGCTAGCATCACCAAATTCACCCTCTGGGGACCTCATTCTGCAAATGACAGACACGCTATTTCAAGGCTTGATTGAGCTTGTGATTATTCGATTATTTTGCTACAGTTTCACTGACACATTGAATTTCAATACCACATGATGACCTAATCCCACTCTGTAGCCATAATCCATACTTTGTGTCTGGCAACTTCCAATATTGTCAAGTTGGGTCTTAAATATTTCGCGTAAGTTTTGATACATAATTTTGAGGTTCAAGGGTGCCATGATCATTCTGGATTAAACTTTTCACGCTATTTTTATTTTAGCACCAATCTGATAGGCCCTACCACTAAATGAGTTAAATTTCAAATCCAAATTAAAATCTGTACACTGTAATTTAGTTATATGCAAATTCTCTCGTCAGCGGAATCTTTTCCTTATTATTATTTTGAAGTGTTACTGTGCCCTCTTAGGGCGTATATTTGCAAGCATATCTGGCCCTGTCATGTAGGAGGTGATGGACTAAATGTGATTAAAAACGTACTCGATATTTGCGTAGTTGGATGGAGTAAATGTGATTAGAAACCTACTTGGTATTTGCATACTTGAACCATGTAACGAAGATCGACAATTTTGGCCTGATTATTATTCTGCATTCTATTTCATGCACTTTTCAAACCTCTATATCAATAGAAATTAGAACAAATAACAAAGAAAAAGGTTACATGCCAGCCGAAATCAATTCAAATGTCTTATAAGAGAACTGAGAAACTAACAGTTTAGTATATTTGCTGCGAGCTGGTGCGTGTTTATTGGTGTAGCAATGCAAAGGCTGTTTCATGTTTGGCGATGAACCTTTCAACCAATTGGAATGTATGCGCCCTTTGTGATCACACACATATGGTGTGTAAATATTTCATAATTATCATAACTTTAGTTTGGCATGTCCGATTTTAAAATTGTTTTCACATGCTTTCTCACCAAGCGCACACTTAACACACATACAAAAAATATTATATATAATCAACTACATGTACATAGCCATTACCAATATACACTTTTTTCACAATCACATTAAAGCTCCAATATATTATATCTATTATTAGCTCAACTTTACTTTGTAAAGTTTGAGCTATTGCCATGGCTTTGTCGTCCGTCGTCCGTGTGTACGTGTGTGCGTGTGTACGTAAGGCGTCAACAATGCAGTCTACAGGTCGTACCTTTGGTCGGATCATTATGAAATTTATCATAGCTGTTGACATCAACATTTAGACCAGAATGATTAATTTTGGGGTCATTCGGTAAAAAAACATGGCCGCCAGTGGCCATCTTGCATTTCAAAATTCAATCCATTAGCACGGGCTACAGGGCGTACTGTTTGTCTGATCGTCATGAAATTTGTCATGGATGTTAATATTGACATGTAGATGGGAACGAGTAATTTTGGGGTCATTCGGCCCAAAAACATGGCCGCCAGCAGCCATCTTGGATTTTACTCTTTGTATGACTAAATTCTTTAGCACGGGCTACAGGTTGTACTTTTAGTCTGATCATCATAAAATTTGTCAAGAATGTTAATAATGACATGTAGATGGGAACGAGTCATTTTGGGGTCATTCGGCCAAAAAACATGGCCGCCAGCAGGCATCTTTGATTTCACTCTTTGTATGACTAAATCCTTTAGCACGGGCTACAGGTCGTACCTTTAGTCCGATCATCATAAAATTTGTCATGGCTGTTGAAATTGGAATGTAGATGGGAACGAGTAATTTTGGGGTCATTCGGCCAATAAACATGGCCGCCAGTGGCCATCTTGGATTTCAAAATTTAATCCATTAGCACGGGCCACAGGTCGTACTGTTCGTCTGATCATCATAAAATTTGTCATGGATGTTAACAATGACATGTAGATGGGAACGAGTCATTTTGGGGTCATTCGGCAGAAAAAACATGGCCGCCAGCAGCCATCTTTGATTTTACTCTTTGTATGACTAAATCCTTTAGCACGGGCTACAGGTCGTACCTTTAGTCTGATCATCATAAAATTTGTCATGGCTGTTGAAATTGGAATGTAAATGGGAACGAGTAATTTTGGGGTCATTCGGCAGAAAAACATGGCCGCCAGCAGCCATCTTTGATTTCACTCTTTGTATGACTAAATCCTTTAGCACGGGCTACAGGTCGTACCTTTAGTCCGATCATCATAAAATTTGTCATGGCTGTTGAAATTGACATGTAGATGGGAACGAGTTATTTTGGGGTCATTCGGCCAAAAAACATGGCGGCCAGCAGCCTTCTTGGATTTTACTCTTTGTATGACTAAATTCTTTAGCACGGGCTACAGGTCGTACCTTTAGTCTGATCATCATCAAATTTGTCATGGATGTTAATATTGACATGTAGATGGGAACGAGTAATTTTGGGGTCATTCGGCCAAAAAACATGGCCGCCAGCAGCCATCTTGGATTTTACTCTTTGTATGACTAAATCCTTTAGCACGGGCTACAGGTCCTACTTTTAGTCTGATCATCATAAAATTTGTCAAGAATGTTAATAATGACATGTAGATGGGAACGAGTCATTTTGGGGTCAATCGGCCAAAAAACATGGCCGCCAGCAGCCATCTTGGATTTTACTCTTTGTATGACTTAATTCTTTAGCACGGGCTACAGGCCGTACCTTTAGTCTGATCATCATAAAATTTGTCATGGCTGTTGAAATTGGAATGTAGATGGGAACGAGTAATTTTGGGGTCATTTGGCCAATAAACATGGCCGCCAGTGGCCATCTTGGATTTCAAAATTTAATCCATTAGCATGGGCCACAGGTCGTACTGTTCGTCTGATCATCATGAAATTTGTCATGGTTGTTAATATTGGATTTTACTCTTTGTATGACTAAATTCTTTAGCATGGGCTACAGGTCGTACCTTTAGTCTGATCGTCATAAAATTTGTCATAGATGTTAATAATGACATGTAGATGGGAACGAGTCATTTTGGTGTCATTCGGCCAAAAAACATGGCCGCCAGCAGCCATCTTGGATTTTACTCTTTGTATGACTAAATTCTTTAGCATAGGCTACAGGTCGTACCTTTAGTCTGATCGTCATAAAATGTGTCATGGATGTTAACGATGACATGTAGATGGGATACAATCATTTTGGGGTCATTCGGCCGAAAACATGGCCGCCAGCAGCCATCTTGGATTTTACTTTTCTCTTCATGTCTATTAACTAGTATTAGACATTCAACTTTCCACATTCCTAATCGCTCCATTGACTGTAATACATTAAATTATTCCCTTTCCAAGTTGAGCTACAGTGTCATTGACACTTTCATATATTTTGGAAGATCAGTGTGTGTGTGTGTGTGTATCTGGCTGTCTGTAATCGATGGACTCGAAAACGGCCGACCCGATTTCGATGAAACTTGGTATGTGGGGGTATGTTCGGCCGGGGAGTAACATAGGCCTATTAATTTTCAGATCCGAGGTAAACTTTTCACGTGCCGAGGTCAAATCTGTTTTTTCGCTGTGTTACGGGACTTTCATTTGAGTTCGGTGCTTACAAATCGATTCGAAACAGCGCGAATAATAAAATGCCAGTCATAATAATGACACTGTGAGAATCTTTCATGTTTCCTCTTTCCAACGATATATAATGCGTATGTATCTGATTTAGTTAACTGCATGCCTCAATTATCAAGAAGAAGTGGTACTATCTTCCATCAGGATAAAAACAATGCGTAACTTCTATGACGTCGTTAGAGGTCATAACGTTAGATCACGTTAACGCTTAACCGGCCGATGCATTTGACTGTTTCAGACGTCTTGGCGATATCTCGGGCACCGATGGTAATTTATCTTTACTTTGAAACTTGATAATACATGAGCGTGTGTATATGAGGCGCGTTTATATACTTGAGTGGAAATCAAATCGGGTTAAACTGGCGGATTTTTACGGACAAAATTTGATGCATAGGGTATCTCGGTATCCGCTGGGCCGATTTCCCGGTATCCGCTGGGCCGATTTCCACCATTTTTGGGGTGTTGGTGTTTGACCCCCACCTGACCTTGACCTTCAAAATGGACAATTCAAGGTCAAAGCCCGGACGAAGTCGGGTCACCTTCTAGTCTATTATATATTTTGGAAGATCTGTGTGTGTGTGTGTGTGTGTCTGTCTGTAATCGATGGACTCGAAAACGGCCAAGCCGATTTCGATGAAACTTGGTATGTGTGGGTATTTTCGGTCGGGGAGTGACATAAACCTATTAATTTGCCCGTGCGACGTGACCTTGACCTTGAAATCGGGTCATTTCAAGGTCAAACGCCCGAATATCACATGATTTCGATGAAACTTGGTATGTGGGGGTACTTTCATATGGGGAGTCTCATAAGCATATTCATTTGCCCGTGCGACGTGACCTTGACCTTGAAATCGGGTCAATTCAAGGTCAAATCGCCAATTTTGATGGTATTTCGACAAAATGTTATACATAGGGTTACTTTTGTCCACTGGGTGTTTTGGAAGGGTCAAATCGTGACCCCGACCTGACCTTGACCTTCAAAATGATCAATTCAAGGTCAAATCGGGTAAAACCGGATGGATTTCGACGGGTACTTTTGTCGGGTACTTTTGTTCGGGCAGTGTTTTGGACGGGTCAAATCGTGACCCCACTTGACCTTGGCCTTCAAAATAGACAATTCAAGGTCAAAGCCCGGACGAAGTCGGGTCACCTTCTAGTTTGATATATACATAATAATAAGATCTTGAGGGTGTTACCATTTCTGACCAATGCGGTTGGATTTTTAACTTTTTATATACCACCTGAGTATTGAGTATGAAATTTTTTTCGAAAAACCTGTTCCAATGCATTCTTTTATATATGCGTGTCTCCCATAGGGAGCCTCACATATATAAGAGAATGCATTGGCCTAACAATATTTACCTTGACCTTGTAAGCCAGTGCATTCTCTTATATACAACACCCATTTCTTGCCAGAGTTATGGTCCTTGTCGACTTAAAATTTGTCAATTATTTTGGTTTCTGGATGATAACTTTAGTTGATTGTTTTTAAATTCAGCTGAATTTCTTGATATTTGCTATATACGTCGTTCAAATTTCAGAAAACAAAGGCCAAGTTTGAATTTTGTCACAGTCTGATGAATTTTGACAGAGTTAAGAAAAAAGCTATCCTTACTAAAAGGCCACCTTTTCAGGCGTCGGCAACCTTTTATTATTTATTAACACTAATTATGCAAATCAGTTTTTTTTAGATATCCGTGGTTCTTTGAGCACACAGTCACGAAGCACTTATATCAATTTCAAACATCAAGCAAGGTGACATATAATTAACCATTCCATGACTGGAGCTTCCTGAATTTTTTAGAAACCCTGTGCCACTGCATTCTCTTATATATGTGAGTCTGTCATAGGGAGCCTCGCATATATAAGAGAATACATTGGCCTAACAGTAACAATATTTACCTTGACTTTGTAAGCCAGTGCATTCTCTTATATATATGAAGCTCCCAATGGGAGACTCACATATATAAGAGAATGCACTGGCACAGTATCTTTAATGCTGCATCAGCACAGCTCCCATCACATAAGGGTTAAACAAGGCTACATGTATACTGGTGTGAAATTTCTTGCTCCACATAGTTATTTTCATAAATTTGTTATCCAATTTGGCAGCACACAATGTTAAATATACATATTTTTTTAGTAATTTATTTATATGCAAATTCTTTCGTTAGTGAAATAATTTCCTTGTGTTTTTTAACGTAGTCCCGAGTGCAGTGTTAAATATAGCCAGTGTGGTTGGATTTTTCACAATTAATGATTGTTTGTTTCATTTTTTAACCAGACAGTTTGAGTATTGAATTATGAAGTTGAGACACTGAAATAAGCACAATGAGATGATGATTCTATTCAAGCCTGGATAATCCGATATAGTGTGTCTGACATTTCCAGAATGAGGTCCCAGAGGGTGCATTTAGTGACGCTTTCCCACACAGCCGGGTAGTATCACCAAATTCACCCTCTGGGAACCTCATTCTGCTCAGGCCTCATCTTCTGGGAGGTATCTATAGTCCGAAATTAACATTGTTTTTAGTTACTTTTTTCATCTTTTTGTTTCTGTATCCAATAATTTGCAAAAAATGCATAATCGAGGTGACTGATGAGTTAACATCACCAACTTCAACTGGGAAGTTTCCATCTGATCCTAGGTCTCCCATAGCAGTTGAGGCCTAAGCACAATGGGGTCCCCAGGGAGTAAATTTGGTTATGATAGCCCGCTGTGCTGGATAGCTTCACTAAATTAACCTTTTGAGGATTTCCTTTTGCATACGTCAGACACAGTAATGCTCTAAATAATCGACTCCATAACCACAGAATAATTATGGGTAACTTTTCAGGATTTAGTCGGAAATATGGCTTGTTGCCATTCATCGGAAAGCTCTCAGTGAGTGCTTTCCGATGAATGGCAACAAGCCATTTTTCCGACTAAATCCTGAAAAGTTACCCATAATTCTGCTGTGGTTAAGGAGTCAATTATTTTGGGCATTACTGTAGGTCTCCCATAGCAGTTGAGGCCTGAGCACAATGGCGTCTCCAGGGAGTGAATTTGGTTATGATAGCCCGACATGCTGGATAGCGTCACTAAATTAACCTTTTGAGGATCTCCTTTTGCATAGGTCAGACACACTATATCCAGTCTTGCACACTGACACCCTTGAGTTTCAATATGATTCATGACCGGGCTGGATACCACTCCGTAGCCTTAATTCATACTTTGAGTCTGGCAGCTTCCAATCATAATATGATTATTCTCTAAGTACTTTTGGATCATTGCTTTAAAATATACATCACATTAGCATAGTCATACTCTCATTGGCCCCTTGTGAATATTCCATCAAACTATTATTGCCTTCAATGGAATAATACCCCCCTAGAACAGACAGATCAATCAAGCACTATTTTGTGTTCATCCCGTATTTTAGGCCAGTGGTAAAGTAGAATTTAATCAACTCCTCAGTCTCCTCTCCTTCTGAGGACGTTTATCCAGAACGAGATATAATAATGTCCTTCGAGCATTACTGTAGCCTACCCAGTGCGTATATAGAGATTCTATTTATTACATGATCCGAAAACTCGACAAAATACTCTTACATCAACAAATGAGACGCGAAACTAACATCGGCTTCTATAAGGCATGCGATAAAGTTTCACGTAACTATGCGTTGTTTGTCCGCGTAAAGAAATAGTCCCAGATAAATAAAGACTCTTTGGCGTATTTAATGGCGTATATTTAATATCATAACTCTTCATTCATTATAGTTTGTTGGAAAAATATTGAAGCCATAGTATTTTGAGACGTAGCATACGGAATGTAAAGAGACGACAAACCAGAAGTCAAATGTCACCTGGCACTATTTCCTGTTATTAAACGAACGTTTAATATCACAATTTATAGAATGGGTTTATTGAATGGAATAAGGGTAGGATCATGTAATAAAATATATATACAGCATAACAGTTAAAAAATTTAGAAAAAAAGATAAAATTTTTAGAAAAAAGTTAAAATTTCGTGATGAATGTTAAAATTTTGAGATAAAGTTAAAATATTTAGATAAAAGTTATAATTTCAACATAAAACTTAAATTTCAATTTCAACATTAAAGTTAACACTTTTTTTTTCTTTTTTACTATGTACCTATTAAATATGTTTCCTTAATTTTGTCATTGGCCCCATGTGAATATTCCATCAAACAATTATGGTTTTCAATAGAATAATACCCCATGGAACAGACACATCAATCAAACGCTATTGAGTTTATCTGGCATCTGTTTCCTGTTATATAGGAAATTACATGGAAAAAAGGTCTGGTAATTAATAATAACCTGGATGAAATATCTCCCTGACGATGATAAATTCCTTTCTATACTAAATGGATTCTCCCATTCAGTTATAAAAGTATACATTGGAAGGGTCTATTATTCATTTGGAGGGGGTGTCCCGGTAATAAAAGCAGGAACAGACAGAAAAACACATCTGGAGTTAGGCTACATGTATGCGTGGAAACCCCATAAGAGAGTTGTTATATAAATTGTACTTACACATACATGTATACATCATTTCAACATTCATAATGGGGGAGGTGGGCAGTGACTCATTTACACCCTTTCTAAATACTAAATACTCATTGGCAAGCCTTGAAATAGGGTGTCTGTCATTTGCAGAATGAGGTCCCCAGAGGGTGAATTTACTCAATTTAGTGATGTTACCCCGCATAGCGGGCTAGCATCACCAAATTCACCCTCTGGGAACCTCATTCTGCTTACACCTCAGCAGAATGAGGTTCCCAGAGGGTGAATTTGGTGATGCTAGCCCGCTATGCGGGGCAACATCACTAAATTCACCCTCTGGGGACCTCATTCTGCAAATGACAGACACCCTATTTCAAGGCTTGTATCCCTAAAATGAAATGTTGAGATAATTAATAAGTTCAACAAATGACCATCAACTTATTATTTAAACATTTCTCACCGACGAATGCTTCTGTACTTCAAGCCTGATTATAGCGTGTCTGTCATTTGCAGAATGAGGTCCCTAGAGGGTGTATTTAGTGACGCTATCCCGCATAGTGGGCTAGCATCACCAAATTCCCCCTCTGGGTACCTAATTCATCTTAGGCCTCATCTTCTCTGGAAAGTTTCTTTATTATAAAATTTCTATAGAAAATTTCTATAGAAAATTCTTCACATAGATTCTATTTCTTTTTTTAGTTTAGTTTTTCTATATCCCCAAATTGGCAGACGACACAATGCATAATCGAGGTTCCCAATGGGTGTACATCACAATATTCACCATTTGGGAACCTCAATCTACAGTAATGCCCTAAATAATCGACTCCTTGACCACAGTATAATTATTGGTAACTTTTCAGGAGAGCTTTCCAATGAATGCCAACAAGCCAAATTTCCTGAAAAGTTACCCATAATTCTGCTGTGGTTAAGGAGTTGATTATTTAGGGCATTACTGTATGTCTCCCATAGCAGATGAAGCCATGCACAATGAGGTCCCCAGATTGTGAATTTGGTGATGCTTGCCCGCTATGCAGGATAGTGTCACTAAATTCACCCTCTGTTGACCTCATTCTACATATGACAGGCACACTATTCTCAGGCTTGCTGTACTTAATTGTATTGTCATTTTGTCTGTCTGTCATCTGATTGTATTACCTGAACATCCCTCTAGATCAATAATATACAATTCCAATGTATGCTCCTATAACTGAGTGGGAGAATCCACTTAGTAAAGAAAGGGTTAACACCTCATGCAATGCCAGTGACATATTCCATTCCCAATATTCACATGTTCCTCACAAAGGAAGTGTACAGTAATGCCCTAAATAATCAACTCCTTAAACACAGCAGAATTATGGGTAACTTTTCAGGATTTAGTCGGAAATATGGATTGTTGCCATTCATTGGAAAGATCTCACAGAGCTTTCCGATGAATGGCAACAAGCCATATTTCCGACTAAATCCTGAAAAGTTAACCATAATTCTGCTGTGGTTAAGGAGTCGATTATTTATGGCATTACTATAACCTGATTAGTGTGTCTGGGCAAATTTCTTGCTTGCTTGCTCATAAATTCTTCCACCAATAAAACTGACATGATATGGCATAGCCGCTGAAATGACAAAGAGTCAAACCATCCATCCATCCATCCATTCACTCCATTGGTTTAAAACTTGAAACTTTAAAGATACGGGCGGCATTGGCAGACTTTGTTCTTATACCAATCAGAAATATGGCATAAACAGTATGTTATTGTCAAATGTTTTTCCTTTGTTATGTAAACAAAAGCAAAAAACGTTACAGAACCTATCTTTTGTTTAGATCCGGATATGGTAAACATAAAGAGCGTTATTTGTTACTGTTTTCCTGATATGGAAATAATAAAGAGCATTTATATCATTTGTATGTGACTATGTGATTAACCAATATAATTGCGCTGTATTATGTATACAGAAGCAAAACTTTGGTAACACGAGCAGGCTCTTGTTTACATACACCATCGTACGTCTTGACGACAATATACTATTTACGTGCTGATTATGTTTGGCATATGAACAAAACTATATGTATTTTAATATTCCTTCTGTTGATGGCGATTTGAACAAATATGAATATTTCTGCAACGAACTCCGCCCATGCCTTTAACATGTTTTATTAAGAAAATAAATTAAAGGCGAGTTAAGTTATGATAATATGTCCCTAATTTTAATTGGCTGGAAAAACCACTGGTAATTACATGAATAAAGGTTCGGTAATATATAACCTCCATAAACTACATGTATAACCTCTATGAACTATCTCTCTATGTTAATTAGGATTTTTGAGGAATTCGCGATTGCGTTATTTCTCCACCCACTATTCCTGCATAACTGTGGTATTTCTCTGTATGTTGAGGTTATATATTTACTGATGGTATGTGCCTGCCAACACATAGAACGTTCAGGTTAATTGAATATTATTTACTGTTTCGTCACTGGACGAAAAAAATGGAGTATTATTAGATCATTAGTAAAAACTAAGTATTAACTTGATGAAGTTGAGTACAATTTTCTTGCTTACTAGACATTCTGAACTACATTCGCCATGCCACATCAGAAGACAGTGAGGACACACCCGTGTTAATTAACAGAAACTTCTCAAAGCTGTAAAATTGCCAAGGCCAGAATTTATTTATATTAACACTTCATGACTGGAGCTTCTTGAAATTTTGCGAAACCCTGTGCCAGTGCATTCTCTTATATGTTCAAGTCTCCCATAAGGGAGTCACTCAAATATAAGAGAATACATTGGACTAACAATATTTACTTTGAAACCCAGTGCATATTCTCTTATATATGCGAGGCTCCCAATGGCTTACAAGATCATGGTAAATATTGTTACATCAATGCATTCTCTTATATATGCGAGGTGCCCAACTCGCATATATAAGAGAATGCATTGGCACAGGGTTTTTGCAAAAATTAAGGAAGCTCCAGTCATGAAAGGGATATCTAAGAGAATGCACTGGCACAGCATATTTAATGCTGCACCAGCGCAGCTCCCGCCATGAAAGGCTTAATCTCTTCTGCTAAAAAGCCTAGGGTCCACATAGTTACATAACTTCATTTTACAATTGGAACTTGGTCCATTATTTTGCAGAGTCTGATCAGGTCTTGCTTAAAATTGCTGATTATCACAGAGTATCAAGGTAGTCCTTGTTATCTCAACATACCTTGGCATTCAACAATGAATTTGTCCTGTCTGCAGACTAATATAGTGCGACACTAAGACCATATATGTTGCAATAAGTTTTAATTTTTCACAAAACATAATTAATTTAAATTAAAATTACATGGCCATTCTGATCGATACATTGCCATTCCGATCAATACATTACCGTTCCGATTGATACATTGCCGTTCCGATCGATACATTGCCGTTCCGATCGATACATTGCCGTTCTGATCGATATATGGCCATTCTGATCGATACATTGCCATTCCGATCGATACATGGCCATTCCGATCGTTACATTGCCATTCCGATCGATACATGGCCGTTTCCGATCGATATATTGCTGTTCTGATTGCTACATGGCCATTCTGATCGATGCATGGCCAATCCGATCGATACATGGTCATTCCGATCGATACATTGCCATTCCGATCGATACATGGTTGTTCCGATCGATACATTGCCGTTCTGATCGATACATTGCAGTTCCGATCGATACATTGCAGTTCCGATCGATACATTGCCATTCTGATCGATACATGGCCATACCGATTGATAAATTGCCATTCTGATCGATACATGGCCATACCGATTGATACATTGCTATTCCTATCGATACATGGCCATTCCGATCGATACATTTCCATTCCGATCGATACATGGCCATTGCGATTCGAAAGGAGAATTTGTTCACATGGAAGCAATGACCACTCATACTGAGTCAGCGCCTCCATCTGATATATACGCCAGTACCAGTATATTGTACATGCAGTCACAGATAAAATTTCAGAGGAAGTTGTTCTGCTGTTCCAATATAATGGTAGATCCGTTCTGTATTTGTCGACCTTTAACCCTTTCAGTGCCAAGTCCGATTTTTGTATCAACCCATATTTCCTTGATCATTTTTCAAATTTATGGATTTTAATAATGTGATACATTGATGGAAAGAGCTCTTAAGAGCTCTTTCCATCAATGTATCACATTATTATAATCAATAAATTTGAAAAATGATCAAGGAAATATGGGTTGATACAAAAATCGGACTTGGCACTGAAAGGGTTAAACCCATGTTCAGACTGATACGTAGCTCGAATCTCGGTGCAACAGCTTCCGTTTTAACCCTCACATGACTGGAGCTTCCTGAAAGTTTGCGAACATCCTGTGCGAATGCATTCTCTTATATATGTGAGTCTCACATAGGGAGCCTCGCATATATAAGAGAATACATTGACCTAACAATATGTATCTTTGCCTTGTAAGCCAGTGCATTCTCTTATATATGCGAGGCTCCCTATAGGAGACTCGCATTTAAGATTGCACTGGCACAGGATCTTAATGCTGCACCAGCTCAGTTCCCATCATGAAAGGGATGTCCCCATAGCTGAGGTGGTTAGGTCATGTATACCATCTCAGTAGTCTTGGCTAGATGAGGTAGCATTGGTGCTGGTTCAAACCCCGACATATTTATCAAAGCGTATGTATCACTTCGCAAATCATAGGGTAATCGTGTCCAAATAATTGATTTCAAGCGAGGTAAAAAAAAAACTGTTAATGTTGGGAAGGAGATGTTTCTCCCTTTTTCCATCTATGGTAATAATGGGAATTGTATAGTGCATATCCCCGCGAGGGCTCTGAGCAATTTTAATTACCCCTGCTGTTGAGTAATGCCGAGTCTAATGTGCCTGCTGTCATTTTGCAGGTGCTTCACCTGAGTGGCTTACACTTATCCAACAACCAGGTCCCTATTTTTCGTCTAGTTATGACTGAGCAAGCACAGTACAAGTTATCTTGCCCAAGGGTCACAACCTGGCGCAATTTTTGAAACAGCGTGTGGCTCTGTACAGCACACACACGGATTAATCTGGCCAAGCCACTGTTGAGATGATAGTCCAATGGCGCGGGCGCGACCTCATGCTGGTGCCTTAACCCTTTACCCAACAGAAGGGCCCTGTGCCAATGCATTCTCTTATATATGCGAGTCGACCATAGGTCGCCTCGCATATATAAGAGAATGCATTGGCTTAACACATTAAAAATTATAAAATTGTTAAAGAATGTAAGAAAAAATGGTAAAAAGTGTTAAAAAAAGATTTTTTTTAGGCCAATGCATTCTCTTATATATGCGAGGCGACCTATGGTCGACTCGCATATATAAGAGAATGCATTGGCACAGGGCATAACTGTATCTATCACAATGTGGTCAAGGAGCCGGTTCCAATGATATCCATATGTGTATGGTTCTATTGAGACAGACCGAAGATATTTTAGGCTGTTGAAGCTTTATTTGGCCGGTTTTGGCCGGTTTGTTGGGTAAAGGGTTAACACCATTACAAGTCTGACACTCTAACCACTGGGCTACCAAGCTCCACATTCTAAACTGAACCCCCCCCCCCCCCCCTTCTTTAACTAAAGTTAAAAGCCAAGATTATTGAATGGAAATAAATGCATGTATTCCAAGAACATTGCTTTCAAATCAATCTTAATAGAATTCCTCAGAAAAGAGAACAATTTATTTATAAAGACACAATAATATAGGCTGATATCCCTGGCCCTGCTAGCACAGCCTGCAGAAAAGAAAAAAAGAAGGAAAACGCCACACTCCTTTAAGATAAGATAATATATGTTTTAATGGTCTTTTAAACACACATTAGTGCAGGACAACCTACATGCAAATATAAAATAGACAATGGAAATACATGTAGGTGATATAACATGTGCCAGATTAACAGAAATTAGTAAGATGTAGAATATTAAATTATTACAGGACATAGATCACCTGTGGTAGGATGTGATGTACCATATGTTACACTGCCACTTCTGCAGTCGACCAATGCCCAGCATGAGTATATGGTGTTTATTCAGGGTATGAGACTGTAAAGGAGATGTCTGGCACTAACAGGTGACCAAAAACCATCTGGGATAGCATAAGAAAACAGTCCTAAGACCATTTATTTCCATTATGGTCCCCAATGGATTCAGGCCACATTAGAGACCGGAACACACCCATACACGTCCTACCGTCACATACCTTTACTGGAGACTTGTATTCCAGGAACTTTGCTCTAATGTGCATCTTAAGAGCATTCTTCAACAAAAAAAAGACAAAACATGTATGTGTTTACGACATAATAATATAGGATGGTCCCCTGCCCTACTGGCCACTTGGCAGAACATAAGTTTCCATAATATCCAGCATCATTGAATGCAAACCTGCATTTCACGAACATTTCTCTGATGTGTGTCTTAAGAGCATTAACCCTTTACCCAACAAACCGGCCAAAACCGGCCAAATAAAGCTTCAACAGCCTAAAATATCTTCGGTCTGTCTCAATAGAACCATACAAATATGGATATCATTGGAACCGGCTACTTGACCACATTGTGATAGTTACAGTTATGCCCTGTGCCAATGCATTCTCTTATATATGCGAGTCGACCATAGGTCGCCTCGCATATATAAGAGAATGCATTGGCCTAAAAAAAATCTTTTTTTAACACTTTTTACCATTTTTTCTTACATTCTTTAACAATTTTATAATTTGTAATGTGTTAAGCCAATGCATTCTCTTATATATGCGAGGCGACCTATGGTCGACTCGCATATATAAGAGAATGCATTGGCACAGGGCCGTTCTGTTGGGTAAAGGGTTAATAAAGGAAAAAATATTTACAAAGATTGTTGGCTGATCTCTGGCCCCGCTAGCAACCTGACAGATTATTTTTTTCTTTATAAACAAATGTGTTTCAACATGCTTTTTCCAGCAAACGAAAACAAAGTTTCTATAAAAGCTAAAAGCCAACATCAGTGAATGGAAATATGCACTTTGGGAACATTGCATTGATGTGCATCTTAAGAGCATTCCTAAAAAAAACTAAATTACAAAACCTGTATTTATAACTACTTTTCTCGTTTTGTTCTTAAAGTGATGTGAAACACTCGTGTAGGGTGATCAAATAGAAATGGAAAAAAATTTTGCGCAAAGTTTTTATATTTATCAATAGTACGTGTATAACCATATTGACAACACAAACAGTCATTCTTATATATTAATTAAATGCATCCCGAATCGGAATACATATTTACAATTGAGCATATTTCAGACAATGTTTTCTGTGGAGTGGTATACATGTATATTGTCGATTTGCTTGAGATTTTCGGCAATGTATTAGAATGCTGCATTCCTCCAGTTGGCATACCGCCTGATTACTAAGTCTCAGTTACATGCACCCGAACAAGTCCATAATATGTCTTTAACCCTTTCAGTGCCAGGGCCCGATCTCATCGGCCCTAATATACGGTCTAAAATCGGTCCTAAATAAATTTTTTTTTTTTTAAGTTTTTTTTTTTTTGGGTTGAATTTTTTTTGGGTATGCTTAAGCATGCTATAGCGAATTTAAAAACAAACTGAATAAAACCTTAGGGGCATGTTATAACTCAAAACTATCACCAAGTATTCATAGTAATAATTTTGATGCCCATGAAAAACGTAAGATTCCCTGGCACTAAAGCTACAAAATAAGTCTGTTAAAGAATATAAGAACAAATTATTAAAATTGTAAAAAATTATAAAAAATAATAACAAATGATGAAAAATTGTTAGGCCAATGCATTCTCTTATATATGCGAGCCGACCTATGGTCGACTCGCATATATAAGAGAATGCATTTGCACAGGGTATATGGGTTGATACAAAAATCGGACCTGGCACTGAAAGGGTTCCTTTAAAAGCATTCCTTTAAAAAAAAGACGAAACATGTGTTTAGAACATAAAAATGATGGTCCCTTGCCCTACCAACATCTTGAGAGAACAAAAGTTTCTATAAAGAACACGAAAAACTAAGATTATTGAACGGAAATGTATTCTCGGAACAATTCTCTGATGTAAATCATAAGAGCATTCCAAAATAAAAAAGAAGACAAAGGGTGTTTCTAACATAAGAATATAAACTGCTCCATTGCCCTACTGGCCACTTAAATAGGCACAACAAAAGTTTCTAGGAAAGACGCCATCATTGAATGGAGACATGTATTTCAGGAGGATTGCTCTCATGTGGTTCTTAAGAGCATTCCAAAAAAAAAAAATACAACACAAAGCGTGTTTCTAACATAAGAATATAAACTGCTCCATTGCCCTACTGGCCACTTAAATAGGCACAACAAAAGTTTCTAGGAAAGACGCCATCATTGAATGGAGACATGTATTTCAGGAGGATTGCTCTCATGTGGTTCTTAAGAGCATTCCAAAAAAAAAAAAACATACAAAAGAAGACAAAGCGTGTTTCTAACATAAGAATATAAACTGCTCCATTGCCCTACTGGCCACTTAAATAGGCACAACAAAAGTTTCTAGGAAAGACGCCATCATTGAATGGAGACATGTATTTCAGGAGGATTGCTCTCATGTGGTTCTTAAGAGCATTCCAAAAAAAAAAAAACATACAAAAGAAGACAAAGCGTGTTTCTAACATAAGAATATAAACTGCTCCATTGCCCTACTGGCCACTTAAATAGGCACAACAAAAGTTTCTAGGAAAGACGCCATCATTGAATGGAGACATGTATTTCAGGAGGATTGCTCTCATGTGGTTCTTAAGAGCATTCCCAAAAAAAAAAAAGACAAAACATGTGTTTAGAACATAAGAATATATGTAGACTACTTGAGCTGATGGAGTTTGGTGCGGATCCCATTTATATTCACATCTTAACAATCACATCCACTCGAGTTTCGCTCAGGTAATATCAGTGTTTACTGCCAGAGTCTTATGTATATCCTGAGGCACTTCCTTTTTTCTCTCCTCAGATGCATTCACTCTCGGAGTTGTTGGCCAACAGACGCATACCTGGCGAGCAGATTATTAAACGACTGGAAGATATGCATTTTGCACACGGAATGCTGTCCAATGAAGAATGTGATGCCAACCAGGTATAAAAAAAAAACGTCTGTCCGTCTGTCTGTCTTCCTCCTCTTCATACCTACTGACCTAATTCCCGAGAACGCAGCTGGAGTTCAGCACATGGCAAGTCCAATTATTTGGGTCATTCTCCTAACGATGTTAATTGATAGAGCAACTAATTTTTTTTTATAACATGCTGAATTAGATTAGAGCTGTGTGTTTTGGTTTGATTGTTTTACTCCCACACCCCACTGTGTACTTCATATAAAAGTGTCTGGAAGACATAATTTTAATTGCATTTGAAAAGGCACAATTTTAACACTTAGCCTTAGATTCCATCAGATCTCATTTGAAGCCTGAGTTTAGTGTGCCTGTCATTTGCAGAATGAGGTCCCCAGAGGGTGAATTTAGTGACGCTGTCCCACATAGCGGGCTAGCATCACCAAATTCAAGCTCTGGGACATCATTGCCTCAATGGCAGACATATTGTGATGTACACCCATTGGGAACCTTGATTATGCAATATCTTGTCTGCCAATTTGGGGATATATATAGAGAAACTAAACTTAAATAGAAATAGAATCTACGTGAAGAGGTTTCTACAGAAATTTTATAATAAAGATACTTTCCAGAGAAGATGAGGCCTAAGCAGAATGAGGTCCCCAAAGGGTGAATTTAATGATGCTGTCCCACTATGTGGGATAGCATCACTAAATTCACCCTCTGGGGACCTCATTCTGCAAATGGCAGGCACACTAAACTCAGACTTGATCTGCTTTAATTAATTTGGCATTCCAGGGTTTATGTGTCCCGGAGTACCTACAGTAATGCTCTAAGTAATCGACTTCTTAACCACAGCAGAATTATGGGTAACTTTTCAGGATTTAGTCGGAAATATGGCTTTCATCGGAAAGCTCTCAGGGAGAGCTTTCCGATGAATGGCAACAAGCCATATTTCCGACTAAATATGGCTTGTTGCCATTCATCGGAAAGGTCTCAGGTAGAGCTTTCCGATGAATGGCAACAAGCCATATTTCCGACTAAATTCTGAAAAGTTACCCATAATTCTGCTGTGGTTAAGAAGTCGATTACTTAGAGCATTACTGTAAGAGAGTTTGCTGCGCTCCTTGATCTAGGATAAAGTTCCATTCCCAAAGTGATTGTAATGATAGGGATAACCCTTTATGTACAAAAAGGATTCTCCCATTCAGTTATAAAAAAGTATACATTGGAATAAAAGCAAACAAATAATAAAAGTACAGAATGAGTCCTATTTATTAACCCTTTACCCAACAGAAGGGCCATGTGCCAATGCATTCTCTTATATATGCGAGTCGACCATAGGTCGCCTCGCATATATAAGAGAATGCATTGGCTTAGCACATTAAAAATTATAAAATTGTTAAAGAATGTAAGAAAAAATGGTAAAAAGTGTTAAAAAAAGATTTTTTTTAGGCCAATGCATTCTCTTATATATGCGAGGCGACCTATGGTCGACTCGCATATATAAGAGAATGCATTGGCACAGGGCATAACTGTAACTATCACAATGTGGTCAAGGAGCCGGTTCCAATGATATCCATATTTGTATGGTTCTATTGAGACAGACCGAAGATATTTTAGGCTGTTGAAGCTTTATTTGGCCGGTTTGTTGGGTAAAGGGTTAAGGGAAATGTTCAGATAATAAGTTCAACAAACCTGAACTTATTATCTGAACATTTCCTGAGGGGTAACTACTCATCAATTAGTGTTTAGTATAGAAAAGTTAACCCTTCCATGACTAGAGCTTCCTGAAATTTTGTGAAAACCCTGTGCCAATGCATTCTCTTTTATAATGCGAGTCTCCCATAGGGAGCTTCACATATATAACAATGCATTGGACTCTGAACCTCTGAATATGAACCATGACCTTGTAAGCCAGTATATTCTCTTAAATATGTGGGGCTCCCTATTGGAGATTGGATAATTGTAATTATTAATAATTATGTAATTATACCCACCCCTCGTTGCAGGGGGGGGGCTATACTTGAATCACCTTGTCTGTCTGTCTAGCCGTCCACCCTCTGTGGACGCAAATTTTGTCTGAGCTGTTAGGCCTACATTTTTCAGTCATTTTTTTTTTAACCCTTTACCCAACAAACCGGCCAAAACCGGCCAAATAAAGCTTCAACAGCCTAAAATATCTTCGGTCTTTCTCAATAGAACCATACAAATATGGATATCATTGGAACCGGCTTCTTGACCACATTGTGATAGTTACAGTTATGCCCTGTGCCATAGGTCGCCTCGCATATATAAGAGAATGCATTGGCTTAAAAAAAAATATTTTTTAACACTTTTTACCATTTTTTCTTACATTCTTTAACAATTTTATAATTTTTAATGTGTTAAGCCAATGCATTCTCTTATATATGCGAGGCGACCTATGGTCGACTCGCATATATAAGAGAATGCATTGGCATAGGGCCGTTCTGTTGGGTAAAGGGTTAACTTGGCACAGATACATGTATTTAGTACCATGGGACCCTTTGCACCTGCAATTATGAGGTCTGTTTGACTTTTTTTTTGTGGAGTTATCCTCCTTTTTCGACTTCGAAAATGTTCAATACTGGGGTATACCTTTGTCCGAGCTTTTATTCCTACATTTTTTGGTCAATTGTTTTAAAACTTGGCACATATATTTAGTGTCATGGGAACCTGTTCACCTGTAATTATGAGGTTTTTCGACTTCGAAAATGTTCAATACAGGGGTATATCTTTGTCCAAGCTTTTATTCCTACATTTTTTGGTAAATTTTTTAAAACTTGGCACAGATATTTAGTGCTGTAGGAACATGTGCACCTGTGATTATGAGGTCTGACAGACTTTTGTTTTTGGGGAGTTACCCCCCTTTTTTGGCTTAGAAAATTTTTAATACTTGGGATATCTCTAGTTTCGAACTGGTCTGTACTGCCAGTCTATTATTTTCAATGTAAGGGGATAACTTTATCTCTTTTTGTGAATTATGATACATTCTGGAGTAAATAATTTGGAAGTCTTGAATCTGAGAATCTCTTATCACATGATGGACATTCCTAGGCCACAGCTTTCCGTATTCTGGTGGAATAAATATAATTTTGGTTCCTCTTCCAAACGGTATATCATATATCATGTAAATAGTGTATAATGTGTTTTAGGCATTCAAAAATTAAGTGGGCATTTAACAAGATCATATGCTGTATATTTATGACTGGTCATACTCATTGTATAATCGCAGGTTGATCAGATCAGTATCATGACCTAGTAAATATAGTATGATATACGCTATGAATTAACATGGGTATCTTGATATCTCAAGACGTTATTTGGCCACATGATGCCCAACTCTTGGAATAACTACCTGTGTCTGAGGGGAAAGAAACACTCCCGCTAATATAGTAATGCCCTAAGTAATTGACTCCTTAACCACAGCAGAATTATGGGTAACTTTTCAGGATTTAGTCAGAAATATGGCTTGTTGCCATTCATCGGAAAGCTCTCGGGAAGCCATATTTCCGACTAAATCCTGAAAGGTTACCCATAATTCTGATGTGGTTAAGGAGTCGATTACTTAGGGCATTACTGTACCTTGAAACCATCAACATCTTTGAGAACCATACCTACCTATTGTGCTTACTGGCAGAATACTTTCATTAATATAAAAGTTATCCAACACTGGACTCATTTGACGAGTTTGTTGTGACTCGATGGTAAAACAAGAACCTTTGCCATTGTTATATAAACATGTCTGTTATAGTTGAATTACCACTCATACACTATGGTAACTTCAAAATATATTTTTTTTTTAAACCTTACCTACCCTATGTTCAATATTTCATGTATTTAGGGCGATAAATTAATACATGTACTTGAAATATTGACATACAGACTTTACATGCACGAACTAATAACTTGTCACAGAAATTTATTAACTCTTCCATGACTGGAGCATCTTGAAATTTTGAGAACGGGAACCTTGCATATATAAGAGAATACAAGGGAACCTTGCATATATAAGAGAATACATTGAGAGGGAACCTTGCATATATAAGAGAATACATTGGGAACCTCGCATATATAAGAGAATACATTGGGAACCTTGCATATATAAGAGAATACATTGGGAACCTTGCATATATAAGAGAATACATTGGCCTAAAAATATTTTCCTTGGACTTGTAAGCCAGTGCGTTCTCTTATATATACGAGGCTCCCTATATGAGACCCACGTATATAAGAGAATGCACTGACACAGGATATTTAATGCAGCACCAGTGCAGCCCACCCCCATCATGAAAGGGTTAACAACTTTAAACTGACACAGGCTCTTCATTGTTGCATGCTGGATAAAGAAGGGATCCTTTGTTCTTTCTCCCTTTCTCACTTCATTGAGTTTTTGCAAGGCCTAACATAGAGTAATGCCCTAAATAATCGACTCCTTAACCACAGTAGAATTATGGGTAATTTTTCAGGATTCAGTCGAAAATATGGCTTGTTGCCATTCATCAGAAAGCTCTCACTGAGAGCCATATTACCCATAATTCTACTGTGGTTAAAGAGTCAATTATTTAGGGCATTACTGTATTTGTGCTGTAAATATCTATTCCATGTTTTTATCTACCTATTTTAATCCATGGAAGGGGACAAAAGTGAGTAATTGTTATTTGTAAATTGAGGCTTAAAGATAGCCTTTAACCAATGCTTTGATATACATTGTAAGGTTTCAATTAATTTCAATTCAAACTGATATATTACATACTATATCTGTAATAATGTATCCTCTCAGTTCTTCCTAATCATTTATTTCTATATCCTTGCTTGAAGTTAATTACATGGTTATGGAAACCATAATCTATGAACATCACTATCAATTCTGATAACAGGTTAATGGCTTCATTTACATAGCAAGTGCATTCCTGAATGTGTAGCTTTTGATTTTAGTAATATCTAGGATAAAATGATATAAAAACAAAGTATCCACATTCTCATGTTCGTTATACATTCTCTAACTTTCAATTATTTAACCCAGGGCTGAACACCATCAAAGCTTTTAAATATCATGATGGTGGGGAGGTCTGAAGTTGATTAATGGCATATTGTACAGTTTTTCCTGAGCATAGAATCTAAGCTAAGAGGCATAACTCTATTATATTGTGTCTTTTTCACTGTATGGACAGATAACAACACAAGGAACAGAATATCAGATTTATCAGTTACTACTTACATCAAGTCATTAACTGATTAGGGCCCGACGAATTGGGAATTTCAACATCGAATCGAATCGAATCTGTTTCAAACACTTTAGTAGATTGGCAGTACCGATCAGTGGGACGTACGAGCAAAAATGGAGGCAAATGTCCAATGATTTTATAACGTCAGTACGATAACTCAGAATACGAAGGAGAAACTTAATTTCTATGATATGAACAGTATTTAATCACAGTTTTAAACAGTTTAATATATGAGAATATGCGTGAAGTTCGTGAAAGTAAGCAGTTTGGAACTTTGGAGTCAATGGAGTCTGATTCGAGTCAAACTCGTCTGCGCATGTACGCTTCACTCTTGTCACGCACAGCAGGCACGTGCGATATCAAAATTGCGCATCGTGACTTGGGGAATGGCGCATTCGCAAATTGGATTACAGGAACTATGTATAGTATCCCAACTTGGGCCTGTCCATCGGATCAATTGAGTTGCCATGAAAGCTAAATGGTCAACCATATTCCATTTCCCGGATAACATTTGCTGTAGAAAGATGTTGATCAGATTTGGACAAACTGTTTATTTAATATATTTATATCGTGTTAAGTTTTAAATTATAAAAATATATATTATTTGATTGAGCTGAGTGACGCAATGTTGGCTTTTCTGGTAAGAATGTCAAATAGCGACTTACAAATATGTCCCAAAAGAAATTCACTCGCTTCCACAGCTGGGGCCGGTCAAAATCGCGACATTGCTGGTTTTATGTGGTGGATGAAACCCGTGTGCGCTACGATTATTGCAACCATGACGAACACGCGATCCATCACAGACCTATATACAGCAGGTTGCACGAGTAACCCACCGACCTGCCACGAGTAGCCAGCGGTGGGACTGGGAGGCCAAAATATATATGAGCAGTGGGCTATTGGACAACTTACCCTGTACAGATTGGACCACGGAGGTCCCAGATGTTTGCGAAAGTAGCCTACGGTTAATTATTGGGGATATAACGAATGTTTTGTCCATATAATGTAGTCTATTCCCCGTGATAAATAACTTTTATACAACGATTCGAAATATCCCGAATAACACGACCGCTTTTGAATCGAATCGAATCGGAAGGTAAGATTCGAAATCGAATCGAATCTCGAAGCTTCGTCGGGCCCTACAACTGATTAATGATAATCAGTTGGAATTTCAGCACAAAAATAGGTTGAAATTGTTTGATAGTTTGTTCAACTAGTATTTAGTGTGATAAATCAAATATTTTCTTACTTTCTATCAAAGTTTATGTCTGAAATAGTCATCAGAAATTTCCAACCATGGGGTGAGGAATCAGGTTGTAAAATTTTAACAGAAACCGAATTGGGGCAATTCCAACCCGAGAGAGAGGGGCAAGATTCAAATGAAACCCCATCCCTGTTTGTCACACACTGTAACATGATCATATGGGAGACTCGCATATATAAGAGAATGCATTGGCACAGACTTTTTGCAAAATTTCATGAATCTCCAGTCATGGATGGTTAAAAGAATGTGCCTTTAACAGTGACATTATGTGCCTTTAACAGTGACATTATGTGCCTTTAACAGTGACATTATGTGCCTTTAACAGTGACATTATGTGCCTTTAACAGTGACATTATGTGCCTTTAACAGTGACATTATGTTTACAGCCTTTCTTGGTCTAGAACATTCATTAATATCATGTCTTGTACATCCTGAATTAATCTATTATCAGGGGTGCAGAGCAATGGTCCCCCCTGCTCTCCATCAAGAGGGGCACAGAGTACCCCTTTCATGGCAATTAATACATCAATAGTATGAGATAAAACAGAATTTAAATGTCATGCTGACATGCTTCTCATCTTCAAGCCTGCAAATAGTATGCCTGTCATTTGCAGAATGAGGTCCCCAGAGGGTGAATTTAGTGATGCTATCCCGCATAGCGGGCTAGCATCACCAAATTCACCCTCTGTGAAACTCATTCTGCTGAGTTGTAAGCAGAATGAGGTCCCCAGAGGGTGAATTTGGTGATGCTAGCCCGCTATGCGGGGTAGCATCACTAAATTCACCTTCTGGGGACCTCATTCTGCAAATGACAGACACACTATTTCAAGGCTTGCTCATCTTAACCCTTCCATGACAAGAGCTTCCTGATAGTTTGGGGAAAACCCTACGCCACTACATGTACATTCTCTTATACATGTATATGTGAGTCTCCCATAGAGAATACATTGGCCTAACAATATTTACCTTGACGTTGTGAGCCAGTGCATTCTCTTATATATGTGAGGCTCCACTTCACGATATGTATGGCTATGTGGAGCTAATATGCTTCCCACACATTAGCGTGGTCAACCATATACCAAGGACGAAGCTTGCACGGTGAAGGTTCGATCACATTTTCTGGACATAAACTCTCCAAAAACAGGGTTTTAGTTGAAGTTCAAATCAATAGTCCCATGTCATGTCAGTTGTGGGCATAATACATCAGCATTGTGTTCACTTTCAACTAAAGTGACGCTGAATGAATTTGTGTCAAACTTTTTCACAGTCGTTGGCCATTATGGATGAATTTCGACACAGTGTATGCAAACAGCTATAGGTTCATTCAGCATGTTGATTCGAAATTCCTTTGTAGCCATTGACCATTTTGTGTGTCTAGTTGTTCTGAGTCTGTGTGGTCACTGTAACGATATGTATGACTATGTGGAGCAGCTAATATGCTTCCCATACATTAGCATGGTCAACCATATACCAAGGACGATGCTTACACAGCAAGGGTTCGATCACATTTTCTGGACATATAAACTCCCCAAAAATATGGTTTTAATTGAAGTTCCACTCCCACCAACCAATAAAGAGCACATTATTAGTTGGTGGGTGGGATGTCGATTAAAACCTTGTTTTGTGGGACCTTTTATGTCCAGTAGCTGTTTGATAGATCCGATAGCCCTAGGGTGGGAACAGTACGTTAGTCTGAGGGTTCGATTACAGGCCTTGGTACAGTACGTTAGTCGAGCCACTCAGAGGGTTCAATAGTCAGAGGGTTCAAGGTTTCAATAGTCTGAGGGTGCGACAGTCCAATGGTCCAATATTCCGAGGGTCCATTAGCGGGACGTGGCTACAGGGGATCTGGGAGTCTCACTCCAACTTGGCTCAAAATTTCCAACAGCTAGGGTTATAGAAACAACAAAAGTCTAATACAGATTGCAAGTTTGTGCATTAAATTCTAACTCGCTTGCAGCTCGAATGAACATAAAGTATTTATGGAATAACTACAACGAATGCATGAGGTTAAAAAATGTAAACTTTAATGGACAAACGTGAAGTGAAGCGATAGATATCGTTCGCAGACGATCAGTCATAACAAATAAGTCATGAAATGATGAATATTATAGTGTTACAATTGTTATAAGCATCTCCCAATCATGGGGTGGGTGGGGGGGATACAACGCGGAACTTCAAGAGTAGAGTGAATTAAGCTTGACAACCGTGTCAATGCAAAATCAGTCGTGTGAATAAGCTCACACGAGCTTATCGTTACGATTGCCTTGAACATCGTTCAGACGGCACAGTATTGACACAGTTTGAATGACCAAAACAAACTGGACAACTTCATTTACTCGTTACCGGCCGTGCACATGTTGGCGAACATCAATAAATATATTGCATATATTATAGGAAAATAATTACGCAGGACATTTCAAGCTTTACATATCATTTTTGCATAATAACGAAAATGGGCTATATATATGCAATGAGTGACCAACTGTCGTTCAATTCAATATATTATTTTATAGCCCACTTCATCCAATAAGATAACAAGTTGGAGTGTATACATAAGATCGCAAAGGGATATAATACGCAGATTATATCTGGGAATGGTTGGGTTTTATCATCTCGGGGAGAGCTTTCCGATGAATGGCAACAAGCCATATTTCCAACTAAATCCTGAAAGGTTACCCATAATTCTTCTGTGGGTAAAGGAGTCGATTACTTAGAGCATTACTGTATATCCTCACATAATCGGTAGATAAAATCTAAAACATCAGTTTAGTAACTCTCTAATATAAGTCAGATATTACACAAATATGCTTCAGATTCGCTCTTGATATGTTCAATTTTGTAAACCCCCCCCCCCCACCTGTGGGAGGGGGACTAGCGCTTTCGAAGAAAGATTGACTGCATCTGTCTGTCCGTCCGTCCGTCATGCTTTCTCCCTCCGTGTGTCCGTCCGTCCGACCTCATAACTCGAACAACTATGAACCGATTTCAATAATTTTTTGTATGCAATCTCCTTAGGACGTACTGCCTCTCCGCATGATGCTAATTGCGGTTCGGTCCGACTTAATAACTTTAACAAATATGAACCGATTTCAATAATTTTTGGTATACATGCTTCTCACAATACCCTCTCTACATGATGCGGCTAGGGACTGTTTTTCGTAATATTACACTTCATTTTCGACTTATTTTGACTTAGAAAATTCTGTCCGAGTTAATAACTTTAACAAATATGAACCAATTTGAATAATTTTTTCTGTACAAGTTTCTTGTGACACCATATCGATATTATTATTCCGAATTTTTCTTTAAAGTTAAAAATCTTTTTTGTTAGGTTTACAGATAATGCGGGTTGAATTTGCCACGGTGGGGGTATGCTAGCACTCGAGTGCACACCTCTTGTTGTATTAGTGATGTTGTATTAGGTTTAGGACCAGTTAATCTGATAGCATTATTATGGACAAGAGGGACCACTAGTATTTATTTTGGTGGCGGTTACATATCTAATCCTCATTTGACTTCCCTTCTCATGAAGCAACCCTTCTAAAATTTTATTTTTCAGTTATTGTATGATAAAGCACAGTAGAGAGGCGAGAATATTTAATAACTAACTACTTTCCTATCAATATCAAACGTCGTTCAAACAGCGATTGTCGAAATATAAGACTCAATTTTGCAGAAACTGATACTATCAGTGATAGCATTTAGAAATACCTAAAAGAATTTGGCAAAACATATCATTTGGCAAAAGTTAAATTTCGGTTCAGTCCAGACCCTGATTGTGAGTATATCGTTACATGAACTCCATCTCCAATTAGAAACACAGTGGTTCTGATAATTTAGTATACAAGCCTTGAAATAGGGTGTCTGTCATTTGCAGAATGAGGTCCCCAGAGGGTGAATTTAGTTATGCTACCCTGCATAGCGGGCTAGCATCACCAAACTCACCCTCTAGGAACCTCATTCTGCTGAGGTGTAAGCAGAATGAGGTCCCCAGAGGGTGAATTTGGTGATGCTAGCCCACTGCAGGGTAGCATTACTAAATCCACCCTCTTGGGACCTCATTCTGCAAATGACAGACTGTTTCAAGGTTTGGCCTTTGTTGCTTCCGATGCCCCTGACCATTGTATCTGATGATATGGATATTGCCATTTATAAGCCCTATGAAGATTATAATGGTCAAAAATGGAAATACTGTACTACGATAAGTAATTGACCCATTAACTTGGGTTAGGCATAAACAAAAAAATACCTTTGTTTCCGGTAACCACCGCCCCACCTCGAAAATAGGCAACTTTAACCCAAAGTCTTTTAGACTGATGGGTATGGAATATGTTTATATTCTCAATTTGATATGTTTGGGGGTGTTGATTAATAGAAATTAAATGGCTTTGAACATATACCCGGTATGACAATTGATTATTTCATACAAATTCTCAACAATCTGTTGTTAAATTTTCAACTACATGTACTTAATTCAAGGCTCAAAATAAGTGGCTGGTCAATATTTCTATTTTAATTTTAAATAAATTCAAAGTGAATATAATTATGTTGTTTGTGAATTGCATGTGTATTTATTAATCGACGTATTGCTTGTGTATTTATTAATCGACGTAAAGTTTTTGAACTTTTGAAAACAATAATAACATGGGTTTTTCCTGGGTGGCGAGTGGAAGCTCACCAAAAAGTGTGCATCATTGACGAATAATAAGTCGATTGGAAAATTAAATACAGTCTCATACAGTACATCTAAATATTGACAGGCACCATTTTGAAATGACCAATACCATCCATTTGGTGTCTGTCATTTTGACAGTCAGTAAAAAAAAAATATTTGGAGCCTTGACTTAATTCTACATGCATGTACTAAATTATACCAAGAATCAATCATATATATTTACATACTAAGTGTGATTATCACTAAATCCTGCATTCCGATTGGTCATTGGTCGGCGCCCACGTGACTAGTTGCAATTATTTCTCAGTGAACGCGCAACAGGTCATAACTGCAGCCCCATAATTACATCAACGCGTCGTCGGTTTCGGAAAGAAGAACGCGTAATGTTTTGGGCGCATTTGGACTCGCGCAGGATTGACTTAATAAATCATCATGTTTCAATATAAAGAGCCTCGTTGTTCTTGTTAACTTTGCCAAGGGCGCTATGGGATATTTTGGGCTGGTTTTGTCACGATACACTTTTCGATTTAAATACATTTACAAAAGTGCCTTTTTCGCTAAATGTATATAAATATAAGGATTAACTGTCATTTGGACTGTTTTTATGGAGATGTAACCGTGAGGTAAGTGGTCATAACTTGTATGTAAAACCCTTCGGGTTTTACACAAGTTATGACCAATTACCTCACGGTTACATCTCCATAAAAACAGTCCACATGACAGTTAATCCTTATATAATAGTCCTGACTATAATTTGTAAATAATCATTTCAACTACTAGAATAATGTCTATATCAGTTTTATAGAGGTATTGACTTAGTATTTTTGTGTCCAATGTGGGGAAGGTAGTGGTGTGGTGAAAGCTTCCCTAAGACAAACGATAAAAGACAGCCACTCCTATATGCGAGATTTGTACAAGCAGTCTGGCTCCTGTTATTGCCAGGTCAAATGATAAATAAAAACTTAAATAAAAGAATATAAAATAAAGTGCCTTGCAAGTTCATTACAATATTATATCTAGATAGACTATATACAGTATTACATAGTATATCTGTATCTACAATACATTAAGGGCTATTATTACCTTGTGCTTTATGGGAATTTGAGGGGGAAATAAGAGGTTTACCCCCCTCCTTACCCTAATTTTTTCCCCTCCGTTACCGGAAACGAAGGTACTTTTTTATTTGGCCTTATTATGCATTGATAACTGTGGTAAAACCATAACTGCACCACAGTTAATGGTTCTGTGATAGCTGTGGCACCGCGATTAATTGCGGTAAAGAAACCCTGGTTATATTTCTTGAATGTGGATATGGCGATTTTCATTTTTATGACATACATAAATTTGTTGGAGCCTCAATTATACTGGAAGTCCTTTTTTAGGCCCCATGTCATTTATAAAATACAAACCTGTGTAGTTTGTGAATTTAACAACTGTATAATGTTGTCATTGTCGTCTATAATTTCATCAAGCATGGATATAGTGTCTGCCATTTGCAGAATGAGGTCCCCAAAGGGTGAATTTAGTATGCTATTCCGCACAGCGGGCTACCATCACCAACTTCACCCTTTGGGGACCTCATTCTGCTTAGGCCTCAACTGCTATGGAAGACCTATATAGGATCAGATTGAAGTTCCCCAGTTGAAGTTGGTGATGTTTGCCCATTAGTCACCTCGATTATGAAATTTATCTTCTGCAAATTAAAAAAAAACTTCCCAGAAGGGAAAAAGTAACTAAAAACAATGTTAATTTGAGACTATAGATACTTCCCAGAAGATAGGCTTAAGCAGAATGAGGTCCCCAGAGAGTGAATTTGGTAATGCTAGCCCGTTGTGCTGGATTGCATCACTAACTGGAGACTGCACATACTGCAAATGTCAGACAATCTATTTCAAGCCTTGATTTCAATGTACATGCTATAAACATAAAACATGACGCTTCTTCTCTAGCTGCAATTGAAGATGGCGATGGTTCAACGTGAGCTGCACGAACTGAAAGTTCAGTTAGATCTAGAAGCAAGGAAAATCAAGTCACGCCGAGACTCCCGACTAATCAACAAGATCGAACATCTCAAAGAGGAATTCCGCGAAATGATGATCGAGATTAGGAAGAAGAGATCAATCGAGAGCGATATCGCCAAAAATATACCGATCAGCAGTCCTGACGTCACAGTGAGTAAAGATTAATTGTCCCCCGACATTCTGCCGGAGGACTATAGTAATGACCCTTGTCCGTCCAATACGTCCATCAGATCTTTTGTCCAAACCTGTATTCTGTCAATTTCTGGTCAATTATTTTTAAACTTGGCACATATATCAACCAGCATGGCAACCTGCACATCTGTAATTTTGAGTTTGGTCGGACTCTCGTTAGTTTGGTCGGACTCTCGTTAGTTTGGTCGGACTCTCGTTAGTTTGGTCGGACTCATTTTACTGGAGTTATTGCACTGTTTCAACATAGAATTGTTCATCCTGGAATGCATATTTTGTCCGAGCCTGTATTTCGTCATTTTCCAGTCAATTCTTTTTAAACTTGGCACAGATGTCAACCAGCATGGCAACCTGTGATTTTGAGTTCAGTCTGAGTCATTTTGGTGGAGTTATTTCCATTTTTCGACATAGAAATGTTTTATGTTTTTTATTTTAGAGTTATTGACCCTTTCTCCACACATTGAAAATGTGCAACATATTTAGTGAATATGCGCTTTGTGTCATATTGGTGTTATCAATTTTACAACAGTTTGTAGTATAGGGATCTGAAAACCATAAATCCTTCAAACCTACCACCTTTGTTGGGGGACATTTTGGTCAGCAACCTTTTATTTGATGCACAGTTTTGTCATAAATTATCAGAGGTTGGTTCACTTATGTATCATCAAAATGTGCAACTGTCTAAAAAGGGCCTAGGCTAGGCTATCCAGAATTTTATGTTCAATCGGTAACTGATTAATAAATTGTGCTAGATATCGGATGAATATAGGCCTATATGTGCTCTATTAATATGCACAATTGTGGGTGTACATGTAAATATATCACTAAATATAGTGTCACATGATCACGCCAAGAATCGGTTTGTTTGATTTCAACTCGCATCGGGATTAACTGATAACTACATAATTATTTTACTCGTGTACAATCCCTGGAATATTTAAGTTTAAATACTAAAGTTTAATCGGTAATAACTAAAACTGAATCGGAATATTTAAATTTTAAAACCAGAGAATCACACATGTTATTTACTTTCAAAAATGCACACTGAACTTTTCCCAATGCCTTATATAGTAAAAAATCGCGACCAACTTGAGAATCAATTCTATTGGCAATTTTATTTGTTATCAATATCGGTCTTCTGATTCGATATCAAATTTCATATCATCTGAAAAGTTCTGTTTCCTGGGCCTAATCTATATACTTTTTGCTTCTTTATTTTTCCAATTTTACAAAGCCCTTTTTAATTTGCATGTGTATGTAGGATATCTTGTGCTTTTTAGTGGAAACCTCTTTCATTACTGACAGAGACAAATGTATATTTTCGCAGGCATCTTGCATCACTGTATTCAGGTATGAACTTGATCTAGAAACAATCACACATCGATAGTGTGAAAGTGAAAATTTCTATCTTAGGGGATATGGTTATTATCTCTCAATTCTTTTTCATAATTTATTGTTGCACATCCACATTATCATTATAACTTAATCATAGACTGACATTATATAGCAATAGATCAATTGGTAAATCACTTTAGTGCAAAATTCACAGGTTATCTCATATATATTTTGAAGACCTCTGTTTGTCTGTCTGTATGTCATTTATACAAATCTACGATTCTCGACCGATCGGGACGAAACTTGGTATGTGTGTGTAGTTTGACCAGGCTGTCGACGTTGTATTGGCGAGCCCGTGCGGCGCCCGCTTCGCACATGCGCAGACGAGATCTCGGAAACGGGTGGAGCTATCGACTTGAAATTTGCTATGTGAATGTATCTTGCCCCGGATACGAATTTTATCGGGTCGCCGAGCCCGTGCGATGCCAGCTTCGTGCATGCGCAGACGAGATCTCGGAAACGGGTGGAGCTATCGACTTGAAATTTGCTATGTGAATGTATCTTGCCCCAGATACGAATTTTATCAGGTTGCCGAGCCCGTGCGACACCAGCTTCGCGCATGCACAGACGAGATCTCGGAAACGGGTGGAGCTATCGACTTGAAATTTGGTATGTGAATGTATCTTGCCCTGGATACAAATTTTATCGGGTCGCCGAGCCCGTGCGACGCCAGCTTCGCGCATGCGCAGACCAGATCTCGGAAACGGGTAGAGCTATCGACTTGAAATTTGGTTTTTGAATAGCCCGGACAACGTCGGGCTGGGTAGAGCTATCGACTTGAAATTTGGTTTTTGAATAGCCTGGACAACGTCGGGCTCATCGGCTAGTGTATATATATAACTAATAAACTATTTTCTCTTTTCAGTCCGAGGAAGACGACCTTGACGGAGAGCCAAGGCGACCTTTCAGAAAGAGAGCCATGTCCACATCATCACGAATATCCACAGCCTCAACCCAGTCAACAGCGAGACCACTGGCCCCATGTACACAATCAATACCATCATCCCCCATGGAGGAAGAGGAACACACATCTCCATTTAACATTCGCAAACAGGTAACACATATATATCCACCGGCTCCATGATAACCCACCCCAGCGATAAACCGACCCAAAACAATTTTGTTTAAGCAGATTTTGCTCATTCAATTCCCTAAATTACATAGACATGATTTGATAAGAGGTATCAATTTGTTGATATATAGCATTAAAAATATGTATTTTTCTTATATTTTTTAATAAATATGATATTGTTTCGTTCGTGTCTGTTTGAATTTTTTATCCCTTTACCCAACAAACCGGCCAAAAACGGCCAAATAAAGCTGCAACAGCCTAAATTATCTTGGGTCTGTCTCAATAAAACCATACAAATATGGATATCATTGGAACCAGCTCATTGACCACATTGTGATGGTTACAGTTATGCCCTGTGCCAATGCATTCTCTTATATATGCGAGTCGACCATAGGTCGCCTCGCATATATAAGAGAATGCATTGGCCTAAAAAAAATCTTTTTTTAACACTTTTTACCATTTTTTCTTACATTCTTTAACAATTTTATAATTTTTAATGTGTTAAGCCAATGCATTCTCTTATATATGCGAGGCGACCTATGGTCGACTCGCATATATAAGAGAATGCATTGGCACAGGGCCCTTCTGTTGGGTAAAGGGTTAATCAGCGGTCACGTAAAATTGCACATTTAGACCATGGGCAGAACATATACAGCTGTCTTTGCTATGAAAAGCTAGGATAACAATTTTGTGTTCAACCCAATGAGTTACCAGTAAATTTACCTCTTTAATTACTGGATGGATTCTCATTATAAAAGCAAATGGCAACTCAGCAACTCATTTGTCATTACATGAACATCCTAGGGCCCTGCGAAGCTTTGAGTTTTAGGTTCGATTCAACTCAGCTGTTAGATTTTATTTTATTTTATCATATGAGGCCAAAATTAAAATGACCTGTGTTTCTAGTGACCCGCCCGCCCCTATTCCGGCACCCTGACCATTTTCATTTTATTGATTTTGCAAAATTAGTACGCATCCGATTTTATTTTCCTTGTAAACTGATTCATTTCCGCCAAAATGGACACATTGCATGTACTGTTAAACTGGAAATTATACCACACTTCAGTTAGGTCACAGCTGAATCAATAAATTTGTTCATGTTTTATTCAATAAAACAATAAATTACACTACATGTATACTATATTATTATGTACTTAGTTTTATTATTTTATAGTACATTACAAACAAGGAGAAGAAGTCCGGGAGGTGGGGGGTATTCATATTTATTTTGAGCAAAGTTGATAATAAAATGAAAAAATTAAATAAAATGAAAAGCCACCCGCCTGCCCCTATTCGTTTCACCAGAAATACAGGTATAATTTGTTTTGGCCTGATTCAAATATTTTAAAATCAGTCTTTTTTGCATTCTTGTGCAAGAAAACGAACACAAGGTTGAAGCTGTCTTGTTCTAAATTTATGCTGATTTAATTTGTCTTGCTGAATTGATTTGTACCAATGACAAGGCAGCAAAGAAAAGAAAGATTATAGTGCTGTTCTCTCCTGATCACCCAAATGTAGTGTGCATTTAAAATATTGAAAACATTTTACGAATGTGCGAACCAAACCTATGTGTGAACAGTAGCACAAATACGCCATCAATTTAGTCACTTGCTGTATATAGTATATTAAAATAACATCAATTATGTTTACATCACTGTCCCCATGCATTTGGATTAATTACCCATGCATATAGTTAATTCGAGATTTGATTCAATTGCTAATATCACTCTTTATTCGATTTGAGATTTTAATTGACTGCAAACCGTTGATTCACAGGGCTACAACATCCCTTTAAATACTTCAATTGAATTCATGCAAGTAACTATATCCATCATTAAGTATTCAGTTACCAAATGGTTACTACCAGTATATTATTCATCTTGGGCAAGTGACTTTATGCTGTATTTGTCACAGGGGATTTACATATTATTATTAATTTGATATGACAGTTTTGTCCAGAACGGCCTGCTATCAAACTATGTGAATTGAATATCGCTTCAGTTTGTCCTTAAACTGAGTAATATCATTTTACGACATCACCAAACCGAGTAATATCATTTTATCTTGATATCAGCCCTCGGTAACCTTATATGATATGAGGTTACTTTGAGCTGATATCAGGCCTAATATCAAACCAACCAAGTAATATCCTCTAAATATATTATCCAATCTGATGATCTATAGAACATGTTTGATCATTCATAGATGTATTATCTCTCATAATAGTCATTCAAACAATACTATCTAACAACTTACAATTGGCTATTTAAATAATCCCCAAATTTAAGTGACTTTATAACAAACTTTTAACAGGGTAATTAATCACACCAGATGCACATTTTAATACTTGAACAAACCAAGGGGCAATACCATTTCCATAACTAGTAACTTAACAATAGAGTTACTTCTCTTCAGCTGAGATGCTTTTGATACACCAAGTATTAAATAACAATAGAGTTACTTCTCTTTAGTTGAGAAGCTTTTGGTGCACAACATCTGTATATGTAAAAGAGTGGGATCTGTTCAGATTTTTCTCCCAGACTCTTGGACCGATTTCAACCAAATTTGGTGACTCAGGGTACCCTGATAATAGCGTTAGTGTTTAAAAATCAATTTTTAAATTCATTTTTTTTTTTTTAATCCTAATATTTAAACAATCAAAATGGCTTGAAGCGCAAAAAGAGGCTGCCACTTAATAAAGGCTCTGCCATGTGGCCCCTCCAATGCTGAATAAAGGCTAAAATTCAGCAAGTATTAAATAAATTGAATCTTGTATACTGTAGAATGTGCTAAATAATTGCATCCATTTAATATATGAGGGAAGTTGATCAAGTTTTTGAAAACACAGCATATTTTATTATTATATAATTTGTAGTTCAGGTTTTCATGATGAAATGTTACCACATATATTGCAGAATCATCTAAATTAGTATTGGGTGCACTCACAGCCATCGATTTCACAGTTCTTTTGGGACTGCACGGGACTGTCAACATTAAATTTTTGGATATTTTTGGGACTGGGAACGCAGATGATGGTCAATTTTGTGATATTTTTTTTGGGCAAAGAATGTAAAGTCCAAAAGCAGGGGTGGCACCAGGATTTCACCGACATAGCTAGGGGCTACAATCCCCCCGACAGGGGGCTATAGCCGCCCCCCCCCTGAACCCCCTCCTCTGGTTACACCCCTGTCTGAAAGCTAATTGACCATATTCTGGAACCTCTCATCTTTTTTCATATTTTTTATTTTTGTTTACAGAGTCAGCAGCGACAGAGTAGCCTCAGCCTGAACACGACCGGGTTGAACTCAGCGCCGTACGTCTCCTATCCACAACGCCTCAGTGCCACAGCAGAAGAATTTGAAATACTTGATTTGACGTGTTCACCTATGTTTGAAAGGAAGTTCACTAACTAAATGTTAGAGTGTTTGAAAAACATTTATTCAGCAATCAACATTTATGTAACCCGTTTATTTCTGAAAGGATTTTCTCTTTCAGTTTGGTATGTATAGTTAATGCCCTAAGTAATCGACTCTTTAACTACAGCAGAATTATGGGTAACTTTTCAGGATTTGGTCAGAAATATGGCTTTTGCCATTCATCGGAAAGCTCTCCCCGAGAGCTTTCCGATGAATGGCAACAACCAAATATTCCCGACTAAATCCTGAAAAGTTACCCATAATTCTGCTGTAGTTAAAGAGTCGATTACTTAGGGCATTACTGTATACATTGGTATTTTCCATTTGTAGGGATGATCTAATAATAGAAGTTTCCAGTTTTAAAACAAGAGATAAACGTTCTATCCAAAGTGTTTGCACATTCATATGGACTTTCAGATAAATTACAGAGCCTAACATTGTTTATTGAACTTATTAACCCTTCCATGACTGAAGCTTCCTGAAATTTTGGGAAAACCCTGTGCCAATGCATTCTCTTATATATGCGAGTCTCCCATAGGGAGCCTCACATGTATAAGGGAACACACTGGCCTAACAATATTTACCTAGACATTGTAAGCCACAACATTCTCTTATATATGCGAGGCTCCCTATGGGAGACTGGCATATATAAGAGAATGCACTGGCACAGGATATTTAATGCTGCACCAGCGCAGCTCCCGTCATGAAAGGGTTAAGTCAGAAGTCCCTCAAATGAGTTGATGACAAATCACTGAAAAAGGTGCCCTTTTGAATGTTGTGCCCATGCCTGAATTTAGTGTGCCTGTCATTTGCAGAATGAGGTCCCCAGAGGGTAATTTAGTGACACTATCCTGCTCAGTGGGCTAGCATAATCAAATTCACCCTCTGGGGACCTCATCCTGCATGGCCTCATCTGCTATGGCAGACACGGACTCAGATTGAAGTTCCCAAATGGTGAATATTGTGATGTACACCTATTGGGAACCTCGATTATTCAATGTGTCGTCTGCCAATTTGGGGATATAGAGAAACTAAACTAAAAAATAAATAGAATCTATATGAAGAAGTTTCTATAGAAATTTGATAATATAGAAACTTTCCACAGAAGATGAGGCCTAAGCAGAATGAGGTCCCTAGAGGGTGAATTTGCTGATGCTAGCCTGCTATGTGGGATAGCGTCACTATATTCACCCTCTGGGGACCTCATTCTGCAAATGACAAGACACACTAAACTCAGGCCTGGTTATGCCTTTTGTCCATAGTTGTTTCTGGGACTCGATATTTATTAACATGTAGGAGTTAAAGAGAGTCAGTTGTGACAGACCATGGCCCCATATACATGTAACAGGTCTGGCTCATGTTCAAATCTCACAATAAAGTCCGATTTGTGCACAATGTGCAAATCAAGCTATATCAGTTTATCATCAAATATTATAAGGGAATGATCACAATTATTTGTGTCAGCTAATGTTTAATATTACATGTAATATGTTGATATGAGAATATTCAAAAAAATTCAGCAGGATTTTTTTTTTTAGCAGGAAATCAGAGAAAGTGGACTTTTAATGATTTACTTTGGAATATTTTTTTTTTATTTTCTTCCAACTCCATAAAATCACTTTATTTTGGAAACTGATTATTCCTGGCATCAATTGTTGTTAATACAAATAAGAAGTAAATAATGGGTTTCAAAGGAAATGGTTCATGGTGGATACAGAAATCAAAGCTATAGCTCAATTTTCACATTATGCACAAATCGGAATATATATAATCAGATTCATGAATCATGAGCCAGACCTTGAATCATGAGCCAGACCTGGATAATATCTACATATTTTACCCCACATCGTCAGGTATTGTGCAATAGCCAGATATAGATCCAAGAACTCCTAACTTCTGTTCATATAAAAAGATGAATGCTAGATATTGCACTGACAAGTGCAGCTTGTAGAGTGACTGCTGATAACAAAATGATCAGACAATGAAAAATAAATAGCTAACGGAAGAATTTCTGCCTGCTTGTATTCATATCTATAAGCATAAGCTGCAAATAGAGGCCCACATTTTACTGCTGCACAATAAATCTACAAACCACATATAAAGTAACAAATTAATCCTTAAAAATATTGTTTATTTCTGAGAATTTCCAACTCTTTCAGCCCACTCAATTTCTGAATGACCTGCACAATTGTGTTAGTCATTTTGACCCAAAACCATTCAGAAAATTTAAATCTTTGGCAATGACATGAATCAGCTGACCATTAGTAATTAATATTGACTGATGTTAGATGTTCTTGTATCTGAACCTGGCCGATATCATGGTGCTGCTTCATACATCACTAATTATGATTTTGTATGACATAATTGTTATGTTAGTTTAATAGACAGGTATGTTAATTAAGGTGTTAATTAAGGTGTTAACGATTTTGCTTTGTAACTTATTGATGTATATTTCATATTACTGTTTTATGACTGTAACTTATCGAGAGTTTAAATAAGGTGTCCGTTTCACTATCAAATCGCTTTCTGGGCTGTCATCAGCTATAATATAATGTTGTGTTTCCACATTATTCTTCCCTTAACCCTTTCAGTGCCAAGTCCGATTTTTGTATCAACCCATATTTCCTTGATCATTTTTCAAATTTATTGATTATAATAATGTGATACATTGATGGAAAGAGCTCAAAAAGAGCTCTTTCCATCAATGTATCACATTATTATAATCAATAAATTTGAAAAATGATCAAGGAAATATGGGTTGATACAAAAATCGGACTTGGCACTGAAAGGGTTAAATATGATTTTCTGATCTTGTGGTGGCTTGACCACTGTCAATTCATTGAGATTTATGGTGCCTTGATGTCATCCAGGGAGCAACCAAGAGGGTGACTAGGGAGACTTCTCCCTGAAATGTGCCACCTCTCCCTATTTTTGTCCTAGGGAGAAGTGACTTATCCCGAATACAGTAATGCTCTAATTAATCGACCTCTTAACCAAAGCAGAATTATGGGCAACTTTTCAGGATTTAGTCGGAAATATGGCTTGTTGCCATTCATTGGAAAGCTCTCCCCGAGAGCTTTCCGATGAATGGCAACAAGCCATATTTCCGACTAAATCCTGAAAAGTTACCCATAATTCTGCTTTGGTTAAGAGGTCGATTAATTAGAGCATTACTGTATGTTAGTATGCATACATGTACAGTAATGCCCAAAAGAATTGACTCCTTGACCACAGCAAAATTATGGGTAACTTTTCAGGATTTAGTCGGTAATATGGCTTGTTGCCATTCATTGGAAAGCTTACCCATAATTATGCTGTGGTTAAGGAGTCAATTATTTAAGGCATTAATGTATGTCCTAAGAGCATACATGTATTTAAAGTATATTTACTGATTATAATGGTGTTCATACTCGCTATAATGGTTTTATAAATGGGTTTTGTGTTGCATAATACTTATTTGATCAAAGAAGGGTGATGTTGGGGTGTATATTGAACTTCTTCCTTTGGGGAGCTCATTCTGCTTAGGCCTCATCTTCTCAGAAGTACTTACCTGCATAGTCTCAAATTAACATTGCATGTTTTTGGTAACTTTTTCCCTTCTGGGAAGTTTCTGTATCCCCTAATTTGCAGAAGATAAAATACATAATAGAGGTAGTCCAAGTCTTCTCGTACTAAAACTAGCTAAGATTTTGGGATGGAGAGATGCTAGCATCTCTCCATCCCAAAATCTTAGCTAGTTTTAGTACGAGAAGACTTGGACTAAATAGAGGTGACTAATGGGTGAACATCACCAACTTGAACTGGGGTAATTCAATCTGATCCTAGGACTTCCATAACAGCTGAGGGTAAGCAAAATGAGGTTCCCAGAGGAAGCATTTGATGATGTTAGCTGCCTTGCAGGATGGTGTCACTAAATTCACCCACTGGGGACCTCGTTCTGCAAATGACAGACACACTATTTTCAGGCTTGGCCACACATCAATCTGAAATAAGTCACTTTTTATAGATGTAGACTTTGATTTAAATGGTGGAGCCCCAAAATATGACTCCCGAATTGGGTGCCAAGAAAAATAGTACACCATTAAATAGTGTAACGACACCTGATATTAACAATGATAGAGTTTGTGTATATATTGAAGTTATGTAGCATAGAATAAAGTTTACTGCAACAGAATCATGTGTCAATTATTTTGGTTATGAATCCTGCACCAAACATTGAAATAAAGTAATGCCCATAAGTAATCGACTCCTTAACCACAGCAGAATTATGGGTAACTTTTCAGGATTTAGTTGGAAATATGGCTCGTTGCCATTCATCGGAAAGCTCTCGGGGAGAGCTTTCTGATGAATGGCAACAAGCCATATTTCCAACTAAATCCTGAAAAGTTACCCATAATTCTGCTGTGGTTAAGGAGTCGATTACTTATGGGCAGTACTGTATGCCTCTTACATGTATGTCCAGCACCATATAGTGTGGCCTGACGAGGTGTTCATTGCCTCATGTTGTGTGTGATTAAATTATCATAATAGAAATGGCCATGTCATGATTCCCTCGACTCAGATCAAGCTAGATCACGGGCCTTATAAAATTATGGTGGTACGAGTTAGGTTTTAACCGATAAAAACGGTATCAGAGACACCAGAATATCGGAACGATGAGGTGAGTATACCCAGTACATTTACCTCATCGGTCATCGAGTTTGTTCCAATATTCTGATGTCTCTGATACCGTTTTTAACTCGTATCGCCATTATATTTACAAGGCCTGATTATATGGATACCACCCCAATATAAAGTCTGACATAATGTGGATTCAATTATGACCCCAAAGGAGGTTCAGGGCATATAAACCAGGGCTCCCATTGGTCAGTGAGTCCATCCTTCTGAACATATCACCTTGTAACTCAGGTGTTATCGGATTACAATGCTCTTCAGCCTGGTAGGCAACTGGAATGTATTCAGGACACTCAAAATATGTTAAAGTCTGCCCATCAACTTTTCCTCAAAAATGCCTCTAGAGTTTTCAATTCGCAGTTTATCCAATATTTTCGACCAGTCTACTAGCACAGATTGGGGAAAGGATATTCACATACTATGGTGTTTCGTCCATTTCTTTTTACCAGAGTTACGTCCCTTGTTTGGCTTGGAAATTTGTGTCTGAAAGAACAATTAAACTTGTAACTTGAGCAAGGATCATCGGATTTTGTTCTTTTGTATGGTGATAGCACAGCTCGAGGGAAAGGATACCGACTTTTTACCAGAGTTATGGTCCTTCATATAGTGTTGAAACGATTATTAAATTAGTCGATCCCGAAATCTGCTAGTCGTGGGGCGCCGGAAGCATCCAAGGGCAGGGGGAGCAGAGCCTACAAAAAGAGCACGTTTCCGCAAAAAAGGGCATTTTCTCCTCAAACTCGGGGAAAATAACCATAAATTCATTGTGGCAAAAATCCCTATTTTAATGGTATTTGTCGGTTTTTATGGCCATTTTGTCATAAAATTGACAAAAAATTAATATTCCTTGTGAAATTGGTGGTATTTGGACCAAAAAAGTCACATTTTGCTATAAAAATACGAGATTAAACACACAAAAAACATTTTCTGTCTCCAGAAAAAGGGCAAGTCCTGCCCCCGCTCGCCCCCCTTGGTCAAGGGCAGGGAGATCAGCTGCCCCCCTCTTCCGGCGCCCCTGCTGCTAGTCGATTAGTCAAGGCGAAAAAGCACTACCCAGGTGCTATCATGACAGCAGTGTCATTGCACAGCCATATTATAATGACTGTAATCTAACAGTTAACACATAATTTCTTAAAGCCTTATTGCATTTTTGTCCCCCTGTAAAATTTATTTTCGGGGGACTATTGTAATCAGCTCCGTCCGTCCGTCCGGAGTTATAACTCCAGTAAATTTTATTGAAACTTGGTATGTAGGTGTCTCAACCAAGAACACATGTGCTCTGCAATTATGGGTTTGATCCGATGTTCTTTTATGGAGTTAATTCCCTTTTTTCAACATTTTTTTACTTGGAAAATTTCTCACTTTTTCAGTTTCCGGATGATATCTCAAGTTTTGATCCTTTAATTGCAAATACCGTTTTTCCTAGAGTTATGGACTTTTTTCGACTTAGGAAATTCAATTTTCTTCTTTTTTCTTTGGTTTCCGGATGATAACTCAAGTTTGGACTGTTCAATTGAAAATTCCGTTTTTTTTTGTAAGTCATTGATATCAAAATACAGGTCAAGTTCGAATTTGAGTTTGATCGGATGATTTTTCTCAGAGTTATGGGCTTTTCGACTTAGAAAATTCAATTTTTCTTGTTTTTTCTTTGGTTTCCGGATGATAACTTAAGTTTGGATTGTTTAATTGGAAATTCTGTTTTTTTGTGGGTCGTTCATATCAAAATACAGGTCAAGTTCGAATTTGAGTTTGATCCAATGATTTTTTCCCAGAGTTACGGGCCTTTCGACTTTGAAAATTAGTTTTTTCTCATTTTCTGTATGAAGGTAACTTCATGGTGTAATCAACTCCTCCTACAGTTTTGATCGTAGATATTTTAAACTTCAGAGTATTGTTACCCACATATTGGAGATGTGCAACATGTATATAGATGACGGAAAAATTATTTCTTTACGGAATTATTAACCCTTTCGACTTTCAACATTTTTTTTATTTCTTTAACAAAGCGGCGTCGACTTGCCACGTTTTCGGGGGACACTGTGGTCGGCCGACCTTTTATTCCTTTAACAATGCCACTGCCATCAGTCATGCACGGGCAATGAACTCCATGACCTGAACAGAACCCAATGTATGCATGTGTAGGCGCGGTTTCTTTTATGTTATTTATCAAAGTCATGAAGTGTCGCTGCCGACTAAACACTGTCTAGTTCGATGTGACGCAATTGACAACTTCTCACTGTGGCACGTGTAATACTAGAGTAATGAAACAAAATTGCAACAATGATATACGAAACATAATTCGCGACAAGTCAACTCAGTAACTGAATAGATTCTAATACCCATTGAACATTCTGAAACGAAGAGTTGGATACTCAAAACTGCGATGCCACATGGCCCATTAAGCCCCATTTTATACGTCATATGCCATGGGCATAGAAACGGGAACTCTTAGAAGGGGTCCGACTAGTAGTCGATTACATCTGGCGACTAATCGATTCCTTAAAATCGCTAATCGTTTCAACACTACCTTGGTTGACTTGCAAGCTTGGGCCGGATTCATTGGATTTGGTGCGTTGATAGCCAAGTTTAGGGGAGAAAAAGATACCCACTTCTTGGATATAGAAAATAAAAAAATATTCCATCCATATACAAATATTTAGTATTGCCCACTCTCTAAACTGATCATTGGGGGCATATGCCATGCTAGGCGTTGCACATGTAATAGTTGATATGTTTTGTCCTTCAGAATTCATAAAAAGAGCCATAACCAAAATCTGATATCACACAAATTATTACGTGCTCTCGCGCAACAGTATGGCGATCAGACAGATTCGTTCGTAGCTTGGTGTCACACTCCATGACGTCACCAAAAACGACGTAAAACTTCTTGGCGTTCTGACATTTTTACTGTGCCGCGTTTTTGCTATCTTTATTTTATGTGTTGTTTTCGATTATTTGTTTGTCGCCGATATCGCCATTTGTCAGGATTCCCTGTTTCTATATTTAAAACTGGCATGCTCGTAGTGAGCCTCGATTTCGATTTTTTCTCCCAGGTCAAAAATAGATCGACCTACATTTTCTCCATCAGAACTCTACATCAAAGTCTATAGACTCCTTCGGGACCTACATAGACTCCTTCATTTGGGTATTTTTACTTATAATTGGGAAGTTTTATTATTTTTGGTTCGTGCGAAGACCTCTTTTTATCGTGCGGGAAAAGAGACATTCAAAACGCGATTTCGTAATTCAACGCAATAGGCTGAATAGCCTAACCTTCAGCTGAGTTTCGGGTCAAATACGACGAATGACGTAACACAAAACAAAACACATTTGTTGACACAAACACCGTTTGAAGAGTTTATTATTACATAAAATGATCGTTATTGATTAATTATTGATATTTATTGTTGCATATTGGCTGCTATCAATATTTACACAAATAGTATTAATTATTTCTTATAATTGCTCCTTTGGTCAACTTTGATTATCGGAAAATCAAAATCAAAATATGCCACTGAAAAAAATGTAATCGATATTAAAGTCTCATCCTTTCGGCAACATGGAATTGGTTTTAATTACTTAAATGATTAATATAGTAATTTGCCTTTTATCTGTGATGAAATGAGAAATGGTAATTGTCTTTTTTTGCTAACATTAAATTAAATTAAATAAATTAAGTAAAATACAGTGAAATTATTTTTTAAATTATTGTTTATTACATTTTTGCGCACGTTGGCATCTCTCTGAGTGCATTCTAGTTGAAAAATAGTATTGCATATAGATAAGTACCACATCTGTTTCTGTAACAAAATATTAATGAAAGTGTATCCATGCTATTAAATGGGTCATGATGTCACATAACTATGAATATTAAATTTGTCTAAAAGTAATTCCACATGACACAGAGTTGAAACTGGGGGAAAAGTAACATATATAATAAATGCCCATAATAGCTACACGCTGCTAGAGATGTGGCAACAGGATAGTTTGAAGGTACCCTCACGCCCCTCCACCAGAGCTTTGGTAAAACTTAAAAGTTAACAAAGCAGATACATCTTAGATCTAAATAAGTTGAGGTTGTTCTGATTATTGGACCTATATTCAGTGTAAAATATGCTGTTTTAGACAAAGTGTGAAATATTTTTCTTTCTTCAAAGCTGAGACTGAAATGGCAATACCTTGGAAAAATTTCAATGGGGTAAGCATGGGTTTGAAAGTCCCCCCCCCCCTCCCCCCCATGAATAAAAGTGCAGAAATTTAATAGTACAAATCTCTGGATGGGAATTTAGTGCTAATTGAATGCTCATATGGACTTCAGTTGCCAACCAATTGATTGGGGGATTACAATAGATCATGTCATGAATCTTTACACTTAACTATGCACATAGAGATCATGTTCCACCAGTACAAAACTTTGGAACTTTTTGAAGTTTTGACAGGGAACCTAATAGTAAAAAAAATAACACACACAATAGATTTCTTAGTTACGATCTGTTCCTTAATAATGTACTTCACCACAGGTGAAGGTTCCAACTCGATTTAAGTGACTGAGCGATTTTGCTTTGTGTTGCTTACAATTATGGAATTTCTCATACCCGGTAGGTAATTCAATGTTTATTGCAATATCGGCTCACAAACGTAAAAGAAAAACATGCAATTTTGATTTGGTACCTTCACCTTCAGTTAAGTACATTATTAACCCTTTACCCAACAAACCGGCCAAATAAAGCTTCAACAGCCTAAAATATCTTCGGTCTGTCTCAATAGAACCATACAAATATGGATATCATTGGAACCGGCTCCTTGACCACATTGTGATAGTTACAGTTATGCCCTGTGCCAATGCATTCTCTTATATATGCGAGTCGACCATAGGTCGCCTCGCATATATAAGAGAATGCATTGGCCTAAAAAAAATCTTTTTTTAACACTTTTTTACCATTTTTTCATACATTCTTTAACAATTTTATCATTTTTAATGTGTTAAGCCAATGCATTCTCTTATATATGCGAGGCGACCTATGGTCGACTCGCATATATAAGGGAATGCATTGGCACAGGGCCCTTCTGTTGGGTAAAGGCCCTTCTGTTGGGTAAAGGGTTAACAGGATTGCAATATCGGCTCACAAACGTAAAAGAAAAACATGCAATTTTGATTTGGTACCTTCACCTACAGTTAACCCTTTACCCAACAAACCGGCCAAATAAAGCTTCAACAGCCTAAAATATCTTCGGTCTGTCTCAATAGAACCATACAAATATGGATATCATTGGAACCGGCTCCTTGACCACATTGTGATAGTTACAGTTATGCCCTGTGCCAATGCATTCTCTTATATATGCGAGTCGACCATAGGTCGCCTCGCATATATAAGAGAATGCATTGGCCTAAAAAAAAAACTTTTTACCATTTTTTCTTACATTCTTTAACAATTTTATAATTTTTAATGTGTTAAGGCAATGCATTCTCTTATATATGCGAGTCGACCATAGGTTTTGGATTAGGCTTAGTGCGACGGACAATGGAGCTAATCCCCGACGCCGCGTTAGCAGCAATAGAGAGATCTCAAATTGCGGATATTGTTAGCTGGAATCTCCAGTCTAACAGAGGGCCCTTCTGTTGGGTAAAGGGTTAACAGGATTGCAATATCGGCTCACAAACGTAAAAGAAAAACATGCAATTTTGATTTGGTACCTTCACCTACAGTTAAGTACATTATTAACAGGTGGGTTGATTGTTTTTTATGCAGTTGGAGCCTTCAGTTATTGCTTGATAAACCTTGGAAATGTTTGTATAAACAGTATGATGATTTGTACTGATTCTTACAGGCACTTATTGTGAATGAATGAGAAGTCACTTCTCCCTGGGACTAAAATAGGGAAAAGTGGCACAATTTAGAGAGAAGATATCTCCCACCACCCTCTAGACTAGGGCTGCAATGATACACTTGGTTAAAATATGAATCACAATACATGATCATATTTATCACGATACACTAAATTAGTGTTTCCAAATGAATACCGCCTGAATGATCAGAAACAACAAATTTATAACTGGAGGTAGAGTTCATTTTAAACTAAAATGGAGTTTAATTATTGGCTGGATGATAGTGTACATGTACATCTAATCTTGATATAATTGCAGGTTTAACTTTTTTACATAAGCCCATCTTCAGACATTACTTTATTTCCTGTATTGCAATACACATGACCACGGTGTGGAATCATGTGGTTTCGAGTTGATGAGTATCACGCATTCAAAATGACCAAGACGATCTAAAATGCAACCAGAAGCGAGGAAATAATGATGTATGGACTGATGTATTCCACGCACTGGCAACTTTGGTCAGAATGTTATGGAAAACCACTAAGTATTACCGAACAAATAAAGTATCAAATTGTTTCAAAAATAAACTACCATATGCTCGTAAGAGTCAAAGTGCTATGTTTTGTGTCAGTTCCTCGTATATTATGTATTTGCACATTATGAATGCGTGGTACTCACCAACCTCTAAACCACGTGTTTTCCCCACCGTGAATATGCAAGGGTACTAGTATCGCAATACATTGAATTCAGGATGAATCATTGCAGCCCTACAAGACTGGTTCCTGGTGGCAACTACAGTAATGCCCTAAGTAATCGACTCCTTTAACCACAGCAGAATTATGGGTAACTTTTCAGGATTTAGTCGGAAATATGGCTTGTTGCCATAAATCCTGAAAAGTTACCCATAATTCTGCTGTGGTTAAAGGAGTCAATTACTTAGGGCATTACTGTAACTTAGAAACCAAAAAGCAAACTTATTTAAAATAGCTTTATTTTATTAAAGAGTTTTGAGTTTGACATAAATGTATTTACAAACAAATCAACATATCACATATCCATGATCAACAAAAGGTTTCTTTTTCATAACAAACATAATGCATACATAAAGGAATCGTTGACAAGACGGTTCCCACAATACACCATACAGCGTGCACCAAACATGAAAGAAAAGTGGTTGTGGAAGAGAAATAAAAAGCACCTTAGTGTCAGGCCTGCCCGGCCTCGAGATTTTATACACAGCAAGAACTACATACAAATTTTTAAATACAAGTTGCCTATAGCACTGGCTTCAATGAAAATGGTTTGCCTGTTTTTGGCAGTGATTCTATACAATTCACATGCAATGAAAATGCAACGTGATATGTGAAAGAAAGGCAAGCTGAAATTTGAAAATATCTTAACACAGATATGTACATGTGTAAAGAACCTAACTTAGAAATCAAATACTGAATGAAATTAAAAATCTACAGACAAATTACCAATGACTGCCATTTCCAAGCCTTTGTATAGTGTGTCTATCATTTGCAGAATGATGTCCCCAGATGGTGAATATAGTGATGCTATCGTCACTAAATTCACCCTCTGTGGACCTCATTCTGCAAATGACAGACACACTATTTCAAAGCTTGATGGTTACAGAAATCAAAGTTATTGTTTAACCCTTTCAGTGCCAAGTCCGATTTTTGTATCAACCCATATTTCCTTGATCATTTTTCAAATTTATTGATTATAATAATGTGATACAAAGAGCTCTTTCCATCAATGTATCACATTATTATAATCAATAAATTTGAAAAATGATCAAGGAAATATGGGTTGATACAAAAATCGGACTTGGCACTGAAAGGGTTAAACCATTGATTGATCAACTGATTACAAGCACTTCAATTCAACTATGGAAAACAAGTTACTGGCATACAAGAATAACAAGCATTTTGATGCTAAAGTCTATGGATATTTTATGTGGAAAATTTGTATTTGACCTTGACAGAATGACCAAGGTAAAGATGCTTTCACTATCAGTTTCATTCATAGTAACACCAACTGGTTGTCTGAATTGACCTGTCAATCTTCATCTTTTGATTAACACATCAATAGCACTAGGACAAATTCTATTGCAATAACAAATTGATGGAGAACTTACAATTTAAATACCAGTAACTTTGACAACTCCTGACATTAGTGTTAAGGTTAGTGAGAGATTGATTAATATATTTTCATTTTATCTGATTTTATATCTAAAATATTGCTACTTTGAACATAAATATTACTTTTAGGCCAAAATATTGAATCAGCTGGTTTATCTTTAACTACAACTTACAAAATACCTTTTCCTTTATTATATAAACTACCAAAATATAATTTTATAGTAATGTGTGAATGTAGTTTGTATTACAACAGTTTTTAGGAGAAACAACTTTCTTGAATTTCCCCCAAACGAGTTTATAAATTTATAAAGTTTGGTTTGCTGAGACTAAGCAACATCCTAATGTTTAGCACACTAATGCCACAAGTTACCAACGACTCATAATCTATCGTAATGTTTAGCACACTAATGCCACAAGTTACCAACGACTCATAATCTATCGTAATGTTTAGCACACTAATGCCACAAGTTACCAACGACTCATAATCAAATCACAATTTCTCCATCACAGGGTTGATACACTTGTCTGGGAAGAAATATAATAAATTGACATTTTTTTAAGTTTTGAAATAATTCAGAAAATATCAAGACTTTCATCCAAAAATATCAGCACAATCAATGACTTAATAAGACCCCTGCAGGATGGTACTGCCATCATGGGTACATAGGAAATTTCCTTTAAAATAATAGTACACATGTACCGGTACAGTAATGCCCTAAATAATCGACTCCTTAACCACAGCAGAATTATGGGTAATTTTTCAGAATTTAGTCGGAAATATGGCTTGTTGCCATTCATCGGAAAGCTCTCATTAAGAGCTTTCCGATGAATGACAACAAGCCATATTTCCAACTAAATCCTGAAAACAATTACCCATAATTCTGCTGTGGTTAAGGAGTCGATTATTTAGGGCATTACTGTAGATATCAACTTATCAAGGGAAATTTAGTTTGTTTAGGAATTCCAGACTTGTGAACAAACCCTGCTTCAAATGAATATGAAAGACAGTTCCCTAGGAATAAATGCAAACTGGGTATCGACTAGAGCTCAGGATTTATCATCTTCAAGTCTAGTGCATCTGACATTCGCAGAATGAGGTCCTCAGAAGGCGAATTTATTTACGCTATCCCGCAGAGCAGGCTAGCATCAGCAAATTCACCCTCTGGGAACCTCATTCTGCTTAGGCCTCATCTGCTATGGGAGACCTAGGGTTAAATTGGAATGCCCCAGTTGAAGTTGGTGATGTTCACCCATTAGTCACCTCGATTATGCAATTTATCTTCTGCAAATTAGTGGATAAAGAAACTGAACAGAAGGGAAAAAATAGCTAAAAACAATGTTGATTTGAGATTATAGATACTTCTCAGAAGAGTCCTGAGCAGAATGAGCCACCCAAAGGGTGAATTTGGTATGCCAGCCCACTATATGGGATAGCATCATCATTAAATCCCCCCCCCCCCCCCCCCCCGGACCTCATTCTGCAAATGTCAGACACACTATATCTAGACTTGATCTACATTCAGTCCCGTGTAAGATTGAAGGGATGTAACGTGCCCGGTCTCTATCTACATATAAATTACTCTTTAGATACTCTGGAATAAATAATATCTCTATATAGTCTCTGTACATTAACCCTTTACCCAACAAACCGGCCAAATAAAGCTTCAACAGCCTAAAATATCTTCGGTCTGTCTCAATAGAACCATACAAATATGGATATCATTGGAACCGGCTCCTTGACCACATTGTGATAGTTACAGTTATGCCCTGTGCCAATGCATTCTCTTATATATGCGAGTCGACCATAGGTCGCCTTGCATATATAAGAGAATGCATTGGCCTAAAAAAAATCTTTTTTTAACACTTTTTACCATTTTTTCTTACATTCTTTAACAATTTTATAATTTTTAATGTGTTAAGCCAATGCATTCTCTTATATATGCGAGGCGACCTATGGTCGACTCGCATATATAAGAGAATGCATTGGCACAGGGCCCTTCTGTTGGGTAAAAGGTTAAAATGCTGTCAAGCTCATGCTTCTCTTCATGGTACTCCCGATCAGCCGGCCGTTTCTGTTGACAATCTTCGGGTTTCCTATCGTCACTGGTGTTAACTGTGTTAGGAACTGTCTGGCTTCTATCAGCTTTCTGCAAAAATAAATAGAAATAGAAATTAGTTCTATTGAATTGATAAGTATCAAACATGCATATATCAAAATAATCAAAACCTCAATTTATTCTAATAGTCTATTTAACCCTTTCTATACTAAATTGATTCTCCCACTCAGTTATAAAAGTATACATTGGAATGGTCTAATATTCATTTGGGGGGGATGTTACTAGTAAGGTGATAAAAGCAGATGACAGAGAAATTAAAATGCAGAAGGAGCCCCATTTATTGAGGGAAATGTACAGGTAATAAGTTCAACAAACATGTACTGTATGGTTGTTTGTTGAACATATTATCAGAAAGCTGTCTATAATTATATTGCCATGCAAAGATGTTGCAGTCCTTTGTATTACGGAAACTATTAGTAACATTGATGTAAATTACAATTTTGTGGTTCTCAGACCAAAATGACATAGCCAAATTCATGCCGGGACATTGTTTTGCTTTAGAATTACGCCTAAACAATTGCAACTGCCATTTCATTTTTAAAATTTCAAGTGCTGAGGGTGCATGACAAGTTTATATCACACCATGGTTTTAATAGTTCTCAACACTTACTCTGATAGAATTTGGTTCTTGAATCTTTCTTCATTGAGCTCTTTCCTTAGTTGCTGCTGCGTCCGTCTTGAAGCAGGACATAACAGTGGATTCTGCGTAAGACTAGCAGCTGAAGGCCGTTTTGATGGGTCTGGGTGAATCATATGCTAGAAAAACAATAGAATAAATTTCATTAGCTTCAATTTAATGTCATAATCCATGTATTATATATATGTTTACATGCGCATGCATCGGTTATAACTTATATTTTCCGTCAGGAGCAACAACAAAAATTGTGTGTCTGGATCCAAAATCAGACGCACAATAAACCACACACCTGTGTTTTTCAAAATCGAAGGACTAAAGTTCAACCAATATTTGACGGCATTGAAAAATATTCTGAAAATCAAATTATTAAACACTAAAATATTTTAATTTACTACATTGTTAGCGGTGTTTGTTTCAACATGCAAAATTGTGTTATTGAAGAGCAAGCAATAATTAATATAAGAACAATGTATTTCTCTGTGTTCTTGGTGCTGATGTTATATAGACTGTTATAATAGTTTATCTATTTCTCTGTGTTCTTGGTGCTGATGTTATATAGACTGTTATAATAGTTGCACAATAACCCACTATGAGTGCCACGAGTCCCTTTACAAAATAAGGAATATAATAATAGGAGATAAACATACCTTGAGTAAGTCGTTGAATTTCCTAGAGCACTGTGGTATGTCGGGTAGATGTCCATCTCGTATATGATGCCACTCCTCTCCATTCTTTGGTAAGGACCGAGAGCTACCCTATAAACAAAATAATCAATGCAATGAATTATTTATATACAATTTTATATCAAGAAATGCAAAAAAATTTAGTCAGGCATGTTCAATTGCAGTTGTGATTAATATAAACTGGGCTGATAATAGTGAAAAAAAGTCTTTAAAAAGAATACCCGATGTCATTTTTGTATCTGTATATTCTATAAACATGGGACTACATGTACTCTTATTTTTTAAGTGACAACCCAATGTACCGGTATGCTCAATTGTGGGACACAATTGTCTTCTGTAAACAACACGGCCCAACATTCTTTTACTGCTGCATATTCCAATATACATTTTACTTTACTTTTACTTTACATTAATAGTCGTATATTCACCCTGAACATGTGCTTTTGGATAGGCTTGCCGCGATATTGGGAATAATCAGTCAGTCAGGCCGACAGAGTAATCTAGTTCCGTCTTGGTTTCACGTCACGGCGGTTTTTCTTTTAATGTGCCGACGCATGTGTATACTCCGCGGCATGCGTGATAGCAGATGTTCAGCAGTCACGTGCTATTCCGCTTTTGAGAGATTCCCGACTTTGAATTAAGGCACGATCCCAAACTTCAAATTCAATTAATGCACGATCCCAAATTCGCGAACAGTCTCACGAAGCACGTGGCCCGATGAGATTTGGGAGTATTTTTCCGATTTTTTTCGTTCAATTTGTTTAATCAAAATGATTTTCTGAATCTGCTTAGTGCTTACATAAAGTTCATAAACTACGAGTAATTATTTTGTTTTTATTGTTTAATAGAGGCATTTGAATTTATATGGGAGCAAATTCTCAGAACTAATGCCCTTCATTTCCGACGTGCAGGAGTTATACTTACCATCTTACACTTACCAGACGCACCTCTTAATAGTCTCTTTTTTGGCATCTATTTACTACAAATTAAATCTCTATTTGAGATTTAATTTCATGGGTAGAAAAATCGATTAATCGTCGATTATAGCCACCGATTAATCGATTTTGAAAATCCAAAATCACTGCAAGCCTAATTTTGGAATACACGCCCCATCAGGCCTTAAAATCCGACGAGAATCAGAATAATGATTCTCATTTCGATTCTCGTAAAAAGTCTTGATTCCCTGTAGAAATGCTATCTTTTGATTCTTGCCAAATCTGATGGATTTTAAGGCCTGATACTATTATATCAGTCAAATATTTGTAAGACATAATGTGGAAGGTACTTACAGCTTCATATATTGCCAGACCAAGGGAGAAGATATCAGCTTTGGTAAGGTTCTCGCATTCATCGTTTAGCAGTTCCTTTGCCAGATATCGACAATCGCCTTCCTCCATCACATGATCATCAATGATGGATGTGACATGCCCTAAATCACCTACAAAATATAACAAAATTGTAAGTACATGTACTCTTGAAGCTCTAATATGAATATTAAAATAATTTCTCAACTCTTGAAATTGTCAGTTACCTTCTACATTGGTTTATACGACTGTTTGTATTGCCTTTTGCCATACTATTAAAGCCAATTTTGAGGATTATGCAGGGTTATTTTACTAGTATAATAATTTCACATCTCTTCAAAAGAATGTTTTCCTACAATATGGAGCATAAACATATAGTTTATAATTATATATAATTAATGTAACTACGGAATCCACTCAAAACATTGGAAGGTAAATAAATCTGCGCTTACTCCAGTCTGCACTGACTGAGGAGCAGTATAACGAACTCTATTTGTCTGAACATACTGTACTGCAGCCCTAAGTAAATGACACATTTACCCCTTTTATTGGGACAGGTTCAGACAGTTGACATTGTTTTTATTCAATGTTGTGCGATATGAAGCGAGTATAAAACTAATTTCAATGAGATGTTGGTGTTTAAAACTTACCAATTTTGTATGTGATGGGTTAATGAGATGTTGGTGTTTAAAACTTACCAATTTTGTATGTGATGGGTTCTTCAACCTCGTCTTCTTCTTCTGAATCTAAACCACTCTCAGGTGATGAGAACATCTTTGGGTTTCTATGGATGAATATATTACCTGCAAAGTCAGAAAATAAAGTCAAACGTCTGACATATTATATAAACAAAACATCTCAAGATTAAATATTTTTAAATAAACACGTTCCAAATTGATTAGCCCTGCAGTATGAAGATCCTGACCTTTTAAATTGTGGATTGTCAAAGACAAGTTCAGTTCAGATTTAAAATGAAAACCTTTGCCTTCAAGTGTTCAGAAATAACTTGTTCCCATCCACAATTCTACATGTCAACATCAACAACCATGACAAATTTAATACTAATTAAAGAGTCGTCAAAATTGACCACAACAATAAGCAATGCCGGGGGAAATGCCATGGCAACTTGTTGCATCTAACATGTTACAGCATTAAATTTGCTGTGGGACATTTGTCATAATTTCGAGGGCTGCATGTCATGACAAATTTCACATGAATGATCCGACCAAAGTTACGACCAGTGCTATTGTTTGAAATGGAAATTTTTGATGTACGCATGCATGAAGGATACCACAACATGGCAATAGCTCAAACTTTACAAAGTAAAGTTGAGCTAATAAAACTGCTTTCAACATACCTGGTTTAACATCTAAGTGGGCTAAGTTGAGCGAATGTATGTACTTCAGTCCCTGTGATGACTGATACAGGATCTGTTTCAACTCATCTTCTGTCGACTTGTCGCCCATGCTCGCTTTCTCTGAGAGCAAATCAGCTAAACTTCCACCTAAAATGAGAGAAGATAATTAGAAACTTGATCTGTGAAGATTAGATTATTTATCCCTTGATTTACAAATGTACTGAAAGGATTCTCTTCTTCAGTAATATAATTTAAAGTCTACATTCGTCATTGGAATTGCCTAAATTATTCATTTGGAGGGATGTTCAGGTTATAACAACCGACAACATACATGTAAAAAGATTATACAAGTACAGAAGGATTTGAACTTATTATCGGAACATTTCCTGAGGGATCTACTAGTACATGTACAAGTACTCAGTCCTTGAAAAAGTGGGAAATACTGTGGCAACATGTGAAATCTAACATTCCACAGCTGAGTACTCATCAATGAGTATTTTTATTTTAGAAAAGCTTAATACTACATGTAGTAGTTTAATAGAACCATATGACATTCAGTGTCTTAAGACTCTTTAGTTGCTTTTATATATAACAGTAAATAGTTACAGTATCACATGACATAACGTATACCCGCCCGGTACATGTACATATAGATTCGAACCAAAAACAAATTGGCACTACATGTACATGTAGTTGACATAAAGTCAGAAGTGTAACTTTCCTATTCATGCATTCAAATTTGATTTGAAAGAAACTCATACATGTACCGTAGGTCATCCAAAATGAACATAAACTAATCTCATAATAAAAAAAATTCATAAATACATTGCTAAAATACTGTACAAAATGTTGTGTAATAGTCATTTCCAAGAGGAAATCAGAGCGAGAGCACTCCCGCAATTCAGGAGATGATGTAATTCACAGTAATTGCACCCGTAATGTAATTGTAAAAGTCATTGCGGGATAGACCAGTGTCCAGGAACACTTTCATATGTCCATGAACTGAGATGGCAAAGGATCTAAATAAACTTTCAAATAGTTCAATATTGAATCAATGATTACAATCACCATAAGCATTTTGACAAATGGGGCGAGTGCGAAAGTTTAGCACCCACTAATTAAAAATCCTCCCCTCTGCTGGGAGCCTGGGATTCAGTGGTAACATAAATGTAGATAACAAAAATATGTATAAATAAATCTACACACTTGGCATTCTACGAGAACATTGTACTGGTAAATTATTCATATACATACCATTACAGTATTCATTCTGGATGTACATATGGTCGTTCTCCGCCCACGCTGAGTAGTACCTCACAACATGTGGATGTTTCCCTAACACAGAATGAGCATACACCTCGTTCATAGCATTTCGTCTGAAAAATTAAAACAATATTAGGATTCAAAGTATGTAAATGAGTTTAAAATGCATAAATTTATCAGAGGCTGCTAGATCAAAGACAAATTAGCTGGCTTTGAGAAATTTATACAAATTTTGAGCCTTGATTGCCCCATAAATCAATCTTTACATGTATATATTAATTAAATACACAATGACTGCCGATGGCAAAATCATTTGTGTTTATACTAGTAGTTTATCGCCGAATCGAGATGTAAATATTTACAATTAATCAGACAATGTTTTACTATGGAGTGGTATGGTCGATTTCATTTAAATTTTCGGCAACTTTAGTAGAATACCACATTCCCCTAGTTGGCATAGTGCCTGTCAGAGTACTGGCTTTAAATTTAATATCAATTCTATGCACCCAAACAAGTCCATAACATGGACTTAAATGCTAAAAATTATACAAAAGCCGGTATGCATGAAAGTCAGAAAATATATCTTGGCTAAAGCTGAACTTACTCATAAACACTGCCGGCAACTGGAGTTTTGGACTTCTTGATGGCATATGTACACCCATCAAGCCTGTGAACGCATTTGTAGACACTTCCATACTCTCCGTCTCCGAGCTTGCAGATCGCACAGAATTCCTCATTATATCGGGATGTGTTGATCTCATGCAATGCCAGTTTCTGCAACATGAAGAATAGAATATAATATACATGTATACCGGTCTATCAGCCCTTTTAATTCAGATTGTTTGGCTTCGGCAATCTGCTACGGCAACCCTTTATCGTGGCCCAGCTTGCTTCAGCAAATGGCTTCGGCATTGCCGATTGCCGTAGCCAATTATGAGGGCTGGGTATATGTAGCGGTCAACACCAAACACTTGGAGGAATTTCTTTCATGTGTAAACTAAAATCAGTGGCAGTATTCTGATTTCTTTTATTTTATTACTCTTTAACCCTTTACCCAACAGAACGGCCCTGTGCCAATGCATTCTCTTATATATGCGAGTCGACCATAGGTCGCCTCGCATATATAAGAGAATGCATTGGCTTAACACATTAAAAATTGTTAAAGAATGTAAGAAAAAATGGTAAAAAGTGTTAAAAAAAGATTTTTTTTTAGGCCAATGCATTCTCTTATATATGCGAGGCGACCTATTGTCGACTCGCATATATAAGAGAATGCATTGGCACAAGGCATAACTGTAACTATCACAATGTGGTCAAGGAGCCGGTTCCAATGATATCCATATTTGTATGGTTCTATTGAGACAGACCGAAGATATTTTAGGCTGTTGAAGCTTTATTTGGCCGGTTTTTGGCCTGTTTGTTGGGTAAAGGATTAATAATACTTGTTGATAAATTTTTAGAATACATGTAGCATTCAGCTTCCAACATTTGACTCTCGACCAAACTGAATTTAGGATGAATCCAATCAATCCATGGATCTCATAATGTCTCAATCAACAAAGTCTGCTGTGTTTAGTTTTAAAACTTACCTTTGATGAAGGTATTTCATCATCATCTTCTGACGATTCCTCTGTGAGGTCCGCTAGCACTGAACTGAAAATAGACACAAACAGGGTTAAAAGTCTGACACAACCTACAATTACTGTACACGCAAAAAAACCTCAGAAAATGGGAGTGGGCTTTTCAAATTTCCTCTCAATTGGGTTCTGCGGTGTGAAGTTATTGTAACAATCTACTAGTACTGGGGGGGGCTGGCCTTAAAATCCATAAAAAATTGAGAGAATCAAAATATAGCATTTCTACAGCGAATCAACAGCGTTAACAAGAATCAAATTGAAGATCGTGAATCTGATTGTCATATTTTAAGCCTCACTAGTATGGCTGAATACATGTAGGTCACTCTCACCGGTTTTCTGTGATAAAGTTACCCAGGTTCCAGAAATTGTGATAAAGTTAGCCAGGTTGGAGAGAATCGTGATAAAGTTACCCAGGTTTAGCAAATCTCACAATAAGAACTTGATTTAAAAGTGACTTGAGGGAAATACTGTTCAGTTTTGGCAAGTAAAAGCCCCCTATTAAGCCACATTAAGACATGGTAGTACCATACATGTAGCTCGTCATTTTGATCGCAAAAATATTCTTAACCTGGGTAACTTTTATCACAATCCTCTCCAACCTGGGTAACTTTATCACAATTTCAGGAACCTGGGTAACTTTATCACAGAAAACTGGTTGAGAGTGACCTATTCAGCACTAGTATGGGGGGGGGGGGGGGGGGGGGGGGGGTCAGGGTATGCAGGCCTTTAGATTTGTGTAATTTTGGCATCAGGTATATAAACATAGCCATGGAAAAAAATCCATTCTCATTTTTATTTTGGGCACATTTCAATACTTTGACCACAATGTTTACTTACTTGAATTTTGGGGAATATCCTAGTAAAGGTCTGGAATATGTGTGCTCAAAAAGTAGTTTTTCAATGAATGTCATGTATCGGTCACATTCCTTGTTGGGGTAATTCAGAAGGCGCATGCACAGTTAAAATAGCCTGTTTAATTTGTTTGGCTTGACTGGGACCTTTGTTAACTACTGGTAACCTTTGGGTGTAATCCAGTGATTGATTAGTAAAACTGTTGCATGTTCACACATTGACACTTACCGAGAAACTCAATACGATGTGAGGTGCAAAAATTATGAAGATGATCGTACCATGTCTATGGAATAACAATCTGTTACTTGATTTGAAACATTAGGTAACGACTCACAGCAAATAAACTTGCTCAATGTGAATTTCAGTAAATTTTTTATCAAATTTGCCAGTACATGTCGCTTTTATATCAATTCCAAAGTGAGTGAAAATGGCAAAATCATTCCTTCATTCATTATCCTTGTGATTTGTTCAGGCCGACCAATGCACTGTTTGTTAACATTTTAATTTTATGTATGGATAGTTGAGACGTCATGTTTACTAGTGATGTTCCCATAATGAAAAAGCTTATCGGACCGATTTCCGATAACTGGAGGCACAATCGGCCGATTTCCGATGTTTATATATATTGTGCGTTTGTTCCTATAATGAACTTATATACACACAATGCACTCCATATCCCGCATAGTTTCAAAGCCAAATACATCAAAGAAATATATACACACTGTCGTGACAGTATTTCTGCCGACGTCGGTTTGATGTATACTAGTACCGGTAGTTGTTTTGACAAAGAGATCAAAGGTGCCGACTCAGAGTAACGTTATGACCATGTGTGGAACACTTGCATGCGGAGTAAAAGTCTTGATTGAATACTTGTAAGTTGCAACAATGTATGGAATGGCGATGATTATTAACTAAATTTTGATTGATGGATAATAATTGCTGTCATATTTGTCTGAGATTTCCCAAGTTTCCATTGGTCACACCTTTTATCTTTTAACAACTCGGAAGCTTTTATAGTTCCGCCTGCTCAATTTTTGTTTCGCAAGTTCAACGTGGAGCTAAGCGTATTTCATAGCATACGTTGTACAGACGAAAAAGCTAATTATGCCCCTACTAACGTTGATCGTTATTGAATACAGTTCTGATAACAACTGTATTAATTCATTCAGTGTGTGCTTCAAGTTATTGACATAGCATGTGACGTCACATGAGTCATGACACGTGCTCTAGATGAAGCCTCACTGTAATCAGGTCAGCTTTTTAATTAAAGCTTTCTTTGAATCTATTTCGTGTCAACGCGATTGAACCAATAACTTCATATTACACGGGATGTCGGGCATGTGTATTGCCATTCTTATAATATATCATCATATCAGACTGCTTTGATGATGCCAATGGCTTCTTTTTAGGCTGTTACAACTGCGTTTTACATTCAATACTACAGTTGTATTGCGTATGTTTATTAAAGCGTGCACATTGCGCTTAGATACTAGAACGTTTTTATTTATTTTGACAATCGGTAAAAGCCGATGTTCAACTGCGAGGTACGATTAATTTCCGATTTCACTAATGTTTACTAGTACATCACTACGTCTACATGTAGGGTGTTTTGCCAATTTGTAATGTTTACAAAATTGTCAGAATATTTGGACAGTAAATTCTTCAAATGGGAGTAATAAAATATCAGTTTGAAATAGGGAAACATGCATGAAATATGTCTTTAAAGTAACAAACATGATATTAAAGTGACATTCTTACCTCTCCATCACAGATCGGTTTCGTTTGCAGTTAGCACTGTTTTGCAAAATCAAAACATCGAATGGATTGACATTTGCTTGTGGGCGTTCTGAGTCTTTAGGAGAATTGTTCTGTCGTTTTTCATGTAATGTCCGTTTGTTATATTTCTGAAGTAACGATTTCGGTGTGTGTGGTGTGTTATCGAACAGTTTCAACGCACGTAGTCGGCGATGCGGTGGATACACGGAATAAGGTGACGCGGGCACAGGTGGAACTCGTGGTTCCTCGTCATCTGTGTAAGAATCCTGTAAATTGAATGGAATAGGTGACATCTGATCATGTTTAACACGCCGCCTAAGAAACCTAGGCGTTAAGTCCGTATCTGGGGTAGGTAAATCCAGTTCTAAAAAATCCGATTGTTCAGCACTTTCCAACGAATCGTCCATCGAAACATCATGGCAGCCACTTTGCTCGCCGTCGGAATCATTGAGTTTAGAAATCCGTCTGTCCTCCTTCTTGAGCCCAGATCTTCGCTTGCACGAAGATCTTAGCTGACAATACGACATCTTGATAATAATTCCGAACAATTTTGAGAACAGTAACTCACAACAACAATCACAAAACTGAGATGAGTTCACTCAAACACAACATGAGTATACGCCCGCTCTGGCCTTGCATTTTGATATTTGGCGGGGTGGCCCTCACGTGATATAGATCAGCCAATCAGATTTCGCTTTGTGTTTTGATAAGCACTACTCGATAAGCGGTACTTTGCAGGTTGCTGACGTCACAGCTTGTTTGTGAAGCAGGTTCTTGTCACGTGACCGTCTATAATTAGCGAATCAGTGCATGGCATCTTTATGACAGGTGATTACGATAGAAATACGGGAGTTACGCATAAATGTGAAATTCGACGTATTGGAGTAAATAACTAGCAAATTTTCTCACTGAACGATTTCTTTGATAACTTGATTTTGCATTACAATGGGAGTTTCTTGAAATCTCACTAATTCGTTCCGGAGGCAATATCATGATTAAGTCGTTTCATTGATTTTACTAATTTTGATACTAATGTTTGTTTCAACAATAGAGTTTACTCTCATTATGAGCTCAGGGATTATATTGGAAACATTAAGGGGGAGGTCAAGTGACCAATTTTGAATGGGGATTTCCATGCAAATCTCCCTAGCAAAAGTTATATATGAAGCAGTTGTCTGTGAACTAAAGCAACCACATCATTAAACAGACATAACATTTAACTGGCGGCTGGGCTTGGCAAATAGGCAATTTTTGCTATAAATTTATTTTTCAGAATTTTTTCTGGAATTACAACACTTGACCTAATTTTAAAAAATGAATAAAAAAAATAAAAAATCAATAAATCAATATTCTAATGGAACAAATTCCAAGTCGACCAGCCAGATAAATGTGTATTGTTTTCAATACCATACAAAGTCACACCCAGACATATTAATTTGCAACTCTGTAACTTTTGCTGCTGAGATTTGCACGCAAATGCCCATTCAAGATTGCTCACTTGACCTTCTCATTAAATCAGTCAGTCAGTCAGTCAGGGGCCAACATCTGATATTTCTTTCCTAGTTTAACGAAATCTCAAAAGAATCTACATAGCTGTCCTATTGTGATAGCCTGGTCTAGATAATATTCTCTATAGCCATAATTTACATAGATGATATATTTTTAAAAAGATGAGTTCGTCATTGTATCGAGTGGGTGTTTTACCAATAGTAGGCCTAATCAATAGACTGGTGAGTCGAAAATGTGAACAAATTATGTAGACAGGTGAGTCGAAAACATGAACAAATTATATATGATGCCGGTACGGTTTAAATCCCGAATTTATGCTATGAATTCGAAGTGTATTAATATTTAAAATTGAGTAAATATATCTCCTTTATAATTTTTATATTTTAAATTGGATATATATATATGTATACCATACAGGTACCGTATATAAGTATCAAGGTATTAGGCACCTTTACACGCAAGCACAACAATGTGGCATTGTATTAATCATCACAATTATTTCAATGAGCGAGCCAAAGGAATGTTGAAATAATGTAGCCTTGTTATTATAATAATCTTCATATTTTCGAATAAATTACAGGTGATTATATCACTATAAAAATATCACATTCAGAGAATATATTCGCCGACGTTTTCAAAGGCTTGTTTTGCGATTGCAGTATTGTTAACAGGTGCGACCAACAATTGTACGAATTCAAGCCGATTTACCTTTAATTACCGGTACCCAGACCGCTAGGTAACACCTTCAGTCCCTTTCATCTGCAAATTGCCATTGGTTTTTCATAAAAGTTTCGATTTGTCGGCGGGTGTGCAAAGGATCTTTTTACAAATCGTGTTGGTATAAAACAGAATATGTGAAAAAATATATAGAGATGAAAGTTTAGTAATTGAGATAAGAACAGAAACTGTCCACTCAAGTCAGTAATGTTTTCATCAAAGGCCGACCGCACCCGGGGGTCACATGCCACTGGGGTACCTTTTTGAACTTATTTTTATTGTGTGCAAATATATTGTGCATATCTTGGCGTTAACCGTACGTGATATGTAAGAGGACACGCAGTCAGGAACTATGATGTGTGATTCGTCTCATAAAACCCCACAAACTGTCGCGAATGTTTCGTAATTTCATCGTGAATGCAACCGTGCGTGGGAAATGAAAAATCCGGCAGGGCAATTGCGTAAACGAAACTTGATAATATTATCAACGGACCCCAAAATCAATTCCGAGGGTGAGACGATCATGCATGTAATCACTCTATATTCTTTCAAGAGCAAATTTTAACTTCATGGTAACGTCTTGAAGTATAGATTTTTGTGTATATATATAGTATATATAAAAAATGCTATCCATTAAGTGTAGATATAGTATGCTGTACGAATGTATGTGCATGGTTATGGGAAATTTGAATTTAATTATCAATCAGATAATATACAAAAATGCATATAGATGGAAACTTCCCCTCCCCGTTTATACATTCAACATGTTGTTCGTATACATCAGTATATAGGCACAGCTAAGGCATATGAATGCATTCGGGGGGGGACAGGCAACTATATGCATGCAGGCACGCATTTGTGCAGGTGCATGCATACGCCATATATGATGCATATTATATGCCTATAATTGTGTCTAAATCGACCATATTCGTGTCATATTAATTAATGTAAGATATATGTACAACTGCGTTTAATCTTGTCGTATAATAAATGTCATCCATTAAGATTACATTAAGCAATATATAATTCAAGGCACAAATCAACATTTATGTGCATGCATAATGATTAATTACCGGTACATATGGACTAAGTTATCTATTTAACATTGTTTTATTCTCTCAAAATTGCTATCAATACAGATTCATCCTATGATAATAAAAGTCATTAATTTAAAACCATACATATGTACGTGTTATTAATTAGGTTATGGAGTGTATTCCATTAACAGTTAGGGTTCTGTGTTATCACCTGCTCTCTGTGGACGGCGAGATGAAGATGACATGGAGCTTGTTAGCACCTTTAATCAACGCCTGACACATTTATGTGGGGTTGCGGTATAGAGCATGAGCGCAAAGTCGACGTTTTCATCACCGCTATTCGTGATTAGCATGCTAGGCCTCGCGCCCCGTGTGTTTTCACCACCTAATCCATATCCCCGGTGCTGAAGTTAGCGACTTAAAAACATTCCTGGCATGGGGTACGAAATTTGTCGATCTTCAAGCGTTTTAGCATGTTGTCCAGAGAGTGAAACTGTGCAAATAATCACACCAACATGCCGCGTGCCCGGCAAGTGCTGCGAATGTTTTTAATATTCAAAACATAAAATAAATACACTAACAATATGGTTGGTATTTCAAACTGTCCGTTTGGCGGTCATTATCAAATGCAACAATTCCAATGTTCGCAACCAGTGCACGCATAAGCTATATTTGATTCGAGTCGAGGAACCTATACCGTTAAAGCTCAGACTGGAGTTATAAGATATCAATTTTTATGAAATCGGTTATTTTTCACAACCTAGAATATTTGGCGGCCTAGCAAATATTCGACGAGCCGACCGACATACTCTCGATACCAAATTGCATTAAACAAAATGTTGATATACAACCCATTTTGGAAAAGTGTATAATAGAGTTGAGTGGTCAGCATTATTTTTTGGTAATTAATCAATTCTCATAACTATATATAACGCGTCTTTTGAAGACATGTTTTTGTTTTTGGAATCTGATGATACGGGGACTATCGAATCGGATTGTGTATTTTTGGAGAAAGAAGCAACACATATAATTATAACGATCACTTTTCTTATAAATGCCAACGTATATATCCATGCAAATAGGTTCATATTGTACATAAATATTCACACATATAGGTTCATATTGTACATAAATATTCACACATATAGGTTCATATTGGACATACATATTTACATTGGTTCAAATGGACTTATTTGATTCTGAAATAAGCCCATAGTGAACTTAACCAAAAAAACGTACCTGACATCTTCGTACACCAAGGTAAAACGATTAACCCATGACGGGTGAAATATTTCCCCATTGCACCGGAGACATGTATATAATATGTATACCCTAACATAATATTTATATTATCTTCTGTAAATAACTCTTTGTAATTCTCTATATATTCATATGAATTCGAGAATAAATCATCATCCACCAGTTTACGGTTGAATGGCGCGGGCCGCAGTCGAAACACATTAGGCATATATATATATATATATATATATAATATATATATATAGAAATACATTCATGTTTCACTATACAGGGTATTTTTCTTTTATTGTTCTGTGTAGGACACTCTAAAAAAACCCACCAATTTGAAGGCTGATAAGACAGGTCGATAAATACATGAATTACCTATATTCAGACCTAATTAAAAATAGAAAGTAACAAACTCTTCCCACAGTCAGCATAGTATTATGCTTGTTTCAATTTTTCACAAAGTGAAATAAACGCTCTTTATTTTTACCAAATCAGGAATAGATTAGCAATGAGCGCTCTTTATTAGTCCATGCAGAAATGTTAAGGCTGATTGGTCTTCAGTTCTTATATAAAGCTTACTCATAATAAATTACACACAAATAACGGCATACCCGTAAACGTATAGCCTATATGTGGAAAAGAGTTGGTCTCTGTCAAACGATACTATAATTTTGACCAGCTTTTACCATTCAAGGATTTGCGTAGGCGTAATCAATATGTACTGATATGTATGTGTGGTCATATTGCCCAACCTAGTTACCACTCGGTGAGAAAATAAAATATTCAAGAACGGCTATGATCATCCATCAATGGCTCGTGTCATAATTCGAAACTACCGAGAAGATAAATGGGAAAGGTCAAAGCTAATTTATGGCATGTCGCATACAATGGGCTTCACCGGAGTCTAGTCGATGGATGGACGATAGTCCCCCATTTACATGCATTAGTTTCACTGTTACATATCAGATAAGTCAATGGCGCAATGATGATCACCGTTAACCTATCATTATCTATAAGTTTAATGTGGCATATTGGTTTTTGACATCGGAAATAAATCTTGCCAAGCTTGCAGTATTTCTTTCAAATTTTGACGATTAAGCTGCCTTAATTGCGTAAATGTGTTTCGAGTACTGACATTATCATCATCGAGGCAAAGTGTCAGCATTGAGCCCCAAGGAGGAGATTAGAATGGTGACAGTGACCTGACTGGAACTCTGAATATCAGCGATGTACAGAATGATCAATTGTGCTATAAACCATATGAGCACTAAATAATGCAATAAGTTTATTTTCAAAACCTTAAATATATATCTCTTCCCGACAGCACGTCCAACAATGCACGTTTAAACTATTATTGCAATAACACACATACTATAATTATCTTGTAACCGGTGTTGCACACATTACACTTTTTAAAAAGTATTTAAAAAAAAAATAGATTTCTTATAACAAACATGTTGCAATGTTATAACAAAATAGCCATATATTTTCTGTCCCGGTTGATAGAAAGTAATTAAACAAAAATGTTATACGTAGTAACATGGATATTATACCTAGTATTTTATATGGTCGAAAGAATTGTAGCACCGCACCCACCCAAACAGTGACATGGTTGTGTGTCTCCGTTTGGTCCAAGTCAACAATGTTTAGACAAAATATTAGTTGGAAAATTAATCTATCAGAACAATTTCAACTATCAGAACCCTCCCTCTCCCCATGAATGTTTTACCGACAACAGGGCGTCTTCTGTGAAAACCTGAACGTTTGCCCTTACGTAAAATGGCCATATATAGGTTGTGTCAGACGCAATTGCCTATAGGTGAACGTCGTAAAGGAAGGACATTTTGACCGGCGCATCCACATCAAGGGGAAAGTCATCAAATTCATAAATAATTTCTGTCGTAACAATGACCCCTACGAGCCAGTGAGAAACACGTCGACATTCACCAAAAGGTGAATGTATGAGTTCACAATTTTGGTTTCGAAATTCATATCTCGAGGCGGATATGACAGTTCGCGGTGTATATATTTCATATTCGAACTGTTGCTCGTTTGTATTATTCAGTGTCAATTCAGTGCAGTTGGTGCATGTGCATATGCAATATATGCTTATATGGGTTATATAATTGCACATTATATATCCATGCGACGAAAGTAAGCATATGCATGCATCGAAAACAACCAAGGGCATTTAAGGGACGTGCAACTTGTAGTAAAGGGGTTACTTTTCGACATGGGTTAACTTTCCATATATACCTTGGATCATATATATATACAATGGCACGTTCCCCCTCTGTATTGGACGGGTTTTCGGGGATTCTAATATATAAACGCGTTTTTATAAATGTGTCGAAAAAGAAACGCCATATTTAAAATTTCACTTGATCCTACGTGATTATATAGACTTTCGTGGTATTAATCTTATGCCCTTCCATCTGAGCCACCTGTAGCCGACCACCGGTCCTGATCAGCTTGGATTACAAAACAATAGTTTAGAGCACTGGTCATAATGTTTTCTCACTAAGATTATGATTAGCAAAGATTATAGAAACAATGAAGAACAGAAAACCTCTCCTTTAGAGACCCACTGTTTTCACATTAAGAGGATCTGCATCAAAGGATAAATATAAGCCTATTGGTTTCACGGAATCATGAGGTAGATTATAAGGATATGTCCCCCAGCACCGGTCATACCGGTCATACATTGTTCTTTTTATGCAACCCTTTGTTTAAAAAATCATATTTACAAGAATGTGTTTTCATAATTTATGCCCTACGGCAATTATATTCGAAACTAAATATGAAACCGACCACTAATTCACAAGGTTAATTTGAGTTGAAATTAATAATTCCGGGGGCATGTTCGCAAAATATGTAGAGTAAATAAACCATTAATTTTCTTTCTCATTAACCCAGTTTACGTAATATGGATTACAACCACACGGTACACCTGCAGGCAATAGTTCGATCTCCAACTGCCCGTATAGAATTTAGCAAACTTTCAACCAAAGTCCAAGACGTTACCCCCAGTTTATTCAGTTTATGTATATTTAGTATGTCTGCGACCAAATTTACGAAAGAACAAAACAACACAAATAAAAACAAACAAAAAACAAAACAATATATATATAGAATGAAACCTAAAAGTTGGTCACATATTTTGAGTACGATATTAAAAAATATACATACGTTGGTATATAGTATGTGTGTCAATAATATTCAATCTAATATTATGAAATTTCATTCCTCGTGAAACAAATAAAACACCAAAATAGACAGGACAAATTCAAGTGCCACACCCTCTAATCCCCGTTATCACCGCAGTCACAGCCATGTGCACCCACAGCGTGCGTCCACTCCTCCGTCCCAGGGGGTCGTGGAGGGAACAAGAGCAGACAGACGAGCCAACACTAAGCAGAAGTATCGTCGGCCCCAGGGGGTCGAGCAGAGGTCACGCCAATGAAACGGGTGGCAGAAGGTCTGGCAATGCCAGAACACGGGATTTCGCATATTAGTTGTGATCTTGACATGAATAGTAATGTCACGTAGCTTGAACTCAGCGTGAAGTGCCACAGATTATAAGATCATAATGCTGGTATGGTTAAAATTCAGTGTTTTTTTGGGAACCTGGACATGAACTAGTTGAAAAACACATGTTTAAACTAACTAGTTGAAATCTACTAACATATTTATAGTTTTATATTCGGAAGTATCAGTTTGATTTCCGAAATCTCAATTTGATGGACAAGTCTGTGTTGCTAGTAGCATGCAACGCAATTATTTACAACATATTTATAAACCTTTGCCATTGTGGTTTAGTAGATTATCATGATGACATTGAAGTCACATCTGCAACCATACTGATTATAGAGATAATTTAACACCTAATCCGAAAACTAAGATGTTAAGATCGGTAAAACGATCATACAATTAAGCATTGTTCACATTGCAAGTCATTTGCTTGCAAGAAGGTGTCCATCTGTATACTTTCTTTCCACTTTACCATGCAAACACTATCATCCGCATAACAATTTATGATGTCGACTTGATAACAAAATTTATCGACCCATTTGACCATCTCGAGATGTCCATCAAATTTCTCATCTGAAGATCTTCATCCGGACAAAATGTCAAGAGGCTCTCGGCGATGACAGAAACCTGTTGAAATTAATGTAAAACGTCACGGTTATTGGTTTTACTTCTGCATTCCTCAAAACTGCTCCTCCTACCACCATGACGACCCCTGACCAAGTCGTCCTATATCCCTTTACCAAACAGAACGGCCCTGTGCCAATGCATTCTCTTATATATGCGAGTCGACCATAGGTCGCCTCGCATATATAAGAGAATGCATTGGCTTAACACATTAAAAATTATAAAATTGTTAAAGAATGTAAGAAAAAATGGTAAAAAGTGTTAAAAAAAGATTTGTTTAGGCCAATGCATTCTCTTATATATGCGAGGCGACCTATGGTCGACTCGCATATATAAGAGAATGCATTGGCACAGGGCATAACTGTAACCATCACAATGTGGTCAATGAGCCGGTTCCAATGATATCCATATTTGTATGGTTTTATTGAGACAGACCCAAGATAATTTAGGCTGTTGCAGCTTTATTTGGCCGGTTTGTTGGGTAAAGGGATATATGGTGCTAGTGGGTCCTGCTGAATTGCTATGATGCTGGTGGGGCAATGTGATGCTTCTAAGAAAAATAATTCTTTTCTAAAGTTGTCATTTTCGCAGAGTTTACTAAGACGAGCGAGTTGAGAGAAAAACATTGCCTGAAAGAAACATTAATTAAGAACACAAATATTTAATAAATATTTTAATAATGGCTGTGTCAGTGTCACCAAATCCACCCTCAAGGAAGTTAGGAACCTCATTCTGCTTTGGCCACAACTACTATATATGGGAGACCTAGGATCAGATTGAAGTTTCCCAGTTGAAGTTGGTGATGTTCACGGATTAGTGTATTTTATCTTCTGAAAAATAGGGTAAAACGAAACTGAACAGAAGGGAAAATGTAACTAAAAACAATGTTAATTTGAGACTATAAATGATTCCCACGAGATGAGTCATAAGCAGAATGAGGTTCACAAGAGGGTGATTTTAGTTATGCATAGCCCACTGTGCCGGGTAACATCACTAAATTCACCCTCTGGGGACCTCCGTCTGCAAAAAAAAAGAAACAGAAATGTTGATCATCGTCGCATTATAACAGCCAACGCGGCCATTATTAAAATATTGTTAAAATTATAATGTTCTTGAATGCTCAAAAGGGGTCTTTATCTAAATCCGGCCATTTATGGGACCATCTACTTTTATATATTCTCAACAGAATATATGCAACAAATGAATTAAAGTGATGTGAAACACTCCGGTAGGGTGATCAAATAGAAATGGAGAATAATCCTGCTCAAAGTAGTAATTTTTACGAATATTAACCGAAATATATTAGTTAAATGCAATGACTCTCGATGGCGAAATCATTTGCGTTAGTTTATCGCCGATTGTTGCCTCCCGAATCGAGATGTAAATATTTACAATTATGCGTAGTTCAGACGATGATATCTATATATGGAGTAGTATGGTGGCTTTCTTTGAGATTTTCGGCGATGTTATATATATAGTAGAATGATACATTCCCTCAGTTGGCATAGCACCTGAGTACTAACTTGTCAGTTTCACGCACCCGAACAAGTCCATAAAATGTCTTTAATTTATGACTCGAGTAATATATTAATTTTCATTATAATTACCATGTTGTTTGCATCGTTCATAGAGCACATGAGCGTATTTTGCACTAATTCGTGGCTCAGATTAATACCTTTGTTGCATATACTATGTTGAGTATAACAGTAGATGGTCCCATATCTACATGACCGGATAGTGTTTATTACCCCTTTAATGCGGATAATTTATGTTTACGCCACCAACAGCATAGCTAAATCAGAAGGACCCACCAGTTCATATAGCACATGTACAGCAGGAACACTTATCCAGAGGTGAACCTTTTGAAACTAATGTAAAACGTCACGTTTATCTGTTTTACAGCATTCCTCAAACTAAATCGTTGTACCATCATCATATGTTTTCGCTTCTGTCATTTCGATGTGAAATAAAATATTAATATAGAAAACAAATTCCGTTCTTGGACCAGAGTGACCCTGCCTCGCATGAGCACAGCTGCCCGATGACTGATTCTGATTATCATGACATCTTGTTTGTCTGACGCTCTCCTTGTGATAAGAAGCAGGGAAAGCATTGTTTGGAATAAACACCATGGCAGGCTTGTAAACAAGGTGTTCGTAGATATCACCCAAACCGGATAAAACATCGATAATATTTCAGTTTAACTTCTGCTTGAGCAGATTAGAAATTATTCGCGCGATATCATAATAGTCTGAGAGATGTGATGAATAGACACTGGTGATCTGTTGGTGTGACAGCTCTGATAAGATGACCCCATGTCAAAAGAAACATTCATAATACACAGATTTGACACATGATTTGTTTTACAGTTTCTCTGCATGGACAGCAGACTTTATACTCATATTTCATTTCGAACAATTAGGCAGGCCAAACTAATGCCACGATATATTCAACCTCAAGTCACAATATATTTGTAAACAATTGGGTATATGCATTCAACATTTCCTCGTGAAAATAGGTTCACATTGGACTAAATATTCACATAGGTTCATATTGGACTTATGTGATTATGAAATGACCCATAGTAGACGTATGTGATATCCGTTATTACGTTTTATGGCGCGGGCCACAATGAAAACACACTATAAAGAGCATGCATCTGGTTGGTCGATTTAGGTTCACATAGATATAATATATAATAATAGTGTACATAATTCAAAAATAATGCCGATATGGGTTTATTTGTGTTTTTTTTTAAATAAGTGCAATTATGAGCTTATTTTCAGGAGAACAGGTTGAAACATTTGGGCCTATAATATTATATGGCATTTACAATAATACATGTATATGAAATATTGAGTGGTGTATAGGTTCGTTTGCCTATGATATCTGCAATCGGCGTATTTATTTTAAGGTGTATGTAATGGGATGTATTTTTTTTATTTTTTTTTCAAATATGAATTATCACATCAAGAGTTTTCAAAACACGCATATGCTCAATTTGCGTCTATGTTGTCTTTTGTCCACCATCATAACGTTGTAGGTTGTAAAGCATGTGTTCCGATCCATTTGTTATTGTCTTATTACAATAAAATATGTTTAAATAAAGACAAACGCCTCCATGTGGCATAGCCGTCTCGAATACGACTGACTATCGTTTGTGGCAAACCACATAATGATGTGGTCAACCACATGGCCCGCCTGAAATATCAACAACTTCGTCCCACCACTTCCACAAATATTTCAACACTCAGGCTCAAATGGACCAAGCGCCACCATACGAACAACTTGCAAAGATCATGTTTACATTGAACTCATAAAAAGCCTCACACACAACACAGGGAGATCGAAATCACTTCATAGGGATTACGAACCGAAGTCAAATGGTCACATAACTATAGAAACTAATGGCATATGACAACACGCGTATTGCTTTTATGGTCCGCCAAATGAGTTCTAAACGTGATGAAAGTACCAAAAGAGTGTTTTAATTTGAAAAGCCTTCAAGCCGTTTCGTGAAATTTGAAAATAAAATTTCTTTGGAAACTCTGATAAATAAATAAACAACCGGAGAAATTGCGTAACTAAAATTCAATAAAATTCAGGGTATGCTCGTGTCAACAGTCATTTCTCTGATCTCCACATATCAAATTTCGTGTTCGTTTTGTGTCATAGAAGGCTACCGTGTAATTATTTCTAAGTCAGTCGATGTCATTTTAACAGTGACAGCATTTTCAATCAATTTACTTTGAATGTTATAATGCGTTATTATGAGTGACCAGACTGACCTATACATCCAGGTGGGTCCCGGGGACACATCATCAACAGGGAGGGGCTGTCATCGGTGTCACGGGTTCAAAATCCGTAACTCGATCGGGTGTAATTATATTAGTTATATACACCCCGATTGTCTTTGTAATTGTCATGCTTGCTGCCGATAGCAACATGTGCTCTTAATTATCTTTTCTTTATAGTGAAGTCTAAAATCTTTGGACTGGCTGAAAAGTTCAAAATAACTTAAACTAATTGAATACACAAATGGTAATTGCTTGCAAATAATTTACTCAACTGATGTCTCGTTTAGTGCATATGGGCACAATTTCAACCCATGGCTGTATACATAGTCGGTTTAATGCGAAATTATTTCGAAATTCATTTTACAGATAACAAGCAGCGAAAATAGAATATTATTTCCGATAAGTTTATAGAACATATCGCGGAACCCCTACCATCATTGGGAAATTGTTAGGCGACGACTATACTCCCTTTTATAGTTCCTGGCTGCAACGATAGGAGACGAATCTCCCCTTTAATTATCATTTCCCCCAACTTCTCTGTTGTAAATTATCTTTGCGATTATCGGCGGACCGATCTCCTCCCAAACACATATATGTACCTTTATATATTTTGTATTGTCATATACATTCATGTTTATTATGTGTAGACTGTATATTGTGTTGGTAGTAGACAGACCCAACTGTATGTTGAACAGTTAAGAATTCACAACTGAAATCTCCAAAATAAACAAACAAACAGATCATACAAAGCAATGAAAATAGCACGAAACAAATATTTGTAAGAATGTCTTTAACATGTACCGCTATCAGGCAACAAAATAGGTTTTATAGAGGCTATCATCTGACGCTTACGAGGTTATAAAAGTCAGAACCAAGTTAAACTGCCTCTTATATATAAGTCGATATATGTAAATCTGCCATGAATGTGTTCATATAAAGGTTCCATCTGACATCTGAAAACGTACACATGGTACACAGTTTTATTGTTTCAAATAGGACATGACATCTTTATTGCAACATAAATAAGTCTATATCATATTCATATACGACGGCTCTTTAATGCGTAACTCTACCAGACAACGACATCATAAACGCTCTTCGTGATCACTTGAGTGTTTTCAAGGACGTGAAAACTATATATAGGCATAATTTTTTTATTTTTTTTGCAAGTTGAAGGTTGAACACTTTCTCAAGCAACACAGGGAGATGTTGCCACGGTAGTCAATAGACGCCATTACCATTACACACTCTGAAATATTCATGTTAACAATTCCTTATTATTTCCATTTCCAGTTTATGTATTTTTATGTAACAATTATATATCTGGCGGATAACTAAATAATGTTTAAACTAAATGTGGGGGTCCCATTTCAGAAAGAGGAGGTTCGGGAGGTCTTTCTGAGGCAATACTTTGAATTAGCTTTTTTTGTAGTTTTCATTATATATACCTATGGATTCTATCATTTTTGTGAATAAAGTATATTGGTGCATGCAATAAGTGTCATAATAATAGAGCACCGGGTCCGGTCAACAGGAAAACCTGTATAAGACCAGACCAAAAAAAAACCAATAGTCTAATTTCAACCCACGTGATCAAGTGCAACAATGAAAGTAGAAAAATAAAATGGAATCTATCTTTGAAAATTATTCAATTGAAATGCATGGTGCAGTTTTAGACACAATGGTGGACGCATATCAAGTGTATCGATATTGACCTAGACGGATGAGACAAATTGTGGGAAGGTTGTGTGGTACCCCCCCCCCCCCCCACCTTATTCCCCCACGCTTCACATTTCTGGGACCGCAGATTCGATCACATGGGCACGACGGGGCAACAACTTATCAACAGGGAGTCAAGGAACCCAAATGGCCTTGAAATCTACCCAATTTTGTCGTATTAACTGTGGTGCGAAAAACAATGATTCACGTCATCGAGTTTGATCGGACAATTGACGCGATGGCATAGTTGTGTTTTAATGACAACGACGAAATCATTTAGTTCCATGAAAATCTTCATAAGGGGTCGTCTGTTCTCGTCAAGAGCCATAAAAGTGTCCACTGCAGGGGTCCCCAGCCCTCATGCTGTGATCGTGTCAGAGTTAGGTGGGTGAGAATTGTCTCCTAGCGAATAAAAAAGTGTCATTCCCCAAGTGGGATAATCTTGTTACGCTGACAGGTTTTAGATGGGGATAACTACAATATAACACATCTGGCATTGATTAGATGGGTCGCTGGTTTCTATGGAAGTGGCACTGCACTTGTTAGAAAAATACAACATATATCATGGCGATAGGTACACAGGCCATGGGGCGCGCAGCAATTGATCCCTTGCTTATTGTATTGGGAATTGGCGCCATGCAGGGCGAAAAGATGAACCTTGGTCCGTTATGTGAGCAGCTCGATTGTTGCACAATGAAAAAAAATGATAAAAACCTCTTTATTTTTGACATTGACTTCAAGTCTAGACTTCAGCGGCTTCGTATTGAATTTTGAAATATCATTTTGAAACCATTATCTCCATTGCGTTCAGTGGCGCATATTCTTCATACCTTAAGTTAATCTTAGTAAATACGATATTCAGTGATCCAGATAGGCTGACAAATATGTATTAATATGTATATATGAACAATATATATGCATCGAAAAAACTTATTGGAGTAATCGAAATTATCGCTATCATGCATGGAAATAATAATGGTCTGCACGTTTATACTATGTATGCAAGGGGGCGGACGTAAATAAGGGCAACGGGGACATGCACAGCCCCCAGATAAGTCACATTGTTAGTCAGAGGTACATGTATTGCCATAAATGACGAAACGGCAACATTTTTGGTACTCATACATCATTTAACCCTTTACCCAACAGAACGGCCCTGTGCCAATGCATTCTCTTATATATGCGAGTCGACCATAGGTCGCCTCGCATATATAAGAGAATGCATTGGCTTAACACATATTAAAAATGATAAAATTGTCAAAGAATGTAGAAAAAGATTATAAAAAATGTTAAAGAATGTAAGAAAACATTATAAAATTGTTAAAGAATGTAAGAAAAAGTGTTAAAAAAGATTTTGTTTAGGCCAATACATTCTCTTATATATGCGAGGCGACCTATGGTCGACTCGCATATATAAGATAATGCATTGGCACAGGGCATAACTGTAACTATCACAATGTGGTCAATGAACCGGTTCCAATGATATCCATATGTGTATGGTGTTATTGAGACAGACCGAAGATATTTTAGGCTCTTGAAGCTTTATTTGGGCGTTTTTGGCCGCTTTGTTGGGTAAAGGGTTAAAGCACTTTCCAGGACAAAGTTCATAATTATTTAGCTACTGCATGGACTTGATATGCTATTATCTTACGACAATAAACAATGCTGATCTGCCGATATATGAATTGTGCACCCCAGGTGGATGACAGGAGATGCATTGCCCACCCTCCTTGCTCCAGTCGACTGCGATATATTATGTAAACATAATTATCCATAAATTCATAAATTGAGTTGTCATAAACTCATGCACATTTTGAATTTTAACAACATAAAACCTATAGTACATGCAACTATATGAATAACGGAAAGTGCCAGCAATCGGGACATTTCATTAGCTTTGATGGTACATTTCGGCGTTTATCGTCGTTTAAGGCTCAAGGCCATATCGCGACATTGTCAGTTTTACCGATGGAGGAAATACCACATGCACATATGGTTAATTTAACCGGGAAACCACTCCACTGCATGTATAAATCACCGGACCCCCCCCAACCGCAAAGCAACTGGCAACCAGATACACGAACCGGGTTGTCTTCTTTGTGCGTGGATCACCATCCCGCCATTATCGGGATTAGAACCAGCTTCGCCATTGCTGGACGTTTATGTTAAGCTAAATAGGCCTAATGCGCCATGAACCTTACCAACTGAGCCGCTGGGAAACCGATATACACACATAAATGAAGACTTCGTTGTATGTTCTATATGTTTACCTTACTGAGTTCATACTAAATACATGTCATATCATTTAATGTTACATCTTTTCTCCGAATTCACCTTTACTGCTCAACCCCCCCCCCCCCCTTCCCCCACACACCACCTGAAACGTCCATTATTCATATGACCTAGACAGACAGGCCTATAGGTCGGTGTTTGCACTTGAGCACTTTTGTGTTGGTCACGTTATGTAATGTTTTGTTATTTTCTGTCGATGGGTCAGGGCTTATATAGGCTTGCCTGTTGCCTGGACCTGGTGCTATATGTCAATGTACATCTTGCATAATAAACTATATAAAAAAAACGTCATTCCTAAAAAAAAAACACCACCGGATCACTGAGTTTCCTTTGTTGTTGGAAAAGGCACAGTCTGATTATCGATCTCCATATCCAGCTTTAAGAGCCAATTGTATCTTTTTTCAAATAGATAACAAAAAGTTTTGTCCGAAAAACTGTATTGGTAAGTATCACAACTAAACAAACACAATGGATGCATGCAGACAATACTTTGGCAGTTTGTTCTTTTCGGCTAGCCAGACGCATCTTCTATGGGACAGACAGTTACAGTCAGACAGAAAAGGCCGAAAACCAGCCACCATTATCTAACGTGTTTAGACAACATCTGTCACTCTTTTCTTAAGGCGATTTTTCTCATAAAAAACAAAATTGTTCCTTAGAAGTCGAAGTGTCCTGACCATCTATGTCGTGACAGATGGTGAATGGTCGTGTTATCGTTATAATATATATCTCTCATAGAGACAAGATCACAGTAGTTAGAAGAGTTTGTTGTATAACATCGCAGGACGCCCAATCTCACCTACCCGAAGTAAATGGTGCGAAGAATAAATTAAATCCATTTCTGAGTGTTTTCAACAATCAAGGATGCCGCTGTATTGCTTGTTTGTTTGTCCACCCGGCTCTTAAATTCCTATATATCATAATTTGAGTCAGATCAAAGCATCTTGTTTAAAGTTTACGAGCACTGTCCTAATCTATTCACGATTTGATAACAGTTTTGTCCTTTGTAGAAGAGGCCAGAGCACTAATTATGTAACTAGGAATCGAACACAATTAATCGTGTGTGGCGATGAAAGGAGGACCCTCTGATCGTTTGTAGCGAACAATGAACATTTAAACTTCAATGATGGTTTTGGTTTCGAACAACGAGTAGACAACATTTATCCAGGTAATCCGCGCGGATGATAGGGCAATCTGTAGTATAGAAGCATGTTCTGGTTATTGAGAGCGATTCGCGTCAAAATTAAGTGAAGGTAGAGTTATATATCAGCACATTTCTGTTATTTGGTTCTCATTGTGTATTCAATCCATGTCGCTACGTGTACAAACGTTATCTTAAAAAATGCTTTATATCTATCCGACATCACTTAACACCAGAATGACAAATTCTGAATTGGTGCTTCCATGTGAATATCTGGAGCAAAATTTAAACATATCTGAATGGCACGGACGATATATTTAGTGATGATTATAAATATTCAACTTAGAATTTCTCACTGATCCCACCCCTACCCCAAATGAACCAGATCGATATATCCGAAATCGGTAAATTTAATATGCATCACACCATATAGGTTGGAATTTTCGAATTATTGGCGCATCAAACTTTCCAACAGTCGGAAAGTGATTCGCGTCAGTTTTGTGATGCCCATAATATATGAGCAGGGGGATGCTCGCGTATCCCGGTCCCACAGTAGAGGCACCCATGTCTTGGACTCCGGTGGTGGAAACTTCACTAATGGTGTCCCGAGCAGTTTACCTTGCGGCAGTTTATATGTCAAGATAAAAGTAACAAAAGCATAGAATATAACAGGCTAGACAACCTTGGATTAACCACCCAAAAAAATGGCCATAACTAATAACATAACATTTTTATTGACATAATACACCCACGCGGAGCAGTTGTCATAATACAGATAATTTAAACACAAGTCAAGACAATTTCATATAACATCTGTAGTATCTGTAGTTGTTACGTCCTAGTGACCTAGTGACCAATGGTGGCTTTTACAGGACGGGATCGAGCAGATCCATAATTTTTCCAGGAAGTTTTTTGCCGAACCCGTGACTTCTTCGCCACGGTAGGGATCTTTAACGTGCGCACATTGTTGCACACGGGACAGCCATTAGAGTCGACTCCCGATCCGACGGTGTGCCATGTGTAGTGTCATCCCTGGTCATGACATTACGAGAGGAGCAGAGGTACGAAGTTAGTCCAGTACGCATTTTTTCAAATTTTGTCTGAGACTCTTTGGCTTCTGGAATCTTTCTCAGATCACTGATCGTGGCATCGATGATTGATTTGTGGTGCCCATGGTACTGGGAATGCAGATGGCGACACAAAGTCCAAACCGATATTTTGTCGGATTTGAACCCTCGATCGTGTCGAAGGTGTAGCTCAGAGGTCGGCCCACAAATCAACTGAGCTATCCGCTCCTCCTCAATATGTAAAAATTGGCGGGCGGAATCCAAATCCGAACTTAACATGTATACCCTGCATGGACATTGCTGAGTTATTTGGTTCTCATTCTGTATGCATGTCGCTACGCGTACAAACGTTATCCTAAAAATGCGTTATGTCTACCCGGCACCACTTAACAACATCAACTCCCTCAAGGGAATTACGAATTCCAGTACACTCTGTTCGCTCGAGATAGAACTGACGTTGTGTCCGACATTGTTCATATTCCTCAGCAATGTGAAATATACGTTTTTGGTCTCGCACAACGAGTCTACAGCATTTACTTACTGTCTGAAGTTCGCTAAGGTATTTTATGGTTTTAATTTCTTGTTACACGTCATGTATCTGTTTAAATGCTAAGGAATGTTCTTGCAATTTCATCATATTCTTTCACCATTTATATGCATTGCAGTGTCATGAAACAGAACCGACTATATGGTTCCATTTTCATGACATTAAATACCATGTGCCAGTGCATTATCTTATATAATGCTAGTCTTCCATATGGAACATCGCATATATAAGAGAATGCATTGGCTTAAAATGTCAATGTAAATATTGTTAGGTCTATATATTCTCTTTATGTGTGACGCTCCCTTTCGCGAGGGGTGAAGGAATAGACCTATCGGTCTATTCTACCATTCCGGGGTTAGCCCCCCATATCACTACTTCAGCAGTGCTTTCGCAAAATTTCAGAAGCTCCAGTCATGGAAAGGTTAAATGAACGGTCCCTGAATACAAATATATCCCAAAATACAACTGAACGGATCGGAGCTGTTCCTGTCATGTAATTCGTTGCACCCACGATGGATAATACAAGATAGATCAAAGGAGATGTCCGTGTGATACATGTGTTTGATTTCTTTACACACTGACAGTCGTGTCTGAAATCTGATCTAGTTAGTTTAAACATATCCTTATTTGCTAACCCGGCCATTTACATAAAACGGTGATTGAAAAAAAGAGTATAATATGCTCTATTACTGTTTCATGTGGCTTTGCAAATTTGTTACGAAAAGGTGAGTGTGGGGTTACTATCCTCCTATTTGGCACAGGTGCAGGACATGACCCATATTTAACATCCTCATGCTTCGTCTTACCTTACATATATATGGGTTTTTAAATTTTAATTCAACAATCAGAACTTCCTTCCAGTGCCTAATATAAACCAAATCAAAAAGGAGCTGACAGTTGAATTATAGGGGATCTGGCGTTTATGAATAGGATATTAATTGGATGAGAGTTGGCGTGAGTGAGCTTATTGGTAATAATGACCGTGGGAAGACAGGTGAGACCGATACATCGGAGACCAACCCCGACCGTAGTCCTCCACAATTAGCTCATGTGGACGACGGGAAAATCTGGCCTACTGTGTATACAACGTCTGTTGTATCTTCATCAATTAGCTTGGAGATGCGAGCTTGGGAAAAACTCATAATTATGATAGAAGCCTTCGTTAATCATATTGTTATTTAAAATTAGGTGTGAGCCTAACAGTTTTTCTAATTTCGTTGCCGCTTTGTATCGCAATAAGCCCACCCATATATGTATGCAACCTTTGGTATCAGAAAGCATACATTGGAAAATATATTAAGGAAAGAAAGATGTGGAGCGATAGAGACAGAGCGCCCGATAGATATAGAGAGGGTATGTTACTATGTATATAACGCACGTCATTGGTTTGTTCGCAAGGGTAAGCTCACAGGTCCCCAAAACAAAATATTTGACCCCACCATAGTAAAACTTGTTCTGGGGACCTGTGGGTAAGCACACAATTCTTACAGACCAAACACACTCTAGATTGCTTGGATTGTCTATTATAGGTGCCAACATATACAGGCTTACATCTATCACTAATCATTGACGGAAGTCCCCCAAAAATAACCAAAATTGAGGATGAAAGATGTTCACATTCAGCAACAATTGAAACTTGAAAATGTCAGAGCCTGTATGGTCGTATGCGTGTGACATGTCTCAGCTATGTAATATTAATAGTGTGATTAATATTGTGATTGGTATAATATTTGCATGCACCAAAAAATTAAAAAAAGCTTGATTTTTTTACCCTGTGCCAATGCATTCTCTTATATATGCGAGTCGACCATAGGTCGCCTCGCATATATAAGAGAATGCATTGGCCTAACAATTTTTTACAATTTTAATAATTTTTTCTTTAACAATTTTATAATTTCACCCATACAGAGCCCCAGACAAACATGAGCAGACGACACTCTTCTATATGTTTCTATATATGTGTGGGGCTCCCTGCAGGGTAATGGATGTTTTTTATTTTATGTCCTAAAAATTGTAAGAAACATTTATTTAAAAAAAATGATAAAACATTGTTAGGCCAATGCATTCTCTTATATATGCGAGGCGACCTATGGTCGACTCGCATATATAAGAGAATGCATTGGCACAGGGTAAAACAAGAACAATTATATTATGTTCACATCTTCTGTCTTATCATTTTGTAAATATGCTCTCCTAAATTTAGGATGTTAAACGTATAGGCCAACCGAGTGTATACAACGTCTGTTGTATCTTCATGAATTAGCTTGGAGATGCGAGCTTGGAGATGCGAGCTTGGGAAAAACTCATAATTATGATGGAAGCCTTCGCTAATCATATTGTTATTTAAAATTAGGTGTGAGCCTAACAGTTTTTCTAATTTCTTTACCGCTTTGTATCGCAATAAGCCCACCCAATTTATGCAAGCTTTGGTATCAGAAAGCATACATTGGAAAAATATATTAGTGAAAGAAAGAGGGGAGAGATAGAGACACAGCGCCTGATAGAGATATAGAGGGTATGTAACGCAAATTTGACCCCACCACAGTAATACTTGTTCTGGGGACATGTGGGCAAGCACACAATTCTTCCAGACAAAACACACTCTATATATATATATTGCCTGGATTGTCTATCAGTGCCAACATATATAAGCTTGCATTTATTACTAATCTTTGACGGATGTCCCCAAAAAATAACAAAATTGAGGATGAAAGATGTTCACATTCAGCAACACTTAAACTTGAAAATGTCAGAACCGGGTTGTATGCGTGTGACATGGCGTCAACACTGTAAGATTAATATTGTGATTAATATTGTTATTGTTTTAATATTTGCATGCATATACAGCCATGCTCTAAGTAATCGACTCCTTAAACACAGCAGAATTATGGGTAACTTTTCAGGATTTAGTCGGAAATATGGCTTGTTGCCATTCATTGGAAAGTTCTCCCCGAGAGCTTTCCGATGAATGGCAACAAGCCATATTTCCGACTAAATCCTGAAAAGTTACCCATAATTCTGCTGTGTTTAAGGAGTCGATTACTTAAGGCATTACTATACTTGTCATTTGTAAATATGCTCTCCTAAATTGGGGATGTTAAACATATAGGCCAACCGACGTATTTGATTGATATAACGCTTGCTCATGTGAAATAACCGCATTCCGAGTAGGGTGATATGGATTATAGGAGTTAAGACATGTTAATGTGCGCCAGGTTTTGCTATTTTCGAGTACTTATCTAGTGCAATTATTGGTTTATTTTGCGGGAAAATAGTCTATTAAAGCGATTCGAACACTTCCTTCAAAACGGTACTTCCTGGTTTTCAAAAGAAAAATAATTTTCTCAATTCGAAAGTGAATCAAATCTATTCCAACTGATAAACATGTACTAGGTCCCACGATTAGCTTGCTGTTTTTGTGATTTTTGTCCCCCGAAAAAAATATTTTTGGGGGACTATAGAAACGGGTTCCGTCCGTCCGTTCGTCCGTCACACTTTTGAGTACCTTCATGGTGTAATCAACTCCTCCTACAGTTTTCATCCTAGAGATTTGAAACTTCAGAATATTGTTGCCCATATATTGAAGATGTGCAACATGTATATAGATGACGGAAAAATTATGTTTCGTCCGAGTTATTAACCCTTTTCGACTTTGAAAATTTCAACATTTTTTATAATTTTCTGTATGAGGGTACCTTCATGGTGTAATCAACTCCTCCTACAGTTTTGATCGTAGATATTTGAAACTTCAGAGTATTGTTACCCGCATATTGGTGCTGTGCAACATGTATATAGATGACGGAACAATTAATTTTTGACAGAGTTATTAACCCTTTTCGACTTAGAAAATTACAACATTTTTTATAATTTTCTGTATGAGGGTACCTTCATGGTGTAATCAACTCCTCCTACAGTTTTGATCGTAGATATTTGAAACTTCCGAGTATTGTTACCCGCATATTGGAGATGTGCAACATGTATATAGATGACGGAAAAATATTTTTTTTGCGGAGTTATTAACCCTTTTCGACTTAGAAAATTTCAACATATTTTTTAATTTCTTTAACAAAGCGGCATCGAATTTCAACGTTTTCGGGCGACACTGTGGTCGGCTGACCTTTTATTTATACGGATTCAACTATCGGTTGATTTAATTTAGTTTTTATAAATATTTTTAGATGGTTTAAAGTATGTCACCTAATTCCGAGTTATGTATTATCTCCCTTTGAAATCCAACAACATTTATTATTCAGAAAATTTGCCTGGTTTAGTATGCAATGTACATGCAAATCGGTGGACTCAAGCCTTTCCATTTTTCAACTGTGGGGAACTGATATTTCTGTAATGTTAACAAATAGGTCATATCATCGCCATCTTAACTCTTTCTATACTAAATGGATTCTCCCATTCAGTGATAAATACATACATTGGAATGGTCTGTTATTCATCTGGAGGGATGTTCAGGTCATAAAGCAGACGACAGAACGAAAAAAAGATAATACAAAAGCAGAATTATTCATATTCATTGGTGGGAAATGTTCAGACCTATGGTAATTTGTTGGACTTATTATCTGCTAATGTAACTACTCGTCAATGAGTATTTAGTATAGAGAGGGTTAAAGAACAATGGATCGACATGGTACATGATATCAGTAATCGGTTGACTGGATGTGACTGGTGATACCATTAACCGTGGTTAATCAGAAACGATCTTCACTTTTGTTTTATATCACCAGCATGCAAATGGATTTACAAAATCTACATATTTGATCTATAAAAACAACATTGATGAGGCTGTAAAATTTGATTTAGCCACAAGGTGTATATCAATCACTCAGAGATTTTGTTCGCATGTCATAAAACAGGATAGTAAATTGAGACTAGCACTGGCCAATAATCCATGACAAGTTAGATCCTAGATAGGATGGTGAACCTCGTTAGCCTAAAGCATCAACATCGTAGTGTTGGCGATAACAAGGAGATAACGATATCATACATAATTTTGCCCCGAAGCAATAACCCGCCTGTTGTAAATTCAAAGTTTTCTACATAACATTCGAAATTGAACCCAAACGTTGATTTCTAGTTTGTGGGATAGGCTTGGTATTCAACAACCACGCCTTCGATATTGATAGTGAAATTATTGAGCAATATTATATGATGAATTATCGTGGGAGTGGTCCAGGGGTGTGAACAAGGTGGATATGCCACGAGCGCTGAAATTGTGTTTTTGTTGCTATATCTGTCAATATGTCTAAAAATACTTGTTCACATCAATCAAATTTGGTGAATTTGTTGATTGAGATGCGTTTCTTACACATATTAACACGCCTTGGTCGATATATACATGACAAGTCTGGTATGATGTGATCAATTGGCCATACGATGTATGATGCAACACACCGAATGGAGATGAGCTTCAGGGGAAATTATCTCAAGAAACCCGAGAAAATTCGCGCTAATCTCGCCGAAATCAAATTACGCTTACGTTGGTTTGTTTCCACTGGACATGCGAGCATAATTATGATGCGACATAGCAACGTCATACCAGGGGAGCAAACTTAATAAAAGCCCCTGGGCTTGTTGTTTAATCCCCTTTCCAATCAATCGAATTTATATTATTCTATTCTCCTGTAAAATGTCTGTTAAATGTTTATATATGTTATTATTTTGATTGGAATAAAATATATTTACACTAACGTCATACCACCAGACTACCGTAATCTACAGCTGTTGATTTGCAGTTACAAATCAGAAAAGTGTTATACCACAAGGGTGTAGATAATGTCACGGATTTCTGCTCTCTAATATCTGAAGTACATTGTTAAGGAACAAGAAACAACTATGAAATATATTCCTCGCGTTAGTTTTCGAATTTATAAGGTTCCCTGTCAAAACTTCAAAAAGATCACAGGTATCGAACCGGTGGAATATTATCGCCACGTTAGCCAGAGTAGAGATTGACGGCATGATCTACATAACAAGGGTATAGTTGAACACCCGATCCGCATAGCATTATCACATATGTGACCCGCCATATCAAATCCTGTGCCAATGCATTTTCTTATATATATGCGAGTCGACCATGGGTCGCCTCGCATATATAAGAGAATGCATTGGCCTAACAATTGTTTACAATTTTAATAATTTTTTCTTGTATTCTTTAACAATTTTATAATTTCACCCATACAGAGCCCCAGACAAACATGAGCAGACGACACTCTTCTATATGCTTCTATATATGTGTGGGGCTCCCTGCAGGGTAATGGATGTTTTTTTATTTTATGTCCTAAAAATTGTAAGAAACATTTATTTTAAAAAAATGATAAAAAATTGTTAGGCCAATGCATTCTCTTATATATGGGAGGCGACCTATGGTCGACTCGCATATATAAGAGAATGCATTGGCACAGGGTAAAAAAAATCCAGACTTACGACTGGATTTGATATGGCGGGTCACATATAAATACGTAATGATGGTAATTGTTTACCATCTATAGATACAATACAGATATAAGCCCACCGTTACGTTATATAAAACATAGCACTGAACTGACTTGCACAACATGATTATATTGACGAAATAACGCATATCTTCAGAAATCAAACACAAACTTAAAAACATTAAAAAAGAGTTTCTTTTAAAAGGCATTTTTTTTGTATCGAAGAAATTTATATTTAGTAAATAACGGAGATATTAAGATATGAAAACAAAATTAAAGAGCGTTTTTAAAGAGCGTTTTTTCTTTTCTTCGAAGAAGTGATTTTAAAGAAATTGAGATAGTATGTAAAATAAGCATTAAAATATGAATATGATATGATGCTATAGGTTGAATGTCATAGTAATGTAATCAGTACAATATATGATTATGATACAATAATTTATGCTGAATGCCTTATTTCTAATGTAGATAAGCATAATATAATTCCGTTTAGGTTTAGATAATTTTTTCATATAAATTGAACAAAGTTCCTCTCGTTGACGAAATCATTGTTTGTTTATCTGCGATTTGTTCTGGACGACTGTTGCTTACATGTTTGCGCAATTCAGAAGTCGTGTTTTACTAGATATGTCCAATTTTGGTGCAGGAAATATACGTTATGCATTTTGTAACCTGGTTACATAGGTTACATTTCCTAATGTAAAAAAATAGGGCGCATTTGTAACCGGGTTACTGGTCGCAGCTAACGTACGAGCAAACGTTGAGTCGACTTTGAAAAAAATCGACTTGGAAAAAAATGCACGACGTATTTGTAACCCAATAACTGGTTACAATTGCGTCGTATTTTTTTTCTGCACCAAAATCTGCCATATATGTGTTTTACGGAAGGACAGTCGATGTTGTTGAATAATGTCCAACGATTGTTGAATCACGCATTTCACAAACGTGTGCAGTGACTGAGTCGTAATATATCAGTTTGAAGTATAGTGACGTATAAGTACATCATATGTTTTCAATAGGAACAGAATCCATAAAGTATTCCTTGTCACACCATGAGTATATGGCTCCAAACAAGTAATACACAAACTGGTAGGACAGTATCTTTTGAAAATCGATACTTGACCACCAAATTCTCCCATATGGGTTCTATCTGACTATTTTCTGACATAAAAGCGTATACATGCAGATAGTACTTTTGTGGTGTCAATCGTATGCGTTTGGGTTGTCAAATCGGATGAGAACATCGATAAAATGAGAGAAGCATATCGGATATAACACATTTCTGTCCGGTTAGCATTCCGGAAATTCTCCGAAATGAATTTAGCTCCAAAATTAATTTATTGACCCTTACTATACTAAATTATCGCTGACAAGTATAGTTCCCTTAGGAAATGTTCAGATAACAAGTTCAACAAACGACCATTTGAACATTTCCCACCTATATGCGTATGAATCATTCTGGTCTTGTATTATCTGTCTGTCGTCTGCTTTTATTACATGAACACCCCTCCAAGTGAATAATAGACCGCTTCCATGTATACTTGTAGTACTGAATCCATTTAGTATAGACAGTTAAATTATGGGATGACAACATAATTATGGCATGTGTATAGAATTATAGCCATTTAAACAAAACCGTCGGAGCTGCTGTAAACGCAGGTTCAAGTGTTATTGTCCAGAGAGTAATTGTTAAGATGATATGCAATTACTTAATTTACCTGCGATATAAACATCCTGTCCATCCGAAAAGTTGCCAATGTTAAAGGGACATAAGGCTTTCGCCTTGGGTAAATGTAAAAATTTTGATAGTTTAAGCAGTTTGATTTAAAAAAAAAAAAAACAATTGTAATTTTTTTTTAGATTGAGCTTTTTGGTCAAATTAACATTTAAAAAAAAAAATCAAAATTTTGAAAAAATAACTCCGATGTAACCTCCACATGGGTAAACCGAGTCACCACACCGAACTTGGTTGCAATCGGTCCAGAGGTCTTGGAGAAAAATCCGGGCAGACAGACGAACAGACAGACAGATCTTACTCTTTTATATATAGATGGTAACATTATTGTTACGATGCCAGTATTTTTATCAACAGTTGATCAAATCGCGATTAAATCGTGGAGGTATATACATTATTAAAGGTCATAGCAATTAAAACTATTCCAGAACACGGGTGTGACTAAACACCGCCCGGACAGCCCGGACCAGCCCGGACCGCCCATATGGACTATATGAGTGATTTTAAGGGCAATATAAGTGCAGGGGTGTCATGGAAACCCACTCAGGGTCGCTATTAACCCTCAAAATGCCGGCATCGGCGAATATGTTCGTCGCGAATGAAGCTAACATCACAGACCGCCCCTGCTGCGTCTAGGGGTGATTTTAGTGTCCATATCTGTGCAAGGGTGTTAATGAAACCCAAATACGCACGGAGAGTGGTCAAGGTCAAACAGAAGTGCCGTTATTAACACCTAAACTTGCCAAATTCAGTCAGAATTACAAAATTGTGCCCCCAATAAACAAACTCACAGCCCGCGTGACAATGGTTTCAAAATAAGAATAAAGTCTATTGCTTTACCAAAAAACAAAAACAAACAAAAACAAAACAACAACAACGCAGCAATAAGAATCGAGACTCCACTTCTCTGAGCACGGCTAAGGATAGGTATTGTTTATGGTCATTCCGTTTTTTTGTTCTTCGTACAAATGGTACCATATAATATTATCTTTGTTGGAAGATTAAACACATATATAACGGTTGTTGATATTGGTTTTATACGAACCATTCTGATTTTTCACATTTACTAATTGCGAAGGCCTTGTCCCTTTAATCGAATTAATACTAAGCTCAGATGGAACATTGGACACTTAGCGTCTTTAAAACTCTAATGCGCAACGGTACGTAACTTTGTTTGAGTTTTGGTTGGAGTAATCTTCATCACGATGATTAGTCAAACATTAATTATCAACATTCAACACGGCTTGTTATTGACCGTATAACTATATCGTAAACTCTTTAGTATATTTACAAATGTCATGTCTGTCCACTTTACCCATCTGGTGTTTACGATTCGCTAATTACCATAAACACATTATGGTATAATGACTTATTACATTAAAACTGAGTAATCTTCTTTGGCATTTAGCAGGTGTTTCCCAATGTCGACCACACCACACAACACGTGATGCATGGCGAAATCATAGGAATTCGCACATCATGCTACGTGTTTATACAGTAACGCTCTAAATAATCGACTCTTAAACACAGCAGAATTATGGGTAACTTTTCAGGATTTAGTCGGAAATATGGCTTGTTGCCATTCATTGGAAAGTTCTCCCCGAGAGCTTTCCGATGAATGGCAACAAGCCATATTTCCGACTAAATCCTGAAAAGTTACCCATAATTCTGCTGTGTTTAAGGAGTCGATTACTTAGAGCATTACTGTATAGCAGAGACCAGCCTAGAGGGTGACTTGGGAGACATCCTCTCCCTTAAATTTGTGTCCCAGTGAGAAGTGACTACTCTCACATGTACCAGGATGCATATGTCCCAACAGAATATTTAAAGTATATTTACTGACTACCGTGGTGTTCTATACTCACTATATTGGTTTTATAAATGGGCTCTTTTGTTGCATGATACTTATTCGATCATATAAAGGTGATGTTGGGTGCATGTAAATTGAACTTCAGCCATTGTTACCTCTCACTGATAACAGCCCACTTCTCCCTAATAACCAAGCATTGAGATGTGACTTCTCCGATTTGATTCCTCTCGGCTGGTCCCAGATTTATATGGTGACAATGGTCTTCTTGTTGGGGGTCTAAGTCTGATTTTAAACCACCCATGCACTTAAACGATCAACCATATATACATGCAGTAAATCTAGGGCCCTGCGAATCAGGTGTTTTAATTTCGAATCGAATCTCGAATCGAATCAGGCAAACGATTCGAAAATCGAATCGAATCATTGTTACTGAGCCAATCGAGTTCAAAAACATATCTAGAACTTCGAAGAAATACCTAAAATTGCCTGGCGAAAACCGTCTGGTGGTGGTCGATGTAGTGCAATATGCGCAGATTATGCGCTTATCTACACACTTCTATGCATTTTCTGGGCCTAAGAAATCGTTTGAGTACAGATAAGAGCATACATGTATGAGAGAACCAGTGTCGACGTAAATACGGACAAGCGTATACCGTGCGTTGCCTGTTTCATTTCGTTGAACCGCGCGTTATTTTTCGCTACACTTGCGATGATTGCGTTGTCTGTCGCTTGAACTGACAGACTTACCAGACAAATTTTACAAAAATACTCCGGACTTAGATTCAGACTCGCATTTATGCAAATCAAACAAAGATGATCTAAAATCTGCCATACATGTGTGTTATGGGATTCCCATGAATGAAACAAATGAATGAATTTGACTGGAATCATAAATTCATTTTCATTATAATTTACCAGCATCATAACAATTCAACGGGACCCACCAGCGAATTAGCAGGGCAACTTAACTTAATTGATGAGTAGTTACATTGGGGAATGTTCAGATAATAAGTTCAACAATAGGTGGTTTGTTATTATCTGAACATTTCCCAAATATGAATCCATCAGCACCTGTTGTATCTGTTCCATGTCCAACATATGTTTTTATTGCATTAACATCCCTCCAAATTAATAATCCACCATTCAAATGTATACTTTTTATAACTGAATGGAAGAATCCATTTAGTATAGACAGTGTTAACCAGGAGTGATTACCACAATGATGAACATGTTCATTGCCGCCTTACATTGGACGGTTCTCAACAAACGTCATTCATGGTTCAAGAGAGTGTGCAAATAGTTCCCAGTGCACTTACATCAGGATAAGTTGCGAAACTATTCATTTAAATAATCTTTCAATAATCACTGAAAGGGCAAATTGAAAGTTTAGATTGTATTTCTGAGTGCGAAACAATTCTTTCAAATAATCTTTTAATCGTATTGAAAGTGCAAATCGAAAGTTTATTTTCCATCTGCGAGTGCAAAAATGAAATATCAACGATTTCGTCCCCCATTATCTAATTTGTTTTGGCTATGACAAAACGAGAGATATCCATTTACTTTTTAAATAACCCTCACGGCGAGTACATCAAACCCCTGTTCAGATAAACTTCGCATAATTGGGACAGCTGGGCATCGCTTAGACCACCTTTTCGTACTTGTTGTCCAGTCGCACTAAGTGAACTTTACGACGAGCTCCAATTTTCTTCATCAATACCAGATGTCTCGTAAACCATTAACAGAGTTCACGCAAGATTTGTTTACAAAAGATGTGGTCTCAGAACACTTCTAAAGGACACAAGGCCATGACCACTGCGTTAACGTTCAAGTTGTTGACAAACACCTCCTTGAGAATTTGCGCCATAATTTTCCTGATTTATATGTGTAATAGCGTGGATGTGTGTGGGACCTCGACGTTTAAGGAGGAGGTCAAGTGACCAGATTTAAATGGGGATTTCCATGCAAATCTCAACAGCAAAAGTTATATATGAAACAGTTGTCAGAGAATTAAGCAGCCATATCATTAAACAGGCATAACATTAAACTGGCGGCTGGGCTAGTTAAATTGTAAAAAAAATTCTGGAATTACAACACTTGACCAACTTTTGAAAAATCAAAAAAAAAAATCAAAAATAAATACACCGATATTCTAATGGAACAAATTGCAAGCCGATCCATGCAGCAGATAAATATGTATGCCTTTCAATACCGCATAATCACACCCAAAAATAATTGCAAATCTGTAACTTTTGCTGCTGAGATTTGCATGGAAATGCCCATTAAAAATTGGTCACTTTACCTCCTTATTGCCTACTTGTGTTGTCCCCCCCCCCACAAGTTAGAATGACCACCATGAATATGAATCACAATTGCATCTGCATTTCTGAGAAATAGAGGTGACTCGTCCGTGTGAAATGAGTGTGTACAGCAACGTTGTGCAATATGGGTGCACATGTATATGGGTATTAAAGCCATAAGTATATTTAATATAATATTACTCCTTCTTAAACGAGTGCAACCATTATACAAAGACCAAGTAGTTGCTCTCATATGCATGTTTACCGCGCAGTGGATAAAAAATAGGTTGATAAATACGCGTAATGCTATACTGAATACACAATTAAAATAGTCCACAAAGAGGTATTGTACCCCCGTGGCAATTGAGGCCTGAAATTATGCTCGTTTTGTTTCTTATGATAATTCAACCACAAGTTTGGTGGCGACCAAGCAACCCTATAGCTATATGTATCATCCAGACAAAAACCAAGAAAACCTAAATTCAAGTCGAAAAAGGTCTGTAACTATGGTAATAATTAGCGGACGCAACTCCGCAGCGAACTTGACCTGTATTTTATGGGAGTAAATCTGCATACTAAATTAATTTCAATCTGTCAACATGCATAAACAGATTTTGCCAGCCGCAAATTCCGACAAAGGCCCATAACTCTTGTAAAATCAAGTTCAGTCATATATGTATCGCCCGGCAATGAAACGACAAACCGACGGACAGACAGACGAACGCATACAAACCTGAAAAATTATACGCCCCGTTTTATATATGGCGGATTTCGCTCCAAAATACACATAATAATATTCGCTTTTGAATTATTCCCGGTACCGAAATAGGTCGACAAATACTTGATCTTCCTTTCTACGAGCATTGTATGTCCCAGAAAGACGCATTAAAGTCATAAAAATACAAATTTGAACACTATGTTTGTGTCTCATGCAAACAAACAATAGTCATGCAGTTACACGACATAAAACAACAAAGAGCGTTCAGTGTTAACCCTTAACCCAACAAAGCGGCCAAAACCGGCCAAATAAAGCTTCAACAGCCTAAAATATCTCCGGTCTGTCTCAATAGAACCATACAAATATGGATATAATTGGAACCGGCTCCTTGACCACATTGTGATAGTTACAGTTATGTGCCAATGCCTGTGCATGTGCCAATGCATTCTCTTATATATGCGAGTCGACCTAAAAAAAATCTTTTTTTACCATTTTTTCTTACATTCTTTAACAATTTTATAATTTGTAATGTGTTAAGCCAATGCATTCTCTTATATATGCGAGGCGACCTATGGTCGACTCGCATATATAAGAGAATGTATTGGCACAGGGCCCTTCTGTTGGGTAAAGGGTTAATGTATTACTTATAATATAAGTGTAAGCTGGAAAATGGCAAGTATTGTTCAGACCGAGGCCGGTATATCAATATTTCGTGTATTTGGCAACCAATCTTATACCTTCGAATGAGCCGTGTCCGTTTAAAAAAGGCGTAGAAAAACAACGGATGAGTGCCTTCGGGAAATAGCTCAAAAACCGACCAAATTCCAAATTTGTTGTTAGGGTTGAAATTTATACGTCGATTTGGCCACGGGTCATTTTTGTTTGTCAATGATGTCAGTGACTCGTTGCATCTTCATGCCAAGAAAAATAGACATAATCTCCCTCAAAGAGTCAGTTATAAATCTAAGACGTATATATCATTACGAGACCTCCCCCCATAAACTAGTGGGTATATCCTTTCCCCTTAAACATTGGCTATTGATACATCATAGCACAACCAAATAAAATGATCCACGCCCATATTTCAAGCTGAAATTTTCACACGGATACAAAATTCAGAAATTCTCAAGTCAAAGAAGAGCTTCAAAAATTTTAGTCAAACAAGGGCCGTACATTTTGGTAAAAATTAATAGACGAAACCCGTAGTAAGCCGGTATCCTTTCCTTGAGCTGTGCTATCACCATGCCAAAAGGACAACGACATAATATAATTAACACCCGAGTTACAAGTTGATATGTTCAGGCGGACACAAAATTAATAAATTCCCAAGTCAAACAAGGGCCGTAACTCTGGTAAACAAAATAATGGACGAAACCCATAGTATGTGTGTATCCTTTCCCCCAACCTGTGCTATTACCATGTCAAAGGACAACAAAATCCGATGATTGTATATATATATATATAACACCCGAGTTACAAGGTGATATATTCGGACGGACACACGATTCACAAGTCAAAAAAGGCCGTAACTCTGGTAAACGTTAATGGACGAATCCCGTAGTAGACTATAGTAGTGTGTATCCTTTCCCCCAACATGTGCTATCACCATGTCAAAGGACAACGGAATCCGAAAACTAACACCCGAGCTACAAGGTGATATGTTCGGACGGACGGACGAATGGACGCCCCGGCGGACGGACCCTTCGGCTATATGCCCGAACCTCCTACGGGGATCGGGGGCATAGTAACTACGGGGATCGGGGGCACAGTAACTACGGGGATCGGGGGCATAGTAACTACAGGGATCGGGGGGGGGCATAGTAACTACGGGGATCGGGGGCATAGTAACTACGGGGATCGGGGGCATAGTAACTGTATACGGGGATCGGGGGCATAGTAACTACGGGGGTCGGGGGGGGGCATAGTAACTACGGGGGTCGGGGGCATAGTAACTACGGGGATCGGGGGCATAGTAACTACGGGGATCGGGGGCATAGTAACTACGGGGATCGGGGGGGGGCATAGTAACTACGGGGATCGGGGGCATAGTAACTACGGGGATCGGGGGCATAGTAACTACGGGGATCGGGGGCATAGTAACTACGGGTCGTTGATTTCGAAATAAAGCCCAAACATCCATAGTTTTGGAATTTAGAATTAATTTATCCAGACATATATATAGCTCTACCGACGTCACGTAATGGGACCGTCAGGTTTAATATGTCATCTGTGAGCGGTTTCGATTAAACGCATGATCACATTAGATAGGAATGCCGGCGACATTAAAGAACCGAGGGTAATTTGCACAATACTGCCTAACTCAAAAGACCCGAATGATGTTCATTAACTCCAATAATGATCTTGGAAACTGAAACTCCTATACATCTGTAAATCGTTAATTAATCTTTCACTGCTCCGCGAATCGAATTCAAATGGCCACCAGTGCAAGTGATCACCTTATGGTTTTAATAGAGCCGCTCTGTGTCTGAATGGTTTCTAGAATTTAATCGGTGTTTGGAATGATGGCAATTTGTGTAACCTGGTGTTTTCATCTATATTCGATCGCCGCTGTTTTTCTGCCTTATTTGGGATGTAACACTGGCGTCAGACCCGGCGGATATATAACTATGACACAGACACATTGCCCACATCAGAAATGATATATGTTTGAAATTTAACAGTCATAATTCAATATTTGAGGCCTCAAACTTGAGGTGGGACTGTCCCACATAGAACCATCAGGCTGATCACAAGCACATCTGCAAATAACGCACCATTAACACAAGTCCAGGCGGTCACACTCTGATACCAAAAGCGGTGCTTCTGATCGAGTAAGGTTCCAATTTTATGCCCCATCTGAATAGATAACGACATTGGCGACATTAAAAGACCAGAAGTTATTTACCCAACACTATATAATAGTAAAACACCGAGCGATATTAATTAACTCTCATAATAACCAAAGATATAAGTTCCGGCGCGACATCTGTAACCTGTAAATCAGTTAGATGTGATTATCTGGGGGCTGCCTCTAATTGGTCACCTGGGAACATCTTCCGATTAACTAATTATTACTATCCCAATTAGATAAGTCCGAACTATTACAGATTTACTTTATGACAATTGTTCCTATGGGAACCACTTCCGATATTAACTAATTATTACAGTCACAAGAAGTCAGAAATATTACAGATATACTTATATGACAAATCTGTTTATTTTGATCACTGAAGATGCATTTTATAATATTATTACAACTATAAGTATGGCACTATCTAAGTGTGGCACTATCTATCGGAGAAGTATCTTTAACGGTGTGAGCTCGCTGAAGAATATTGTCTTAATATATATCAATATTCTTTTTGCTTCAGCTCCAGCAATTTGGAAAAAAAAGTTCAAACGCATGATGCGGGGGGGGGGGGGGGTAGTAGATATGCTCCACTCAACCACTCAATAAGGGCCCAATTGATCAATATGTTAAGTGTGTTGCTAATAAGCAAAGTCATAATTGGTCATTTAAGACAGGTACGATGAAAAATATGATTTCCGCGAAAGCTGCATGCATGAAATAGTTTATCACTGATAGATTTGTATACACTAATCAGCATGAAGGGTAATGTACAAACATTGCATTTGTCATCATGCATATGCAAACGTTGGGGACTTATTTCATTTTTTAAAAGCAGCTATAAAAAGCAGTGTAAAAATCATGTAAAAAGTGGTGGGTCACTGGTCGATGGAATTAATTTTGTTCACCAATGTGTATGGAATATTGTTGCGGACGCCCCCACCCCCGGACGCATGGCCTGAATTTTACCAATCCTCTTAGCACCACCAACACACATGCAAATAAGGCACAATTAATATATGACCAGGCGGTCACAATCTGTTACCAAAAGCGGTGCTTCTGATCGAGTAAGGTTCCAATTTTATGCCCCGTCTCAGTAGATAACGATCGGGTACATTAAAAGACCAGAAGTCATTTGCACAACCCTATGTAATAGTAAAACACCGAGCGATATTAATTAACTCTCATAATAAGCCGAGATATAAGTTCCACCATGACATCTGGAACCAGTAAATCAGTTACGCGTGATTATCTGGGAGCCGCCTCTGATGGGTCATATAGGAACCACTTCCTATTAACTAATTATTATTATCCCAATTAGATAAGTCCGAAATATTACAGATTTACTTCTATGACAATTGTTTCTCTGGCAACCACTTCCGATATTAACTAATTATTCCGATTAATTAATTATTATCACAAGAGAAGGGCGTAATATTACAGATGTATATATGAGCTTCATTTTTATGTTGATCACTGTTGATGCATTTCATAATATTATTACAACAACTATACATAATGGTACTGTCTATCGGAGGGTGTATCTTTAATGGTGTGAGCTCGCCGAAGAATATTGTCTTAATATGGATCAATATTTGTTCTGCCCCAGCTTGAAATAAATAAGTTCAAACGCATCTGAGATAGGGGTGGAGGACTGACGAAAACTTACACAGGGCCGGGTGGGTGGTCCAGAACCAAGAAAATCCCATTCCCCCCCCTGGGGCTTGAAATTTTTTTCCTTTTCTGTTTTTCCCCTAATTATTCACTAGCTGAGAGTGTTTTATTGTGCAGTAACATAAATAACACCCTTTTGGTATGAGGTCAATATGAATGTTGCAATACTGAGTCGCTTTAATTTCCCTCAGATTGAATCAAGGTAGTATAGAATGAACACGATATGTGTTTAATGACTTATGGCATTAGTGATCCAAATCCAGGTATAATCATTAAGTTTAGTACAGCAGAATAGAACAGGATAGAATACTCTGTTTAAATGTGCACCTATTGGTCATCAAACTTGGGGTGGTAAATTATATGCATACATGTATGTACACAATATACATATTAGATTCCACAAGATAGAACAACCACATTCGCGGGCACCATGGGGTTTTATGCAAAAACTGTTACTATCGCTCGAAAGCATCAAATGTGTACCATTCAAGTATGTAAGTCTGAACTTTGAATACAAATTTTATTTGCAAATTAGCAAAATCACATTTGGTTATTTATATATTCGCGGGCGCCATGGGTTTTATGCAAATAATGTTACTATCGCTCGAAGTCATTAACAGGAGTACCATTCAAGTATAAGTCTGACCTTTGAATCAAAATTTTAGTTTGCAAATTAGCAAAGTCATATTTTTTGGTAATTTATAACATAGGTACGCTGACAAATTATATCCCCCCCCCCGATAATAAGGCACAATTAATATAAGACCAGGCGGTCACACTCTGATGCCAAAAGCGGTGCTACTGATCAAGTAAGGTTCCAATTTTATGCTCCGTCTTAGTAGATAACGACATCGGCTACATTAAAGGCACGGAGGCCTTAGTTGTCGAAAATATTCATATTTGTTCCAAACACCGTAAATAGACAAACATTAAAACGCATACAGTTTCGTTCATATATACCATGACCATCGCGTAAACAGCATGTTGTCATAAAGACCTACTATATTTTACCTAAGCAAGAGCCTGATTGTGTTACAGAAGACAGCAAAGTGTCACTGGCTAATCACACACAAATGATATAAACGCTCTTTATTAGTTCCATATCAGGAATTCAGCAACAAAGAACGCTCTTTATGTTTACCATCATAATATAAACAAAAACCAGAAAAGTAACTTTTTATGCTTTTGTTTACATAACAATGGTCAAACAAATGACAATAACATACTGTTTATGCGATATTTCTTATTTGTATACGGACAAAGTCTGTCTACATTTTGATGTTCTTTCTGTTTGTGGCGGTTTTTGATGAGTGGAAATATTTTCACAGGATACCCACCGCCAAGGCCAACCGTACCTTTAAAAGACCAGAAGTCATTTGCCACAACCATATCTAATAGTAAAAACACCGAGCGATATTAATTAACTCTCATAATAAGCCGAGATATAAGTTCCCACCACGACATCTGTAACCTGTAAATCAGATACACGTGATTATCTGGTGACCGCGTCTAATGGATCCTCTAGGAACCACTTCCGATTAACTAATTATTATTATCACCACAAGAGACCTTCGTAATATTACAGATGTACTTCTATGACAAATATGAGCTTCATTTTTATGATGATCAATGTAGATGCCTTTCATAATATTATTACAACAACTATAAATATGGCACTGTCTATCGGAGGGTGTATATTAATGGTGTGAGCTCGCTAAAGAATATTGTCTTAATATGGATACATATTTTCTCTCATTCAGTCCTATAGCGATTGGAAAAATAAGTTCAAACGCGTGGCGTGGCAGAAATTTAACACAGTAAGACTTAAAGACCACGGTTGGCCTTGGCGGTGGGTATCCTGTGAAAATATCTCCACCCGTCAAAAACCGCCACAAACGGAAAGAACATCAAAATGTAGATAGACTTTGTCCGTATACAAATAAGAAATATCGCATAAAACGTTATGGTCATAAGTTTGACCATTGTTATGTAAACAAATGCATACAAAGTTACTTTTCTGGTGCTTGTTTATATTATGATGGTAAACATAAAGAGCGTTCTTTGTTGGTGAATACCTGATATGGAACTAATAAAGAGCGTTTATGCCATTTGTGTGTGATTAGCCAGTAGCATTGTGCTGTCTTCTATAACACAATCAGGCTCTTGCTTAGGTAAAATATAGTAGGTCTTTATGATAACATGCTGTTTACGCGATGGTCATGGTATATATGAACGGAACTGTATGCGTTTCAATGTTTTTCTGTTTACGGTGTTTGGAACAAATATGAATATTTTCGACAATTAAGGGCCGCACGTGCCTTTAAGTTTACCATCTGCTTAGCCCCAGAACACACCTATAAATAAGGCACCATTAACATAAGACCAGGCGGTCATACCATAATACCAAAAGCGGTGCCTCTGGTCGAGTAAGGTTCCAATGTTATGCCCGTCTCTATAAACGCCCACTGGTGACATTAAAATACCAGAGGTCATTTGCACAACCCTATAAATAGTAAAACACCGAGCGATATTAATTAACCCCATCTAATAGTAAAACACCGAGCGATATTAATTATCTCTCAGACTAAGCCGAGATATAAGTTCCACCGCGACATCTGTAACCTGTAAATCAGTTACTCGTGATTATCTGGGGCCCGCGTCTAATTGCTCATCTGGGAACCACTTCCGATTAACTAATTATTACTGTCCCAAGAGACCAGACATATTACAGATACTCTTATATGACAAATCTGAGGTTCCTGTTGCTCACTGTAGACGAATGTCAAAATGGTATTACAACTATAAATATGACGCTATCTACATGTATATTGTGTGCGAAAGATTCATTTAAGAAATATATTTTGTGTCAAAATATTCGTTTACCAGTTTAATATCAAATTAGGATGAGGCATTCTCTAATATTCCGGTAATATTGATTTAAGGACCAACAATTTCAAGCGGAGGTTTTCTATCGGCGACACATGCTCATACCAGTTGTTGATATGTGAAGCTATTTTAAATTCAGCACCAGAATTTTTATATCAAATTATCCATATCGAGAATCCAGAGTCGTGTTTTATTGGAATATTTGTTGCGAATGAGTTGGCTAGATTTCTACCCAGAGCAACCGTGCCTCCATAGCCAAACAGCAGGCAATATACTTTGGACCACGATTCTGAAACTATGCAACTCTCCATAAGCCTTATAGGTTCATTTATCGAAACATCGATCTATATTTACGTCGATGATCGAAATAAACACACAAAGTTTGTTTTTGATACGTAATAAATGTGAATAAATTTAGGATGCGTTTCGCCCAAATAGAGTGGCATTTCGTCCAAAATTTGTGGTTTTCGGACCAAATGAAAATGTGGCGTTCTCACAATGTGGCGTTTTGTCAGGTTCCCCCAAGGGCGTCATGCAAGGTGCTATATTAGTACCACAAGTTAGTGTCTGAGATTACGCCACATTGTGTCAATAACGTATATGTTACCAGGGAATACGTGGATCATTACGCCTCGTTGTGTGGGAATGTTTAGAGATATTCCATTAGAGACTGTTCTCCAACAATTAAGTTATGAAGCGTGAAACTAGAAGATTTATTTATCTTATTCAAGAGGGCCAGCCTTCACTTCCCGTGTAATATTACGTTCATCGACCTGAAAAGCTCCCTATTCCACCCGTTCTATGAAATCATCAGAAATGTGTGATCTATATATAAATAAAATCTACAGATTGTTGTCACTGCTAACTATTAGTATATTGAAAAGAGTGAGCATGTTCTTAAAATTGGCGTTTAACAAGTTACCATGGCGCTAGTAGTATGTTATACTATATATAAATAAATATTACTTATATACCATTCAAGAAAAATATTCCTGAATATATTAGCTTCATTTGCCTTTATTATTAATACCATACAATATGATGGAAGAATTGATTGATGTACATACATGCTATGTATTGTTTGTCATTATTAATACCATACAATATGATGGAATAATTGATTTATGTACATACGTTATGTATTATTTGTTGTATATACATGTATATACGTTGTAGCATGTCGCAACTTCAATTAAAAAAAGTTATATTGCATGACTGTGCGGGGGGGGGGGGGGGGTGTATCGGCTCGAAGTTTGTCGAAATTTTCAACAGGTATTTTTCTCATTGTTTGATTTTCCAAGATGTTTCCATAATTATTTGCGAATATGTGTTATTATACCAACAGCAACATGTTTATCTATTTTGGTAAAAATGTTGGTCTGAAATGGCCATCAGTTGAAATTTTTTCAACCTTATGGCCCAAATTAGGGGGTGGGGTGTCAGGTTGGAAATTTCTAACAGTCAGAATGTTTGAGGCACCAGTTGGAAAGTTTCATCACAAGGGAAGGGTGAAGGGAGGGGTGCAAATGATATTTCGATTGGGGTGTACAGTTATAAATGTCAATGTGGACCCCCCCCCCCCCACCCAAATATCTAGCCACGTCCCTGCACGACTTGTTGTTCCGTAAACCATCTTTGACATCAATCTCCTTATAGGTTCAGGGTGTACAAACGACGTAATATAACACATAAACATTCACCGTCCGATGCCACATAGTGTCCATGGTCCTAAGAATAACTCTTGTTTATTTACGGTTGTCCTGGTTAATGTGCTTCAGTTGTGTCAGCCAGTGCCTTGCGTTTTGTTTTATTTTGATATCTGAAACCAATTTATGGTGAGAAAAGACACAAAAACATCAGACTGGCTTAGATGTTAATCTGATGTGTTCAACTTATCATGGGCTATCTTTTGTTACCAAGGGAGAGTAAATCATGTGTTTTGATGAATCGAGACTTTGTAATCGTCTCCATATTATGTCCATAACGAACTCAACACTATTAAGGTGACCCAGATAATCACGTGAGAACACTTCGTTTAATTTTTCGACATGAGATTTATTGTTCTCTCCCCTAATTGCTGTCTTATTATATATCTTGCCAGTTAAATAAAGTATGTACTTATTGTAGTATATTGAACGTTACAACATATCAGTCAAATGTATGGCATTCAAAAGGTTACCATTCCGATATGGTTGTATGCGCTCAATTTCTGTTATAAATTTAAGGTCACGGGATCTCACATATTTTTCCATGAAATAATGAATTCTGAACCAAAAATAGCTAAATTCGAGGACAAATTTTAGTTTATAAATGAATAACCGTCTGAGCCCTTGGTGTAAACCACCCGACAAAAGCAGTCGGGAAATTGGATGATACATGTACGTGTATTTGCTTGGTTAGTGAGATTTGCCATAATGTTATGTTCAATGTTTAGCTTCTATTATGTTATATGCATCACATCGCATGGTCAGCCTCAAACAGGTGGCATGTACAAATTCATTATATTAAACAGGAGAAGTGCCCCTTTGATAGCTATGCCCTTTTTGGAATTCAGTTGGCAAATGAGGATCGAAAACCACGCCAAAACAGTTCAAATTGTAAGTCCCAGCTAAACAGTGATGCTAAAATGAGGCGGCCACGAGGATAAATAAAATAAAACAACGCTGATGATTTTACCAAACACTCAAAAACACATGTTCCCGCCAAGGCGAGAAGCTAGCCGCAAACACCGCATGTGTGGACTCTTGATTTTCGTAAACAAGTTTAACCTTGAACATTTAAAATGTTTTTCTTGTGCGACAGCTGACCGACGTATGGCCACAACGAGCGCGCAATTAATCGGGACGATGATTGGCTGGTGAATGGCCAGAGTAAACAACATGAAAGAAATTCCTACACTCAATGAATTCTTGTAGAAATTTAATTCTCACACGAGAAGGTCGCGTGGGACTCGGTCGGGGTGGTGGTTATTGTTTTTAAACCATTGATACACCAGTGGGCCATATCCAATATCGTACAATTATATTGTCAGGTCTTTTCATATTCTGACGTTTGAAATAAAATCAACAAAATATCGAAATTCCGAAGCATTTGTATTAATGTATCGTATACTCGTGTGAAACTCATAAACTATTAATTATATCTAGTCAGATGAGTATTTCCGGGGTTGATATTGATTTGATTTGATTCCGCATTGATGAGTTTCAATTCGGTTAAATTGTGTCGCATCGCATAGGGCGTATACATGATAATAAATGCCGATGTTAATGGCGATAATTGGTTGTGCTTCTTGTGTATGTAATTTGCTTGATCACTTGTAAATATTAATTTCACATGTATACTTGTATTTGATATGTTATCTCAACTACTGTATGAATATGTACGGTTATATTGAGATTAAACAAATTCAACAGAACGATCATTGTTTTTTCCATATCAGAAAAAAGAAGCAACGAGCGCTGTTTGTCGTTATTTCCTGCAGCAGCAGGGGGATGTTGAAAAACATTTTTGGGTGGGTGGTCAAAGCCACCAACAAGCAATTTTTTCCGCAACTAAAAAAAAAAAAAAAAAAAATCCTGCTTGTTTTTTAGTGTTTTGGCAATGAGTTGGGCTTCAAAACCACTTTGAATGAGAGATGCAAATTTTGAAATCCAAGATGGCCGCTGGCAGCCATGTTTCTTTGGCCGAATGACCTCAAAATGACTCATTCCTATTTACATGTCCATGTTAACATCCATGATAAATATTATGCACAGCAATTCATATACAGCTGTTTACAGTGAATTTCCCCCCGCAAATCTCTGTTTTAGTGTTAAAAGGGGGGTGGGTGTCAAAAAATGGTCGGAAAAAACTGCCGAAAACGGAACGAAAAAAATTGGCGGTGGGGGTGGTTGGGTACAAAAAATGATCGAAAGGGAAACAATGCCATACGTGCCTGAAAAAAAATTCCGACCCCCCCCCCCCCCCTGGCAGCAGGACAGTTTTTTCTTTTTACATCATAATAAATTCCTATAATTTTGGAAAGTCTTCATAAATATAAAATCCGTATATATGAGGAATATATAACACTTATCTTCCAATGATGACAACAGTAGCATGACAACACGCAATTACTAAGTTTAATTTGATCACACATTATTACTTGTGTTAATTGTTATAAAGGCGTTGGTCTGGTTTTGTGGTCAAAATATATTCACGAGCTACATGTACATGTATTCCATACATTGTACGTGTGCATTGATCTTCTCTGAAATGAACTCACAAAATTGTCGTTACAATACACCTCAACTGACAGTTGCAGAATGATAATAATAATGAATAAATAAATATATTATTAATATATAACTATTTATATACATATGTGACATTCACAGTACATTATGAGCAGTATTGTCGCCCTTAAGAATCCAGAGCGTCTCTTCTAAGTTCAGTTATATTTTTCTCTTTTGGCGAAGAAGGCTCGCATGATGTTGCATTCGTTCCCCAAAATCAGTCTATAATAAAGAGCGTTCTGGACTGTGATATCTTATAACCCTTCAATGATTGGAGTTTCCTGAAATTTTGCGAAAACACTGTGCCAATGTATTCTCTTATATATGCGAGTCTCCCATCGCGAGCCTCGCATATATCAGATAATATTTTAGAGAATACATTGGCCTAACAATATTGACCGTAACCCTGTAAGACAGTGTATTCTCTTATGTTTGCCAAGGCTCCCTAGCTATGGGAGACTCATACATATAAGATAATGCACTGAAACATGATATTTAATGCTGCACCAGCGCAGCGCCCGTCATGAAATGGTTAATTAATCGTTTTCAACGTTGTACTAATGTATTATTTTGTGGATCGATGTCCCCGATGCCTGAACTATATACGAACGACGAATATTTCGAGAATGTTTCATTTGCCTGGTAAGCTGATAATTGGCTGAGGATTGTGTCAAATTGGACCGTGCATCTTTAAATATCCTGGCTTGGAATAGACTATAGTGGGGTTATCACTGTCTTGTTAAAATAACCTGGTAGAAATATCGGCTGTCGTGACACGCCTTGGAATGTTCTATGTACGACATGAATTATATGTTGTCCACCAACTACTTTCATGCATGTCGAGTGATATATTTCCTCATATGTTATTGTTGACAATTAATCTTCATTGGTCTCCGTTGGTTCTGTGAATCTCAAGTGCATGTTTCACGATTTGATTAAAAAATCCATTTCTCGTCATATCTGAGATGGCATTTCCTTAATAAATGGAAAAAAGAAACAACGCGCGTCCGTGTAGGGCTCCCTGTTGAACACCATTTGCCATCTATCATCTAATCTGAAACTAAATCTCACGCTGTTTGATCGGTGCTATACGATAACAGATCACCGTGTGGGTGGTTGGCGGGGATGGACCACTTGAGTCTATATGTGCCACGTGAAAGCTCCATGGAGATTTGAAGCCTCAAATTATCATCTTTTGTTACACCCAGGTCTATATAGTTCGGGGGATAAAAAATGAAGGCCGATATGATAATTACTTTTAAAACTTCTATACGGAGTTCATGTGTCAGAGGAAAGACTTATTAAGTTATTCATAGAATTTAGAACAGTCTGTTTCTAATTTATCTTCAGCATGGAATAATAAAGAGCTCTTGTTGATACTCAATTCCAAATATGGCAAAACATAAAGAGCGGTTATTCACTCCAGTACTAGCTACAAATTGAACACGGGTGGACATCTATATCATGGCTGTATTAAAGGCACGCGCGGCCTTAATTGTCGAAAATATTCATATTTGTTCCAAACACCGTAAACAAAAAAAACATTAAAACGCATACAGTTCCGTTCATATATACCATGACCATCGCGTAAACAACATGTTATCATAAAGACCTACTATATTTTACATAAGCAAGAGTCTGGTTGCATGTGTTACAGAAGACAGCACGATGGTACTGGCTAATCACACACAAATTGCATAAACGCTCTTTATTAGTTCCATATCAGGTATTCACCAACAAAGAACGCTCTTTATGTTTACCATCATAATATAAACAAACACCAGAAAAGTAACTTTTTATGCTTTTGTTTACATAACAATGGTCAAACATATGACCATAACATATACTGTTTATGCGATATTTCTTATTTGTACACGGACAAAGTCTATCTACATTTTGATGTTCTTTCTGTTTGTGGCGGTTTTTGACGGGTGGAGATATTTTCACAGGATACACACCGCCAAGGCCAACCGTGTCTTTAAAGGGGTACTGTACCCCAATTTCAATAAATTCCCGGTGACAATAGCGATCTAATATGAATATTATATTATAAAATAACTAATTTGAGTCGACGATGTCTACTGAAAACGTTCCGGTTAACAGGCTATCGTAAAAGTAAAATTGAATTATTTAATATAAATTCATTTATGCCTGGAGTCATAAAATGGAGAATTATGCCATTACGAGTTACCGTTCTTGAAATCGCATATGTTGCGTGTCTTTTATCGACGGCCGTTCGCGAACATTATTGAGTTGCAAACAAAACATGTTACCTGCAAAAGAAGGCCCGTTATAAGCGATTCGGAAAAAAGGAGAAAGAAACAAGAGTCATAAAGCGTCAAGTATTTTATAGGGAGTGAGATTGTTCGATGGAAGAGGTTGAATGCATCAATCGAAGCTGTGAGCAATGAACTTCCGCTTCTTCATGCGACCTGCGTCTTCTCCGGTGAAGGTCAAAAACATGGCGCGTAGTTTGAAATCGTAATATTTTTGTTTCCAAGATCAATATTTTCTTCGCTAAATTAGGTTTATACGAAACTCATATAACACGAACACAATCTAACTTGAAAGTTATTTCAATGGGAGTAAATACAAAAAATCGCCTATCTTTGTGTACAGTACCCCTTTAAGGCAATGGATTTGCTTATACTTATAATCGTAATTATCCATTCTTCCGTGCAACTTACAATGTATGTGGACATAATTTAGATGTTCGAATGAGCCACTTCCGTTGGTGTACACGTACATACTGTAGGTACAAGAGATATCAAGTTGAATATACACATTTATGCTATAAAAATGGCACTAAATTGCGCTTTATCTGCGGAGAATGTGTCATATATACTCGTGTTTTTTTTTAATTATTCAAAGAAAATAAGACATCGGTATAATCGGATACAAAGTTTTGTTCCTTCACGCCTCAATTTAAACATAGAAATTGGTCGCGTTTTGTGTCGATCATCCCGGATCAACACAGGTGTATATGGAACAGTATAAGCCAAGACCGATGTGACATAATGAAGAGCGTTATATTAGTTTCTTCTTGATATGGTAAATAATAAAGAGCGTTCGAATCGTGTCACTTTGTGCGAAATGTTGGCCGCATCCATTGAATAATTTTCTATGACTTTGCTAAAGTTCATTGAATCACTCTGGTGGCATATAACAACCCGCAAGGTCTGTGTCGCGGACACCATTATCCCAATGCGAGCTAGCCAAAACGGGCATCGGTTCTCTCCCGGTATACGGATCAATCCCAAATGTTCACTTCCAAAAAATATATATTCGGGAGTGTGCTTTTATGCTTGGGGGGGGGGGGGTGTAAATACCATTCAACAATTGTCGACCGCTGTCGAAACAGGTGAACACCACCTCGTTTATAATTGCATGCATGCATTAACTTAGTCATATACGTATATAGTACGTGTAATAAGATTCATACATTAATAAAATTGCGACATTTCATACTCATTGATGATAAAATGTCTTTAGTGAGAACAAGTGATAATTATATTTGCTGTAAGCCTTTTGTGAAATTTGAACACGGGGCGTGACGGGGCCATTCCAGTGCTCATTTGAAAATATTAGTTACAGTTAAGATGACAGGTGATGCAGTTTAACGGTCCTCTATTCATCGATATGAATTATCGTGCTGGCCAGGCTCTCGAGTGCAACAATGCCCCAAAGGCAGACCACCGGTCCGTGAAAACAATATCAGGTGCGAGTCGCCCTGGATTCCGATGGACCGGACAAATGGAGTGCACCTTGCACGGGACCGTTAAACTATATCCTCGGACAAAAGCTCGATTGAGTTATCACCTGTACTTTTTTGAAATAACGGTAGAAGTTTTTTTCTTAACGGTTGTTGCTAGTTTGAATATTTTTGTCTGGGGGAACTGAACACCTGTTAGTGGCGTGTAGCGACACAACTGAAGTAGGTTCTACCGTGAGAATTTATTTGGAAATAATATTTGAAACATTTTGACATGGCGCAAAATATAACGGACACGAAGCCGTGTGTCCTTGTTTATTAAAAACCACACGTGTATCGTTGTATAAGTAGAGCCGTCCGTCCCAGATTGTCTACGGGGGATACACGTTAGTTGTAGTTATTCGATTGTATTCAAATTTGGTATATGGATTGGTCACATGAAAATGCAGATCAGGTTCGAATATGGGTGAGGTCCGCCCACTTATACCGGCGTTATGGACCTTGTCGTTGATTAGTCTGGTTTTCGGACGATAAATTTAGTTTTATTAGTTTTAGTTACCAATTGTTATCAAATCTGGTATATGAATTTCATACATGAAAATACAGGTCACGTATTACATTTAAAATGGGTTCGGTCTACTTATTTTACCAGAGAATTTTGCCCTTGTTGAATTAGAATTTCTCGATTATTTTGGTTTCTTCATAGACTTATAGTTTTTGTTATCAATAATGGATCTCCACATGCCATCTGTTTTGGGGGGTTTATTTCTATTTGTCCGTCTGGTTCAGATCATATATTTTGGACTTAACCTCTTGGGCGGCAAAGCGTTTGTTCCCTTTGTAGGGCACTAACATTTAAGTATCATCCACCCACAGTTTATCGACAAGTTAAACAACTTGGGAATGCTAATCACTGTAATGAGATATGAAGAGCTGGTCCCTCTCCTTAGGATCTGTGATCAGGGATGCCGACACCACACCGACGAGTATTAATAAACTATCCATCTTCAATTAAAAGATTAGTAGCTCAATACTTATTAGTGCAGATCTTCATAAACCCTCTTCACATTTATCCGTAAGTTTTATTGAATTATTATTATAAGAACAACAAAGAACAACAAATAGGTAAATGTCATTGACACTGCAACCCAACTTAGTTAAAATATATATATATTTTTTTTTTAAAGCCCATAAAACACCAATAATGATGAGTGCCTCGTACAATCTGATAATTTATATCTTGCTACCAACAATTTCATATGTACTAGTTTGGGAAGAGGTTAGAAGTAGGATGGACATACGTTTCAAGGAATTTAATGTTCTTGGACTTGAAAAACAAACAGGCAGGAAAATGAGCGTCAAACATTTTTGTCCAGAGATGTGTATGACATTTGTAGCCAGTTGAGAGCTGCACCCCTGTACATTTTTATCTGTAATTTACATGTACGTACTGTACAGACATGCATCTGTTTGGGTTTTTTCTGTTTGTCTGCATGATTCAGATCATATATTTTTGACTTAACTTCTCGGGCGGCAAAGCGTTTGTTCCCTTTGTAGACACTAACAGTTAAGTATCATCCACCGCAGCTTATCGACAAGTTAAACAACATGGAAATGTTAATCATCGTCAAGATATATGAAGAGCTGGTCGCATCTCTATATGATATGTGATCAGGGATGCCGACACCACACCGATGAGTATTAATACACGATCCATCTTCAATTAAAAGATTAACCGTCCCATCAGTGGCTAAAGTCTTACTCGTATATACATAGCTTCATAAACCATCTCTACATGAATATATCTCTTAGTTTCATTGTTTATAATGATCAGAACAATAAACATGGAAATATCATTGATACTGTGGCCCAACTTAGTGTTACAATATATTTATATTTTTAAAAAAACAACAAGAAATGTCAGTGCCTCGTACATCTGATAAGTGATATCTTGTTACCAACTACTATAGTTTGGGAAGTGTTTATAGAAGTAAGCGAGAATTAAATGTTCTTTGAATTGAAAGACAAACACGCACGGAAATGAGCATCACACTTTTTTGTCCAGAGATGTATGATATTTGTAGACAATTGAGCTGCACCCCTGTACATTTTATCTGTAATTTACATATACGTATTGTACAGACATGCATCTGTTTGGGTATTTTTCTGTTTGTCTGCATGATTCAGATCATCTACTTTTTTACTTAACTTCTCGGGCGGCAAAGCGTTTGTCCCCTTTGTAGACACTAACAGTTAAAGGTGGATTATCTCTTTGTAAACATGTATTATATAGTTACCGGGGTATAAAATATTAGATCTGAATCGAAGACTCCTGTCCGGAAATGCTTCTATCGATTAATATTAATTTTATTTCGAATAATTTCTGGTCTAAAAAGGTGTGGTTGTTTAGCTAACGAATAAAAATGGTTACTGTTAACAGAGACCATTATTTTGTCGCAAATAAAAGTTAATTATACTCATTATCGGTTATAACTATGGAATAAAACAATACAACGAATCAATCTGGAACTTTTGACGTTCGGTGCGTAGCCATAGGAACAGCCTAATGCTCTATACAGTGTATCGCTATATGGTATCACCGGAATGGTCCGTTCTAAAAATAGACAAATAAACGGTTCCAATAAAATATTCGAAATAGAATCAATATTAATTGATAGAAGCCTTTCCGGACAGGGGTCTTCAGTTCATATTTATTATTTTATACCCACGCAACTATTTCAAATTTGTTATTTAAAGACATAATCCATCTTTAATGATCATCCACCACCGCTTATCGAAAAGTTAAATAACATGGGAATGTTAATCACCGTCATTAGATATATGGAGAGCTGGTCGAAGCTCTATAGGATATTTGACCAGGGACGCCGATTTACATGTACGGACTGTTACATCCCATCTGTTTGGGTTTTTTCTGTTTGCCTGCATGATTCAAATGATATATTTTTGACTTAACCTCTTGAGCGGCGAGCGTTTGTTCCCTTTGTATGCACTAACAGTTAAGGATCATCCACCACAGCTTATCGACAAGTTAGACAACAAGGGAATGAAGAGCTGGACGTTTCTCCTTAGAATCTGTGATCAGAGATGCCGACAACACACCGACGAGTATTAATAAACTATCCCTCTTCAATTAAAAGATTATCCGGCCTCATCAGTCTTACTAATGCATATCTTCATAAACCCTCTCTAGATTTATCCCTTAGTATAATTGAATTATATTGATAAGAACAGCAAACATGGATATGTCATTAACACTGCAGCCAAACTTTACATCGAGATTTATAAGTATAAAGGTGTTGAATATAAGTGTGAATACAAATGGCATAACCGTATTAGGAGTGATATATTTTATTTAACATTTATTTCAACCGATTTCGATACCAGGACACATTCAAAAGCGAATATTATTAGGTGTATTTTAGAACGCAGATCGCCATGTGGCTTTAACCCTTTACCCAACAAACCGGCCAAAACCGGCCAAATAAAGCTTCAACAGCCTAAAATATCTTCGGTCTGTCTCAATAGAACCATACAAATATGGATATCATTGGAACCGGCTCCTTGACCACACTGTGATAGTTACAGTTATGCCCTGTGCCAATGCATTCTCTTATATATGCGAGTCGACCATAGGTCGCCTCGCATATATAAGAGAATGCATTGGCCTAAACAAATTCTTTTTTTAACACTTTTTACTATTTTTTCTTACATTCTTTAACAATTTTATAATTTTTAATGTGTTAAGCCAATGCATTATCTTATATATGCGAGGCGACCTATGGTCGACTCGCATATATAAGAGAATGCATTGGCACAGGGCCGTTCTGTTGGGTAAAGGGTTAAGCCATATATATAGTTGGGTTGTAAGATAGTCGTATATACAATACAACCTCAACCATAGGCTATACATGTAAGTCAAGCTGCAAAACAGAGTTCAGTCCCCTCGCTAAGCGATGTCTGAACGCTGCCGGCATGTGTATTTTCTTAATTAAATCTAACAATTTTTAAATGTTTTGCCAGCTACCTTCTGGCTTGCTCTAGACCATTTTCAAATGAATATGGACAGTTCAGTTGCTCAGAATAATGCAGAATGAATTGTAACCTACAAAAATCTCAAATAAATAATAAATGCGACATTTCTTCACACTGCGAGTAGGTGCGGGCATCGGTATAAGTCCTGTGTAGGGGACTGAACTCTGCGTGGAGCTTGCATGTAAGTGCTTTACACGAACAGGAATAAAGCTTAAGTTTGTTTTTGACTTTCGTCATAACCAAAACCTGGAAGGTTGGTTTGGTGCGATATTCTGAAAATTAAAAGCAACGCTATATATATATGGTCCAACATTTGGTAAACAAAACGGCTGAAATCGAGTTCACGTCAGTTGGTGTTCCTGGAATAGAAGCACTTCTGACACCCTATAGCATGCATGTCTACATGGGTTATCAGTTGGCAAGGCGCATGCCCACTCTTAAATTGTTAACTGTGCACCCACCGGAAGCTGACCGAATTGCGACCTGATGTTTACTATTCGATTGAATCAAATTGGGAGCTCAAACTTTCATTAAAATCACACATTCTTCCCGTATAGTCATAAACGATAGGTGGTCTGCATGTTTTGTAATTGTTCATTACACAAATGGATGCATTGTTCATTAAGGAATCTTAGATTTGGACAATTTGTTACTCACTACGTGGGGTCATTCGTTGCATGTTTTTTTTTTTAAATCGGAACATGGATCTTTAAAGGCGCGGGCGGCGTTCGTTGCAGAAATATTCATATTTGTTCAAATCGCCATCAACAGAAGGAATATTAATATATATATAGTTTTGTTCATATGCCAAACATAATCAGCGCGTAAATAGTATATTGGCGTCAAGACGTACGACGGTGTACGTAAACAAGAACCTGCTCGTGTTACAGAAGTTTTGCTTCTGTTTACATAACACAGTGCAATTCTATTGGTTAACCCATCGATCTATATTTAATATACAATATACGTCGATGGTTAACCACACACAAATGATATAAACGCTCTTTCTTATTTCCATATCAGGAAAACAGAAACAAATAACGCTCTTTATGTTTACCATATCCGGATCTAAACAAAAGCCAGGTAAAGTAACGGTTTTTGCTTTTGTTTACATAACAAAGGAAAAAAATGACAACATACTGTTTATGCCCTATTTCTGATTGGTATAAGAACACAGTCTGTCTATATTTTACTATTCTTTCTGTTTATGACAGTTTTTGACGGAGGTGAATATTTCAACAGCATACCCACCACCAACGCCGCCCGTATCTTTAATTAAACGTTATAGAGCCACAACAACGTTCCCACGGACCGCGCCCCAAAGATGATGACCCTATTATTAAACGAGGAAGAGTCTCCTATTGATAAAACAAATGGACAGAAACATAACATGCAAAGATTGAGGTGTTTCAATGGCAGTTTTATACAACCACACTATAACTTCATAGTGCATGAACAATAAATCAAGACGCTGACATGTTTGGGGACTTCAGGATTTACAAGAAAACATTGTCCCTAATTAAAAGTTCGAGTTTACGAACATCATCTTAACAGGCGTGGATTTCTACAATAAAATTGTTCTCCTCTGGTCAATTACAATATGAGCATTGGTGATTATTGTTACTCGCGTGCCTCTCAACAGGTTTTTGAGTTATTATCCCACAAGATTCGCTTTCTACTTCATGTCTGGTTCAATAGTTCTCTATAATAGTCTCTATTAACAATACATTTTGAAGTGTGGGTTTTGAGATATCGACCTCATTGTAGCTCCATGTTAAGTAAGATTAATTTAGCTGAGCGTAATTAAAATATTCATCATAACAAATGCGATGGGGTTCTCAGTCAATATCGTGACATCTGTGATTATGAATGTTTAAATCCGGAGTAGTTTGTAAGTTCGTGAACTGGATAATAATTTGCCCAATTCGTGAACTGAGCAGGTTACTTGCCCAGTTGTTGTACTGGACAATCCGGTTCTGTTTTAAAGTGGTGGGTTTTGTTTTGGGTATACCAATAGCCATCGTATGCACCATCAATGCATGTATCTTAAAGTGATGTGAAACACTCCGCTTGTGTGATCAAATAGAAATGGAGAATAATCTTGTTCAAAGTAGTTATTTTTACAAATATTATATCTAAATTGACAACACACACCGTCATTCTTATATAGTAATTAAATGCAGTGACTGTCGATGGCGAAATCGTTTTCGTTAGTTTATCGCCGATAGAAGCATCCAGATTCGAGTAGTAAATATTTACAATTTAGCGCAGTTCAGACAATGTTTTCTGGTACGGTCGATTTGCTTCAGATTTTCGGTGATGTTAGTAGAATGCTACATTCCTCCAGTTGGCATAGCACCTGAATACTAACTTATCAGTGTCACGCACCGAAACAAGTACATACTATGTCTTTGATATGTATCTTAAATTAATTCCATATAGCTATAGTTACAGAGGTCGTCTGTAGGATAAACCAATTAAGTTGCTAATTTAAGTACAATGTACATATTTTGTTCACTGACACTTATATAGGGGTCGGTTGGTGATTCTAGTTTTCACATGTTTCTCGGTATATGCGTTTCGAATTTTGGATATCTAGAACTCAGTGGAGAAGTCCAAAACGATAGAGACACTAATGAGCATAAAATATATTCACGATAAATAATTATAAATATGCAACAAATTTATGTTTTAACCTCGTATTTGCGAAGGACATATTTCCAAAAATACTTCCAAAGTAATCCGAGTTTTGAAAAACTGAATATCCTTTTTTTATGACATAGTAAACCAAATATATTCAAATTAGCCAGATGAGCATTTGAAATAGTTACCAAAGCATCAATTGAAATAGCTTAGATGGATTTGCATCTACATCTATGATTGAAATAGCTTAGATGGATTTGCATCTACATGCATGTCCATCTAAAAGTGAATGGAATGGATATTCTCATTTTTTTTATTTTGTGGATCCTTATTTGTGTGTGTTTTCACATTTGATCTACATTTTTAATTCAAACTTTTATTGACAATACATGTTCGGATATATATTTATAATGTCTACCCACAGTTACACAGAGAAGTGGACGCAATTAATATAAAAATTGAAAAATGAATTGAGAACGTTCAAAATGGCACCCGGGGCCATTAGTCATGCTTGCATGGTCTGGGCGAATTTAAGATCTTTCAATACTCAGAACACCGATTATGCTATTTGTCTTTTTCTTCCTCTATTTAAAAAAAAGCAATAACATCGTAATGCACCTGTCGGGTACATTGTTCGGTCATTTTCGGTGCGTCACCATTCATTACTCAGAGGGTAGGTGGGACACGCTACCTCGCCTATCAGTCAACCCACACACACAAATTCATAACCACACAGCGTGACCTCTGACCACCCGACCATCACCAGACTGAAAAGGTCATAACGGTTTTCAAAAATTTAAATTCGCGGATCTGGTGACGTCAGTGTCTCCAGCTCAGCTATCGTGTTTGCGCCAAATTTGTTTACGTTTTCGTAGCTTGTCTCCATATATTGTAATCAGATTTTAATACCATTCAATTGATTACAAAGGCTCCCTGTAATGCACTCATTGTTACGTTTTTTCTACTAATTCTCATCACTTCGTTATTTATTTGTAAAGAGCCATGTGAGCGGAAGTCAATAGCTACGAAGGAACAATGTAAATTCTCGTTTTTGCTGTCGATGAAACGGATGGTAACAATACGATACTGGTCCGGGTCCCGGGCCGGTAATTAGTACTTTGTAGGACGCAACCTCGGAGTTTTGTTATAATTGCGGGGTCATTATTACTACATTAGAAGAGAATGTATTTACAATACTGCAAGAAGAATAAGAGTATAATTCATATTATTGAAATTAAGCATATAAAGATGGGAATTAATTTTAGATTATGACTAAGATATTTTCCCGATGATACAAAAGTTATGATAAACATCCTGGAGAGAGTGCGCATCGCTCGAGTTGACGAGCACCCGACGACTCTCTGGTATATTAACCTTCTCCTGCAAGATATCTATTTAAAGGGGGACTGTACACTAAAACCGGCTGTATTTATGGGACCATCTCCCGACAACAGAATATATGCAACAAATGAATGAATTTGAGTCAGGGATGAGTGCGAAAACATGATGCGAGTGTGACCAAGAATCCAAGGACAATTAAGGGTCACAACTTTCATAAAAGGGCACCTTTTCAGTCAGTGGTATTGGCATAAATGCGGAAATATTGGTCACCAAACATGATTTTGAAGCTTTTTCCAGGACCAGGCTCGTATTAAGCTACTGGAATATGGATATAGTTTTCTATTAGGAATATAACATGCTGTTTGGGCTGAATTTTCGGCAGGTATTGCCATTCTGTGAAGAACGAATCAATATCAATCTATTTCGGAACAAGTCCATTGACCTTTAGTCCCAACATCCGATCACAGGTTACTTAGTTTTCATGTCACAAAATGGATTTTGTTTTCAATTTGCGGAATCACAGTCATATTTCATGCTATAAAGGAAAGGATCGATTAATTTTTTTAATTGGTCTTGATATTCAACTCCAACAATAAAGTCCGGTAAATTGTTCCAATGTTTGATAACTCGTTGCGTAAAAAGTAAAAACAAGGGGTACGCATCTAAGATGCTTTTGTCGAGTTTTTTGGCAGTCGAACCAAACTTATGCCAATAAGGTGCACAACTCGGGGAAAAAAAGTCGGACGGTGGTATATCATTGCAATAGACCTATATACCAAATATCAATTGAATCCGTTAATATTTCATTGAGTTATCGCACTAAGGGTGGATACACACATGCATGTAATCTCTGTAAATATCGTGTATTTGGCGTTTTACATGGATCATACAGACCATGTAATATGTGTCTGCTGATAACCCAATCATTGCGGCTATGTTTGACCACAGTGAGTAACGCTCTGAACGTGTAGAGTGTCGTTGACTGGACGAAGTCGTCAGGCCGCTTAAAATAATTGTTGGCGCGATAACCCAAATGTTGGACGTTCTGTTTAAATCATTGTCAGTCTTCTCTTGTTTGTATACCAGTGATGGTCCCAGGATTTCCACAACGCAGGGGCTATATTATACCGGAAGCTACCGGACTGACCATTACATATTTCATCGACCGGAGGTGGGGGCATGCAGCAACATGAGGCCTACCCCCCTGAAGCCACGAATCCACTCCTGATTTGTAAATATTGTAGTTGACAGTCATATCTGCCGTGCCTGTTTGCTACGAGTGATTAATCTCATATGCAGCAATTGATGCTATTCATATAATTATGAACATATTATTACAGCTTTAAATTTGAAGGTATACAGAAGGTGGTGTTGCTGCATGTGTGTCTTCATTCGGGAAAAGGGTTGTCCAGCTACGAGTCCACAACTACGTCACCTTTCCTCTCTTGTGTTATATACACACAATTTACAACTATGGAATATTTAAGTAAAACATTATGTTGTACATTCTTGCCCAGATAATCCCGGCCGATACATTCAACTAAATCCCTTAATTATTCGAAACTTTCGAGAACCAGCCCCCTCCCCCAATCATGGATTATAGTCCAAAATGTGATAATTCAAGCCTGTACAGGCTAAAATGGTGACAGTTAGGAACTTGTTCATCCTTTGGCCTGAGATTCTGGGTTAAAATGGGGGGACTCTTTTTTCTTTCAACGTTGTACCTGCATTAATGTTTTGGCGCTGTAATGGATATATGCAAACAAATCCCAATTGAAAGTTATCACATGAGCTCGCCCTCAAACTATCCGAGCAATCTCAACAAACTGGTATTGTCTGTCTTAATGTTCCAATGCCTGTATTCAAGGCATGAGAGCACCATATCGGATTGTTAAAATTTGAACTGAGGCCATGCATAGTCGAGGAACAAATATCCTTATCCTGACTCGATTCGGCTAAATCACTTTATAACATGGAATTCACCATGTATGAGTTAGTTGATTGCCATGTGTATTAATATAGCACTTCCAAAATGTGGAGCCAGAAAGCCGTTCGGGTTCTGCTGGACGAGATCAAATTGGGAGTCAGTGTGTGGGGCATTAAACACTCATGTATCACAATCGTCCTAAAATAGCTTCAAAAGTCTACACATTTATTTTTATTTTGGATGACCCTGTTTCCAAGAAATGACGAGAAACAAATCAAGTATAAAATCGACAGACTCAAATCCACTTTTCGAAATGAACTAAAACTCGTGAAAAACAGCAACATATATCAGACAGGATTTATTCATTTCGGCACCCATGAAAAAAGACATGTTTATGACTGGCCTGAAATCTCTTGATAACAGTTAGTTTGATTTTGGCTTATAACTACTCACCGGTCTCGCCTGTTGAAATGGAACGATCGCGCGCAGGCGATTAATGCTATCAATGATTGGTGTGACCATGTAAAATACATGTATTTTACATACAGACATTACATGCATGTGTGTATCCACCCTAAGGGTGGATACACACATGCATGTAATCTCTGTAAATGTCGTGTATTTGTCGTTTTACATGGATCATACAGACCATGTAATATGTGTCCGCTGACAACCCAATCATTGCGGCTATGTTTGACCACCGTGAGCCAAGCTCTGAACGTGCAGAGCGCCGTTGACTGAACGAAGTCGTCAGGCCACATAAAATAATTGTTCGCGCGATAACCCAAATGTTGGACTTTCTGTTAAAATCATTGTCAGTCTTCTCTTGATTTTTATACCAATGACGGCCCCAGGATTTCCCCAACGCATGAGCTATGACCCCCAACACGGGGGTATATTATCCCGGAAGCCACCGGACTTACCATTGCATATTTCATCGACGGGTTGGTGGGGGCATGAAGCACCCTGAGTCCTGACTCTCCCCTCCACCCATGAAACCACGAAGCCACTCCTAACTTATAAATATTGTAGTTGACAGTCATTTATGTCGTGTCTGTTTGCTACGAGTGATTAATCTAATATTCAGCAATTTATGCTATTCGTATAATTATGAACATACTATTAAACAGCTTTAAATTTGAGAGTACAGAAGGTGGTGTTGCTGTGTGCCTTCATTCGGGGAAAAGGGTTGTCTAGCTCTATGAGTTCCCAACTACGTCACCTTTCCTCTCTTGTGTTATATATGAATACGAAAATCAACTATGGAATATTTAAGTTAAACATATTGTACGTTCATGCCCAAATAATCCCGGATGATACATTCAACTAAATCCCTTAGTTATTCGAAGCTTACGAGAACCAGCCCCCTCCCCCAATCATGGATTATGGTCCAAAATGTTATAATTCAAGTGCGTACAAGCTAAAATTGTGACAGTTAGGAATTCGTTCAACCTTTGGTTTGAGAAACATATACTTTTATGTAAATTCTGGGTGAAAAATGGGGGGGGGGGGGTATCACTCTTTTTACTTTCAACGCTGTACCTGCATTAATTTTTTGGCGCTGTAATGGATATTTGCATGGAAATCCCATTTGAATGTTATCACATGAGCTCGGTCTGAAACTAACCGGTATTGTCTGTCTTAATTTTCCAATGCCTGCTATTCAAGGCATGAGAGCACCATATCAGATTGTTAATGGGACATTAAACACTCGTGTATCACAATCGCCCTAAAAGAGCTTCAAATTCTGCACATTTTATTTTTTATTTTGGATGACCCTGAAATGACGAGAAACAAATCAAGTATAAAATCGACGGATTCAAATCCACTTTTCGAAATGAATTAAAACTCGTGAAAAACAGCAACAGATATCAGACAGGATTTATTCATTTCGGCATCCAAGAAAGAATTTATGACTGGCCTGAAATTTCTTGATAGCAGTTAGTTTGATAATGGCTTATAACTACTCACTTGTCTCGCCTGTTGAAATTGCCCGATCGCGCGCAGGCGACTAATGATATCAATGATTGGTGTGACCATGTAAAATACATGGATTTTACATACAGAAATTACATGCATGTGTGTATCCACCCTAACGGTGATAAAATTGTTATTAAAATAGACAAACTAAGACCCATAACTCCGGAAAAAAAATTCGGACAAACCAAGTTTTCGAACTCGTCCGAGATATTGTTGCAAGAGACTCATATACCAAATATTGTTTAAATCGGTTAATATTTCATTGAGTTATCGCGCTAACGGTGATAACATTGTTAAAAATAGACAAACTAAGACCCATAACTCCGCGAAAAAAATTCGGACAAACCTGGTTTTCGAACTCGTCCGAGAAATTGTTTCAGGAGACTCATATACCAAATATTGTTGAAATCGGTTAATATTTCATCGAGATATCGCGCTAATGGTGATAACATTGCTAAAAATAGATAAACTAAGACCCATAACTCCGGAAAAAAAATTCGGACAAACCTGGTTTTCTAACTCGTCCAAGATATTGTTGCAAGAGACTCATATACCAAATATTGTTGAAGTCCGTTAATATTTCATCGAGTTATCGCGCTAACGGTGATAAAATTGCTAAAAACCATCTATACCAAATATTGTTGAAATTGGTTAATATTTGCGTGAGTTATCGCGCTAACGGTGAAAAACTTGACTAAAAACCATCTAAGATGGATAACTCTTGTCAAAAAGTTCGGACGTGACCCATTTTCTACAGGCAGTAAATAGTCATTGGGAGCAACTCACATACCAAAATTTTTATGAATCCGTTTACAAATGTCAAAGTTATAAGGCATTCTTTATGTCCGCCCGCCGCCCACACGCCCGCCCGCCAGCCGCCCGCCCGCCGCCCGCCAACCGTCCTTCGTCAAACCATAAGTCGAGTTTTTTTAAAACTCGACTTAAAAAAGGACTTTCCCTCAAGAGTGAATGAATGGGCACACATGCGCTCCGTGTGCCCCCTTCCCACCCTATAGCCCCTGTACCGGTGCCTCTGGTTGTAACGTGTAGTCTATGTCGCATTAATTTAGAATACAACAAGCGATTTCTGGCGCATGTAGAATTGAGTTATAGTATAGTCATTCTACTGGTTAGTATATGCATTGACCACACATTTCATGCAATATTTCTGGAATATTTGAACATAAATATGTAATTGTATAAACATAAGATTTATGGAGGCACGGACTCAGTATGAGTGTTCATTGCTTCAATTGCTTCAGTGATCGTGAATAAATTCTCATTTCTTGATATTTCAGATGTTCTGATAAAGCTTGAATGATATAAATTTTTATAGCGTTAGATTTATTGTCAAACGTATGTGTCATAAATTTTATGCATTTGTTTGCGCACACCCTGTTCTAGATCATGCCATGAATCTCTACTCTGGCTAACGCCCGTAGAGATCATATTCCACCAGTACAAAACCTGAGAACTTTTTGAAGTTTTGACAGGGAACCTTATACAGTCGAAAAAATAACGCGGGGAATATATTTCTTAGTTATTATCTGTTTCTTAATGATGTATGAGTAATTAATTCAATGTTTATTACGATATCGGCTCCCAAAAGTCACGGAAAAGTATGCAATTTCGAGGTGGGACCTTTACCTACAGCGAAGTACATCATTAAGGAACAGATAATAACTAAGAGATATGTTCTCCGCGTTATTTTTACGACTGTATAAGGTTCCCTGTCAAAACTTCAAATTGGGTTAATATATAGACTCGGATACTCCAAGATGCATAACAGATGTAGATCACGATGACACGAATGTAACTGACATATATTATGTGCCATAAAAACTTCACAATCGCCAACCGATGTTGATATTTCCCCACTTGAGGACAAATATAGGGCGGACGTGCCATGTTTACATAATGGTCAGAGTGATGTAAGAAATTCGTAACGGGTTCTAATATAGAATGTCTTTATTTGGTCGTGCGTCTGGAACACATAAACTTATAGTCAGTCAGTTTGGTGTCATGTGAAGTGGAGACTTCCTGATTGCATATATGCAGTTAAAGCTTCCCCTTGTGGATGTCATGTTAATGTTGGTCGCCTTGTTAGTACGAAAATTGTGTGGCATTATGTAAACAGTACTAAACACGCCATATTTGTCATAAACTTGTGTCAAAATGTCCCTTTATAATGGAACCCTTTATATATATATAGCCCTCTGTATTCAAAATCAACAAGAAAAATAATAGAACATGAACTTGAGACAACAGTTGGAAATCTACAAATGCTATAGACACATGCTATATATACATTTATGCTCTATACGTTTTATCTTTAAGATATCTTAACAATCGATTAAAATATAATATTATATGCCACTATATAATTATATATCACTTTTCATCCTTCCATCTGTCAGCACGAATCTACTATTTATATCATGGGATGATGCGAGCTATCGTATTTGAAATTTTTTCGATGAAAAACATGGCCGACGGCAGCCATCTTCGATTTTACTCTTTGTATGACTAAATCCATTGGCACGCCCTACAGGTCACAACTCACATCCGATCATCACCAAACTTCATATTGATCTTCGGGATGACTTCTAGATGGGAGCCATCAATTGTTTTCCGAAATTCATAAAAAAAAACATGGCCGCCAGCAGCCATCTTGGATTTTAATTTTAAATCCATCGACACAGCATGCCGCCCGCATTTATTGGAGCATTGTTTTGAAAAATTGCAGACATGTTTACGATCACCTCTGGGTGGGAGCCATCGTATTTGAAATTTTTTCGATGAAAAACATGGCCACCGGCAGCCATCTTGTATTTTACTCCTTGTATTACTAAATCGTTTGTCACACCCTACAGACCACATTCCTCATCCGATCATCAACAAACTTTATATGGATCTTCGTAGTGACTTCTAGATGGGAGCCACAATTTTGTTCCGAAATCCGAGGAAAAACATTACTCCCAGCGGCCATCTTGTATTTTATTCCTTGCATGACTAAATCGTTCGGCACACCCTACAGGCCACATTCCTCATCCGATCGTCCCCAAACCTATATGGATCTTTGGGGTGACCTCTAGATCGGAGCCATCGATTATTTCCGAAATCAGTTTAAAACATAGCTTTCAGCGGCCATCTTGGATTTTACTCTGCCTGACTAAACCCTTTGGCACACCATACAGGCCACATCCCTCATCCAATCGTCACCAAACTTCATATATATCTCTGGGGTGCAGCCCACATTTATTGATGAAATATTTGAAATGAAAATAATTTCATCTAATAAATACAAGACCTTTACTGTAACTTTTTGGCTTTCCTTCTTCCTTATCATTCCATTCATTGCTCAGCAAAAAATAAACTCCTTCCCAAGTTGAGCTACAGTGTCATTGACACTTTCATTTAAGTTATCACGAATTTTTCGAATTGATTTCAATGGCACTGTTATTATTATTTTGTATATTTTCGCGATACGTGTGCCATGCGAGTAATTTTATTTATAGTTTGCCTAGTAAGCTGAATCGCACATGGCATCTTTAAAGTGCGTTTATAAAATATGATTTATTTTTATCGTATTATTTAAGTCCTATCGCTTCCGGATTCTTCTAAATATCCGCGTCACCAATGACGCATATCATATTTTTCATGTTTTATTCGTCTCAATCGTCTGGTAAGCGTCCGATTTTTTTTATTACTTTTTTAGTGTCAATTACACAAATCGCAAACTTTAGAACCGAAAGCTTGCTCAATTTCATTATTCAATCATTAATGTATTCGTTATATTTCGGATATGTTCGAAGTGTGTTGCAAAACTATTCCATGAAGCTTTTCCCTATATCAAAGATACAAATGTAAGCATAGCTGTATATATATGGCAATGAAATTGGGTGACCAGTAATTTGGAGGTTCAAATGAGCCGCGTGCGTCCAACATCAATTAGATGTCCACTATACCATGTGTCGACAGTTCAGAAGTGGCAATGTCATTCGGTCAGCTTTACATATTTTTGTATCTTAGATAAGGAGAAATTTTATTGACCACCCCCCTCGGGCATGTGCAACATCCTGCTTACATTCGAAATATAACGAATAAATTGACGAGCGCTAACTGTATTGAGCTAGCTTATAAATATTAGAGATGCTCCATCAATAGATTTTAAACGCAAACGGTTCATTTGAACTTCCGAAATATGTATATTGTATTTAATTAGAGGGATCAGCTATAGGTCAACCAATACACACAACACCGATATACGCGTACTCTAGAAACTAAAGAGTCGAAGTTACACAGGCTTTTCTCCTTTTTTTCAGTGTATATCACTGCGACAAACACTCTTTGTGGCGTCCCCTGTTGTCAATGCTGTTCAAAAAGGGGCCAAAAGTGTCACCTGAATAAGTCACTTCGTACAATGTAGGATATGAAATCTGTATGAAATTATTTCTCGCATTTATCCTGCATTTAACGAGCTATTAATAACTCGTAAATTTTATCCTCCAAATTATGTCTGCTGCATTTGACAGTATGTATATATAAGATAGATCGATAACTATACAGTAACTATCGATATACAGGCGCTGTTTTCTCAGAACAAACTGGCAGCCAAAGTCATAGAAATACAATGCAGCGGTATTCTATTTTTTAGTACAGAACAAAGATAAACGCTCTTTATTGTTTACCATATATGGAGAACACTACGAAGTAACGCTCTTTATGGTTCCATCTTGGATATCAAGTTTGTGCAATTGCCACAGGCCACATTCCTCATCCGATAGTCTCCGAACTTCATATGGATATTCGGAGGGACCTCTAGATGGAAGTCATAAATTTTTCTCCCAAATTTCGTCCCGTATTGAAAAGGTTAACATGTTGTCAACCTCCAACCCATATCCTTCAAGACTGAATTTCAATGGTTTTAAAATGCTCATGCACTGAATCCATATTTAACTATATAAGCCATACCATACCTATACCAGAAAATAACGAGATCGAGCATATGAGTACATTCGTGTGAGTTTGTTTGTTTGTTTGTTGTATATTGAACATCAAAATAAACATTTTTATCGAGTTTTGAATGTTGGTCGAGCGCCTATAAGTATAAGATAATTTATGGTTTCCCGCATTAAAACGCATCTCTAAAACATCCGACTGGTTTAATAGTTATTCTAGTCGGATTATTTTAATTATTTTTACTTTTCTGTGGATGACTCCATGATGTATGTGTGTTATGAACGACGTTGATTGCTAGTTTAATGTATTACTGCATGATCTAGAAAGTGTAAAATTACTTTTGGAAGTTTTGTCTTGTTTTGGTGTCAAGCTGGATGGGTCAACACATATATTTTGCCGTCTCTAGTCTCACGGGAAGTAATAACCACGAGTTCCATGTTAGAATAATGTATATTTAATGATATCCGTTGTTTGAGAATGTTGTTCAGTAACTTCAGTTAGATAAAATACATAACAAACATGGTCTTGCGGTAAAAAAGAACTGTGATGAGTCTTACTGATGGAAATTGTGTATTCGAAAAATGGCGACAGATACGTGGCAGCCAGCGAGCAAGGCGAGGCTACATGTCTCAAGTTACTTAAGGAGTTTTGTTTACTACAAGAGCCGACTGGCACAATAATTCTCTAACTGTATATTATAGGTAGGAACTAATGGTGACGTTGCAGATATACTATGCAGACTGTATATAATTATTGTATATACCACTTTTGTGATATCAAGGAAATGTTGTCAATATATATATAGTTAGTGTTTTTTCCCCCACCTGGGATGCCCCGAAAAGATACCAGACACTCTGAGGACAACAGTCAGCACTATTTCACAATTCTGTCATTGATGTTGCACCTTATTGACACTGCCATCAGACCTGACATTTTGGAGCGTCTTTGTCTACACATCCCCGTAGATAATAAGTAAGGTTACATTGGGAAAGTTACTGTCCTCGACTGGTGTCATTCGAATGAGACACCTTAAATACTGAAACCATATTTATATAATTATATGCCATAATGTTTTATATATATACCAGACAATGATGAAGTCAAACGTATGAGGACATTCGTGGGAACGTTTGAGGTGAGCTATTGAATGTCAAAATAAACATTCTTATCGAGTTTTGAATGTTGGTCGAACGCCCAAGCATATTAAGAGAAATTATGGTTTCCCACATTAAAACGTATCTCTGAAACATCAGTCTGGTTTAAAACTGATTTTACTCGTAATATTTTAATTTATTTCTTGGAAGTTTCTGTGGTTGACTCCGTGCTGTATATATATCTGTTATGAAAGACGTTGATTGCTATTATTGATCTGGTAAGTGCACAATTACTTAAGAAAGTTTCGTCTTGTTTGATGTCAAACTGGATGGGTCAACACAAAGATATGCTATATGCAGACTGTATACAATTATTTTATATACCACCTTAGTCATTTCAAGGAAATTTCATCAATAATGTGTTTTTTTTCACCCGGGATGCCCCGAATAGACACCAGACAAACTGAGGACAACTGTCAGAACTATTTAACAATTCAGACATTGAAGTTGCACATTATTGACACCGCAGTCAGACTAGACATTTTTGGAGCATCTTTGTCTGTACTAATCCTCGTAGATAATAAGTAAGGTCATATTGGGAGAGATGCTGTCCCCAGGCTGGTATAATTCAAATGAGACACCTCAATATTAAATTTTGGCATGTCAGTTGACATGTTTCAGAAACGCATCGATACGTGTAATGCAATACAACATTTCCGCTTGCGCGCACTAAATAGCTATCGTGTCAAACTCAACCAGACAATCGAAATTGACCGCTCCCGAGCCCGCTGTTACGTCAACAACGGCTTCGATTTCTGTGCGTTTAATGTACCATCTACAACGCTGAGCACAAACAAAACGACATCAAGAACAACATTTTCGATGACAATAACAAAACGTCCTGTCATTATAACCCTCGATTCAAAGGACATAAAATTTGAGAAGAAATGGTGGATTTATTTTTTAATGCACACCTGCAATTTATACGTTAAAGTGTGACATGGATGCGTAACAGCGATTTTGTTGCTCGTAAAAACTCTCTTGACCATGCGTCCAGGTGCATCTGACGACAATATGCTGCACAGTGTTGGATTCTGCTAACCCATATTCCGCCGTGCAAGATTGAATGACACATTAACGGCTAAGACTTACGCAACAAAGCGAAACGGGCATTGAAATGAACCTAAATATCTTCCGCAGATGACGGAAAGTCTGAACTTGAAGGGCGTGGGCTTCAAATAAGCAAATGGCTTGTTGCCTAATCCCTTTATCTTCAAACTTTGTATCTATTGTAATTGTATATTCGAATGTCCATATAGGGAAATGCATACCGTTTAAACTAGTTATAGGATAAAGATGTAAAGCAATATTTTGGTTATTTTTTGCGTATTATTGTTGAAAATACTGTTTTATATATTTCCAGTATAACCAGCTAATAAACTGGCATTCCACTGTTGGTTCAACGTATACCATCTCACTTCAACAAAATGACTATATATATATATATATATATATATATATATACACCCCTGCGAAAATTATGAACAATATTCATTCGAAATAACAAACATTTTCTAAGATTCAAACAAATATAATATGTAGTCGTAGAGGTTTTGAAAGTTCATAGGCCAAGTGTCCAAGTCATGAAAACATTTAGCAATGAAACGTGCTCGGAATTGCTGGGGTGGTAATTATAGATTGTTGATTATTGATTTGAGACCAAACATACGACGCGAACAATTATGATATCCCAAAATGATAATATTTGCTGCTATTGGGCAACGAAATCGTAACCGTGTCTTTTTTGGAAATCAATATCTTATCTGACCATAAAAACCTAATATGACGTTTTCTAATTTCAAATTCGTGAGATGTTTTCAGTCATGTATAAAGGGTTTGGTATTTTGGTATCTACGAATGTGATGCCCGGGCCATGTCAGAGTGTTACGATTAACGGTTATTTATTCGCCAGGTATGTCGAAAATTGGCTGAGGAAGTGTTTACTAATTGGGGGGGGGGGGGTCAAGGTCGCGTTCGTCTTACTTAAATTGTGCGCGGAACGTCGAATGCAGATATAAATTAAGGATGGAGTGTTTGTCGCAGCATTTTAACGTGTTGGATACCTATTAAAAAACTTTTAATTGGCACAGGTATTTAGTACAATCGGAGCCTGTGCACCAGCGATTATGCGTTCCGTCCGACTATTTTGTTAGTGGTGTTATCACCCTTTTTCGACATAGAAATTTTACCAGAGTGTGTATATACTCCTTGTATTTTGTTTCGAAAAATAAATATATAGCTACCCTTAAAGGGGTACTGTACGCCAAATTTTGTTGTTGGTTTCTATAGTCTCCGAGTCTGAGAATAAGGTAACACTTTTTTCATTATTTGAAAGTCTGTTGAGTACGAAGTAGTGTTACGGATGACAAATTTACCGGAATGCAAAAATACAAATTGTCGTTGTCGAGTAATTTTTGTACAGTTTTCAACCAAATGAATCAAATAAAAGTTATATTATAGGCATACTAGTCCCATATAATCATTTAAGTTATTGTATCGTCGCTAGTCAGTGAGTGGCTTGTGTGTTCTCCCCGTATCATCATAATATTTTAAGCGATCGTGTGTGCGATCGGTTTAACAAGCCAGTATCCCTCATTTACTTTATTTGATTACGCAAATTCGTAATTTAATTGACGCCATTTTATGGCTCCAGTCATAAATTCAATTTATATCAAATTATTAACTTTTAAATTATTAAATTTTAAGATAGCCTATTAACCTGAGCGTTTACAGAATACATCTTCGACTCAAATTACTTATGTTTCTATATATTATCGATATTAGATCGTTGTTGTCACCGGAAATTTAATGAAAATGGCGTACAGTACCCCTTTAATGTAGCCAAATTCTCCTTTTTGAAATTCTGAAAGATCTGAAGCAATATACTTTCTATCCCTTCAATAAGTCCCCCCCCCCAAGTCTTTTCATATGTATATATGCCACGTTAAGTCGTCCTATGTATATATGCCACGTTAAGTCGTCCTATGTATATATGCCACGTTAAGTCGTCCTATTTTTATACTATATGAACATCACTGTCGGATATACCCGTTTATTCGTACATTCCAAGATGGCGGCGCCCAGTAACCAAGATAAACGAACGAAATGTATTCGAACCCGAACGAAAATTGTGTCTGAACCTGAACAAAATCATCGGGAATTTTGCGAATCTGAACCTGAACATTTTGAAATTTTAAAAGGTCGTTTTTCGAAGTTAGACAACAAAAATATCGCTGGTTTTGAATTCCGAATATGTGTGCTAACCTAATCTACCCACAACAATACATAAATTTGCGGATCCATGATCCCAGGGCCAAAAAATTACGAAAAAGCGAACATTTCGCCGCCTCGATAAAATTTCGAAAAATGATGACGACTTGACACGCCAAATACAACAATTCACATGCATGTCATGCGAAAGGCATGTTACGTAGGTGTTGGACATACAAATTCCTACATAACTGTTTAAAGGTGTATCACCGAAAGGTGTCGTTAATTGATGCTTGGAGACAATATATACACTTACCGTTTATCTTGTTTATCTTGTTTATCTTGGAATGTTCGAAGCTAAACGGGTATCCGACAGTGAACATGTCAAACACGATAAATGTAAGATATAGAAACGAATTGAAATTTGCGGGGGAAATGTTCAAACTTGAGTGTTGGCTGGTTGTTTCTGTATTCACCTATTATTCTACCCCGAAAATTTTGTTATTTCGGGGGACTATAGATTATTGATTGTTTTCAAATTTTGTATGTTGATTACCCACATGAAAATACTGGGCAAGGTCGAGTATGGCGCGTTCTGTCCTTTATACCAGAGTTATGGTCACTGTCGACTAATCTTGGTTATCAAAATACCTAAACAGACTTATATGCCGTACTGATTGGGTCACTGAGGGCCCGTGTATACTGTTACCACATTGATAAGCGACGTGTTTTCTAACCTAAAGATGTCTTGTGCTATTTGACACCATACAACTTACAACTGGTATTGAACTTTGTCTATACATTCATGTGAGGTTTTTTTTGTTGTTAAATTTTTGAATTTCAAAAGAAACATTTTTATCTAGTTTTGAATGATGATCGAATGCCCAAAATTAAGATCACCCATGGTAAGAGAATGTATATATGGTTCCCCATACAAAAAAGTATCTCTAAAACATCAGACTGGTTTAATACTTATTCTAGTCGTATTATTTAAATTAATTTTTTGGGAGTTTCTGTGGCTGTCTCCGTGATGTGTGTGTGTTATGAACAACGTTGATTGCTAGTTTAATGTATTATAAGTGTAAAATTGCTTTAGAAACTGTTGTCATGCATGTTTGATGTCAAACTGGATGGGCCAACTACTCAAAGATATACTTTGCAGCCTGTTGACTTGAAACGTATTTTATTTGCAAATAATACAAAAGGGATTGGGGCACAAGTTTTTTCAACTTATGAAGCCCCTCTCCCAATACAGTCGATTTAGATACAAAAATGTTTACAGCCTGTTCAATTTCTTGTTCTGCCACCTTAGTCTTATCAAGGAAATTTCATCAATAGTTAGTGTTTTTTTTCTCTCACTTGGGATGCCCCGAAAAGACTCTGAGGAACTATTTCATAATTCTATTCAAGGGACCTGGCTGCGTTATGTGCCTTACCGATTGAGCTACCGAGAGCCCCTTTATTATGCCCCCGATCTCCGATGGAGATTTGGGGGTATATAGTGGAGCCCTCCGTCCGTCTGTCCGTCCTTCCGTCCTTCCGTCCGTCCTTCCGTCCGTCCTTCCGTCCGTCCGTCCGAACGTTTCAACTCATAACTTTGGTTTCGCTAACTCAATTCAGTTGATCTTTGGTATGCTAATAGACCAGCCGGGGGGGGGGGGACAAGATTTCCCCATAACTGCGGTTTCGTCTGCCCATTTTTTCCAGAGTTACGCCCCTTTTTGGACTTAGAAAATTGTCCGTACGAACGTTTCAACTCATAACTTTGGTTTCGCTAACTCAATTCAGTTGATCTTTGGTATGCTAAGAGACCAGCCGGGGGGGGGGGGGGGGGGGGGACAAGATTTTCCCATAACTGTGGTTTCGTCCGCCCATTTTTTCCAGAGTTACGCCCCTTTTTCGACTTAGAAAATTCAGTTTTCTGTGGCATACGAACGTTTCAACTCATAACTTTGGTTTCGCTAATTCAATTCAGTTGATCTTTGGTATTATGACCCCGATCTCCGATGGAGATTTGGGGGTATATAGTGGAGCCCTCCGTCCGTCCGTCCGTCCTTCCGTCCTTCCGTCCGTCCTTCCGTCCGTCCGTACGAACGTTTCAACTCATAACTTTGGTTTCGCTAACTCAATTCAGTTGATCTTTGGTATGCTAATAGACCAGCCGGGGGGACAAGATTTCCCCATAACTGCGGTTTCGTCCGCCCATTTTTTCCAGAGTTACGCCCCTTTTTGGACTTAGAAAATTGTCCGTACGAACGTTTCAACTCATAACTTTGGTTTCGCTAACTCAATTCAGTTGATCTTTGGTATGCTAATAGACCAGCCGGGGAAACAAGATTTCACCTTAACTGCGGTTTCGTCCGCCCATTTTTTCCAGAGTTACGCCCCTTTTTGGACTTAGAAAATTCAGTTTTCTGTGGCATACGAACGTTTCAACTCATAACTTTGGTTTCGCTAATTCAATTCAGTTGATCTTTGGTATGCCAATAGACCAGCCGGGTGACAAGATTTCCCCATAGCCGTGCTTTCGTCCGCCCATTTTTTCCAGAGTTACGCCCATTTTTGGACTTAGAAAATTGTCCGTACGAACGTTTCAACTCATAACTTTGGTTTCGCTAACTTAATTCAGTTGATCTTTGGTATGCTAATAGACCAGCTGGTGGACAAGATTTTCCCATAGCCGTGGTTTCGTCCGCCCATTTTTTCCAGAGTTACGCCCCTTTTTGGACTTAGAAAATTGTCCGTACGAACGTTTCAATTCATAACTTTGGTTTCGCTAACTCAATTCAGTTGATCTTTGGTATGCTAATAGACCAGCTGGGGGGACAAGATTTCCCCATAGCCGTGCTTTCGTCCGCCCATTTTTTCCAGAGTTACGCCCCTTTTTGGACTTAGAAAATTCAGTTTTCTGTGGCATACGAACGTTTCAACTCATAACTTTGGTTTCGCTAATTCAATTCAGTTGATCTTTGGTATGCCAATAGACCAGTCGGGGGGACAAGATTTCCCCATAGTCCTGGTTTCGTCCGCCCATTTTTTCCAGAGTTACGCCCCTTTTTGGACTTAGAAAATTCAGGTTTTCTGCTACTTTTTTTGGTTTCCAGATGATTTTGGATTGTTTACTCATGAATAACATAACTTTACAAAGTGCCATTTAATAAGTATTTGCACAAAAATAAGAAAAATCCTCTCTGATTGTACAGTCGGGGGCGTTACCTCCGCACATCGGTGCACTTGTATATGCAAGGTTCCCTTGGGGAGTTTCGCATATATAAGAGAATGCACTGGAACAGGGTCTTTAATGCTACACCACCGCAGATCCCATCACGAAAGGGTCAACTGCAAAAGGGATGTCTAAATTCAGTGACAAAAGGGATGTCTAAATTCAGTGACAAGAGTTGATGTTCTCTCGCAAGTCTTGTTTCAGAAAGTTCAGATATAACAATTTTCCTGTCTAAACTTGTCCATGCAAAAGCGGGAGACATTCATGGTATAGTGAATTGTTTACTCATGAATAACATAACTTTACAAAGTGCCATTTAATAAGTATTTGCACAAAAATTAGAAAAATCCTCTCTGATTGTAGACGGGGCGTTACCTCCGCCCAGCGGTGCACTTGTAGTGATACCACATTGATATACGACGTAATTTTAAAGATGCTCTATCCTATTTGACACCATACAACTACAACTGGTACGTTTTCTATACCAGAAAATAGTTAAATATGATCCATTGACAGGTTGTTTTGATGGCCAGATATCGACCATCAAAATAGAAGGTTTGAGCAGTTTGAATATTTGTCAGCCAATTACAAATGCCACCGATCGCCTCTCATAAAGAGCGTCTATACTTGCGTCGCCAAAAAGTGGCAGATAATAAGAGCGTTCTCAATTATGAACTTTTGTGATCGTTCTCGACTTATTGGTTATTTGGTGGATTTTCTCGCTATCTGTTTGATAAAATTGAAGGTGATTGCAGCCTTTGCATGTTTGTTTCATGTTCTATGTATCGCCTGGTAAACGGAGACTTTACGTACATAGGAAATTTGTATGTACTTGGTGTAAAATCGGACCGTCATCTTTAACGCACGTGTGAATTTGTGATTTTTTTCCTAAATTCTGATTCTGAACACGTGGTCGGTGGTCTACATTATACCGATCTATGATGATGGAAAGTTGATACGAAGCAGGTGTTCATGTTGGACGATCAACTCGGACAATTGACTCATCATGGGGACATTGTAGTGATTATCAGGTGTTGATCCCGTTCTATCCTTGTGCTAATCTCTTGTAAACTTGGCAGACTTTATAATTCCATTCCGACAATGGCAAGCTATCATCGGGCATCTGGTCGGAACAAAGGGAGATCACTGCAGATAACTAGGCAACTAAACCGTATCTTAACACTCAGATGCAATAAATATTACTCCTGTGTGACTTCTTATAATAGACCGCGAAAGGAAAATATTGACAATGATTTCGGAAATGATCAAAGCGAAAATTACTCAACAGATTTGTATCACAACGCTATGGGCTAATTGTCGAAAAAACGCTGCATAAAACACCCTATTTCGGACACTAAAGAAAAAAATTAAGCTGTTTGTACTGGATAGTAGTGGTCGCCCCGAGGGTCTTTATATTAAGACAATCGGCTCTTTGTCTAACAACCAGTATAAATATTTGCTAGAATTGTGCGAAGTTGTATTATTTTACGTTTTAGGTATTCGGTTGGCTTTATATCATAAAAAACGTTCGCTGTATTACGCAACGTGAATATTTCGAAGCATTGTAATATCAACATGCTAGATTAGGTCACTATTCATCGATTGAATGATTCGATTATAGGTTTGAGGTTTCTGTGTTTCAACACAATTGGGTTTACCGGGCGCCCCGAGATAGATAATGTGAGTTAGAATAAAGTTGTGCCCCCCTCAATCATGTGCAATGATGGCAATTGTCACGAGCTGATTTTTATTTTGATATAATTTATGGAACAATAAATTGTGGCCGTGTGATAATGTGGCATATGCTGTTAACACAGGATACCACCGAAATATCTAGTTCATGGAAGTAAAAGTACATGTTAATGAATGATTTTCGTCTCAAAGTTGATATATCTGTTTAGTGAATGATAACTGCTATATAAAAGTCGCCTGCCGTTGTTTTTGCGACTCTCGTGTCCGTTTATTTGCACACACTAAATGTCTCTTACTGTATAGACTGGTTCCTGGTCGAAAGCTGCAAAAATCTGACAATTTAGTAACCTGACCGCTCGAGCCTTATTATCACTGGAAGAGGTTCTTAAGACCTGGATTAGTTGGCTGATGTTCCATTAAAAAATCTTACTGTCCTCCAACAATTGATTTAATTTATTATTTATTTATTATTAATATATAAATTCACATGGGTGCATGGCTTATTTAGCAATAAATAGAACAGACTGTCATATTGTATTATTATCCAAGGGGAGCGGCAATGGCCAAGATCGATGGGTATTCTATATAGGAAATCCGTATTAGTAGGTCATCTGGGAGCATCTCGATCTGCCGACGGTTATTGTTTCCAGGGGAACGTGCACGAGGTGTCAATAACCCCATAGTTCAATCGTTTGCCGCTTATAATCTATCCTCTTTTCTGTTGGGGTTTTAATGATTTGTCCTCTTTTCTTTTGTGGTTATAATGATTTGTTGGGTTTTGAAACCTTTGGCGCTGATTTAAATGTTGATGTTAGGAAATAATCTGTCTCATATTTTATTTATTTACTTTTTATGCAAAATATTAATAAAATATAAAAATAAAAACAGCCGCTTCGTTCGAATAAATCCATTTCTGTTGTGCGATAGATGCTGAGCTTCAGTTTAGTACCGGTACGGTACCAAATTTTCCTTTCGGCATAGCTGTTGAAAAGCAATTGTACAGCTGTCCTGCAGCCTTGATTTCGAAAATTTTAAGGTAAGTCAGTTGTTGGTCGAAAAATAAAACACCTGGTGTCCAGTAAGTTGCGGGGGTCATATATTTGTTGGTGCAAATATCGAATTTTCGAAAAACGAGCGCTCATTGTGCTATATTCTTCGAGATAACGGCCATCCCATGCTCTCCCGCATTTTGTCCCGCACCCCGCCCCATCCATGCATGGTTTGTCATATGTCCTGAATTCTAAACACTTAAGGCTTAATCAACGTGCGCTTAATTATGGTAGCACCAACTTGAATCACAATGGTCAGTAAATTTATTGATGTTATTTTCTCGTGACAACCAATTTTTAACTTATTCTCCATGCATCTGGAGCATAAAGGGACTACATCAGAAGTTTTGTGGACATAATGCAACTGGAGAGGTCAGGTTACTATAGCTATATACAGGGATGTGGCTAGAGGGGGGTGTCTCACCACCCCAGCAGAGAGCTATATTTTCAATAGTTGGAAATTCCTAATTTCAGGTAAAAACAATTTATTGGGGGGAATTTATTGTTTTTCGACCAATATTTGCATATGTTCCTATTTTTGGTCAAAATTTTTGACAGAAATGGTCATCAGTTGGAAATTTTCCAACCTTAGGGGGGTGACAGGTTGGAAATTTCCAACACTTGGAAAGCTTGTGTCCTGGTCCCTCCCCCGTGGCCAGTCAAAAACTTCTAGTTAATTTAAGAAAACAATATTTTCATACAATTGGTCAACATTGACATTGGAATTGTCATCAGTTGGAAATTTTCCAACCTAAGTGGGGGTGTAGGGTTTGAAATTTCCAACAGTAGGAAGGCTTGAGGCTAGTCTAGATGTTAGGATTTTGCGATTTTCTTGTTCAGATTAAAAAATGTTCGCACACCGGGCCGAACCATGGTCGGCCCAGTGTGTCATTGCCCCATCCACATGGCTAATATACAAAACTGCTAATTAGTTTAGCAAAACAATATTTTACTACATTTGGTCAAACTTGTAGACATAAATGGTCATCAGTTGAAGAATTTTCCAACCTGAGGGGGGGGCATGAGGTTTGAACTTTCCAACACTAGGAAAGCTTCAGTTGAGGCCAGTCTAGATGCTAGGATTTGCGATTTTCTTGTATAGTTTTCAAAATTTTCTCACACCGGGCCGAACAACCATGGTCGGCCTGGTGTTTCCTGGTCTGTTGACGGTAGCT